>CM048649.1:23080446-24320446 GCA_026413185.1 Pueraria montana var. lobata | reverse complement strand
CCGGTGCATTCTTATGCATAAAAAACCATAATGCTCAGAGAACTTATAAGTTTTGAAGTCCGAGGTGCCACGTGGTCCGATTTTGGTGCCGATGGTGCATTTTCGGCCATTTGAGATATTTTCGTGCGAAAATAACACTTTTGGGTTTTCGTGCCCCGTGATCCCTAGTGCATTCTTATGCGTAATAAACCATCATGCTCGGAACACTTTTCAGTTTTGAGGTCCGTATTGCCTCGTGCTCCAATTTTGGTGCTGGTGGTGCATAGTCGGCCATTTACGCAATTTTCGTGCGAAAATAAGACTTTTGCGTTTTGGTGCTCCGTGATCTCTGGTGCATTCTTATGCATAAAAATCCATAATGCTTGGAACACTTTTTATTTTTCAGGTTCGAGGTTCCCCGTGGTCCAATTTTGGTGCCCGTGGTGCATTTTCGGCCCACTGAGCAATTTTCGTGCGAAAATAAGACTACTAGGTTTTGGTGTCCCGTGATCCCCGGTGCATTCTTATGCATAAAAAACCATAATGCTCAGAGAACTTATAAGTTTTGAAGTCCGAGGTGCCACGTGGTCCGATTTTGGTGCCGATGGTGCATTTTCGGCCATTTGAGATATTTTCGTGCGAAAATAACACTTTTGCGTTTTCGTGCCCCGTGATCCCTAGTGCATTCTTATGCGTAACAAACCATCATGCTCGGAACACTTTTCAGTTTTGAGGTCCGTATTGCCTCGTGCTCCAATTTTGGTGCTGGTGGTGCATAGCCGGCCATTTATGCAATTTTCGTGCGAAAATAAGACTTTTGCGTTTTGGTGCACCGTGATCCCTGGTGCATTCTTATGCATAAAAATCCATAATGCTTGGAACACTTTTTATTTTTCAGGTTCGATGTTCCCCGTGGTCCAATTTTGGTGCCCGTGGTGCATTTTCGGCCCACTGAGCAATTTTCGTGCGAAAATAAGACTACTAGGTTTTGGTGTCCCGTGATCCCCGGTGCATTCTTATGCATAAAAAACCATAATGCTCAGAGAACTTATAAGTTTTGAAGTCCGAGGTGCCACGTGGTCCGATTTTGGTGCCGATGGTGCATTTTCGGCCATTTGAGATATTTTCGTGCGAAAATAACACTTTTGGGTTTTCGTGCCCCGTGATCCCTAGTGCATTCTTATGCGTAATAAACCATCATGCTCGGAACACTTTTCAGTTTTGAGGTCCGTATTGCCTCGTGCTCCAATTTTGGTGCTGGTGGTGCATAGTCGGCCATTTACGCAATTTTCGTGCGAAAATAAGACTTTTGCGTTTTGGTGCTCCGTGATCCCTGGTGCATTCTTATGCATAAAAATCCATAATGCTTGGAACACTTTTTATTTTTCAGGTTCGAGGTTCCCCGTGGTCCAATTTTGGTGCCCGTGGTGCATTTTCGGCCCACTGAGCAATTTTCGTGCGAAAATAAGACTACTAGGTTTTGGTGTCCCGTGATCCTTGGTGCATTCTTATGCATAAAAAACCATAATGCTCAGAGAACTTATAAGTTTTGAAGTCCGAGGTGCCACGTGGTCCAATTTTGGTGCCGATTGTGCATTTTCGGCCATTTGAGCAATTTTCGTGCGAAAATAACACTTTTGGGTTTTCGTGCCCCGTGATCCCTAGTGCATTCTTATGCGTAATAAACCATCATGCTCAGAACACTTTTCAGTTTTGAGGTCCGTATTGCCTCGTGCTCCAATTTTGGTGCTGGTGGTGCATAGTAGGCCATTTACGCAATTTTCGTGCGAAAATAAGACTTTTGCGTTTTGGTGCACCGTGATCCCTGGTGCATTCTTATGCATATAAATCCATAATGCTTGGAACACTTTTTATTTTTGAGGTTCGAGGTTCCCCGTGGTCCAATTTTGGTGCCCGTGGTGCATTTTCGGCCCATTGAGCAATTTTCGTGCGAAAATAAGACTACTAGGTTTTGGTGTCCCGTGATCCCCGGTGCATTCTTATGCATAAAAAACCATAATGCTCAGAGAACTTATAAGTTTTGAAGTCCGAGGTGCCACGTGATCCAATTTTGGTGCCGATGGTGCATTTTCGGCCATTTGAGCAATTTTCGTGCGAAAATAACACTTTTGGGTTTTCGTGCCCCGTCATCCCTAGTGCATTCTTATGCGTAATAAACCATCATGCTCGGAACACTTTTCAGTTGTGAGGTCCGTATTGCCTCGTGCTCCAATTTTGGTGCTGGTGGTGCATAGCCGGCCATTTACGCAATTTTCGTGCGAAAATAAGACTTTTGCGTTTTGGTGCACCGTGATCCCTGGTGCATTCTTATGCATAAAAATCCATAATGCTTGGAACACTTTTTATTTTTCAGGTTCGAGGTTCCCCGTGGTCCAATTTTGGTGCCCGTGGTGCATTTTCGGCCCACTGAGCAATTTTCGTGCGAAAATAAGACTACTAGGTTTTGGTGTCCCGTGATCCCCGGTGCATTCTTATGCATAAAAAACCATAATGCTCAGAGAACTTATAAGTTTTGAAGTCCGAGGTGCCACGTGGTCCGATTTTGGTGCCGATGGTGCATTTTCGGCCATTTGAGCAATTTTCGTGCGAAAATAACACTTTTGGGTTTTCGTGCCCCGTGATCCCTAGTGCATTCTTATGCATAATAAACCATCATGCTCGGAACACTTTTCAGTTTTGAGGTCCGTATTGCCTCGTGCTCCAATTTTGGTGCTGGTGGTGCATAGTCGGCCATTTACGCAATTTTCGTGCGAAAATAAGACTTTTGCGTTTTGGTGCTCCGTGATCCCTGGTGCATTCTTATGCATAAAAATCCATAATGCTTGGAACACTTTTTATTTTTCAGGTTCGAGGTTCCCCGTGGTCCAATTTTGGTGCCCGTGGTGCATTTTCGGCCCACTGAGCAATTTTGTGCGAAAATAAGACTACTAGGTTTTGGTGTCCCGTGATCCTTGGTGTATTCTTATGCATAAAAAACCATAATGCTCAGAGAACTTATAAGTTTTGAAGTCCGAGGTGCCACGTGGTCCAATTTTGGTGCCGATGGTGCATTTTCGGCCATTTGAGCAATTTTCGTGCGAAAATAACACTTTTGGGTTTTCGTGCCCCGTGATCCCTAGTGCATTCTTATGCGTAATAAACCATCATGCTCAGAACACTTTTCAGTTTTGAGGTCCGTATTGCCTCGTGCTCCAATTTTGGTGCTGGTGGTGCATAGTAGGCCATTTACACAATTTTCGTGCGAAAATAAGACTTTTGCGTTTTGGTGCACCGTGATCCCTGGTGCATTCTTATGCATATAAATCCATAATGCTTGGAACACTTTTTATTTTTCAGGTTCGAGGTTCCCCGTGGTCCAATTTTGGTGCCCGTGGTGCATTTTCGGCCCACTGAGCAATTTTCGTGCGAAAATAAGACTACTAGGTTTTGGTGTCCCGTGATCCCCGGTGCATTCTTATGCATAAAAAACCATAATGCTCAGAGAACTTATAAGTTTTGAAGTCCGAGGTGCCACGTGGTCCAATTTTGGTGCCGATGGTGCATTTTCGGCCATTTGAGCAATTTTCGTGCGAAAATAACACTTTTGGATTTTCGTGCCCCGTGATCCCTAGTGCATTCTTATGCGTAATAAACCATCATGCTCGGAACACTTTTCAGTTTTGAGGTCCGTATTGCCTCGTGCTCCAATTTTGGTGCTGGTGGTGCATAGTCGGCCATTTACGCAATTTTCGTGCGAAAATAAGACTTTTGCGTTTTGGTGCTCCGTGATCCCTGGTGCATTCTTATGCATAAAAATCCATAATGCTTGGAACACTTTTTATTTTTCAGGTTCGAGGTTCCCCGTGGTCCAATTTTGGTGCCCGTGGTGCATTTTCGGCCCACTGAGCAATTTTCGTGCGAAAATAAGACTACTAGGTTTTGGTGTCCCGTGATCCTTGGTGCATTCTTATGCATAAAAAACCATAATGCTCAGAGAACTTATAAGTTTTGAAGTCCGAGGTGCCACGTGGTCCGATTTTGGTGCCGATGTGCATTTTCGGCCATTTGAGCAATTTTCGTGCGAAAATAACACTTTTGGGTTTTCGTGCCCCGTGATCCCTAGTGCATTCTTATGCGTAATAAACCATCATACTCGGAACACTTTTCAGTTTTGAGGTCCGTATTGCCTCGTGCTCCAATTTTGGTGCTGGTGGTGCATAGTCGACCACTTATGCAATTTTCGTGCGAAAATAAGACTTTTGCGTTTTGGTGCACCGTGATCCCTGGTGCATTCTTATGCATAAAAATCCATAATGCTTGGAACACTTTTTATTTTTCAGGTTCGAGGTTCCCCGTGGTCCAATTTTGGTGCCCGTGGTGCATTTTCGGCCCACTGAGCAATTTTCGTACGAAAATAAGACTACTAGGTTTTGGTGTCCCGTGATCCCCGGTGCATTCTTATGCATAAAAAATTTATAATGCTCAGAGAACTTATAAGTTTTGAAGTCCGAGGTGCCACGTGGTCCAATTTTGGTGCCGATGGTGCATTTTCGGCCATTTGAGCAATTTTCGTGCGAAAATAACACTTTTGGGTTTTCGTGCCCCGTGATCCCTAGTGCATTCTTATGCGTAATAAACCATCATGCTCGGAACACTTTTCAGTTTTGAGGTCCGTATTGCCTCGTGCTCCAATTTTGGTGCTGGTGGTGCATAGTCGGCCATTTACGCAATTTTCGTGCGAAAATAAGACTTTTGCGTTTTGGTGCTCCGTGATCCCTGGTGCATTCTTATGCATAAAAATCCATAATGCTTGGAACACTTTTTATTTTTCAGGTTCGAGGTTCCCCGTGGTCCAATTTTGGTGACCGTGGTGCATTTTCGGCCCACTGAGCAATTTTCGTGCGAAAATAAGACTACTAGGTTTTGGTGTCCCGTGATCCTTGGTGCATTCTTATGCATAAAAAACCATAATGCTCAGAGAACTTATAAGTTTTGAAGTCCGAGGTGCCACGTGGTCCGATTTTGGTGCCGATGTGCATTTTCGGCCATTTGAGCAATTTTCGTGCGAAAATAACACTTTTGGGTTTTCGTGCCCCGTGATCCCTAGTGCATTCTTATGCGTAATAAACCATCATGCTCGGAACACTTTTCAGTTTTGAGGTCCGTATTGCCTCGTGCTCCAATTTTGGTGCTGGTGGTGCATAGTCGACCACTTATGCAATTTTCGTGCGAAAATAAGACTTTTGCGTTTTGGTGCACCGTGATCCCTGGTGCATTCTTATGCATAAAAATCCATAATGCTTGGAACACTTTTTATTTTTCAGGTTCGAGGTTCCCCGTGGTCCAATTTTGGTGCCCGTGGTGCATTTTCGGCCCACTGAGCAATTTTCGTACGAAAATAAGACTACTAGGTTTTGGTGTCCCGTGATCCCCGGTGCATTCTTATGCATAAAAAATTTATAATGCTCAGAGAACTTATAAGTTTTGAAGTCCGAGGTGCCACGTGGTCCGATTTTGGTGCCGATGTGCATTTTCGGCCATTTGAGCAATTTTCGTGCGAAAATAACACTTTTGGGTTTTCGTGCCCCGTCATCCCTAGTGCATTCTTATGCGTAATAAACCATCATGCTCGGAACACTTTTCAGTTTTGAGGTCCGTATTGCCTCGTGCTCCAATTTTGGTGCTGGTGGTGCATAGTCGGCCATTTACGCAATTTTCGTGCGAAAATAAGACTTTTGCGTTTTGGTGCTCCGTGATCCCTGGTGCATTCTTATGCATAAAAATCCATAATGCTTGGAACACTTTTTATTTTTCAGGTTCGAGGTTCCCCGTGGTCCAATTTTGGTGCCCGTGGTGCATTTTCGGCCCACTGAGCAATTTTCGTGCGAAAATAAGACTACTAGGTTTTGGTGTCCCGTGATCCCCGGTGCATTCTTATGCATAAAAAATTTATAATGCTCAGAGAACTTATAAGTTTTGAAGTCCGAGGTGCCACGTAGTCCAATTTTGGTGCCGATGGTGCATTTTCGGCCATTTGAGCAATTTTCGTGCGAAAATAACACTTTTGGGTTTTCGTGCCCCGTGATCCCTAGTGCATTCTTATGCGTAATAAACCATCATGCTCGGAACACTTTTCAGTTTTGAGGTCCGTATTGCCTCGTGCTCCAATTTTGGTGCTGGTGGTGCATAGTCGGCCATTTACGCAATTTTCGTGCGAAAATAAGACTTTTGCGTTTTGGTGCTCCGTGATCCCTGGTGCATTCTTATGCATAAAAATCCATAATGCTTGGAACACTTTTTATTTTTCAGGTTCGAGGTTCCCCGTGGTCCAATTTTGGTGCCCGTGGTGCATTTTCGGCCCACTGAGCAATTTTCGTGCGAAAATAAGACTACTAGGTTTTGGTGTCCCGTGATCCCCGGTGCATTCTTATGCATAAAAAATTTATAATGCTCAGAGAACTTATAAGTTTTGAAGTCCGAGGTGCCACGTGGTCCGATTTTGGTGCCGATGTGCATTTTCGGCCATTTGAGCAATTTTCGTGCGAAAATAACACTTTTGGGTTTTCGTGCCCCGTCATCCCTAGTGCATTCTTATGCGTAATAAACCATCATGCTCGGAACACTTTTCAGTTTTGAGGTCCGTATTGCCTCGTGCTCCAATTTTGGTGCTGGTGGTGCATAGTCGGCCATTTACGCAATTTTCGTGCGAAAATAAGACTTTTGCGTTTTGGTGCTCCGTGATCCCTGGTGCATTCTTATGCATAAAAATCCATAATGCTTGGAACACTTTTTATTTTTCAGGTTCGAGGTTCCCCGTGGTCCAATTTTGGTGCCCGTGGTGCATTTTCGGCCCACTGAGCAATTTTCGTGCGAAAATAAGACTACTAGGTTTTGGTGTCCCGTGATCCTTGGTGCATTCTTATGCATAAAAAACCATAATGCTCAGAGAACTTATAAGTTTTGAAGTCCGAGGTGCCACGTGGTCCGATTTTGGTGCCGATGTGCATTTTCGGCCATTTGAGCAATTTTCGTGCGAAAATAACACTTTTGGGTTTTCGTGCCCCGTGATCCCTAGTGCATTCTTATGCGTAATAAACCATCATGCTCGGAACACTTTTCAGTTTTGAGGTCCGTATTGCCTCGTGCTCCAATTTTGGTGCTGGTGGTGCATAGTCGACCACTTATGCAATTTTCGTGCGAAAATAAGACTTTTGCGTTTTGGTGCACCGTGATCCCTGGTGCATTCTTATGCATAAAAATCCATAATGCTTGGAACACTTTTTATTTTTCAGGTTCGAGGTTCCCCGTGGTCCAATTTTGGTGCCCGTGGTGCATTTTCGGCCCACTGAGCAATTTTCGTACGAAAATAAGACTACTAGGTTTTGGTGTCCCGTGATCCCCGGTGCATTCTTATGCATAAAAAATTTATAATGCTCAGAGAACTTATAAGTTTTGAAGTCCGAGGTGCCACGTGGTCCGATTTTGGTGCCGATGTGCATTTTCGGCCATTTGAGCAATTTTCGTGCGAAAATAACACTTTTGGGTTTTCGTGCCCCGTGATCCCTAGTGCATTCTTATGCGTAATAAACCATCATGCTCGGAACACTTTTCAGTTTTGAGGTCCGTATTGCCTCGTGCTCCAATTTTGGTGCTGGTGGTGCATAGACGGCCATTTACGCAATTTTCGTGCGAAAATAAGACTTTTGCGTTTTGGTGCTCCGTGATCCCTGGTGCATTCTTATGCATAAAAATCCATAATGCTTGGAACACTTTTTATTTTTCAGGTTCGAGGTTCCCCGTGGTCCAATTTTGGTGCCCGTGGTGCATTTTCGGCCCACTGAGCAATTTTCGTGCGAAAATAAGACTACTAGGTTTTGGTCTCCCGTGATCCCCGGTGCATTCTTATGCATAAAAAATTTATAATGCTCAGAGAACTTATAAGTTTTGAAGTCCGACGTGCCACGTGGTCCAATTTTGGTGACGATGGTGCATTTTCGGCCATTTGAGCAATTTTCGTGCGAAAATAACACTTTTGGGTTTTCGTGCCCCGTGATCCCTAGTGCATTCTTATGCGTAATAAACCATCATGCTCGGAACACTTTTCAGTTTTGAGGTCCGTATTGCCTCGTGCTCCAATTTTGGTGCTGGTGGTGCATAGTCGGCCATTTACGCAATTTTCGTGCGAAAATAAGACTTTTGCGTTTTGGTGCTCCGTGATCCCTGGTGCATTCTTATGCATAAAAATCCATAATGCTTGGAACACTTTTTATTTTTCAGGTTCGAGGTTCCCCGTGGTCCAATTTTGGTGCCCGTGGTGCATTTTCGGCCCACTGAGCAATTTTGTGCGAAAATAAGACTACTAGGTTTTGGTGTCCCGTGATCCTTGGTGCATTCTTATGCATAAAAAACCATAATGCTCAGAGAACTTATAAGTTTTGAAGTCCGAGGTGCCACGTGGTCCAATTTTGGTGCCGATGGTGCATTTTCGGCCATTTGAACAATTTTCGTGCGAAAATAACACTTTTGGGTTTTCGTGCCCCGTGATCCCTAGTGCATTCTTATGCGTAATAAACCATCATACTCGGAACACTTTTCAGTTTTGAGGTCCGTATTGCCTCGTGCTCCAATTTTGGTGCTGGTGGTGCATAGTCGACCACTTATGCAATTTTCGTGCGAAAATAAGACTTTTGCGTTTTGGTGCACCGTGATCCCTGGTGCATTCTTATGCATAAAAATCCATAATGCTTGGAACACTTTTTATTTTTCAGGTTCGAGGTTCCCCGTGGTCCAATTTTGGTGCCCGTGGTGCATTTTCGGCCCACTGAGCAATTTTCGTGCGAAAATAAGACTACTAGGTTTTGGTCTCCCGTGATCCCCGGTGCATTCTTATGCATAAAAAATTTATAATGCTCAGAGAACTTATAAGTTTTGAAGTCCGAGGTGCCACGTGGTCCAATTTTGGTGACGATGGTGCATTTTCGACCATTTGAGCAATTTTCGTGCGAAAATAACACTTTTGGGTTTTCGTGCCCCGTGATCCCTAGTGCATTCTTATGCGTAATAAACCATCATGCTCGGAACACTTTTCAGTTTTGAGGTCCGTATTGCCTCGTGCTCCAATTTTGGTGCTGGTGGTGCATAGTCGGCCATTTACGCAATTTTCGTGCGAAAATAAGACTTTTGCGTTTTGGTGCTCCGTGATCCCTGGTGCATTCTTATGCATAAAAATCCATAATGCTTGGAACACTTTTTATTTTTCAGGTTCGAGGTTCCCCGTGGTCCAATTTTGGTGCCCGTGGTGCATTTTCGGCCCACTGAGCAATTTTCGTGCGAAAATAAGACTACTAGGTTTTGGTGTCCCGTGATCCTTGGTGCATTCTTATGCATAAAAAACCATAATGCTCAGAGAACTTATAAGTTTTGAAGTCCTAGGTGCCACGTGGTCCAATTTTGGTGCCGATGGTGCATTTTCGGCCATTTGAGCAATTTTTGTGCGAAAATAACACTTTTGGGTTTTCGTGCCACGTGATCCCTAGTGCATTCTTATGCGTAATAAACCATCATGCTCAGAACACTTTTCAGTTTTGAGGTCCGTATTGCCTCGTGCTCCAATTTTGGTGCTGGTGGTGCATAGTAGGCCATTTACACAATTTTCGTGCGAAAATAAGACTTTTGCGTTTTGGTGCACCGTGATCCCTGGTGCATTCTTATGCATATAAATCCATAATGCTTGGAACACTTTTTATTTTTGAGGTTCGAGGTTCCCCGTGGTCCAATTTTGGTGCCCGTGGTGCATTTTCGGCCCATTGAGCAATTTTCGTGCGAAAATAAGACTACTAGGTTTTGGTGTCCCGTGATCCCCGGTGCATTCTTATGCATAAAAAACCATAATGCTCAGAGAACTTATAAGTTTTGAAGTCCGAGGTGCCACGTGATCCAATTTTGGTGCCGATGGTGCATTTTCGGCCATTTGAGCAATTTTCGTGCGAAAATAACACTTTTGGGTTTTCGTGCCCCGTGATCCCTAGTGCATTCTTATGCATAATAAACCATAATGCTCTGAGCAATTTTCGTGCGAAAATAAGATTACTAGGTTTTGGTGTCCCGTGATCCCCGGTGCATTCTTATGCATAAAAAACCATAATGCTCAGAGAACTTATAAGTTTTGAAGTCCGAGGTGCCACGTGATCCAATTTTGGTGCCGATGGTGCATTTTCGGCCATTTGAGCAATTTTCGTGCGAAAATAACACTTTTGGGTTTTTGTGCCCCGTCATCCCTAGTGCATTCTTATGCGTAATAAACCATCATGCTCGGAACACTTTTCAGTTGTGAGGTCCGTATTGCCTCATGCTCCAATTTTGGTGCTGGTGGTTCATAGCCGGCCATTTACGCAATTTTCGTGCGAAAATAAGACTTTTGCGTTTTGGTGAACCGTGATCCCTGGTGCATTCTTATGCATAAAAATCCATAATGCTTGGAACACTTTTTATTTTTCAGGTTCGAGGTTCCCCGTGGTCCAATTTTTGTGCCCGTGGTGCATTTTCGGCCCACTGAGCAATTTTCGTGCGAAAATAAGACTACTAGGTTTTGGTCTCCCGTGATCCCCGGTGCATTCTTATGCATAAAAAATTTATAATGCTCAGAGAACTTATAAGTTTTGAAGTCCGAGGTGCCACGTGGTCCAATTTTGGTGACGATGGTGCATTTTCGACCATTTGAGCAATTTTCGTGCGAAAATAACACTTTTGGGTTTTCGTGCCCCGTGATCCCTAGTGCATTCTTATGCGTAATAAACCATCATGCTCGGAACACTTTTCAGTTTTGAGGTCCGTATTGCCTCGTGCTCCAATTTTGGTGCTGGTGGTGCATAGTCGGCCATTTACGCAATTTTCGTGCGAAAATAAGACTTTTGCGTTTTGGTGCTCCGTGATCCCTGGTGCATTCTTATGCATAAAAATCCATAATGCTTGGAACACTTTTTATTTTTCAGGTTCGAGGTTCCCCGTGGTCCAATTTTGGTGCCCGTGGTGCATTTTCGGCCCACTGAGCAATTTTGTGCGAAAATAAGACTACTAGGTTTTGGTGTCCCGTGATCCTTGGTGCATTCTTATGCATAAAAAACCATAATGCTCAGAGAACTTATAAGTTTTGAAGTCCGAGGTGCCACGTGGTCCAATTTTGGTGCCGATGGTGCATTTTCGGCCATTTGAGCAATTTTCGTGCGAAAATAACACTTTTGGGTTTTCGTGCCCCGTGATCCCTAGTGCATTCTTATGCGTAATAAACCATCATGCTCAGAACACTTTTCAGTTTTGAGGTCCGTATTGCCTCGTGCTCCAATTTTGGTGCTGGTGGTGCATAGTAGGCCATTTACACAATTTTCGTGCGAAAATAAGACTTTTGCGTTTTGGTGCACCGTGATCCCTGGTGCATTCTTATGCATATAAATCCATAATGCTTGGAACACTTTTTATTTTTGAGGTTCGAGGTTCCCCGTGGTCCAATTTTGGTGCCCGTGGTGCATTTTCGGCCCACTGAGCAATTTTCGTGCGAAAATAAGACTACTAGGTTTTGGTGTCCCGTGATCCCCGGTGCATTCTTATGCATAAAAAACCATAATGCTCAGAGAACTTATAAGTTTTGAAGTCCGAGGTGCCACGTGATCCAATTTTGGTGCCGATGGTGCATTTTCGGCCATTTGAGCAATTTTCGTGCGAAAATAACACTTTTGGGTTTTTGTGCCCCGTCATCCCTAGTGCATTCTTATGCGTAATAAACCATCATGCTCGGAACACTTTTCAGTTGTGAGGTCCGTATTGCCTCATGCTCCAATTTTGGTGCTGGTGGTTCATAGCCGGCCATTTACGCAATTTTCGTGCGAAAATAAGACTTTTGCGTTTTGGTGCACCGTGATCCCTGGTGCATTCTTATGCATAAAAATCCATAATGCTTGGAACACTTTTTATTTTTCAGGTTCGAGGTTCCCCGTGGTCCAATTTTTGTGCCCGTGGTGCATTTTCGGCCCACTGAGCAATTTTCGTGCGAAAATAAGACTACTAGGTTTTGGTGTCCCTTGATCCCTGGTGCATTCTTATGCATAAAAAACCATAATGCTCAGAGAACTTATAAGTTTTGAAGTCCGAGGTGCCACGTGGTCCAATTTTGGTGCCGATGGTGCATTTTCGGCCATTTGAGCAATTTTCATGCGAAAATAACACTTTTGGGTTTTCGTGCCCCGTGATCCCTAGTGCATTCTTATGCGTAATAAACCATCATGCTCGGAACACTTTTCAGTTTTGAGGTCCGTATTGCCTCGTGCTCCAATTTTGGTGCTGGTGGTGCATAGTCGACCACTTATGCAATTTTCGTGCGAAAATAAGACTTTTGCGTTTTGGTGCACCGTGATCCCTGGTGCATTCTTATGCATAAAAATCCATAATGCTTGGAACACTTTTTATTTTTCAGGTTCGAGGTTCCCCGTGGTCCAATTTTGGTGCCCGTGGTGCATTTTCGGCCCACTGAGCAATTTTCGTGCGAAAATAAGACTACTAGGTTTTGGTGTCCCGTGATCCCCGGTGCATTCTTATGCATAAAAAATTTATAATGCTCAGAGAACTTATAAGTTTTGAAGTCCGAGGTGCCACGTGGTCCAATTTTGGTGCCGATGGTGCATTTTCGGCCATTTGAGCAATTTTCGTGCGAAACTAACACTTTTGGGTTTTGGTGACCCGTGATCCCTAGTGCATTCTTATGCGTAATAAACCATCATACTCGGAACACTTTTCAGTTTTGAGGTCCGTATTGCCTCGTGCTCCAATTTTGGTGCTGGTGGTGCATAGTCGACCACTTATGCAATTTTCGTGCGAAAATAAGACTTTTGCGTTTTGGTGCACCGTGATCCCTGGTGCATTCTTATGCATAAAAATCCATAATGCTTGGAACACTTTTTATTTTTCAGGTTCGAGGTTCCCCGTGGTCCAATTTTGGTGCCCGTGGTGCATTTTCGGCCCACTGAGCAATTTTCGTGCGAAAATAAGACTACTAGGTTTTGGTGTCCCGTGATCCCCGGTGCATTCTTATGCATAAAAAATTTATAATGCTCAGAGAACTTATAAGTTTTGAAGTCCGAGGTGCCACGTGGTCCAATTTTGGTGCCGATGGTGCATTTTCGGCCATTTGAGCAATTTTCGTGCGAAAATAACACTTTTGGGTTTTCGTGCCACGTGATCCCTAGTGCATTCTTATGCGTAATAAACCATCATGCTCAGAACACTTTTCAGTTTTGAGGTCCGTATTGCCTCGTGCTCCAATTTTGGTGCTGGTGGTGCATAGTAGGCCATTTACACAATTTTCGTGCGAAAATAAGACTTTTGCGTTTTGGTGCACCGTGATCCCTGGTGCATTCTTATGCATATAAATCCATAATGCTTGGAACACTTTTTATTTTTGAGGTTCGAGGTTCCCCGTGGTCCAATTTTGGTGCCCGTGGTGCATTTTCGGCCCACTGAGCAATTTTCGTGCGAAAATAAGACTACTAGGTTTTGGTGTCCCGTGATCCCCGGTGCATTCTTATGCATAAAAAACCATAATGCTCAGAGAACTTATAAGTTTTGAAGTCCGAGGTGCCACGTGATCCAATTTTGGTGCCGATGGTGCATTTTCGGCCATTTGAGCAATTTTCGTGCGAAAATAACAATTTTGGGTTTTCGTGCCCCGTGATCCCTAGTGCATTCTTATGCATAATAAACCATAATGCTCTGAGCAATTTTCGTGCGAAAATAAGATTACTAGGTTTTGGTGTCCCGTGATCCCTGGTGCATTCTTATGCATAAAAAATCATAATGCTCAGAGAACTTATAAGTTTTGAAGTCCGAGGTGCCACGTGGTCCAATTTTGGTGCCGATGGTGCATTTTCGGCCATTTGAGCAATTTTCGTGCGAAAATAACACTTTTGGGTTTACGTGCCCCGTCATCCCTAGTGCATTCTTATGCGTAATAAACCATCATGCTCGGAACACCTTTCAGTTTTGAGGTCCGTATTGCCTCGTGCTCCAATTTTGGTGCTGGTGGTGCATAGCCGGCCATTTATGCAATTTTCGTGCGAAAATAAGACTTTTGCGTTTTGGTGCACCGTGATCCCTGGTGCATTCTTATGCATAAAAATCCATAATGCTTGGAACACTTTTTATTTTTCAGGTTCGAGGTTCCCCGTGGTCCAATTTTGGTGCCCGTGGTGCATTTTCGGCCCACTGAGCAATTTTCGTGCGAAAATAAGACTACTAGGTTTTGGTCTCCCGTGATCCCCGGTGCATTCTTATGCATAAAAAATTTATAATGCTCAGAGAACTTATAAGTTTTGAAGTCCGAGGTGCCACGTGGTCCAATTTTGGTGACGATGGTGCATTTTCGGCCATTTGAGCAATTTTCGTGCGAAAATAACACTTTTGGGTTTTCGTGCCCCATGATCCCTAGTGCATTCTTATGCGTAATAAACCATCATGCTCAGAACACTTTTCAGTTTTGAGGTCCGTATTGCCTCGTGCTCTAATTTTGGTGCTGGTGGTGCATAGTCGGCCACTTATGCAATTTTCGTGCGAAAATAAGACTTTTGCGTTTTGGTGCACCGTGATCCCTGGTGCATTCATATGCATAAAAATCCATAATGCTTGGAACACTTTTTATTTTTCAGGTTCGAGGTTCCCCGTGGTCCAATTTTGATGCCCGTGGTGCATTTTCGGCCCACTGAGCAATTTTCGTGCGAAAATAAGACTACTAGGTTTTGGTGTCCCGTGATCCCCGGTGCATTCTTATGCATAAAAAACCATAATGCTCAGAGAACTTATAAGTTTTGAAGTCCGAGGTGCCACGTGGTCCAATTTTGGTGCCGATGGTGCATTTTCGGCCATTTGAGCAATTTTCATGCGAAAATAACACTTTTGGGTTTTCGTGCCCCGTGATCCCTAGTGCATTCTTATGCGTAATAAACCATCATGCTCAGAACACTTTTCAGTTTTGAGGTCCGTATTGCCTCGTGCTCCAATTTTGGTGCTGGTGGTGCATAGTCGGCCACTTATGCAATTTTCGTGCGAAAATAAGACTTTTGCGTTTTGGTGCACCGTGATCCCTGGTGCATTCTTATGCATAAAAATCCATAATGCTTGGAACACTTTTTATTTTTCAGGTTCGAGGTTCCCCGTGGTCCAATTTTGGTGCCCGTGGTGCATTTTCGGCCCACTGACCAATTTTCGTGCGAAAATAAGACTACTAGGTTTTGGTGTCCCGTGATCCCCGGTGCATTCTTATGCATAAAAAACCATAATGCTCAGAGAACTTATAAGTTTTGAAGTCCGAGGTGCCACGTGGTCCAATTTTGGTGCCGATGGTGCATTTTCGGCCATTTGAGCAATTTTCATGCGAAAATAACACTTTTGGGTTTACGTGCCCCGTCATCCCTAGTGCATTCTTATGCGTAATAAACCATCATGCTTGGAACACTTTTCAGTTTTGAGGTCCGTATTGCCTCGTGCTCCAATTTTGGTGCTGGTGGTGCATAGCCGGCTATTTACGCAATTTTTGTGCGAAAATAAGACTTTTGCGTTTTGGTGCACCGTGATCCCTGGTGCATTCTTATGCATAAAAATCCATAATGCTTGGAACACTTTTTATTTTTCAGGTTCGAGGTTCCCCGTGGTCCAATTTTGGTGCCCGTGGTGCATTTTCGGCCCACTGAGCAATTTTCGTGCGAAAATAAGACTACTAGGTTTTGGTCTCCCGTGATCCCCGGTGCATTCTTATGCATAAAAAATTTATAATGCTCAGAGAACTTATAAGTTTTGAAGTCCGAGGTGCCACGTGGTCCAATTTTGGTGACGATGGTGCATTTTCGGCCATTTGAGCAATTTTCGTGCGAAAATAACACTTTTGGGTTTTCGTGCCCCATGATCCCTAGTGCATTCTTATGCGTAATAAACCATCATGCTCAGAACACTTTTCAGTTTTGAGGTCCGTATTGCCTCGTGCTCTAATTTTGGTGCTGGTGGTGCATAGTCGGCCACTTATGCAATTTTCGTGCGAAAATAAGACTTTTGCGTTTTGGTGCACCGTGATCCCTGGTGCATTCATATGCATAAAAATCCATAATGCTTGGAACACTTTTTATTTTTCAGGTTCGAGGTTCCCCGTGGTCCAATTTTGATGCCCGTGGTGCATTTTCGGCCCACTGAGCAATTTTCGTGCGAAAATAAGACTACTAGGTTTTGGTGTCCCGTGATCCCCGGTGCATTCTTATGCATAAAAAACCATAATGCTCAGAGAACTTATAAGTTTTGAAGTCCGAGGTGCCACGTGGTCCAATTTTGGTGCCGATGGTGCATTTTCGGCCATTTGAGCAATTTTCATGCGAAAATAACACTTTTGGGTTTTCGTGCCCCGTGATCCCTAGTGCATTCTTATGCGTAATAAACCATCATGCTCAGAACACTTTTCAGTTTTGAGGTCCGTATTGCCTCGTGCTCCAATTTTGGTGCTGGTGGTGCATAGTCGGCCACTTATGCAATTTTCGTGCGAAAATAAGACTTTTGCGTTTTGGTGCACCGTGATCCCTGGTGCATTCTTATGCATAAAAATCCATAATGCTTGGAACACTTTTTATTTTTCAGGTTCGAGGTTCCCCGTGGTCCAATTTTGGTGCCCGTGGTGCATTTTCGGCCCACTGACCAATTTTCGTGCGAAAATAAGACTACTAGGTTTTGGTGTCCCGTGATCCCCGGTGCATTCTTATGCATAAAAAACCATAATGCTCAGAGAACTTATAAGTTTTGAAGTCCGAGGTGCCACGTGGTCCAATTTTGGTGCCGATGGTGCATTTTCGGCCATTTGAGCAATTTTCATGCGAAAATAACACTTTTGGGTTTACGTGCCCCGTCATCCCTAGTGCATTCTTATGCGTAATAAACCATCATGCTCGGAACACTTTTCAGTTTTGAGGTCCGTATTGCCTCGTGCTCCAATTTTGGTGCTGGTGGTGCATAGCCGGCTATTTACGCAATTTTTGTGCGAAAATAAGACTTTTGCGTTTTGGTGCACCGTGATCCCTGGTGCATTCTTATGCATAAAAATCCATAATGCTTGGAACACTTTTTATTTTTCAGGTTCGAGGTTCCCCGTGGTCCAATTTTGGTGCCCGTGGTGCATTTTCGGCCCACTGAGCAATTTTCGTGCGAAAATAAGACTACTAGGTTTTGGTCTCCCGTGATCCCCGGTGCATTCTTATGCATAAAAAATTTATAATGCTCAGAGAACTTATAAGTTTTGAAGTCCGAGGTGCCACGTGGTCCAATTTTGGTGACGATGGTGCATTTTCGGCCATTTGAGCAATTTTCGTGCGAAAATAACACTTTTGGGTTTTCGTGCCCCATGATCCCTAGTGCATTCTTATGCGTAATAAACCATCATGCTCAGAACACTTTTCAGTTTTGAGGTCCGTATTGCCTCGTGCTCTAATTTTGGTGCTGGTGGTGCATAGTCGGCCACTTATGCAATTTTCGTGCGAAAATAAGACTTTTGCGTTTTGGTGCACCGTGATCCCTGGTGCATTCATATGCATAAAAATCCATAATGCTTGGAACACTTTTTATTTTTCAGGTTCGAGGTTCCCCGTGGTCCAATTTTGATGCCCGTGGTGCATTTTCGGCCCACTGAGCAATTTTCGTGCGAAAATAAGACTACTAGGTTTTGGTGTCCCGTGATCCCCGGTGCATTCTTATGCATAAAAAACCATAATGCTCAGAGAACTTATAAGTTTTGAAGTCCGAGGTGCCACGTGGTCCAATTTTGGTGCCGATGGTGCATTTTCGGCCATTTGAGCAATTTTCATGCGAAAATAACACTTTTGGGTTTTCGTGCCCCGTGATCCCTAGTGCATTCTTATGCGTAATAAACCATCATGCTCAGAACACTTTTCAGTTTTGAGGTCCGTATTGCCTCGTGCTCCAATTTTGGTGCTGGTGGTGCATAGTCGGCCACTTATGCAATTTTCGTGCGAAAATAAGACTTTTGCGTTTTGGTGCACCGTGATCCCTGGTGCATTCTTATGCATAAAAATCCATAATGCTTGGAACACTTTTTATTTTTCAGGTTCGAGGTTCCCCGTGGTCCAATTTTGGTGCCCGTGGTGCATTTTCGGCCCACTGACCAATTTTCGTGCGAAAATAAGACTACTAGGTTTTGGTGTCCCGTGATCCCCGGTGCATTCTTATGCATAAAAAACCATAATGCTCAGAGAACTTATAAGTTTTGAAGTCCGAGGTGCCACGTGGTCCAATTTTGGTGCCGATGGTGCATTTTCGGCCATTTGAGCAATTTTCATGCGAAAATAACACTTTTGGGTTTACGTGCCCCGTCATCCCTAGTGCATTCTTATGCGTAATAAACCATCATGCTCGGAACACTTTTCAGTTTTGAGGTCCGTATTGCCTCGTGCTCCAATTTTGGTGCTGGTGGTGCATAGCCGGCTATTTACGCAATTTTTGTGCGAAAATAAGACTTTTGCGTTTTGGTGCACCGTGATCCCTGGTGCATTCTTATGCATAAAAATCCATAATGCTTGGAACACTTTTTATTTTTCAGGTTCGAGGTTCCCCGTGGTCCAATTTTGGTGCCCGTGGTGCATTTTCGGCCCACTGAGCAATTTTCGTGCGAAAATAAGACTACTAGGTTTTGGTGTCCCGTGATCCCCGGTGCATTCTTATGCATAAAAAACCATAATGCTCAGAGAACTTATAAGTTTTGAAGTCCAAGGTGCCACGTGGTCCAATTTTGGTGCCGATGGTGCATTTCCGGCCATTTGAGCAATTTTCGTGCGAAAATAACACTTTTGGGTTTTCGTGCCCCGTGATCCCTAGTGCATTCTTATGCGTAATAAACCATCATGCTCAGAACACTTTTCAGTTTTGAGGTCCGTATTGCCTCGTGCTCCAATTTTGGTGCTGGTGGTGCATAGTCGGCCACTTATGCAATTTTCGTGCGAAAATAAGACTTTTGCGTTTTGGTGCACCGTGATCCCTGGTGCATTGTTATGCATAAAAATCCATAATGCTTGGAACACTTTTTATTTTTGAGGTTCGAGGTTCCCCGTGGCCCAATTTTGGTGCCCGTGGTGCATTTTCGGCCCAATGAGCAATTTTCGTGCGAAAATAAGACTACTAGGTTTTGGTGTCCCGTGATCCCTGGTGCATTCTTATGCATAAAAAACCATAATGCTCAGAGAACTTATAAGTTTTGAAGTCCGAGGTGCCACGTGGTCCGATTTTGGTGCCGATGGTGCATTTTCGGCCATTTGAGCAATTTTCGTGCGAAAATAACACTTTTGGGTTTTCGTGCCCCGTGATCCCTAGTGCATTCTTATGCATACTCAACCATCATGCTCGGAACACTTTTCAGTTTTGAGGTCCGTATTGCCTCGTGCTATAATTTTGGTGCTGGTGGTGCATAGTCGGCCATTTACGCAATATTCGTGCGAAAATAAGACTTTTGCGTTTTGCTGCTCCGTGATCCCTGGTGCATTCTTATGCATAAAAATCCATAATGCTTGGAACACTTTTTATTTTTCAGGTTCGAGGTTCCCCGTGGTCCAATTTTGGTGCCCGTGGTGCATTTTCGGCCCACTGAGCAATTTTCGTGCGAAAATAAGACTACTAGGTTTTGGTGTCCCGTGATCCCCGGTGCATTCCTATGCATAAAAAACCATAATGCTCAGAGAACTTATAAGTTTTGAAGTCCGAGGTGCCACGTGGTCCGATTTTGGTGCCGATGGTGCATTTTCGGCCATTTGAGCAATTTTCGTGCGAAAATAACACTTTTGGGTTTTCGTGCCCTGTGATCCCTAGTGCATTCTTATGCATAATAAACCATCATGCTCGGAACACTTTTCAGTTTTGAGGTCCGTATTGCCTCGTGCTCCAATTTTGGTGCTGGTGGTGCATAGTCGGCCATTTACGCAATTTTCGTGCGAAAATAAGACTTTTGCGTTTTGCTGCTCCGTGATCCCTGGTGCATTCTTATGCATAAAAATCCATAATGCTTGGAACACTTTTTATTTTTCAGGTTCGAGGTTCCCCGTGGTCCAATTTTGGTGCCCGTGGTGCATTTTCGGCCCACTGAGCAATTTTCGTGCGAAAATAAGACTACTAGGTTTTGGTGTCCCGTGATCCCCGGTGCATTCTTATGCATAAAAAACCATAATGCTCAGAGAACTTATAAGTTTTGAAGTCCGCGGTGCCACGTGGTCCAATTTTGGTTCCGATGGTGCATTTTCGGCCATTTGAGCAATTTTCGTGCGAAAATAACACTTTTGGGTTTTCGTGCCCCGTGATCCCTAGTGCATTCTTATGCGTAATAAACCATCATGCTCGGAACACTTTTCAGTTTTGAGGTCCGTATTGCCTCGTGCTCCAATTTTGGTGCTGGTGGTGCATAGTCGGCCATTTACACAATTTTTGTGCGAAAATAAGACTTTTGCGTTTTGGTGCACCGTGATCCCTGGTGCATGCTTATGCATATAAATCCATAATGCTTGGAACACTTTTTATTTTTGAGGTTCGAGGTTCCCCGTGGTCCAATTTTGGTGCCCGTGGTGCATTTTCGGCCCACTGAGCAATTTTCGTGCGAAAATAAGACTACTAGGTTTTGGTGTCCCGTGATCCCCGGTGCATTCTTATGCATAAAAACCATAATGCTCAGAGAACTTATAAGTTTTGAAGTCCGAGGTGCCACGTGGTCCAATTTTGGTGCCGATGGTGCATTTTCGGCCATTTGAGCAATTTTCGTGCGAAAATAACACTTTTGGGTTTTCGTGCCCCGTCATCCCTAGTGCATTCTTATGCGTAATAAACCATCATGCTCGGAACACTTTTCAGTTTTGAGGTCCGTATTGCCTCGTGCTCCAATTTTGGTGCTGGTGGTGCATAGTCGGCCATTTACGCAATTTTCGTGCGAAAATAAGACTTTTGCGTTTTGGTGCTCCGTGATCCCTGGTGCATTCTTATGCATAAAAATCCATAATGCTTGGAACACTTTTTATTTTTCAGGTTCGAGGTTCCCCGTGGTCCAATTTTGGTGCCCGTGGTGCATTTTCGGCCCACTGAGCAATTTTCGTGCGAAAATAAGTCTACTAGGTTTTGGTGTCCCGTGATCCCCGGGGCATTCTTATGCATAAAAAACCATAATGCTCAGAGAACTTATAAGTTTTGAAGTCCGAGGTGCCACGTGGTCCAATTTTGGTGCCGATGCTGCATTTTCGGCCATTTGAGCAATTTTCATGCGAAAATAACACTTTTGGGTTTATGTGCCCCGTCATCCCAAGTGCATTCTTATGCGTAATAAACCATCATGCTCGGAACACTTTTCAGTTTTAAGGTCCGTATTGCCTCGTGCTCCAATTTTGGTGCTGTTGGTGCATAGCCGGCCATTTACGCAATTTTCGTGCGAAAATAAGACTTTTGCATTTTGGTGCTCCGTGATCCCTGGTGCATTCTTATGCATAAAAATCCATAATGCTTGGAACACTTTTTATTTTTCAGGTTCGAGGTTCCCCGTGGTCCAATTTTGGTGCCCGTGGTGCATTTTCGGCCCACTGAGCAATTTTCGTGCGAAAATAAGACTACTAGGTTTTGGTGTCCCGTGATCCCCGGTGCATTCTTATGCATAAAAAACCATAATGCTCAGAGAACTTATAAGTTTTGAAGTCCGAGGTGCCACGTGGTCCAATTTTGGTGCCGATGGTGCATTTTCGGCCATTTGAGCAATTTTCGTGCGAAAATAACACTTTTGGGTTTTCGTGCCCCGTGATCCCTAGTGCATTCTTATGCATAATAAACCATCATGCTCGGAATACTTTTCAGTTTTGAGGTCCGTATTGGCTCGTGCTCCAATTTTGGTGCTGGTGGTGCATAGTCGGCCATTTACGCAATTTTCGTGCGAAAATAAGACTTTTGCGTTTTGGTGCATCGTGATCCCTGGTGCATTCTTATGCATAAAAATCCATAATGCTTGGAACACTTTTTATTTTTCAGGTTCGAGGTTCCCCGTGGTCCAATTTTGGTGCCCGTGGTGCATTTTCGGCCCACTGAGCAATTTTCGTGCGAAAATAAGACTACTAGGTTTTGGTGTCCCGTGATCCCTGGTGCATTCTTATGCATAAAAAACCATAATGCTCAGAGAACTTATAAGTTCTGAAGTCCGAGGTGCCACGTGGTCCAATTTTGGTGCCGATGGTGCATTTTCGGCCATTTGAGCAATTCTCGTGCGAAAATAACACTTTTGGGTTTTCGTGCCCCGTGATCCCTAGTGCATTCTTATGCATAATAAACCATCATGCTCGGAACACTTTTCAGTTTTGAGGTCCGTATTGCCTCGTGCTCCAATTTTGGTGCTGGTGGTGCATAGTCGGCCATTTACGCAATTTTCGTGCGAAAATAAGACTTTTGCGTTTTGGTGCACCGTGATCCCTAGTGCATTCTTATGCATAAAAATCCATAATGCTTGGAACACTTTTTATTTTTCAGGTTCGAGGTTCCCCGTGGTCCAATTTTGGTGCCCGTGGTGCATTTTCGGCCCACTGAGCAATTTTCGTGCGAAAATAAGACTACTAGGTTTTGGTGTCCCGTGATCCCCGGTGCATTCTTATGCATAAAAAACCATAATGCTCAGAGAACTTATAAGTTCTGAAGTCCGAGGTGCCACGTGGTCCAATTTGGGTGCCGATGGTGCATTTTCGGCCATTTGAGCAATTTTCGTGCGAAAATAACAGTTTTGGGTTTTCGTGCCCCGTCATCCCTAGTGCATTCTTATGCGTAATAAACCATCATGCTAGGAACACTTTTCAGTTTTGAGGTCCGTATTGCCTCGTGCTCCAATTTTGGTGCTGGTGGTGCATAGTCGGCCATTTACGCAATTTTCGTGCGAATATAAGACTTTTGCGTTTTGGTGCACCGTGATCCCTGGTGCATTCTTATGCATATAAATCCATAATGCTTGGAACACTTTTTATTTTTCAGGTTCGAGGTTCCCCGTGGTCCAATTTTGGTGCCCGTGGTGCATTTTCGGCCCAATGAGCAATTTTCGTGCGAAAATAAGACTACTAGGTTTTGGTGTCCCGTGATCCCTGGTGCATTCTTATGCATAAAAAACCATAATGCTCAGAGAACTTATAAGTTTTGAAGTCCGAGGTGCCACGTGGTCCAATTTTGGTGCCGATGGTGCATTTTCGGCCATTTGAGCAATTTTCATGCGAAAATAACACTTTTGGGTTTACGTGCCCCGTCATCCCTAGTGCATTCTTATGCGTAATAAACCATCATGCTCGGAACACTTTTCAGTTTTAAGGTCCGTATTGCCTCGTGCTCCAATTTTGGTGCTGTTGGTGCATAGCCGGCCATTTACGCAATTTTCGTGCGAAAATAAGACTTTTGCGTTTTGGTGCTCCGTGATCCCTGGTGCATTCTTATGCATAAAAATCCATAATGCTTGGAACACTTTTTATTTTTCAGGTTCGAGGTTCCCCGTGGTCCAATTTTGGTGCCCGTGGTGCATTTTCGGCCCACTGAGCAATTTTCGTGCGAAAATAAGACTACTAGGTTTTGATGTCCCGTGATCCCCGGTGCATTCTTATGCATAAAAAACCATAATGCTCAGAGAACTTATAAGTTTTGAAGTCTGAGGTGCCACGTGGTCCAATTTTGGTGCCGATGGTGCATTTTCGGCCATTTGAGCAATTTTCGTGCGAAAATAACACTTTTGGGTTTTCGTGCCCCGTGATCCCTAGTGCATTCTTATGCATAATAAACCATCATGCTCGGAATACTTTTCAGTTTTGAGGTCCGTATTGGCTCGTGCTCCAATTTTGGTGCTGGTGGTGCATAGTCGGCCATTTACGCAATTTTCGTGCGAAAATAAGACTTTTGCGTTTTGGTGCATCGTGATCCCTGGTGCATTCTTATGCATAAAAATCCATAATGCTTGGAACACTTTTTATTTTTCAGGTTCGAGGTTCCCCGTGGTCCAATTTTGGTGCCCGTGGTGCATTTTCGGCCCACTGAGCAATTTTCGTGCGAAAATAAGACTACTAGGTTTTGGTGTCCCGTGATCCCTGGTGCATTCTTATGCATAAAAAACCATAATGCTCAGAGAACTTATAAGTTCTGAAGTCCGAGGTGCCACGTGGTCCAATTTTGGTGCCGATGGTGCATTTTCGGCCATTTGAGCAATTCTCGTGCGAAAATAACACTTTTGGGTTTTCGTGCCCCGTGATCCCTAGTGCATTCTTATGCATAATAAACCATCATGCTCGGAACACTTTTCAGTTTTGAGGTCCGTATTGCCTCGTGCTCCAATTTTGGTGCTGGTGGTGCATAGTCGGCCATTTACGCAATTTTCGTGCGAAAATAAGACTTTTGCGTTTTGGTGCACCGTGATCCCTAGTGCATTCTTATGCATAAAAATCCATAATGCTTGGAACACTTTTTATTTTTCAGGTTCGAGGTTCCCCGTGGTCCAATTTTGGTGCCCGTGGTGCATTTTCGGCCCACTGAGCAATTTTCGTGCGAAAATAAGACTACTAGGTTTTGGTGTCCCGTGATCCCTGGTGCATTCTTATGCATAAAAAATCATAATGCTCAGAGAACTTATAAGTTCTGAAGTCCGAGGTGCCACGTGGTCCAATTTTGGTGCCGATGGTGCATTTTCGGCCATTTGAGCAATTTTCGTGCGAAAATAACACTTTTGGGTTTTCGTGCCCCGTGATCCCTAGTGCATTCTTATGCATAATAAACCATCATGCTAGGAACACTTTTCAGTTTTGAGGTCCGTATTGCCTCGTGCTCCAATTTTGGTGCTGGTGGTGCATAGTCGGCCATTTACGCAATTTTCGTGCGAATATAAGACTTTTGTGTTTTGGTGCACCGTGATCCCTGGTGCATTCTTATGCATAAAAATCCATAATGCTTGGAACACTTTTTATTTTTCAGGTTCGAGGTTTCCCGTGGTCCAATTTTGGTGCCCGTGGTGCATTTTCGGCCCACTGAGCAATTTTCGTGCGAAAATAAGACTACTAGGTTTTGGTGTCCCGTGATCCCCGGTGCATTCTTATGCATAAAAAACCATAATGCTCAGAGAACTTATAAGTTTTGAAGTCCGAGGTGCCACGTGGTCCAATTTTGATGCCGATGGTGCATTTTCGGCCATTTGAGCAATTTTCGTGCGAAAATAACACTTTTGGGTTTTCGTGCCCCGTGATAACTAGTGCATTCTTATGCGTAATAAACCATCATGCTTGGAACACTTTTCAGTTTTGAGGTCCGTATTGCCTCGTGCTCCAATTTTGGTGCTGGTGGTGCATAGTCGGCCATTTATGCAATTTTCGTGCGAAAATAAGACTTTTGCGTTTTGGTGCACCGTGATCCCTGGTGCATTCTTATGCATAAAAATCCATAATGCTTGGAACACTTTTTATTTTTCAGGTTCAAGGTTCCCCGTGGTCCAATTTTGGTGCCCGTGGTGCATTTTCGGCCCACTGAGCAATTTTCGTGCGAAAATAAGACTACTAGGTTTTGGTGTCCCGTGATCCCTGGTGCATTCTTATGCATAAAAAACCATAATGCTCAGAGAACTTATAAGTTTTGAAGTCCGAGGTGCCACGTGGTCCAATTTTGGTGCCGATGGTGCATTTTCGGCCATTTGAGCAATTTTCGTGCGAAAATAACACTTTTGGGTTTTCGTGCCCCGTGATCCCTAGTGCATTCTTATGCGTAATAAACCATCATGCTCGGAACACTTTTCAGTTTTGAGGTCCGTATTGCCTCGTGCTCCAATTTTGGTGCTGGTGGTGCATAGTCGGCCATTTATGCAATTTTCGTGCGAAAATAAGACTTTTGCGTTTTGGTGCACCGTGATCCCTGGTGCATTCTTATGCATAAAAATCCATAATGCTTGGAACACTTTTTATTTTTCAGGTTCGAGGTTCCCCGTGGTCCAATTTTGGTGCCCGTGGTGCATTTTCGGCCCACTGAGCAATTTTCGTGCGAAAATAAGATTACTAGGTTTTGGTGTCCTGTGATCCCTGGTGCATTCTTATGCATAAAAACCATAATGCTCAGAGAACTTATAAGTTTTGAAGTCCGAGGTGCCACGTGGTCCAATTTTGGTGCCGATGGTGCATTTTCGGCCATTTGAGCAATTTTCGTGCGAAAATAACACTTTTGGGTTTTCGTGCCCCGTGATCCCTAGTGCATTCTTATGCGTAAGAAACCATCATTCTTGGAACACTTTTCAGTTTTGAGGTCCGTATTGCCTCGTGCTCCAATTTTGGTGCTGGTGGTGCATAGTCGGCCATTTATGCAATTTTCGTGCGAAAATAAGACTTTTGCGTTTTGGTGCACCGTGATCCCTGGTGCATTCTTATGCATAAAAATCCATAATGCTTGGAACACTTTTTATTTTTCAGGTTCGAGGTTCCCCGTGGTCCAATTTTGGTGCCCGTGGTGCATTTTCGGCCCACTGAGCAATTTTCGTGCGAAAATAACATTACTAGGTTTTGGTGTCCTGTGATCCCTGGTGCATTCTTATGCATAAAAAACCATAATGCTCAGAGAACTTATAAGTTTTGAAGTCCGAGGTGCCACGTGGTCCAATTTTGCTTCCGATGGTGCATTTTCGGCCATTTGAGCAATTTTCGTGCGAAAATAACACTTTTGGGTTTTCGTGCCCCGTGATCCCTAGTGCATTCTTATGCACAATAAGCCATCATGCTCGGAACACTTTTCAGTTTTGAGGTCCGTATTGCCTCGTGCTCCAATTTTGGTGCTGGTGGTGCATAGTCGGCCATTTATGCAATTTTCGTGCGAAAATAAGACTTTTGCGTTTTGGTGCACCGTGATCCCTGGTGCATTCTTATGCATAAAAATCCATAATGCTTGGAACACTTTTTATTTTTCAGGTTCGAGGTTCCTCGTGGTCCAATTTTGGTGCCCGTGGTGCATTTTCGGCCCACTGAGCAATTTTCGTGCGAAAATAAGATTACTAGGTTTTGGTGTCCTGTGATCCCTGGTGCATTCTTATGCATAAAAAACCATAATGCTCAGAGAACTTATAAGTTTTGAAGTCCGAGGTGCCACGTGGTCCAATTTTGGTGCCGATGGTGCATTTTCGGCCATTTGAGCAATTTTCGTGCGAAAATAACACTTTTGGGTTTTCGTGCCCCGTGATCCCTAGTGCATTCTTATGCACAATAAGCCATCATGCTCGGAACACTTTTCAGTTTTGAGGTCCGTATTGCCTCGTGCTCCAATTTTGGTGCTGGTGGTGCATAGTCGGCCATTTATGCAATTTTTGTGCGAAAATAAGACTTTTGCGTTTTGGTGCACCGTGATCCCTGGTGCATTCTTATGCATAAAAATCCATAATGCTTGGAACACTTTTTATTTTTCAGGTTCGAGGTTCCCCGTGGTCCAATTTTGGTGCCCGTGGTGCATTTTCGACCCACTGAGCAATTTTCGTGCGAAAATAACATTACTAGGTTTTGGTGTCCTGTGATCCCTGGTGCATTCTTATGCATAAAAAACGATAATGCTCAGAGAACTTATAAGTTTTGAAGTCCGAGGTGCCACGTGGTCCAATTTTGCTGCCGATGGTGCATTTTCGGCCATTTGAGCAATTTTCGTGCGAAAATAACACTTTTGGGTTTTCGTGCCCCGTGATCCCTAGTGCATTCTTATGCACAATAAGCCATCATGCTCGGAACACTTTTCAGTTTTGAGGTCCGTATTGCCTCGTGCTCCAATTTTGGTGCTGGTGGTGCATAGTCGGCCATTTATGCAATTTTTGTGCGAAAATAAGACTTTTGCGTTTTGGTGCACCGTGATCCCTGGTGCATTCTTATGCATAAAAATCCATAATGCTTGGAACACTTTTTATTTTTCAGGTTCGAGGTTCCCCGTGGTCCAATTTTGGTGCCCGTGGTGCATTTTCGGCCCACTGAGCAATTTTCGTGCGAAAATAAGATTACTAGGTTTTGGTGTCCTGTGATCCCTGGTGCATTCTTATGCATAAAAACCATAATGCTCAGAGAACTTATAAGTTTTGAAGTCCGAGGTTCCACGTGGTCCAATTTTGGTGTCGATGGTGCATTTTCGGCCATTTGAGCAATTTTCGTGCGAAAATAACACTTTTGGGTTTTCGTGCCCCGTGATCCCTAGTGCATTCTTATGCGTAAGAAACCATCATGCTTGGAACACTTTTCAGTTTTGAGGTCCGTATTGCGTCGTGCTCCAATTTTGGTGCTGGTGGTGCATAGTCGGCCATTTATGCAATTTTCGTGCGAAAATAAGACTTTTGCGTTTTGGTGCACCGTGATCCCTGGTGCATTCTTATGCATAAAAATCCATGATGGTTGGAACACTTTTTATTTTTCAGGTTCGAGGTTCCTCGTGGTCCAATTTTGGTGCCCGTGGTGCATTTTCGGCCCACTGAGCAATTTTCGTGCGAAAATAAGATTACTAGGTTTTGGTGTCCTGTGATCCCTGGTGCATTCTTATGCATAAAAACCATAATGCTCAGAGAACTTATAAGTTTTGAAGTCCGAGGTGCCACGTGGTCCAATTTTGGTGTCGATGGTGCATTTTCGGCCATTTGAGCAATTTTCGTGCGAAAATAACACTTTTGGGTTTTCGTGCCCCGTGATCCCTAGTGCATTCTTATGCGTAAGAAACCATCATGCTTGGAACACTTTTCAGTTTTGAGGTCCGTATTGCGTCGTGCTCCAATTTTGGTGCTGGTGGTGCATAGTCGGCCATTTATGCAATTTTCGTGCGAAAATAAGACTTTTGCGTTTTGGTGCACCGTGATCCCTGGTGCATTCTTATGCATAAAAATCCATGATGGTTGGAACACTTTTTATTTTTCAGGTTCGAGGTTCCTCGTGGTCCAATTTTGGTGCCCGTGGTGCATTTTCGGCCCACTGAGCAATTTTCGTGCGAAAATAAGATTACTAGGTTTTGGTGTCATGTGATCCCTGGTGCATTCTTATGCATAAAAACCATAATGCTCAGAGAACTTATAAGTTTTGAAGTCCGAGGTGCCACGTGGTCCAATTTTGGTGCCGATGGTGCATTTTCGGCCATTTGAGCAATTTTCGTGCGAAAATAACACTTTTGGGTTTTCGTGCCCCGTGATCCCTAGTGCATTCTTATGCGTAAGAAACCATCATGCTTGGAACACTTTTCAGTTTTGAGGTCCGTATTGCCTCGTGCTCCAATTTTGGTGCTGGTGGTGCATAGTCGGCCATTTATGCAATTTTCGTGCGAAAATAAGACTTTTGCGTTTTGGTGCACCGTGATCCCTGGTGCATTCTTATGCATAAAAATCCATAATGCTTGGAACACTTTTTATTTTTCAGGTTCGAGGTTCCTCGTGGTCCAATTTTGGTGCCCGTGGTGCATTTTCGGCCCACTGAGCAATTTTCGTGCGAAAATAAGATTACTAGGTTTTGGTGTCCTGTGATCCCTGGTGCATTCTTATGCATAAAAACCATAATGCTCAGAGAACTTATAAGTTTTGAAGTCCGAGGTGCCACGTGGTCCAATTTTGGTGCCGATGGTGCATTTTCGGCCATTTGAGCAATTTTCGTGCGAAAATAACACTTTTGGGTTTTCGTGCCCCGTGATCCCTAGTGCATTCTTATGCGTAAGAAACCATCATGCTCGGAACACTTTTCAGTTTTGAGGTCCGTATTGCCTCGTGCTCCAATTTTGGTGCTGGTGGTGCATAGTCGGCCATTTATGCAATTTTCGTGCGAAAATAAGACTTTTGCGTTTTGGTGCACCGTGATCCCTGGTGCATTCTTATGCATAAAAATCCATAATGCTTGGAACACTTTTTATTTTTCAGGTTCGAGGTTCCCCGTGGTGCATTCTCGGCCCACTGAGCAATTTTCGTGCGAAAATAATACTACTAGGTTTTGGTGTCCCGTGATCCCTGGTGCATTCTTATGCATAAAAAACCATAATGCTCGGAGAACTTATAAGTTTTGATGTCCGAGGTGCCACGTGGTCCAATTTTGGTGCCGATGGTGCATTTTCGGCCATTTGAGCAATTTTCGTGCGAAAATAACACTTTTGGGTTTTCGTGCCCCGTGATCCCTAGTGCATTCTTATGCACAATAAGCCATCATGCTCGGAACACTTTTCAGTTTTGAGGTCCGTATTGCCTCGTGCTCCAATTTTGGTGCTGGTGGTGCATAGTCGGCCATTTATGCAATTTTCGTGCGAAAATAAGACTTTTGCGTTTTGGTGCACCGTGATCCCTGGTGCATTCTTATGCATAAAAATCCATAATGTTTGGAACACTTTTTATTTTTCAGGTTCGAGGTTCCCCGTGGTCCAATTTTGGTGCCCGTGGTGCATTCTCGGCCCACTGAGCAATTTTCGTGCGAAAATAATACTACTAGGTTTTGGTGTCCCGTGATCCCTGGTGCATTCTTATGCATAAAAAACCATAATGCTCAGAGAACTTGTAAGTTTTGAAGTCCGAGGTGCCACGTGGTCCAATTTTGGTGCCGATGGTGCATTTTCGGCCATTTGAGCAATTTTCGTGCGAAAATAACACTTTTGGGTTTTCGTGCCCCGTGATCCCTAGTGCATTCTTATGCACAATAAGCCATCATGCTCGGAACACTTTTCAGTTTTGAGGTCCGTATTGCCTCGTGCTCCAATTTTGGTGCTGGTGGTGCATAGTCGGCCATTTATGCAATTTTCGTGCGAAAATAAGACTTTTGAGTTTTGGTGCACCGTGATCCCTGGTGCATTCTTATGCATAAAAATCCATAATGCTTGGAACACTTTTTATTTTTCAGGTTCGAGGTTCCCCGTGGTCCAATTTTGGTGCCCGTGGTGCATTCTCGGCCCACTAGGCAATTTTCTTACGAAAATAAGACTACTAGGTTTTTGTGTCCCGTGATCCCTGGTGCATTCTAATGCATAAAAAACCATAATGCTCAGAGAACTTATAAGTTTTGAAGTCCGAGGTGCCACGTGGTCCAATTTTGGTGCCGACGGTGCATTTTTGGCCATTTGAGCAATTTTCGAGCGAAAATAACACTTTTGGGTTTTCGTGCCCCGTGATTCCTAGTGCATTCTTATGCACAATAAGCCATCATGCTCGGAACACTTTTCAGTTTTGAGGTCCGTATTGCCTCGTGCTCCAATTTTGGTGCTGGTGGTGCATAGTCGGCCATTTATGCAATTTTCGTGCGAAAATAAGACTTTTGCGTTTTGGTGCACCGTGATCCCTGGTGCATTCTTATGCATAAAAATCCATAATGCTCATAACACTTTTTATTTTTCAGGTTCGAGGTTCCCCGTGGTCCAATTTTGGTGCCCGTGGTGCATTTTCGGCCCACTGAGCAATTTTCGTGCGAAAATAAGACTACTAGGTTTTGGTGTCCCGTGATCCCTGGTACATTCTTATGCATAAAAAACCATAATGCTCGGAGAACTTATAAGTTTTGAAGTCCGAGGAGCCACGTGGTCCAATTTTGGTGCCGACGGTGCATTTTCGGCCATTTGAGCAATTTTCGTGCGAAAATAACACTTTTGGGTTTTCGTGCCCCGTGATCCCTAGGGCATTCTTATGCACAATAAGCCATCATGCTCCGAACACTTTTCAGTTTTGAGGTCCGTATTGCCTCGTGCTCCAATTTTGGTGCTGGTGGTGCATAGTCGGCCATTTATGCAATTTTCGAGCGAAAATAAGACTTTTGCGTTTTGGTGCACCGTGATCCCTGGTGCATTCTTATGCATAAAAATCCATAATGCTTGGAACACTTTTTATTTTTCAGGTTCGAGGTTCCCCGTGGTCCAATTTTGGTGCCCGTGGTGCATTCTCGGCCCACTGAGCAATTTTCGTGCGAAAATAAGACTACTAGGTTTTGGTGTCCCGTGATCCCTGGTGCATTCTAATGCACAAAAAACCATAATGCTCAGAGAACTTATAAGTTTTGACGTCCGAGGTGCCACGTGGTCCGATTTTGGTGCCGATGGTGCATTTTCGGCAATTTGAGCAATTTTCGTGCGAAAATAACACATTTGGGTTTTCGTGCCCCGTGATCCCTAGTGCATTCTTATGCACAATAAGCCATCATGCTCGGAACACTTTTCAGTTTTGAGGTCCGTATTGCCTCGTGCTCAAATTTTGGTGCTGGTGGTGCATAGTCGGCCATTTATGCAATTTTTGTGCGAAAATAAGACTTTTGCGTTTTGGTGCACCGTGATCCCTGGTGCATTCTTATGCATAAAAATCCATAATGCTTGGAACACTTTTTATTTTTCAGGTTCGAGGTTCCCCGTGGTCCAATTTTGGTGCCCGTGGTGCATTTTCGGCCCACTGAGCAATTTTCGTGCGAAAATAAGACTACTAGGTTTTGGTGTCCCGTGATCCCTGGTTCATTCTTATCCATAAAAAACCACAATGCTCAGAGAACTTATAAGTTTTGAAGTCCGAGGTGCCACGTGGTCCAATTTTGGTGCCGATGGTGCATTTTCGGCCATTTGAGCAATTTTCGTGCGAAAATAACACTTTTGGGTTTTCGTGCCCCGTGATCCCTAGTGCATTCTTATGCATAATAAACCATAATGCTCGGAACACTTTTCAGTTTTGAGGTCCGTATTGCCTCGTGCTCCAATTTTGGTGCTGGTGGTGCATAGTCGGCCATTTATGCAATTTTCGTGCGGAAATAAGACTTTTGCGTTTTGGTGCACCGTGATCCCTGGTGCATTCTTATGCATAAAAATCCATAATGCTTGGAACACGTTTTATTTTTCAGGTTCGAGGTTCCCCGTGGTCCAATTTTGGTGCCCGTGGTGCATTTTCGGCCCACTGAGCAATTTTCGTGCGAAAATAAGACTACTAGGTTTTGGTGTCCCGTGATCCCTGGTGCATTCTTATGCATAAAAAACCATAATGCTCAGAGAACTTATAAGTTTTGAAGTCCGAGGTGCCACGTGGTCCAATTTTGGTGCCGATGGTGCATTTTCGGCCATTTGAGCAATTTTCGTGCGAAAATAACACTTTTGGGTTTTCGTGCCCTGTGATCCCTAGTGCATTCTTATGCATAATAAACCATAATGCTCGGAACACTTTTCAGTTTTCAGGTCCGTATTGCCTCGTGCTCCAATTTTGGTGCTGGTGGTGCATAGTCGGCCATTTATGCAATTTTCGTGCGGAAATAAGACTTTTGCGATTTGGTGCACCGTGATCCCTGGTGCATTCTTATGCATAAAAATCCATAATGCTTGGAAAACTTTTTATTTTTCAGGTTTGAGGTTCCCCGTGGTCCAATTTTGGTGCCCGTGGTGCATTTTCGGCCTACTGAGCAATTTTCGTGCGAAAATAAGACTACTAGGTTTTGGTGTCCCGTGATCCCTGGTGCATTCTTATGCATAAAAAACCATAATGCTCGGAGAAGTTATAAGTTTTGATGTCCGAGGTGCCACGTGGTCCAATTTTGGTGCCGATGGTGCATTTTCGGCCATTTGAGCAATTTTCGTGCGAAAATAACACTTTTGGGTTTTCGTGCCCCGTGAACCCTAGTGCATTCTTATGCATAATAAACCATAATGCTCGGAACACTTTTCAGTTTTGAGGTCCGTATTGCCTCGTGCTCCAATTTTGGTGCTGGTGGTGCATAGTCGGCCATTTATGCAATTTTCGTGCGGAAATAAGACTTTTGCGTTTTGGTGCACCGTGATCCCTGGTGCATTCTTATGCATAAAAATCCATAATGCTTGGAAAACTTTTTATTTTTCAAGTTCGAGGTTCGCCGTGGTCCAATTTTGGTGCCCGTGGTGCATTTTCGGCCCACGGAGCAATTTTCGTGCGAAAATAAGACTACTAGGTTTTGGTGTCCCGTGATCCTTGGTGCATTCTTATGCATAAAAACCATAATGCTCGGAGAACTTTTAAGTTTTGAAGTCCGAGGTGCCACGTGGTCCAATTTTGGTGCCGATGGTGCATTTTCGGCCATTTGAGCAATTTTCGTGCGAAAATAACACTTTTGGGTTTTCGTGCCCTGTGATCCCTAGTGCATTCTTATGCATAATAAACCATAATGCTCGGAACACTTTTCAGTTTTGAGGTCCGTATTGCCTCGTGCTCCAATTTTGGTGCTGGTGGTGCATAGTCGGCCATTTATGCAATTTTCGTGCGGAAATAAGACTTTTGCGATTTGGTGCACCGTGATCCCTGGTGCATTCTTATGCATAAAAATCCATAATGCTTGGAACACTTTTTATTTTTCAGGTTCGAGGTTCCCCGTGGTCCAATTTTGGTGCCCGTGGTGCATTCTCGGCCCACTGAGCAATTTTCGTGCGAAAATAAGACTACTAGGTTTTGGTGTCCCGTGATCCCTGGTGCATTCTAATGCACAAAAAACCATAATGCTCAGAGAACTTATAAGTTTTGACGTCCGAGGTGCCACGTGGTCCGATTTTGGTGCCGATGGTGCATTTTCGGCAATTTGAGCAATTTTCGTGCGAAAATAACACTTTTGGGTTTTCGTGCCCCGTGATCCCTAGTGCATTCTTATGCACAATAAGCCATCATGCTCGGAACACTTTTCAGTTTTGAGGTCCGTATTGCCTCGTGCTCAAATTTTGGTGCTGGTGGTGCATAGTCGGCCATTTATGCAATTTTTGTGCGAAAATAAGACTTTTGCGTTTTGGTGCACCGTGATCCCTGGTGCATTCTTATGCATAAAAATCCATAATGCTTGGAACACTTTTTATTTTTCAGGTTCGAGGTTCCCCGTGGTCCAATTTTGGTGCCCGTGGTGCATTTTCGGCCCACTGAGCAATTTTCGTGCGAAAATAAGACCACTAGGTTTTGGTGTCCCGTGATCCCTGGTGCATTCTTATGCATAAAAAACCATAATGCTCAGAGAACTTATAAGTTTTGAAGTCCGAGGTGCCACGTGGTCCAATTTTGGTGCCGATGGTGCATTTTCGGCCACTTGAGCAATTTTCGTGCGAAAATAACACTTTTGGGTTTTCGTGCCCCGTGATCCCTAGTGCATTCCTATGCATAATAAACCATAATGCTCGGAACACTTTTCAGTTTTGAGGTCCGTATTGCCTGGTGCTCCAATTTTGGTGCTGGTGGTGCATAGTCGGCCATTTATGCAATTTTCGTGCGGAAATAAGACTTTTGCGATTTGGTGCACCGTGATCCCTGGTGCATTCTTATGCATAAAAATCCATAATGCTTGGAAAACTTTTTATTTTTCAGGTTCGAGGTTCCCCGTGGTCCAATTTTGGTGCCCGTGGTGCATTTTCGGCCCACTGAGCAATTTTCGTGCGAAAATAAGACTACTAGGTTTTGGTGTCCCGTGATCCCTGGTGCATTCTTATGCATAAAAAACCATAATGCTCAAAGAACTCATAAGTTTTGAAGTCTGAGGTGCCACGTGGTTCAATTTTGGTGCCGATGGTGCATTTTCGGCCATTTGAGCAATTTTCGTGCGAAAATAACACTTTTGGGTTTTCGTGCCCCGTGATCCCTAGTGCATTCTTATGCATAATAAACCATAATGCTCGGAACACTTTTCAGTTTTCAGGTCCGTATTGCCTCGTGCTCCAATTTTGGTGCTGGTGGTGCATAGTCGGCCATTTATGCAATTTTCGTGCGGAAATAAGACTTTTGCGATTTGGTGCATCGTGATCCCTGGTGCATTCTTATGCATAAAAATCCATAATGCTTGGAAAACTTTTTATTTTTCAGGTTCGAGGTTCCCCGTGGTCCAATTTTGGTGCCCGTGGTGCATTTTCGGCCCACTGAGCAATTTTCGTGCGAAAATAAGACTACTAGGTTTTGGTGTCCCGTGATCCCTGGTGCATTCTTATGCATAAAAAACCATAATGCTCAGAGAACTTATAAGTTTTGAAGTCCGAGGTGCCACGTGGTCCAATTTTGGTGCCGATGGTGCATTTTCGGCCATTTGAGCAATTTTCGTGCGAAAATAACCCTTTTGGGTTTTTGTGCCCTGTGATCCCTAGTGCATTCTTATGCATAATAAACCATAATGCTCGGAACACTTTTCAGTTTTCAAGTCCGTATTGCCTCGTGCTCCAATTTTGGTGCTGGTGGTGCATAGTCGGCCATTTATGCAATTTTCGTGCGGAAATAAGACTTTTGCGATTTGGTGCACCGTGATCCCTGGTGCATTCTTATGCATAAAAATCCATAATGCTTGGAACACTTTTTATTTTTCAGGTTCGAGGTTCCCCGTGGTCCAATTTTGGTGCCCGTGGTGCATTTTCGGCCCACTGAGCAATTTTCGTGCGAAAATAAGACTACTAGGTTTTTGTGTCCCGTGATCCCTGGTGCATTCTTATGTATAAAAAACCATAATGCTCAGAGAACTTATAAGTTTTGAAGTCCGAGGTGCCACGTGGTCCAATTTTGGTGCCGATGGTGCATTTTCGTCCATTGGAGCAATTTTCGTGCGAAAATAACACTTTTGGGTTTTCGTGCCCCGTGATCCCTAGTGCATTCTTATGCATAATAAACCATAACACTCGGAACACTTTTCAGTTTTGAGGTCCGTATTGCCTCGTGCTCCAATTTTGGTGCTGGAGGTGCATAGTCGGCCATTTATGCAATTTTCGTGCGGAAATAAGACTTTTGCGTTTTGGTGCACCGTGATCCCTGGTGCATTCTTATGCATAAAAATCCATAATGCTTGGAACACTTTTTATTTTTCAGGTTCGAGGTTCCTTGTGGTCCAATTATGGTGCCCGTGGTGCATTTTCGGCCAAAAGAGCAATTTTCGTGCGTAAATAAGACTACTAGGTTTTGCTGTCCCGTGATCCCTGGTGCATTCTTATGCATAAAAAACCATAATGCTCAGAGAACTTATAAGTTTTGAAGTCCGAGGTGCCACGTGGTCCAATTTTGGTGCCGATGGTGCATTTTCGGCCATTTGAGCAATTTTCGTGCGAAAATAACACTTTTGGGTTTTCGTGCCCCGTGATCCCTAGTGCATTCTTATGCATAATAAACCATAATGCTCGGAACACTTTTCAGTTTTGAGGTCCGTATTGCCTCGTGCTCCAATTTTTGTGCTGGTGGTGCATAGTCGGCCATTTATGCAATATTCGTGCGGAAATAAGACTTTTGCGTTTTGGTGCACCGTGATCCCTGGTGCATTCTGATGCATAAAAATCCATAATGCTTGGAACACTTTTTATTTTTCAGGTTCGAGGTTCCCCGTGGTCCAATTTTGGTGCCCGTGGTGCATTTTCGGCCCACTGAGCAATTTTCGTGCGAAAATAAGACTACTAGGTTTTGGTGTCCCGTGAACCCTGGTGCATTCTTATGCATAAAAAACCATCATGCTCAGAGAACTTATAAAGTCCGAGGTGCCACGTGGTCCAATTTTGGTGCCGATGGTGCATTTTCGGCCACTTGAGCAATTTTCGTACGAAAATAACACTTTTGGGTTTTCGTGCACCGTGATCCCTAGTGCATTCTTATGCATAATAAACCATAATGCTCGGAACACTTTTCAGTTTTCAGGTCCGTATTGCCTCGTGCTTCAATTTTGGTGCTGGTGGTGCATAGTCGGCCATTTATGCAATTTTCGTGCGGAAATAAGACTTTTGCGTTTTGGTGCACCGTGATCCCTGGTGCATTCTTATGCATAAAAATCCATAATGCTTGGAACACTTTTTATTTTTCAGGTTCGAGGTTCCCCGTGGTCCAATTTTGGTGCCCGTGGTGCATTTTCGGCCCACTGAGCAATTTTCGTGCGAAAATAAGACTACTAGGTTTTGGTGTCCCTTGATCCCTGGTGCATTCTTATGCATAAAAAATTATAATGCTCAGAGAACTTATAAGTTTTGAAGTCTGAGGTGCCACGTGGTCCAATTTTGGTGCCGATGGTGCATTTTCGGCCACTTGAGCAATTTTCGTGCGAAAATAACACTTTTGGGTTTTCGTGCCCCGTGATCCCTAGTTCATTCTTATGCATAATAAACCATAATGCTCGGAACACTTTTCAGTTTTGAGGTCCGTATTGCCTCGTGCTCCAATTTTGGTGCTGGTGGTGCATAGTCGGCCATTTATGCTATTTTCGTGCGGAAATAAGACTTTTGCGTTTTGGTGCACCGTGATCCCTGGTGCATTCTAATGCATAAAAATCCATAATGCTTGGAACACTTTTTATTTTTCAGGTTCGAGGTTCCCCGTGGTCCAATTTTGGTGCCCGTGGTGCATTTTCGGCCCACTGAGCAATTTTCGTGCGAAAATAAGACTACTAGGTTTTGGTGTCCCGTGATCCCTGGTGCATTCTTATGCATAAAAAAGCATAATGCTCAGAGAACTTATAAGTTTTGAAGTCCGAGGTGCCACGTGGTCCAATTTTGGTGTCGATGGTGCATTTTCGGCCATTTGAGCAATTTTCGTGCGAAAATAACACTTTTGGGTTTTCGTGCCCCGTGATCCCTAGTGCATTCTTATGCATAATAAACCATAATGCTCGGAACACTTTTCAGTTTTGAGGTCCGTATTGCCTCGTGCTCCAATTTTGGTGCTGGTGGTGCATAGTCGGCCATTTATGCAATTTTCGTGCGGAAATAAGACTTTTGCGTTTTGGTGCACTGTGATCCCTGGTACATTCTTATGCATAAAAATCCATAATGCTTGGAACACTTTTTATTTTTCAGGTTCGAGGTTCCCCCGTGGTCCAATTTTGGTGCCCGTTGTGCATTTTTGGCGCACTGAGCAATTTTCGTGCGAAAATAAGACTACTAGGTTTTGGTGTCCCGTGATCCCTGGTGCATTCTTATGCATAAAAAACAATAATGCTCAGAGAACTTATAAGTTTTGAAGTCCGAGGTGCCACGTGGTCCAATTTTGGTGCCGATGGTGCATTTTCGGCCATTTGAGCAATTTTCGTGCGAAAATAACACTTTTGGGTTTTCGTGCCCCGTGATCCCTAGTGCATTCTTATGCATAATAAACCATAATGCTCGGAACACTTTTCAGTTTTGAGGTCCGTATTGCCTCGTGCTCCAATTTTTGTGCTGGTGGTGCATAGTCGGCCATTTAAGCAATTTTCGTGGGGAAATAAGACTTTTGCGTTTTGGTGCACCGTGATCCCTGGTGCATTCTTACGCAAAAAAATCCATAATGCTTGGAACACGTTTTATTTTTCAGGTTCGAGGTTCCCCGTGGTCAATTTTGGTGCCAGTGGTGCATTTTCGGCCCAATGAGCAATTTTCGTGCGAAAATAAGACTACTAGGTTTTGGTGTACCGTGAACCCTGGTGCATTCTTATGCATAAAAAACCATCATGCTCAGAGAACTTATAAAGTCCGAGGTGCCATGTGGTCCAATTTTGGTGCCGATGGTGCATTTTCGGCCACTTGAGCAATTTTCGTGCGAAAATAACACTTTTGGGTTTTCGTGCACCGTGATCCCTAGTGCATTCTTATGCATAATAAACCATGATGCTCGGAACACTTTTCAGTTTTGAGCTCCGTATTGCCTCGTGCTCCAATTTTGGTGCTGGTGGTGCATAGTCGGCCATTTATGCAATTTTCGTGCGGAAATAAGACTTTTGCGTTTTGGTGCACCGTGATCCCTGGTGCATTCTAATGCATAAAAATCCATAATGCTTGGAACACTTTTTATTTTTCAGGTTCGAGGTTCCCCGTGGTCCAATTTTGGTGCCCGTGGTGCATTTTCGGCCCACTGAGCAATTTTCGTGCGAAAATAAGACTACTAGGTTTTGGTGTCCCGTGATCCCTGGTGCATTCTTATGCATAAAAAACCATAATGCTCAGAGAACTTATAAGTTTTGAAGTCCGAGGTGCCACGTGATCCAATTTTGGTGCCGATGGTGCATTTTCGGCCATTTGAGCAATTTTCGTGCGAAAATAACACTTTTGGGTTTTCGTGCCCCGTGATCCCTAGTGCATTCTTATGCATAATAAACAATAATGCTCGGAACACTTTTCAGTTTTGAGGTCCGTATTGCCTCGTGCTCCAATTTTGGTGCTGGTGGTGCATAGTCGGCCATTTATGCAATTTTCGTGCGGAAATAAGACTTTTGCGTTTTGGTGCACCGTGATCCCTGGTGCAATCTTATGCATAAAAATCCATAATGCTTGGAACACTTTTTATTTTTCAGGTTCGAGGTTCCCCCGTGGTCCAATTTTGGTGCCCGTGGTGCATTTTCGGCGCACTGAGCAATTTTCGTGCGAAAATAAGACTACTAGGTTATGGTGTCCCGTGATCCCTGGTGCATTCTTATGCATAAAAAACCATAATGCTCAGAGAACTTATAACTTTTGAAGTCCGAGGTGCCACGTGGTCCAATTTTGGTGCCGATGGTGCATTTTCGGCCATTTGAGCAATTTTCGTGCGAAAATAACACTTTTGGGTTTTCGTGCCCCGTGATCCCTAGTGCATTCTTATGCATAATAAACCATAATGCTCGGAACACTTTTCAGTTTTGAGGTCCGTATTGCCTCGTGCTCCAATTTTGGTGCTGGTGGTGCATAGTCGGCCATTTATGCAATTTTCGTGCGGAAATAAGACTTTTGCGTTTTGGTGCACCGTGATCCCTGGTGCATTCTTATGCATAAAAATCCATAATGCTTGGAACACTTTTTATTTTTCAGGTTCAAGGTTCCCCCGTGGTCCAATTTTGGTGCCCGTGGTGCATTTTCGGCGCACTGAGCAATTTTCGTTCGAAAATAAGACTACTAGGTTTTGGTGTCCCGTGATCCCTGGTGCATTCTTATGCATAAAAAACCATAATGCTCAGAGAACTTATAAAGTCCGAGGTGCCACGTGGTCCATTTTTGGTGCCGATGGTGCATTTTCGGCCACTTGAGCAATTTTCGTGCGAAAATAACACTTTTGGGTTTTCGTGCCCCGTGATCCCTAGTGCATTCTTATGCATAATAAACCATAATGCTCGAAACACTTTTCAGTTTTGAGGTCCGTATTGCCTGGTGCTCCAATTTTGGTGCTGGTGGTGCATAGTCGGCCATTTATGCAATTTTCGTGCGGAAATAAGACTTTTGCGTTTTGGTGCACCGTGATCCCTGGTGCATTCTTATGCATAAAAATCCATAATGCTTGGAACACTTTTTATTTTTCAGGTTCGAGGTTCCCCGTGGTCCAATTTTGGTGCCCGTGGTGCATTTTCGGCCCACTGAGCAATTTTCGTGCGAAAATAAGACTACTAGGTTTTGGTGTCCCGTGATCCCTGGTGCATTCTTATGCATAAAAAACCATAATGCTCAGAGAACTTATAAGTTTTGAAGTCCGAGGTGCCACGTGGTCCAATTTTGGTGCCGATGGTAAATTTTCGGCCAGTTGAGCAATTTTCGTGCGAAAATAACACTTTTGGGTTTTCGTGCCACGTGATCCCTAGTGCATTCTTATGCATAATAAACCATAATGCTCAGAACACTTTTCAGTTTTGAGGTCCGTATTGCCTCGTGCTCCAATTTTGGTGCTGGTGGTGCATAGTCGGCCATTTATGCAATTTTCGTGCGGAAATAAGACTTTTGCGTTTTGGTGCACCGTGATCCCTGGTGCATTCTTATGCATAAAACTCCATAATTCTTGGAACACTTTTTATTTTTCAGGTTCGAGGTTCCCCGTGGTCCAATATTGGTGCCCACGGTGCATTTTCGGCCCACTGAGCAATTTTCGTGCGAAAATAAGACTACTAGGTTTTGGTCTCCCGTGATCCCTGGGGCATTCTTATGCATAAAAAACCATAATGCTCAGAGAACTTATAAGTTTTGATGTCCGAGGTGCCACGTGGTCCAATTTTGGTGCCGATGGTGCATTTTCGGCCATTTGAGCAATTTTCGTGCGAAAATAACACTTTTGGGTTTTCGTGCCCCGTGATCCCTAGTGCATTCTTATGCATAATAAACCATAATGCTCGGAACACTTTTCAGTTTTGAGGTCCGTATTGCCTCGTGCTCCAATTTTGGTGCTGCTGGTGCAAAATCGGCCATTTATGCAATTTTCGTGCGGAAATAAGACTTTTGCGTTTTGGTGCACCGTGATCCCTGGTGCATTCTTATGCATAAAAATCCATAATGCTTGGAACACTTTTTATTTTTCAGGTTCGAGGTTCCCCGTGGTCCAATTTTGGTGCCCGCTGTGCATTTTCGGCCCACTGAGCAATTTTCGTGCGAAAATAAGACTACTAGGTTTTGGTGTCCCGTGATCCCTGGTGCATTCTTATGCATAAAAAACCATAATGCTCAGAGAACTTATAAAGTCCGAGGTGCCACGTGGTCCAATTTTGGTGCCGATGGTGCATTTTCGGCCACTTGAGCAATTTTCGTGCGAAAATAACACTTTTGGGTTTTCGTGCCCCGTGATCCCTAGTGCATTCTTATGCATAATAAACCATCATGCTCGGAACACTTTTCAGTTTTGAGGTCCGTATTGCCTCGTGCTCCAATTTTGGAGCTGGTGGTGCATAGTCGGCCATTTATGCAATTTTGGTGCGGAAATAAGACTTTTGCGTTTTGGTGCACCGTGATCCCTGGTGCATTCTTATGCATAAAAATCCATAATGCTTGGAACACTTTTTATTTTTCAGGTTCGAGGTTCCCCGTGGTCCAATTTTGGTGCCCGCGGTGCATTTTCGGCCCACTGAGCAATTTTCGTGCGAAAATAAGACTACTAGGTTTTGGTGTCTCGTGATCCCTGGTGCATTCTTATGCATAAAAAACCATAATGCTCAGAGAACTTATAAAGTCCGAGGTGCCACGTGGTCCAATTTTGGTGCCGATGGTGCATTTTCGGCCACTTAAGCAATTTTCGTCCGAAAATAACACTTTTGGGTTTTCGTGCCCGTGATCCCTAGTGCATTCTTATGCATAATAAACTATAATGCTCGGAACACTTTTCAGTTTTGAGGTCCGTATTGCCTCGTGCTCCAATTTTTGTGCTGGTGGTGCATAGTCGGCCATTTATGCAATTTTCGTGCGGAAATAAGAGTTTTGCGTTTTGGTGCACCGTGATCCCTGGTGCATTCTTATGCATAAAAATCCATAATGCTTGGAACACTTTTTATTTTTCAGGTTCGAGGTTCCCCGTGGTCCAATTTTGGTGCCCGCGGTGCATTTTCGGCCCACTGAGCAATTTTCGTGCGAAAATAAGACTACTAGGTTTTGGTGTCCCGTGATCCCTGGTGCATTCTTATGCATAAAAAACCATAATGCTCAGAGAACTTATAAAGTCCGAGGTGCCACGTGGTCCAATTTTGGTGCCGATGGTGCATTTTCGGCCACTTGAGCAATTTTCGTCCGAAAATAACACTTTTGGGTTTTCGTGCCCCGTGATCCCTAGTGCATTCTTATGCATAATAAACCATCATGCTCGGAACACTTTTCAGTTTTGAGGTCCGTATTGCCTCGTGCTCCAATTTTGGTGCTGGTGGTGCATAGTCGGCCATTTATGCAATTTTCGTGCGGAAATAAGACTTTTGCGTTTTGGTGCACCGTGATCCCTGGTGCATTCTTAATCATAAAAATCCATAATGCTTGGAACACTTTTTATTTTTCAGGTTAGAGGTTCCCCCGTGGTCCAATTTTGGTGCCCGTGGTGCATTTTCGGCCCACTGAGCAATTTTCGTGCGAGAATAAGACTACTAGGTTTTGGTGTCCCGTGATCCCCGGTGCATTCTTATGCATAAAAAACCATGATGCTCAGAGAACTTATAAATTTTCAAGTCCGAGGTGCCACGTGGTCAAATTTTGGTGCCGATGGTGCATTTTCGACCACTTGAGCAATTTTCGTGCGAAAATAACACTTTTGGGTTTTCGTGCCCCGTGATCCCTAGTGCATTCTTATGCATAATAAACCATCATGCTCGGAACACTTTTCAGTTTTGAGGTCCGTATTGCCTCGTGCTCCAATTTTGGTGCTGGTGGTGCATAGTCGGCCATTTATGCAATTTTCGTGCGGAAATAAGACTTTTGCGTTTTGGTGCACCGTGATCCCTGGTGCATTCTTATGCATAAATATCCATAATGCTTGGAACACTTTTTACTTTTCAGGTTAGAGGTTCCCCGTGGTCCAATATTGGTGCCCACGGTGCATTTTCGGCCCACTGAGCAATTTTCGTGCGAAAATAAGACTACTAGGTTTTGGTGTCCCGTGATCCCTGGTGCATTCTTATGCATAAAAAACCATAATGCTCAGAGAACTTATAAGTTTTGAAGTCCGAGGAGCCACGTGGTCCAATTTGGTGCCGATGGTGCATTTTCGGCCATTTGAGCAATTTTCGAGCGGAAATAACACTTTTGGGTTTTCGTGCCCCGTGATCCCTAGTGCATTCTTATGCATAATAAACCATCATGCTCGGAACACTTTTCAGTTTTGAGGTCCGTATTGCCTCGTGCTCCAATTTTGGTGCTGGTGGTGCATAGTCGGCCATTTATGCAATTTTCGTGCGGAAATAAGACTTTTGCGTTTTGGTGCACCGTGATCCCTGGTGCATTCTTAATCATAAAAATCCATAATGCTTGGAACACTTTTTATTTTTCAGGTTAGAGGTTCCCCCGTGGTCCAATTTTGGTGCCCGTGGTGCATTTTCGGCCCACTGAGCAATTTTCGTGCGAAAATAAGACTACTAGGTTTTGGTGTCCCGTGATCCCCGGTGCATTCTTATGCATAAAAAACCATGATGCTCAGAGAACTTATAAGTTTTGAAGTCCGAGGTGCCACGTGGTCAAATTTTGGTGCCGATGGTGCATTTTCGGCCACTTAGGCAATTTTCGTGCGAAAATAACACTTTTGGGTTTTCGTGCCCCGTGATCCCTAGTGCATTCTTATGCATAATAAACCATCATGCTCGGAACACTTTTCAGTTTTGAGGTCCGTATTGCCTCGTGCTCCAATTTTGGTGCTGGTGGTGCATAGTCGGCCATTTATGCAATTTTCGTGCGGAAATAAGACTTTTGCGTTTTGGTGCACCGTGATCCCTGGTGCATTCTTATGCATAAATATCCATAATGCTTGGAACACTTTTTACTTTTCAGGTTAGAGGTTCCCCGTGGTCCAATATTGGTGCCCACGGTGCATTTTCGGCCCACTGAGCAATTTTCGTGCGAAAATAAGACTACTAGGTTTTGGTGTCCCGTGATCCCTGGTTCATTCTTATGCATAAAAAACCATAATGCTCAGAGAACTTATAAAGTCCGAGGTGCCACGTGGTCCAATTTTGGTGCCGATGGTGCATTTTCGGCCACTTGAGCAATTTTCGTGCGAAAATAACACTTTTGGGTTTTCGTGCCCCGTGATCCCTAGTGCATTCTTATGCATAATAAACCATCATGCTCGGAACACTTTTCAGTTTTGAGGTCCGTATTGCCTCGTGCTCCAATTTTGGAGCTGGTGGTGCATAGTCGGCCATTTATGCAATTTTGGTGCGGAAATAAGACTTTTGCGTTTTGGTGCACCGTGATCCCTGGTGCATTCTTATGCATAAAAATCCATAATGCTTGGAACACTTTTTATTTTTCAGGTTCGAGGTTCCCCGTGGTCCAATTTTGGTGCCCGCGGTGCATTTTCGGCCCACTGAGCAATTTTCGTGCGAAAATAAGACTACTAGGTTTTGGTGTCTCGTGATCCCTGGTGCATTCTTATGCATAAAAAACCATAATGCTCAGAGAACTTATAAAGTCCGAGGTGCCACGTGGTCCAATTTTGGTGCCGATGGTGCATTTTCGGCCACTTAAGCAATTTTCGTCCGAAAATAACACTTTTGGGTTTTCGTGCCCGTGATCCCTAGTGCATTCTTATGCATAATAAACTATAATGCTCGGAACACTTTTCAGTTTTGAGGTCCGTATTGCCTCGTGCTCCAATTTTTGTGCTGGTGGTGCATAGTCGGCCATTTATGCAATTTTCGTGCGGAAATAAGAGTTTTGCGTTTTGGTGCACCGTGATCCCTGGTGCATTCTTATGCATAAAAATCCATAATGCTTGGAACACTTTTTATTTTTCAGGTTCGAGGTTCCCCGTGGTCCAATTTTGGTGCCCGCGGTGCATTTTCGGCCCACTGAGCAATTTTCGTGCGAAAATAAGACTACTAGGTTTTGGTGTCCCGTGATCCCTGGTGCATTCTTATGCATAAAAAACCATAATGCTCAGAGAACTTATAAAGTCCGAGGTGCCACGTGGTCCAATTTTGGTGCCGATGGTGCATTTTCGGCCACTTGAGCAATTTTCGTCCGAAAATAACACTTTTGGGTTTTCGTGCCCCGTGATCCCTAGTGCATTCTTATGCATAATAAACCATCATGCTCGGAACACTTTTCAGTTTTGAGGTCCGTATTGCCTCGTGCTCCAATTTTGGTGCTGGTGGTGCATAGTCGGCCATTTATGCAATTTTCGTGCGGAAATAAGACTTTTGCGTTTTGGTGCACCGTGATCCCTGGTGCATTCTTAATCATAAAAATCCATAATGCTTGGAACACTTTTTATTTTTCAGGTTAGAGGTTCCCCCGTGGTCCAATTTTGGTGCCCGTGGTGCATTTTCGGCCCACTGAGCAATTTTCGTGCGAAAATAAGACTACTAGGTTTTGGTGTCCCGTGATCCCCGGTGCATTCTTATGCATAAAAAACCATGATGCTCAGAGAACTTATAAGTTTTGAAGTCCGAGGTGCCACGTGGTCAAATTTTGGTGCCGATGGTGCATTTTCGGCCACTTGAGCAATTTTCGTGCGAAAATAACACTTTTGGGTTTTCGTGCCCCGTGATCCCTAGTGCATTCTTATGCATAATAAACCATAATGCTCGGAACACTTTTCAGTTTTGAGGTCCGTATTGCCTCGTGCTCCAATTTTGGTGCTGCTGGTGCAAAATCGGCCATTTATGCAATTTTCGTGCGGAAATAAGACTTTTGCGTTTTGGTGCACCGTGATCCCTGGTGCATTCTTATGCATAAAAATCCATAATGCTTGGAACACTTTTTATTTTTCAGGTTCGAGGTTCCCCGTGGTCCAATTTTGGTGCCCGCTGTGCATTTTCGGCCCACTGAGCAATTTTCGTGCGAAAATAAGACTACTAGGTTTTGGTGTCCCGTGATCCCTGGTGCATTCTTATGCATAAAAAACCATAATGCTCAGAGAACTTATAAAGTCCGAGGTGCCACGTGGTCCAATTTTGGTGCCGATGGTGCATTTTCGGCCACTTGAGCAATTTTCGTGCGAAAATAACACTTTTGGGTTTTCGTGCCCCGTGATCCCTAGTGCATTCTTATGCATAATAAACCATCATGCTCGGAACACTTTTCAGTTTTGAGGTCCGTATTGCCTCGTGCTCCAATTTTGGAGCTGGTGGTGCATAGTCGGCCATTTATGCAATTTTGGTGCGGAAATAAGACTTTTGCGTTTTGGTGCACCGTGATCCCTGGTGCATTCTTATGCATAAAAATCCATAATGCTTGGAACACTTTTTATTTTTCAGGTTCGAGGTTCCCCGTGGTCCAATTTTGGTGCCCGCGGTGCATTTTCGGCCCACTGAGCAATTTTCGTGCGAAAATAAGACTACTAGGTTTTGGTGTCTCGTGATCCCTGGTGCATTCTTATGCATAAAAAACCATAATGCTCAGAGAACTTATAAAGTCCGAGGTGCCACGTGGTCCAATTTTGGTGCCGATGGTGCATTTTCGGCCACTTAAGCAATTTTCGTCCGAAAATAACACTTTTGGGTTTTCGTGCCCGTGATCCCTAGTGCATTCTTATGCATAATAAACTATAATGCTCGGAACACTTTTCAGTTTTGAGGTCCGTATTGCCTCGTGCTCCAATTTTTGTGCTGGTGGTGCATAGTCGGCCATTTATGCAATTTTCGTGCGGAAATAAGAGTTTTGCGTTTTGGTGCACCGTGATCCCTGGTGCATTCTTATGCATAAAAATCCATAATGCTTGGAACACTTTTTATTTTTCAGGTTCGAGGTTCCCCGTGGTCCAATTTTGGTGCCCGCGGTGCATTTTCGGCCCACTGAGCAATTTTCGTGCGAAAATAAGACTACTAGGTTTTGGTGTCCCGTGATCCCTGGTGCATTCTTATGCATAAAAAACCATAATGCTCAGAGAACTTATAAAGTCCGAGGTGCCACGTGGTCCAATTTTGGTGCCGATGGTGCATTTTCGGCCACTTGAGCAATTTTCGTCCGAAAATAACACTTTTGGGTTTTCGTGCCCGTGATCCCTAGTGCATTCTTATGCATAATAAACCATCATGCTCGGAACACTTTTCAGTTTTGAGGTCCGTATTGCCTCGTGCTCCAATTTTGGTGCTGGTGGTGCATAGTCGGCCATTTATGCAATTTTCGTGCGGAAATAAGAGTTTTGCGTTTTGGTGCACCGTGATCCCTGGTGCATTCTTATGCATAAAAATCCATAATGCTTGGAACACTTTTTATTTTTCAGGTTCGAGGTTCCCCGTGGTCCAATTTTGGTGCCCGCGGTGCATTTTCGGCCCACTGAGCAATTTTCGTGCGAAAATAAGACTACTAGGTTTTGGTGTCCCGTGATCCCTGGTGCATTCTTATGCATAAAAAACCATAATGCTCAGAGAACTTATAAAGTCCGAGGTGCCACGTGGTCCAATTTTGGTGCCGATGGTGCATTTTCGGCCACTTGAGCAATTTTCGTCCGAAAATAACACTTTTGGGTTTTCGTGCCCCGTGATCCCTAGTGCATTCTTATGCATAATAAACCATCATGCTCGGAACACTTTTCAGTTTTGAGGTCCGTATTGCCTCGTGCTCCAATTTTGGTGCTGGTGGTGCATAGTCGGCCATTTATGCAATTTTCGTGCGGAAATAAGACTTTTGCGTTTTGGTGCACCGTGATCCCTGGTGCATTCTTAATCATAAAAATCCATAATGCTTGGAACACTTTTTATTTTTCAGGTTAGAGGTTCCCCCGTGGTCCAATTTTGGTGCCCGTGGTGCATTTTCGGCCCACTGAGCAATTTTCGTGCGAAAATAAGACTACTAGGTTTTGGTGTCCCGTGATCCCCGGTGCATTCTTATGCATAAAAAACCATGATGCTCAGAGAACTTATAAGTTTTGAAGTCCGAGGTGCCACGTGGTCAAATTTTGGTGCCGATGGTGCATTTTCGGCCACTTGAGCAATTTTCGTGCGAAAATAACACTTTTGGGTTTTCGTGCCCCGTGATCCCTAGTGCATTCTTATGCATAATAAACCATCATGCTCGGAACACTTTTCAGTTTTGAGGTCCGTATTGCCTCGTGCTCCAATTTTGGTGCTGGTGGTGCATAGTCGGCCATTTATGCAATTTTCGTGCGGAAATAAGACTTTTGCGTTTTGGTGCACCGTGATCCCTGGTGCATTCTTAATCATAAATATCCATAATGCTTGGAACACTTTTTATTTTTCAGGTTAGAGGTTCCCCCGTGGTCCAATTTTGGTGCCCGTGGTGCATTTTCGGCCCACTGAGCAATTTTCGTGCGAAAATAAGACTACTAGGTTTTGGTGTCCCGTGATCCCCGGTGCATTCTTATGCATAAAAAACCATGATGCTCAGAGAACTTATAAGTTTTGAAGTCCGAGGTGCCACGTGGTCAAATTTTGGTGCCGATGGTGCATTTTCGGCCACTTGAGCAATTTTCGTGCGAAAATAACACTTTTGGGTTTTCGTGCCCCGTGATCCCTAGTGCATTCTTATGCATAATAAACCATCATGCTCGGAACACTTTTCAGTTTTGAGGTCCGTATTGCCTCGTGCTCCAATTTTGGTGCTGGTGGTGCATAGTCGGCCATTTATGCAATTTTCGTGCGGAAATAAGACTTTTGCGTTTTGGTGCACCGTGATCCCTGGTGCATTCTTATGCATAAATATCCATAATGCTTGGAACACTTTTTACTTTTCAGGTTAGAGGTTCCCCGTGGTCCAATATTGGTGCCCACGGTGCATTTTCGGCCCACTGAGCAATTTTCGTGCGAAAATAAGACTACTAGGTTTTGGTGTCCCGTGATCCCTGGTGCATTCTTATGCATAAAAAACCATAATGCTCAGAGAACTTATAAGTTTTGAAGTCCGAGGTGCCACGTGGTCCAATTTGGTGCCGATGGTGCATTTTCGGCCATTTGAGCAATTTTCGAGCGGAAATAACACTTTTGGGTTTTCGTGCCCCGTGATCCCTAGTGCATTCTTATGCATAATAAACCATCATGCTCGGAACACTTTTCAGTTTTGAGGTCCGTATTGCCTCGTGCTCCAATTTTGGTGCTGGTGGTGCATAGTCGGCCATTTATGCAATTTTCGTGCGGAAATAAGACTTTTGCGTTTTGGTGCACCGTGATCCCTGGTGCATTCTTAATCATAAAAATCCATAATGCTTGGAACACTTTTTATTTTTCAGGTTAGAGGTTCCCCCGTGGTCCAATTTTGGTGCCCGTGGTGCATTTTCGGCCCACTGAGCAATTTTCGTGCGAAAATAAGACTACTAGGTTTTGGTGTCCCGTGATCCCCGGTGCATTCTTATGCATAAAAAACCATGATGCTCAGAGAACTTATAAGTTTTGAAGTCCGAGGTGCCACGTGGTCAAATTTTGGTGCCGATGGTGCATTTTCGGCCACTTGAGCAATTTTCGTGCGAAAATAACACTTTTGGGTTTTCGTGCCCCGTGATCCCTAGTGCATTCTTATGCATAATAAACCATCATGCTCGGAACACTTTTCAGTTTTGAGGTCCGTATTGCCTCGTGCTCCAATTTTGGTGCTGGTGGTGCATAGTCGGCCATTTATGCAATTTTCGTGCGGAAATAAGACTTTTGCGTTTTGGTGCACCGTGATCCCTGGTGCATTCTTATGCATAAATATCCATAATGCTTGGAACACTTTTTACTTTTCAGGTTAGAGGTTCCCCGTGGTCCAATATTGGTGCCCACGGTGCATTTTCGGCCCACTGAGCAATTTTCGTGCGAAAATAAGACTACTAGGTTTTGGTGTCCCGTGATCCCTGGTGCATTCTTATGCATAAAAAACCATAATGCTCAGAGAACTTATAAGTTTTGAAGTCCGAGGTGCCACGTGGTCCAATTTGGTGCCGATGGTGCATTTTCGGCCATTTGAGCAATTTTCGAGCGGAAATAACACTTTTGGGTTTTCGTGCCCCGTGATCCCTAGTGCATTCTTATGCATAATAAACCATCATGCTCGGAACACTTTTCAGTTTTGAGGTCCGTATTGCCTCGTGCTCCAATTTTGGTGCTGGTGGTGCATAGTCGGCCATTTATGCAATTTTCGTGCGGAAATAAGACTTTTGCGTTTTGGTGCACCGTGATCCCTGGTGCATTCTTAAGCATAAAAATCCATAATGCTTGGAACACTTTTTATTTTTCAGGTTCGAGGTTCCCCCGTGGTCCAATTTTGGTGCCCGTGGTGCATTTTCGGCCCACTGAGCAATTTTCGTGTGAAAATAAGACTACTAGGTTTTGGTGTCCCGTGATCCCCGGTGCATTCTTATGCATAAAAAACCATGATGCTCAGAGAACTTATAAGTTTTGAAGTCCGAGGTGCCACGTGGTCCAATTTTGGTGCCGATGGTGCATTTTCGGCCACTTGAGCAATTTTCGTCCGTAAATAACATTTTTGGGTTTTCGTGCCCCGTGATTCCTAGTGCATTCTTATGCATAATAAACCATCATGCTCGGAACACTTTTCAGTTTTGAGGTCCGTATTGCCTCGTGCTCCAATTTTGGTGCTGGTGGTGCATAGTCGGCCATTTATGCAATTTTCGTGCGGAAATAAGACTTTTGCGTTTTGGTGCACCGTGATCCCTGGTGCATTCTTAATCATAAAAATCCATAATGCTTGGAACACTTTTTATTTTTCAGGTTAGAGGTTCCCCCGTGGTCCAATTTTGGTGCCCGTGGTGCATTTTCGGCCCACTGAGCAATTTTCGTGCGAAAATAAGACTACTAGGTTTTGGTGTCCCGTGATCCCCGGTGCATTCTTATGCATAAAAAACCATGATGCTCAGAGAACTTATAAGTTTTGAAGTCCGAGGTGCCACGTGGTCAAATTTTGGTGCCGATGGTGCATTTTCGGCCACTTGAGCAATTTTCGTGCGAAAATAACACTTTTGGGTTTTCGTGCCCCGTGATCCCTAGTGCATTCTTATGCATAATAAACCATCATGCTCGGAACACTTTTCAGTTTTGAGGTCCGTATTGCCTCGTGCTCCAATTTTGGTGCTGGTGGTGCATAGTCGGCCATTTATGCAATTTTCGTGCGGAAATAAGACTTTTGCGTGTTGGTGCACCGTGATCCCTGGTGCATTCTTATGCATAAAAATCCATAATGCTTAGAACACTTTTTATTTTTCAGGTTCGAGGTTCCCCGTGGTCCAATTTTGGTGCCCGTGGTGCATTTTCGGCCGACTGAGCAATTTTCGTGCGAAAATGAGACTACTAGGTTTTAGTGTCCCGTGATCCCTGGTTCATTCTTATGCATAAAAAACCATAATGCTCGGAGAACTTATAAGTTTTGAAGTCCGAGGTGCCACGTGGTCCAATTCTGGTGCCGATGGTTCATTTTCGGCCATTTGAGCAATTTTCGTGCGAAAATAACACTTTTGGATTTTCGTGCCGCGTGATCCCTAGTGAATTCTTATGCATAATAAACCATGATGCTCGGAACACTTTTCAGTTTTGAGGTCCGTATTGCCTCGTGCTCCAATTTTTGTGCTGGTGGTGCATAGTCGGCCATTTATGCAATTTTCGTGCGGAAATAAGACTTTTGCGTTTTGGTGCACCGTGATCCCTGGTGCATTCTAATGCATAAAAATCCATAATGCTTGGAACACTTTTTATTTTTCAGGTTCGAGGTTCCCCGTGGTCCAATTTTGGTGCCCGTGGTGCATTTTCGGCCCACTGAGCAATTTTCGTGCGAAAATAAGACTACTAGGTTTTGGTGTCCCGTGATCCCTGGTGCATTCTTATGCATAAAAAACCATAATGCTCAGAGAACTTATAAGTTTTGAAGTCTGAGGTGCCACGTGGTCCAATTTTGGTGCCGATGGTGCATTTTGCGGCCATTTGAGCAATTTTCGTGCGAAAATAACACCTTTGGGTTTTCGTGCCCCGTGATCCCTAGTGCATTCTTATGCATAATAAACCATAATGCTCAGAACACTTTTCAGTTTTGAGGTCCGTATTGGCTCGTGCTCCAATTTTGGTGCTGGTGGTGCATAGTCGGCCATTTATGCAATTTTCGTGCGAAAATAAGACTTTTGCGTTTTGGTGCACCGTGATCCCTGGTGCATTCTTATGCATAAAAATCCATAATGCTTGGAACACTTTTTATTTTTCAGGTTCGAGGTTCCCCGTGGTCCAATTTTGGTGCCCACGGTGCATTTTCGGCCCACTGAGCAATTTTCGTGCGAAAATAAGACTACTAGGTTTTGGTGTCCCGTGATCCCTGGCGCATTCTTATGCATAAAAAACCATAATGCTCAGAGAACTTATAAGTTTTGAAGTCCGAGGTGCCACGTGGTCCAATTTTGGTGCCGATGGTGCATTTTCGGCCATTTGAGCAATTTTCGTGCGAAAATAACACTTTTGGGTTTTCGTGCCCCGTGATCCCTAGGGCATTCTTATGCATAATAAACCATCATGCTAAGAACATTTTTCAGTTTTGAGGTCCGTATTGCCTCGTGCTCCAATTTTGGTGCTGGTGGTGCATAGTCGGCCATTTATGCAATTTTCGTGCGAAAATAAGACTTTTGCGTTTTTGTGCACCGTGATCCCTTGTACATTCTTAAGCATAAAAATCCATAATGCTTGGAACACTTTTTATTTTTCAGGTTCGAGGTTCCCCGTGGTCCAATTTTGGTGCCCGTGATGCATTGTCGGCCCACTGAGCAATTTTCGTGCGAAAATGAGACTACTAGGTTTTAGTGTCCCGTGATCCCTGGTGCATTCTTATGCATTAAAAACAATAATGCTCAGAGAACTTATAAGTTTTGAAGTCCGAGGTGCCACGTGGTCCAATTTTGGTGCCGATGGTGCATTTTCGGCCACTTGAGCAATTTTCGTGCGAAAATAACACTTTTGGGTTTTCGTGCCCCGTGATCCCTAGTGCATTCTTATGCATAACAAACCATCATGCTTGGAACACTTTTCAGTTTTGAGGTCCGTATTGCCTCGTGCTCCAATTTTCGTGCTGGTGGTGCATAGTCGGCCATTTATGCAATTTTCGGGCGAAAATAAGACTTTTGCATTTTGGTGCACTGTGATCCCTGGTGCACTCTTAAGCATAAAAATCCATAATGCTTGGAACACTTTTTATTTTTCAGGTTCGAGGTTCCCCGTGGTCCAATTTTGGTGCCCGCGGTGCAATATCGGCCCACTGAGCAATTTTCGTGCGAAAATAAGACTACTAGGTTTTGGTGTGCCATGATCCCCGGTGCATTCTTATGCATAAAAAACCATGATGCTCAGAGAACTTATAAGTTTTGAAGTCCGAGGTGCCACGTGGTCCAATTTTGGTGCCGATGGTGCATTTTCGGCCACTTGAGCAATTTTCGTGCGAAAATAACACTTTTGGGTTTTCGTGCCCCGTGATCCCTAGTGCATTCTTATGCATAATAAACCATAATGCTCGGAACACTTTTCCGTTTTGAGGTCCGTATTGCCTCGTGCTCCAATTTTGGTGCTGGTGGTGCATAGTCGGCCATTTATGCAATTTTCGTGCGGAAATAAGACTTTTGCGTGTTGGTGCACCGTGATCCCTGGTGCATTCTAATGCATAAAAATCCATAATGCTTGGAACACTTTTTATTTTTCAGGTTCGAGGTTCCCCGTGGTCAAATTTTGGTGCCCGTGGTGCATTTTCGGCCCACTGAGCAATTTTCGTGCGAAAATAAGACTACTAGGTTTTGGTGTCCCGTGATCCCTGGTGCATTCTTATGCATAAAAAACCATGATGCTCAGAGAACTTATAAGTTTTGAAGTCCGAGGTGCCACGAGGTCCAATTTTGGTGCCGATGGTGCATTTTCGGCCATTTGAGCAATTTTCGAGCGGAAATAACACTTTTGGGTTTTCGTGTCCCGTGATCCCTAGTGCATTCTTATGCATAATAAACCATAATTCTCGGAACACTTTTCAGTTTTGAGGTCCGTATTGCCTCGTGCTCCAATTTTGGTGCTGGTGGTGCATAGTCGGCCATTTATGCAATTTTCGTGCGGAAATAAGACTTTTGCGTTTTGGTGCACCGTGATCCCTGGTGCATTCTAATGCATAAAAATCCATAATGCTTGGAACACTTTTTATTTTTCAGGTTCGAGGTTCCCCGTGGTCCAATTTTGGTGCCCGTGGTGCATTTTCGGCCCACTGAGCAATTTTCGTGCGAAAATAAGACTACTAGGTTTTGGTGTCCCGTGATCCCTGGTGCATTCTTATGCATAAAAAAGCATAATGCTCAGAGAACTTATAAGTTTTGAAGTCCGAGGTGCCACGTGGTCCAATTTTGGTGTCGATGGTGCATTTTCGGCCATTTGAGCAATTTTCGTGCGAAAATAACACTTTTGGGTTTTCGTGCCCCGTGATCCCTAGTGCATTCTTATGCATAATAAACCATAATGCTCGGAACACTTTTCAGTTTTGAGGTCCGTATTGCCTCGTGCTCCAATTTTGGTGCTGGTGGTGCATAGTCGGCCATTTATGCAATTTTCGTGCGAAAATAAGACTTTTGCGTTTTTGTGCACCGTGATCCCTTGTACATTCTTAAGCATAAAAATCCATAATGCTTGGAACACTTTTTATTTTTCAGGTTCGAGGTTCCCCGTGGTCCAATTTTGGTGCCCGTGATGCATTGTCGGCCCACTGAGCAATTTTCGTGCGAAAATGAGACTACTAGGTTTTAGTGTCCCGTGATCCCTGGTGCATTCTTATGCATTAAAAACAATAATGCTCAGAGAACTTATAAGTTTTGAAGCCCGAGGTGCCACGTGGTCCAATTCTGGTGCCGATGGTTCATTTTCGGCCATTTGAGCAATTTTCGTGCGAAAATAACACTTTTGGATTTTCGTGCCCCGTGATCCCTAGTGCATTCTTATGCATAATAAACCATAATGCTCAGAACACTTTTCAGTTTTGAGGTCCGTATTGCCTCGTGCTCCAATTTTGGTGCTGGTGGTGCATAGTCGGCCATTTATGCAATTTTCGTGCGGAAATAAGACTTTTGCGTTTTGGTGCACCGTGATCCCTGGTGCATTCTTATGCATAAAAATCCATAATGCTTGGAACACTTTTTATTTTTCAGGTTCGAGGTTCGCCGTGGTCCAATTTTGGTGCCCACGGTGCAATTTCGGCCCACTGAGCAATTTTCGTGCGAAAATAAGACTACTAGGTTTTGGTGTCCCGTCATCCCTGGTGCATTCTTATGCATAAAATACCATAATGCTCGGAGAACTTATAAGTTTTGAAGTCCGAGGTGCCACGTGGTCCAATTCTGGTGCCGATGGTGCATTTTCGGCCATTTGAGCAATTTTCGTGCGAAAATAACACTTTTGGGTTTTCGTGCCCCGTGATCCCTAGTGCATTCTTATGCATAATAAACCATAATGCTCTGAGCAATTTTCGTGCGAAAATAAGACTACTAGGTTTTTGTGTCCCGTGATCCCTGGTGCATTCTTATGCATAAAAAACCATAATGCTCGGAGAACTTATAAGTTTTGAAGTCCGAGGTGCCACGTGGTCTAATTCTGGTGCCGATGGTGCATTTTCGGCCATTTGAGCAATTTTCTTGCGAAAATAACACTTTTGGGTTTTCCTGCCCCGTGATCCCTAGTGCATTCTTATGCATAATAAACCATAATCCTCGGAACACTTTTCAATTTTGAGGTCCGTATTGCCTCGTGCTCCAATTTTGGTGCTGGTGATGCATAGTCGGCCATTTATGCAATTTTCATGCGGAAATAAGACTTTTGCGTTTTGGTGCACTTTGATCCCTGGTGCATTCTTATGCATAAAAATCCATAATGCTTGGAACACTTTTTATTTTTCAGGTTCGAGGTTCCCCCGTGGTCCAATTTTGGTGCCATGGTGCATTTTCGGCCCACTGAGCAATTTTCGTGCGAAAATAAGACTACTAGGTTTTGGTGTCCCGTGATCCCTGGTGCATTCTTATGCATAAAATACCATAATGCTCGGAGAACTTATAAGTTTTGAAGTCCGAGGTGCCACGTGGTCCAATTCTGGTGCCGATGGTGCATTTTCGGCCATTTGAGCAATTTTCGTGCGAAAATAACACTTTTGGGTTTTCGTGCCCCGTGATCCCTAGTGCATTCTTATGCATAATAAACCATAATGCTCAGAACACTTTTCAGTTTTGAGGTCCGTATTGGCTCGTGCTCCAATTTTGGTGCTGGTGGTGCATAGTCGGCCATTTATGCAATTTTCGTGCGAAAATAAGACTTTTGCGTTTTGGTGCACCGTGATCCCTGGTGCATTCTTATGCATAAAAATCCATAATGCTTGGAACACTTTTTATTTTTCAGGTTCGAGGTTCCCCCGTGGTCCAATTTTGGTGCCCGTGGTGCATTTTCGGCCCACAGGGCAATTTTCGTGCGAAAATAAGACTACTAGGTTTTGGTGTCCCGTGATCCCTGGTGCATTCTTATGCATAAAAAACCATAATGCTCAGAGAACTTATAAGTTTTGAAGTCCGAGGTGCCATGTGGTCCAATTTTGGTGCCGATGGTGCATTTTCGGCCATTTGAGCAATTTTCGTGCGAAAATAACACTTTTGGGTTTTCGTGCCCCGTGATCCCTAGTGCATTCTTATGCATAATAAACCATAATGCTCGGAACACTTTTCAGTTTTGAGGTCCGTATTGCCTCGTGCTCAAATTTTGGTGCTGGTGGTGCATAGTCGACCATTTATGCAATTTTCGTGCGGAAATAAGACTTTTGCGTTTTGGTGCACTGTGATCCCTGGTGCATTCTTATGCATAAAAATCCATAATGCTTGGAACACTTTTTATATTTCAGGTTCGAGGTCCCCCCGTGGTCCAATTTTGGTGCCCGTGGTGCATTTTTGGCCCACAGGGCAATTTTCGTGCGAAAATAACACTACTAGGTTTTGGTGTCCCGTGATCCCTGGTGCATTCTTATGCATAAAAAACCATAATGCTCAGAGAACTTATAAGTTTTGAAGTCCGAGGTGCCACGTGGTCCAATTTTGGTGCCGATGGTGCATTTTCGGCCATTTGAGCAATTTTCGTGCGAAAATAACACTTTTGGGTTTTCGTGCCCCGTGATCCCTAGTGCATTCTTATGCATAATAAACCATAATGCTCGGAACACTTTTCAGTTTTGAGGTCCGTATTGCCTCGTGCTCCAATTTTGGTGCTGGTGGTGCATAGTCGGCCATTTATTCAATTTTCGTGCGGAAATAAGACTTTTTTGTTTTGGTGCACCGTGATCCCTAGTGCATTGTTATGCATAAAAATTCGTAATGCTTGGAACACTTTTTATTTTTCAGGTTCGAGGTTCCCCCGTGGTCCAATTTTGGTGCCCGTGGTGCATTTTCGGCCCACTGAGCAATTTTCGTGCGAAAATAAGACTACTAGGTTTTGGTGTCCCGTGATCCCTGGTGCATTCTTATGCATAAAAAACCATAATGCTCGGAGAACTTATAAGTTTTGAAGTCCGAGGTGCCACGTGGTCCAATTTTGGTGCCGATGGTGCATTTTCGGCCATTTGAGCAATTTTCGAGCGAAAATAACACTTTTGGGTTTTCGTGCCCCGTGATCCCTAGTGCATTCTTATGCATAATAAACCATAATGCTCGGCACACTTTTCAGTTTTGAGGTCCGTATTGCCTCGTGCTCCAATTTTGGTGCGGGTGGTGCATAGTCGGCCATTTATGCAATTTTCGTGCGGAAATAAGACTTTTGCGTTTTGGTGCACCGTGATCCCTTGTGCATTCTTATGGATAAAAATCCATAATGCTTGGAGCACTTTTTATTTTTCAGGTTCGAGGTTCCCCCGTGGTCCAATTTTGGTGCCCGTGGTGCATTTTCGGCCCACTGAGCAATTTTCGTGCGAAAATTAGACTGCTAGGTTTTGGTGTCCCGTGATCCCTGGTGCATTCTTATGCATAAAAAGCCATAATGCTCAGAGAACTTATAACTTTTGAAGTCCGAGGTGCCACGTGGTCCAATTTTGGTGCCGATGGTGCATTTTCGGCCATTTGAGCAATTTTCGTGCGAAAATAACACTTTTGGGTTTTCGTGCCCCGTGATCCCTAGTGCATTCTTATGCATAATAAACCATAATGCTCGGAACACTTTTCAGTTTTGAGGTCCGTATTGCCTCGTGCTCCAATTTTGGTGCTGGTGGTGCATAGTCGGCCATTTATGCAATTTTCGTGCGGAAATAAGACTTTTGCGTTTTGGTGCACCGTGATCCCTGGTGCATTCTTATGCATAAAAATCCATAATGCTTGGAACACTTTTTATTTTTCAGGTTCGAGGTTCCCCCGTGGTCCAATTTTGGTGCCCGTGGTGCATTTTCGGCCCACAGGGCAATTTTCGTGCGAAAATAAGACTACTAGGTTTTGGTGTCCCGTGATCCCTGGTGCATTCTTATGTATAAAAAACCATAATGCTCAGAGAACTTATAAGTTTTGAAGTCCGAGGTGCCACGTGGTCCAATTTTGGTGCCGATGGTGCATTTTCGGCCATTTGAGCAATTTTCGTGCGAAAATAACACTTTTGGGTTTTCGTGCCCCATGATCCCTAGTGCATTCTTATGCATAATAAACCATAATGCTCGGAACACTTTTCAGTTTTGAGGTCCGTATTGCCTCGTGCTCCAATTTTGGTGCTGGTGGTGCATAGTCGGCCATTTATGCAATTTTCGTGCGGAAATAAGACTTTTTTGTTTTGGTGCACCGTGATCCCTAGTGCATTTTTATGCATAAAAATCCATAATGCTTGGAACACTTTTTATTTTTCAGGTTCGAGGTTCCCCCGTGGTCCAATTTTGGTGCCCGTGGTGCATTTTCGGCCCACTGAGCAATTTTCGTGCGAAAATTTGACTACTAGGTTTTGGTGTCCCGTGATCCCTGGTGCATTCTTATGCATAAAAAACCATAATGCTCAGAGAACTTATAAGTTTTGAAGTCCGAGGTGCCACGTGGTCCAATTTTGGTGCCGATGGTGCATTTTCGGCCATTTGAGCAATTTTCGTGCGAAAATAACACTTTTGGGTTTTCGTGCCCCGTGATCCCTAGTGCATTCTTATGCATAATAAACCATAATGCTCTGAGCAATTTTCGTGCGAAAATAAGACTACTAGGTTTTGGTGTCCCGTGATCCCTGGTGCATTCTTATGCATAAAAAACCATAATGCTCGGAGAACTTATAAGTTTTGAAGTCCGAGGTGCCACGTGGTCCAATTTTGGTGCCGATGGTGCATTTTCGGCCACTTGAGCAATTTTCGTGCGAAAATAACACTTTTGGGTTTTCGTGCCCTGTGATCCCTAGTGCATTCTTATGCATAATAAACCATAATGCTCGGAACACTTTTCAGTTTTGAGGTCCGTATTGCCTCGTGCTCCAATTTTGGTGCTGGTGGTGCATAGTCGGCCATTTATGCAATTTTCGTGCGGAAATAAGACTTTTGCGTTTTGGTGCACCATGATCCCTTGTGCATTCTTATGGATAAAAATCCATAATGCTTGGAACACTTTTTATTTTTCAGGTTCGAGGTTCCCCCGTGGTCCAATTTTGGTGCCCGTGGTGCATTTTCGGCCCACTGAGCAATTTTCGTGCGAAAATAAGACTACTAGGTTTTGGTGTCCCGTGATCCCTGGTGCATTCTTATGCATAAAAAGCCATAATGCTCAGAGAACTTATAAGTTTTGAAGTCCGAGGTGCCACGTGGTCCAATTTTGGTGCCGATGGTGCATTTTCGGCCATTTGAGCAATTTTCGTGCGAAAATAACACTTTTGGGTTTTCGTGCCCCGTGATCCCTAGTGCATTCTTATGCATAATAAACCATAATGCTCGGAACACTTTTCAGTTTTGAGGTCCGTATTGCCTCGTGCTCCAATTTTGGTGCTGGTGGTGCATAGTCGGCCATTTATGCAATTTTCGTGCGGAAATAAGACTTTTGCGTTTTGGTGCACCGTGATCCCTTGTGCATTCTTATGGATAAAAATCCATAATGCTTGGAACACTTTTTATTTTTCAGGTTCGAGGTTCCCCCGTGGTCCAATTTTGGTGCCCGTGGTGCATTTTCGGCCCACTGAGCAATTTTCGTGCGAAAATAAGACTACTAGGTTTTGGTGTCCCGTGATCCCTGGTGCATTCTTATGCATAAAAAGCCATAATGCTCAGAGAACTTATAAGTTTTGAAGTCCGAGGTGCCACGTGGTCCAATTTTGGTGCCGATGGTGCATTTTCGGCCATTTGAGCAATTTTCGTGCGAAAATAACACTTTTGGGTTTTCGTGCCCCGTGATCCCTAGTGCATTCTTATGCATAATAAACCATAATGCTCTGAGCAATTTTCGTGCGAAAATAAGACTACTAGGTTTTGGTGTCCCGTGATCCCTGGTGCATTCTTATGCATAAAAAACCATAATGCTCGGAGAACTTATAAGTTTTGAAGTCCGAGGTGCCACGTGGTCCAATTTTGGTGCCGATAGTGCATTTTCGGCCTTTTGAGCAATTTTCGTGCGAAAATAACACTTTTGGGTTTTCGTGCCCCGTGATCCCTAGTGCATTCTTATGCATAATAAACCATAATGCTCGGAACACCTTTCAGTTTTGAGGTCCGTATTGCCTCGTGCTCCAATTTTGGTGCTGGTGGTGCATAGTCGGCCATTTATGCAATTTTCGTGCGGAAATAAGACTTTTGCGTTTTGGTGCACCGTGATCCCTTGTGCATTCTTATGGATAAAAATCCATAATGCTTGGAACACTTTTTATTTTTCAGGTTCGAGGTTCCCCCGTGGTCCAATTTTGGTGCCCGTGGTGCATTTTCGGCCCACTGAGCAATTTTCGTGCGAAAATAAGACTACTAGGTTTTGGTGTCCCGTGATCCCTGGTGCATTCTTATGCATAAAAAGCCATAATGCTCAGAGAACTTATAAGTTTTGAAGTCCGAGGTGCCACGTGGTCCAATTTTGGTGCCGATGGTGCATTTTCGGCCTTTTGAGCAATTTTCGTGCGAAAATAACACTTTTGGGTTTTCGTGTCCCGTGATCCCTAGTGCATTCTTATGCATAATAAACCATAATGCTCGGAACACTTTTCAGTTTTGAGGTCCGTATTGCCTCGTGCTCCAATTTTGGTGCTGGTGGTGCATAGTCGGCCATTTATGCAATTTTCGTGCGGAAATAAGACTTTTGCGTTTTGGTGCACCGTGATCCCTGGTGCATTCTTATGCATAGAAATCCATAATGCTTGGAACACTTTTTATTTTTCAGGTTCGAGGTTCCCCCGTGGTCCAATTTTGGTGCCCGTGGTGCATTTTCGGCCCACAGGGCAATTTTCGTGCGAAAATAAGACTACTAGGTTTTGGTGTCCCGTGATCCCTGGTGCATTCTTATGCATAAAAAACCATAATGCTCAGAGAACTTATAAGTTTTGAAGTCCGAGGTGCCACGTGGTCCAATTTTGGTGCCGATGGTGCATTTTCGGCCATTTGAGCAATTTTCGTGCGAAAATAACACTTTTGGGTTTTCGTGCCCCGTGATCCCTAGTGCATTCTTATGCATAATAAACCATAATGCTCAGAACACTTTTCAGTTTTGAGGTCCGTATTGCCTCGTGCTCCAATTTTGGTGCTGGTGGTGCATAGTCGGCCATTTATGCAATTTTCGTGCGGAAATAAGACTTTTTTGTTTTGGTGCACCGTGATCCCTAGTGCATTGTTATGCATAAAAATCCATAATGCTTGGAACACTTTTTATTTTTCAGGTTCGAGGTTCCCCCGTGGTCCAATTTTGGTGCCCGTGGTGCATTTTCGGCCCATTGAGCAATTTTCGTGCGAAAATAAGACTACTAGGTTTTGGTGTCCCGTGATCCCTGGTACATTCTTATGCATAAAAAACCATAATGCTCAGAGAACTTATAAGTTTTGAAGTCCGAGGTGCCACGTGGTCCAATTTTGGTGCCGATGGTGCATTTTCGGCCATTTGAGCAATTTTCGTGCGAAAATAACACTTTTGGGTTTTCGTGCCCCGTGATCCCTAGTGCATTCTTATGCATAATAAACCATAATGCTCGGAACACCTTTCAGTTTTGAGGTCCGTATTGCCTCGTGCTCCAATTTTGGTGCTGGTGGTGCATAGTCGGCCATTTATGCAATTTTCGTGCGGAAATAAGACTTTTGCGTTTTGGTGCACCGTGATCCCTTGTGCATTCTTATGGATAAAAATCCATAATGCTTGGAACACTTTTTATTTTTCAGGTTCGAGGTTCCCTCGTGGTCCAATTTTGGTGCCCGTGGTGCATTTTCGGCCCACTGAACAATATTCGTGCGAAAATAAGACTACTAGGTTTTGGTGTCCCGTGATCCCTGGTGCATTCTTATGCATAAAAAGCCATAATGCTCAGAGAACTTATAAGTTTTGAAGTCCGAGGTGCCACGTGGTCCAATTTTGGTGCCGATGGTGCATTTTCGGCCTTTTGAGCAATTTTCGTGCGAAAATAACACTTTTGGGTTTTCGTGTCCCGTGATCCCTAGTGCATTCTTATGCATAATAAACCATAATGCTCGGAACACTTTTCAGTTTTGAGGTCCGTATTGCCTCGTGCTCCAATTTTGGTGCTGGTGGTGCATAGTCGGCCATTTATGCAATTTTCATGCGGAAATAAGACTTTTGCGTTTTGGTGCACCGTGATCCCTGGTGCATTCTTATGCATAAAAATCCATAATGCTTGGAACACTTTTTATTTTTCAGGTTCGAGGTTCCCCCGTGGTCCAATTTTGGTGCCCGTGGTGCATTTTCGGCCCACAGGGCAATTTTCGTGCGAAAATAAGACTACTAGGTTTTGGTGTCCCGTGATCCCTGGTGCATTCTTATGCATAAAAAACCATAATGCTCAGAGAACTTATAAGTTTTGAAGTCCGAGGTGCCACGTGGTCCAATTTTGGTGCCGATGGTGCATTTTCGGCCATTTGAGCAATTTTCGTGCGAAAATAACACTTTTGGGTTTTCGTGCCCCGTGATCCCTAGTGCATTCTTATGCATAATAAACCATAATGCTCAGAACACTTTTCAGTTTTGAGGTCCGTATTGCCTCGTGATCCAATTTTGGTGCTGGTGGTGCATAGTCGGCCATTTATGCAATTTTCGTGCGGAAATAAGACTTTTTTGTTTTGGTGCACCGTGATCCCTAGTGCATTGTTATGCATAAAAATCCATAATGCTTGGAACACTTTTTATTTTTCAGGTTCGAGGTTCCCCCGTGGTCCAATTTTGGTGCCCGTGGTGCATTTTCGGCCCACTGAGCAATTTTCGTGCGAAAATAAGACTACTAGGTTTTGGTGTCCCGTGATTCCTGGTACATTCTTATGCATAAAAAACCATAATGCTCAGGGAACTTATAAGTTTTGAAGTCCGAGGTGCCACGTGGTCCAATTTTGGTGCCGATGGTGCATTTTCGGCCATTTGAGCAATTTTCGTGCGAAAATAACACTTTTGGGTTTTCGTGCCCCGTGATCCCTAGTGCATTCATATGCATAATAAACCATAATGCTTGGAACACTTTTCAGTTTTGAGGTCCGTATTGCCTCATGCTCCAATTTTGGTGCTGGTGGTGCATAGTCGGCCATTTATGCAATTTTCGTGCGGAAATAAGACTTTTGCGTTTTGGTGCACCGTGATCCCTTGTGCATTCTTATGGATAAAAATCCATAATGCTTGGAACACTTTTTATTTTTCAGGTTCGAGGTTCCCCGTGGTCCAATTTTGGTGCCCGTGGTGCATTTTCGGCCCACTGAGCAATTTTCGTGCGAAAATTTGACTACTAGGTTTTGGTGTCCTGTGATCCCTGGTGCATTCTTATGCATAAAAAACCATAATGCTCAGAGAACTTATAAGTTTTGAAGTCCGAGGTGCCACGTGGTCCAATTTTGGTGCCGATGGTGCATTTTCGGCCATTTGAGCAATTTTCGTGCGAAAATAACACTTTTGGGTTTTCGTGCCCCGTGATCCCTAGTGCATTCTTATGCATAATAAACCATAATGCTATGAGCAATTTTCGTGCGAAAATAAGACTACTAGGTTTTGGTTTCCCGTGATCCCTGGTGCATTCTTATGCATAAAAAACCATAATGCTCAGAGAACTTATAAGTTTTGAAGTCCGAGGTGCCACGTGGTCCAATTTTGGTGCCGATGGTGCATTTTCGGCCATTTGAGCAATTTTCGTGCGAAAATAACACTTTTGGGTTTTCGTGCCCCGTGATCCCTAGTGCATTCTTATGCATAATAAACCATAATGCTCTGAGCAATTTTCGTGCGAAAATAAGACTACTAGGTTTTGGTGTCCCGTGATCCCTGGTGCATTCTTATGCATAAAAAACCATAATGCTCAGAGAACTTATAAGTTTTGAAGTCCGAGGTGCCACGTGGTCCAATTTTGGTGCCGATGGTGCATTTTCGGCCATTTGAGCAATTTTCGTGCGAAAATAACTCTTTTGGGTTTTCGTGCCCCGTCATCCCTAGTGCATTCTTATGCATAATAAACCATAATGCTATGAGCAATTTTCGTGCGAAAATAAGACTACTAGGTTTTGGTTTCCCGTGATCCCTGGTGCATTCTTATGCATAAAAAACCATAATGCTCAGAGAACTTATAAGTTTTGAAGTCCGAGGTGCCACGTGGTCCAATTTTGGTGCCGATGGTGCATTTTCGGCCATTTGAGCAATTTTCGTGCGAAAATAACACTTTTGGGTTTTCGTGCCCCGTGATCCCTAGTGCATTCTTATGCATAATAAACCATAATGCTCTGAGCAATTTTCGTGCGAAAATAAGACTACTAGGTTTTGGTGTCCCGTGATCCCTGGTGCATTCTTATGCATAAAAAACCATAATGCTCAGAGAACTTATAAGTTTTGAAGTCCGAGGTGCCACGTGGTCCAATTTTGGTGCCGATGGTGCATTTTCGGCCATTTGAGCAATTTTCGTGCGAAAATAACTCTTTTGGGTTTTCGTTCCCCGTCATCCCTAGTGCATTCTTATGCATAATAAACCATAATGCTATGAGCAATTTTCGTGCGAAAATAAGACTACTAGGTTTTGGTTTCCCGTGATCCCTGGTGCATTCTTATGCATAAAAAACCATAATGCTCAGAGAACTTATAAGTTTTGAAGTCCGAGGTGCCACGTGGTCCAATTTTGGTGCCGATGGTGCATTTTCGGCCATTTGAGCAATTTTCGTGCGAAAATAACACTTTTGGGTTTTCGTGCCCCGTGATCCCTAGTGCATTCTTATGCATAATAAACCATAATGCTCTGAGCAATTTTCGTGCGAAAATAAGACTACTAGGTTTTGGTGTCCCGTGATCCCTGGTGCATTCTTATGCATAAAAAACCATAATGCTCAGAGAACTTATAAGTTTTGAAGTCCGAGGTGCCACGTGGTCCAATTTTGGTGCCGATGGTGCATTTTCGGCCATTTGAGCAATTTTCGTGCGAAAATAACTCTTTTGGGTTTTCGTGCCCCGTCATCCCTAGTGCATTCTTATGCATAATAAACCATAATGCTCGGAACACTTTTCAGTTTTGAGGTCCGTATTGCATCGTGCTCCAATTTTGGTGCTGGTGGTGCATAGTCGGCCATTTATGCAAATTTCGTGCGGAAATAAGACTTTTGCGTTTTGGTGCACCGTCATCCCTGGTGCATTCTTATGCATAAAACTCCATAATGCTTGGAACACTTTTTATTTTTCAGGTTCGAGGTTCCCTGTGGTCCAATTTTGGTGCCCCTGGTGCATTTTCGGCCCACTGAGCAATTTTCGTGCGAAAATCAGACTACTAGGTTTTGGTGTCCCGTGGTCCCTGGTGCATTCTTATGCATAAAAAACCATAATGCTCAGAGAACTTATAAGTTTTGAAGTCCGAGGTGCCACGTGATCCAATTTTGGTGCCGATGGTGCATTTTCGGCCATTTGAGCAATTTTCGTGCGAAAATAACACTTTTGGGTTTTCGTGCCCCGTGATCCCTAGTGCATTCTTATGCATAATAAACCATAATGCTCGGAACACTTTTCAGTTTTAAGGTCCGGATTGCCTCGTGCTCCAATTTTGGTGCTGGTGGTGCATAGTCGGCCATTTATGCAATTTTCGTGCGGAAATAAGATTTTGCGTTTTGGTGCACCGTGATCCCTGGTGCATTCTTATGCATAAAACTCCATAATGCTTGGAACACTTTTTATTTTTCAGGTTCGAGGTTCCCCGTGGTCCAATTTTGGTGCCCGTGGTGCATTTTCGTCCCACTGAGCAATTTTCGTGCGAAAATAAGACTACTAGGTTTTGATGTCCTGTGATCCCTGGTGCATTCTTATGCATAAAAAACCATAATGCTCAGAGAACTTATAAGTTTTGAAGTCCGAGGTGCCACGTGGTCCAATTTTGGTGCCGATGGTGCATTTTCGGCCATTTGAGCAATTTTCGTGCGAAAATAACACTTTTGGGTTTTCGTGCCCTGTGATCCCTAGTGCATTCTTATGCATAATAAACCATAATGCTCTGAGCAATTTTCGTGCGAAAATAAGACTACTAGGTTTTGGTGTCCCGTGATCCCTGGTGCATTCTTATGCATAAAAAACCATAATGCTCAGAGAACTTATAAGTTTTGAAGTCCGAGGTGCCACGTGGTCCAATTTTGGTGCCGATGGTGCATTTTCGGCCATTTGAGCAATTTTCGTGCGAAAATAACACTTTTGGGTTTTCGTGCCCTGTGATCCCTAGTGCATTCTTATGCATAATAAACCATAATGCTCTGAGCAATTTTCGTGCGAAAATAAGACTACTAGGTTTTGGTGTCCCGTGATCCCTGGTGCATTCTTATGCATAAAAAACCATAATGCTCAGAGAACTTATAAGTTTTTAAGTCCGAGGTGCCATGTGGTCCAATTTTGGTCCCGATGGTGCATTTTCGGCCATTTGAGCAATTTTCGTGCGAAAATAACACTTTTGGGTTTTCGTGCCCCGTGATCCCTAGTGCATTCTTATGCATAATAAACCATAATGCTCAGAACACTTTTCAGTTTTGAGGTCCGTATTGCCTCGTGCTCCTATTTTGGTGCTGGTGGTGCATAGTCGGCCATTTATGCAAATTTCGTGCGGAAATAAGACTTTTGCGTTTTGGTGCACCGTGATCCCTGGTGCATTCTTATGCATAAAACTCCATAATGCTTGGAACACTTTTTATTTTTCAGGTTCGAGGTTCCCCGTGGTCCAATTTTGGTGCCCTTGGTGCATTTTCGGCCCACTGAGCAATTTTCGTGCGAAAATAAGACTACTAGGTTTTGGTGTCCCGTGATCCCTGGTGCATTCTTATGCATAAAAAACCATAATTCTCAGAGAACTTATAAGTTTTGAAGTCCGAGGTGCCACATGGTCCAATTTTGGTGCCGATGGTGCATTTTCGGCCATTTATGCAATTTTCGCGCGAAAATAAGACTTTTGCGTTTTGGTGCACGGTGATCCCTGGTGCATTCTTATGCATAAAAATCCATAATGCTTGGAAAACATTTTATTTTTCGTGCAAAAATAAGACTACTAGGTTTTGGTGTCCCGTGATCCCTGGTGCATTCTTATGCATAAAAAACCATAACGCTTAGAGAACCTACAAGTTTTGAAGTCCGAGGTGCCACGTGGTCCAATTTTGGTGCCGATGGTGCACTTTCGGCCATTTGTGCAATTTTCGTGCGGAAATAACACTATTGGGTTTTCATGCCCCGTGATCCCTAGTGCACTCTTATGCATAATAAACTATAATGCTCGGAACACTTTTCAGTTTTGAGGTCCGTATTGCCTCGTACTCCAATTTTGGTGCCGGTGGTGCATAGTCGGCCATTTATGCAATTTTCGTGCGAAAATAAGACTTTTGCGTTTTGGTGCGCCGTGATCCCTGGTGCTTTCTTATGCACAAAAATCCATAAAGCTTGGAACACTTTTTATTTTTCAGGTTCGAGGTTCCCCGTGGTCCAATTTTGGTGCCCGTGGTGCATTTTCGACCCACAAAGCAATTTTCGTGCGAAAATAAGACTACTAGGTTTTAGTGTCCCGTGATCCCTGGTGCATTCTTATGCATAAAAAAACCATAACGCTCAGAGAACTTATAAGTTTTGAAGTCCGAGGTGCCACGTGGTCCAATTTTGGTGCCGATGGTGCATTTTCGGCCATTTGAGCAATTTTCGTGTGGAAATAACACTTTTGGGTTTTCGTGCACCGTGATCCCTAGTGCATTCTTATGCATAATAAACCATAATGCTCGGAACACTTTTCAGTTTTGAGGTCTGTATTGCCTCGTGCTCCAATTTTGGTGCTGGTGGTGCATAGTCGGCCATTTATGCAATTTTCGTGCGAAAATAAGACTTTTGCGTTTTGGTGCACCGTGATCTCTGGTGCATTCTTATGCATAAAAATCCATAATGCTTGGAACACTTTTTATTTTTCAGGTTCGAGGTTCCCCGTGGTTCAATTTTGGTGCCGGTGGTGCATTTTCGGCCCACTGAGCAATTTTCGTGCGAAAATAAGACTACTAGGTTTTGGTGTCCCGTGATCCCTGGTGCATTCTTATGCATAAAAAACCATAACGCTCGGAGAACTTATAAGTTTTGATGTCCGAGGTGCCACGTGGTCCAATTTTGGTGCCGATGGTGCAATTTCGGCCATTTGAGCAATTTTCGTGCAGAAATAACACTTTTGGGTTTTCGTGCCCCGTGATCCCTAGTGCATTCTTATGCATAATAAACCATAATGGTCGGAACACTTTTTAGTTTTGAGGTCCGTATTGCCTCGTGCTCCAATTTTGGTGCCGGTGGTGCATAGTCGGCCATTTATGCAATTTTCGTGCGAAAATAAGACTTTTGCGTTTTGGTGCACCGTGATCCCTGGTGCATTCTTATGCATAAAAATCCATAATGCTTGGAACACTTTTTATTTTTCAAGTTCGAGGTTCCCCGTGGTCCAATTTTGGTGCCTGTGGTGCATTTTCGGCCCACTGAGCAATTTTCTTGCGAAAATAAGACTACTAGGTTTTGGTGTCCCGTGATCCCTGATGCATTCTTATGCATAAAAAACCATAACACTCAGAGAACTTATAAGTTTTGAAGTCTGAGGTGCCACGTGGTCCAATTTTGGTACCGACGGTGCATTTTCGGCCATTTGAGCAATTTTCGTGCGGAAATAACACTTTTGGGTTTTCGTGCCCCGTGATCCCTAGTGCATTCTTATGCATAATAAACCATAATGCTCGGAACACTTTTCAGTTTTGAGGTCCGTATTGCCTCGTGCTCCAATTTTTGTGCTGGTGGTGCTTAGTCGGCCATTTATGCAATTTTCGCGCGAAAATAAGACTTTTGCGTTTTGGTGTACCGTGATCCCTGGTCCATTCTTATGCATAAAAATCCATAATGCTTGGAACACTTTTTATTTTTCGTGCGAAAATAAGACTACTAGGTTTTGGTGTCCCGTGATCCCTGGTGCATTCTTATGCATAAAAAACCATAACGCTTAGAGAACCTACAAGTTTTGAAGTCCGAGGTGCCACGTGGTCCAATTTTGGTGCTGATGGTGCACTTTCGGCCATTTGAGAAATTTTCGTGCGGAAATAACAGTTTTGGGTTTTCGTGCCCCGTGATCCCTAGTGCACTCTTATGCATAATAAACCATAATGCTCGGAACACTTTTCAGTTTTGAGGTCCGTATTGCCTCGTGCTCCAATTTTGGTGCTGGTGGTGCATAGTCGGCCATTTATGCAATTTTCGCGCGAAAATAAGACTTTTGCGTTTTGGTGCACGGTGATCCCTGGTGCATTCTTATGCATAAAAATCCATAATGCTTGGAAAACTTTTTATTTTTCGTGCGAAAATAAGACTACTAGGTTTTGGTGTCCCGTGATCCCTGGTGCATTCTTATGCATAAAAAACCATAACGCTTAGAGAACCTACAAGTTTTGAAGTCCGAGGTGCCACGTGGTCCAATTTTGGTGCCGATGGTGCACTTTCGGCCATTTGTGCAATTTTCGTGCGGAAATAACACTATTGGGTTTTCATGCCCCGTGATCCCTAGTGCACTCTTATGCATAATAAACCATAATGCTCGGAACACTTTTCAGTTTTGAGGTCCGTATTGCCTCGTACTCCAATTTTGGTGCCGGTGGTGCATAGTCGGCCATTTATGCAATTTTCGTGCGAAAATAAGACTTTTGCGTTTTGGTGCGCCGTGATCCCTGGTGCTTTCTTATGCACAAAAATCCATAAAGCTTGGAACACTTTTTATTTTTCAGGTTCGAGGTTCCCCGTGGTCCAATTTTGGTGCCCGTGGTGCATTTTCGACCCACTAAGCAATTTTCGTGCGAAAATAAGACTACTAGGTTTTAGTGTCCCGTGATCCCTGGTGCATTCTTATGCATAAAAAAACCATAACGCTCAGAGAACTTATAAGTTTTGAAGTCCGAGGTGCCACGTGGTCCAATTTTGGTGCCGATGGTGCATTTTCGGCCATTTGAGCAATTTTCGTGCGGAAATAACACTTTTGGGTTTTCGTGCACCGTGATCCCTAGTGCATTCTTATGCATAATAAACCATAATGCTCGGAACACTTTTCAGTTTTGAGGTCCGTATTGCCTCGTGCTCCAATTTTGGTGCTGGTGGTGCATAGTCGACCATTTATGCAATTTTCGTGCGAAAATAAGACTTTTGCGTTTTGGTGCACCGTGATCTCTGGTGCATTCTTATGCATAAAAATCCATAATGCTTGGAACACTTTTTATTTTTCAGGTTCGAGGTTCCCCGTGGTCCAATTTTGGTGCCGGTGGTGCATTTTCGGCCCACTGAGCAATTTTCGTGCGAAAATAAGACTACTAGGTTTTGGTGTCCCGTGATCCCTGGTGCATTCTTATGCATAAAAAACCATAACGCTCGGAGAACTTATAAGTTTTGATGTCCGAGGTGCCACGTGGTCCAATTTTGGTGCCGATGGTGCATTTTCGACCATTTGAGCAATTTTCGTGCGGAAATAACACTTTTGGGTTTTCGTGCCCCGTGATCCCTAGTGCATTCTTATGCATAATAAACCATAATGCTCAGAACACTTTTCAGTTTTGAGGTCCGTATTGCCTCGTGCTCCAATTTTGGTGCTGGTGGTGCATAGTCGGCCATTTATGCAATTTTCGTGCGAAAATAAGACTTTTGCGTTTTGGTGCACCGTGATCCCTGGTGCATTCTTATGCATAAAAATCCATAATGCTTGGAACACTTTTTATTTTTCAAGTTCGAGGTTCCCCGTGGTCCAATTTTGGTGCCCGTGGTGCATTTTCGGCCCACTGAGCAATTTTCGTGCGAAAATAAGACTACTAGGTTTTGGTGTCCCGTGATCCCTGATGCATTCTTATGCATAAAAAACCATAACACTCAGAGAACTTATAAGTTTTGATGTCCGAGGTGCCACGTGGTCCAATTTTGGTGCCGATGGTGCATTTTCGGCCATTTGAGCAATTTTCGTGCGGAAATAACACTTTTGGGTTTTCGTGCCCCGTGATCCCTAGTGCATTCTTATGCATAATAAACCATAATGCTCAGAACACTTTTGAGTTTTGAGGTCCGTATTGCCTCGTGCTCCAATTTTGGTGGTGGTGGTGCATAGTCGGCCATTTATGCAATTTTCGTCGAAAATAAGACTTTTGCGTTTTGGTGCACCGTGATCCCTAGTGCATTCTTATGCATAAAAATGCATAATGCTTGGAACACTTTTTATTTTTCGTGCGAAATTAAGACTACTAGGTTTTGGTGTGCCGTGATCCCTGGCGCATTCTTATGCATAAAAAACCATAACGCTCAGAGAACTTATAAGTTTTGAAGTCCGAGGTGCCACGTGGTCCAATTTTGGTGCCGATGGTGCATTTTCGGCCATTTGAGCAATTTTCGTGCAGAAATAACACTTTTGGGTTTTCGTGCCCCATGATCCCTAGTGCATTCTTATGCATAATAAACCATAATGGTTGGAACACTTTTTAGTTTTGAGGTCCGTATTGCCTCGTGCTCCAATTTTGGTGCCGGTGGTGCATAGTCGGCCATTTATGCAATTTTCGTGCGAAAATAAGACTTTTGCGTTTTGGTGCACCGTGATCCCTGGTGCATTCTTATGCATAAAAATCCATAATGCTTGGAACACTTTTTATTTTTCAAGTTCGAGGTTCCCCGTGGTCCAATTTTGGTGCCCGTGGTGCATTTTCGACCCACTGAGCAATTTTCGTGCGAAAATAAGACTACTAGGTTTTGGTGTCCCGTGATCCCTGATGCATTCTTATGCATAAAAAACCATAACACTCAGAGAACTTATAAGTTTTGAAGTCCGAGGTGCCACGTGGTCCAATTTTGGTACCGATGGTGCATTTTCGGCCATTTGAGCAATTTTCGTGCGGAAATAACACTTTTGGGTTTTCGTGCCCCGTGATCCCTAGTGCATTCTTATGCATAATAAATCATAATGCTCGGAACACTTTTCAGTTTTGAGGTCCGTATTGCCTCGTGCTCCAATTTTTGTGCTGGTGGTGCTTAGTCGGCCATTTATGCAATTTTCGCGCGAAAATAAGACTTTTGCGTTTTGGTGCACCGTGATCCCTGGTGCATTCTTATGCATAAAAATCCATAATGCTTGGAACACTTTTTATTTTTCGTGCGAAAATAAGACTACTAGGTTTTGGTGTCCCGTGATCCCTGGTGCATTCTTATGCATAAAAAACCATAACGCTTAGAGAACCTACAAGTTTTGAAGTCCGAGGTGCCACGTGGTCCAATTTTGGTGCCGATGGTGCACTTTCGGCCATTTGTGCAATTTTCGTGCGGAAATAACACTATTGGGTATTCATGCCCCGTGATCCCTAATGCACTCTTATGCATAATAAACCATAATGCTCGGAACACTTTTCAGTTTGAGGTCCGTATTGCCTCGTACTCCAATTTTGGTGCCAGTGGTGCATAGTCGGCCATTTATGCAATTTTCGTGCGAAAATAAGACTTTTGCGTTTTGGTGCACAGTGATCCCTGGTGCATTCTTATGCATAAAAATCCATAATGCTTGGAACACTTTTTATTTTTCAAGTTCGAGGTTCCCCGTGGTCCAATTTTGGTGCCCGTGGTGCATTTTCGGCCCACTGAGCAATTTTCGTGCGAAAATAAGACTACTAGGTTTTGGTGTCCCGTGATCCCTGATGCATTCTTATGCATAAAAAACCATAACACTCAGAGAACTTATAAGTTTTGAAGTCCGAGGTGCAACGTGGTCCAATTTTGGTACCGATGGTGCATTTTCGGCCATTTGAGCAATTTTCGTGCGGAAATATCACTTTTGGGTTTTCGTGCCCCGTGATCCCTAGTGAATTCTTATGCATAATAAACCATAATGCTCGGAACACTTTTCAGTTTTGAGGTCCGTATTGCCTCGTGCTCCAATTTTTGTGCTGGTGGTACTTAGTCGGCCATTTATGCAATTTTTGCGCGAAAATAAGACTTTTGCGTTTTGGTGCACCGTGATCCCTGGTGCATTCTTATGCATAAAAATCCATAATGCTTGGAACACTTTTTATTTTTCGTGCGAAAATAAGACTACTAGGTTTTGGTGTCCCGTGATCCCTGGTGCATTCTTATGCATAAAAAAACCATAACGCTCAGAGAACTTATAAGTTTTGAAGTCCGAGGTGCCACGTGGTCCAATTTTGGTGCCGATGGTGCATTTTCGGCCATTTGAGCAATTTTCGTGCGGAAATAACACTTTTGGGTTTTCGTGCCCCGTGATCCCTGGTGCATTCTTATGTGTAATAAACCATATTGCTCGGAACACTTTTCAGTTTTGAGGTCCGTATTGCCTCGTGCTCCAATTTTGGTGCCGGTGGTGCATAGTCGGCCATTTATGCAATTTTCGTGCGAAAATAAGACTTTTGCGTTTTGGTGCACTGTGACCCCTGGTGCATTCTTATGCATAAAAATCCATAATGCTTGGAACACTTTTTATTTTTCAGGTTCGAGGTTCCCCGCGGTCCAACTTTGGTGCCCGTGGTGCATTTTCGGCCCACTGAGCAATTTTCGTGCGAAAATAAGACTACTAGGTTTTGGTGTCCCGTGATCCCTGGTGCATTCTTATGCATAAAAAACCATAGTGCTCAGAGAACTTATAAGTTTTGAAGTCCGAGGTGCTACGTGGTCCAATTTTGGTGCCGGTGGTGCATTTTCGGCCGTTTGAGCAATTTTCGTGCGGAAATAACACTATTGGGTTTTCGTGCACCGTGATCCCTAGTGCATTCTTATGCATAATAAACCATAATGCTCGGAACACTTTTCAGTTTTGAGGTCCGTATTGCCTCGTGCTCCAATTTTGGTGCTGTTGGTGCATAGTCGGCCATTTATGCAATTTTCGTGCGAAAATAAGACTTTTGCGTTTTGGTGCACCGTGATCTCTGGTGCATTCTTATGCATAAAAATCCATAATGCTTGGAACACTTTTTATTTTTCAGGTTCGAGGTTCCCCGTGGTCCAATTTTGGTGCCGGTGGTGCATTTTCGGCCCACTGAGCAATTTTCGTGCGAAAATAAGACTACTAGGTTTTGGTGTCCCGTGATCCCTGGTGCATTCTTATGCATAAAAAACCATAACACTCAGAGAACTTATAAGTTTTGAAGTCCGAGGTGCCACGTGGTCCAATTTTGGTGCCGATGGTGCACTTTCGGCCATTTGTGCAATTTTCGTGCGGAAATAACACTATTGGGTATTCATGCCCCGTGATCCCTAATGCACTCTTATGCATAATAAACCATAATGCTCGGAACACTTTTCAGTTTGAGGTCCGTATTGCCTCGTACTCCAATTTTGGTGCCAGTGGTGCATAGTCGGCCATTTATGCAATTTTCGTGCGAAAATAAGACTTTTGCGTTTTGGTGCACAGTGATCCCTGGTGCATTCTTATGCATAAAAATCCATAATGCTTGGAACACTTTTTATTTTTCAAGTTCGAGGTTCCCCGTGGTCCAATTTTGGTGCCCGTGGTGCATTTTCGGCCCACTGAGCAATTTTCGTGCGAAAATAAGACTACTAGGTTTTGGTGTCCCGTGATCCCTGATGCATTCTTATGCATAAAAAACCATAACACTCAGAGAACTTATAAGTTTTGAAGTCCGAGGTGCAACGTGGTCCAATTTTGGTACCGATGGTGCATTTTCGGCCATTTGAGCAATTTTCGTGCGGAAATATCACTTTTGGGTTTTCGTGCCCCGTGATCCCTAGTGAATTCTTATGCATAATAAACCATAATGCTCGGAACACTTTTCAGTTTTGAGGTCCGTATTGCCTCGTGCTCCAATTTTTGTGCTGGTGGTACTTAGTCGGCCATTTATGCAATTTTTGCGCGAAAATAAGACTTTTGCGTTTTGGTGCACCGTGATCCCTGGTGCATTCTTATGCATAAAAATCCATAATGCTTGGAACACTTTTTATTTTTCGTGCGAAAATAAGACTACTAGGTTTTGGTGTCCCGTGATCCCTGGTGCATTCTTATGCATAAAAAAACCATAACGCTCAGAGAACTTATAAGTTTTGAAGTCCGAGGTGCCACGTGGTCCAATTTTGGTGCCGATGGTGCATTTTCGGCCATTTGAGCAATTTTCGTGCGGAAATAACACTTTTGGGTTTTCGTGCCCCGTGATCCCTGGTGCATTCTTATGTGTAATAAACCATATTGCTCGGAACACTTTTCAGTTTTGAGGTCCGTATTGCCTCGTGCTCCAATTTTGGTGCCGGTGGTGCATAGTCGGCCATTTATGCAATTTTCGTGCGAAAATAAGACTTTTGCGTTTTGGTGCACTGTGACCCCTGGTGCATTCTTATGCATAAAAATCCATAATGCTTGGAACACTTTTTATTTTTCAGGTTCGAGGTTCCCCGCGGTCCAACTTTGGTGCCCGTGGTGCATTTTCGGCCCACTGAGCAATTTTCGTGCGAAAATAAGACTACTAGGTTTTGGTGTCCCGTGATCCCTGGTGCATTCTTATGCATAAAAAACCATAGTGCTCAGAGAACTTATAAGTTTTGAAGTCCGAGGTGCTACGTGGTCCAATTTTGGTGCCGGTGGTGCATTTTCGGCCGTTTGAGCAATTTTCGTGCGGAAATAACACTATTGGGTTTTCGTGCACCGTGATCCCTAGTGCATTCTTATGCATAATAAACCATAATGCTCGGAACACTTTTCAGTTTTGAGGTCCGTATTGCCTCGTGCTCCAATTTTGGTGCTGTTGGTGCATAGTCGGCCATTTATGCAATTTTCGTGCGAAAATAAGACTTTTGCGTTTTGGTGCACCGTGATCTCTGGTGCATTCTTATGCATAAAAATCCATAATGCTTGGAACACTTTTTATTTTTCAGGTTCGAGGTTCCCCGTGGTCCAATTTTGGTGCCGGTGGTGCATTTTCGGCCCACTGAGCAATTTTCGTGCGAAAATAAGACTACTAGGTTTTGGTGTCCCGTGATCCCTGGTGCATTCTTATGCATAAAAAACCATAACGCTCGGAGAACTTATAAGTTTTGATGTCCGAGGTGCCACGTGGTCCAATTTTGGTGCCGATGGTGCATTTTCGACCATTTGAGCAATTTTCGTGCGGAAATAACACTTTTGGGTTTTCGTGCCCCGTGATCCCTAGTGCATTCTTATGCATAATAAACCATAATGCTCGGAACACTTTTCAGTTTTGAGGTCCGTATTGCCTCGTGCTCCAATTTTGGTGCTGGTGGTGCATAGTCGGCCATTTATGCAATTTTCGTGCGAAAATAAGACTTTTGCGTTTTGGTGCACCGTGATCTCTGGTGCATTCCTATGCATAAAAATCCATAATGCTTGGAACACTTTTTATTTTTCAGGTTCGAGGTTCCCCGTGGTCCAATTTTGGTGCCCGTGGCAAATTTTCGGCCCACTGAGCAATTTTCGTGCGAAAATAAGACTACTAGGTTTTGGTGTCCCGTGATCCCCGGTGCATTGTTATGCATAAAAAACCATAACGCTCAAAGAACTTATAAGTTTTAAAGTCCGAGTTGCCACGTGGTCCAATTTTGGTGCCGATGGTGCATTTTCGGCCATTTGAGCAATTTTCGTGTGGAAATAACACTTTTGGGTTTTCGTGCCCCGTGATCCCTAGTGCATTCTTATGCATAATAAACCATAATGCTCAGAACACTTTTGAGTTTTGAGGTCCGTATTGCCTCTTGCTCCAATTTTGGTGGTGGTGGTGCATAGTCGGCCATTTATGCAATTTTCGTCGAAAATAAGACTTTTGCGTTTTGGTGCACCGTGATCCCTAGTGCATTCTTATGCTTAAAAATGCATAATGCTTGGAACACTTTTTATTTTTCGTGCGAAATTAAGACTACTAGGTTTTGGTGTGCCGTGATCCCTGGCGCATTCTTATGCATAAAAAACCATAACGCTCAGAGAACTTATAAGTTTTGAAGTCCGAGGTGCCACGTGGTCCAATTTTGGTGCCGATGGTGCATTTTCGGCCATTTGAGCAATTTTCGTGCAGAAATAACACTTTTGGGTTTTCGTGCCCCATGATCCCTAGTGCATTCTTATGCATAATAAACCATAATGGTTGGAACACTTTTTAGTTTTGAGGTCCGTATTGCCTCGTGCTCCAATTTTGGTGCCGGTGGTGCATAGTCGGCCATTTATGCAATTTTCGTGCGAAAATAAGACTTTTGCGTTTTGGTGCACCGTGATCCCTGGTGCATTCTTATGCATAAAAATCCATAATGCTTGGAACACTTTTTATTTTTCAAGTTCGAGGTTCCCCGTGGTCCAATTTTGGTGCCCGTGGTGCATTTTCGGCCCACTGAGCAATTTTCGTGCGAAAATAAGACTACTAGGTTTTGGTGTCCCGTGATCCCTGATGCATTCTTATGCATAAAAAACCATAACACTCAGAGAACTTATAAGTTTTGAAGTCCGAGGTGCCACGTGGTCCAATTTTGGTACCGATGGTGCATTTTCGGCCATTTGAGCAATTTTCGTGCGGAAATAACACTATTGGGTATTCATGCCCCGTGATCCCTAGTGCACTCTTATGCATAATAAACCATAATGCTCGGAACACTTTTCAGTTTGAGGTCCGTATTGCCTCGTACTCCAATTTTGGTGCCAGTGGTGCATAGTCGGCCATTTATGCAATTTTTGTGCGAAAATAAGACTTTTGCGTTTTGGTGAACAGTGATCCCTGGTGCATTCTTATGCATAAAAATCCATAATGCTTGGAACACTTTTTATTTTTCAAGTTCGAGGTTCCCCGTGGTCCAATTTTGGTGCCCGTGGTGCATTTTCGGCCCACTGAGCAATTTTCGTGCGAAAATAAGACTACTAGGTTTTGGTGTCCCGTGATCCCTGATGCATTCTTATGCATAAAAAACCATAACACTCAGAGAACTTATAAGTTTTGAAGTCCGAGGTGCCACGTGGTCCAATTTTGGTGTCGATGGTGCATTTTCGGCCATTTGAGCAATTTTCGTGCGGAAATAACACTATTGGGTATTCATGCCCCGTGATCCCTAGTGCACTCTTATGCATAATAAACCATAATGCTCGGAACACTTTTCAGTTTGAGGTCCGTATTGCCTCGTACTCCAATTTTGGTGCCAGTGGTGCATAGTCGGCCATTTATGCAATTTTTGTGCGAAAATAAGACTTTTGCGTTTTGGTGAACAGTGATCCCTGGTGCATTCTTATGCATAAAAATCCATAATGCTTGGAACACTTTTTATTTTTCGTGCGAAAATAAGACTACTAGGTTTTGGTGTCCCGTGATCCCTGGTGCATTCTTATGCATAAAAAAACCATAACGCTCAGAGAACTTATAAGTTTTGAAGTCCGAGGTGCCACGTGGTCCAATTTTGGTGCCGATGGTGCATTTTCGGCCATTTGAGCAATTTTCGTGCAGAAATAACACTTTTGGGTTTTCGTGCCCCATGATCCCTAGTGCATTCTTATGCATAATAAACCATAATGGTTGGAACACTTTTTAGTTTTGAGGTCCGTATTGCCTCGTGCTCCAATTTTGGTGCCGGTGGTGCATAGTCGGCCATTTATGCAATTTTCGTGCGAAAATAAGACTTTTGCGTTTTGGTGCACCGTGATCCCTGGTGCATTCTTATGCATAAAAATCCATAATGCTTGGAACACTTTTTATTTTTCAAGTTCGAGGTTCCCCGTGGTCCAATTTTGGTGCCCGTGGTGCATTTTCGGCCCACTGAGCAATTTTCGTGCGAAAATAAGACTACTAGGTTTTGGTGTCCCGTGATCCCTGATGCATTCTTATGCATAAAAAACCATAACACTCAGAGAACTTATAAGTTTTGAAGTCCGAGGTGCCACGTGGTCCAATTTTGGTACCGATGGTGCATTTTCGGCCATTTGAGCAATTTTCGTGCGGAAATAACACTATTGGGTATTCATGCCCCGTGATCCCTAGTGCACTCTTATGCATAATAAACCATAATGCTCGGAACACTTTTCAGTTTGAGGTCCGTATTGCCTCGTACTCCAATTTTGGTGCCAGTGGTGCATAGTCGGCCATTTATGCAATTTTTGTGCGAAAATAAGACTTTTGCGTTTTGGTGAACAGTGATCCCTGGTGCATTCTTATGCATAAAAATCCATAATGCTTGGAACACTTTTTATTTTTCAAGTTCGAGGTTCCCCGTGGTCCAATTTTGGTGCCCGTGGTGCATTTTCGGCCCACTGAGCAATTTTCGTGCGAAAATAAGACTACTAGGTTTTGGTGTCCCGTGATCCCTGATGCATTCTTATGCATAAAAAACCATAACACTCAGAGAACTTATAAGTTTTGAAGTCCGAGGTGCAACGTGGTCCAATTTTGGTACCGATGGTGCATTTTCGGCCATTTGAGCAATTTTCGTGCGGAAATAACACTTTTGGGTTTTCGTGCCCCGTGATCCCTAGTGCATTCTTATGCATAGTAAACCATAATGCTCGGAACACTTTTCAGTTTTGAGGTCCGTATTGCCTCGTGCTCCAATTTTTGTGCTGGTGGTGCTTAGTCGGCCATTTATGCAATTTTCGCGCGAAAATAAGACTTTTGCGTTTTGGTGCACCGTGATCCCTGGTGCATTCTTATGCATAAAAATCCATAATGCTTGGAACACTTTTTATTTTTCGTGCGAAAATAAGACTACTAGGTTTTGGTGTCCCGTGATCCCTGGTGCATTCTTATGCATAAAAAAACCATAACGCTCAGAGAACTTATAAGTTTTGAAGTCCGAGGTGCCACGTGGTCCAATTTTGGTGCCGATGGTGCATTTTCGGCCATTTGAGCAATTTTCGTGCGGAAATAACACTTTTGGGTTTTCGTGCCCCGTGATCCCTGGTGCATTCTTATGTGTAATAAACCATATTGCTCGGAACACTTTTCAGTTTTGAGGTCCGTATTGCCTCGTGCTCCAATTTTGGTGCCCGTGGTGCATAGTCGGCCATTTATGCAATTTTCGTGCGAAAATAAGACTTTTGCGTTTTGGTGCACCGTGACCCCTGGTGCATTCTTATGCATAAAAATCCATAATGCTTGGAACACTTTTTATTTTTCAGGTTCGAGGTTCCCCGCGGTCCAACTTTGGTGCCCGTGGTGCATTTTCGGCCCACTGAGCAATTTTCGTGCGAAAATAAGACTACTAGGTTTTGGTGTCCCGTGATCCCTGGTGCATTCTTATGCATAAAAAACCATAGTGCTCAGAGAACTTATAAGTTTTGAAGTCCGAGGTGCTACGTGGTCCAATTTTGGTGCCGGTGGTGCATTTTCGGCCGTTTGAGCAATTTTCGTGCGGAAATAACACTATTGGGTTTTCGTGCCCCGTGATCCGTAGTGCATTCTTATGCATAATAAACCATAATGCTCCGAACACTTTTAAGTTTTGAGGTTCGTATTGCCTCGTGCTCCAATTTTGGTGCCGGTGGTGTATAGTCGGCCATTTATGCAATTTTCGTGCGAAAATAAGACTTTTGCGTTTTGGTGCACCGTGATCCCTGGTGCATTCTTATGCATAAAAATCCATAATGCTTGGAACACTTTTTATTTTTCAGGTTCGAGGTTCCCCGTGGTCCAATTTTGGTGCCCGTGGTGCATTTTCAGCCCATTGAGCAATTTTCGTGCGAAAATAAGACTACTAGGTTTTGGTGTCCCGTGATCCCTGGTACATTCTTATGCATAAAAAATCATAATGCTCAGAGAACTTATAAGTTTTAAAGTCCGAGGTGCCACGTGGTCCAATTTTGGTGCCGGTGGTGCATTTTCGGCCATTTGAGCAATTTTCGTGCGGAAATAACACTTTTGGGTTTTCGTGCCCCGTGATCCCTAGCGCATTCTTATGCATAATAAACCACAATGCTCGGAACACTTTTCAGTTTTGAGGTCCGTATTGCCTCGTGCTCGAATTTTGGTGCCGGTGGTGCATAGTCGGCCATTTATGCAATTTTCGTGCGAAAATAAGACTTTTGCGTTTTGGTGCACCGTGATCCCTAGTGCATTCTTATGCACAAAAATCCATAATGCTTGGAACACTTTTTATTTTTCAGGTTCGAGGTTCCCCGTGGTCCAATTTTGGTGCCCGTGGTGCATTTTCGGCCCACTGAGCAAATTTCGTGCGAAAATAACACTACTAGGTTTTGGTGTCCTGTGATCCCTGGTGCATTCTTAAGCATAGAAAACCATAATGCTCAGAGAACTTATAAGTTTTGAAGTCCGAGGTGCCACGTGGTCCAATTTTGGTGCCGGTGGTGCATTTTCGGCCGTTTGAGCAATTTTCGTGCTGAAATAACACTTTTTGGTTTTCGTGCCCCGTGATCCCTAGTGCATTCTTATGCATAATAAACCATAATGCTCGGAACACTTTTCACTTTTGAGGTCCGTATTGCCTCGTGCTCCAATTTTGGTGCCGGTGGTGCATAGTCTGCCATTTATGCAATTTTCGTGCGGAAATAACACTTTTGGGTTTTCGTGCCCCGTGATCCCTAGTTCATCCTTAAGCATAATAAACCATAATGCTCGGAACACTTTCAGTTTTGAGGTCCGTATTGCCTCGTGCTCCAATTTTGGTGCCGCTGGTGCATAGTCGGCCACTTATGCAATTTTCGTGCGAAAATAAGACTTTTGCGTTTTGGTGCACCGTGACCCCTGGTGCATTCTTATGCATAAAAAACCATAGTGCTCAGAGAACTTATAAGTTTTGAAGTCCGAGGTGCCACGTGGTCCAATTTTGGTGCCGGTGGTGCATTTTCGGCCATTTAGCAATTTTCGTGCGGAAATAACACTTTTGGGTTTTCGTGCCCCGTGATCCCTAGTGCATTCTTATGCATAATAAACCATAATGCTCGGAACACTTTTCAGTTTCGAGGTCCGTATTGCCTCGTGCTCCAATTTTGGTGCTGGTGGTGCATAGTCGGCCATTTATGCAATTTTCGTGCGAAAATAAGAATTTTGCGTTTTGGTGCACCGTGATCCCTGGTGCATTCTTATGCATAAAAATCCATAACGCTTGGAACACTTTTTATTTTTCAGGTTCGAGGTTCCCCGTGGTCCAATTTTGGTGCCCGTGGTGCATTTTCGGCCCACTGAGCAATTTTCATGCGAAAATAAGACTATTAGGTTTTGGTGTCCCGTGATCCCTGGCGCATTCTTATGCATAAAAAACCATAATGCTCAGAGAACTTATAAGTTTTGAAGTCCGAGGTGCCACGTGGTCCAATTTTGGTGCCGGTGGTCATTTTCGGCCATTTGAGCAATTTTCGTGCGGAAATAACACTTTTGGGTTTTCGTGCCCCGTGATCCCTAATGCATTCTTATGCATAATAAATCATAATGCTCGACACACTTTTCAGTTTTGAGGTCCGTATTGCCTCGTGCTCCAATTTTGGTGCCGGTGGTGCATAGTCGGCCATTTATGCAATTTTCGTGCGAAAATAAGACTTTTGCGTTTTGGTGCACCGTGATCCCTGGTGCATTCTTATGCATAAAAATCCATAACGCTTGGAACACTTTTTATTTTTCAGGTTCGAGGTTCCCCGTGGTCCAATTTTAGTCCCCGTGGTGCATTTTCGGCCCACTAAGCAATTTTCGTGCGAAAATAAGACTACTAGGTTTTGGTGTCCCGTGATCCCTGGTGCATTCTTATGCATAAAAAACCATAATGCTCAGAGAACTTATAAGTTTTGAAGTCCGAGGTGCCACGTGGTCCAATTTTGGTGTCGATGGTGCATTTTCAGCCATTTGAGCAATTTTCGTGCGAAAATAACACTTTTGGGTTTTCGTGCCCCACGATCCCTAGTGCATTCTTATGCATAATAAACCATAATGCTCGGAACACTTTTCAGTTTTGAGGTCCGTATTGCCTCGTGCTCCAATTTTGGTGCCGGTGGTGCATAGTCGGCCATTTATGCAATTTTCGTGCGAAAATAAGACTTTTACGTTTTGGTGCACCGTGATCCCTGGTGCATTCTTATGCATAAAAATCCATAACGCTTGGAACACTTTTTATTTTTCAGGTTCGAGGTTCCCCGTGGTCCAATTTTGGTGCCCGTGGTGCATTTTCGGCCCACTGAGCAATTTTCATGCGAAAATAACACTTTTTGATTTTGGTGCCGCATGATCCCTGGCGCATTCTTATGCATAAAAAAAAATAATGCTCAGAGAACTTATAAGTTTTGAAGTCCGAAGTGCCACGTGGTTCAATTTTGGTGCCGATGGTGCATTTTCGGCCATTTGAGCAATTTTCGTGCGGAAATAACACTTTTGGATTTTCGTGTCCCGTGATCCCTAGTGCATTCATATGCATAATAAACCATAATGCTCGAAACACTTTTCAGTTTTGAGGTCCGTATTGCCTCCTGCTCCAAATTTGGTGCTGGTGGTGCATAGTCGGCCATTTATGCAATTTTCGTGCGAAAATAAGACTTTTGCGTTTTGGTGCACCGTGATCCCTGGTGCATTCTTATGCATAAAAATCCATAATACTTGGAACACTTTTTATTTTTCAGGTTCGAGGTTCCCCGTGGTCCAATTTTGGTGCCCGTGGTGCATTTTCGGCCCACTGAGCAATTTTGTGCGAAAATAAGACTACTAGGTTTTGGTGTCCCATGATCCCTGGTGCATTCTTATGCATAAAAAACCATAATGCTCAGAGAACTTATAAGGTTTGAAGTCCGAGGTGCGACGTGGTCCAATTTTGGTGCCGGTGGTGCATTTTCGGCCATTTGAGCAATTTTCATGCGGAAATAACACTTTTGGGTTTTCGTGCCCTGTGATCCCTAGTGCATTCTTATGCCTAATAAACCATAATGCTCGGAACACTTTTCAGTTTTGAGGTCCGTATTGCCTCGTGCTCCAATTTAGGTGCCGGTGGTGCATAGTCGGCCATTTATGCAATTTTCGTGCGAAAATAAGGCTTTTGCGTTTTGGTGCACCGTGATCCCTGGTGCATTCTTATGCATAAAAATCCATAATGCTTGGAACACTTTTTATTTTTCAGGTTCGAGGTTCCCCGTGGTGCATTTTCGGCCCACTGAGCAATTTTCATAAGAAAATAACACCTTTTGATTTTGGTGCCCCATGATCCCTGGCGCATTCTTATGCATAAAAAACCATAATGCTCAGAGAACTTATACGTTTTGAAGTCCGAGGTGCCACGTGGTCCAATTTTGGTGCCGATGGTGCATTTTCGGCCATTTGAGCAATTTTCGTGCGAAAATAACACTTTTGGGTTTTCGTGCCCCGTGATCCCTAGTGCATTCTTATGCATAATAAACCATAATGCTCGGAACACTTTTCAGTTTTGAGGTCCGTATTGCCTCGTGCTCCAATTTTGGTGCTGGTGGTGCATAGTTGGCCATTTATGCAATTTTCGTGCGAAAATAAGACTTTTGCGTTTTGGTGCACCGTGATCCCTGGTGCATTCTTATACATAAAAAACCATAATGGTTGGAACACTTTTTATTTTTCAGGTTCGAGGTTCCCCGTGGTCTAATTTTGGTGCCCGTGGTGAATTTTCGGCCCATTGTGCAATTTTCGTGCGAAAATAAGACTACTGGGTTTTGGTGCACCATGATCCTTGGTGCATTCTTATGCATAAAAAACCATAATGCTCGGAACAATTTTCAGCTTTGAGATTCATGGTGCCCGATGGTCCAATTTTGGTGCCGGGGGGTGCACTTTCGGCCATTTGTGCAATTTTCGTGCGCAAAAAAGACTTTTGGGTTTTGGTACCCTATGAACCCTAGTGAATTCTTATGCATAAAAAATCATAATGCTCAGAGGACTTTGCAGTTTTGAGTTCCGAGGTGCCTCGTGGTACAATTTTGGTCCCCGTGGTACATTTTCGGCCCCTTGTGCAATTTTTGTGCGAAAATAAGACTTTTGGCTTTTGGTGCCCCATGATCCCTGGTGCATTCTTATCTATAAAAAACAATAATTCTTGAAACATTTTTCAGTTTTGAGGTCCCAGGTGCCCCGTGGTCCAATTTTGGTGCCCGTGGTGCATTTTCTGCCGATTGTGCAATTTTCGTGCGAAATTAAGACTTTTGGGTTTTGGTGTCCCGTGATCCCTGGTGTATTCGTATGCATAAAGAACCATCATGCTTAGAACTCTTTTCAGTTTTGAGGTCCGTGGTGCCCCGTGGTCCAATGTTGGTGCCGATGGTGCATTTTTGGCCATTTATGCAATTTTGATGCCAAAAAAGACTTTGGGGTTTTGGTGCCGCGTGATCCCTGGTACATTTTTATGCATAAAAAATCATAATGCTTGGAGAACTTCTAAGTTTTGTGGTCCGAGGTGCCCCGTGGTCCAATTTTGGTGCCCGTGGTGCATTTTCGGCCATTGTGCAATTCTCGTGCGAAAATAAGACTTTTGGGTTTTGGTGCCCTGTGATCCCTGGTGCATTCTTATGCAAAAAAAACCTTAATGCTTGGAGCACTTTTCGGTTTTGAGGTCCGAGGTTCCCCGTGGTCCAATTTTGGTGCCCGTGGTGCATTTTCGGCCATTTGAGCAATTTTCATCCGAAAATAACACTTTTGGGTTTTGGTGCCCCATGATCCCTGGCGCATTCTTATGCATAAAAAATCATAATGCTCGGAACACTTTTCAGTTTTGAGGTCCAAGGTGCCCCGTGGTCTAATTTTGGTGCCCGTGGTGCATTTTCGGCCCATAGTGCAATTTTCGTGCGAAAATAAGACTACTGGGTTTTGGTGCCCCATGATCCTTGGTGCATTCTTATGCATAAAAAACCATAATGCTCGGAACAATTTTCAGTCTTGAGATTTGTGGTGCCCAGTGGTCCAATTTTGGTGCCGGGGGTGCATTTTCGACCATTTGTGCAAGTTTCGTGCAAAAATAAGACTTTTGGGTTTTGGTGCCCTGTGAACCCTGGTGCATTCTTATGCAAAAAAAAACCTTAATGCTCAGAGCACTTTTCGGTTTTGAGGTCCGAGGTGCCCCGTGGTGCATTTTCGGCTCGTTGTGAAATTTTCATACGAAAATAATACTTTTGGGTTTTGGTTCGCCGTGATCCCGAAGTTGTATAATGATGAATATGCGATATTTGATTCAATTATTTATTTTATAAAATGCCTTAATTAATTTACTTAAGAAAACACGTGAAAGGTGAAACGTTTTACAGTTTAAAGCTAACCCCTTGATCCATCCAAAAAGGTATTTCTTGCTTCCAAATTCATTTTCTATTGTTCCTAGTAAAAATATTACTAACAGCTTACAATTTTGACATCAAAACAGGGTCCTAAACCATTGGTTTGTTTCGTTTGAAAAAAATAATTTATAAATTATTCTTGGAAATTTTTGTAATATACTTGGTTAAAAATATTATTTTGTCTAGTTTTTAAAGGTTTAATTAACTTTCAAAAACATTAAGTACACAGGGAGAATTTTAACAAAAACCGAGCCCTGTTCCAGTGAAACCCTAAAACAGGACAGTCCACTTTTGAGCCATACATTAACCCCAAGATGAAATTATTTTTCAAAGATGTCAACATAAAAGTTGTTGAATTTTATGTCTATTTTCATTCAAAACAAATTTGACGAAAAACCAACGGTTAGATCTTTCAAAAATGGCAAAACAGTGAGGGTTGTTCCATGATAAACGAAAGGACAGCCACTGCCAACGAATTTTTAGTTAACAATTTTCAAAGAAAACTTGATCAAAACCATTTTTGAGAAAAAGGTACATGATCTCACTTGTTTCCAGAGCCATTTTTCATTCCAATTACAAGATGAAAATGAACTTACTCCTTACATGCAAAGGCTCACAACTACTGCCAAAGAGAATTCAACACCACCCATCCACTTTCAACTCAACAAACAATTCAAACACATCTCAATTCTCAGCAATGGAGGCATGCATGTATGCTATGGTTAAGGCCCCCAGCCCTTAACCATATTCTTAACAAGAAAAGAAAACAAAGAGTCCACAAGAGAGTTCCCTCACCTTGGTTCTTGGTTCCAGCAGAGAGAAAGGAAGAAGAGATGAAGGGGAGACTAGGTAGAGTGAATGATGACTGTCAATGGCTTACATGCAAAGCTTCAAGCTCCAAAAATGGCTTCCCCTTCTCTTGTTGGTGTCTCGGCCAAGGAAGGAAAAGAGGTGAGAGAAGAGAGAATTTTGTGTGTGTAAATTTTGCTTGTTCGGAGGATTAGTGAGTGAGTGTGTGAGCTTAGGGGTGTGGCCGTGGGTTTTGGGATGGTTAGGTGTTGAGTTTAGGCTAGGTGTCAAGCCCTTGTGGCTTGCATGTAGGTCAGTTGTCATGTAATTGAGGTTAGAGAGTTTAGTTACTTAGTTTAGTTTACACAGTGTAATTTTACACTGTGTAATCGTAAAGAGATGGCTTTTAAAATTTTAAAACTTAATTCCAAACATCTAATTAATTTTATAAAACTTCTAGTAATAAAACTTTTCTAGTAGCTCAAATAAAATTTCCTTTGTAAAGAAGTTATTTACAGATAAATTTTATAAGAGTTAACTTGGTGTGCAAGTTACTATAATTTAATATAATTAAAATACTTAAAACCAATTTGCAAACAATAAATTAATTAGTGCACAGCAAAAGATATTATAAATAATCACTACTAGTAATTAATCTCAGCTCAGATAGTCACTCATATTCAAATTTTGAGTACTTGAATATTAAGTACGCATCACGCTGCACATGACTAAAAGAAATAAAATAATAGAAAATTTAATTACACAAAATTCTACAGGCAGCTTCCAGGCAAAAACACAAGAAAGTAACTAAGAGAATTAATTGTAGGAAATTAATTCAAGAGAGTTACTTACAGAGAAATATATAAATATATACATATTTATAAATATATATACTTATATAACTAAGGTGAAATTTTCAGGGTAGTAATTGATCGTAGGTAATTTAATTACTAATAATAATCTTAGGAATTTAATTACATACACGTTAAGATTTTAAATCCAAATAGACACATATGAAATTTAATAATTACATAAAACTCTATAAAAAAACTTACAGACAATTCATACAGAAAAGTAACTACAGAGAATTAATTCTAGAGAATTAATTACAAAGACTTACTCACAGAGAAACTTTTATTACAAACAATTAGTTTTCAAGAAATTATCATATAAAAATTGATTACAGAGAACATTATATATATATATATATATATATATATATATATATATATATATCATTTTATAAATTTTTCCTATTTGACAATTATAACGACTTACTCATGGTGTTTATTTTCCATCATTTTTCTTATTTACTCAATTAATCACTAACTATATTTTAATTACTCAACACACTTTTTTTTTTCTTATGTAAAACAAACAAATAAATTTCCATTAATTTCTAATTAAGTTACTTATGTTCCTAATTACTGGGTTGTAATTTTCGGGGTGTTACATTCGTGGTGCCCCGTGATACAATTTTGGTGCCGGTGGTGCATTTTCGGCCATTTGTGCAATTTTCGTACGAAAGTAAGACTTTTGGGTTTTGGTGCCCTGTGATCCCTGGTGCATTCTTATGCATAAAAAATCATAATGCTTGGAGCACTTTTCAGTTTGGAGGTCCGTGGTGCCTCGTCGTCCAATTTTGGTGCCGGTGGTGCATTTTCAGCCATTTGTGCAATTTTCATGGGAAAATAAGACTTTTGGGTTTTCGTGCCTCGTGATCCCTAGTGCATTCTCATGCATTAAAAAACATAACGCTTGGAACACTTTTAAGTTTTGAGGTCCGTGGTGCCCCCAGGTCCAATTTTGGTGCTGTGGTGCATTTTCGGCCATTTGTGCAATTTTCATGGGAAAATAAGACTTTTGGGTTTTTGTGCCCCATGATCCCTAGTGCATTCTTATGTATAACTAACTATCATGCTTGGAGCACATTTCAGTTTTGAGGTCTGAGGTGCCCCGTTGTCTAATTTTGGTGCCCGTGGTGCATTTTCGGCCCATTGTGCAATTTTCGTGCGAAAATAAGACCTTTGGGTTTTTGTGCCTTGTGATCCCTGGTGCATTCTTATGCTTAAAAAACCATAATGCTTGGCACCCTTTTCAGTTTTGAGGTCCGAGGTGCACCGTGGTCCAATTTTGGTGCCCATGGTGCATTTTCGGCCCATTGTGCAATTTTCATGCAAAAATAAGACTTTTGTATTTTGGTGCCCCGTGATCCCTGGTGCATTCTTATGCATAAAAAACTATAATGCTCAGGCTACTTTTAAGTATTGAGGTCTGAGGTGCCCCGTGGTCCAATTTTGGTGCCTGTGGTGCATTTTAGGCCCATTATCCAATCTTCGTGCGAAAATAAGACTTTTGGGTTTTGGTGCCCCCTGATCCCTGGTCTATTCTTATGCGTAAAAAACCATAATGCTCAGAATACTTTTCAGTTTTGAGGTCTGTGGTGCCTCGTGGTCCAATTTTGGTGCCGGTGGTGCATTTTCAACCATTTGTGCAATTTTCGTGCGAAAATTAGACTTTTGGGATTTGGTGCCCGATGATCCCTAGTGCATTCTTATGCACATAAAACCATAATGCTTGGAGCACTTTTCAGTTTTGAGGTTCGTGGTGCCCCATGTTCCAATTTTGGTACCGGTGGTGCATTTTCGGCCATTTGTGAAATTTTCGTGCGAAAATAAGACTTTTGGGTTTTGTTTCCCTTTGATCCCTGGTGCATTATTATGCATAAAAAATGATAATGCTCGGAGAACTTTTAAGTTTTGAGGTCCGAGGTGCCCCGTGGTCCAATTTTGGTGCCCGTTGTGCATTTTCGGCCCATTGTACAATTTTCCTGCGAAAATAAGGCAATTGGGTTTTGATGTCCCATGATCCCTGGTGAATTCTTATGCATAAAAAATGATAATGCTTGGAACACTTTTAAGTTTTGAGGTCTGAGGTGCCCCGTGGTCCAATTTTGGTGCTCGTGATGCATTTTCGGCCCATTGTGCAATTTTCGTGCGATAATAAGACTTTTGGGTTTTGTTGCCCTGTGATCCCTGGTGGATTCGTATGCATAAAAAACCATAACGCTTGGAACAAATTTCAGTTTTAAGGTCCGAGGTGTCCTGTGGACCAATTTTGGTGTTGGTGGTGCATTTTCGACCCATTATGCAATTTTCGTGCAAAAATAACACTTTTTGGATTTGGTGCCCCGTGATCCCTGGTGCATTCCTATGCATAAAAAACCATAATACTCGGATCACTTTTCAGTTTTGAGTTCCATGGTGCTCTGTGGGCCAATTTTGGTGCCGGTGGTGCATTTTCGGCCATTTGTGAAATTTTCGTTCGAAAATAAGACTTTTGGGTTTTGGTGCCCTGTGATCCATGGTGCATTATTATGTATAAAAAATCATAATGCTCAGAGAACTTTTACGTTTTGAGGTCCGAGGTGTCTCGTTGTCCAATTTTGCTGCCCGTGGTGCATTTTTGGCCAATTGTGCAATTTTCATGCGAAAATAAGACTTTTGGGTTTTGGTGCCTCGTGATCCTTGGTGCATTCTTATGCATAAAAAACCATAACGCTTGTGGTGCCCCGTGGTCCAAATTTGGCGCCCGTGGTGCATTTTTGTCCCATTGTGCAATTTTCGTGCGAAAATAAACTTTTAGGTTTTGGGGGCCTATGATCCCTAGTGCATTCTTATGCATAGAAATCCATAATGCTCAAAACACTTTTCAATTTTGAGGTCTGTGGTGCCCCGTGGTCCAATTTCGGTGTCGATAATGCATTTTCGGCCATTTGTGCATTTTCGTGCGAAAATAAAACTTTTGGGTTTTGGTGCCACGTGATCTAAGGTGCATTCTTATGCATAAAAAACCATAATGCTCGAAACACTTTTCAGTATTGAGGTCAGAGGTGCACCGTGGTCCAATTTTGGTACCCGTGGTGCATTTTTGGCCCATTATGCAATTTTCGTGTGAAAAAAAGACTTTTGGGTTTTGGTGCCCTGTGATCCCTGGTGCATTCTTATGCATAAAAAACTATAATGCTCGAACCACTTTTAAGTTTTGTGCTCCAAGGTGCCCTGTGGTCCAATTTTGGTGCCCGTGATGCATTTTCGGCCCATTGTGCGATTTTAATGCAAAAATAAGACTTTTGGGTTTTGGTGCCCCGAGATCCTTGGTGCATTCTTATGCATAAAAACTACCATAATTCTTGGAGCTCTTTTAAGTTTTGAGGTCCGAGGTGCCCCATGGTCCAATTTTGGTGCCCGAGATGCATTTCGTCCCATTGTAAAATTTTCGTGCGAAAATAAGACTTTTCGGTTTTGGTGCCCCATGATCTCTGGTGCATTCTTATGCATAAAAAATCATCATGCTCATAACACTTTTCAGTTTTCAGGTCCGAGGTGCCCCGTGGTCTAATTTTGGTGCCAGTGGTGCATTTTCAGCCTTTTGTGCAATTTTCGTGCGTAACTAAGACTTTTGGGTTTTGGGGCCCCGTGATCCCTGGTGCATTCTTATGCATAAAAACCCATAATGCTCGGACAACTTTTAAGTTTTGAGCTCCAAGGTGCCCCGTGGTCCAATTTTGGTGCCCGTGATGCATTTTCACCCCATTGTGAGATTTTAATGCGAAAATAAGACTTTTGGGTTTTGGTGTCCCATAATCCCTGGTGCATTCTTATGAATAAAAAACCACAATGCTTAGAGCACTTTTAAGTTTTGAGGTCCAAGGTGCCTCGTGGTCTAATGTTGGTGCCCGTGATGCGTTTTCGGCCTATTGTGCAATTTTCGTGTGAAAATAAGACTTTTGGATTTTGGTGCCCCGTGATCCTTGGCGCATTCTTATGCGTAAAAAACCATAATGCTTGGAGCACTTTTCAGTTTTGAGGTCCGTGGTGCATCGTGTTCCAATGTTGGTGCCAGTGATGCATTTTCGGCCATTTGTGCAATTTTCATGCGAAAATAAGACTTTTGAGTTTTAGTGCCCCATGATCCCTGGTGCATTCTTATGCATAAAAAACCATAATTCTTGGAGCACCTTTGAGTTTTGAGGTCCGTGGTGTCCCATGGTCCAATTTTGGTGCCGATGGTGCATTTTCGGCCATTTGTGAAGTTTTCGTGTGAAAATAAGACTTTTGGGTTTTGGTGCCCCGTGATCCCTGGTGCATTCTTTTGAATAAAAAACCATAATGCTCTGAGCACTTTTAAGTATTGAGGTTTCAGGTGCCCCGTGGTCCAATTTTACTGCAAGTGGTGCATTTTCGGGCCATTGCGCAATTTCCGTGAGAAAATAAGACTTTTGGATTTTGGTGCCCCATGATCCCTGGTGCATTCTTATGCATAAAAAATGATAATGCTTGAAGCGCTTTTCAGTTTTGAGGTCCGTGGTGCCCCGTGGTAGAATTTTGGTGTCGATGGTGCATTTCGGCCATTTGTGCAATTTTCGCGCGAAAATAAGATTTTCGATTTTGGTGCCGTATGAATCCTGGTGCATTCTTATGCACAAAAAACCATAATGCTCCTAGTACTTTTCAGTTTTGAGGTCTGACGTGCCCTGTGGTCCAATTTTGGTGCCCGTGGTGCATTTTCGGCCCATTGTGCAATTTTCGTGCAAAAATAAAACTTTTGGGTTTTTGGTGCGCCATGATTCCTGGTGTATTCGTATGTATAAAAAACCATAATGCTTGGAACACTTTTCAGTTCTGAGGTCCGTGGTGCCCCGTAGTCCAATTTTGGTGCCGGTGGTGCATTGTCGGCCATTTTTGGTGCCCCATGATCCTTGGTGCATTCTTATGCATAAAAAACCATAATGCTCGGAGCACTTTTCCGTTTTGAGGTCTGTTGTTCCCCGTGGTCCAATTTTGGTGCTGGTAGTGGATTTTCGGCCATTTGTGCAATTTTCGTACTAAAATAAGACTTTTGGGTTTTGATGCGCCGTGATCCCTGGTGCAATCTTATGCATAAAAAACCATAATGCTTGGACCACTTTTCAGTTTTAAGGTCCATGGTGCCCTGTTGTTCAATTTTGGTTCTGGTGGTGCATTTCTGACCATTATTGCAATTTTCGTGCGAAAATAAGACTTTTGGATTTTGGTGCCCCGTGATCCTTGGTGCATGCTCGTGCATAAAAAACCATAATGCTCGAAGCACTTTTCTTTTTTGAGGTCCGAGTTGCCCCATGATCCTTGGTGCATTCATATGCATAAAAAACCATAATGCTCAGAGCACTCTTAAGTTTTGAGGTCCGAGGTGCCCTGTGGTCCAATTTTGGTGCTCGTGATGCATTTACTGCCTATTGTACAATTTTCGTGCGAAAGTAAGACTTTTAGGTTTTGGTGCCCTGTGATGTCTGGTGCATTCTTATGCATAAAAAACCATAATGCTCAGGGAATTTTTAAGTTTTGAGGTCCGAGGTGCCCCGTGGTCCAATTTTGGTGCCCGTCGTGGATTTTCGGCCCGTTATGCAATTTTTGTGCAAAATTAAGACTTTTGGGTTTTGGTTCCCCGTGATCCGTGGTGCATTCTTATGCATAAAAAACCATAATGCTCGGAACAATTTTAAGTTTTGAGGTCCGAGGTGCCCCGTGGTCCAATGTTGGTGCCCGTGATGCATTTTCGTCATATTGTATAATTTTCGTGCGAAAATAAGACTTTCGGGTTTTGGTACCCCAAATCCTTGGTGCATTCTTATGCATAAAAAATCATAATGCTCGGAGCACTTTTAAGTTTTGAGGTCCGAGGTGCCCCGTGGTCCAATTTCGGTGTCCGTGATGCATTTTCTGCGCATTGTACAATTTTCGTGCGAAAATAAGACTTTTGGGTTTTGGTGCCATGTGAACCCTGCTGCATTCTTATGCATAAAAAACCATAATGCTCATAGAACTTTTCAGTTTTGATGTTCGAGGTGCCCCGTGGTCAAATTTTGGTGCCCGTGGTGCATTTTCGGCCCTTTGTGAAATTTTCGTGCGAAAATAAGACTTTTGGGTTTTGGTGCCTCGGGATCCTTGGTGCATTCTTATGCATAAAAACTACCATAATGCTTGGATCACTTTTAAGTTTTGAGGTTCGAGGTGCCCCATGGCCCAATTTTGGTGCCCGTGATGCATTTTCGTCCCATTGCAAAATTTTCGTGCGAAAATATGACTTTCGAGTTTTGGTACCCCATATCCCTGGTGCATTCTTATGCATAAAAAACCATAATGCTTGGAGCACTTTTAAGTTTTGAGGTCCGAGGTGACCTGTGGTCCAATTTTGGTGCCTGTGGTGCATTTTCGCCCCATTGTGCAATTTTCGTGCGAAAATAAGACTTTTGGGTTTGGGTGCCTCGTGATCACTGGTGTATTCCTTGCATAAAAAACCATAATGCTTGAAACACTTTTAAGTTTTGAGGTCCGTGGTGCCTCGTGGTCCGATTTTTGGTGTCGGTGGTGCATTTTCGGCCCTTTGTGCAATTTTCATGCGAAAATAAGAGTTTTCGAATTTGGTGCCCCGTGATCCCTGGTGCATTCTTATGCATAAAAAACCATAATGCTTATAGCACTTTTCAGTTTTGAGGTCTGAGGTGCCCCATGGTCCTATTTTGGTGCCCGTGGTGCATTTTCGGCACGTTGTGTAATTTCCGTGCGTAAATAAGACTTTTGGGTTTTGGTGCCTCGTGATCCCTGGTGCATTCATATGCACGAAAAACCATAATGCTCATAGCACTTTTCACTTTTGAGGTCCGAGGTGCCTCGTGGTCCAATTTTGGTTCCCGTGGTGCATTTTCGGCACATTGTACAATTTTCATGCGAAAATAAGACTTTTGGGTTTAGGTGCCCCATGATCCCTGGTGCATTCTTATGCATAAAAACCATCATGCTCATAGCACTTTTTAGTCTTCAGGTCTGAGGTGCCTCGTGGTCCAATTTTGGTGCCGGTGGTGCATTTTCGGCCCTTTGTGCAATTTTAGTGCGTAACTAAGACTTTTGGGTTTTGGTGCCCCGTGATCCCTGGTGCATTCTTATGCATAAAAACCCATAATGCTCATAGCACTTTTATGTTTTGAGGTCCGAGGTGCCCCGTGGTCCAATTTTGGTGCCTGTGGTGCATTTTAGGCCATTTGTGAAATTTTTGTGCGAAAATAAGACTTTTGGGTTTTGGTGCCCTGTGAACCCTGGTGCATTCTTATGCATAAAAAACCATAATGCTTAGAGGACTTTTCAGTTTTGAGGTCTGTGGTGACTCGTGGTCCAATTTTGGTGCCGGTGGTGCATTTTCGGGCCATTGTGCAATTTTAGTGCAAAAATAAGACTTTTGGGTTTTGGTGCCCAATGATCCTTGGTGCATTCTTATGCAATAAAAACAATAATGCTCGGAACACTTTTTAGTGTTGAGGTTCGTGGTGCCTCGTGGTCCAATTTTGGTGCCGGTGGTATATTTTCGGTCCATTGTGCAATTTTCATTCAAAAATAAGACTTTTGGGCTTTGGTGCCTCGTGATCCCTGGTGCATTCTTATGCATAAAAACCTTAATGCTCAGAGCACTTTTATGTTTTGAGGTTCGAGGTGCCCCATTGTCCAATTTTGGTGCCTGTGATGCATTTTCGTCCCATTGTACAATCTTCTTTTGAAAATAAGACTTTTGGGTTTTGGTGCCCCGTGATCCCTGTTGCATTCCTATGCATAAAAAACCATAATACTCGGAACACTTTTCAGTTTTGAGGTTTGTGGTGCCCCGTGGTCCAATTTTGGTGCTGGTTGTGCATTTTTGGCCATTTGTGCAATTTTCGTGCGAAAATAAGACTTTTGGGTTTTGGTGCCCCGTGATCCCTGGAGCATTCTTATGCATAAAAAAGCAGAATGCTCGAAGCACTTTTAAGTTTTTAGGTCCGACATGGCCCTTGGTCTAATTTTGGTGCCCGTGGTGCATTTTCAGCCCATTGTGCAATTTTCATGCGAAAATAAGACTTTTGGGTTTTGCTGCCTCGTGATCATTCATGCATTCTTATGCAGAAAAGACCATAATGCTCGAAACTCTTGTCAGTTTTGAGGTTCGTGGTTCCCCGTGGTCCAATTTTGGAGTCGGTGTTGCATTTTCGGCCATTTGTGAAATTTTCGTGCGAAAATAAGACTTTTGGGTTTTGGTGTCCAGTGATCCCTGGTGCATTCTTATGCATGAAAAACCATAATGCTTGGAATACTTTTAAGTTTTAAGGTCTGTGGTGCCCTGTGGTCCAATTTTGGTGCCGGTGGTGCATTTTTGGCTATTTGTGAAATTTTCATGCGAAAGTAAGGCTTTTAGGTTTTGGTGCCCCGTGATCCCTGCTACATTCTTATGCATAAAAAACCATAATTCTTGGAGCACTTTTAAGTTTTGAGGTCCCAGGTGCCACGTGGTCCAATTTTGGTGCCAATGGTGCAATTTCGGCACACTGTGCAATTTTCGTGCGAAAATAAGACTTTTGGGTTTTGGTGCCCCATGATGCTTGGTGCATTCTTGTGCGTAAAAAATGATAATGCTCGGAGAACTTTTCAGTTTTGAGGTACGATGTGCCCCGTGGTCCAAATTTGGTGCCCATGGTGCATTTTTCGCCCATTGTGCAATTTTCATGCTAAAATAAGACTTTTGGATTTTGATGCCCCGTGATCCCTGGTGTATTCTTTTGTATAAAAAATGATAATGCTCAGAACACTTTTCGGTTTTGAGGTCCGTGGTGCCCCGTGGTCCAATTTTTGTGCTGGTGGTGCATTTTCGCCATTTGTGCAATTTTCGCGCGAAAATAAAACTTTTGGGTTTTGGTGCCCCGTGATCCATAGTACATTCTTATACATAAAAAACCATAATGCTCGGAACTCTTTTCAATTTTGAGTTCCGTGGTGCCCCGTGGTCCAATTTTGGTGCCGGTGGTGCATTTTCGGCCCTTTGTGCAATTTTAGTGCGTAACTAAGACTTTTGGGTTTTGGTGCCCCGTGATCCCTGGTGCATTCTTATGCATAAAAACCCATAATGCTCATAGCACTTTTATGTTTTGAGGTCCGAGGTGCCCCGTGGTCCAATTTTGGTGCATGTGGTGCATTTTAGGCCATTTGTGAAATTTTTGTGCGAAAATAAGACTTTTGGGTTTTGGTGCCCTGTGAACCTGGTGCATTCTTATGCATAAAAAACCATAATGCTTAGAGGACTTTTCAGTTTTGAGGTCTGTGGTGACTCGTGGTCCAATTTTGGTGCCGGTGGTGCATTTTCGGGCCATTGTGCAATTTTAGTGCAAAAATAAGACTTTTGGGTTTTGGTGCCCAATGATCCTTGGTGCATTCTTATGCAATAAAAACAATAATGCTCGGAACACTTTTTAGTGTTGAGGTTCGTGGTGCCTCGTGGTCCAATTTTGGTGCCGGTGGTATATTTTCGGTCCATTGTGCAATTTTCATTCAAAAATAAGACTTTTGGGCTTTGGTGCCTCGTGATCCCTGGTGCATTCTTATGCATAAAAACCTTAATGCTCAGAGCACTTTTATGTTTTGAGGTTCGAGGTGCCCCATTGTCCAATTTTGGTGCCTGTGATGCATTTTCGTCCCATTGTACAATCTTCTTTTGAAAATAAGACTTTTGGGTTTTGGTGCCCCGTGATCCCTGTTGCATTCCTATGCATAAAAAACCATAATACTCGGAACACTTTTCAGTTTTGAGGTTTGTGGTGCCCCGTGGTCCAATTTTGGTGCTGGTTGTGCATTTTTGGCCATTTGTGCAATTTTCGTGCGAAAATAAGACTTTTGGGTTTTGGTGCCCCGTGATCCCTGGAGCATTCTTATGCATAAAAAAGCAGAATGCTCGAAGCACTTTTAAGTTTTTAGGTCCGACATGGCCCTTGGTCTAATTTTGGTGCCCGTGGTGCATTTTCAGCCCATTGTGCAATTTTCATGCGAAAATAAGACTTTTGGGTTTTGCTGCCTCGTGATCATTCATGCATTCTTATGCAGAAAAGACCATAATGCTCGAAACTCTTGTCAGTTTTGAGGTTCGTGGTTCCCCGTGGTCCAATTTTGGAGTCGGTGTTGCATTTTCGGCCATTTGTGAAATTTTCGTGCGAAAATAAGACTTTTGGGTTTTGGTGTCCAGTGATCCCTGGTGCATTCTTATGCATGAAAAACCATAATGCTTGGAATACTTTTAAGTTTTAAGGTCTGTGGTGCCCTGTGGTCCAATTTTGGTGCCGGTGGTGCATTTTTGGCTATTTGTGAAATTTTCATGCGAAAGTAAGGCTTTTAGGTTTTGGTGCCCCGTGATCCCTGCTACATTCTTATGCATAAAAAACCATAATTCTTGGAGCACTTTTAAGTTTTGAGGTCCCAGGTGCCACGTGGTCCAATTTTGGTGCCAATGGTGCAATTTCGGCACACTGTGCAATTTTCGTGCGAAAATAAGACTTTTGGGTTTTGGTGCCCCATGATGCTTGGTGCATTCTTGTGCGTAAAAAATGATAATGCTCGGAGAACTTTTCAGTTTTGAGGTACGATGTGCCCCGTGGTCCAAATTTGGTGCCCATGGTGCATTTTTCGCCCATTGTGCAATTTTCATGCTAAAATAAGACTTTTGGATTTTGATGCCCCGTGATCCCTGGTGTATTCTTTTGTATAAAAAATGATAATGCTCAGAACACTTTTCGATTTTGAGGTCCGTGGTGCCCCGTGGTCCAATTTTTGTGCTGGTGGTGCATTTTCGCCATTTGTGCAATTTTCGCGCGAAAATAAAACTTTTGGGTTTTGGTGCCCCGTGATCCATAGTACATTCTTATGCATAAAAAACCATAATGCTCGGAACTCTTTTCAATTTTGAGTTCCGTGGTGCCCCGTGGTCCAATTTTGGTGCCGGTGGTGCATTTTCGGCCCTTTGTGCAATTTTAGTGCGTAACTAAGACTTTTGGGTTTTGGTGCCCCGTGATCCCTGGTGCATTCTTATGCATAAAAACCCATAATGCTCATAGCACTTTTATGTTTTGAGGTCCGAGGTGCCCCGTGGTCCAATTTTGGTGCCCGTGGTGCATTTTCGGCCCATTGTGCAATTTTTGTACGAAAATAAGACTTTTGGGTTTTGGTGCCCCGTGATCCTAGGTGCATTCATATGCATAGAAAACCATAATGCTCAGAAGTCTTTTCAATTTTGAGGTCCCTGGTGCCCCGTGGTCCAATGTTGGTGCCGGAGGTGCATTTGCAACCCATTGTCCAATTTTCGTGTGAAAACAAGGCTTTTAGGTATTGGTACCCCGTGATCCCTGGTGCATTCTAATGAATAAAAAAACATAACGCTCGAAGAAATTTTCAGTTTTGAGGTCCGAGGTGCCCCGTGGTCCAATTTTGGTGCCCCTGTTGCATTTTCGGTGGTGCATTTTCGGCCATTTGTGAAATTTTCGTGCGAAAATAAGACTTTTGGGTTTTGGTGCCCCGTGATCCCTTGCGCATTCTTATGCTTTAAAAACCATAATGCTTGGAGCACTTTTCAATTTTGAGGTCCGCGGTGCCCCGTGGTAGAATTTTGGTGCCGGCGGTGCACTTTCGGCCATTTGTAAAATTTTTGTGCGTAAATAAGACTTTTGGGTTTTGGTGCCCGATGAACCCTGGTGCATTCTTATTCATAAAAAACCGTAATGCTGGAGCACTTTCAAGTTTTGAGGTCCGTGGTGCCCCGTGGTCCAATTTTGGTGCTGGTGGTGCATTTTCGGCCATTTGTGCAATTTTCGTGCGAAAATAAGACTTTTGGGTTTTGGTGTCCCGTGATCCTTGGTGCATTCTTATGCATAAAAAACCATAATGCTCGGAGAACTTTTCAGTTTTGAGGTCTTTGGGTTTCGGTGCCCCATTATCCCTAGTGCATTCTTATGCAAAAAAAAAAACCATAATGCTCCTAACACTTTTCAATTTTGAGGTCTGTTGTGCGCCGTGGTCCAATTTTGATGCTGGTAATGCATTTTCGGCCATTTGTGCAATTTTCGTGTGAAAATAAGACTTTTGGGTTTTGGTGCCCCGTGATCCCTGGTGCATTCTTATGAATAAAAAACCGTAATGCTGGGAACACTTTTCAGTTTTGAGGTCCGTGGTGCCCCGTGGTCCAATTTTGGTGCCCGTGCTGCATTTTTGGCCATTTGTGAAAATTTTGTGCGAAAATAAGACTTTTGGTGCCCCGTGATCCCTGGTGCATTCTTATGCATAAAAAACATTAATGGTCGAAGCACTTTTTGAATTGTAGATATTCACACTAGAAGGGGGGTTGAATAGTGTGTAAGTTATATTATTAAAAAAAAAGAACTATTCGCAAAGATGGAGATAAAACATCTTAGGTTTCACAAGGGACTTGTAAAACACAAGATCATAGGTATCGTTCAATAGTTAAAATGACAGTTTAGTGAAACTGCGTTTTCTTGTTAATCGTCCAGGCGTAAATAAGAGATTTTCATAAATAGGATATAAAGAACCTTGTGCGCAAAGTGTGAAGAAATAACTTAAGAGAATAGCAAGTAAGCTTGAAAACGATAGAGTAAAAACACTTGGTTTATACTGGTTCACTCAACCTAAACTACGTCCAGTTCTCCTTCAAAAACTTTGAAGGGTTCCACTAATCAAGTTCTGATTACAAACAAGTATTATATACCCTGCCACTCCTGGCTACAAGTATTCTCTAGGCCACTTCTGGCACACCTTTAATCTCCCCCAGAGATTAAAGAACACCCAAGTATTCTTTGTCACTAACCCACTCCTGGCTTTCAAAACAGAAACTATTTGAGTACAAGTTAAATAAACAGCTCTCACAGAGAGGATATTACAATAAAAACTAAATTACACAGAATAACTTAGCAAAGCTAAGTAGATTTCTCTTTTCGGACAAGTGTAGGTCGTCCAATCGATTTGGCAGAGTTACAGCTCTTCTAAAAACTTGAAAAATTCTCTCTTCAAAACGTGAGCGTGTTCCTCTATTTATAGGCAGCTTGGTGAAGATATCCGTTGTGGGATCTGTGCCTTTGCCAATAACCATTCTCTCACAATCATATGATCGTTGCTACGTGTCAGCTTGGGGTGGAGAGATGGAGGAGACAACAGTACATGCAGTGCCTCCACTACTTGTACGGTTTCTGCAGAGAGAGGCTTTTATGCCCCCTGTGGTACATTTTTCGAATATTCAAATGAAATGTCACATTAGAAAAGAGAGGGAATAATAAAACATGTTAGAGAATTATCATCGAAAAGCATAAGTGTACTTCTACTCAATTATGGATGCATTATATAACTGTTTGCTAGAGAGGGATGATGTAAGTTATATATGCGTTGGACGCTTCCTTGAATGGACGCAGTGTTTACACACTGGTTTTCTCAATGCATTTGGACGCATGTTTTATAATCAGTGTATTAGACGCTGAATTTTACACTTAACAAAAATAGTTGCTCATTGGACGTACTGTACACATAGAAACATAATGAATGAGTTTAAGAAATACAATACCATTGAGGCGTTCGACGGCGTAGAACCTATAAAACTCAAACATAGATCATTAGATACTTCAAAATTTAACTTTATTTGTTATCATCAAAACCGAAGTTTAAGGGGTTGGACATCGTCCAAAGTCTTAGATTCTAACAATCTCCCCCTTTTTGATGATGACAAATAATACTAAATTTTGATGTGTGCAAATATATAATCATATTAAAGAATATCAGCAGATGATTGAATGATTATTTTATGCCAGTGTATGTTGACAGGGTGAGAAAGATATGGAATGAAGTACTCCCCCTGAGCTCAACATTTCTCATGTATTTAATAAAGCAATATATATCAAATAACACTGCATGATAAGAATGTATCAGAGACGATAGTTATCAGAGTGAAAAGCATATCATAGATATGGATGCGGAAATTATGATAAAAAAAAACACCTCATATGTATTCAATGAACAACCATAACAGTTTCACAGAGTAGTGTAACAACAAAAAAATACTCTATGACATCGAAAATTCCTATTTCTCCCCCTTTGTCATCAACAAAATAAAAAAGGTTTGAAAGATGGAAAAATGATTTGACCATCATGGTCACCTAGGGCTATTGAGGTGGATCTTGTGGTGGTGGTGGTGGTGGTGGTTGTTCTGGTGGTGCTTGAGGAGGTGGTGCAGGGTGGTTCACAGGTGGTTGTTGTTGAGGTATGGGTTGAACAGGAGGAACCTGATGAATAACAGTGCCAATGAGGTTAGCAGCAGTGGATTGAATTTGATTTACCAACATCTGTGAGAGGTGCATGAACTGATCAGTAATAGCATTCTGCAACATTAATCGGTGTTGTGCGGCTTCTGCTTGTTGTCTTTCCTGAAAGGCACGAAGAGTAGCTTCGATTTTTAGTTGTTGTTGTCTTAGAGCCTGTTGAACAATCTCGTTCACTTTATCCTCAGAGACTCCTTGAGGTTCGACAAAGTGCAAGGGAACAATAGCCCTTGGACTTGAAGACCCTGTAGGAATCATTTGTCTGGTTCCAGAGTGTGCTTCATTGGATGCAAAAATAATTGGTTGGCTTGTGGCAACCTCTGGAGTAGGTTTTTCAGTAGTGGACTCCTTTGGTTGTGGCACTTCAGTCTCAGCCATATGTTGCAAAGCTTTATCTTTGGACGTGCCAAATTGGACTGTTTGTTCCTCATGAGAGGTGACAAAGTGTTCCACGTCCACTTGTACCTCAGACTGTAAGTCCAAATGAATGAGCATATTAGTAACTTTTGCAGAGGCTTCATCCAATTTTGCTTGTGTGATTGTTGGTTTGGCAATCGGCTCAGCTTTTTCTTCAGTAGCAATTCTAGCTTGCTCATTTTGAATTTCCACCAGGTGAGCTTGCTCAGCTTGTACTACTTGTTCATGTTCCAAGTGAGCTTGTTCAGCTCGTTCTCTTTTAGCTTGCTCTTGTAAAGCTCTTTCTTCTTCAGCCTTTTGAAGATCATGAAGCCTTTGAACTTCGTGTACAAATTCAGAGTGGTCAAGACTTCTAAGGTCATATACTTTGTTGCTTCTGATGATTGGCAGTGTCCTTAAAACTTCTAGAAAATCATCATTATTAGTCAGAAAGCACGCAAAGGTATCAGAGAAGTGACATGTCTTGACTGGACGTAGGACTTCAAGTCTTTCTGGAGGATGAAAGAAGGAATCCTTGGAGCATCCAGAGGTTGAGGCTTCCTGAGTGTCTGCCCACACAATTTGACGCCAGAAGATCATGGTGTCAAAAGTGCCTAGGGGGCTTGTTAGCTTTCCAGTCTTATCAAAAAGGTGATTCCAGGTATGTGAGGAAGATGAGAGTTGAACCTTTTCATCTCTACTAGGCATCTTTGTGCCATAGTACTTAAACCCTTTCTTCTTTCCAGCATCATATAGAGGTAGTCTAGGACATACCTTATCAAGTACAAACTTGATATCCGTGGAACGTGTGATGCGGAGGTTGGGTGGATCAGCAACAACCTCGTCTTGAATGTACATTTGCTGGAGCAGTTTGCCAAGATCGTCATAATCACTGGGCTGAAAGTTGAGCACTGGAGTTCCAGGTGGTAGTGGAAGAAATTTTGTGATGGGAGTCCATATGTGAACATCTTTGACCCATTGCACCTCTGGACGCTGGTTTGCCTTGGATGGGTCCAGACTTTCTTTAATGGCTAATTGCAGTTCAGCATCCAATTCATCAAGATTGCTGGGAGATGACTTCTTTGTTGCTGGCTTCCTCTTCCTTTGAGTCTTGCCCTTTTGTTTAGCCACAGTTTTAGCAAGATTTGATGCAATTTCAACCTCTAGCTGAGGAGGTACATCTTTAGCTGGACGCACCCTTTGTTGAGTACCAGTTGGACATATATAAGGTCGTTCCATCCGAACCAGGTTTGGATAAGATTCTCTCATCCAAGTTGGTGGAGGATTGCTGATAATGGTTCCTTCTGGTAATAAAGTAAATTCAGTAGATTGAGGATGAACATAGTCATACCTCGTCCATTCAGGTGCAGATACTAAAGTCAGACTCCTCTCCAGTGGTTCCTGTCGAGCTCTCCAAATAACATCACTTTTCTTACAATAGTTCTGTTCATTCCTTTTAAGGAATGAAACAGGAAACCTTTCCTTGTCTTCTTCTTCTTTTGTCTTCCCCTTTGGTGGAATCGTCCATTGAGGCCATGCATCTCTCCAAGCATCCCTTGGACGCACAAATCTTGATAAGTTTAATTTGAGAGTTGGACGCTGTGTTGATGTGACCGTTGAAGCAACTCTTGGAGTAGGTTGTGGAGCACTTGTAGATTCGCTCTCAGTGTCTTGAGAGGTGGGGAGTTTAATCGAAACTTTCCTTGGCCTTGCTGCCTGAGTTTTTACTCGTCTAGGTACTTTAGTAGGAAAGACTATGGCACCAGTTTTGGGTGCATCAGATACCTTTTGTTTCTTCTGCTGTGCAGACTCCATCTCTTGAGCTCTTTTAATCTAGCAAATGGGAATTTGATCCTCGTCATCGGAGTTGTCAAGCATTTTCAGTTTGCGAACTCTAGATTTTTTTGATGCAAGCTTCACTGGCGCAGTCTTTGGACGCAGGTCATCCTGTTTTGGTTTGGACGGAGCAGTCCTTGGACACTTCTCAGCAGGTGGACTGGACGGAGCAGGATCAACATGTCTTTTCTTGGTCCTTCTTTCTTTTTCTGCATCTTCTTCATGCTATTGCGACATGTGTCTTGTTACTTTCCTGCTTCCTTGTTCCTTCATCAACCGTTTGATCTTTCTTCCAAGACCAAGAAGATCAATTTCTTCTTCATCATCATTTGAAATGAGTCTACTTTGTTCATGAAGTTTCTTATTTATACTGTCCTCGTCCAAATCCCTTAAGACCTTTGCTGTGAGCTTTATCTTCATTGGCTTGATGTTTGATTCACCAAATTTCTGTTGTGTTGCAACTATTTCTCCTTTCTTCACAATGTTTTCATGATCATCTTCGTCCAACTCATCAAAGAAACATTGGTATACTTTCTGATCCCAGAGGATCTTATTTAGCAGTGCGGAATAAAAGATGTCATCATTTCCATCAATAGTTTTCATCATTCGCAGAATATTGATGTAAATGGTCTGTGACTGAGTCCTTAGACCCAGCTTAGTGCAAAATGCTCTTGTTGCACACTTGCTGCCATATCTTTGCTTCTTCACATAGATTCTTGTACTCAATCTTGGATGAATCTGTAGACTTGTTCTTACACAGTACCTTTCCAACGTAGTTTCCATATTGCTTCGCCCACTCTAACTTGTACTGATTTTGTTCCCTGATATAGCCAGTGACTTTGGCTATAGATTCAGTAGACAAAATCACTTCTCATCCAAGCATACTGGACATGAGTTCCCTTGAGTTCTGGAATCTTGTCGTTCCTCCAGAACATTATGATCAGTTCTGGAAATATCTTCTGGTTTTCGTTGAAGTATTCTCTTATTCCGCATTTTAGAAGACTTTCATCGAGATTTAGACCCAACTTTTCTAGTTTTCCAATGTCGAAGAAGTGCTCAATGTGAACAATGGCAGCACCTTGAGACACTATAGTGGTTTCAGGGTAGGTATGAACATCAAGTTCAGAGTTGCTTGAGTTAGCAGAGTTCATCATGATGATAAAGGTTTGATTTTTAGGTTTTACAGATAGTGTTTAGGTTTTCTGAGAGAGAGAGAAGGAGAATGCTGGAGGTAGAAGATAATTTCGGAGAAGGGAAATTTGGTAAAGTAATTTTCTGAGTGAATTTGTCAGTTTAAGTACAGGCTCTGTTTGGAGAACATGAAACAATTTTGGGCTTTTGTGAATATTTGAAATGGAGGTTATGCCATAAGACCCGCCATGATGAGACATGCTGAGGATATGGGTAACTGTGTATGGTTACTAACAACTAGGTGACTCAGCGTAGGGCATTAATTCGCAATTACACAAAATGAAACCGTTTTGGCTATTAAAACAATGTTAAATAGAAAAAAAAATATCATCCAGTCATTGGACTTAAGTGTAGCATATGCAGTGCATGTGCATGTAAAAGTTACCTTTAGATGACATGTCCATTGGACACTGTTTGTCACATTGGACGCTACATATGGATTTTAATCATTCTTTTACAAGACTCATGCCAAGTCTATTCCTCATAAGGACTAGCTTGTCATCAGGAAGGGGTTTTGTAAATATATCAGCTAGCTGATTATCTGTGGTTACAAAATGTAATTCCACAGTACCCTTCTGAACATGATCTCTTATAAAGTGATGTTTAATTTCTATATGTTTTGCCCTTGAATGAAATATTGGGTTTTTAGAAAGATAAATTGTAGCTTTGCTATCACAGAAGATAGGAATGTTACTCTCACATATGTTGTAGTCCTCAAGTTGATGCTTGATCCATAGGATTTGAGAGTAGCACTTTGCAGCTGAAATATACTCTGCTTCAGCGGTGGATAGTGCAATTGTTCCTTGCTTCTTGCATATCCAGGAGACTAAGTTTCCACCAATGAAGTGACATCCTCCACTAGTGCTTTTTCTTTCAATTCTATCTCTAGCATAGTCAGCATCACAGTATCCAACTAATCTAAAATCCTTCTGCCTTTTGAAATGTAGACTAAGATTAGTTGTTCCAACAAGATATCGAAATATTCTTTTAACAGCAGTTAAGTGAACTTCCCTTGGGTTAGATTGGAATCTGCCACATAAGCATATGCTGAACATTATGTCAGGTCTGGACGCTGTGAGGTATAGGAGTGATCCTATCATTCCTCTGTATAAGGTGTTGTCCACCTTCTTTGAACCATCGTCCAGTCCAAGTACTGTTGTTGGGTGCATAGGAGTTTTCATTAGCTTTGCATCATCCTTTTTGAACTTCTTGAGAAGCTCCTTAACATACTTGGTCTGATGTATGTATATGCCTTTATCATTTTGCTTGATTTGCAATCCAAGGAAGAATTTTAGTTCTCCCATCATGCTCATCTCGAATTCTGTTTGCATTAACTTAGCAAATTCTTCACAAAGAGATTCGTTAGTAGCACCAAATATGATATCATCAACATATACTTGAGCAATAATGAAATTAGAAGAATAATCTTTGTGAAATAGTGTAGTGTCTACTTTTCCTCTTGAGAAACCATTTTCTAAAAGAAATGAGCTGAGTTTTTCATACCAAGCTCTCGGTGCTTGTTTTAGTCCATATAATGCTTTGTTAAGTTTGAAAACATGATTAGGAAAAGCATCACTCTCAAACCTTGGGGGTTGCTCCTCATAGACTTCTTCTTTTATCAATCCATTGAGGAATGCACTTTTTACGTCCATTTGATATAGCTTCATATTGCTATGAGCTGCAAATAATAGTAAAATGCGAATTGCCTCTAGACATGCAAGAGGTGCATAAGTTTCAGTATAATCTATACCTTCTTGTTGTGAGTGACCTTTGGCTACCAGCCTGGCTTTGTTTCTCACAACATTACCTGTTTCCTCCAATTTGTTTCTGAACGCCCATTTAGCTCCTATGGCTTCTTTGTTATTAGGGAGTTTTATAAGTTTCTAGACATCGTTCTTTTGAAATTGGTCAAGTTCATCTTGCATTGCTTTGACCCAGCTTTCATCTTCCAGAGCATCATCCACAGTCTTAGGTTCTATATGTGATATGAGTGTTGTGTGACCTTGTTGTTGAAGTGAAGATCTGGTTCTGACTCTATCCTTTGGATCACCAATGATTTGGTCTTCTGGATGATGCTTCTTCAATTGCCAGTTGCGTCCAGTTGGTTCCCTTTGTTCTTCTGTTGGACCTTCCAGGGGAACATTGGACTCTTCAACTGTGTCATCACTGTTGGATGTGTCTGATGATTTCCTTGCATCGTCCAGCCTGAGTTCTGCAAATGATTCATCTAGCTCTGATAATTTCTTATCAGGCTTAGTGTCATTGAACTTTACATGGATAACTTCTTCAACAACTAAGGTTCTAGAATTATAAACTCTATATGCCTTTGAAGTTTCAGAATATCCAAGCAATATTCCTTCATCACACTTAGAATCAATTTTTCCCAAGTTATCCTTAGTGTTCAGAATGAAGCATTGACATCCAAATGGATGGAAGTAGGATATGTTGGGTCTTTTCCCTTTCCACAATTCATATGGAGTCTCTTTAAAGATTGGCCTGATATAGATTCTATTATGTAAATAATAGGCAGTATTCACTGCTTCAGCACAAAAGTGTTTTGGGGTTGAATTATCATTCAACATGGTTCTGGCCATCTCTTGGAATGACCTGTTCTTCCTCTCAACAACACCATTTTGTTGTGGTGTTCTGGGTGTTGAGAAGTTGTGAAGGATACCATTTTCTTCACGGAACCTTTGAAAACTTTCGTTTTTGAATTCTCCCCCATGATCACTTCGGATCGAAATAATGCATACTCCTTTTTCATTTTGAATTCTTTTGCAGAAGTTATAGAAGGCCTTAAAAGACTCATCTTTGTGAGATAGGAACATGACCCATGTCCATCTAGTATAGTCGTCCACTACAACTAATCCGTACCTCTTACCACCTACAGAGGCTATTCTTGTGGGTCCAAACAGGTAAATATATAACAGCTCAAGAGGTCTAGAAGTGGAAATAATGTTTTTACTTTGAAAAGAATTTTTTACTTGTTTCCCTTTCTGACAGGCTTCACAAAGAAGATCATCTTTATACATACTTGGTAATCCTCTCACGAGGTTGTGCCTATTAAGCTTTGAGATTAATCTCAAGCTGGCATGCCCAAGTCTTTTATGCCATAGCCAATGATTTTCTTTAACTAAAACTAAGCATGAAACATTTTGACTTGATAGTTCCCCAAGTTTAATCTTGTAGAGATTACCTTGCCTCTTTGCAGTAAAGAGAAGGGATCCATTAGAGTTCTTGACTACACATTCACCTTTGTTAAAGGCAATATCATATCCACTATCACATAATTGACTTATGCTAAGTAGATTGTGCTTGAGACCTTTAACATAAAGAACATTATCAATACAGGGATAGGGTGGTATACCAATCTTACCCACGCCAGCTATCATCCGTTTCTGATTCCCTCCAAAAGTGATTGTCCCACCAGTCTTGGGTTGGAGGCTTTGGAACATACACCTTTCTCCTATCATGTGATGCCAGCACCCACTATCCAGGTACCATGACTAGAGTTTCTTTCCTGCTGTTAAGCATGTCTGCAACAGGAACAATTTTATCCTTAGGTACCCAGATTGACTTAGGTCCTTTCTTGTTAGTTTGAAAGGCACTGGATGCTCCCCTCTTAGGCAGCTGTCTGTATTTGGACGTTATATGTCCAGGTTTCCGACAGAAGTAACACACATCTGCATCATCATCATGAATATATTTCTTTCCCTATATCCATGCCCTAACCTGTCATTTGGTCTCCTACAACCTTCATATTTTAAAAGCATCTTAAGGTTGTCAGATCCTTTGACAAAGTTGGACAGATCCTTCTTTAGGCTGTCAATCTCTTCATGAAGTTTTACAACATCATGTGGTTGACCTCTTAAGGAAGTATCTACATCAACTTTCAGAAGCTTCTCAACTAGCCTTTTGTTTTCTGCTTTTAGAGTTCGAATCTCTATGGAAAGATTCATTTCTCTAGTCCTTGAATCCTCATAGGATTTTTAGGCTCGAGCAGTATCATTCCAGAGAGTTCGTCTATCCTCATTTAAGGCTTCATGTTCTTTTGAGAGTTTTGTTAACTTTTTCTGTAAATCTTTCTTTTCACTTTCAAGTTGTTTGAGACTATTTTCTAAAACTTCTTTTTCTTTTGAAAGTGACTTGGATGATTTTTTCAAGGTTTTGTAGGCCTTTGACAGAATAGAAGAGTTTGAAAGCAAATCATGATAAGCTTCTTGAAGTGAATTTAGATCATTAAAATTTACCTCATCTTCTTCTTCTGGTTCTGAAGAATCTGATGTAGTGTCTGCCATCAGACATATGTGTGCTTCCTCTTCCTCTTCATCGTCCGATGATGAGTCGTCGTCCAGATCTTCCCATGTGGACATCAGAACCTTTTTGCCCTTGTTTTTGTTGAAGCTTTTCTTCTTCTTGTCCTTGCTCTTGTCAAGATTTGGGCATTCTGATTTGAAGTGTCTGGGCTTTTTGCATTCGTAGCATACGATTGGACTCTTCTCCTTCTTTTCTTTGAGACCTTTCTTGCTCGGGTTTCTCCATCTGGATCCACCTTTCTTCTTCCACATAGAGTGGATTCTCTTGGATATGAAGGATAGCTCATCATCCTCGTCTGAGTCATCATCTTCAGATTGTTCGTCTGATGATGCTTCAACTTGCATGGCTTTGGACGATGATGCTTTCTTTGGCTTCTAGACAATGAGTGCCAGAGACTTACTTTTCTTGCCATCACCATCTTGTTGCAGTTCCAGCTCATGCACCTTAAGGATTCCCACAAGCTCTTCTAAGGACATGTCATCCCGTCCTTTGGTTGCTCTCAAGGCTGTAACCTGTGGTCTCCATTGCCTAGCCGAACTCCTCAGAATTTTGTCAATATGTTCATAGTTATTGTAATATTTACCATGTGTTCTAAGTTCATTTAGTATGGTTTGAAACCGTCCAAACATACTTTGTATGTCCTCGTTTCCTTCCATTCTAAACAATTCATATTGACGAGTAAGAAGGCTAAGTTTGTTACGTTTTACTTGGGTGGAACCCTCATACGTTAACGCAAGAGTGTCCCACATTTGTTTTGCACTTTTGAAACTGTGCACTTTGTTGTATTCTTGTTCAGATAGTGCACACATGATGATATTTCTGGCTTTGGAGTTGAGATGAAATCTTTGTTTCTGCTCCTCCGTCCATCTAGCCTTTGAGATCTCATTGAGACTCTCATCAACTGGAATGTAGTCGCCCATCTCCATAACGTCCCACATATCAATATGTCAGGATTCAAAGAATGCTATCATTCTTTGCTTCCAATAATCATATTTGACACCCTTGAAGAGTGGTGGTCTGTTCACAGCTTGTCCCTCGTTTTCCATCTTTCTTAGAATCTGGTTTCCTCTGTACTGCCAAGTACTTAACCCGAGAGGTCGAGCTCTGATGCCAATTGAAATGTAGAGATTCACACTAGAAGGGGGATTGAATAGTGTGTAAGTTATATTATTAAAAAAAAAAACTTTTTGCAAAGATGGAGATTAAATATCTTAGGTTTCACAAGGGACTTGTAAAACACAAGATCACAGGTATCGTCCAATAGTTAAAATGACAGTTTAGTGAAACTGTATTTTCTTGTTAATCGTCCAGGGGTAAATAAGAGATTTTCGTAAATAGGATATAAAGTACCTTGTGCGCTAAGTGTGAAGAAATAACTTAAGAGAATAGCAAGCAAGCTTGAAAGAGATAGAGTAAAAACACTTGGTTTATACTGGTTCACTCAACCTAAGCTACGTCCAATTCTCCTTCAAAAACTTTGAAGGGTTCCACTAATCAAGTTCTAATTACAAACAAGTATTATATACCGTGCCACTCTTGGCTACAAGTATTCTCTAGGCCACTTCTGGCACACCTTTAATCTCCCCTGAGATTAAAGAACACCCAAGTATTCTTTGTCATTAAGCCACTCGTGGCTTTCTAAACAGAAACTGTTTGAGTACAAGTTAAACAAACAGCTCTCACAGAGACGATATTACAATAAAAACTCAATTACACAGAATAACTTAGCAAAGCTAAGTAGATTGCTCTTTTCGCACAAGTGTAGGTCGTCCAATCGATTTGGCAGAGTTACAGCTCTTCTTAAAACTTGAAAAATTCTCTCTTCAAAACATGAGCCTTTTCCTCTATTTATAGGCAGCTTGGTGAAGATATCCGTTGTGGGATTTGTGCCTATGCCAATAACCGTTCTTTCACAATCATATGATCGTTACTACGTGTCAGCTTGGGGTGGAGACATGGAGGAGGCAACAGTACATGTAATGCCTCCACTACTTGTACGGTTTCTACAGAGAAAGGCTTTTTTGCCCCCTGTGGTACACTTTTCGGCGCATTGTGCTATTTTTATGCGAAAATAAGACTTTTGAGTTTTGGAGCCCTGTGATCCCTGGTGCACTCTTATGCATAAAAAACCATAATGCTTGGAGCACTTTTCAGTTTTGAGGTCCGTGGTGCCCCGTGGTCCAATTTTGGTGCCAGTGGGTGCATTTTTGGCCATTTGTGCAATTTTCGTGCGAAAATAAGACTTTTGCATTTTGGTGCCCTGTGAACCCTGCTGCTTTCTTATGCATAAAAATTATGCTCATAGCAATTTTCAGTTTTGAGGTCTGAGATGCCCCGTGGTCCAATTTTGGTGCTCGTGGTTCATTTTCGGCCATTTTTGCAATTTTTATGCAAAAATAATACTTTTGGGTTTTGGTGCCCCTTGATGCTTCGTGCATTCTTATGCATAAAAAACCATGATGCTTGGAACACTTTTCAGTCTTGAGGTTCGTGGTGCCCTGTGGTCCAATTTTGGTGCCAGGGGTTCTTTTTCAGCGATTTGTGCAATTTTCGTGCGAAAATAAGACTTTTAGGTTTTGGTGCCCCATGATACCTGGTGCATTCTTATGCATAAAAAACCATAATCCTCGAACACTTTTCAGTTTTGAGGTCCGAGGCGCCCCATGGTCCAATTTTGGTGCCCGTGGTGCATTTTCGGCCTATTGTGCAATTTTTGTGCGACAATAAGACTTTTAGGTTTTGGTGCCCCATGATCCCTGGCGCATTCTTAAGCATAAAAACCCATAATGCTCAGAACACTTTTAAGTTGTGAGGTCCGTGGTTCCTCGTGGTCCAATTTTGGTGCCAATGGTGCATTTTCGATCATTTGTGCAATTTTCGTACGAAAATAAGACTTTTGGGTGGTTGTGGCCCATGCTCCTTGGTGGATTCTTATGCATAAAAAAGCATAATGCTTGGAGCACTTTTCAGTTTTGAGGTTTGTGGTGCCCCGGGGTCCAATTTTGGTGCCGGTAACGCATTTTCAGCCATTTGTGCAATTTTCGTGCGAAAAGTAAGGCTTTTGGGTTTTGCTGCCCTATGTTCCCTGGTGCATTCTTTTGCATAAAAAACCATAAAGCTCATAGCACTTTTCAGTTTTGAGGTCCGAGGTGCCCCGTGGTCCAATTTTTGTGCCCGCGTGCATTTTCGGCCCATTGTTCAATTTTTGTGCAAAAATAAGTACGTTTGGATTTGGTGGCCCCTGAGCCCTGGAGCATTCCTGTGCATAAAAAACCATAATGCTTAGAGCAATTTTAGGTTTTGAGGTCCCAGGTGCCCCGTGGTCCAATTTTGGTACCCGTGGTGCATTTTCGTCCCATTGTGCAATTTTCGTGCGAAAATAAGACTTCTAGGTTTTGGTGCCCCATGATCCTTGGTCCATTCTTATCCATAAAATACGATAAAGCTTGGAACACTTTTCAGTCTTGAGGTTCGTAGTGCCCCGTCGTCCCATTTTGGTGCGGGGGTGCATTTTCGGCCTTTTGTGCAATTTTCGTGCAAAAATAAGACTTTTGGGTTTTAGTGCCCCGTGATCCCTGGGGCATTCTTATGCATAAAAAACCATAATTATTGGAGCACTTTTCAGTTTTGAGGTCCGCGGTGCCCGTGGTGCATTTTTGGCCCATTGTTCAATTTTCGTGCGAAAATAAGAATTTTTCGTTTTGGTGCCCCATGATCCTTGGTGCATTCTTATGCATAAAAAACCATAATGCTCAAAGCACTGTTAAGTTTTGAGGTCCGTGGTTGCTCGTGGTCCAATTTTGGTGCCGGTGGTGCATTTTCGGCCATTTGTGCAATTTTCGTGCGAAAATAAGACTTTTGGATTTTGGTGCCCCGTGATCTGTGGTACATTCTTATGCATAAAAAACCATAATTCTCAGAGCAATTTTAGGTTATGGGGTCCCAGGTGCCCCGTGGTCCAATTTTGGTACCTATGGTGCATTTTCGTCCCAGTGTGCAATTTTCGTGCGAAAATAGGACTTCTGGGTTTTGGTGCCCGTGATTCTTCGTGCATTCTAATGCCTAAAATACCATAATGCTCATAACACTTTTCAGTCTTGAGGTTCATGGTGACCCGTGGTCCCATTTTGGTGCCAAGGGTGCATTTTCGGCCTTTTGTGCAATTTTCGTGCAAAAATATGACTTTTGGGTTTTGGTGCCCCGTGATCCCTGGTGCATTATTATGCATAAAAAACCATAATTCTTGGAGCACTTTTCAGTTTTGAGGTCCGAGGTGCCCCGTGGTCCAATTTTGGTGCCCGTGGTGCTTTTTCGGCCAATTGTTCAATTTTTGTGCGAAAATAAGAATTTGTGGTTTTGGTGCCCCATGATCCCTGGTGCATTCTTATGCATAAAAAACCATAATGCTCTGAGCACTTTTAAGTTTTGAGGTCCTAGGTGCCCCGTGCTCCAATTTTGGTACCCGTGGTGCATTTTCGTCCCGTAGTGCAATTTTAATGCGAAAATAAGACTTTTGGGTTTTGGTGCCCCGTGATCCTTCGTGCATTCTTATGCATAAAATACCATAATGCTTGGAATACTTTTCAGACTTGAGGTTCGTGGTGGCCCGTGGTCCGATTTTGGTGTCGGGGGTGCATTTTCGGCCTCTTGTGCAATTTTCGTGCGAAAATAAGACTTTTGGGTTTTGGTGCCCAGTGATCGAATTTTGGTGCCCGTGGTGCATTTTCGGCACTTTTTGCAATTTTTGTGTGACAATAAGAGTTTTGGGTCTTGGTACCCCGTGATCCCTGGTGCATTCTTATGCATAAAACCCTATAATGCTTGGAACACTTTTCAGTTTTGATGTCCATGGTGACTCGTGGTCCAATTTTGGTGCCGGTGGTGCATTTTCGGCCATTTGTGCAATTTTCGTGAGAAAATAAGACTTTTGGGTTTTGGTGCCCCGTGATCCTTGGTGCATTCTTATGCATGAAAAACCATAATGCTCGGAACAGTTTTCAAGCTTGAGGTTCGTGGTGCCCCGTGGTCCAATTTTGGTGTCGGGGGTGCATTTTCGGCCATTTGTGCAATTTTCGTGCGAAAATAAGACTTTTGGGTTTTGGTGCCCCGTGATCCCTGGTGGATTCTTATGCATAAAAAACCATAATGCTCAGAACACTTTTCAGTTTTGAGGTCCGTGGTGCCCCGTGGTCCCATTTTAGTGTCGGTACTGCATTTTCGGCCATTTGTGTAATTTTCGTGCGAAAATAAGACTTTTGGGTTTTGGTGCCCCGTGATCCTTGGTGCATTCTTATGCATAAAAAACCATAATGCTTGGAACACTTCTCAGTTTTGAGGTCCGAGGTGCCCCTTAGTCGAATTTTTGTGCCCGTGGTGAATTTTCGGCCATTTGTGTAATTTTCGTGCGAAAATAAGACTTTTGGGTTTTGGTGCCCCGTGATCCTTGGTGCATTCTTATGCATAAAAAACCATAATGCTTGGAACACTTATCGGTTTTGAGGTCCGGGGTGCCCCATGTCCAATTTTTGTGCACGTGGTGCATTTTCGGCCCTTTGGGAAACTTTCATGCGAAATTAACACTTTTGTGTTTTGGTGACCCATTATCCTTGGTGCATTCTTATGCATAAAAAACCATAATTCTTGGAGAACTTTTCAGATTTGAGGTCCGTGGTGCCCCGTGGTCCAATTTTTGTGCATGAGGTGCATTTTTGACCATTTGTGAAATTTTCATGTGAAAACAAGACTTTTGGGTTTTGTTGCCCCGCGATCCGTACTGCATTCTTATGCATAAAAAACCATAATGCTTGGAGCACTTTTCAGTTTTGAGGCCCGAGGTGCCCCGTGGTCCAATTTTGGTGCCCGTGGTGCATTTTCGGCCAATTATGCAATTTCGTGCGAAAATAAGACTTTTGGGTTTTGGTACCCTGTGATCCTTCGTGCATTCTTATGCATAGAAGAACATAATGCTCGGAACAGTTTTTAGTCTTGAGGTTTGTGGTGCCCCGTGGTCTAATTTTGGTGCCGGGGGTGCAATTTCTGCCATTTGTGCAATTTTCGTGTGAAAAATAAGACTTTTGGGTTTTGGTGCCCCGTGATCCCTGGTGGATTCTTATGCATAAAAAACCATAATGCTCAGAACACTTTTCAGTTTTGAGGTCCTTGGTGCCCCGTGGTCCCATTTTAGTGTCGGTACTGCATTTTCAGCCATTTGTGCAGTTTCGTTCGAAAATAAGACTTTTGGGTTTTGGTGCCTCGTGATCCTTGGTGTATTCTTATGCATGAAAAACCATAATGCTCAGAACAGTTTTCAGTCTTGAGATTCGTGGTGCCCGGTGGTCCAATTTTGGTGCCAGTGGGTGTATTTTTGGCCATTTCTGCAATTTTCGTGCGAAAATAAGACTTTTGGGTGTTGGTGCCCTGTGAACCCTTCTGCTTTCTTATGCATAAAAAACAACAATGCTCATAGCAATTTTCAGTTTTGAGGTCTGAGATGCCCCGTGGTCCAATTTTGGTGCTCGTGGTTCATTTTCGGCCATTTTTGCAATTTTTATGCAAAAATAATACTTTTGGGTTTTGGTGCCCCTTGATGCTTCATGCATTCTTATGCATAAAAAACCATAATGCTCGAAACACTTTTCAGTCTTGAGGTTCGTGGTGCCCTGTGGTCCAATTTTGGTGCCGGGGGTTCATTTTCAGCGATTTGTGCAATTTTCGTGCGAAAATAAGACTTTTAGGTTTTGGTGCCCCATGATACCTGATGCATTCTTATGCATAAAAAACCATAATCCTCGAACACTTTTCAGTTTTGAGGTCCGAGATGCCCCATGGTCCAATTTTGGTGCCCGTGGTGCATTTTCGGCCTATTGTGAAATTTTCGTGCGACAATAAGACTTTCAGGTTTTGGTGCCCCATGATCCCTGGCGCATTCTTAAGCATAAAAACCTATAATGATCAGAACACTTTTAAGTTTTGAGGTTCGTCGCTCCTCGTGGTCCAATTTTGGTGCCGGTGGTGCATTTTCGATCATTTGTGCAATTTTCGTACGAAAATAAGACTTTTGGGTGGTTGTGGCCCATGCTCCTTGGTGCATTCTTATGCATAAAAAAGCATAATGCTTGGAGCATTTTTCAGTTTTGAGGTTTGTGGTGCCCCGTGGTCCAATTTTGGTGCCGGTAACGCATTTTCAACCATTTGTGCAATTTTCGTGTGAAAAATAAGGCTTTTGGGTTTTGCTGCCCTATGTTCCCTGGTGCATTCATTTGCATAAAAAACCATAAAGCTCAGAGCACTTTTCAGTTTTGAGGTCCGAGGTGCCCCGTGGTCCAATTTTTGTGCCCGTCGTGCATTTTTGGCCCATTGTTCAATTTTTGTGCGAAAAGTACTTTTGGATTTGGTGGCCCGTGATCCCTGGAGCATTCCTATGCATAAAAAACTGTAATGCTAAGAGCACTTTTAAGTTTTGAGGTCCTAGGTGCCCCGTGGTCCAATTTTGGTACCCGTGGTGCAGTTTCGTCCCATTGTTCAACTTTCGTGCGAAAATAAGACTTCTAGGTTTTGGTGCCCCGTGATCCTTGGTGCATTCTTATCCATAAAATACCATAAAGCTTGGAACACTTTTCAGTCTTGAGGTTCGTAGTGCCCCGTGGTCCCATTTTGGTGGGGGGTGCATTTTCGGCCTTTTGTGCAATTTTCGTGCAAAAATAAAGCTTTTGGGTTTTGGTGCCCCGTGATCCCTGGGGCATTCTTATGCATAAAAAACCATAATTATTGGAGCTCTTTTCAGTTTTGAGGTTCGTGGTGCCCGTGTTGCATTTTCGGCCCATTGTTGAATTTTCGTGCGAAAATAAGAATTTTTCGTTTTGGTGCCCCATGAGCCTTGGTGCATTCTTATGCATAAAAAGCCATAATGCTCAAAGCACTTTTAAGTTTTGAGGTCTGTGGTTGCTCGTGGTCCAATTTTGGTGCCGGTGGCGCATTTTCAGCCATTTGTGCAATTTTCGTGCGAAAATAAGACTTTTGGGTTTTGGTGCCCCGTGATCCGTGGTACATTCTTATGCATAAAATACCATAATGCTCAGAGCAATTTTAAGTTATGAGGTCCCAGGTGCCTTGTGGTCCAATTTTGGTACCTGTGGTGCATTTTCGTCCCAGTGTGCAATTTTCGTGCGAAAATAGGACTTCTGGGTTTTGGTGTCCCGTGATCCTTCGTGCATTCTAATGCCTAAAATATCATAATGCTCATAACACTTTTCAGTGTTGAGGTTCGTGGTGCCCCATGGTCCCATTTTGGTGCCAAGGGTGCATTTTCGGCCTTTTGTGCAATTTTCGTGCGAAAATATGACTTTTGGGTTTTGGTGCCCCGTGATCCCTGGTGCATTATTATGCATAAAAAACCATAATTCTTGGAGCACTTTTCAGTTTTGAGGTCCGACGTGCCCCGTGGTCCAATTTTGGTGCCCGTGGTGCTTTTTCGGCCAATTGTTCAATTTTTGTGCGAAAATAAGAATTTGTGGTTTTGGTGCCCCATGATCCCTGGTGCATTCTTATGCATAAAAAACCATAATGCTCTGAGCACTTTTAAGTTTTGAGGTCCTAGGTGCCCCGTGCTCCAATTTTGGTACCCGTGGTGCATTTTCGTCTCGTAGTGCAACTTTCGTGCGAAAATAAGACTTCTGGGTTTTGGTGCCCCGTGATCCTTCGTGCATTCTTATGCATAAAATACCATAATGCTTGGAACACTCTTCAGACTTGAGGTTCGTGGTGCCCCGTGGTCCGATTTTGGTGTCGGGGGTGCATTTTCAGCCTCTTGTGCAATTTTCGTGCGAAAATAAGACTTTTGGGTTTTGGTGCCCAGTGATTGAATTTTGGTGCCCGTGGTGCATTTTCGCCACTTTTTACAATTTTCGTGTGACAATAAGAGTTTTGGGTCTTGGTACCCCCGTTATCCCTGGTGCATTCTTATGCACAAAACCCCATAATGCTTGGAACACTTTTCAGTTTTGATGTCCATGGTGACTTGTGGTCCAATTTTGGTGCCGGTGGTGCATTTTCGGCCATTTGTGCAATGTTCCTGAGAAAATAAGACTTTTGGGTTTTGGTGCCCCGTGTTCCTTGGTGCATTCTTATGCATGAAAAACCATAATGCTCGGAACAGTTTTCAGACTTGAGGTTCGTGGTGCCCGTGGTCCAATTTTGGTGTCGGGGGTGCATTTTCGACCATTTGTGCAATTTTCGTGCGAAAATAAGACTTTTGGGTTTTGCTGCCCCGTGATCCCTGGTGGATTCTTATGCATAAAAAACCATAATGCTCAGAACACTTTTCAGTTTTGAAGTCTGTGGTGCCCTGTGGTCCCATTTTAGTGTTGGTACTGCATTTTCGGCCATTTGTGTAATTTTCGTGCGAAAATAAGACTTTTGGGTTTTGGTGCCCCGTGATCCTTGGTGCATTCTTATGCATAAAAAACCATAATGCTTGGAACACTTATCGGTTTTGAGGTCCGGGGTGCCCCATGGTCCAATTTTTGTGCACGTGGTGCATTTTCGGCCCTTTGGGAAATTTTCGTGCGAAATTAACACTTTTGTGTTTTGGTGACCCGTTATCCTTGGTGCATGCTTATGCATAAAAAACCATAATGCTTGGAGAACTTTTCAGTTTTGAGGTCCGTGGTGCCCCGTGGTCCAATTTTGGTGCCGGAGGTGCATTTTCGACCATTTGTGCAATTTTCATGTGAAAACCAGACATTTGGGTTTTGCTGCGCCGTGATCCGTACTGCATTCTTATGCATAAAAAACCATAATGCTTTGAGCACTTTATAGTTTTGAGGCCTGAGGTGCCCCGTGGTCCAATTTTGGTGCCCGTGGTGCATTTTTGGCCAATTATGCAATTTCGTGCGAAAATAAGACTTTTGGGTTTTGGTACCCCGTGATCCTTCGTGCATTCTTATGCATAAAAAAACATAATGCTTGGAACAGTTTTTAGTCTTGAGGTTCGTGGTGCCCCGTGGTCCAATTTTGGTGCCGGGGGTGCATTTTCTGCCATTTGTGCAATTTTCGTGTGAAAAATAAGACTTCTGGGTTTTGGTTTCTTTTGCATAAAAAACCATAATACTCAGAACACTTTTCAGTTTTGAGGTCCGTGGTGCCCCGTGGTCCCATTTTAGTGTCGGTACTACATTTTCGGCCATTTGTGCAATTTCGTGCGAAAATAAGACTTTTGGGTTTTGGTGCCTCGTGATCCTTGGTGTATTCTTATGCATGAAAAACCATAATACTCGAAACAGTTTTCAGTCTTGAGATTCGTGGTGCCCGGTGGTCCAATTTTGGTGCCGAGGGTGCATTTTCGGCCATTTGAGCAATTTTCGTGAGAAAATTAGTCTTTTGGGTTTTGGTGGCCTGTGATCCTTGGTGCATTCATATGCATAAAAAACCATAATGCTCAGAGCACTTTTCAGTTTGGAGGTCCGAGGTGCCCCGTGGTCCAATTTTGGTGCCTGTGGTGTATTTTCGGCCCATTGTGCAATTTTCGTGCGAAAATAAGACTTTTGGGTTATGGTGCCCCGTGATCCTTGGTACATTCTTCTGGAGAAAAGACCATAATGATTGGAACAATTTTTCAGTTTTGAGTTCTGTGGTGCCATGTGGTCCAATTTTGGTGCCTGTGGTGCATTTTCGTCCAGTTGTGCGATTTTCGTGCAAAAATAAGACTTCTGGGTTTTGGTGCCCCGTGATCCTTTGTGCATTCTTATGCATAAAATACCACAATGCTAAGAACACGTTTCAGTCTTGAGGTTTGTGGTGCCCCGTGGTCCAATTTTGGTGCTTATGGTGCATTTTCGACCCATTGTGCAATTTTCGTGCGAAAATAAGACTTTTGGGTTTTGGTGCCCCGTGATCCCTGGTTCATTATAATGCATAAAAAACCATAATGTTCGGAGCACTTTTCTGTTTTAAGGTCCGAGCTGCACCGTGGTCCAATTTTGGTGCCCATGGTGCATTTTCGGCCCATTATGCAATTTTCGTGCGAAAAAAAGGTTTTGGCTTTTCATACGCCGTGATCCCTGGTGCATTCTTATGCATAAAAAACAATAGTGCTCGGAACTTTTTTCAGTTTTGAGGTCCGTGGTGACCCATGGTTCAATTTTGGTGCCGGTTGGCAATTTTCGGTCATTTGTGCAATTTCCATGCGAAAATAAGACTTTTGGTTTTTGGTGCCCTGTGAACCCTGGTGCATTCTTATGCATAGAAAATCATAATGCTCGAACCACTTATCTGTTTTGAGGTCCGAGGTGCCCCGTGGTCCAATTTTGGTGCCCGTGGTGCATTTTCGGCCCATTGTGCAATTTTCGTGTGAAAATAAGACTTTTGGGTTTTGGTTCTCCGTGATCCCTGGTACATTCATATGTAGAAAAAATGATAATGCTCGAAAGACTTTTTCAGTTTTGAGGTCCGTGGTGCCCTATGGTCCAATTTTTGTGCCTGTGGTGCTTTTTCGGCCCATTGTGCAATTTTCTTGTGAAAATAATAAGACTATTAGGTTTTGGTGCCCCATGATCCCTAGGGCATTCTTATGCATAAAAAACCATAAAGCTTAGAGCACTTTTAAGTTTTGAGGTCCCAGGTGCCCCTAGTCCAATTTTGGTACCCGTGGTGCATTTTCGTCCCATTGTACAATTTTCGTGCGAAAATAAGACTTCTGGGTTTTGGTGCCCCGTGATCATTTGTGCATTCTTATCCATAAAAAATCATAATGCTTGGAGCACTTTTCAATTTTGGGGTCTGTGGTACCCCATGGTCCAATTTTGGTGCCGGTGGTGCATTTTTGGCCATTTGTTGAATTTTCATGCAACAATAAGACTTTTGGGCGTTGGTGCCCCGTGATCCCTGGAGTATTCTAATGCATAAAAAACCATAATGCTCATAGAACTTTTATGTTTTGAGGTCCGATGTGCCCCGTGGTCCAATTTTGGTGCCCGTGATCCCTGGTGCATTCTTATGCAGAAAAAACCATAATGCTCGGAACACTTTTCAGTTTTGAGGTTTGTGGTGCCCCGTGGTCCAATTTTGGTGTCGGTGGTTCATTTTTGGCCATTTGTGCAATTTTTGTGCAAAAATAAGACTTTTGGGTTTTCATGCCCGGTGATCCCTGGTGGATTCTTATGCATAAAAAACCATAATGCTTGGAGCACTTTTCAGTTTTGAGGTTTGGGGTGGTCCGTGGTCCAATTTTGGTCCCGTTGGTGCATTTTCGGCCATTTATGAAATTTTCGTGCGAAAATAAGACTTTTGGTTTTTGGTTTCCCACGATTCCTGGTGCATTCTAATGCATAAAAAACCATAATGCTTAGACAACTTTTAAGTTTTGAGGTTCGAGGTGCCTCGTGGTCAAATTTTTGTGTCCGTCGTGCTTTTTCGGCCCGTTGTGCAATTTTTGTGCGAAAATAAGACTTTTGGGTTTTGGTTCCCCGTGATCCCTCGTGCGTTCTTATGAAGAAAAAACCATAATGCTTGGAACACTTTTTAGTTTTAAGGTTCGTGGAGCCAGGTGGTCCAATTTTGGTGCTAGTGGTGCATTTTCGGCCATTTGTTCAATTTTCATGCGAAAATAAGACTTTTGGGTTTTGGTTCCCTGTGAACCCTGGAGCTTTCTAATGCATAAAAAACCATAACGCTCAGAGAAATTTTAAGTTATGAGGTCCGAGGTGCCCCGTGGTCCAATTTTGGTGCCCGTGGTGCATTTTCGGCCCATTGTGCAATTTTCGTGCGAAAATAAAACTTTGGGTTTTGGTGCCCCGTAATCCTTGGTGCATTCTTATGCGTAAAAAACCATAATGCTCGAAAAAAATTATAGTCTTGAGATTTCCGGTGCCCGGTGGTCCAATTTTGGTGTCGGGGGTCCATTTTTCGCCATTTGTGCAATTTTCGTGCAAAAAAAAGACTTTTGGGTTTTGGTTCCCCGTGATCCCTGGTGCATTCTTATGCTCAAAAAACCATAATGCTCGGAATACTTTTGAGTTTTGAGGTTCGTGGTGCCCCGTGGTCCAATTTTGGTGCTGTTGGTGCATTTTCGGCCATTTGTGCAATTTTCGTGCGAAAATAAGACTTTTGGGTTTTGGTGCCCCGTGATCCCTGGTGCATTCTTATCCACAAAAAATCATAATGCTTGGAGCACTTTTCAGTTTTAAAGTTTGTGGTGCCCCGTGGTCCAACGGTGGTGCATTTTCGGCCAATTATGAAACTTTCAAGCGAAAATAAGACTTTTGGGTTTTCGTTTCCCATGATTCCTGGTGCATTCTAATGCATAAAAAACCATAATGCTTAGACAACTTTTAAATTTTGAGGTCCGAGGTGCCTCGTGGTCAAATTTTTGTGCCCGTGGTGCATTTTTGGCCATTTGTGAAATTTTCGTGCGAAAATAAGACTTTTGGATTTTAGTGTCCCATGATCCCTGGAGCATTCTAATGCATAAAAAACCATAATGCTCAGAGAACTTTTACGTTACGAGGTCCGACGTGCCCCGTGGCCTAATTTTGGTGCCCGTGGTGCATTTTCGGCCCATTGTGCAATTTTCGTGCGAAAATAAGACTTTTCGATTTTGGTGCCCCGTGATCCCTGGTGCATTCTTATGCAGAAAAAATCACAATGCTCGAAGCACTTTTAAGTTTTGAGGTCCGAGGTGCGCCGTGGTCCAATATTGGTGCCTGTGATGCATTTTCGGCATATTGTGCAATTTTTGTGCGAAAATAAGACTTTTGGGTTTTGGTTCCCCGAGATCCCTGGTGCATTCTTATGGATAAAACACCATAATGCTCGGAACACTTTTCAATTTTGAGGTCCGTGGTGCCCTGTGGTCCAATTTTGGTGCCGGTGGTGCATTTTCGGCCATTTGTGCAATTTTCGAGCGAAAGTAAGACTTTTGGGTTTTTGTTCCCTGTGATCCCTGGTGCATTGTTATCCAAAAAGAACCTTAATCCTTGGAGCATTTTTTAGTTTTGAGGTCTGTGGTGCCCTGTGGTCCAATTTTGGAGCCGGTGGTGCATTTTTGGCCATTTGTGAAATTTTCGTGCGAAAATAAGACTTTGGGGTTTTAGTGTCCCGTTATCCCTGGAGCATTCTAATGCATAAAAAACCATAATGCTCAGAGAACTTTTAAGTTATGAGGTCCGAGGTGCCCCGTGGCCCAATTTTGGTGCCGTGGTGCATTTTCGGCCCATTGTGCAATTTTCGTGCGAAAATAAAACTTTTGGGTTTTGGTGCCCGTGATCCCTGGTGCATTCTTATGCTCAAAAAACCATAATGCTCGGAATACTTTTGAGTTTTGAGGTTCGTGGTGCCCCGTGGTCCAATTTTGGTGTCGGTAGTGCATTTTCGGCCATTTGTACAATTTTCGTGCAAAAATAAGTCTTTTGGGTTTTGGTGCCCCGTGATCCCTGGTGCATTCTTATGCTCAAAAAACAATAATGCTCGGAATACTTTTGAGTTTTGAGGTTCGTGGTGCCCCGTGGTCCAATTTTGGTATCGATAGTGCATTTTCGGCCATTTGTACAATTTTCGTGAAAAATAAGACTTTTGGGTTTTGGTGCCCCGTGATCCCTGGTGCATTCTTATGCAGAAAAAACCATAATTCTCAGAACGCTTTTCAGTTTTGAGGTTCGTGGTGCCCCGTGGTCCAATTTTGGTGCCGGTAGTGTATTTTCGGCCATTTGTACAATTTTCGTGCGAAAATAAGACTTTTGGGTTTTGGTGCCTCATGATCCCTGATGCACTCTTATGCAGAAAAAACCTTAATGGTCATATCACTTTTCAGTTTTCAGGTTCGTGGTGCCCCATGGTCTAATTTTGGTGCCGGTGGTGCATTTTCGGCCATTTGTGCAATTTTCATGCGAAAATAAGACTTTTGGGTTTTGGTGTCCCGTGATCCTTGGTGCATTCTTATCCACAAAAAAATCATAATGCTTGGAGCACTTTCCAGTTTTGAGGTTTGTGGTTCCCCGTGGTCCAATTTTGGTGCCGGTGGTGCATTTTCGGCCATTTATGAAATTTTCGTGCGAAAATAAGACTTTTGGGTTTTGGTTTCCCGTGATTCCTGGTGCATTCTAATGGATAAAAAACCATAATGCTTAGACAACTTTTATGTTTTGAGGTCTGAGGTGCTTCGTGGTCAAATTTTTGTGCCTGTGGTGCATTTTTGGTCAATTGTGCAATTTTTGTGCGAAAATAAGACATTTGGGTTTTGGTGCGCCGTGATCCCTCATGCGTTCTTATGTAGAAAAAACCATAATGCATGGAACACTTTTCAATTTTGAGGTTCGTGGAGCCCCGTGGTCCAATTTTGGTGCTGGTGGTGCATTTTCGGCCATTTGTGCAATTTTCATGCGAAAATAAGGCTTTTGGGTTTTGGTGCCCTGTGAACCCTGGTGCATTCTTATGCATAAAAAACCATAATGCTTGGAGCATTTTTCAGTTTTGAGGTCCGCGGTGCCCCGTGGTCCAATTTTGGTGCCGGTGGTGCATTTTCGGCCATTTGTGCAATTTTCGTGCAAAAATAAGACTTCTGGGTTTTGGTGCCCTATGAACCCTGGTGCATTTTTATGCATAAAAAACCATAATGCTCAAAACTCTTTTCAGTTTTGAGGTCCGTCGTGCCCCATGGTCCAATGTTGGTGCCGGTTGGGAATTTTTGGCCATTTGTGCAATTTTTGTGCGAAAATAAGACTTTTGGGTTTTGGTTCCCTGTGAACCCTGGTGCTTTCTTATGCATAAATAACCATAATGCTCAGAGCACTTTTCAGTTTTGAGGTCCGAGGTGCCCCGTGGTCCAATTTTAGTGCACGTGTGCATTTTCGGCCCATTGTGCAATTTTCGTGCGAAAATAAGACTTTGGGGTTTTGGTGCCCCATGATCCCTGGGGCCATCTTATGCATAAAAAACCATAATTCTCAGAACACTTTTCAGTTTTGAGGTCCGTGGTGCCCCGTTGTCTAATTTTAGTGCCGGTGGTGCATTTTCGGCCATTTGTGAAATTTTCGTCCGAAAATGAGGCTTTTGGGTTTTGGTGCCCCGTGATCCATGGTGCATTCTTATACATAAAAAACCATAATGCTCGAAGCACTTTTAAGTCTTGAGGTCCGAGGTGCCCCGTCGTCCAATTTTGGTGCCGGTGGTGCATTTTCGACCGCAATTTTCGTGCGTAAATAAGACTTTTGGGTTTTGGTGCCCCGTGATCCCTGGTAGATTCTTATGCATATAAAACCATAATGCTTGCTTGGAGCACTTTTTATTTTTGAGGTCCGAGGTGCCTCGTGGTCCAATTTTTCTACTCGTGGTGCATTTTCGGCCCATTGTTCAATTATCATGCAAAAATAAGACTTTTGGGTTTTGGTGCCCCGTGATCCCTGGTGCATTCTTATGCATAAAAAACCATAATGCTCGGAATACTTTTGAGTTTTGAGGTTCGTGGTGCCCCGTGGTCCAATTTTGGTGCCGTTGGTGCATTTTCGGCCATTTGTGCAATTTTCGTGCGAAAATAAGACTTTTGGGTTTTGGTGCCCCGTGATCCCTGGTGCATTCTTATCCACAAAAAATCATAATGCTTGGAGCACTTTTCAGTTTTAAAGTTTGTGGTGCTCCGTGGTCCAACGGTGGTGCATTTTCGGCCAATTATGAAACTTTCAAGCGAAAATAAGACTTTTGGGTTTTCGTTTCCCATGATTCCTGGTGCATTCTAATGCATAAAAAACCATAATGCTTAGACAACTTTTAAATTTTGAGGTCCGAGGTGCCTCGTGGTCAAATTTTTGTGCCCGTGGTGCATTTTTGGCCATTTGTGAAATTTTCGTGCGAAAATAAGACTTTGGGATTTTAGTGTCCCATGATCCCTGGAGCATTCTAATGCATAAAAAACCATAATGCTCAGAGAACTTTTACGTTACGAGGTCCGACGTGCCCCGTGGCCTAATTTTGGTGCCCGTGGTGCATTTTCGGCCCATTGTGCAATTTTCGTGCGAAAATAAGACTTTTCGATTTTGGTGCCCCGTGATCCCTGGTGCATTCTTATGCAGAAAAAATCACAATGCTCGGAGCACTTTTAAGTTTTGAGGTCCGAGGTGCGCCGTGGTCCAATATTGGTGCATGTGATGCATTTTCGGCATATTGTGCAATTTTTGTGCGAAAATAAGACTTTTGGGTTTTGGTTCCCCGAGATCCCTGGTGCATTCTTATGGATAAAACACCATAATGCTCGGAACACTTTTCAATTTTGAGGTCCGTGGTGCCCTGTGGTCCAATTTTGGTGCCGGGGGTTCATTTTCGGCCATTTGTGCAATTTTCGAGCGAAAGTAACACTTTTGGGTTTTTGTTCCCCGTGATCCCTGGTGCATTGTTATCCAAAAAGAACCTTAATCCTTGGAGCATTTTTTAGTTTTGAGGTCTGTGGTGCCCTGTGGTCCAATTTTGGAGCCGGTGGTGCATTTTTGGCCATTTGTGAAATTTTCGTGCGAAAATAAGACTTTGGGGTTTTAGTGTCCCGTTATCCCTGGAGCATTCTAATGCATAAAAAACCATAATGCTCAGAGAACTTTTAAGTTATGAGGTCCGAGGTGCCCCGTGGCCCAATTTTGGTGCCGTGGTGCATTTTCGGCCCATTGTGCAATTTTCGTGCGAAAATAAAACTTTTGGGTTTTGGTGCCCCGTGATCCCTGGTGCATTTTTATGCAAAAAAAACCATAATACTCAGAACCCTTTTGAGTTTTGAGGTTCGTGGTGCCCCGTGGTCCAATTTTGGTGTCGGTAGTGCATTTTCGGCCATTTGTACAATTTTCGTGCGAAAATAAGACTTTTGGGTTTTGGTGCCCGTGATCCCTGGTGCATTCTTATGCTCAAAAAACCATAATGCTCGGAATACTTTTGAGTTTTGAGGTTCGTGGTGCCCCGTGGTCCAATTTTGGTGTCGGTAGTGCATTTTCGGCCATTTGTACAATTTTCGTGCAAAAATAAGTCTTTTGGGTTTTGGTGCCCCGTGATCCCTGGTGCATTCTTATGCTCAAAAAACCATAATGCTCGGAATACTTTTGAGTTTTGAGGTTCGTGGTGCCCCGTGGTCCAATTTTGGTATCGATAGTGCATTTTCGGCCATTTGTACAATTTTCGTGCCAAAATAAGACTTTTGGGTTTTGGTGCCCCGTGATCCCTGGTGCATTCTTATGCAGAAAAAACCATAATTCTCGGAACGCTTTTCAGTTTTGAGGTTCGTGGTGCCCCGTGGTCCAATTTTGGTGCCGGTAGTGTATTTTCGGCCATTTGTACAATTTTCGTGCGAAAATAAGACTTTTGGGTTTTGGTGCCTCATGATCCCTGATGCACTCTTATGCAGAAAAAACCTTAATGGTCATATCACTTTTCAGTTTTCAGGTTCGTGGTGCCCCATGGTCTAATTTTGGTGCCGGTGGTGCATTTTCGGCCATTTGTGCAATTTTCATGCGAAAATAAGACTTTTGGGTTTTGGTGTCCCGTGATCCTTGGTGCATTCTTATCCACAAAAAAATCATAATGCTTGGAGCACTTTCCAGTTTTGAGGTTTGTGGTTCCCCGTGGTCCAATTTTGGTGCCGGTGGTGCATTTTCGGCCATTTATGAAATTTTCGTGCGAAAATAAGACTTTTGGGTTTTGGTTTCCCGTGATTCCTGGTGCATTCTAATGGATAAAAAACCATAATGCTTAGACAACTTTTATGTTTTGAGGTCTGAGGTGCTTCGTGGTCAAATTTTTGTGCCTGTGGTGCATTTTTGGTCAATTGTGCAATTTTTGTGCGAAAATAAGACATTTGGGTTTTGGTGCGCCGTGATCCCTCATGCGTTCTTATGTAGAAAAAACCATAATGCATGGAACACTTTTCAATTTTGAGGTTCGTGGAGCCCCGTGGTCCAATTTTGGTGCTGGTGGTGCATTTTCGGCCATTTGTGCAATTTTCATGCGAAAATAAGGCTTTTGGGTTTTGGTGCCCTGTGAACCCTGGTGCATTCTTATGCATAAAAAACCATAATGCTTGGAGCATTTTTCAGTTTTGAGGTCCGCGGTGCCCCGTGGTCCAATTTTGGTGCCGGTGGTGCATTTTCGGCCATTTGTGCAATTTTCGTGCAAAAATAAGACTTCTGGGTTTTGGTGCCCTATGAACCCTGGTGCATTTTTATGCATAAAAAACCATAATGCTCAAAACTCTTTTCAGTTTTGAGGTCCGTCGTGCCCCATGGTCCAATGTTGGTGCCGGTTGGGAATTTTTGGCCATTTGTGCAATTTTTGTGCGAAAATAAGACTTTTGGGTTTTGGTTCCCTGTGAACCCTGGTGCTTTCTTATGCATAAATAACCATAATGCTCAGAGCACTTTTCAGTTTTGAGGTCCGAGGTGCCCCGTGGTCCAATTTTAGTGCACGTGTGCATTTTCGGCCCATTGTGCAATTTTCGTGCGAAAATAAGACTTTGGGGTTTTGGTGCCCCATGATCCCTGGGGCCATCTTATGCATAAAAAACCATAATTCTCAGAACACTTTTCAGTTTTGAGGTCCGTGGTGCCCCGTTGTCTAATTTTAGTGCCGGTGGTGCATTTTCGGCCATTTGTGAAATTTTCGTCCGAAAATGAGGCTTTTGGGTTTTGGTGCCCCGTGATCCATGGTGCATTCTTATACATAAAAAACCATAATGCTCGAAGCACTTTTAAGTCTTGAGGTCCGAGGTGCCCCGTCGTCCAATTTTGGTGCCGGTGGTGCATTTTCGACCGCAATTTTCGTGCGTAAATAAGACTTTTGGGTTTTGGTGCCCCGTGATCCCTGGTAGATTCTTATGCATATAAAACCATAATGCTTGCTTGGAGCACTTTTTATTTTTGAGGTCCGAGGTGCCTCGTGGTCCAATTTTTCTACTCGTGGTGCATTTTCGGCCCATTGTTCAATTATCATGCAAAAATAAGACTTTTGGGTTTTGGTGCCCCGTGATCCCTGGTGCATTCTTATGCATAAAAAACCATAATGCTCGGAATACTTTTGAGTTTTGAGGTTCGTGGTGCCCCGTGGTCCAATTTTGGTGCCGTTGGTGCATTTTCGGCCATTTGTGCAATTTTCGTGCGAAAATAAGACTTTTGGGTTTTGGTGCCCCGTGATCCCTGGTGCATTCTTATCCACAAAAAATCATAATGCTTGGAGCACTTTTCAGTTTTAAAGTTTGTGGTGCTCCGTGGTCCAACGGTGGTGCATTTTCGGCCAATTATGAAACTTTCAAGCGAAAATAAGACTTTTGGGTTTTCGTTTCCCATGATTCCTGGTGCATTCTAATGCATAAAAAACCATAATGCTTAGACAACTTTTAAATTTTGAGGTCCGAGGTGCCTCGTGGTCAAATTTTTGTGCCCGTGGTGCATTTTTGGCCATTTGTGAAATTTTCGTGCGAAAATAAGACTTTGGGATTTTAGTGTCCCATGATCCCTGGAGCATTCTAATGCATAAAAAACCATAATGCTCAGAGAACTTTTACGTTACGAGGTCCGACGTGCCCCGTGGCCTAATTTTGGTGCCCGTGGTGCATTTTCGGCCCATTGTGCAATTTTCGTGCGAAAATAAGACTTTTCGATTTTGGTGCCCCGTGATCCCTGGTGCATTCTTATGCAGAAAAAATCACAATGCTCGGAGCACTTTTAAGTTTTGAGGTCCGAGGTGCGCCGTGGTCCAATATTGGTGCATGTGATGCATTTTCGGCATATTGTGCAATTTTTGTGCGAAAATAAGACTTTTGGGTTTTGGTTCCCCGAGATCCCTGGTGCATTCTTATGGATAAAACACCATAATGCTCGGAACACTTTTCAATTTTGAGGTCCGTGGTGCCCTGTGGTCCAATTTTGGTGCCGGGGGTTCATTTTCGGCCATTTGTGCAATTTTCGAGCGAAAGTAACACTTTTGGGTTTTTGTTCCCCGTGATCCCTGGTGCATTGTTATCCAAAAAGAACCTTAATCCTTGGAGCATTTTTTAGTTTTGAGGTCTGTGGTGCCCTGTGGTCCAATTTTGGAGCCGGTGGTGCATTTTTGGCCATTTGTGAAATTTTCGTGCGAAAATAAGACTTTGGGGTTTTAGTGTCCCGTTATCCCTGGAGCATTCTAATGCATAAAAAACCATAATGCTCAGAGAACTTTTAAGTTATGAGGTCCGAGGTGCCCCGTGGCCCAATTTTGGTGCCGTGGTGCATTTTCGGCCCATTGTGCAATTTTCGTGCGAAAATAAAACTTTTGGGTTTTGGTGCCCCGTGATCCCTGGTGCATTTTTATGCAAAAAAAACCATAATACTCAGAACCCTTTTGAGTTTTGAGGTTCGTGGTGCCCCGTGGTCCAATTTTGGTGTCGGTAGTGCATTTTCGGCCATTTGTACAATTTTCGTGCGAAAATAAGACTTTTGGGTTTTGGTGCCCGTGATCCCTGGTGCATTCTTATGCTCAAAAAACCATAATGCTCGGAATACTTTTGAGTTTTGAGGTTCGTGGTGCCCCGTGGTCCAATTTTGGTGTCGGTAGTGCATTTTCGGCCATTTGTACAATTTTCGTGCAAAAATAAGTCTTTTGGGTTTTGGTGCCCCGTGATCCCTGGTGCATTCTTATGCTCAAAAAACCATAATGCTCGGAATACTTTTGAGTTTTGAGGTTCGTGGTGCCCCGTGGTCCAATTTTGGTATCGATAGTGCATTTTCGGCCATTTGTACAATTTTCGTGCCAAAATAAGACTTTTGGGTTTTGGTGCCCCGTGATCCCTGGTGCATTCTTATGCAGAAAAAACCATAATTCTCGGAACGCTTTTCAGTTTTGAGGTTCGTGGTGCCCCGTGGTCCAATTTTGGTGCCGGTAGTGTATTTTCGGCCATTTGTACAATTTTCGTGCGAAAATAAGACTTTTGGGTTTTGGTGCCTCATGATCCCTGATGCACTCTTATGCAGAAAAAACCTTAATGGTCATATCACTTTTCAGTTTTCAGGTTCGTGGTGCCCCATGGTCTAATTTTGGTGCCGGTGGTGCATTTTCGGCCATTTGTGCAATTTTCATGCGAAAATAAGACTTTTGGGTTTTGGTGTCCCGTGATCCTTGGTGCATTCTTATCCACAAAAAAATCATAATGCTTGGAGCACTTTCCAGTTTTGAGGTTTGTGGTTCCCCGTGGTCCAATTTTGGTGCCGGTGGTGCATTTTCGGCCATTTATGAAATTTTCGTGCGAAAATAAGACTTTTGGGTTTTGGTTTCCCGTGATTCCTGGTGCATTCTAATGGATAAAAAACCATAATGCTTAGACAACTTTTATGTTTTGAGGTCTGAGGTGCTTCGTGGTCAAATTTTTGTGCCTGTGGTGCATTTTTGGTCAATTGTGCAATTTTTGTGCGAAAATAAGACATTTGGGTTTTGGTGCGCCGTGATCCCTCATGCGTTCTTATGTAGAAAAAACCATAATGCATGGAACACTTTTCAATTTTGAGGTTCGTGGAGCCCCGTGGTCCAATTTTGGTGCTGGTGGTGCATTTTCGGCCATTTGTGCAATTTTCATGCGAAAATAAGGCTTTTGGGTTTTGGTGCCCTGTGAACCCTGGTGCATTCTTATGCATAAAAAACCATAATGCTTGGAGCATTTTTCAGTTTTGAGGTCCGCGGTGCCCCGTGGTCCAATTTTGGTGCCGGTGGTGCATTTTCGGCCATTTGTGCAATTTTCGTGCAAAAATAAGACTTCTGGGTTTTGGTGCCCTATGAACCCTGGTGCATTTTTATGCATAAAAAACCATAATGCTCAAAACTCTTTTCAGTTTTGAGGTCCGTCGTGCCCCATGGTCCAATGTTGGTGCCGGTTGGGAATTTTTGGCCATTTGTGCAATTTTTGTGCGAAAATAAGACTTTTGGGTTTTGGTTCCCTGTGAACCCTGGTGCTTTCTTATGCATAAATAACCATAATGCTCAGAGCACTTTTCAGTTTTGAGGTCCGAGGTGCCCCGTGGTCCAATTTTAGTGCACGTGTGCATTTTCGGCCCATTGTGCAATTTTCGTGCGAAAATAAGACTTTGGGGTTTTGGTGCCCCATGATCCCTGGGGCCATCTTATGCATAAAAAACCATAATTCTCAGAACACTTTTCAGTTTTGAGGTCCGTGGTGCCCCGTTGTCTAATTTTAGTGCCGGTGGTGCATTTTCGGCCATTTGTGAAATTTTCGTCCGAAAATGAGGCTTTTGGGTTTTGGTGCCCCGTGATCCATGGTGCATTCTTATACATAAAAAACCATAATGCTCGAAGCACTTTTAAGTCTTGAGGTCCGAGGTGCCCCGTCGTCCAATTTTGGTGCCGGTGGTGCATTTTCGACCGCAATTTTCGTGCGTAAATAAGACTTTTGGGTTTTGGTGCCCCGTGATCCCTGGTAGATTCTTATGCATATAAAACCATAATGCTTGCTTGGAGCACTTTTTATTTTTGAGGTCCGAGGTGCCTCGTGGTCCAATTTTTCTACTCGTGGTGCATTTTCGGCCCATTGTTCAATTATCATGCAAAAATAAGACTTTTGGGTTTTGGTGCCCCGTGATCCCTGGTGCATTCTTATGCATAAAAAACCATAATGCTCGGAATACTTTTGAGTTTTGAGGTTCGTGGTGCCCCGTGGTCCAATTTTGGTGCCGTTGGTGCATTTTCGGCCATTTGTGCAATTTTCGTGCGAAAATAAGACTTTTGGGTTTTGGTGCCCCGTGATCCCTGGTGCATTCTTATCCACAAAAAATCATAATGCTTGGAGCACTTTTCAGTTTTAAAGTTTGTGGTGCTCCGTGGTCCAACGGTGGTGCATTTTCGGCCAATTATGAAACTTTCAAGCGAAAATAAGACTTTTGGGTTTTCGTTTCCCATGATTCCTGGTGCATTCTAATGCATAAAAAACCATAATGCTTAGACAACTTTTAAATTTTGAGGTCCGAGGTGCCTCGTGGTCAAATTTTTGTGCCCGTGGTGCATTTTTGGCCATTTGTGAAATTTTCGTGCGAAAATAAGACTTTGGGATTTTAGTGTCCCATGATCCCTGGAGCATTCTAATGCATAAAAAACCATAATGCTCAGAGAACTTTTACGTTACGAGGTCCGACGTGCCCCGTGGCCTAATTTTGGTGCCCGTGGTGCATTTTCGGCCCATTGTGCAATTTTCGTGCGAAAATAAGACTTTTCGATTTTGGTGCCCCGTGATCCCTGGTGCATTCTTATGCAGAAAAAATCACAATGCTCGGAGCACTTTTAAGTTTTGAGGTCCGAGGTGCGCCGTGGTCCAATATTGGTGCATGTGATGCATTTTCGGCATATTGTGCAATTTTTGTGCGAAAATAAGACTTTTGGGTTTTGGTTCCCCGAGATCCCTGGTGCATTCTTATGGATAAAACACCATAATGCTCGGAACACTTTTCAATTTTGAGGTCCGTGGTGCCCTGTGGTCCAATTTTGGTGCCGGGGGTTCATTTTCGGCCATTTGTGCAATTTTCGAGCGAAAGTAACACTTTTGGGTTTTTGTTCCCCGTGATCCCTGGTGCATTGTTATCCAAAAAGAACCTTAATCCTTGGAGCATTTTTTAGTTTTGAGGTCTGTGGTGCCCTGTGGTCCAATTTTGGAGCCGGTGGTGCATTTTTGGCCATTTGTGAAATTTTCGTGCGAAAATAAGACTTTGGGGTTTTAGTGTCCCGTTATCCCTGGAGCATTCTAATGCATAAAAAACCATAATGCTCAGAGAACTTTTAAGTTATGAGGTCCGAGGTGCCCCGTGGCCCAATTTTGGTGCCGTGGTGCATTTTCGGCCCATTGTGCAATTTTCGTGCGAAAATAAAACTTTTGGGTTTTGGTGCCCCGTGATCCCTGGTGCATTTTTATGCAAAAAAAACCATAATACTCAGAACCCTTTTGAGTTTTGAGGTTCGTGGTGCCCCGTGGTCCAATTTTGGTGTCGGTAGTGCATTTTCGGCCATTTGTACAATTTTCGTGCGAAAATAAGACTTTTGGGTTTTGGTGCCCGTGATCCCTGGTGCATTCTTATGCTCAAAAAACCATAATGCTCGGAATACTTTTGAGTTTTGAGGTTCGTGGTGCCCCGTGGTCCAATTTTGGTGTCGGTAGTGCATTTTCGGCCATTTGTACAATTTTCGTGCAAAAATAAGTCTTTTGGGTTTTGGTGCCCCGTGATCCCTGGTGCATTCTTATGCTCAAAAAACCATAATGCTCGGAATACTTTTGAGTTTTGAGGTTCGTGGTGCCCCGTGGTCCAATTTTGGTATCGATAGTGCATTTTCGGCCATTTGTACAATTTTCGTGCCAAAATAAGACTTTTGGGTTTTGGTGCCCCGTGATCCCTGGTGCATTCTTATGCAGAAAAAACCATAATTCTCGGAACGCTTTTCAGTTTTGAGGTTCGTGGTGCCCCGTGGTCCAATTTTGGTGCCGGTAGTGTATTTTCGGCCATTTGTACAATTTTCGTGCGAAAATAAGACTTTTGGGTTTTGGTGCCTCATGATCCCTGATGCACTCTTATGCAGAAAAAACCTTAATGGTCATATCACTTTTCAGTTTTCAGGTTCGTGGTGCCCCATGGTCTAATTTTGGTGCCGGTGGTGCATTTTCGGCCATTTGTGCAATTTTCATGCGAAAATAAGACTTTTGGGTTTTGGTGTCCCGTGATCCTTGGTGCATTCTTATCCACAAAAAAATCATAATGCTTGGAGCACTTTCCAGTTTTGAGGTTTGTGGTGCCCCGTGGTCCAATTTTGGTGCCGATGGTGCATTTTCGGCCATTTATGAAATTTTCGTGCGAAAATAAGACTTTTGGGTTTTGGTTTCCCGTGATTCCTTGTGCATTCTAATGGATAAAAAACCATAATGCTTAGACAACTTTTATGTTTTGAGGTCTGAGGTGCTTCGTGGTCAAATTTTTGTGCCCGTGGTGCATTTTCGGTCAATTGTGCAATTTTTGTGCGAAAATAAGACATTTGGGTTTTGGTGCGCCGTGATCCCTCATGCGTTTTTATGTAGAAAAAACCATAATGCATGGAACACTTTTCAATTTTGAGGTTCGTGGAGCCCCGTGGTCCAATTTTGGTGCTGGTGGTGCATTTTTGGCCATTTGTGCAATTTTCATGCGAAAATAAGGCTTTTGGGTTTTGGTGCCCTGTGAACCCTGGTGCATTCTTATGCATAAAAAACCATAATGCTTGGAGCATTTTTCAGTTTTGAGGTTCGCGGTGCCCCGTGGTCCAATTTTGGTGCCGGTGGTGCATTTTCGGCCATTTGTGCAATTTTCGTGCAAAAATAAGACTTCTGGGTTTTGGTGCCCTATGAACCCTGGTGCATTTTTATGCATAAAAAACCATAATGCTCGAAACTCTTTTCAGTTTTGAGGTCCGTCGTGCCCCATGGTCCAATGTTGGTGCCGGTTGGGAATTTTTGGCCATTTGTGCAATTTTTGTGCGAAAATAAGACTTTTGGGTTTTGGTTCCCTGTGAACCCTGGTGCTTTCTTATGCATAAATAACCATAATGCTCAGAGCACTTTTCAGTTTTGAGGTCCGAGGTGCCCCGTGGTCCAATTTTAGTGCACGTGTGCATTTTCGGCCCATTGTGCAATTTTCGTGCGAAAATAAGACTTTGGGGTTTTGGTGCCCCATGATCCCTGGGGCCATCTTATGCATAAAAAACCATAATTCTCAGAACACTTTTCAGTTTTGAGGTCCGTGGTGCCCCGTTGTCTAATTTTAGCGCCGGTGGTGCATTTTCGGCCATTTGTGAAATTTTCGTCCGAAAATGAGGCTTTTGGGTTTTGGTGCCCCGTGATCCATGGTGCATTCTTATACATAAAAAACCATAATGCTCGAAGCACTTTTAAGTCTTGAGGTCCGAGGTGCCCCGTCGTCCAATTTTGGTGCCGGTGGTGCATTTTCGACCGCAATTTTCGTGCGTAAATAAGACTTTTGGGTTTTGGTGCCCCGTGATCCCTGGCAGATTCTTATGCATATAAAACCATAATGCTTGCTTGGAGCACTTTTTATTTTTGAGGTCCGAGGTGCCTCGTGGTCCAATTTTTCTACTCGTGGTGCATTTTCGGCCCATTGTTCAATTATCATGCAAAAATAAGACTTTTGGGTTTTGGTGCCCCGTGATCCCTGGTGCATTCTTATGCATAAAAAACCATAATGCTCAGAACACTTTTAAGTCTTCAGGTCTATGGTGCCTCGTGGTCCAATTTTGGTGTCGATGTTGCATTTTTGACCATTTGTCCAATTTTCGTGCGAAAATAAGACTTTTGGGTTTTGGTGCCCCGTGATCCCTGGTGCATTCTTATGCATAAAAAATCATAATGCTCGAAACACTTTTCATTTTTGAGGTCCGAGGTGACCTGTGGTCAAATTTTGGTGACCGTGGTGCATTTTTGGCCCATTGTTCAATTTTCGTCTGAAAATAAGACTTTTGGGTTTTGGTGCCCCGTGATCCCTGGTGCATTCTTATGCATAAAAAACCATAATGCTCGGAACACTTTTAAGTATTGAGGTCCGAGGTGTCCCGTGGTCCAATTTTGCTGCCAGTAGTGCAGTTATTGCCCATTGTGCAATTTTCGTGCGAAAATAAGACTTTTGGGTTTTGGTGCCCCGTGATCGCTGGTGCATTCTTATGCATTAAAAACCGTAATGCATAGAGCACTTTCCAGTTTTGAGGTCCGAGGTGCCCCGTGGTCCAATTCTAGTGTCCGTGGTGCATTTTCTGCCCATTGTGCAATTTTCATGCTAAAATAAGACTTTTGGGTTATGATGCCCCGTGATTTTCGTGCTTTCTTATGCATAAAAAACCATAACGCTCGGAACACTTTTTAGTTTTGAGGGCCATGGTGCCCCGTGTTCCAATTTTTGTGCCAGTGGTGCATTTTCGGCCTGTTGTGCAATTTTCATGCGAAAATAAGACTTTTGGATTATGATGCCCCGTGATCCATGGTGCATTCTTATGCATAAAAAATCATACTGCTTGGAGCACTTTTCAGTTTTGAGGTTCGTGGTGCCACTTGGTCCAATTTTGGTGCCGGTGGTGCATTTTCAGCCATTTGTGTAATTTTTGTGCGAAATTAATACTTTTGGGTTTTGGTGCCCCGTGATCCCTGGTGCATGATTATGCATAAAAAACCATAATGCTTGGAGTACTTTTCAGTTTTGAGGTCCGTGGTGCCCCGAGGTCCAATTTTGGTGCCCGTGGTGCATTTTCGGCCCATTGTGCAATTTTCGTGCGAAAATTAGAATTTTGGGTTTTCATGCCCCGTTATCCCTGGTGCATTCTTTTACATAAAAAACCATAATCCTTGGAGTACTTTTCAGTTTTGAGGTTTTTGGTGCATTTTCGGCACATGGTGCAATTTTCGGGCGAAAATAAGACTTTTGGGTTTTGGTGTCCCTTGATCCCTAGTGCGTTATTATGAATAACAAACCATAATGCTCAGAGCACTTTTCAATTTTGAGGTCCGTGGTGCCCCGTGGTACAATTTTGGTGCCCGTGGTACATTTTCGGCCATTTGTGCAATTTTCGTGCGAAATAATACTTTTCGGTTTTGGTGCCCCGTGATCCCCGGTGCATTCTTATGCAATAAAAACTATAATGCTCAGAGCACTTTTCAGGTTTGAGGTCTGTGGTGCCCTGTGGTCCAATTTTGGTGCCCATGGTTCATTTTCGACCTATTGTGCAATTTTCGTTCGCAAAATAACACTTTTGGGTTTTGGTGCCCCGTGATCCTTGGTGGAATATTATGCATAAAAAACCATACCGCTTGGAGCACTTTTCTGTTTTGAGGTCCGTGGTGCCCCATGGTCCAATTTTAGTACCTGTGATGAATTTTCGGCACATGGTCCAATATTCATGCCAAAATAAGACTTTTGGGAGTTGCTGCCCAATGATCCCTGGTGCACCATTATGCATAAAAAACCATAATGCTCTGAGAACTTTTCAGTTTTGAGGTCTGTGGTGTCCCGTGGTCCAATTTTGGTGCCCGTGGTGCATTTTCAGCCCATTGTGAAATTTTCGTGCGAAAATAAGACTTTTGGGTTTTGGTGCCCCATGATCCCTGGTGCATTCTTATGCATAAAAAACCATAATGCTCTGAACTCATTTCAGTTTTGAGGTCCGTGTCTCCCCGTGGTCCAGTTTTAGTGCCCATGGTACATTTTCCGCCCATTGTGCAATTTTCGAGCGAAAATAAGACTTTTGGGTTTTGGTGCCCCATGATGCCTGGTGCTTTCTTATGCATAAAAAACCATAATGCTCAGAAAATTATTTAGTTTTGAGGGCCATGGTGCCCCATGATGCCTGGTGCTTTCTTATGCATAAAAAACCATAATGCTCAGAAAACTATTTAGTTTTGAGGGCCATGGTGCCCCATGTTCCAATTTTTGTGTCGGTGGTCCATTTTCGGCCTGTTGTGCAATTTTCATGCGAAAATAAGACTTTTGGGTTTTGGTGCCCCGTGATCCATGGAGCATTCTTATGCATAAAAAATCATACTGCTTGGAGGACTTTTCAGTTTTGAGGTTCGTGGTGCTCCATCATCCAATTTTGGTGTCGGTGGTGCATTTTCAACCATTTGTGCAATTTTCGTGCGAAATTAATACTTTTGGGTTTTAGTGCCCCGTGATCCCTGGCACATGCTTATGCATAAAAAACCATAATGCTCGGAGCACTTTTCAGTTTTGAGGTCCGTGGTGCCCACCGTGGTCCAATTTTGGTGCCCGTGGTGCATTTTCGGCCCATTGTGCAAATTTCGTGCGGAAATAAGACTGTTGGATTTTGGTGCTTCCTGATCCTTGGTGCATTCTTATACATAAAAAACCATAATGCTCGGACCACTTTTAAGTATTGAGCTCCGAGGTGCCCCATGGACCAACTTTGGTGCTCGTGGTGCATTTTCGGCCCATTGTACAATTTTCGTGCCAAAATAAGACTTTTGGGTTTGGGTGCCCCGGGATCCCTGGTGCATTCTTATGCATAAAAAACCATAATGCTCGGAGTACTTTTCAGTTTTGAGGCCCGAGGTGCCCCGCGGTCCAATTTTGGTGCTCGTGGTGCATTTTCGGCCCATTGTACAATTTTTGTGCGAAAATAACACTTTTGGATTTTGGTGCCCCGGGATCCCTGGTGCATTCCTATGCATAAAAAACCATAATTCTCGGAGCACTTTTAAGTTTTGAGGCCGAGGTGCCCTGTGGTCCAATTTTGGTGCCGGTGGTGCAATTTCGTCCATTTGTGTAATTTTCGTGCGAAAATAAGACTGTTCGATTTTGGTGCCCCGTCATCCCTGGTGCATTCTTATGCATAAAAAACCATAATGCTCAGTGAACTTTTAAGTTTTCAGGTCCTAGGTGTTTCGTGGTCCAATTTTGGTGCCCGTGGTGCATTTTCGGCCCATTGTGCAATTTTTGTGCGAAAATAAGACTTTTGGGTTATGGTGTCCCGTGATCCCTGGTGCATTCTTTTGCATAAAAAACCATAATGATCGGAGCACTTTTCAGTTTTTAGGTCCGGGGTGGCCCGTGGTCCAATTTTGGTGCCAGTGTTGCATTTTCGGCCATTTGTGTAATTTTCGTGCGAAAATAAGACTTTTGGCTTTTGGTGGCCTGTGATCCTCGGTGCATTCTTATACTTAAATAACTATAATTCTCGGAGAACTTTAAATTTTTGAGGTCCGATGCGCCCCGTGGTCCAATTTTGGTGCCCATGGTGCATTTTCTGCCCATTGTGCAATTTTCGTGCGAAAATAAGACTTTTGGGTTTTGGCACCCCGTTATCCCTGGTGCATTCTTATGCATAAGAAACCGTAATGCTGAGTGAACTTTTAAGTTTTGAGGTCCGTGGTGCCCCTGTGGTCCAATTATGGTGTCGGTGTTGCATTTCCAACCATTTGTACAATTTTCGTGCGAAAATAAAACTTTTGGGTTTTAGTGGCCCGTGATCCTTGGTGCATTCCAATGCATAAAAAACCATAATTTTCAGAGCAGTTTTCAGACTTGAGATTCGTGGTGCCTGGTGGTCCAATTTTGGTGCCGGGAATGCATTCTCATCCATTAGTGTAATTTTCGTGCGAAAATAAGACTTTTGGGTTTTGGTGCCCTTTGAACCCTGGTGCATTCTTATCCATAAAAAACCATAACGCTCGGAGCACTTTTCAAATTTGAGGTCCAAGGTGCCACGTGGTCCAATTTTGGTGCACGTTGTGCATTTACGGCCCATTGTGCAATTTTCGTTCCAAAATAAGTCTTTTTGGTTTTGGTGCCCCGTGATCCCTGGTCCATTCTTATGCATAAAAAACCATAATGCTCAGAGTACCTTTCAGTTTTGAGGTCCAAGGTGCCCCGTGGCCCAACTTTGGTGCCCGTGGTGCATTTTTGGCCCATTGTGCAATTTTCGTGCGAAAATAAGACATTTGGATTTTGGTGCCCCGTGATACCTGGTGCATTCTTATGCATAAAAAACCATAATGGTCGAAGCACTTTTAAGTATTGATGTCCGAGGTGCCTGGTGGTCCAATTTTGGTGCCCGTGGTGCATTTTCGGCCCATTGTGCAATTTTCATGCGAAAATAAGACTTTTGGGTTTTGGCGCCCCATGATCCCTGGTGCATTCTTATGAATAAAAAACCATAATGCTCGGTGAACTTTTAAGTTTTGAGGTCCGTGGTGCCCCCGTGGTCCAATTTTGGTGCCGGTGGTGCATTTCCAGCCATTTGTGCAATTTTCGTGCGAAAATAAAACTTTTGGGTTTTAGTGGCCCGTGATCCTTGGTGCATTCCAATGCATAAAAAACCATAATTCTCGAAGCAGTTTTCAGTCTTGAGATTCGTGGTGCCTGGTGGTCCAATTTTGGTGCTGGGAATGCATTCTCATCCATTAGTGTAATTTTTGTGCGAAAATAAGACTTTTGGGTTTTGGTGCCCTTTGAACCCTGGTGCATTCTTATGCATAAAAAACCATAGTGCTCGGAGCACTTTTCAGTTTTGAGGTCCAAGGTGCCATGTGGTCCAATTTTGGGGCACGTTGTGCATTTACGGCCCATTGTGCAATTTTCGTGCCAAAATAAGTCTTTTTGGTTTTGGTGCCTCGTGATCCCTGGTCCATTCTTATGCATAAAAAACCATAATGCTCAGAGTACTTTTCAGTTTTGAGGTCCGAGGTGCCCCGTGGCCAAATTTTGGTGCCCGTGGTGCATTTTCGGCCCATTGTGCAATTTTCGTGCGAAAATAAGACATTTGGATTTTGGTGCCCCATGATTCCTGGTGCATTCTTATGCATAAAAAACCATAATGCTCGAAGCACTTTTAAGTATTGATGTCCGAGGTGCCTCGTGGTCCAATTTTGGTGCCCGTGGTGCATTTTCGGCCCATTGTGCAATTTTCGTGCAAAAAGAAGACTTTTGGGTTTTGGTGGCCCATGATCCCTGGTGCATTCTTTTGCATAAAAAACCATCATGCTCAGAGCACTTTTCAGTTTTAAGGTCCGAGGTGCCCCGTGGTCCAATTTTGGTGCCCGTGGCGCATTTTCGGCCCATTGTGCAATTTTTGTGCGAAAATAAGACTTTTGGGTTTTGGTGCCCCGTGATCCCTGGCGCATTCTTATGCATAAAAAACCATAATGCTTGGAACACTTTTCAGTTTAGAGGTTCGTGGTGCCCCGTTATCCAATTTTGGTGCCGATGGTGCATTTTCGCCCATTTGTGAAATTTTCGTGCGAGAATAAGACTTTTGGGTTTTGGTGCCCCATGATCCTTAGTGCATTCTTATGCATAAAACTCCATAATCCTCGGAGCAATATTCAGTTTTAAGGTCCTTTGTGCCTCGTGGTCCAATTTTGGTGCCGGTGCTGCATTTCTGACCATTTGTGCAATTTTCGTGCAAAAATAAGACTTTTGGGTTTTGGTGCCCCGTGTGTCCTTGGTGCATTCTTATGCATAAAAAACCATAATTCTCAAAGCAGTTTTCAGTCTTGAGATTCGTGGTGCCCGGTGGTCCAATTTTTGTGTCGGGGGAGCATCTCGGCCATTTGTGCAATTTTCGTAAGACTTTTGGGTTTTGGTGCCCTGTGAACCCTGGTGCATTCTTATGGATAAAAAACCATAATGCTCGGAGTACTTTTTAGTTTTGAGGTCCGAGGTGCCTCATGGCCCATTGTGCAATTTTTGTGCAAAAATAAGACTTTTTCGTTTTGGTGCCCCGTGATCCTTGGTGCATTCTTATGCATAAAAACTCACAATGCTCGGAACAGTTTTCAATCTTAGGTTCGTGGTGCCCTGTGGTCCAATTTTGTTGCCGGGTGTGCATTTTCGACCATTTGTGCAATTATCGACCAAAAATAAGACCTTTGGGTTTTCGTGCCCTGTGATCCCTGGTGCATTCTTATGCATAAAAGGTCGTAATGCTCGAAGCACTTTTAAGTATTGTGGTCCGAGGTGCCACGCGGTCCAATTTTGGTGCCCGTGGTACATTTTCAGCCCATTGTACAATTTTCGTGCGAAAATAAGACTTTTGGATTTTAGTGACCCCTGATCCCTAGTGCATTCTTATGCATAAAAAACCATAATTCTTGGAACAATTTTCAGTTTTGAGGTCCGTGGTGCCCCGTGGTCCAATTTTGGCGCTGGTGCTTTATTTTCGACCATTTGTGAAATTTTCGTGCGAAAATAAGACTTTTGGGTTTTGGTTCCCCGTGATCCTTGGTGCATTCTTATGCATAAAAAACCATAATGCTCTGAACACTTTTCAGTTTTGAGGTCCGGGGTGCCCCATGGTCCAATTTTGGTGTCGGTGGTGCATTTTTGGCCATTTGTGCAATTTTCGTGCGAAAATAAGACTTTTAGGTTTTGGTGCCACGTTATACTTTGTGCATTCTTATACATAAAAAACCATAATGCTCGGAGAACTTTTAAGTTTTGAGGTCTGAGGTGCCCCGTGGTCCAATTTTGGTGCCCGTGGTGCATTTTCGGCGCATTATGCAATTTTTGTACGAAAATAAGACTTTTGGATTTTGGTACCCCGTGATCCCTGGTGCATTCTTATGCATAAAAAACCATAATGCTTGGAACACTTTTCAATTTAGAGGTCTGTGGTGCCCCGTGGTCCAATTTTGGTGTCGATGCTGCATGTTCGGCCATTTGTACAATTTTCGTGCGACAATATGGCTTTTGGGTTTTGGTGCCCCGTCATCCCTGGTGGATTATAAAAAACCATAATGCTTGGAGGACTTTTCAGTTTTGAGGTCCGTGGTGTCCCGTGGTCCAATTTTGGTGCACGTTGTGCATTTACGGCCCATTGTGCAATTTTCGTGCCAAAATAAGTCTTTTTGGTTTTGGTGCCCCGTGATCCCTCGTCCATTCTTATGCATAAAAAACCATAATGCTTGGTGAACTTTTAAGTTTTGAGGTCCGAGGTGCCCCGTGGTCCAATTTTGGTGCCCGTGGTGCATTTTCGGCGCATTGTGCAATTTTTGTGCGAAAATAAGACTTTTGGGTTTTGGTGCCCTATGATCCCTGGTGCATTCTTATGCATAAAAAACCATAATGCTTGGAACACTTTTCAATTTAGAGGTCCGTGGTGCCCCGTTGTCCAATATTGGTGTCGGTGCTGCATGTTCGGCCATTTGTACAATTTTCGTGCGACAATATGACTTTTGGGTTTTGGTGCCCCATCATCCCTAGTGGATTCTAATACATAAAAAACCATAATGCTTGGAGGACTTTTCAGTTTTGAGGTTCGTGGTGTCCCGTGGTCCAATTTTGGTGCACATTGTGCATTTACGGCCCATTGTGCAATTTTCGTGCCAAAATAAGTCTTTTTGGTTTTGGTGCCCCATGATCCCTGGTCCATTCTTATCATAAAAAACCATAATGCTCGGTGAACTTTTAAGTTTTGAGGTCCGAGGTGCCCCGTGGTCAAATTTTGGTGCTCGTGGTGCATTTCCGGCCATTTGTGCAATTTTCGTGCGTAAATAAGACTTTTGGGTTTTGTTTCCCCGTGATCCTTGGTGCATTCCTATGCATAAAAAACCATAATGCTTGGAACAGTTTTCAGTCTTGAGATTCGTGGTGCCCGGTGGTCCAATTTTTGTGCCGGGGGTGCATTGTCGGCCATTTGTGCAATTTTTGTGTGAAAATAAGACTTTTGAGGGATACCAGAATCCCAACCCGAACAACAACAACAACAACAACAACAACAAATCAGAGTGCTATAGGTGTGGAGGACCACATCTAGCAAGGAACTTCAACCAGTCACAAGTTGTTATCTGTAACAACTGCGGGAAAATGGGGCACGAAACCAAGAACTGTTGGGCTGCTCCGAGGATCATCAGAGGTGCCAAAAATGCGGTGAAGGATAATCAAGGGAGACCAAGGTTAGTTGCGAAGGTATTTGCTATGAGTGGCTCCGAGGTCACTGCATCTGATGACCTAATCCAAGGTTAGTAAATTTCGGGGACGAAATTTCTAAAAGGGTGGGAGAGTTGTAACACCCTGAAAATTTCAACTCAGTTATATAAGTATATACGTATATATATTTATAAATATGTATATATTTATATAATTCTCTGTAAGTAACTCTCTGAAATTAATTTTCTACAATTAATTCTCTGTAGTTACTTTCTTGTGTTTTTGTTTGTAAGTTGCTATAAAATTCTGTGTGATTGAATTGTTTATGTTGTGTATTTATTTATTTAATTGTGCAGTGTAATATGTGCTTAATGATCAACTACGTATGGCTCGAAAATGGACTGTCCTATTTTGGGGTTTCACTGGAACAGGGCTCGATTTTTGTTAAAATTCTCCCTGTGTACTTAATGTTTTTGAAATGTAATTAAACCTTTAAAAACTAGACACAATAAGCTTTTTAACCATGTATATTACAAAAATTTCCAAGCACAATTTACAAATTAATTTTTCAAAAAGAAATAGAACAAGGGTTTAGGACCCTGTTTTAAGTCAAAAATTGTAGGCTGTTAGGAATATTTTTACTGGGAACAATAGAAAATGAATTTGGAAGCAAGAAATACCTTTTTGGAAAGATCAAGATGCTAGCTTTAAACTGTAAAAAGTTTCATTTAATTTAGCTTTGGGAATAATTTACATTTCTTTGAGCTATGTTCAGTGAGCACTCAAAATCCAGGGCTGCTAACTTAGAAATTTTTTTATAAAATTTTATAGATGTTTATTTTATAAGTGGGATACCTTTCTGTAAACTAGATTTCAAGAGCTTCAATTTCATATAAAAAAATTTCAATTCCGAGGTTATTTGCTACAATCAGTGAGAGCTCACATTCAGTATTGCCAAAGAGAAATCTGCCTTTTTAGTCAATTGTGTTACCATATGTGTGTTATTTTGAATTGTGGCAATTATAATTATTAATTCTGATTTTGTAAGGCAGTGGATATGTAATATCCATTGACCTATTCTATTTTGGGTTTAAGTCCCAGAAATGTGAATCTTGGGTACTTAATATTTGAAAGTGTGGTTTTGTGTGCTTTTATGATACAGTCAGTCCTTTGGACTGTCGGTTGAACTTTGTGATAAAATTGTTTGTTTGTGTGATGTGTTCACAAGACTTAGGCGCGAGTACTTGTGAGGACAAGAACTATGTTCTAGTGTTTTTGGCTAGACTGCCATGTAACAGATAAATGAAGCATGAACAGTGAGCACAATTAATTAGACTATAAGATTTATTTTATTTTTATTAAATAGAAATTACTTAACGAACTCTTTATTTTATACATTGGACATAGCAAGAATTTAGGACCTTGGCGTGGATGAATCAATGGTAAGTTATTAATTATTAAAAATTATAGAAATTAATGAGAGGGTGAGGCACAAATAAAACTTAACAAGATTTTGTTACATGTTGTGAATCATGTTGATTTCTGAGAGTCGTGCAATGGAACTGCGTGTGCGCGGTGATTCGTGGGAACTGCAAGATGAAAAGAGAGTCACGTGGAGTGTTCCAGCTGTGAGAATAACAAAGAGAGGGGGGAGTTCGAAAGACGTGTCACGATGTAATGTGATGGTTACCCATAGAAAGGTGATGGAGGCAAATGTCCTCATACATATGATTTTTTAGCAGAGACGGGGTCTCAGGCTCAGCGTCTATTCGACCGTCCTGTACCATGTGCAGCAGAACCCCACTCTGACGAGGAAGAATAATCCTTGTGAGGAGAGCTATGGAGGAGTTAGTCCTCCGAGTATTGGATGATCACAGTTGGTACCTGGGAAATGATCGTAAGGCAAATTGACCTTGGAGGGTAAGGCACTGAGTTGTGACGATAGATCACATAGCTGACTCGGTCACCCTGACAAAAATACGAGACATCATCTGTTGGTGAGATCCCACCATAGTACCATGGTGAGAGGTGTACTCCCAACAATCATCCAACTCAATTGTGTAAGACCACTGAGTTCTGGGAGTTCCAGTCGCAGCTGGCCAGTAAGAAAGGATTTACAGAATTAGTGAAAGGAAACGATTAGGATTACGAGTGTGAACGTTAGACAACCATATGGCGGTGGTGGACAGGATTTTGTTTGTGACTTGTAAAGTCGTTGTTTGTGTGCTGCTTGATGAAGCAGAGAGTTCACCCTTCTATTTATTTTCTTTTAGGGGCAGATGGCAGCGGAGGACTCAACCCTCCATTGGTGGATTGAGAGCATATTTGGGAGATGGATAACAGTTGTGGTCCAGGGCGTAGATCACATCTTGGGCTACATCCGGTTCGCACAAATGCCCACGTATAACCCTTGGGGCTTAGGATCTCTGCATAGGGTGGGAGTTAGAAGATGACTACTCTGAGTCCTAGGACTTTCTTTTCTTTGTCATGTATCTAGTTGCGGTAGACATAGGCACTCAGATTTCTTTTGTTATGTGTATATGTCAGTCATCATGTCATATGACTATGTTCTAGTTTTCCCTTACTTTGCCTTTCTACGTGTTTACTGTTATGCTCCGGGGGTACATTATGTTAAACACTTTTAGATATGCATATGTTATATTTTAGTCAAAATTATCAATTGTATTTACATATTTCTACTCCTTCGAAAACTTAAAACTGTTCCTTTACAATAAAAATAACGCCAAAACCTTTTCTGCCAAATTATATTAACGCATTATAAGTATTAAAATGAAGCACAACTTTCGAAAATAAAATTGAGGAAAAAGTTTGTTTTAAAAAAAATCCATAAAATCCCAATTAAGTTTTCTTAATTTCACTAGATTTACGTAACTAAATTAATAAAAAAGTGTTATGAAATAATTAATTGAATTAAACCTCGCATATTTCCATAATAGAAATTAGGGTGTTACACAGAGCACTTTTAAGTATTGTGGTCCGAGGTGCCCCGTGGTCCAATTTTGGTGCCCGTGGTGCATTTTCGGCCCATTGTGCAATTTTCGTGCGAAAATAAAACTTTTGGGTTTTGGTGCACCATGATCCTTGGTGCATTCTTATGCATAAAAAACCATAATGCTCAGAGCACTTTTCAGTTTTGAGGTCCGAGGTGCCCGTGCGGCATTTTCGGCCCATTGTGCAATTTTCGTGAGAAAATAAGACTTTTGGGTTTGGTATCAGTGATTCCTGGTGCATTCTTATGCATAAAAACTCATAATGCTCGGAACACTTTTCAATTTTGAGGTCCGGGGTGCCCCATGGTCCAATTTTGGTGCCCGTGGTGCATTTTCGGCCCATTGTGCAATTTTCGTGCGAAAATAAGACTTTTGGTTTTGGGTACCCTGTGATCCCTGGTAAATTCTTATGCACAAAATCCCATAATGCTTGGAACACTTTTTAGTTTTGATGTCCGTGGTGACTCGTGGTCCAATTTTGGTGCCAGTGGTGCATTTTCGGCCATTTGTGCAATTTTCGTGCAAAAATAAGACTTTTGGGTTTTGGTGCCCCATGATCCTTGGTGCATTCTTATGCATAAAAAACCATAATGCTCAGAACACTTTTCAGTTTTGAGGACCGCAGTGCCCCGTGATCCAATTTTGGTGCCGGTGGTGCATTTCCGGCCACTTGTACAATTTTCGTGAGAAAATAAGACTTTTGGGTTTTGGTGCCCTGTGATCCTTGGTGCATTCCTATGCATAAAAAACCATAATGCTCGGAACATTTTTCAGTCTTGAGATTCGTGGTGCCCGGTGGTCCAATTTTGTTGCCGGGGGTGCATTCTCGGCCATTTGTGCAATTTTCGTGCGAAAGTAAGACTTTTGGGTTTTGGTGCCCTGTGAACCCTGGTGCATTCTTATGCATAAAAACCATAATGCTCGGAGCACTTTTTAGCTTTCAGGTCCGAGGTGTCCCGTGGTCCAATTTTGGTGCACGTGGTGCATTTATGGCCCATTGTGCAATTTTCGTGCGAAAATAAGACTTTTTGGTTTTGGTGCCCCGTGATCCTTGGTACATTCTTATGCATAAAAAACCATAATGCTCAGAACAGTTTTCAGTGCTGAGGTTCGTGGTTCCCCGTGGTCCAATTTTGGTGCCGGGGTGCATTTTCGGCCATTTGTGCAATTTTCGTGAGAATATAAGACTTTTGGGTTTTCGTACCCTGTGAACCCTGGTGCATTATTATGCATAAAAAACCATAATCCTTGCAACACTGTTCAGTTTTGATGTCTGTGGTGCCCCATGGGCCAATTTTGGTGGGGTGCATTTTCGGCCATTTGTGCAATTTTCGTGCGAAAATAAGACTTTTGGATTTTGGTGCCCCATGATCCCTAGTGGATTCTTATGCATAAAAAACCATAATGCTCATAACACTTTTCAGTTTTGAGGTCCATGGTGCCCCGTGGTCCCATTTTAGTTCCGGTACTGCATTTTCGGCCATTTGTGCAATTTTCGTGAGAATATAAGACTTTTAGGTTTTGGTGCCCTATGAACCCTGGTGCATTATTATGCATAAAAAACCATAATGCTTGGAACACTTTTCAGTTTTGATGTTCGTGGTGCCCCGTGGTCCAACTTTGGTGCCGGGGTACATTTTCAGCCATTTGTGCAATTTTCGTGCGAAAATAAGACTTTTGGGTTTTGGTGCCCCGTGATCCCTAGTGGATTCTTATGCATAAAAAACCATAATGCTTGGAACACTTTTCAATTTTGATGTCCGTGGTGCCCCGTGGTCCAATTTTGGTGCCGGGGTGCATTTTCGGCCATTTGTGCAATTTTCGTGTGAAAATAAGACTTTTGGGTTTTGGTGCCCCGTGATCCCTGGTGGATTCTTATGCATAAAAAACCATAATGCTCATAACACTTTTCAGTTTTGAGGTCCGTGGTGCCCCGTGGTCCCATTTTAGTGCCGGTACTGCATTTTTGGCCATTTGTGAAATTTTTGTGCGAAAAAAAGTCTTTTGGGTTTTGGTGCCCGTGATCCCTGGTGTATTCTTATGCATAAAAAATTATAATGCTCGGAGCACTCTTCAGTTTTGAGGTCCGAGGTGCCCCGTGGTCCAGTTTTGGTGCCGGTGGTGTATTTTCGGCCATTTGTGAAATGTTCGTGCGAAATAAGACTTTTGGGTTTTGGTGCCCCGCGATCCTTGGTTTATTCTTATGTATAAAAAAGCATAATGCTTTGAGCACTCTTAAGTTTTGAGGTCCGAGGTGCCCCGTGGTCCAGTTTTGGTGCCGGTGGTGTATTTTCGGCCATTTGTGAAATTTTCGTACGAAAATAAGACTTTTGGGTTTTAGTGCCCTGTGATCCCTGATGGATTCTTATGCATAAAAAAGAATAACACTTGAGCAATTTTCAGTTTTGAGGTCCGTGGTGCCCCGTGGTCCAATTTTGGTGCCGGTGGTGCATTTTCGACCATTTGTGCAATTTTCGTGTGAAAACAAAACTTTTGGGTTTTGGTGCCCCGTGATTCCTGCTGCATTCTTATGCATAAAAAACCATAATGCTTGGAGCAATTTTCAGTTTTGAGTCCCGAGGTGCCCCGTGGTCCAATTTTGGTTCCCATGGTGCATTTTCGGCCAATTATGCAATTTCGTGTGAAAACAAGACTTTTGGGTTTTAGTACCCCGTGATGCTTGGTGCATTCTTATGCATAAAAAATGTAAGGCTCAGAACAGCTTTTAGTCTTGAGGTTCTTGGTGTCCCGTGGTCCAATTTTGGTGCCGGGGGTGCATTTTCGGCCATTTGTGCAATTTTCGTGCGAAACTAAGACTTTTTGATTTTGGTGCATCGTGATCCCTGGTGTTTTCTTATGCATAAAAAACCATAATGCTCAAAGCACTTTTCAGTTTTGAGGTCCGAGGTGTCGTGTCCAATTTTGGTTTCGCTGGTGCATTTTCAGCCATTTGTGCAATTTTCGTGCAAAAATAAGACTTTTGGGTTTTGGTTCCCCATGATCCTTGGTGCATTCTTATGCATAAAAAACCATAATGCTCAGAACATTTTTCAGTCTTGAGACTCGTGGTGCCGGGTGGTCTAATTTTTGTGCCGGGGGTGCATTCTCGGCCATTTGTGCAATTTTCGTGCGAAAATAAGACTTTCGGGTTTTGGTGCCCCATGATCCCTGGTGCATTCTTATGCATAAAAAACCATAATCCGAGGTGCCCCGTGGTCTAATTTTGGTGTCCGTGGTGCATTTTCGGCCCATTATGCAATTTTCGTGCGAAAGTAACACTTTTGGGTTTTGGTGCCTTTGTGATCCCTGCTGCATTCTTCTGCAGAAAAAACCATAGTGTTCGGAAGACTTTTTAATTTTAAGGTTCGTGGTGCCGCGTGGTCCAATTTTGGTGCCGGTAATGCATTTTTGGCCATTTGTGCAATTTTCGTGCGAAAATAAGACTTTTGGGTTTTGGTGCCCTGTTAACCCTGGTGCATTCTTATGCATAAAAAACCATAATCCTCATAGCACTTTTCAGTTTTGAGGTCCGAGGTGCCCTGTGGTCCCATTTTGGTGTCTGTGGTGTATTTTCGGCCCATTATGCAATTTTCCTACCAAAATAAGACTTTTAGGTTTTGGTGCCCCGTGATCCCTGGTGCATCCTTATGCATAAAAAACAAAAATGCTCGGAGCACTTTTAAGTTTTGAGGTCCAAGGGGCCCCGTTGTCCAATTTTGGTGCCCGTGGTGCATTTTCGGCCCATTGTGCAATTTTCGTGCCAAAATAAGACCTTTGAGTTTTGGTGCCCCATGATCCTAGGGGCATCCTTATGCATAAAAAAATCATAATGCTCTAAGCACTTTTTAGGTTTGAGGTCTGTGATGCCCCATGGTCTAATTTCGGTGCCTGTGGTTTATTTTCGACCCATTGTGCAATTTTCGTGCGAAAATAAGACTTTTGGGTTTTGGAGCCCCGTGATCCATGCTGCATTCTTATGCACAAAAAACGATAATGCTCGGAGCACTTTTTAGTTTTGAGGTCCAAGGTGCCCAGTTGTCTAATTTTGGTGCCCGTGGTGCATTTTCGACCATTTGTGCAATTTGGGTGCGAAAATATGACTTTTTGGTTTTGGTGTCCCGTGATCCTTGGTGTATTCTTATGCATAAAAAACCATAATGCTAGGAACACTTTTCAGTTTTGAGGTCTGTGGTGCCCCGTGGTCCAATTTTGGTGCCGGTAATTCATTTTCGGCTATTTGTGCATTTTTCATGCGAAAATAAGACTTTTGGGTTTTGGTGCCCCGTGATCCCTGGTGCATTCTTATGCATAAAAAACCATAATACTCGGAACACTTTTCAGTTTTGAGGTCTGTGGTGTCCAGTGGTCCAATTTTGGTGCCCCGTTGTACATATTTGGCCCACGGTGCAATTTTCGTCCCAAAAAAAGAATTTGGGTTTTGGTGCCCCGTGATCCCTGGGGCATTCTTTTGCATAAAAAACCATAATGCTTGGAGAACTTTTCAGTTTTGAGGTCTGGGGTGCCCCGTGGTCCAATTTTGGTCCTCACGGCACATAATGCAATTTTCGTGCAAAAATAAGACTTTTGGATTTTGGAGCACCGCAATCCTTGGTGCATCCTAATGCATAAAAAGCGATAATGCTCAGAGCACTTTTCAGTTTTGAGGTCCATGGTACCCCATGGTCTAATTTTGGTGCCCGTGGTGCATTTTCGGCCCATTATGCACTTTTCGTGCCAAAATAAGACTTTTAGGTTTTGGTGCCCCGTGATCCCTGGTGTACCTTATGCATAAAAATCCATAATGCTCGGAGTACTTTTCAGTTTTGAGGTCCATGGTGCCCCGTGGTTCAATTTTTATGCTCATGGTGCATTTTCGTCCCATTGTACAATTTTCGTGCGCAAATAAGACTTTTGGGTTTTGGTGCCCCGTGATCTCTGGTGGATTCTTATGCATAAAAAATGATAATGCGCAAAGCACTTTTCAGTCTTTAGGTCTGTGGTGCCTCCTGGTCCAATTTTGGGGCTCGTGGTGAATTTTCGGCGCATGGTGCAATTTTCGTGCCAAAATAAGACTTTTAGGTTTTGGTGCCCCGTGATCCTTGGTGCACCCTTATGCATAAAAAACCATAATGCTCTGAGCACTTTTCAGTTTTGAGGTACGTGGACTCCCGTGGTCCAATTTTGGTGCCGGGGGTGCATTTTCGACCATATGTGTAATTTTTGTGTGAATAAAGACTTTTGGGTTTTGGTTCCCCGTGATCCTTGGTGCATTCTTATGCATAAAAAACCATAATGCTCGGAGCACTTTTCTGTTTTGAGGTCCGAGGTACCCCCGTGGTCCAATTTTGGTGCCCATGGTGCATTTTCGGCCCATTGCGCAATTTTCGTGCGAAAATAAGACTTTTGGATTTTCGTGTCCTTTGATCCCTAGTGCATTCTTATGCATAAAAAACCATAATGCTCGGACCACTTTTAAGTATTGAGGTCCGAGGTGCCCCGTGGTCCAATTTTGGTGCCCATGGTGCATTTTCAGCCCATTGTGCAATTTTTGAGCGAAAACAAGACTTTTGGGTTTTGGTGCCCCGTGATCCCTAGTGCATTCTTATTCATAAAAAACCATAATTCATGGATCACTTTTCAGTTTTGAGGTCCGAAGTGCCCCCATGGTCCAATTTTGGTGCCTATGGTGCAATTTTCGTGCAAAAATAAGACTTTTGGGTTTTGGTGCCCTGCGATTCCTGGTGCATTCTTATGTATAAAAAACCATAATGCTCAGAACACCTTTCAGTTTTGAAGTTTGTGGTGCCCCGTGGTCGAATTTTGGTGCCCGTGGTGCATTTTCGGCCATTTGTGCAATTTTCGTGTGAATAAAGACTTTTGGGTTTTGGTTCCCCTTGATCCTTGGCGCATTCTTATGCATAAAAACCATAATTCTCGGAGACCTTTTCTGTTTTGAGGTCCGAGGTGCCCCGTGGTCTAATTTTGGGGCCCGTCGTGCATTTTCGGCCCATTGTGCAATTTTCGTGCTAAAATAAGACTTTTGGATTTTGGTGCTCCACGATCCCTAGTGCATTCTTATGCGTAAAAAACCATAATACTTGGAACAATTTTCAGTTTTTGAGGTTTGTGGTGCCTTGTAGTCCAATTTTGGTGCTGGTGGTTAATTTTCGGCCATTTGTGCACTTTTCGTGGGAAAATAAGACTTGTGGATTTTAGTGCCTCGTGATCCCTGGTGCATTCTTATGCATAAAAAACCATAATGCTTGGACCACTTTTAAGTATTGAGGTCCGACGTGCCCCGTGGTACAATTTTGGTGCTCGTGCTGCATTTTTGGCCATTTGTGCAATTTTCGTGCGAAAATAAGACTTTTGGGTTTTGGTGCCCTTTGAACCCTGGTGCATTCTTAGGTATAGAAAACCATAATGCTAATAGCACTTTTCAGTTTTGAGGTGCGAGGTGCTTCGTGGTCCAATTTTGGTGCCGGTGGTGCATTTTCGGCCATTTGTGAAATATTCGTGCGAAAATAAGACGCTTGGGTTTTGGTGCCATGTGATCCCTGGTGCATTCTTATGCATAAAATACTATGTTGTTGGGACAACTTTTAAGTATTGAGGTCCAAGGTGCCCCGTGGTCCAATTTTAGTGCCCGTGGTACATTTTCAGTCCTTTGTGCAATTTTCGTGCGAAAATAAGACTCTAGGGTTTTGGTGCCATGTGATCCCTGGTGCATTCTTATGCATAAAAAACCATAATGCTTGGAAAACATATCAGTTTTGAGGTTCGTGGTGCCCCGTTGTCCAATTTTGGTGTCGGTGGTTCATTTTCGGCCATTTGTGAAATTATCCTGTGAAAATAAGACTTTTGGGATTTGGTGCCTCGTGATTCCTATTGCATTCGTATGCATAAAAAACCATGATGCTTGCAACACTTTTCAGTTTTTAGGTCCGTTGTGCCCCGTGGTCCAATTTTGGTGCCCGTGATGGATTTTTGGCCCATTGTGTAATTTTCATGCGAAAATAAGAATTTTTGGTTTTGGTGCCCTGTGATCCCTGGTGCATTCTTATGCATAAAAAACCATAATGCTTGGAAAACATATCAGTTTTGAGGTTCGTGGTGCCCCATTGTCCAATTTTGGTGACGGTGGTGCATTTTCGGCCATTTGTGCAATTTTCGTGCAAAAATAAGACTTTTTGGTTTTTGTGCCCCGTGATCCCTGGTGCATTCTTATGCATAAGAAACAATAATGCTTGGGGCACTTTTTGAGTTTTCAGGTCCATGGTGCCTCGTCGTCCAGTTTTGGTGCCGGTGGTGCATTTTCGGCCATTTGTGAAATGTTCCTGCGAAAATAAGACTTTTGGGTTTTGGTACCCCGTAATCGCTGGTGCATTCTTATGCATAAAAAACCATAATTATTGGACAACTTTTAAGTTTTGAGGTCCAAGGTGCCCCGGGGTCAAATTTTGGTGCCTGTGGTGCAATTTCGGCCATTTGTGCAATTTTCATGGGAAAATAAGACTATTGGGTTTTGGTGCCCCGTGATCCCTAGTGCATTCTTATGCATAAAAACCATAACACTCTAAGCACTTTTCAATCTTGAGGTCCAAGGTGCCCCGTGCTCCAATTTAGGTGCCCATGGTGCACTTTCGGCCCATTGTGCAATTTTCGTGCCAATGTAAGACTTTTGGGTTTTGGTGCCCCATGATCCCTGGTGCATTCTTATGCATAAAAAAGCATAAGGCTCGAAAAAGTTTTCAGTTTGAGGACTGTGGTGCCCCGTGGTCCAATTTTGACGCCGGTAGTGCATTTTCGGCCATTTGTGCAATTTTCGTGCGAAAATATGACTTTTGGGTTTTGGTGCCCCGTGATCCCTCGTGCATTCTTATGCATAAAAAACTATTATACTCAGACAACTTTTAAGTATTGAGGTCCGAGGTGCCCCGTGGTCCAATTTTGGTGCCCGTGGTGCATTTTCGGCCCATTGTGCAACTTTCTTGTGAAAATAAGACTTTTGGGTTTTGGTGCCCTATGATCATTTGTGCATTATTGTGCATAAAAAACCATAATGCTCGGAGAACTTTTAAGTATTGAGGTCCGAGGTCCCCCGTGGTCCAATTTAGGTGCCCGTGGTCCATTTTCAGCCTATTGTGCAATTTTCATGGGAAAATAAGACTTTTGGGTTTTGGTGCCCTGTGATCCCTAGTGCATTCTTATGCATAAAAAGCTATAATGCTCGGAACACTTTTCAGTTTTGAGGTCCGTGGTGTCCCGTGGTCCAATCTTGGTGCCCATGGTGCATTTTTGGCCCATTGTGCAATTTTCGGGCGAAAATAAGACTTTTGGGTTTTGGTGCCCCATGATCCCTAGTGCATTCTTATGCATAAAAACCCATAATGCTCGGAACACTTTTCAGTTTTGAGGTCCGTGGTGCCCCGTGGTCCAATTTTGGTGCCAATGGTGCATTTTCGGCCATTTGAGAAATGTTCCTGCAAAAATAAGACTTTTGGGTTTTGGTACCCCGTAATCGCTGGTGAATTCTTATGCGTAAAAAACCATAATTCTTGGACAATTTTTAAGTTTTGAGGTCCAAGGTGCCCCGGGGTCAAATTTTGGTGCCTGTGGTGCAATTTCGGCCATTTGTGCAATTTTCATGGGAAAATAAGACTATTGGGTTTTGGTGCCCCGTGATCCCTAGTGCATTCTTATGCATAAAAAACCATAACACTCTGAGTACTTTTCAATCTTGAGGTCCAAGGTGCTCCGTGCTCCAATTTAGGTGCCCGTGGGGTACTTTCGGCCCATTGTGCAATTTTCGTGCCAATATAAGACTTTTCGGTTTTGGTGCCCGGTGATACCTGGTGCATTCTTATGCATAATGAAGCAGAAGGCTCGAAAAACTTTTCAGTTTTGAGGTTCGTGGTGCCCCGTGGTCCAATTTTGGTGCCGGTGGTTCATATTCGGCCATTTGTGCAAATTTCGTGCGAAAATAAGACTTTTGGGTTTTGGTGCCCTGTGATCCCTTGTGTATTCTTATGCTTAAAAAACCATAATGCTCGGAGCACTTTTATGTTTTGAGGTCTAAGGTGCCCCATGGTACAATTTTGGTGCGCGTCGTGCATTTTCGGCCCATTGTGCAATTTTCGTGCGAAAACTTTTGGGTTTTGGTGCCCCGTAATCCCTGCTGCATTCCTATGCATAAAAAACCATAATGCTCGGAAAATTTTTTAGTTTTGAGGTCCGTGGTGCCACGTGGTTCAATTTTGGTGCCAATGGTGCATTTTCGTCCATTTGTGCAATTTTCGTGCGAAAGTAAGACTTTTGGGATTTGGTGCCTCGTGATTCCTGGTGCATTCTTATGCATAAAAAACCATGATGCTTACAACACTTTTCAGTTTTCAGGTCCGTGGTGCCCCGTGGTCCAATTTTGGTGCCAATGGTGCATTTTCGGCCATTTGAGCAATTTTCTTACGAAAATAAGACTTTTGGGTTTTGGTGCCCCATGATCCCTGGTGCATTCTTGTGCATAAAAAACTATAACGCTCAGAACACTTTTCAGTTTTTAGGTTCTTGGTGCCCAGTGGTCCAATTTTGGTGTCGTTAGTGTATTTTTGGCCCTTTGTGCAATTTTCATGGGAAAATAAGGCTTTTGGGTTTAGGTGCCCCATGATCCCTAGTGCATTCTTATGCATAAACAACCATAACTCTAGGAGCACTTTTCAATCTTGAGGTCCGAGGTGCCCCGTGGTCCAATCTTGGTGCCCATGGTTCATTTTCGGCCCACTGTGCAATTTTCGTGCGAATATAAGACTTTTGGGTTTTGGTACCCCGTGATCCTTGGTGTATTCTTATGCATAAAAAAGCATAAGGCTCGGATAACTTTTCAGTTTTGAGGTCCGTGGTGCCCCGTGGTCCAATTTTGGCGTCGGTGGTGCATTTTCGGCCATTTGTGCAATTTTCGTGCGAAAATATGACTTTTGGGTTTTGGTGCCCCGTGATCCCTGGTGCATTCTTATGCATAAAAAAACTATAATGCTTGGACAACTTTTAAGTATTGAGGTCCAAGGTGCCCTGTGGTCCAATTTTGGTGCCCGTGCTGCATTTTCGGCCCATTGTGCAATTTTCGTACGAAAATAAGACTTTTGGGTTTTGGTGCCCTATGATACCTGGTGCATTGTTATGCATAAAAAACCATAATGCTCGGAGAACTTTTAAGTATTGAGGTCCGAGGTCCCCCGTGGTCCAATTTAGGTGCCCGTGGTCCATTTTCAGCCCTTTGTGCAATTTTAATGCAAAAATAAGACTTTTGGGTTTTGGTGCCCCGTGATCCCTAGTTCATTCTTATGCATAAAAAACCATAATGCTCGGAAGACTTTTCAGTTTTGAGGTCCGTGGTGCCCCGTGGTCCATCCTTGGTGCCCATGGTTCATTTTCGGCCCACTGTGCAATTTTCGTGCGAATATAAGACTTTTGGGTTTTGGTACCCCGTGATCCCTGGTGTATTCTTATGCATAAAAAAGCATAAGGCTCGGATAACTTTTCAGTTTTGAGGTCCGTGGTGCCCCGTGGTCCAATTTTGGCGTCGGTGGTGCATTTTCGGCCATTTGTGCAATTTTCGTGCGAAAATATGACTTTTGGGTTTTGGTGCCCCGTGATCCCTGGTGCATTCTTATGCATAAAAAAACTATAATGCTTGGACAACTTTTAAGTATTGAGGTCCAAGGTGCCCTGTGGTCCAATTTTGGTGCCCGTGCTGCATTTTCGGCCCATTGTGCAATTTTCGTACGAAAATAAGACTTTTGGGTTTTGGTGCCCTATGATACCTGGTGCATTGTTATGCATAAAAAACCATAATGCTCGGAGAACTTTTAAGTATTGAGGTCCGAGGTCCCCCGTGGTCCAATTTAGGTGCCCGTGGTCCATTTTCAGCCCTTTGTGCAATTTTAATGCAAAATAAGACTTTTGGGTTTTGGTGCCCCGTGATCCCTAGTTCATTCTTATGCATAAAAAACCATAATGCTCGGAAGACTTTTCAGTTTTGAGGTCCGTGGTGCCCCGTGGTCCAATTTTGGTGCCAGGGGTGCATTTTCGGCCATTTGAACAATTTTCTTGCAAAAATAAGACTTTTGGGTTTTGGTGCCCTGTGATCCCTGGTGCATTCTTGTGCATAAAAAACCATAACGCTCAGAACACTTTTCAGTTTTGAGGTTCGTGGTGCCCAGTGGTCCAATTTTGGTGTCGTTAGTGTATTTTCGGCCCTTTGTACAATTTTCATGGGAAAATAAGGCTTTTGGGTTTAGGTGCCCCATGATCCCTAGTGCATTCTTATGCATAAAAAACCATAACCCTAGGAGCACTTTTCAATCTTGAGGTCTGAGGTACCCCGTGGTCCAATCTTGGTGCCCATGGTGCATTTTCGGCCCATTGTGCAATTTTCGTGCGAAAATAAGACTTTTGGGTTTTTGTGCCCCGTGATCCCTGGGGCATTCTTATGCATAAAAAACCATAATACTCAGAACACTTTTCAGTTTTGATGTCCGTGGTGCCCCGTGGTCCAATTTTGGGGCCGATGGTGCATTTTCGGCCATTTGTGCAATTTTTGTGCGAAAATAAGACTTTTGGGTTTTGGTACCCCGTAATCGCTAGTGCATTCTTATGCATAAAAAACCATAATGCTTGGACAACTTTTAAGTTTTGAGGTCCGAGGTGCCCCGGGGTCCAATTTTGGTGCCCGTGGTGCATTTTCGACCATTTGTGCAATTTTCATGGGAAAATAAGACTATTGGGTTTTGGTGCCCGGTGATCGCTAGTACATTCTTATGCATAAAAATCTATAACACTCTGAGCACTTTTCAATCTTGAGGTCCAAGGTGCCCCGTGTTCCAATTTAGGTGCCTATGGTGCATTTTCGGCCCATTGTGCAATTTTCGTGCGAATATAAGACTTTTGGGTTTTGGCGCCCCGTGATCCCTCGTGCATTCTTATGCATAAAAAAGCATAAGGCTCGGAAAACTTTTCAGTGTTGAGGTCCGTGGTGCCCCGTGGTCCAATTTTGGTGCTGGTGGTGCATTTTCGGCCATTTGTGCAATTTTCGTGCGAAAATATGACTTTTGGGTTTTGGTGCCCCGTGATCCCTCGTGCATTCTTATGCATAAAAAACTATTATACTCAGACAACTTTTAAGTATTGAGGTCCGAGGTGCCCCGTGGTCCAATTTTGGTGCCCGTGGTGCATTTTCGGCCCATTGTGCAACTTTCGTGCGAAAATAAGACTTTTGTGTTTTGGTGCCCTATGATCATTTGTGCATTCTTGTGCATAAAAAACCATAATGCTCTGAGTACTTTTAAGTATTGAGGTCCGAGGTCCCCCGTGGTCCAATTTAGGTGCCCGTGGTCCATTTTCAGCCTATTGTGCAATTTTCATGCGAAAATAAGACTTTTGGGTTTTGGTGCCCCGTGATCCCTAGTGCATTCTTATGCATAAAAAGCCATAATGCTCGGAACACTTTTCAGTTTTGAGGTCCGTGGTGCCCCGTGGTCCAACCTTGGTGCCCATGGTGCATTTTTGGCCCATTGTGCAATTTTCGTGCGAAAATAAGACTTTTGGGTTTTGGTGCCCCATGATCCCTAGGGCATTCTTATGCATAAAAAACCATAATAGTCAGAACACTTTTCAGTTTTGATGTCCGTGGTGTCCCGTGGTCCAATTTTGGTGCCGGTGGTGCATATTCGGCCATTTGTGCAAATTTCGTGCGAAAATAAGACTTTTGGGTTTTGGTGCCCTGTGATCCCTTGTGTATTCTTATGCTTAAAAAACCATAATGCTCGGAGCACTTTTATGTTTTGAGGTCTAAGGTGCCCCATGGTACAATTTTGGTGCTCGTCGTGCATTTTCGGCCCATTGTGCAATTTTCGTGCGAAAATAAGACTTTTGGGTTTTGGTGCCCCGTAATCCTTGCTGCATTCCTATGCATAAAAAACCATAAAGCTCAGAAAAATTTTTAGTTTTGAGGTCCATGGTGCCCTGTGGTTCAATTTTGGTGCCGATGGTGCATTTTCGTCCATTTGTGCAATTTTCGTGCGAAAATAAGACTTTTGGGATTTGGTGCCTCGTGATTCCTGGTGCATTCTTATGCATAAAAAACCATGATGCTTGCAACACTTTTCAGTTTTCAGGTCCGTGGTGCCCCGTGGTCCAATTTTGGTGCCGGTGGTGCATATTCGGCCATTTAGTGCCCCGTGGTCCCTGGTTCATTCTTATGCATAAAAAACCATAATGCACGGAGTACTTTTCAGTTTTGAGGTTCGTGGAGCTCTGTGGTCCAATTTTGGTGCCCATGGTGCATTTTCGGCATATTGTGCAATTTTCATGCGAAAATAAGACTTTTGGATTTTAGTGCCCCGTGATCCATGGTGCATTCTTATGCATAAAAAACCATAAAGACTTTTCAGTTTTGCGGTCTGTGGTGCCCCGTCGTCGAAATTTGGTGTCGGTGGTGCATTTTCGGCCATTTGTGCAATTTTCATCAGAAAATAAGACTTTTGGGTTTTCGTGCCCTGTGATCCCTAGTGTATTCTTATGTATAAAAATCCATAATGCACAGAGCAATTTTCAATTTTGAGGTCCGACGTGCCCCGTGGTCCAATTTTGGTGTCCATGGTGCATTTTCGACCCATTATGCAATTTTCATGCGAAAAATAGACTTTTGGGATTTGGTGCCCTGTGATCCATGGTTCATTCTTATGCATAAAAAACCAAAATGCTCGCAACACTTTTCAGTTTTGAGGTCCGGGGTGCCCCGTGGTCTAATTTTGGTGCCCGTGGTGCAATTTCGGCCCATTGTGCAATTTTCGTGTGAAAATAAGACTTTTGGGTTCTGGTGCCCCGTGATCCCTTGTGCATTTTTATGCATAAAAAACCATAATGCTCGGAACACTTTTCAGTTTTAGGTCCGTCGTGACCCATCGTCCAATTTTGGTGTTGTGGTGCATTGTCGGCCATTTGTGCAATTTTCATGGGAAAATAAGACTTTTGGGTTTTGGTGCCCCGTGATCCCTAGTGCATTCTTATGCATAAAAAACCATAATGCTCATATCACTTTTCAATTTTGAGGTCCGACGTGCCCCGTGGTCCAATTTTGGTGTCCATGGTGCATTTTCGGCCCATTGTGCAATTTTCGTGCGAAAATATGGCTTTTGGTGCCCTGTGATCCCGGGTGCATTCTTATGCATAAAAACCCTTCATGCTCGGAGCACTTTTAAGTATTGAGGTCCGAGGTGCCCCGTGGTCCAATTTTGATGCCGATGGTGCATCTTCGGCCCATTGTGCAATTTTCGTGCGAAAATAAGAGTTTTGGGTTTTGGTGCCCCGTGATCCATGGTGCATTCTGATGCCTAAAAAACCATAATGCTCAGAACACTTTTTAGTATTGAGTTTTGCGGTGCCCTGTCGTCCAATTTTGGTGCCGGTGGTGCATTTTTGGCCATTTGTGCAATTTGCATGCGAAAATAAGACTTTTGGGTTTTGGTGCCCCGTGATCCCTCGTGCATTCTTATGCATAAAAAACCATAATGCTTGAAGCACTCTTCAGTTTTGAGGTTCGAGTTGCCCCGTGGTCTAATTTTTGTGCCCATCATGCATTTTCGACCTATTGTCCAACTTTCGTGCGAAAATAAGACTTTTAGGTTTTGGTACCCCGTGATCCCTCGTGCATTCTTATGCATAAAAAAGCATAATGCTCAGAGCACTTTTCAGCTTTTCAGGTCCAAAGTGCACCGTGGTCAAATTTTGGAGCACACGGTGCATTTTCAGCCCATTGTGCAACTTTCATGCGAAAATAAGACTTTTGGGTTTTGGTGTCCCGTGATCCCTGGTGCATTCTTATTCATAAAAACCCATCATGATAGGAGCACTTTTGAGTATTGAGGTCCGAGGTGCCCCGTGGTCCAATTTTGATGCCCGTGGTGCATTTTCGGCCCCTTGTGCAATTTTCGTTCGAAAATAAGACTTTTGGGTTTTAGTGCCCCGTGATCCCTGGTTCATTCTTATGCGTAAAAAACCATAATGCTCGGAGCACTTTTAAGTATTGAGTTCCGAGGTGCCCCGTGGTCCAATTTTGGTGCCGGTGGTGCATTTTTGGCCATTTGTGAAATTTGCATGCGAAAATAAGACTTTTGGGTTTTGGTGCCCCATGATCCCTCGTGCATTCTTATGCATAAAAAACCATAATGCTCGAAGCACTCTTCAGTTTTGAGGTTCGAGTTGCCCCGTGGTCTAATTTTTGTGCCCATCATGCATTTTCGACCCATTGTCCAACTTTCGTGCGAAAATAAGACTTTTGGGTTTTGGTGCCCCGTGATCCCTCGTGCATTCTTATGCATAAAAAATCATAATGCTCAGAGCACTTTTCAGTTTTCAGGTCCAAGGTGCACCGTGGTCAAATTTTGGAGCACGCGGTGCATTTTCAGCCCATTGTGCAACTTTCGTGCGAAAATAAGACTTTTGGATTTTCATGCCCTGTGATCCCTAGTGTATTCTTATGCATAAAAATCCATAATGCACAGAGCAATTTTCAATTTTGAGGTCCGAGGTGCCCCGTGGTCCAATTTTGGTGTCCATGGTGCATTTTCGACCCATTATGCAATTTTCGTGCGAAAAATAGACTTTTGGGATTTGGTGCCCTGTGATCCATGGTTCATTCTTATGCATAAAAAACCAAAATGCTCGCAACACTTTTCAGTTTTGAGGTCCGGGGTGCCCCGTGGTCTAATTTTGGTGCCTGTGGTGCAATTTCGGCCCATTGTGCAATTTTCGTGTGAAAATAAGACTTTTGGGTTCTGGTGCCCCGTGATCCCTTGTGCATTTTTATGCATAAAAAACCATAATGCTCGGAACACTTTTCAGTTTTAGGTCCGTCGTGACCCATCGTCCAATTTTGGTGTTGTGGTGCATTGTCGGCCATTTGTACAATTTTCATGGGAAAATAAGACTTTTGGGTTTTGGTGCCCCGTGATCCCTAGTGCATTCTTATGCATAAAAAACCATAATGCTCATATCACTTTTCAATTTTGAGGTCCGACGTGCCCCGTGGTCCAATTTTGGTGTCCATGGTGCATTTTCGGCCCATTGTGCAATTTTCGTGCGAAAATATGGCTTTTGGCTTTTGGTGCCCTGTGATCCCGGGTGCATTCTTATGCATAAAAACCCTTCATGCTCGCAGCACTTTTAAGTATTGAGGTCCGAGGTGCCCCGTGGTCCAATTTTGATGCCGATGGTGCATCTTCGGCCCATTGTGCAATTTTCGTGCGAAAATAAGACTTTTGGGTTTTGGTGCCCCGTGATCCATGGTGCATTCTGATGCCTAAAAAACCATAATGCTCAGAACACTTTTTAGTATTGAGTTTTGCGGTGCCCCGTCGTCCAATTTTGGTGCCGGTGGTGCATTTTTGGCCATTTGTGCAATTTGCATGCGAAAATAAGACTTTTGGGTTTTCGTGCCCCGTGATCACTAGTGCATTCTTATGCATAAAAAACCATAATGCTCGGAGAACTTTTCAATCTTCAGGTCCGAGGTGCCCCGTGATCCAATTTTGGTGCCCATGGTGAGTTTTGGCCCATTGTGCGATTTTAGTGCGAAAATAAGACTTTTGGGTTTTCGTGCCCCGTGATCCCTAGTGCATTCTTATGCATAAAAAACAATAATGCTTGGAACTCTTTTCAGTTTTCAGGTCCATGTTGCCCCTTGGTCCAGTTTTGGTGCCGGTGGTGCATTTTCAACCATTTTTGCAACTTTCATTCAAAAATTCGACTTTTGGGTTTTTGTGCCCCGTGATCCCTCGAGCATTCTTATGCATAAAAAACCATAATGCTTAGAGCACTTTTCAGTTTTGAGGTCCGAGGTGCCCCCTAGTCCAATTTTTGTGCCCGTGGTGAATTTTCGGCCCATTGTGCGATTTTAGTGCGAAAATAAGACTTTTGAGTTTTGGTGCCCCGTGATTCTTGGTACATTCTTATGCATAAAAAACCATAATGCTCGGAACACTTTTTAGTTTTGAGGTCCGCGGTGCCCTATGGTCCAATTTTGGTGCCGATGGTGCATTTTCGGCCATTTGTGCAATTTTCATGCGAAAATAAGACTTTTGGGTTTTCGTGCCCCGTGATCCCTAGTTCATTCTTATGCATAAAAAACATAATCCATGGAGCACTTTTTAATCTTTAGGTCTGAGGTGCCCCGTGGTCCAATTTTGGTGCCCATGGTGAATTTTCGGCCCATTGTGCAATTTTCGTGCGAAAATAAGACTTTTGGGTTTTCGTGCCCCGTGATCCCTGGTGCATTCTTATGCATAAAAAACAATAATGCTTGGAATACTTTTCAGTTTTGAGGTCCGAGGTGCCCCTTAGTCGAATTTTTATGCCCGTGGTGAATTTTCGGCCCGTTGTGCGATTTTAGTGCAAAAATAAGACGTTTGGGTTTTGGTGCCCCGTGATTCTTGGTACATTCTTATGCATAAAAAACCATAATGCTCGGAACACTTTTCAGTTTTGAGGTCCGTGGTGCCCTATGGTCCAATTTTGGTGCCGATGGTGCATTTTCAGCCATTTGTGAAATTTTCGTGCTAAAATAAGACCTTTGGGTTTTGGTGCCCCATGATCCCTGGTGCATGCTCATGCATAAAAAAACATAATGCTCAGAGTACTTTTCAGTTTTGAGGTCCGTGCTGCCCCGTGGTCCAATTTTGGTGCCCATGATGCATTTTCGACCCATTGTGCAATTTTCGTGGGAAAATAACACTTTTGGGTTTTGGTGCCCCGTGATCTAGTGTGCATTCTTATGGATAAAAAACCAGAATGCTCAGAACACTTTTCATTTTTGAGGTCCGTGGTGCCCCGTGGTCAAATTTTGGTGCCGGGGGTGAATTTTCGGCCATTTGTGCAATTTTCGTGCGAAAATAAGACTTTTGGGTTTTGGTGCGCCGTGATCCCTGGTGCATTCTTATGCATAAAAAACTATACTGCTAGAACCAACTTTAAGTATTAAGGTCCGAGGAGCCCTGAAGTCCAATTTTGGTGCCTATGGTGCATTTTCGGCCCATTGTGCAATTTTCGTGCGAAAATAAGACTTTTGGGTTTTGGTGCCCCGTGATCCCTGGTGCATTCTTGCGCATAAAAAACCATAATGCTCGGAACACTTTTCAGACTTGAGGTCCGAGGTGCATCGTGGTCCAAGTTTGGTGCCCATGGTGCATTTTCGGCCCTTTGTGCAATTTTCATGTGAAAATAAGACTTTTGGGTCTTGGTACCCCGTGATTCCTAGTACATTCTTATGCATAAAAAACCATAATGCTTAGTACGCTTTTTAGTTTTTAGGTACGTGGTGCCCCGTGGTTCAATTTTGGTGACGGTGGTGCATTTTCGGCCATATGTAGTATTTTCATGGGAAATATAAGAATTTTGGGTTTTGGTGGCCCGTGATCCCTAGTGCATTCTTATGCATAAAAAACAATAATGCTCGGAGCACTTTTCAATTTTGAGGTCCGAGATGCCCCGTGGTTCAATTTTGGTGCCCGTGGTGCATTTTCAGCGATTTGTGCAATTTTTGGGCAAAAATAAGACTGTTGGATTTTGGTGCCCCATGATCCCTGGTGCATTCCTATGCATAAAAAACCATAATGCTTGGAACACTTTTTCAGATTTGAGGTTCGTGGTGCCCTGTGGTCCAATTTTGGTGCTGGTGGTGCATTTTCGGCCCATTATGCAATTTTCGTGCGAAAATAAGACTTTTGGATTTTGGTGCCCCGTGATCTGTAGCTCATTCTTGTGCATAAAAAATCATAATGCTCGGAGCATTTTTCAATTTTGAGGTCCGAGGTGCCCCGTGGTCTAATTTTGGTGCCCATGGTGCATTTTCGGCCCATTGTGCAATTTTTGTGCGAAAATAAGACTTTTGGGTTTTGGTGCCCCGTGATCCCTGGTGCATTCTTATGCGTAAAAAACCATAATGCTCAGAACACTTTTCAGTTTTGAGGTCCGGGGTGCCCCCTGGACCAATTTTGGTGCTGGTGGTGCATATTCGGCCCATTGTGCAATTTTCGTGCGAAAATAAGACTTTTGGGTTTTGGTGTCCCGGGTTCCCTAGTGCATTGATATGCATAAAAAACCGTAATCCTCATACCACTTTTCAGTTTTGAGGTCCGAGGTGCACCGTGGTCCAATTTTGGTGCCGGTGGTGCATTTTCGGCCATATGTAGAATTTTCATGGGAAAATAAGAATTTTGGGTTTTGGTGACCCATGATCCCTAGTGCATTCTTATGCATAAAAAACCATAATGCTCGGAGCACTTTTCAATTTTGAGGTCCGAGGTGCCCCGTGGTCCAACTTTGGTGCCCGTGGTGCATTTTCGGCGATTTGTGCAATTTTTGGGCGAAAATAAGACTTTTGGGTTTTAGTACCCCATGATCCCTGGTGCATTCCTATGCACAAAAAACCACAATCCTTGGAAGACTTTTTAGTTTTGAGGTCCGAGGTGCCCTGTGGAACAATTTTTGTGCGCATGGTGCATTTTCGGCCAATTGTGCAATTTTCATGCGACAATAAGGCTTTTGGGTTTTTGTACCCTGTAATCCCTGGTGCGCCGTGATCCCTGGTACTTTCTTATGCATAAAAAACTATAATGCTTAGACCACTTTTAAGTATTGAGGTCCGAGGTGCCTCATCGTCCAATTTTGGAGCCCGTGGTGCATTTTCGGCCATTTATGCAATTTTAGTGCGAAAATAAGACTTTTGGGTTTTGGTGCCCCACGATCCTTGGTTCATTCTTATGCATAAAAAACCATAATTCTTGGAATACTTTTCAGTTTTGAGGTTCGTGGTGCCTCGTGGTCCAATTTTGGTGTTATGGTGCATTTTCGGCCATTTGTGAAATTTTCATGCGAAAATAAGACTTTTGGATTTTGGTGCCCCGTGATCCCTTGGGCATTCTGATGCATACAAAACCATAATGCTTGGACCACTTTTCAGTTTTGAGGTCCGAGGTGCACCGTGGTCCAATTTTGGTGCCCGTGGTGCTTTTTCGGCCCATTGTGCAATTTTAGTGTGAAAATAAGACTTTTGGGTTTTGGTGCCCCGTGATCCCTGGTGCATTCTTACGCATAAAAAGCCAAAATGCTCGGAATACTTTTCAGTTTTGAGGTCCGTGCTGCCTTGTGGTCCAATTTTGGTGTCGTGGTGCATATTCGGCCATTTGTGCAATTTTCGTGCGACAATAAGACTTTTGGGTTTTAGTGCCCCATGATCCCTAGTGCATTCTAATGCATAAAAAACCATAATTCTTTGAGCACTTTTCAGTTTTGAGGTCCGTGGTGCCCCATGGTCCAATTTTGGTGTCTGTGGTGCATTTTCGGCCCATTGTGCAATTTTCATGCGACAATAAGGCTTTTCGGTTTTTGTACCCTGTAATCCCTGGTGCGCGGTGATCCCTGGTACTTTCTTATGCATAAAAAACTATAATGCTTAGACCTTAAGTATTGAGGTCCGAGGAGCCCCGTCGTCCAATTTTGGAGCCCGTGGTGCATTTTTGGCCATTTGTGCAATTTTCGTGCGAAAATAAGACTTTTGGGTTTTGGTGCCCCGTCATCCTTCGTGCATTCTTATGCATAAAAAACCATAATTCTTAGAATACTTTTTAGTTTTGAGGTCTGTGGTGCACCGTGGTCCAATTTTGGTGCCTGTAGTGCGTTTTCGGCCATTTGTGCAATTTTTGTGCGAAAATGAGAATTTTGCGTTTTGGTGCTTCGTGGTCCCTAGTGCATTTTTATGCATAAAAAACCAGAATGCTCGGAGCACTCTTAAGTTTTGAGGTCCTAGGTGCCCCATGGTCCAATTTTGGTGCCCGTGGTGCATTTTCGGCCCATTGTACAATTTTAGTGTGAAAATAAGACTTTTGGGTTTTGGTGCCCCGTGATCCCTGGTGCATTCTTAAGCATAAAAAGCCAAAATGCTCAGAATACTTTTCAGTTTTGAGGTCCCTGCTGCCTTGTGGTCCAATTTTGGTGCTGTGGTGCATATTCGGCCATTTGTGCAATTTTCATACGACAATAAGACTTTTGGGTTTTAGTGCCCCATGATCCCTAGTGCATTCTTATGCATAAAAAACCATAATTCTTTGAGCACTTTTCAGTTTTGAGGTCCGTGGTGCCCCATGGTCCAATTTTGGTGTCTGTCGAGCATTTTCGGCCATTTGTGAAATTTTCGTTCGAAAATAAGACTTTTGGATTTTGGTGCCCCGTGATCCCTCGTGCATACTGATGCATAAAAAATCATAATACTTGGAGCACTATTCAGTTTTGAAATCTGAGCTGCACCGGGGTCCAATTTTGGTGCTCGTGGTGCTTTTTCGACCCATTATGCAATTTTCGTGCGAAAATAAGACTTTTGGGATTTGGTGTCCCGTGATCCCAGGTGCATTCTTATGCATAAAAAACCATAATGCTCGGAGCACTTTTAAGTATTGAGGTCGGAGGTGCCCGTGGTCCAATTTTGGTGCCCGTGGTGCATTTTCGGCCCATTATGCAATTTTCGTGCAAAAATAAGACTTTTGGGTTTTGGTGCCCCATGATCCCTGGTGCATTCTTATGCATAAAAAACCATAATGCTCAGAACACTTTTCAGTTTTGAGGTTTGTGGTTCCCCGTGGTCCAATTTTGGTGGCGATGGTGCATTTTCGGCCATTTGAACAATTTTCGTGCGAAAATAAGACTTTTGGGTTTTGGTGCCCCGTGATCCCTGGTGCATTCTTATGCATAAAAAACCACAATGCTCAGAACACCTTTCAGTTTTGAGGTCCGTGGTGCCTCGTGGTCCCATTTTGGTGTCGGTGTTGCATATTCGGCCATTTATGCAATTTTCGTGCGAAAATAAGACTTTTAGGTTTTGGTGCCTTGCGATCCCTGGTGCATTCTTATGCATAAAAAACCATAATTCTTGGAATACTTTTCAGTTTTAAGGTCCGTGGTGCCTCATGGTCCAATTTTGGTGCATGTGGTGCATTTTCGGCCATTTGTGAAAATTTCGTGCGAAAATAAGAATTTTGGATTTTGGTGCCCCGCTATCCCTGGTGCATTCTGATACATAAAAAACCATAATGCTCAGAGCACTTTTCAGTTTTGAGGTCCGAGGTGCACCGTGGTCCAACTTTGGTGCCTGTGGTGCTTTTTCGGCCCATTGTGCAATTTTCGTGCAAAAATAAGACTTTTGGGTTTTGGTGCCCCGTCATCCCTGGTGCATTCTTATGCATAAAAAGCCATAATTCTTGGAATATTTTTCAGTTTTGAGGTCCTTGGTGCACCGTGGTCCAATTTTGGTGCCTGTGCTGCATGTTCGGCCATTTGTGCAATTTTCGTGCGAAAATGAGAACTTTGCGTTTTGGTGCTCCGTGGTCCCTGGTGCATTCTTATGAATAAAAAACCATATTGCTCGGAGCACTCTTAAGTTTTGAGGTCCGAGGTGGCCCGTGGTACAATTTTGGTGCTCGTTCTGCATTTTCGGCCCATTGTGCAATTTTAGTGCGAAAATAAGACTTTTGGGTTTTGGTGCTCCGTGATCCCTGGTGCATTCTTAAGCATAAAAAACCAGATTGCTTGGAATACTTTCCAGTTTTGAGGTCCATGGTGCCTTGTGGTCCAATTTTGGTGCCGGTGGTGCATATTCGGCCATTTGTGCAATTTTCATGCGAAAATAAGACTTTTGGGTTTTAGTACCCCATGATCCCTGGTGCATTCTTATGCATAAAAAACCATAATGCTTGCAGTACTTTTCAATTTTGAGGTCCGTGGTGCCCCATGGTCCAATTTTGGTACCCGGGGTGCATTTTCAGCCATTTGTGAAATTTTCGTGCAAAAATAAGACTTTTGGATTTTGGTGCCCCGTGATCCCTGGTGCATTCTGATGCATAAAAAATCATAATGCTCGGAGCACTTTTCCGTTTTGAGGTCCGAGGTGCACCGTGGTCCAATTTTGGTGCCCTTGGTGCTTTTTCGGCCCATTGTGCAATTTTCATGTGAAAATAAGAGTTTTGGGTTTTGGTGCCCCATGATCCCTGGTGCATTCTTATGCATAAAAAACCATAATTCTTGGAATACTTTTCAGTTTTGAGGTCCATGGTGTACCGTGGTCCAATTTTGGTGCCTGTGGTGCATTTTCGGCCATTTGTGAAATTTTCGTACGAAAATAAGACTTTTGGATTTTGGTGCCCCGTTATCCCTGGTGAATTCTGATGCATAAAAAATCATAATGCTCGGAGAACTTTTCAATTTTGAGATGCGGGGTGCACCGTGGTGCTTTTTCGACCCATTGTGTAATTTTCGTGCAAAAATAAGAGTTTTGGGTTTTGCTTCCCCGTGATCCCTGGAGCATTCTTATGCATAAAAAACCATAATTCTTGGAATACTTTTCAGTTTTGAGGTCCATGGTGCACCGTGGTCTAATTTTGGTGCTTGTGGTGCATTTTCGGCCATTGATGCAATTTTCATGCGAAAATAGGACTTTTAGGTTTTGGTGCCCTGTGAACCCTGGTGCATTCTTCTGCATAAAAAATCATAATGCTCAGAGCACTTTTCAATTTTGAGGTCCGAGGTGCCCCGTGGTCCAATTTTGGTGCCCGTGCTGCATTTTTCGGCCCTTTGTGCAATTTTTGTGCGAAAATAAGACTTTTGCGTTTTGGTGCCCTGTGATCCCTGGTGCATTCTTATGCATAAAAAATCATAATGTTCGGAACATTTTTTAGTTTTGAGGTTCATTGTAACACCCTAAGTTCTATAATGATGAATATGCGATATTTGATTCTATTAATTATTTTATAAAATGCCTTAATTAATTTACTTAAGAAAACACGTGAAAGGTGAAAGAAACATAATAAGACTTTAGTGAAAATTTTAAAACTTTTTAATTCAATTTTAATTGTGAAAGTTATAGTTTTCTTTAGCAGTTATAACGCGTTATTTAATTCAACAAAAAGGTCAGCGTAGTTTCAATCATAAAAGGTCGAATTAAATTTTTGTATATGCAGAAATAAAACAATGGAAGATGCGTAGGACTAGAAATGTAAACATGTAGATACATATATGTAACCAAAAGACATAACGTACTCCCGGAGAATAAGTACAGAAAGATACTACATGGTCCACATGATGACTGAATATGTACAACAAAATATCTGAGATGCTTTGATCTACCCGACCAAATACATGATAAAGCAAAATAAGATCCTAGCTCCTAGAGCAGTCATCGTCTACACCTACCCTGTGAAAGACTCAACCCAAAAGCCTAGGTGGGTCGCTAGGTGATGTGGTCCTAACAGTGAGACTCGCAAGAAGAAATCTCAAATGAATCCCCAAGAGACTCTCTCTCTGAGTCCTCCTAGGGATCCTCCTCTATGTCAGACTCCACCAACCAACTTGCTCCACCGACTAAAGCCTCCACGACCAACTCTGCTGCTACTGCAACTGCTACTGGCATCACCTGATTCCCCTCAGTAGGAATCTCGTCCATGTCCACAGGTATTTCCACCTCTGCAGGAGCCATCTCCCAACGCTCAGGGTCACTGTGCTCCCCCAACTATAACTCCAACTCTAAGGAATAAAATGCAGTGGGGGTGCGCTCTGAGTTAGTTGGGTGTGGTCCTGGCCCTCTAGATGACGTAGCGACTGAAGAGACGTAGATGACCTCCACAGGTTCGGCTTGCTGGTAATAGGGCGGCGTAGGTTGTGTCCACCACACTAAATACTCGTATATAATAGGATAAACTCCGGGCTCGTACTCCGGCGTGTGAACCAAACGGATGTAGCCCGTAAAATGATCTACATGCCTAACCAAATCGGGCTCCCACCTCCCGTAGATGCACTCAACTTCCCAGAAATGTTGAGGGTCCGGGACTGCCATCTGATCCTAAAAAAAACAAAACAACAAGAGGGTAACTCTCTGCTTCGTCAAGCAGTACACACAAAACGACTTTAGAAGTCACAAACATCTACGATCAACTACTTCGATGTGGCTATCTACCGATCACTCTCGACACCTAATCGTTTTCATTACCAGAACCATTGACTCATTTTTCACTAGCCAGCTGCCACTGGAACTCCCAGAACTCAGTGGTCTTACATAAATTTAAGCTAGATGACAGGTTGGGAGTACACCCATTCTCCACCGTACAATGGCAGGGCTCTCACCAATCGATGATGACTCGTAATTTCTGTCGTGATTGCCAAGTCGGCTATGTGACTAGCGTCACAACTCGGCGCCATATATCCCCCAAGGACTGCCTCCTAACAATCATCTCCCAGGTACCAACTGTGGCCATCTAATGCTCTGAGGACTGACTCCTCAACACTCTCCTCACCGAGTTTATTTTATTTCTTCGTCGCCTGTGGGTTTCTAGCTGTACATGGTACAGGTGCAGACAAATTGACGTCGAGCTAAAGGTACCACCTCTACGCTCACATATGCATATATAAATAAGGACTTTGCCTTTATCGCTACATCGTAACGATCTCATCACCCCAGGTGATGCATCATTTGCAATCCGACCTTGGTTCACAGATAACTCGCAGCCGAAATATCCCACGCGACTTTCTTACATTCTTGAAGTTCCAGAGATCCGACATACTCTCGTATCTTCATAGTACAACTCTCAACTCACATAAGTCACAGCGTGTCATATATTTTATTACGTTTTATATATTCTTTACCCTCTCAAGTGTCTTATGATTTTAAAAAAATATATTTATACTCACCATTATTCCTCCATGCAAAGGTCCTAAATCCTTTTCAATGTCCAATGCATAAAAGAAATAGTTCATTTCTTAATCTATATTAATAAACTAAATGAAAATAAAATAAATAAAAAAAATCTCTTAGATCATTTAAATGTGCTCACTATACAAGTTATATTTATCTTTGAATAGCAATTTTGCTATTGACACTAGAAATCAATTCTAGTTACTACAAGTACTCGCGTCGAGTCTTGTAGACACATCACACCAACAAACAATTTTACCACCAGATTCAAACTCCGGTCTAGAGATCGTATCACCAAAACAGAGAAAACCACACTTTCAATATCAAATGCTCAAGGTTTTCCTCCCTGAGACTTAAATGAATCAATCAAAATAATGGTTATATTATATCCATTATCTCACATAATCAAAATATTAGTTAAAGGTAAAATGACAAAAGTGCACGTATTAATAATCACATTTGACTACTGAGTCAAAATTTCATTGACGGTACTGAATGTGAGCTCTCACTGAAACAAGCAAATGACCTCGGAATTTAAATATTTTTGTATTAAATTGAAGCTCTTGAAATCTAGTTTATAAAAAGGTGTCTCACTTATAAAATCAACATCTAGAAAATTTTATAAAAAAAATTTCTAAGTCAGCAACTCTAGATTTTTAGTGCCCACTGAACATAGCTCAAAGAAATGTAAATTTCTCCCACTTTCCAAAACTAAATTAACTGAAACTTTTTACAGTTTAAAGCTAACCCCTTGATCTTTCTAAAAAGGTATTTCTTGATTCTAAATTCATTTTCTATTGTTCCCAGTAAAAATATTACTAACAGCTTACAATTTTGACATCAAAACAGGGTCCTAAACAATTGGTTTGTTTCATTTGAAAAAAATAATTTATAAATTATGCTTGGAAATTTTTTTAATATACATGGTTAAAAATCTTATTTTGTCTAGTTGTTAAAGGTTTAATTAAATTTCAAAAACATTAAGTACACAGGGAGAATTTTAACAAAAACCGAGCCCTATTCCAGTGAAACCCCAAAACAGGACAGTCCACTTTCGAGCCATATATTAACCCCAATTTGAAATTATTTTTCAAATATGTCAACATAAAAGTTGTTGAATTTTATGTCTATTTTCATTAAAAACAAATTTGACAAAAAACCAACGGTTAGATCTTTCAAAAATGGCAAAACAGTGAGGGCTGTTCCATGCTAAACGAAAGGACAGCCACTGCCAACGAATTTTTAGTTAACAATTTTGAAAGAAAACTTGATCAAAACCATTTTTGAGAAAAAGGTACATGATCTCACTTGTTTCCAGAGCCATTTTCATTCCAATTACAAGATGAAAATGAACTTACTCCGTACATGCAAAGGCTCACAACTACTGCCAAAGAGAATTCAACACCACCCATCCACTTTCAACTCAACAAACAATTCAAACACATCTCAATTCTCAACAATGGAGGCATGCATGTATGCTATGGTTAAGGCCCCCAGCCCTTAACCATATTCTCAACAAGAAAAGAAAACAAAGAGTCCACAAGAGAGAGAAAGGAAGAAGAGATGAAGGGGAGACTAGGTAGAGAGGATGAGGGCTGTCAATGGCTTACATGCAAAGCTTCAAGCTCCAAAAATGGCTTCCCCTTCTCTTGTTGGTGTCTCGGCCAAGGAAGGAAAAGAGGTGAGAGAAGAGAGAATTTTGTATGTGTAAATTTTGCTTGTTAGGAGGATTAGTGAGTGAGTGTGTGAGCTTAGGGGTGTGGCCGTGGGTTTTGGGGTGGTTAGGTGTTGAGTTTAGGCTAGGCGTCAAGCCCTTGTGGCTTGCATGTAGGTTAGTTGTCATGCAATTGAGGTTAGAGAGTTTAGTTACTCAGTTTAGTTTACACAGTTTAATTTTACACCGTGTAATTGTAAAGAGATGGCTTTTAAAATTTTAAAACTTAATTCCTAATATCTAATTAATTTTATAAAACTTCTAGTAATAAAACTTTTCTAGTAGCTCAAATAAAATTTCCTCTATAAAGAAGTTATTTACAGATAAATTTTATAAGAGTTAACTTGGTGTGCAAGTTACTATAATTTAATATAATTAAAATACTTAAAACCGATTTGTAAACAATAAATTAATTAGTGCACAGCAATAGATATTATAAATAATCACTACTAGTAATTAATCTCAGCTCAATTAATTACTAGCAGACATATCAGATAGTCACTCATATTCAAATTTTGAGTACTTGAATATTAAGTACGTATCATGCTGCACATGACTAAAAGAAATACAATAACACAGAAAATTTAATTACACAAAATTCTACAGGCAGCTTAAAGGCAAAAACACAAGAAAGTAACTAAGAGAATTAATTGTAGGAAATTAATTCCAGAGAGTTACTTACAGAGAAATATATAAATATATACATATTTATAAATATATATGCATATATACTTATATAACTAAGTTGACATTTTCAGGGTAGTAATTGATTGTAGGTAATTTAATTACGAATCTTAGGAATTTAATTACATACACGTTGAGATTTTAAATCCAAATACACACACATGAAATTTAATAATTACATAAAACTCTATAAACAAACTTACAGACAATTCATACAGAAAAGTAACTACAGAGAATTAATTCTAGAGAATTAATTACAAAGAGTTACTCACAGAGAAACTTTTATTACAAGCAATTAGTTTTCAAGAAATTATCACATAGAAATTGATTACAGAGAACATTATATATATATATATATATATATATATATATATATATATATATATATCATTTTATAAATTTTTCCTATTTGACTATTATAACGAATTACTCATGTTGTTTATTTTCCACCATTTTTCTTATTTACTCAATTAATCACTAACTATATTTTAATTACTCAAAACACATTTTTTATTCTTATGTAAAATAAACAAATAAATTTCCATTAATTTCAAATTAAGTTACTCATGTTCCTACTTACTGGGTTGTAATTTTCGGGTTGTTACATTCGTGGTGCCCCGTGGTCCAATTTTGGTGCCGGTGGTGCATTTTCGGCCATTTGTGCAATTTTCATTCGAAAATAAGACTTTTAGCTTTTGGTGCCCTGTGATCCCTAGTGAATTCTTATGCATAAAAAATCATAATGCTTGGAGCACTTTTCAGTTTGGAGGTCCATGGTGCCCTGTTGTCCAACTTTGGTGCCGGTGATGCATTTTCGGCCATTTGTGAAATTTTCGTGTGAAAATAAGACTTTTGGGTTTTGGTGCCCCATGATCCCTAGTGCAATCTTATGCATAAATAACCATAATGCTTGGATAACTATTAAGTTTTGAGGTCCGAGGTGCCCCGTGGTCTTATTTTGGTGCCCGTGGTGCATTTTCGACCCATTTTGCAATTTTCGTGCAAAAATAAGACTTTTGGGTTTTGGTACCCTGTGATCCCTGGTGCATTCTTATGCATAAAAAACCATAATTCTCAAATCACTTTTAAGTATTGAGGTCCGAGGTGCCCCGTGGTCCAATTTTCGTGCCCGTGGTGCACTTTCGGCCCATTGTGCAAATTTCGTGCGAAAATAAGACTTTTGCATTTTGGTGCCCCGTGATGCTTGGGGAATTCTTATGCATAAAAAACCATAATGCTTAGAACTCTTTTCAATTTTGAGGTCTGTGGTGCCCCGTGGTCGAACATTGGTGCCAGTGGGCCATTTTCGGCCATTTGTGCAATTTTCATGCGAAAATAAGACTTATGGATTTTGGCGCCCTGTGAACCCTGGTGCATTCTTATGCATAAATAACCATAATGCTCATAATAGTTTTCAGTCTTGAGATTCGTGGTGCCCAATGGTCCAATTTTGGTGCCAAGGGTGCATTTTCGTCCATTTGTGCAATTTTTGTGCGAAAATAAGACTTTTGGATCTTGGTGCCTTGCGAACCCTAGTGCATTCATATGCATAAAAAATCATAATGCTCAGAGTACTTTTCAGTTTTGAGGTCCGAGTTGCACCGTGGTCCAATTTTGGTGCCCGTGGTGCACTTTCGGCCCATTGTGCAATTTTCGTGCGAAAATAAGACTTTTGGGTTTTGGTGCATCGTGATCCTTGGTGCATTCTTATGCATAAAAAACCATAATGCTCTGAATAGTTTTCAGTCTTGAGGTTCGTGGTGCCCCGTGGTTAGATTTTGGTGTCGTGGGTGCATTTTCTGCCATTTGTACAATTTTCATGCGAAAATAAGACTTTTGGGTTTTGGTGCCCCGTGATCCCTAGTGCATTCTTATGCATAAAAAACCATAATGCCTTAAGCACTTTTCAGTTTTGAGGTCCGAGGTGCCCCGTGGTCAAATTTTGGTGCCCGTGGTGCATTTTCGGCACATTGTGCAATTTTCGTGCCAAACTAAGACTTTTGGGTTGTGGTGCCCTTTGATCCCTGGTGCATTCTTATGCATAAAAAAACATAATTCTTAAAGCACTTTTCAGCTTTGAGGTCCGAGGTGCCCGTGGTCCAATTTTGGTGCCCGTAGGGAATTTTCGGCCCATTGTGATACTTTCGTGCCAAAATAAGACTTTTGGGTTTTGGTGCCCCATGATCCCTGGTGCATTGCTATGCAAAAAAATCAATAATGCTCAAAGCACCTTTCAGTTTTGAGGTCCGAAGTGCACTGTGGTCCAATTTTGGTGCCTGTGGTGCATTTTCGGCCATTTGAGCAATTTTCTTGTGCGAAAATAAGACATTTGGATTTTTGTGCCCCTTGATCACTGGTGCATTCTTATGCATAACAAACCATAAAGCTCAGAACACTTTTCAATTTTGAGGTCTGTGGTGCCCCGTGGTCCAATTTTGGTGCTAGTGGTGCATTTACGGCCATTTGAGCAATTTTCGTGCAAAAATAAGACTTTTTGGTTTTGGTGCCCCGTGATCCCTGGGCCATTCTTATGCATAAAAAACCATAATGCTCAGAACAGTTTTCAGTCTTGAAATTCATGGTGCCCCATGGTCCAATTTTTGTGCTGGGGGTGCATTTTCGGCCATTTGTACAATTTTCGTGCGAAAATAAGACTTTTGTGTTTTGGTGCCACGTGATACCTGGTGCATTCTTATGCATAAAAAACCATACTGATCAAAGCACTTTCTAGTTTTGAGGTTCGAGTTGCCCCGTGGTCCAATTTTGGTGCCCGTGGTGCATTTTCGGCCCATTGTGCAATTTTCGAGCCAAAATAAGACTTTTGGGTTTTGGTGCCCCATGATCCCTAGTGCATTCTTATGCATAAAAAACCATAATGCTCGAAGAAATTTTCAATTTTGAGGTCCGAGGTGCAATATGGTCCAACTTTGGTGCCGGTGGTGCATTTTCGGCCATATGAGCAATTTTCGTGCGAAAATAAGACTTTTGGGTTTTGGTGCCCCGTGATCCCTGGTGCATTCTTATGCATAAAAACCATAATGCTCGGAGCACTTTTCAGTTTTGAGGTCTGCGGTGACCCGTGGTCTAATTTTGGTCCCCGTGGTGCATTTTCGGCCCATTGTGTAATTCTCGTGCGAAAATAAGACTTTTTGATTTTGGTGCCCCGTGATCCCTGGTGCTTTCTTATGCATAAGAAACCATAATGCTTGGAACACATTTCAGTTCTGACGTTCGTGCTGCCCCGTGGTCCAATTTTGCTGCACCTGGTGCATTTTCGGCCCATTGTGCAACTTTCGTGCGAAAATAAGATTTTTGGGTTTTGGTGCACCGTGATCCCTGGTGCATTCTTATGCATAAAAAACCATAATGCTCTAAACAGTTTTCAGTCTTGAGGTTCGTGGTGCCCCGTGGTTAGATTTTGGTGTCGTGGGTGCATTTTCGGCCATTTGTACAATTTTCATGCGAAAATAAGACTTTTGGGTTTTGGTGCCCCGTGATCCCTGGTGCATTCTTATGCATAGAAAACCATAATGCCTTAAGCACTTTTCAGTTTTGAGGTCCGAGGTGCCCCGTGGTCGAATTTTGGTGCCCATGGTGCATTTTCGGCACATTGTGCAATTTTCGTGCCAAACTAAGACTTTTGGGCTATGGTGCCCTTTGATCCTTGGTGCATTCGTATGCATAAAAAAACATAATTCTTAAAGCACTTTTCAGCTTGGAGGTCTGAGGTGCCCCGTGGTCCAATTTTGGTGCCCGTGGGGCATTTTCGGCCCATTGTGATACTTTCGTGCCAAAATAAGACTTTTGGGTTTTGGTGTCCCATGATCCCTGGTGCATTGCTATGCATAAAAATCAATAATGCTCAAAGCACTTTTCAGTTTTGAGGTCCGAGGTGCACTGTGGTCCAATTTTGGTGCCTGTCGTGCATTTTCGGCCATTTGAGCAATTTTCTTGTGCGAAAATAAGACATTTGGATTTTGGTGCCCCTTGATCATTGGTGCATTCTTATGCATAACAAACCATAAAGCTCAGAACACTTTTCAATTTTGAGGTCCGTGGTGCCCCGTGGTCCAATGTTTGTGCCAGTGGTGCATTTTCGGGAATTTGAGCAATTTTCGTGCAAAAATAAGACTTTTGGGTTTTGCTGCCCCATGATCCCTGGGGCATTCTTATGCATAAAAAACCATAATGCTCGGAACAGTTTTCAGTCTTGAAATTCGTGGTGCCCAATGGTCCAATTTTGGTGCCGGGTGTGCATTTTCGGCCATTTGTACAATTTTCATGCCAAAATAAGACTTTTGTATTTTGGGGCCACGTGATCCCTGGTGCATTCTTATGCATAAAAAACCATACTAATCAAAGCACTTTCCAGTTTTGAGGTTCAAGTTGCCCCGTGGTCCAATTTTGGTGCTCGTGGGGCATTTTCGGCCCATTGTGCAATTTTCGTGCGAAAATAAAACTTTTGGGTTTTGTACCCCATGATCCCTGGTGCATTCTTATGCATAAAAAACCATAATGCTGGAAGCAATTTTCAATTTTGAGGTCCGAGGTGCACTGTGGTCCAACTTTGGTGCCGGTGGTGCATTATCGGCCATTTGAGCAATTTTCGTGCGAAAATAAGACTTTTGGGTTTCGGTGCCCCGTGGTCCCCAGTGCTTTCTTGTGCATAACAAACCATAATGCTTGGGACACATTTCAGTTATGACGTTCGTGCTCCCCCGTGGTCCAATTTTGCTACACCTGGTGCATTTTCGGCCCATTGTGGAACTTTCGTGCGAAAATAAGACTTTTGGGTTTTGGTGCCCCGTGATCCTTGGTGTATTCTAATGCATAGAAAACCATAATGCTCAGAACACTTTTCAATTTTGAGGTCCGTGGTGCCCCGTGGTCCAATTTTGGTGCCGGTGGTGCATTTTCGGCCATTTGAGCAATTTTCGTGCAAAAATAAGACTTTTGGGTTTTGGTGCCCTGTGAACCCTGTTGTATTCTTATGCATAGAAAACCGTAATGCTTGGAACGCTTTTCAATTTTGAGGTCCGAGGTGCCCCGTGGTCTAATTTTGGGGCACGTTGTGCATTTTCGGCCCATTATGCAACTTTCCTGCGAAAATAAGGCATTTGGGTATTGGTGCCCCGTGATCCTTGGTGCATTCTAATGCATAAAAAACCATAATGCTCGGAACATTTTTCAGTCTTGAGGTTTGTGGTGCCCCGTGGTCTAATTTTGGTGCCTTGGGTGCATTTTCGGCCATTTGTGCAATTTTCGTGCGAAAATAAGACTTTTGGGTTTTGGTGCCCGTGATCCTTGGTGCATTCTTCTGCATAAAAAACCATAATGCATAGAGCACTTTTCGGTTTTGAGGTCCGAGGTGCCCCGTGGTCGAATTTTGGTGCCCGTGGTGCATTTTCGGCCCACTGTGCAATTCTCGTGTGAAAATAAGACTTTTGGGTTTTAGTGCCCATGATCCCTGGTGTTTTGTTATGCATAAAAAACAATAATGCTCGGAACACTCTTCTATTTTGTGGTCCGTGGTGCCCCGTGGTCCAATGTTGGTGCACGTGGTGCGTTTTCGGCCCATTGTGCAACTTTCGTGCTAAAATAAGACTTTTGGGTTTTGGTGCCCCGTGATCCTTGGTGCATTCTAATGCATATAAAACCATAGTGCTCGGAACAGTTTTCAATCTTGAGGTTTGTGGTGCCCCGTGGTCCAATTTTGGTGCCGCGTGTGCATTTTCGGCCGTTTGTGCACTTTTCGTGCGAAAATAAGACTTTTGGGTTTTGGTGTCCCGTGATACCTGGTGCATTCTGATGCATAAAAACCCATAATGCTCGAAGCACTTTTCAGTTTTGAGGTCTGAGGTGCCCGTGGTCCAATTTTGGCACTCGTGGTGCATTTTCGTCCCATTGTGAAATTTCCGGGCGAAAATAAGACTTTTGGGTTTTGGTGCCCCTTGATCACCGGTACATTCTTATGCATAACAAACCATAATGCTTGGAATACTTTTAAATTTTGAGGTCCGTGGTACCCCGTGGTCCATTGTTCGTGCCCGTGCTGCATTTTCGGCTATTTGTGCAATTTTCTTGTGAAAATAAGACTTTTGGGTTTTGGTGCCCTGTGAACCCTGGTGTATTCTTATGCATAGAAAAACATAATGCTTGGAGCACTTTTCAATTTTGAAGTCCGAGGTGCCCTGTGGTCCAATTTTGGTGCACATGGTGCATTTTCTGCCCATTGTGCAACTTTCGTACGAAAATAAGACTTTTGGGTATTGGTTCCCCGTGATCCTTGGTGCATTCTAATGCATAGGAAACCATAATGCTCAGAACATTTTTCAGTCTTGAGGTTCGTGGTGCCCCGTGGTCTAATTTTGGTGCCTTTGGTGCATTTTCGGCCATTTGTGCAATTTTCGTGAGAAAATAAGACTTTGGGTTTTGGTGCCCGTGATCCCTGGTGTATTCTTATGCATCAAAAACCATAATGCATGGAGCACTTTCCAGTTTTGAGGTCTGAGGTGCCCCGTGGTCCAATTTTGGTCCCCGTGGGGTATTTTCGGTCCATTGTGCAATTTTCGTGCGAAAATAAGACTTTAAACCCATGATCGCTGATGCTTTCTTATGAATAAAAAACAATAATGCTCAGAACACTCTTCTATTTTTTGGACCGTGGTGCCCCATGGTCCAATTTTGGTGCACGTGGTGCATTTTCGGCCCATTGTGCAACTTTCGTGCTAAAATAAGACTTTTGGGTTTTGGTGCCCCGTGATCCTTGGTGCATTCTAATGCATATAAAACCATAGTGCTCGGAACAGTTTTCAGTCTTGAGGTTCGTGGTGCCCCGTGGTCCAATTTTGGTGCCGCAGGTGCATTTTCGGCCTTTTATGCACTTTTCGTGCGAAAATAAGACTTTTGGGTCTTGGTGCCCCGTGATCCCAGATGCATTCTTATGCATAAAAAACCATAATGCTCGAAGCACTTTTCAGTTTTAAGGACTTAGGTGCCCCGTGGTCCAATTTTGGTGCACGTGGTGCATTTTCGGCCCATTGTGCAACTTTCGGGCTAAAATAAGACTTTTGGGTTTTGGTGCCCCATGATCCTTGGTGCATTCTAATGCATATAAAACCATAGTGCCCGGAACAATTTTCAGTCCTGAGGTTCGTGGTGCCCTGTGGTCCAATTTTGGTGCCCGGGTGCATTTTCGGCGATTTGTGCAATTTTTGGACGAAAATAAGACTTTTGGGTTTTGGTGCCCTGTGAACCCTTGTGCATTCTTATGCATAAAAACCATAATGCTTGGAGCACTTTTCAATTTTGAGGTCCGAGGTACACCGTGGTCCAATTTTGGTGCACGTGGTGCATTTTCGGCCCATTGTGCAATTTTCGTGTGAAAATAAGACTTTTGGGATTTGGTGCCCCGTGATCCCTGGTGCATTCTTATGCATAAAAAACCATAATGCTCGAAGCACTTTTCAATTTTGGGGTCTGACGTGCCCCGTGGTCCAATTTTGGTGCCCGTGGTGCATTTTTGGCCCATTGTGCAATTTTCGTGCGAAAATAAGACTTTTGGATTTTGGTGCACCTTGATCCCTGGTACATTCTTATGCAGAAAAAACTATAGTGCTGTGAACACTTTTCAATTTTGAAGTCTGTGGTGCCCCCTGGTCCAATTTTGGTGCCGGTGGTGCATTTTCGGCCATTTGAGCAATTTTCGTGCGAAAATAAGACTTTTGGGTTTTGGTGCGAAAATAAGACTTTTCGGTTTTTGTGTGAAAATAAGACTTTTGGGTTTTGGTGCGTTTTGAACCCTAGTGCATTCTTATGCATAAAAAACCATAATGGTTGGAGCACTTTTAAGTTTTGAGGTCCGAGGTACCCCATGGTCCAATTTTGGTGCACGTGGTGCATTTTCTGCCCATTGTGCAATTGTCGTGAGAAAATCAGACTTTTGGGTTTTGGTGCCCCGTGATCCCTGGTGCATTCTTATGCATAAAAATCATAATGCTTGGAGCACTTTTCAGTTTTGAGGTTCGAGGTGCACCATGCTCCACTTTTGGTGACCGTAGTGCATTTTCGGCCCATTCTGCGATTTTCGTGTGAAAATAAGACATTTGTGTTTTGGTGGCCCGTGATGCATTTTTGGTGTCCGGTGGTGCATTTTTGGACATTTGTGCAATTTTCGTGCGAAAATAAGACTTTTGGGTTTTTGTGCCCCGTGATCCCTGGTGCATTCTTATGCATAAAAAATCATAATGCTCAGAGCACTTTTTAGTTTTGAGGTCCGATGTGCCCTGTGGTCATATTTTGGTGCCATTGGTGCATTTTCTGCCCATTGTGCAATTTTCATGCGAAAATAAGAATTTCGAGTTTAGGTGCCCCATGATCCCTGGAGCATTCTTATGCATAAAAAACCATAATGCTCAGGACACTTTTCAGTTTTGAGGTTTGTTGTGCCCCATAGTCCAGTTTTGGTGCCAGTGGTGCATTTTCGACCATTTGTGAAATTTTCGTGCGAAAATAAGACTTTTGGGATTTGGTGCCCATGATCCCTGCTGTATTCTTATTCATAAAAAACCATAATGCATGGAGCACTTTTCAGTTTTGAGGTCCGAGGTGCCCCGTGGTCCAATTTTGGTGCCCGTGGTGCATTTTCGGCCCATTGTGCAATTTTCGTGCGAAAATAAGACTTTTTGGTTTTCCTGCCCTGTGATCGTTGGTGCATTCTTATGCATAAAAAACCATAATGCTCGGTACAGTTTTCAGTCTTGACGTTCGTGGTGTCCCGTGGTCCAATTTTGGTGCCGGTGCTGCATATTCAGCCATTTGTGCAATTTTCATGCGAAAATATGACTTTTGGGTTTTGGTGCCCCGTGATCCCTGGTGCATTCTAATACATAAAAAACCATAATGCTTGGAGTACTTTTCAGTTTTGGGGTCCGTGGTGCCCCGTGGTCCAATTTTGGTGCCTGTGGTGCATTTTCGGCCATTTGTGAAATTTTTGTGCGAAAATAAGACTTTTGAGGTTTGGTGCCCCGTGATCCTTGGTGCATTCTTATGCATAAAAAACCATAATGCTCGGTGAACTTTTAAGTTTTGAGGTCCGAGTTGCCCGTGGTCAAATTTTGGTGCCTGTGGTGCATTTTCGGCGCATTGTGTAATATTCGTGCAAAAATAAGACTGTTGGGTTTTGGTGCCCCATCATGCCTGGTGCATTCTTATGCATAAAAAATCATAATGCTTGGAACACTTTTTAGTTTAGAGGTTCGTGGTGTCCCGTGGTCCAACTTTTTGTGCCAGCGGTACATTTTCGACCATTTGTACAATTTTCGAGTGAAAATAAGACTTTCGGGTTTTGGTGCCCCGTGATCCCTGGTGCATTCTTATGCATAAAAATCCATAATGACCGAAGCACTTTTAAGTATTGTGGTCCGATTGTGCGCCGTGGTCCAATTTTGGTGGTCGTGGTGCATTTTCGGCCCATTGTGCAATTTTCGTGCGAAAATAAGACTTTTGAGTTTCGGTACCCCGGGATCCCTGGTGCATTCTTATGCATAAAAAACCGTAATGCTCAAAACACCTTTCAGTTTTGAGGTCCGTGGTACCCCGTGGTCCAATTTTGGTGTCGGTGCTGCATTTTCGGCCATTTGTGAGATTTTCGTGGGAAAATAAGACTTTTAGGTTTTGGGGCCCCGTGATCCTTGGTTAATTCTAATACATAAAAAACTATAATGCTCGGAGAACTTTTAAGTTTTGAGGTCCGAGGTGCCCTGTGGTCCAATTTTGGTGCCCGTGTTGCATTTTCAGCCCATTGTGGAATTTTCGTGAGAAAATAAGACTGTTGGGTTTTGGTGCCCCGTCATCCCTGGTGCATTCTTATGCATAGAAAACCATAATGCTTGAAAAACTTTTCAGTTTAGAGGTCCGTGGTGTCCCGTGGTCCAATTTTGGTGCCAGTGGTGCATTTTCAGCAATTTGTGCAATTTTCGAGCGAAAATAAGACTTTAGGTTTTGGTGCCCCATGATCCTTGGTGGATTCTTATGCATAAGAAACCATAATGCTCGGAGCACTTTTTAGCAATGAGGTCCGTGGTTCCCCGTGGTCCAATTTTGGTGCTGGTGGTGCATTTTCGGCCATTTGTGCTATTTTTGTGCGAAAATAAGACTTTTGGGTTTGGTGCCCCGTGATCCTTGGTGCATTCCTATGCATAAAAAACCATAATGCTCGGAACAGTTTTCAGTCTTGATATTCTTGGTGCCCGGTGGTCCATTTTTTGTGCCGGAGGTGCATACTCCGCCATTTGTTCAATTTTCGTGCGAAAATAAGACTTTTGGGTTTTGGTGCCCTGTGACCCTTGGTGCATTCTTATGCATAAAAAAACCATAATGCTCGAAGCACTTTTAAGTTTTGAGGTCCGAGGTGCCCCGTAGTCCAATTTTGGTGCACGTGGTGCAATTTCGGCCCATTGTGCAATTTTCGTGCCAAAATAAGACTTTTTTGTTTTGGTGCCTCGTGATCCTTGGTGCATTCTTATGCATAAAAAATCACAATGCTCGGAATAGTTTTTAGTCCTGAGGTTCGTGGTGCCCCGTGGTCCAATTTTGGTCCCTAGTGTGCATTTTTGGCCATTTGTACAATTTTCGTGCGAAAATAAGACTTTTGGATTTTGGTGCCCTGTGAACCCTGGTGCATTCTTATGCAAAAAAAAACCATAATGCTCAAAGCACTTTTAAGTTTTGAGGTCTGAGGTGCCCCGTGGTCCAATTTTGGTGCACGTGGTGCATTTTCGGCCCATTATGCAATTTTCGTGCGAAAATAAGACTTTTTGGTTTTGGTGCCCCGTGATCCTTGGTGCATTCTTATGCATAAATATGACAATGCTCGAAACAGTTTTCAATCCTGAGGTTAGTGGTGCCCTGTGGTCCAATTTTGGTCCCTGGTGTGCATTTTCGGCCATTTGTGCAATTTTCGAGCAAAAATAAGACTTTTGGGTTTTCGTGCCCCGTTATCGCTGGTGCATTCTTATGCATGAAAAATCATAATGCTCAAAGCACTTTTAAGTATTATGGTCCGAGGTACCCCGTGGTCCAATTTTGGTGCCCGTGGTGCATTTTCGGTCGATTGTGCAATTTTCGTGCGAAAATAAGACTTTTGGGTTTTGGTACCCCGTGATCCCTGGTGCATTCTTATGCATCAAAAACCATAATGCTTGGACCACTTTTCAGTTTTGAGGTCTGTGGTGCCCTGTGGTTCAATTTTGGTGTCGGTGCTGCATTTTTGGCCCATTGTGCAATTTTCGTGCAAAAATAAGACTTTTGAGTTTTGGTACCCCGTGATCCCTGGTGCATTCTTATGCATAAAAAACCATAATGCTCAGAACACCTTTCATTTTTTAGGTTCGTGGTACCTCGTGGTCTAATTTTGGTGTCGGTGGTGCGTTTCCAGCCCATTGTGAGATTTTCGTGCGAAAATAAGACTTTTGGGTTTTGGTGCCCCGTGATCCCTGGTGCATTCTTTTGCATAAAAAACCATAATGATCAAAGCACTTTTAAGTATTGTGGTCCGAGGTGCCCCGTGGTCCAATTTTGGTGGCCGTGGTGCATTTTTGGTCCATTGTACAATTTTCGTGCGAAAATAAGACTTTTGAGTTTTGGTACCCCGTAATCCCTGGTGCATTCTTATGCATCAAAAACCATAATTCTTAGAACACGTTTCAGTTTTGAGGTCCGTGGTACCCCATGGTCCAATTTTGGTGTCGGAGCTGCATTTTCGGCCATTTGTGAGTTTTTCGTGCGAAAATAAGACTTTTGGGTTTTCGTGCCCCGTGATCCTTGGTGCATTCTAATGCATAAAAAACCATAATGCTCGGAACATGTTTCAGTCTTGAGGTTTGTGGTGCCCGGTAGTCTAATTTTGGTGCCTTGGGTGCATTTTCGGCCATTTATGCAATTTTTGTGCGAAAATAAGACTTTTGGGTTTTGGTGCCCGTGGTGCATTTTCATCCCATTGTGGAATTTTCGTGCGAAAATAAGACTTTTTGGTTTTGGTGCCCCGGGATCCTTGGTGCATTCTTATGCATAAAAAATCACAATGCTCGAAACAGTTTCAGTCCTGAGGTTCGTGGTGCCCTGTGGTCCAATTTTGGTTCCTGGTGTGCATTTTCGGCCATTTGTGCAATTTTAGAGCGAAAATAAGACTTTTGGGTTTTCGTGCCCCGTTATCCTTGGTGCATTCTTATGCATGAAAAATCATAATGCTCGAAGCACTTTTAAGTATTGTGGTCCGAGGTACCCCGTGGTCCAATTTTGGTGCCCATGGTGCATTTTCGGTCGATTGTGCAATTTTCGTGTGAAAATAAGACTTTTGGGTTTTTGTACCCCGTGATCCCTAGTGCATTCTTATGCATCAAAAACCATAATGCTCGGACCACTTTTCAGTTTTGAGGTCTATGGTGCCCCGTGGTCCAATTTTGGTGCTGGTGCTGCATTTTTGGCCATTTGTGAAATTTTCGTGCGAAAATAAGAATTTTGAGTTTTGGTGCCCCATGATTCTTGGTTCATTCTTATGCATAAAAAACCATAATGCTCCGAACACTTTTCAGTTTTGAAGTCCGGGGTGCCCTGTGGTCCATTTATGGTGCCGGTGGTGCATTTTCTACCATTTGTGCAATTTTCGAGCCAAAATAAGACTTTTGGGTTTTGGTGCCCCATGATCCCTTGTGCATTCTTATGCATAAAAAATCATAATGATTGAAGCACTTTTAAATATTGTGGTCCAAGGTGTCTCGTGGTCCAATTTTGATGGTCGTGGTGCATTTTCGGCCCATTGTGCTATTTTCGTGCGAAAATGAGACTTTTGAGTTTTGGTACCCCGTTCTTCCTGGTGCATTCTTATGCATAAAAAACCATAATGCTCAGAACACCTTTCAGTTTTGAGGTCCGTGGTACCCCATGGTCCAATTTTGGTGTTGGTGGTGCATTTTCGGCCTATTGTGAGATTTTCGTGCGAAAATAAGACTTTTGGGTTTTGGTGCCCCGTGATCCCTGGTGCATTCTTTTGCATAAAAAACCATAATGATCAAAGCACTTTTAAGTATTATGGTCCGAGGTTCCCTGTGGTCCAATTTTGGTGGTCGTGGTGCATTTTTGGCCCATTGTGCAATTTTCGTGCGAAAATAAGACTTTTGAGTTTTGGTACCCCGTGATCCCTGGTGCATTCTTATGCATAAAAAACCATAATGCTTAGAACACCTTTCAGTTTTGAGGTCCGTGGTACCTCGTGGTCCAATTTTGGTGTCGGTGCTGCATTTTCGGCCATTTGTGAGATTTTCGTGGGAAAATAAGACTTTTGGGTTTTGGTGCCCTGTGATCCTTGGTGAATTCTAATACATAAAAAACTATAATGCTTGGAACACTTTTCAGTTTTGAGGTCCGGGGTGCCCGTGGTCCAATTTGGGTGCCGATGGTGCATTTTCGACCATTTGTGTAATTGTCGTGCGAAAATAAGACTTTTAGGTTTTGGTGTTGTGTGATCCTTGGTGCATTCTTATACATAAAAAACCATAATGCTTGGAGAACTTTTAAGTTTGGTGGTTCGAGGTGCCCTGTGGTCCAATTTTGGTGCCCGTGGTGAATTTTCGACTCATTGTGCAATTTTCGTGTGAAAGTGAGACTTTTAGGTTTTGGTGCCCCCTGATCCATGGTGCATTCTTATGCATAAAAAATCATAATGATCGAAGCACTTTTAAGTATTGAGGTCTGAGGTGCTTCGTGGTCCAATTTTGGTGCCCGTGGTGCATTTTCGACCCATTGTGCAATTGTCGTACGAAAATAAGGCTTTTGGGTTTTGGTACCCCGTGATCCCTGGTGTATTCTTATGCATAAAAAACCGTAATGCTCAGAACACCTTTCAGCTTTGAGGTCCGTGGTACCCAGTGGTCCAATTTTTGTGTCGGTGCTGCATTTTTGGCCATTTGTGAGATTTTCGTGCGAAAATAAGACTTTTGGGTTTTGGTGCCCTGTGATCCTTGGTGCATTCTAATGCATAAAAAACCATAATGCTAGAACACTTTTCAGTTTTGAGGTCCGGGGTGCCCTGTGGTCCAATTTTGGTGCCGATGGTGCATTTTCGGCCATTTGTGTAATTTTCGTGCGAAAATAAGACTTTTAGGTTTTGGTGCCATGTGATACTTGGTGCATTCTTATACATAAAAAAGCATCATGCTCGGAGAACTTTTAGGTTTGGAGGTCCGAGGTGCCCCGTGGTCCAATTTTGGTGTCCGTGGTGCATTTTCGGCCCATTGGGGAATTTTTGTGAGAAAATAAGACTTTTGGGTTTTGGTTCCCCGTGATCCCTGGTGCATTCTTATACATAAAAAACCATAATGCTTGGAATACTTTACAATTCAGAGGTCTGTGGTGCCCAGTGGTCCAATTTTGGTGCCGGTGGTGCATATTCGGCCATTTGTGCAATTCTCATGCGAAAATATGACTTTTGGGTTTCGGTGCCCCGTGATCCCTGGTGCATTGTAATACATAAAAAACCATAATGCTTGGAGTACTTTTCAATTTTGAGGTCTGTGGTGCCCCGTGGTCGAATTTTGTTGCCTATGGTGCATTTTCTGCCATTTGTGAAGTTTTCGTGCGAAAATAAGACTTTTGGGTTTTGGTGCCCCGTGATCCCTGGTGCATTCTTATGCATAAAAAATCATAATGCTCGGTGAACTTTTAAGTTTTGAGGTCCGAGGTGCCCCGTGGTCAAATTTTGGTGCCCATGGTGCATTTTCGGCCCATTGTGCAATTTTCGTGCGAAAATAAGACTATTGGGTTTTGGTGCCCCGTCATCCCTGGTGCATTCTTATGCATAAAAAACAATAATGCTTGGAACACTTTTCAGTTTAGAGGTCCATGGTGTACCGTGGTCCAAATTTGGTGCCAGTGGTGCATTTTCGGCCATTTGTGCAATTTTCGTGCAAAAATAAGACTTTTGGGTTTTGGTGCCCCCATGATCCTTGGTGCACTCTTATGGGTAAAAAACCAGAATGCTCAGAGCGCTTTTCTGTTTTGAGGTCCATGGTGCCCCGTGGTCCAATTTTGGTGCCAATGGTGCATTTCCAGCCATTTGTGCAATTTTCGTGCGAAAATATGACTTTTGGGTTTTGGTGCCCCATGATCCTTGGTGCATTGCTATGCATAAAAAACCATAATGCTCGGAACAGTTTTCAGTCTTAAGATTCGTGGTGCCCGGTGGTCCAATTTTTTTACCGGGGGTGCATTCTCGGCCATTTGTGCAGTTGTTGTGCGAAAATAAGACTTTTGGGGGATACCAGAATCCTAACCCGAACAACAACAACAACAACAACTTAGAGTGCTATAGATGTGGAGGACCACATCTAGCAAGGAACTGCAACCAGTCACAAGTTGTTATCTGTAACAACTGCGGGAAAATGGGGCACGCAATGAAGAACTGTTGGGCTGCTTCGAGGATCACCAGAGGTCCTGAAATTGCGGTGAAGGACAATCAAGGGAGACCAAGGGTAGCTGCGAAGGTATTTGCTATGAGTGGCTCTGAGGTCACTGCATCTGATGACCTAATCTAAGGTTAGTAAATTTCGGGGACGAAATTTCTAAATGGGTGGAAGAGTTGTAACACCCTGAAAATTCAACTCAGTTATATAAGTATGTACTTATATATATTTATAAATACGTATATATTTATATAATTCTCTGTAAGTAACTCTCTGGAATTAATTTTCTACAATTAATTCTCTGTAGTTATTTTCCTGTGTTTTTGTTTGTAAGTTGCTATAAAATTCTGCGTGATAGAATTGTCTATGTTGTGTATTTATTTATTTAATTGTGCAGTGTAATATGTACTTAATGATCAAGTACGTATATTGTCTGTGTATGCCTATCTGTTATACTTGCTAGTAGTTAATTTAGCTGAGATTAATTACTAGTAGTAAAATATTTATAATATCTATTGCTATGCACTAATTAATCTATTGTTTGCAAATTGGTTTTAAGTATTTTAATTATATTAAATTCTAGTAACTTGCACACCAAGTTACCTCTTATAAAGTTTATCGGTAAATAATTTCTTTATAGAGGAAATTTTATTTGAGCTACTAGAAAAGTTTTTATTACTAGAAGTTTTATAAAATTAATTAGATGTTTGAAATTAAGTTTTAAAATTTTAAAACACACCTCTTTACGATTACATAGTATAAAATTACAGTATGTAAATTAAATTGAGTAACCAAAGTCCCTAATCCTAAGCTAATGACACAACATTACATGCAAAGCCTAAACTAATGACACCTAAGCTAATGCATACATGCATGTCATCTATGATCAACACCTAAGCATCACTAAGACAACACCTAATCCCATGCACTTAACCTGAGCTTGACACCTACCTACCCAAAACCCCACGGCCAAACCCAACAACACAACACTAATCTCACTTTCTCTCACTCACCTAAACACCAAACTTAATCTCCAAGTTTTGAACAAGAAAAAAAATCCTCTCATCTCTCTCTTTTCTTCTCTTGGCCGAGAGCTAGAGGAAGGCAAGGGAGGCCATTGAAGAGCTTGGTGGTTGCATGCAAAGCTTGGATCATCACCAACACATCCTCTAGTTCTCATTTCCACTTTCACCTCTTCTCCTTTTCGGTTGAATTTCAACACTAGGTAAGGGGAACTCTCTTGTGGATTCTTTGTTTTCTTTTTCTGTTGAGAATATGGTTAAGGGCTGGGGGCCTTAACTATAGCATCTATGCATGCCTTAATTGATAAGAATTGTGATGTGTTTGAATTGTTTGTTGAATTGAAATTGGATGGATAGTGTTGAATTCTCTTTGGCAGTAGTTGTGAGCCTTTGCATGTGGGGAGTAAATTCATTTTTCACCTTGTAATTGGAATGAAAATGGCCCTGGAAACAAGTGAGGTCATGTACCATTTTCTAAAAAAGGGTTGATCAAGTTTTCTTTAAAAATGTTAACTAAAATTCGTTGGCAGTGGCTGTATTTTCGTTTAGCGTGGAACAACCCTAACTGTTTTGCCATTTTTGAAAGATCTAACCGTTATTTTTTGTGAAATTTGTTTTCAATCAAAATAGACACAAAATGAAACAACTTTTGTGTTGATACCTTTGAAAAATAATTTCATCTTGGGGTTCATCCATGGCTCAAGTGGACTGTCCTGTTTTGGGGTTTCACTGGAACAGGGATCGATTTTTGTTAAAATTCTCCCCTTGTACTTAATGTTTTTGAAATATAATTAAACCTTTAAAAAATATACACAATAATATTTTTAACCATGTATATTAAAAAAATTACCAAGCACAATTTACAAATTAATTTTTCAAAAAGAAACAAAACAAGGGTTTAGGACCCTGTTTTGAGTAAAAAATTGTAGGCTGTTAGAAATATTTTTACTGGGAACAATAGAAAATGAATTTGGAAGCAAGAAATACCTTTTTGGAAAGATCAAGATGTTAGCTTTAAACTGTAAAAATTTTCATTTAATTTAGCTTTGGGAAGTGGGAGAAATTTACATTTCTTTGAGCTATGTTCAGTGAACAATCAAAATCCAGGGCTGCTGACTTAGAAATTTTTTTATAAAATTTTATAGATGTTTATTTTATAAGTGGGATACCTTTCTGTAAACTATATTTCAAGAGCTTCGATTTCATATAAAAAAATTTCAATTCCGAGGTCATTTGCTACAATCAGTGAGAGCACACATTCAGTATTGCCAAAGAGAAATCTGCCTTTTTAGTCAATTGTGTTACCATATGTGTGTTATTTTGAATTGTGGCAATTATAATTATTAATTGTAATTTTGTAAGGCAGTGGATATGTAATATCCATTGACCTATTCTGTTTTGGGTTTAAGTCCCAGAAATGTGAATCTTGGGTACTTAATATTTGAAAGTGTGGTTTTGTGTGCTTTTATGATACAGTACTTTGGACTGTAGGTTGAACTTTGTGATAAAATTGTTTGTCTGTGTGATGTGTTCACAAGACTTGGGCGCGAGTACTTGTGAGGACTAGAACTATGTTCTAGTGTTTTTGGCTAGACTGCCATGTAACAGATAAATGAAACTTGAACAGTGAGCACAATTAATTAGACTAAAAGATTTATTTTATTTTTATTAAATAGAAATTAATTAACGAACTATTTATTTTATACATTGGACATAGAAAGAATTTAGGACCTTGGCATGGATGAATCAATGGTAAGTTATTAATTATTAAAAATTATAGAAATTAATGAGAGGGTGAGGCACAAATAAAACTTAACAAGATTTTGTTACGTGTTGTGAATCATTTTGTTTTCTGAGAGTCGTGCAATGGAACTGCGTGTGCGCGGTGATTCGTGGGAACTGCAAGATGTAAAGAGAGTCACGTGGAGTGTTCTAGCTGTGAGAATAACAAAGAGATTGGGGAGTTTAAAAGACGTGTCATGACGTAATGTGACGGTCACCCATAGAAAGGTGATGGAGGCAAATGTCCTCATTCATATGATTTTTGAGCAGAGACGGGGTCTCAGGCTCGGCATCTATTCGACCGTCCAGTACCATGTGCAGCGGAACTCCACTGTGACGAGGAAGAATAATCCTTGTGAGGAGAGTTGTGGAGGAGTCAGTCCTCCGAGTATTGGATGATCACAGTTGGTTCCTGGGAGATGATCGTAAGGCAAATTGACCTTGGAGGGTAAGGCAAATTGATCACAGCTACAGTTTCGGCCATTTGTGCAATTTTCGTGCGAAAATAACACTTTTGGGTTTTGGTGCATCGTGATCCCTAGTGCATTCTTATTCATAAAAAACCATAATTCTCAAAGCACTTTACACTTTTGAGGTTCGAGGTGCCCCGTGGTGCATTCTTGGCCCAATATACAATTTTCGTGCCAAAATAAGACTTTTGAATTTTGGTGCCCCATGATCCTAGGGACATCCTTATGCATAAAAAACTATAATGCTCTAAGTACTTTTTAGGTTTGAGGTCTGTGATTCCCCGTGGTCTAATTTTTGTGCCTGTGGTGCATTTTCGGCCGTTAATGCAATTTTCATGCGAAAATAAGACTTTTGCGTTTTGGTACCATGTGATCCAAGTTGCATTCTTATGCATAAAAAACCATAATGCTCGGAGCACTTTTCAGTTTTGAGGTCCGAGGTGCCCCCGTGGTCCAATTTTGGTTCCCGTGGTGCATTTTCTACCCATTGTGCAATTTTGGTGCGAAAATAAGACTTTTGGGTTTTGGTGCCCCGTGTTCCCTGGTGCATTCTTATGCATAAAAAACCATAATGCTCGGAACACTTTTCAGTTTTGAGGTCCAAGGTGCCCCGTGGTACAATTTTGGTGCCGGTGGTGCATTTTTGGCCATTTGGGCAATTTTCCTGCGAAAATAAGACTTTTGGGTTATGGTGCCCTGTGGTCCCTAGTGCATTCTTATGCAAGAAAAACTATATGCTCGGAGCACTTTTCAATTTTGAGGTCCGAGGTGCCCCGCGGTCCAATTTTGGTGCCCATGGTGCATTTTAGGCACATTGTGCAATTTTCGTGCGAAAATAAGACCTTTGGGTTTTGGAGCCCTGTGATCCCAGTTGCATTCTTATGCATAAAAAACTATAATGCTCAGACCACTTTTAAGTATAGAGGTCCGAGGAGCCCCATGGTCCAAGTTTGGTGCCCGTGGTGCATTTTCGACCAATTGTGCAATTTTCGTGCGAAAATAAGACTTTAGGGTTTTGGTGCCCCGTAATCCCTGGTGAATTCTTATGCATAAAAAACCATAATGCTCAGAGCAGTTTTCAATTTTGAGGTCCGAGGTGCCCCGTTGTCTAACTTTGGTGCCCGTGGTGCATTTTCGGCCCATTGTGCAATTTTCGTGCGAAAATAAGACTTTTGGGTTTTGGTGCCCCATGATCCCTAGTGCATTCCTATGCATTAAAAACCACAATGCTCGGATCACTTTTCAGTTTCGAGGTTCATGGTGCCTCGTGGTCCAATTTTTGTGCCAATGGTACATTTTCGGTTATTTGTGCAATTTTAGTGCGAAAATAAGACTTTTGGGTTTTGGTGCCCCATGATCCCGGGTGCATTCTTATGCATAAAAAACCATAATGCTCGAAGCACTTTTCAATTTTGATGTCCGAGGTGCCCGGTGGTCCAATTTTGGTGCCCGTGATGCATTTTCGGCCAATTGTACAATTTTCGTGTGAAAATAAGACTTTTGGGATTTGGTGCCCCATGATCCCAGGTGCATTCTTATGGATAAAAAACTATAATGCTCGGACCAATTTTATGTATTGAGGTCCGTTGTGCCCCGTTGTCCAATTTTGGTGCCCGTGGTGCATTTTCGGCCCATTGTGCAATTTTCGTGCGAAAATAAGGCTTTTGGGTTTTGGTGCCCCGTGATCCCTGGTGCATTCTTATGCATAAAAAACCATAATGCTTGGAGCACTTTTCAGTTTTGAGGTCCGAGGTACCCCGTTGTCCAATTTTGGTGCCTGTGGTGCATTTTCAGCCCATTGTACAATTTTCGTGCGAAATAAGACTTTTATGTTTTGGTGCCCTGTGATCCCTGGTGCATTCTTATGCATAAAAAACCATAATGCTTGGAACACTTTTCAGTCTTGAGGTTCGTGGTGCCCCCATGGTCCAATTTGATGTCGAAGGCGCATATTCGGCCATTTGTGCAGTTTTCATGCGAAAATAAAACTTTTGGGTTTTGGTGCCCCGTGATCCCTATTGCATTCCTATGCATTGAAAACCATAATGCTTGGAACACTTTTCAGTTTTTAGGTCCGTGGTGCCCCATGGTCCAATTTTGGTGCCGGTGCTGCATATTAGGCCATTTGTGCAATTTTCGTGCGGAAAGAAGACTTTTGGGTGTTGGTGCCCCGTGATCCCTGGTGCTTTCTTATGCATAAAAAACCATAATGATCAGAACACTTTTCAGTTTTTAGGTGCGTGGTGCCCCGTGGTCCAATTTTGGTGCCAGTAATGCATTTTCGGCTATTTGTGAAATTTTTGTGCAAAAATAAGACTTTTGGGTTTTGGTGCCCCATGATCCCTAGTTCATTCTTATGCATAAAAGACCATAATACTCGAAGCACTTTTCAGTCTTGAGGTTCGTGGTGCCCCCATGGTCCAATTTGGTGCCGAAGGCGCATATTCGGCCATTTGTGCAATTTTCGTGCGAAAATAAGACTTTTGGGTTTTGGTGCCCCATAATCACTGTGCATTCTTATGCATAAAAAACCATAATGCTCAGAGCACTTTTAAGTATTGAGGTCCGAGGTGCCCTGTGGTCCAATTTTGGAGCTCATTGTGCATTTTCGGCCCATTGCGCAATTTTTGTGCGAAAATATGACTTTCGGATTTTGGTGCCCTATGATCCCTGGTGCATTCTTTTGCATAAAAAACCATAATGCTCAGAACACTTTTCAATTTTGAGGTCCGTGGTGCCCCGAGTCCAATTTTGGTGCCGGTGGTGCATTATCGTCCATTTGTTCAATTTTCGTGCGAAAACAAGAGTTTTGGGTTTTGGTGCCCTGTGATCCTTGTTACATTCTAATGCATAAAAAACAATAATGCTTGGACCACTTTTATGTGTTGAGTTGCGAGGTGCCCCGTGGTCCAATTTTGGTGTCCGTGGTGCATTTTCGGCCCATTGTCCAATTTTCGTGCGAAAATAAGACTTTTTAGTTTTGGTGCCCTGTGATCCCTGGAGCATTCTTATGCATAAAAAACCATAATGCTCATAGCACTTTTCAGTTTTGAGGTCGGAGGTGCCCCGTGGTCTAATTTTGGTGCCCGTGTTGCATTATCGGCCCATTGTGCAATTTTCGTTCAAAAATAAGATTTTGGGTTTTGGTGCCCCCTAATCCCTGGTGCATTCTTATGCATAAAAAACCATAATGCTCAGAGCACTTTAATGTTTTGAGGTCTGAGGTGCCCTGTGGTCCAATTTTGGTGCCTGTGGTGCATTTTTGGCGCATTGAGCAATTTTCGTCCGAAAATAAGACTTTTGGGACTTGGTGTCCCGTGATCCCTGGTGCTTTCTTATGTATAAAAAACAGTAATGCTTAGAGCACTTTTCAGTTTTGAAGTCCAAGGTGCCCCTGGTCCAATTTCGGTGCCCATGATGCATTTTCAGCCCGTTGAGCAATTTTCTTGCGAAACTAAGACTTTTGGGGTTTGGTGCCCCGTGATCCCTGGTGCATTCTTATGCATAAAAAACCATAATGCTTGGAGTACTTTTCTGTGTTGAGGTTCGTTGAAGCCCCGTGGTCCAATTTTGGTGCCCGTGGTGCATTTTCGGCCCATTGTGCAATTTTCGTGCGAAAATAAGTCTTTTGGGTTTTGGTGCCCCGTGATCCCTCATGCATTCCTATGCATAAAAAACAATAATGCTCGGAGAACTCTTATGTTTTCAGGTATGAGATTCCCCATGGTCCAATTTCGGTGGCCGTGGTGCACTTTCGGCCCATTGTTCAACTTTCGTGCGAAAATAAGACTTTTGGGTTTTGGTGACTCGTGATCCCTGGGGAATTCTTATGCATAAAAACCATAATGCTTGGACCACTTTTCTATTTTGAGGTCCGTGGTGCCCCGTGGTCCAATTTTGGTGCCAGTGGTGCATTTTCGGCCCATTGTGCAATTTTTGTGCGAAAATAAGAAGTTTGGGTTTTGGTACCCCATAATCCCTGGTGCATTCTTATGCATAAAAAACCATATTACTCGAAGCACTTTTCAGTTTGGAGGTCCAAGGTGCCCCAAGGTCCAATTTTGGTGCCCGTGCTGGCCTTTTGGCCCATTGTGCAATTTTCGTGTCAAAATAAGTCTTTTGGGTTTTGGTGCCCCGTGATCCCTGGGGCATTCGTATGGATAAAAAACCATAATGCTTAGAGCACATGTTAGTTATGAGGTCCGTGGTGCCCCGTGGTCCAATTTTGGTGTCGGTGGTTCATTTTCGGCCATTTGTACAATTTTCGTGTGAAAATAAGACTTTTGGGTTTTTGTGCCCCATGACCCCTGGTGCATTCTTATGCATAAAAAACCGGAACGCTTGGAACACTTTTCAGTTTTGAGGTCCGTGGTGCCCCGAGGTCCAATTTTGGTGCCGGTGGTGCATTTGGGGCCATTTGTGCAATTTTCGTGCGAAAATAAGTCTTTTGGGTTTTTGTGCCCTGTGACCCCTGGAGCACTTTCATGCATAAAAAACCATAATGCTTGGAACACTCTCCTTTTTTTAGGGCCGTGGTGCCCCGTGGTAGAATTTTGGTGCCGGTGGTGCGTTTTCGGCCATTTCTGCAATTTTCGTGCAAAAATAAGACTTTTGGGTTTTCGTGCCCTATGAACCCTGGTGCATTCTTATGCATAAAAAACCATAATGCTCCTAGAGATTTCAGTTTTGAGGTCCCAGGTGCCCCGTTGTCCAATTTTGGGGCCTGTGGTGCATTTTCGGCCCATTGTGCAATTTTCGTGCGAAAATAAGACTTTTGGGTTTTGGTGCCACATGATCCCTAGTGCATTCTTATGCACAAAAAACCATAATGATCAGACCACTTTTATGTTTTGAGGGTCGTGGTGCCTCGTGGTCCAATGTTGGTGCCGATGGTGCATTTTCGGCTGGTTGTGCAATTTTCATGTGAAAATAAGACTTTTATGTTTTGGTGTGCCATGATCCCTGGTGCATTCTTATGCATAAAAAACCATAATGCTTAGAGAACTTTTAAGTTTTGAGGTCCGAGGTGCCAAGTGGTCCAATTTTGGTGCCCGTGGTGCATTTTCGGTCCATTTTGCAATTTTGGTGCGAAAATAAGACTTTTGGGTTTTGGATCCCCGTAATCCTTGGTGCATTCTTATGCATAAAAAAACTATAATGCTCAGAACACTTTTCAGTTTTTAGGTCCGTAGTGCCCCATGGTCCAATTTTGGTGTCGGTAGTGCATTTTCCACCATTTGTGCAATTTTCGTGCGAAAATAAAACTTTTGGATTTTGGTGCCCCGTGATCCCTGGTGTATTCTTATGCATAACAAACCCTAATGCTCAGAGCAGTTTTTAGTTATGAGGTCAGAGGTGCCCCGTGGTCCAATTTTGGTGCCCGTGGTGCATTTTCGGCCAATTGTGCAATTTTTGTGCGAAAATAGGTCTTTTGGGTTTTGGTGCCCCATGATCCCTGGTGCATGCTTATGCATAAAAAACCATAATGCTCGGAACTCTTTTCAGTTTTGAGGTCCGTGGTGCCCCGTGGTCCAATGTTGCTACCGGTGGTGCATTTTCGGCCATTTGTGCAATTTTCATGCGAAAATAAGACTTTTGGATTTTGGTGCCCCGTGATCCCTCGTGCATTCTTATGCATAAAAAACCATAATGCTCGGAGAACTTTTAAGTTTTCATGTCCAAGATGCCCCGTGGTCCAATTTTGGTGGTCGTGGTGCATTTTCGGCCCATTGTTCAATTTTCGTGCGAAAATAAGACTTTTGGGTTTTGGTGCCCCGTGATCCCTGGGGAATTCTTATGTATAAAAAACCATAATGCTCGGATCTCTTTTCAGTTTTGAGGTCCGTGGTGCCCAGTGGTCCAATGTTGCTACCGATGGTGCATTGTCGGCCATTTGTGCAATTTTCATGCGAAAATAAGACTTTTGGGTTTTGGTGCCCTGTGATCCGTCATGCATTCTTATGCATAAAAAACCATGATGCTCAGAGAACTTTTAAGTTTTCAGGTCCGAGATGCCCCGTGGTCCAATTTTGGTGGTCGTGGTGCATTTTCGGCCCATTGTTCAATTTTCGTGCGAAAATAAGACTTTTGGATTTTGGTTCCCCGTGATCCCTGGGGAATTCTTATGCAAAAAAAACCATAATGCTTGGAACACTTTTCAGTTTTGAGGTCCGTGGTGTCCCGTGGTCCAATTTTGGTGCCTGTGATGCATTGTCGGCCCATTGTGCAATTTTTGTGCGAAATAAGACGTTTGGGTTTTGGTGCCCCGTAATCCCTGGTGCATTCTTATGCATAAAAAACTATATTACTCGAAAGAACTTTTTAGTTTGGAGGTCCAAGGTGCCCAAGGTCCAATTTTGGTGCCCGTGGTGCCCTTTCGGCCCATTGTGCAATTTTCGTGTGAAAAAATTCTTTTGGGTTTTGGTGCCCCGTGATCCCTGGGGTATTCGTATGGATAAAAATCCATAATGCTTGGAACATTTATCGATTTTGAGGTCTGTGGTGCCTCGTAGTCCAATTTTGGTCCCGGTGGTGCTTTTTCGGCCATTTGTGCAATTTTCGTGCGAAAATAAGACTTTTGGGTTTTGGTGCCCCGTGATCCCTGGTGCATTCTTATGCATAAAAAACCATAATGCTCGGAACGTTTTTTAGTTTTGAGGTCTGACGTGCCCCGTGGTCCAATTTTGGTGCCGGCGGTGCATTGTCAGCCCGTTATGCAATTTTCATGCGAAAAATAAGATTTTTCAGTTCTGGTGCCCCGTGATCCCTGGTGCATTCTTATGCATAAGAAACATTAATGCTCATAGCACTTTTTCAGTATTGAGGTCTGAGATGCACCGTGGTCCAAGCCCGTGGTGCATTTTCGGCCCATTGTGCAATTTTCGAGCGAAAATAAGAGTTTTTGGGTTTTGGTATCCCGTGATCCCTGGTGCAATCTTATGCATAAAAAACCATAATTCTTAGAGCACTTTACAGTTTTGTGGTCCGTGGTTCCCCGTGGTCAGATTTTTGTGCCGGTGGTGCATTTTCGGGCATTTGTGCAATTTTCGTGGAAAAATAAGACTTTTGGGTTTTGGAGCCCTGTGATCCCTAGTGCATTCTTATGCATAAAAAACCATATGTTCAAAGCACTTTTCATTTTTGAGGTGCGAGGTGCCCAGTGGTCCAATTTTGTGCCCGTGGTAAATTTTCGGCCCATTGTTCAATTTTCGTGCAAAAATAAGACTTTGGGATTTTTGTGCCCCGTGATCCTTGGTGCATTCTTATGCATAAAATACCATAATGCTCGGAACACTTTTAAGTCTTGACGTTCAAGGTGCCCCGAGGTCCAATTTTGGTGTCGGGGGTGCAATTTCGGCCATTTGTGCAATTTTCGTGCAAAAATAAGACTTTTGGATTTTGGTGCCCCATGATCCCTGATGCATTCTTATGCAAAACAACCATAATGCACAGAGAACTTTTAAGTTTTGAGGTCCGATGTGCCCCGTGGTCCAATTTTGGTGCCCGTGATGCATTTTCGGCCCATTGTGCAATTTTCGTTTGAAAATAAGACTTTTGGGTTTTGGTGCCCCGTGCGCCCTGCTGCATTCCTATGCATAAAAACCCATAATACTCGGAACACTTTTCAGTTTTGAGGTCCGTGGTGCATTTTCGCCCATTTGTGAAATTTTCGTGCGAAAATAAGACATTTAGGTTTTGGTGCCCCGTGATCCCTCGTGCATTGTAATGCATAAAAAACCATAATACTTAGAGAACTATTCAGTTTTGAGGTCCGCGGTTCCCCGTGGTCCAATTTTGGTGCCGATAATGCATTTTCGGTCGTTTGTGCAATTTTCGAGCAAAAATAAGACTTTTGGGTTTTGGTGCCCCGTGATCCCTGGAGCATTATTATGGATAAAAAACCATAATGCTCGGAGCACTTTTCAGTTTTGAGGTCCAAGGTGCCCCGTGGTCCAATTTTGGTGCACGTGGTGCATTTTCGACCGATTTTACAATTTTCGTGCGAAAATAAGACTTTTGGGTTTTGGTGCTCCGTGATTCGTGGTGCATTCTTATGCATAAAAAATCATAATGCTCAGAACAGTTTTCAGTTTGGATGTCCGAGGTGCCTTGTGGTCCATTTTTGGTGCCCGTGGTGCATTTTCGGCCCATTGTGCAATTTTCGTGTATAAATAAGACTTTTGGGTTTTGGTGGACCATGATCCCTGGTGCATTATTATGCAGAAAAAACCATAACTCTCAGAACAATTTTCAGTTTTGAGGGTCGTGGTGCCCTGTGGTCCAATATTGGTGCTGGTGGTGCATTTTCGGCCATTTGTGCAATTTTCGTGTGAAAATAAGACTATTGGGTTTTGGTGCCCCGTGATCCCAAGTGCATTCTTATGCATAAAAAACCATAATGCTCGGAGCACTTCTTAGTATTGAGGGCCGAGGTGCCCCGGGGTCTAATTTTTGTGCCCATGGTGCATTTTCGGCCCATTGTGCAATTTTCGTTCGAAAATAAGACTTTTGGGTTTTGGTGCCCTATGATCCCTGGTGCATTCTTTTGCATAAAAAACCATAATGCTCAGAGCCCTTTTAAGTATTGAGGTCCGAGGTGCCCCGTGGTCCATTTTTGGTGCCCGTGGTGAATTTTCAGCTCATTGTGCAATTTTCGTTCGAAAATAAGACTTTTGGGTTTTGGTGCCTCATGATCCCCAGTGCATTCTTATGCATAAAAAACCATAATGCTCAGAACACTTTTCAATTTTGAGGTTTGTGGTGCCCCGTGGTCCAATTTTGGTGCCTGTGATGCATTTTAGGCCATTTGTGCATTTTTCATGCGAAAATAAAACTTTTGGGTTTTGGTACCCCGTGATCCTTGGTGCATTCTTATCCATAAAAAATCATAATGCTTAGAGCACTTTTCAGTTTTGAGGTCCGTGGTGTCCCGTGGTCCAATTTTGGTGCCGGTGGTGCATTTTCGGCCTTTTGTGAAATTTTCGTGCTTAACTAAGACTTTTGGGTTTTGGTGTCCCGTGATCCCTGGTGCTTTCTAATGCATAAAAAACCATAATGCTCACGGAACTTTTAAGTTTTGATGTCTGAGGTGCCTCGTGGTCCAATTTTTGTGCCGGTGGTGCATTTTCGGCCCATTGTGCCATTTTCATGCGAAAATAAGACTTTTAGGTTTTGGTGTCCCGTGATCCCTGGTGCATTCTTATGCATAAAAAAATAATTCTCAGAACACCTTTCAGTTTTTAGCATAAAAAACCACAGAGCTCAAAACTTAAAAGTGATCTGAGCATTAAGGTTTTTTATGCATAAGAATGCACCAGGGATCACGGGGCACCATAACCCAAAAGTCATACTTTCGCACGAAAATTGCGCAAATGGCCTAAAATGCACCACCGCCACCAAAATTGCACCACGGGGCACCACGGACTTCAAAACTGACAAGTGCTCCAAGCATTATGGTTTTTTATGCATAATAAAGCACCAAGGATCACGGAGCACCAAAACCCAAAAGTCTTATTTTCGCACAAAAAATTCAAAGATGGCCGAAAATGCACCACTGGCACCCAAATTGGACCACGGGGCACCACGGACCTCAAAACTGAAAAGTCTTCCAAGCATTATGGTTTTTTATGCATAAAAATGCCCCAGGGATCACGGGGCACCAAAATCCAAAAGTCTTATTTTCGCATGAAAATTGTACAAATGGGCGAAATTGCACCACCAGCACAAAAATTGGACCATGGGGCACCACGGACCTCTAAACTTAAAAGTGTTCCAAGCATTATGGTTTTTTATGCATAAGAATGTCCCAGGGATCATGGGGCACCAAAACCTAAAAGTCTTATTTTCGCACAAAAATTGCACAAATGGCCGAAAATGCACCACCGGCACCAAAGTTGGACCACGGGGCACCACGAACCTCAAAAATGAAAATTGTTCCAAGCATTATGGTTTTTTATGCATAATAATTCTCCAAGGATCATGGGGCACCAAAACCCAAAAGGCTTATTTTCGCACGAAAAATTAACAAATGGCTGAAAATGCACCACCGTTTCCAAAATTGGACCACGGGGCAGCACGGACCTCAAACCTGAAAAGTGCTTCGAGCATTATGGTTTTTTATGCATAAGAATGCACCAAGGATCACGGGGCACCAAAACCCAAAAGTCTTATTTTCGAATGAAAATTGCACAAATTGCCGAAAATGCACCCCCGGCACCAACATTGGACCACAGGGCACCACGGACCTCAAAACTGAAAAGAGTTCCGAGTATTATGGTTTTTTATGCATAAGAATGCACCAGCAATCATGGGGCACCAAAACCCAAAGGTCTTATTTTGGCACGAAAATTGCACAATGGGCCGAAAATGCACCACGGGGACCAAAATTGGACCACGAGGCACCTCTGACCTCAAAAACTTAAAAGTGATCCGATCATTATGGTTTATTATGCATAAGAATGCACTAGGGATCACGGGGCACCAAAACCCAAAAGTCTTTCGAATGAAAATTGCAGAAATGGCCGAAGATGACCCACCGGCACCAAAATGGGACCACGGGGCACCACGTACCTCAAAACTGACAAGTGCTCCAAGCATTATGGTTTTTTATGCATTAGAATGCACCAGGGATCACAGAGTACCAGAACCCAAAAGTCTTATTTTCGCACGAAAATTGCGCAATGGGCCGAACAAGCGCCATGGGCACCAAAATTGGACCACGGGGCACCTATGACCTCAAAACTGAAGAGTGCTCTGAGCATTAGGATTTTTTATGCATAAGAATGCACCAGGGGTCATGGGGAACCAAAACCCAAAAGTCTTATTTTCGTACGAAAACTGCACAAATGGTCGAAAATGCACCACCGGCACCAAAATTGGACCACGGGGCACCACGGACTTCAAAACTGACAAGTGCAACAAGCATTATGGTTTTTTATGCATAAGAAAGCACCAGGGATCACGGGGCACCAAAACCCAAAAGTCTTATTTTCGCACGAAAATTGCACAAATGGCCGAAAATGCACCCCCGGCACCAAAATTGGACCATGGGGCACCACAAACCTTAAAACTTAAAAGTGTTCCAAGCATTATGGTTTTTTATGCATAAGAATGCACTAGGGATCACGGGGCACCAAAACCCAAAAGTCTTATTTTCGCACGAAAATTGCACAAATGGCCGGAAATGCACCACCGACACCATTATTGGACCACGGGGCACCACAGACTTGAAAACAGATAAGTGCTCTAAGCATTATGGTTTTTTATGCATAAGAAAGCACCAGGGATCATGGGTCACCAAAACCCAAAAGTCTTATTTTCTCACAAAAATTTCACAAATGGCCGAAAATGCACCATGGATCACTGGGCTCCAAAACCCAAAAGTCTTATTTTGCACGAAAATTGCATAAATGGCCGAAAATGCACCACCGGCACCAAAATTGGACCACGGGGCACCAGGACCTCAAAAATGAAAAGTGTTCCAAGCATTATGGTTTTTTATGCATAAGAATACTCCAGGGATCATAGGGCACCAAAATCCAAAAGGCTTATTTTCGCACGAAAATTGAACAAATAGCTGAAAATGCACCACCGGCTTCAAAATTGGACCACGGGGCACCAGGACCTCAAAATTGACAAGTGCTGCAAGCATTATGGTTTTTTATGCATTAGAATGCACCAGGGATCATAGGGTACTGGAACCCAAAAGTCTTATTTTCGCACGAAAATTAAGTAATGGGCCGAACAAGCTCCACGGGCACCAAAATTGAACCACGGGGCACCTTGGACCTCAAAACTGAAAAGTGCTCTGAGTATTAAGATTTTTTATGCATAAGAATGCACCAGGGATCATGGGGCACCAAAACCCAAAAGTCTTATTTTCGCACGAAAATTGCACAAATGGCCGAAAATTCACCATCGGCACCAAAATTGGACCACGGGGCACCACGGACCTCAAAACTAAAAAGTGCTTGAAGCATTATGGTTTTTATGCATAAGAATGCACCAGGGATCACGGTGCACCAAAACCCAAAAGTCTTATTTTCAAATGAAAATTGCATAATGGGCCGAAAATGCACCACGGGCACAATAATTGCACCATGGGGCTCCTCGGACCTCAAAACTGAAAAGTGCTTTGAGAATTATGGTTTTTTAGGCATAAGAATGCACCAGGGTTCATAGGGCACCAAAACGCAAAAGACTTATTTTTGCACGAAAATTGCACAATGGGCCAAAAATGCACCACGGGCACTAAAATTGTACCACAGAGCAACTCGGACTTCAAAACTTAAAAGTTCTCCGACCATTATGGTTTTCTATGCATAAGAATGCACAAGGGATCACGGGGCACCAACACCCAAAAGCCTTATTTTCGCACGAAAATTGCACAAATGGCGGAAAATGCACCCCCCGGCACCAAAATTGGACCACGGGGGACCACGAACCTCAAGACAGAAAAGTGTTCCAAGCATTATGGTTTTTTCTGCATAAGAATGCACCAGCGATCTCGGGGCACCAAAACCCAAAAGTCTTATTTTTGCACGAAAATTGCATAATGGGCCGAAAATGCACCACAGGCACCAAAAATTGGACCACGGAGCAACTCGGACCTCAAATCTTAAAAGTTCTCCGAGCATTATAGTTTTCTACGCATAAGAATGCACTAGGGATCATGGGGTACCAAAACCCAAAAGTCTTATTTTCGAACGAAAATTGCACAAATGGCTGAAAATGCACCCCCGGCACCAAAATTGAACCACGGGGTACCGCAAACCTCAAGACTAAAAAGTCTTCTGACCATTATGGTAGTTTTGATGCATAAGAATGCACCAAGGATCATGGGGCACTAAAACCCCAAAGTCTTATTTTCGCACGAAAATTGCACAAATGGCCGAAAATGCAGCATCGGCAGTAACATTGGACCACGGGGCACCACAAACCTGAAAAATGAAAAGAGTTCCAACCATTATGGTTTTTATGCTTAAGAATTCCCAGGGATCACGAGGCACAAAAACCCAAAAGTCTTATTTTCCCACAAAAATTACACAATGGGCCGAAAATGCTCCACGGGCACCAAAATTGGACCACGGGGCACCTCGGACCTCAAAACCTGAAAAGTGGTCCGATCATTATGGTTTTTAATGTATAAGAATGCACCAGGGATCACGGGGCACCAAAACCCAAAAGCCTTATTTTCCCATGAAAATTGCACAAATGGCCGAAAATGCACCACCGGCACCAAAATTGGACCACGTGGCACCACGGACTTTAAAAATGAAAAGTGTTTCAAGCATTATGGTTTGTTATGCATAAGAATGCATCAGGGATCACTCACCACTAAAACCTAAAAGTCTTATTTTCGCAAGAAAATTGCACAATGTGCCGAAAATGCACCATGGGAACCAAAATTGGACCACAGGGTGCCGCGGACCTCAATACTTAAAAGTGCTATGAGCATTATGGTTTTTTATGAATGATAATGCACAAGGGATCACGGGGTACCAAAACCCAAAAGTCTTATTTTCGCACGAAAATTGTACAATGGGTCAAAAATGCACCACGGACCTCAAAACTGAAAAGTGTTCCAAGCAATAAGGTTTTTTACGCATAAGAATGCACTAGGGATCACGGTGCACCAAAATCCAAAAGTCTTATTTTCACATGAAAATTGCACAAAGGGCCGAAAATGCACCATGTGCACCAAAATTGGACCACGGGGCACCTCGGACCTAAAAACTGAAAAGTGCTATGAGCATTATGGTTTTTTATGCATATGAATGCACCAGGGTTCACAGGGCACCAAAACCAAAAAGACATATTTCCGCACGAAAGTTGCACAAATGTCCGAAAATGCACCACCGGCACCAAAATTGGACCACGGGGCACCACGGACCTCAAAACTGAAATGTGCTCGAAGCATTATCGTTTGTTATGCTTAAGAATGCACCTGGGGTCATGGGGCACCAAAACCCAAAAGTCTTATTTTTGCACGAAAATTGCACAATGGGCCGAAAATGCACCACGGGCACCAAAATTGGACCACGGAGCAACTTGGACCTCAAAACTTAAAAGTTCTCTTACCTTTATGGTTTTCTATGCATAAGAATGCACCAGGGATCACGGGGCACCAAAACCCAAAAGTGTTATTTTCGAACGAAAATTGCACAAATTGCGGAAAATGTACCCACAGCACCAAAATTGGACCACGGGGCACCTCGGACCTCAAAACTAAAATGTGCTATGAGCATTATGGTTCTTTATGCATAAGAATGCACAAGGGATCATAGGGTACCAAAACCCAAAAGTCTTATTTTCGCACAAAAATTGCACAATGGGTCGAAAATGCACCACGGGCACCAAAGTTGGACCACGGGGCACCACGGAACTCAAAACTGAAAAGTGTTCCAAGCATTAAAGTTTTTTATGCATAAGAATTTACTAGGGATAATGGGGCACCAAAACAAAAAAGTCATATTTCTGCACGAAAATTGCACAAATGGCCGAAAATGCATCACCGGCACCAAAATTGGACTATGGGGCATGTAATGTAGTGATTTATTTCAAGTGTTTGATTGATAATACAAGAGGAAATTAAATTTAAAGTTATATTATGTATAAAGGAATTAATAAATAGATTGTGTTGTTATGTGCTATAATGTTGTTGATAATATTTCATGTAAGGTTGGGCTTAGAAGGTAAGGTTGTAGTTAGGAATTTTACGTAAATTTCGTAAGTTGTAGAAGAAGAAAAAAATAAGAAAAGGGGGTGCTTTTAGAGGAAATGGAGGTGTTACTAGCAAAATTTCATGCAAATCTCTTAAGTGAACGTGTCAAGCTTCCTGTTTCTTCTATTCTCCTTCATTCTTATCTTTCTTTTTCTATAAGTTTCCTTACCGTGAGTGAGAGAGCTATTTTTTTCCTACCTGAACTTGAAGAATTATTTCTTCTTTCCTAGAGAGTTCTTAGCTGATTTTAAGTTGGTGTCTCCTAGTTGATTCTGTGACAAAACTTGAGGGCAGATTACTCGAGAATCTCAAAGTTATCCTCTCTAGCTTTTTCTTCTTCACGGTTTGAATCAAGAGCTGTAGGTAAGGGAAGCTTTAAACTCGTTTTACTGATCTGGTGGTAATATGTTTGGAATTCTGTTTCTGTTTTGGATGCTTTAAAGATCTGTTATGATGATGTGATGATTTTTGCTCTCTTGATGTTTTGATGATCTGAGCTGAGTTGTTGTGATAATATGTTGTTGTGCTTTGGAATGATATTGTAAGTGTTGGAAAATGGTTTCAAAATCTTTGAAACATGTGTTCGTAATGGGTTTTTGAAAGGTTCTAGACTCTGCAGAAAACCACTCGTCCAAAGAAAACCATCGTCCATCTATCTATACTACGACTAAAAACCAACGTCCAGTGAATACTAGAGTGTAGTAAAACCAGCATCCAATGACCCAGTGTCTAGCGACCAGCGTCCAATGATTCAGTGTATAATGACCCGCGTCCAGTGGTGCCTTATGTTCAGTCTGACGTCCAACGATGGTGGTTGTGAAATTTTGAGGGTGTGTTTAACAGAGAATCAGAACCTAGTCTTGTTACGAACGAGGATGTTGGATCTGCCAACACTTTGGTTCTAGAACTATGTTAGGAAATTCACCCTTAGTAAATTTAGTGTTGTGTTGTGAGTAAGGATTCGAGGTGTGAGAATGCCTTACTTGTGCTTACTGAACTGCTAGATTGGGTTCATAAGCTTGATTTGAGAAAAACGGTGAATGTATAACATAGAGAGAACGTGTGGCGATCAGAGTTGTTGAGTTGTGCATGATATTGCATAAGGGTAGGCACGTAAGTTGAGGGTGCTAGGTGGGCTCTCAACCTAGTGCTGGAGGATTTCGTGGTGGCCAATGGCGGGCATATAGAATAGACAAGTGGACGAATTCCTAAAGATGGAAGGTTTTGCAAACCTGACAGAGGTAAGCCAATACCAACACTTGTCTATATCGGATTAAATTCACACTTCCTCCACATGGTGGCTCAAGGGACTCCCTGAATGGTCTAAGGCGAGACTAATGGTAGGGGATGGGGCCTATGGGAACCGCCCGAAAGTTGTTGAAATCTCCATGGAGTCGAGTCAGCATAATGTTGCATGATGATATTGATGTATGGAATGATACCTGAAGTGAACTAAATGTTTATTGTGAATGATGTTGATTGAAATTGTGTATATTATCTCATCCTTTTTATAAGAAAGCTTACCCTTGCAATTTGTGTTTGTATTGTTTTACTGCAATGATCGTGTGGTTAATACGGGAGCAGGTAGCAGTGATGGTGTTGGTTCTCATGCTAGTCATGATTGAAGATTGGACGATTCTCCTGCTATGTTGATTGGACGATCCTAAGATTGGACGATCCTCCTGTTTTGCTAATTTTGTTCTAGTATATATATATGTACATTTTAAGGGGACTAACTTAGGATTTTGTATAAATATAAAGATTAGTGTGAACGTCCTCTACAAGGGAATTTTCCTTCTGATGTTATATGTATCCTCGTATTTTAAGGTGTAATTTGGCATATTACACTTGGACGATGCGGTGATGAACGTTTTATATAAGTACATATGTATGTATTTTAAATGTGAAAAATTTATACGTTCTTTCACATGATGATAATTAAATAGAGAGTTTAGTATAATATATATGTAACGAAGTTGGGTCGTTACAATAGTGGTATCAGAGCAGTTCGATTCAAATCGGACTGTGCGTTATGTGTCTTCTATGTTTCTTATGTGGTTGTTGTGAAGTTATTTGAGGATGTTGAATGTTTTGGTTGTTCGTTATACCATAAATCCTAGTTGCACTGTCGTGAAATATTGAGACTGGCCATCTCAATACTTTGAGCGACGAATAGGATATTATGGCAGGCGAAAACCGAGATCAAGGATAGTTTCTCTTGAAATTTCCTGCTAGTATCTTTTGGACGAACCTATGGGGATAGGTCTATTATGTTTTTGCTGTGTGTGATTGACATGATGAGTAGAAGGCTTTAACCAATGTTATTCTCTAACTTGGTTTGGTCTTCTGTTAGGATGGTGAGACCACCTAGACCTCCTGTTCCTCCTCCTCCCTCTGATATGGCCCAAATGGCCCATGCTATGGAAGTAATGGCAGCTGCGATGCAACAACAGAGTGCTACTATGGCTCATCAGCATCAAGCAGCCTTGGCACAGTTAGAGGCCACTCAGGTTGCTGCCCAAGCAGCTCGAACAGTAATCCCACCTGAATATCAAGGATTGGCCGAATTTAGGAAGAATGATCCACCACCATTTAAAGGAAACTCTAATCCAGATGTAGCTGATAACTGGATAAGAGTTTTAGAAAAGATCTTTAGGGCAATGGCATGTCCTGAAGATAGAAAGGTTACTTATGCCACATATATGTTAACTGATGAAGCAGAGTTCTGGTGGCATGGAACTCTACAAATGATGGAAGCACGTGGAGAACCCCTTACTTGGGGAAATTTCAGGGAGCGCTTTCTGGAGAGGTATTTTCCAGATAGTGCTAGATATGCTAAAGAGGCAGAATTCATGAAGTTAGAGCAAGGCAACCTAACAGTTCATGAATATGCGACTAAGTTTGAACACTTAGCTCGTTTTTATTCTCAAGCTACTACTGAAGCTTGGAGGTGTAGAAAATTCGAAGAAGGCTTGAAGCAAGAGGTGAAGCGGATGATTGTCCCTATGGCTATTAGGGAGTTTCCTGCATTAGTAGAGAAGGCGAAGACTGTGGAACGCCTAGAGGGTGGTAGTAGAGTAATAAGGACTCATGGTGATGGACCCTCAGGCAGTAGAAAGGGAAATTTTCAGAAGAAACCCTATTTTAGACCCCAACAGCCTCGAGGAAGTGTAGTTGTAGCTCAATCAGGAGCTCAAGGCATTAGATGCTTTAGGTGTGGTGGTCCACATTACAGCACTCAATGTACTTATAAGGAGATAATCTGTTTCAAATGTCAGAAGCCCGGACATATAGCAAGAGATTGCCAAGTTAATGATAGACCTGTACCAGCAAGAAATGCACCAAAGGTTGAGAAGCCTAAGGTAGCTGGAAGAGTTTTTGCTATGAATGGAGCGGAAGCGTCCAAATCTGATGATCTTGTGCAAGGTGTGTGTGAAGTGGACGGTAACTCCTTATCTGTTTTGTTTGATTCTGGAGCTACACATTCCTTCATTTCTTATGATTGGGTGAAAAGATTGAAATTGTCTACGTGCCCTTTGTTGTTTGATTTGCATGTCTCTACTCCTACAGCCACCCCTGTGGTGACTTCTTTAGTATGCGTGGGGTGTCCTGTTTTAATCAATGGACGCAAGTACAAGGTTAACTTGATTTGCCTTCCTTTGATGGATTTGGACATAATCTTAGGAATGGATTGGTTGTCTTCCCATCGTATTCTTATAGATTGTGCTCAAAAGACTCTTGTATTTCCTGATCTCGAAGATCTTGAAATTATTTCTGCAAAGCAAGCACAAGTTTCTTTGAAGGAAGGAGCTTCGTGTTTTGTGGTATTTTCTTTCTTGGAAGTCAAGGGTGATCTTGACTTAAATTCTATAGCAGTTGTTAGAGAATTTTCTGAAGTCTTTCCAGAAGAAGTACCTGGCTTGCCTCCACAAAGAGAGGTTGAGTTTGCTATCGAACTAGTTCCAGGTGTGGGACCAGTGTCAATAACTCCTTATAGGATGGCACCCGCTGAGTTAGCTGAACTGAAGAAACAAATTGAAGATTTGTTGGAGAAGGAAATGATCAGACCTAGTGTTTCTCCTTGGGGAGCACCTGTGTTACTGGTCAAGAAGAAAGATGGTGGTTCTAGACTATGTGTTGACTATCGTCAATTGAATAAGCTCACTATCAAGAATAAATATCCTTTGCCAAGGATAGATGATTTGATGGACCAGTTGTGTGGAGCAAAGATTTTCTCAAAAATTGATTTGAAGTCGGGGTATCATCAGATAAGGGTGAAAGATGAGGACATACCGAAAACAGCTTTTCGAACTCGGTATGGACATTATGAGTATGTGGTCATGCCTTTTGGAGTGACGAATGCTCCTGCTATATTCATGGATTACATGAATAGGATCTTTCGTCCATTCTTGGATAAGTTTGTTGTGGTGTTCATCGACGACATTCTTATCTATTCCCGTACTCGTGAAGAGCATGAAGACCATTTAAGAGTTGTATTGGAGATTTTGAGAGAAAAGCAATTGTATGCAAGACTCTCCAAGTGTGAGTTTTGGCTAGAAGAAGTTAAGTTCTTGGGTCATGTAATCTCAGCTGAAGGGATTGCAGTGGATCCTTCAAAGGTAGAAGCAGTTTTGCAATGGGAACGTCCAAAGACAGCCACAGAGATTAGAAGTTTTGTTGGATTAGCTGGATACTATCGGAGATTCATAGAAGGATTCTCTAAGATAGTAACACCATTGACCCAACTTACTCGCAAGGACCAACCGTTTGCATGGACTGAAGCTTGTGAACAGAGTTTTCTAGAATTGAAGCAAAGGTTGACTTCTTCTCCTGTCCTTGTAATACCGGATACTAGTGAACCTTTTGAAGTTTACTGTGATGCGTCTCATCAAGGATTGGGTTGTGTGTTGATGCAAGGAAGGAAAGTTCTGGCTTATGCCTCAAGACAGTTGAAGACTCATGAGAGGAACTATCCCACTCATGATTTGGAGTTAGCAGCAGTGGTGTTTGCCTTGAAAATATGGAGGCATTATCTTTATGGAGCTAAATTCGATGTATTTAGTGATCACAAGAGTTTAAAATACTTGTTTGATCAAAAGGAGCTCAATATGAGACAAAGGCGATGGATGGAGTTTTTGAAGGATTATGATTTTCAATTGATGTACCATCCGGGTAAAGCTAACGTGGTAGCTGATGCCCTTAGCAGAAGGACCGTCCAGATGTCCACTTTGATGGTAAAAGAGTTAGAATTGGTGGAGAAGTTTAGAGATTTGAACTTGTATGTTGAAGTGACCTACGATCACCTTAGTTGTGGTATGTTAGCTGTGACTAATAATTTTCTAGGAATGATTAAGGAGAAACAGTTATTGGATCCTAGCTTGAGTAGAACAATGGAGTTGTTGGGTACGAATAAAGCAATAGACTTTAGTTTGGGTGATGATGGAATTTTGAGATTTAAAGGTAGAATTTGTGTACCACAAGACAATGAGTTAAAAAGACTCATATTGGACGAGGGTCATAAAAGTAAACTTAGTCTACATCCCGGTATGACTAAGATGTATCAAGATTTGAGGAAGATATTTTGGTGGTCCGGTATGAAGAGAGATGTGGTACAATATGTGGCAGCATGTTTAACTTGTCAGAAGGCTAAAGTAGAACATCAGAGGCCTGGTGGTTTGTTACAAGCAATGGAGATTCCAGAGTGGAAATGGGACAGTATTACCATGGATTTTGTATCCAGTTTGCCTAGGACAACTAAAGGTTGTGATGCCATATGGGTGATAGTTGACAGATTAACAAAGTGTGCTCATTTCTTACCTGTTAACATGAAGTATTCTTTGGAGAAGTTCACTCAATTGTATATCAGAGAGATAGTAAGATTGCATGGAGTGCCATCAAGTATCATTTCGGACAGAGACCCAAGATTTACTTCAAGATTTTGGCAAAGTTTGCAAAAAGCCTTAGGAACTAAGTTGAGATTTAGTTCTTCTTATCACCCACAGACCGATGGACAATCTGAGAGAACGATCCAATCACTAGAGGATCTGTTGCGGGCATGTGTTTTGGATCATCTTGGAAGTTGGGATGAAGTTTTACCTTTGGTAGAATTCACCTACAACAACAGTTTTCATGCTAGTATTGGTATGGCACCATTTGAAGCTTTGTATGGTAGAAGGTGTAGAACACCTCTTTGTTGGTACCAAGATGGAACGAATATGGTAGTAGGGCCAGAGATGTTACAACAGACTACAGGAAAGATTAAGTTAATTCAAGAAAGGATGAAGGCCTCACAAAGTAGACAGAAATCTTATGCGGACAAACGTAGAAGGCCACTTGAGTTTGAAGCGGGCGATCATGTGTTTCTAAAGGTTACACCAACTACGGGTATTGGACGATCAATTAAGTCGAGGAAGGTTACACCTAAGTTCATTGGACCCTATCAAATCCTTAGACGCATAGGTCCAGTGGCTTATGAAATGGCTTTACCACCTACTCTAGCCAATTTGCACAATGTATTACATGTGTCTCAATTGAGGAAATATGTTTCTGATCCTACTCATATCCTTGAGTCGGATGTAATACAAGTACGAGAGGACTGGACGCTTGAGACTCGTCCAGTCAGGATTGAGGATCAAGAGACTAAACAGCTTAGGGGCAAAGCTATTAGTTTGGTTAAAGTTATATGGAGTGATACTACGGGTGATGCTACATGGGAACTTGAAGATAAAATGCGTGAACAATACCCTTATCTCTTTCCAGGTAAGCGAATTTTCGAGGACGAAAATTTTCTTGTTGGGGAGAATTGTAATGTAGTGATTTATTTCAAGTGTTTGATTGATAATACAAGAGGAAATTAAATTTAAAGTTATATTATGTATAAAGGAATTAATAAATAGATTGTGTTGTTATGTGCTATAATGTTGTTGATAATATTTCATGTGAGGTTGGGCTTAGAAGGTAAGGTTGTAGTTAGGAATTTTACGTAAATTTCGTAAGTTGTAGAAGAAGAAAAAAATAAGAAAAGGGGGTGCTTTTAGAGGAAATGGAGGTGTTACTAGCAAAATTTCATGCAAATCTCTTAAGTGAACGTGTCAAGCTTCCTGTTTCTTCTATTCTCCTTCATTCTTATCTTTCTTTTTCTATAAGTTTCCTTACCGTGAGTGAGAGAGCTATTTTTTTCCTACCTGAACTTGAAGAATTATTTCTTCTTTCCTAGAGAGTTCTTAGCTGATTTTAAGTTGGTGTCTCCTAGTTGATTCTGTGACAAAACTTGAGGGCAGATTACTCGAGAATCTCAAAGTTATCCTCTCTAGCTTTTTCTTCTTCACGGTTTGAATCAAGAGCTGTAGGTAAGGGAAGCTTTAAACTCGTTTTACTGATCTGGTGGTAATATGTTTGGAATTCTGTTTCTGTTTTGGATGCTTTAAAGATCTGTTATGATGATGTGATGATTTTTGCTCTCTTGATGTTTTGATGATCTGAGCTGAGTTGTTGTGATAATATGTTGTTGTGCTTTGGAATGATATTGTAAGTGTTGGAAAATGGTTTCAAAATCTTTGAAACATGTGTTCGTAATGGGTTTTTGAAAGGTTCTGGACTCTGCAGAAAACCACTCGTCCAAAGAAAACCATCGTCCATCTATCTATACTACGACTAAAAACCAACGTCCAGTGAATACTAGAGTGTAGTAAAACCAGCATCCAATGACCCAGTGTCTAGCGACCAGCGTCCAATGATTCAGTGTATAATGACCCGCGTCCAGTGGTGCCTTATGTTCAGTCTGACGTCCAACGATGGTGGTTGTGAAATTTTGAGGGTGTGTTTAACAGAGAATCAGAACCTAGTCTTGTTACGAACGAGGATGTTGGATCTGCCAACACTTTGGTTCTAGAACTATGTTAGGAAATTCACCCTTAGTAAATTTAGTGTTGTGTTGTGAGTAAGGATTCGAGGTGTGAGAATGCCTTACTTGTGCTTACTGAACTGCTAGATTGGGTTCATAAGCTTGATTTGAGAAAAACGGTGAATGTATAACATAGAGAGAACGTGTGGCGATCAGAGTTGTTGAGTTGTGCATGATATTGCATAAGGGTAGGCACGTAAGTTGAGGGTGCTAGGTGGGCTCTCAACCTAGTGCTGGAGGATTTCGTGGTGGCCAATGGCGGGCATATAGAATAGACAAGTGGACGAATTCCTAAAGATGGAAGGTTTTGTAAACCTGACAGAGGTAAGCCAATACCAACACTTGTCTATATCGGATTAAATTCACACTTCCTCCACATGGTGGCTCAAGGGACTCCCTGAATGGTCTAAGGCGAGACTAATGGTAGGGGATGGGGCCTATGGGAACCGCCCGAAAGTTGTTGAAATCTCCATGGAGTCGAGTCAGCATAATGTTGCATGATGATATTGATGTATGGAATGATACCTGAAGTGAACTAAATGTTTATTGTGAATGATGTTGATTGAAATTGTGTATATTATCTCATCCTTTTTATAAGAAAGCTTACCCTTGCAATTTGTGTTTGTATTGTTTTACTGCAATGATCGTGTGGTTAATACGGGAGCAGGTAGCAGTGATGGTGTTGGCTCTCATGCTAGTCATGATTGAAGATTGGACGATTCTCCTGCTATGTTGATTGGACGATCCTAAGATTGGACGATCCTCCTGTTTTGCTAATTTTGTTCTAGTATATATATATGTACATTTTAAGGGGACTAACTTAGGATTTTGTATAAATATAAAGATTAGTGTGAACGTCCTCTACAAGGGAATTTTCCTTCTGATGTTATATGTATCCTCGTATTTTAAGGTGTAATTTGGCATATTACACTTGGACGATGCGGTGATGAACGTTTTATATAAGTACATATGTATGTATTTTAAATGTGAAAAATGTATACGTTCTTTCACATGATGATAATTAAATAGAGAGTTTAGTATAATATATATGTAACGAAGTTGGGTCGTTACAGGGCACCACGGACCTCAAAACTAAAAAGTGCTGAAAGCATTATGGTTTTTTATGCATAAGAATGCACCAGGGATCACGGGGCACCAAAACGCAAAAGTATTATTTTCGCACGAAAATTGCACAATGGGCTGAAAATGCACCACCGACACCAAAATTGGACCCCGGGGCACGACGGACCTCAAAACTAAAAAGCGCTCGAAGCATTATGGTTTTTTATGCATAAGAATGCACCAGGGATCACGGGGCACCAAAACTCAAAAGTCTTATTTTCGCACGAAAATTGCACAAATGACGGAAAATGCACCCCCGGCACCAAAATTAGACCACGGGGCACCACAAACCTCAAGACTGAAAATTGTTCTGAGGATTATGGTAGTTTTTATGCATAAGAATGCACCAAGGATCACGGGGTAGCAAAACCCAAAAGTCTTATTTTCACACGAAAATTTCACAAATGGCCGAACATGCACCACCGACACCAAAAGTGGACCATGGGGTACCATGGACCTCAAAACTGAAAAGTGCTCCATGCATTTTGGTTTTTTATCCATAAGAATGCACCAGGGATCATGGGGCTCCAAAACCCAAAAGTCTTATTTTCTCACGAAAATTGCACAAATGGCTGAAAATACAATACCAACACCAAAATTGAACCACGAGGCACCACAAACCTCAAAACTAAAAAGTGTTCCGAGCATTATGGTTTATTCTAAATAAGAATGCACAAGGAATTACAGGGCACCAAAACCCAAAAGTCTTCTTTTCGCACGAAAATTGCACAATGGGCCGAAAATGCACCACGGGCACCAAAATTGGACCACGGAGCACCTCGGACCTCATAATTTAAAAGTTCTCGTAGCATTATGGTTTTTTATGCATACGAATGCACCAAGGATCACGGGGCACCAAAACTAAAAAGTCTTATTTTCAGACGAAAATTTCGTAAATGGCTGAACATGCACCACCGGCACCAACATTGGACCATGGGGCACCATGGACCTCTAAAATGAAAAGTGCTCCATGCATTTTGGTTTTTTATCCATAAGAATGCACCAGGGATCACAGGGATCCAAAACCCAAAAGTCTTATTTTCGCACGAAAATTACACAAATGGCCGAAAATGCAATACCAGCACCAAAATTGAACCACGGGGCACCACAGACCTCAAAACTGAAAAGTGTTCCGAGCATTATGGTTTATTCTCCATAAGAATGCACAAGGAATTACGGGGCACGAAAACCCAAAAATCTTCTTTTCGTAAGAAAATTGCACAATGGGCCGAAAATGCACCACGGGCACCAAAATTGGACCACGGAGCACCTCGGACCTCATAATTTAAAATTTCTCCTAACATTATGGTTTTTCATGCATAAGAATGCACCAGGGATCATGGGGCACCAAAACCAAAAAGTCTTATTTTCACACGAAAATTTCGCAAATGGCTGAACATGCACCACCAGCACCAAAATTGGACCATGGGGCACCATGGACCTCAAAACTGAAAAGTGGTCCATGCATTTTGGTTTTTTATCCATAAGAATGCACCAGGGATCACGGGGCTCCAAAACCCAAAAGTCTTATTTTCTCATGAAAATTGCACAAATGGCTGAAAATGTAATACCAACACCAAAATTGAACCACGGGGCACCACAAACCTCAAAACTGAAAAGTGTTCCGAGCATTATGGTTTATTCTGCATAAGAATGCACAAGGAATTACGGGGCACAAAAACCCAAAAGTCTTATTTACGCACAAAAATTGCATAATGGGCCGAAGATGCACCACGGGCACCAAAATTGGACCACGGGCACCATGGACCTCAAAACTGAAAAGTGCTATGAGTATTATGGTTTTTTATGCGTAAGAATGCACCAGGGATCATGGGGCACCAAAACCCAAAACTCTTATTTTCGCACAAAATTGCACAAATGGACGAAAATGCACCACCTACACCAAAATTGGATCACGGGGCACCACGAACCTCAAAACTGAAAAGTGTTCCGAGCAGTATGGTTTTTAATGCATAAGAATGCACCGAGCATCACGGGGCACCAAAACCCAAAAGTCTTATTTTCGCACGAAAATTGCATAATGGGCCGAAAATGCATCATGGGCACCAAAATTGGACCACGGGGCACCTCGGACTTCAAAACCTAAAAGTGCTCCGAGTATTATGGTTTTTTATGCATAAGAATGAACCAGGGATCATGGGGCACCAAAACCCAAAAGTCTTATTCTCGCATGAAAATTTCACAACTGGTCGAGAACGCACCACCGACACCAAAATTGGACAAAGGGGTACCACGGACCTCAAAACTGAAAAGTTCTCCAAGCATTATGGTTTTTTATGCATAAGAATGCACCAGGGATCATAGGGCACCAAAATCCAAAAGCCTTATTTTCTCACGAAAATTGCACAAACGGCCGAAAATGCACCACGGGCACCAAAATTGGACAACGGGGCACCTCGGACCTCAAAACTGAAAAGTGCTATGAGTATTATGGTTTGTTATGCATAAGAATGCAACAGGTATCACGGGGCTACAAATCCCAAAAGTCTTATTGTCGGACGAAAATTGCACAATGGGCCAAAAATGCACCACGGGGCACCTCGGACCTTAAAACTGAAAAGTGCTCCAAGCATTAAGGTTTTTTATGCATAAGAATGCACAAGAGATAATGGGGCACCAAAACCCGAAAGGCTTAATTTCACACGAAAATTGCAGAACTGGCCTAAAATGCACCACGAGCACCAAATTTGGACCACGGGGCACCACGGACGTCAAAACAGAAAAGTGCTCCAAGTATTATGGTTTCTTATGCATTAGAATGCACCAGGGATCACGAGGCACCAAAATCCAAAAGTCTTATTTTCGCATGAAAATTGCACAATGGGCCGAAAATGCACCACCGGCACCAAAATTGGACCACGGGGCACCTTGGACATCAAAACTCAAAAGTGCTCCAAGCATTATGGTTTTGTATGCATAAGAATGAACCAGGGATCACGGGGCACCAAAACCCAAAAGTCTTATTTTGGCACGAAAATTTCACAACTGGCCGAAAATGCACCACCGGCACCAAACTTCGACAATGGGGCACCACGGACCTCAAAATTGAAAAGTGCTCCAAGCATTATGGTTTTTTATGCACAAGAATGTGCCAGGGATCACGGGGTACCAAAACCCAAAAGCCTTATTTTCTTACGAAAATAGCCCAATGGGCCGAAAATGCACAAAGGGCACAAAAATTTGAGCACGAGGCACGTCGGACCTCAAAACTTAAAAGTTCTCCGAGCATTATGGTTTTTTACGCATAAGAATGAACCAGGGATCACGGGGCACCAAAACCTAAAAGTCTTATTTTCGCACGAAAATTTCACTGTTGGCCAAAAACGCACCAGCGGCACCAAAATCGGACAACGGGGCACCACGGACCTCAAAGCTAAAAAGTGCTCCAAGCATTATGGTTTTTTATGCATAAGAAGGCACCAGGGACCAAGGGGCACCAAAACCCAAAAGTCTTATTTTCACACAAAAATTGTACCAATGGCCGAAAATGCACCACGGGCACTAAAATTGGACCATGGGGCACCTCGGACCTCAAAATTGAAAAGTGCACCGAGCATTATGGTTTTTTATGCATAAGAATGCACCAGGGATCACGGGGCACCAAAACCCAAAAGTCTTATTTTCGCACGAAAATTGCAGAAATGGCCGAAAATGCACCGCAGGCACCAAAATTGGACCACGGGGCACCACAAACCTCAAAACTGAAAAGTGTGTCGAGCATTATGGTTTTTTCTGCATAAGAATGCACCAAGGATCACGGGGCACCAAAACCCAAAAGTCTTATTTTCGCACGAATTTTGCACAACCGAAAATGCGTCACGAGCACCAAAATTGGACCACGGGGCACCTCGGACCTCAACCAAAAAATGGTCTGACATTATGGTTTTTTATGAATAATAATGCACAAGGGATCACGGGGTTCCAAAACCCAAAAGTCTTATTTCTGCACCAAAATTTCACAAATGGTCGAGAATGCACCACCGGCACCAAAATTGGACCACGGGGCACCACGGACCTCAAGACAGAAAAGTGTTCTGAACATTATGGATTTTGATTCATAAGAATGCACCAAGGATAATGGGGCACCAAAACCCAAAAGTATTATTTTCGTACGAAAATTGTACAAATGGCCGAAAATTTACCACCGGCACCAACATTGGACCACAGGGCACCTCAGACCTCAAAACTGAAAAGTGCTTCGAGCATTGTGGTTTTTTATGCATAAGAATGCTCCAGGGATCACGGGGCAGGAAAACCCAAAAGTCTTATTTTCGCACGAAAATTGTACCAATGGCCGAAAATGCACCCCCGGCACCAAAAGTGGACCATGTGGCACCACGAACCTCAAGACTTAAAAGTATTCTGAGCATTATGGTAGTTTTTATGCATAAGAATGCACCAAGGATCACAGGGCACCAAAACCCAAAAGTCTTATTTTCGCACGAAAATTGCACAAAGGGCCGAAAATGCACCACGGGCACAAAAATTGGACCATGGGGCAACTCGGACCTCAAAACCTAAAAGTGGTCTAACATTATGTTTTTTATGCATAAGAATGCACCGGGGACCACGGGATACCAAAACCCAAAAGTCTTATTTTCGCACGAAAATTGCACAATGGGTTGAAAATGCACCACGAGCACCAAAGTTGGACCACGGGGCACCACGGACCTCAAAACTGAAAAGTGTTCCAAGCATTATGGTTTTTTATGCATAAGAATGCACCAGGGATCATGGGGCACCAAAACCCAAAAGTCTTATTTTCGCACGAAAATTGCACAAATTGCCGAAAATGGACCCCCAGCACCAAAATTGGACCACTGGGCACCACGAACCTCAAGACTGAAAAGTGTTTCAAGCATTATGGTAGTTTTTATGCATAAGAATGCACCAAGGATCACGGGGCACCAAAACCCAAAAGTCTTATTTTCGCACGAAAATTGTACAATGGACCGAAAATGTACCACAACACCAAAATTGGGCCATGGGGCACTACGACCTCAATGCTTAAAAGTACTCCGATCATTATGGTTTCTTATGCATAAGAATGCACCAGGGTTCACGGGGCACCAAAACCCAAAAGTCTTATTTTCGCACGAAAATTAGACAAATGGCCGAAAATGCACCGTCGACACCAAAATTGGACCACGGGTCACAGTGGACCTCAAAACTGAAAAGTGTTCCAAGCATTGTGGTTTTTTATGCATAAGAATGCACCAGGGATCATGGGGCACCAAAACCCGAAACTGTATTTTTTGCACGAACATTGCACAAATGGCAGAAAATGCATTAGCAGCACAAAAATTGGACCACGGGGCACCACGGACATCAAAAATGAAAAGTGTTCTGAGCATTATGGTTTTTTATGCATAAGAATGCACCAGGAATCACAGGGTACCAAAACTCAAAAGTCTTATTTTCGCACGAAAATTGCACAATTAGTCGAAAATGCACCCCCGGCACCAAAATTTCACCACGGGGAAGCACGAACCTCAAAATTGAAAAGTGCTCCAAGAATTGTGGTTTTTTATGCATAAGAATGCACCAGGGAACACGGGGAACCAAAATCCGAAAGTCTTATTTTCGCATAAAAATTGCAGAAATGGCCGAAAATGCATTACCGGCACCAAAATTGGACCACAGGGCAACATGGACCTCAAAACTGAAAAGTGTTCTGAGCATTATGGTTTTTTACGCATAAGAATGCACCAAGGATCACAGGGCACCAAAATCCAAAAGTGTTATTTTCGCACGAAAATTGCACAATGGGCCGAAAATGCACCACAGGCACCTTAATTTGGCCACAGGGTACCCAGACCTCAATAGTTAAAAGTACTATGAGCATTATGGTTTTTTATGCATAAGAATGCACCAGGGATCATGGGGCACCAAAACCCAAAAGTCTTATTTTCGCACGAAAATTGCACAAATGGCCGAAATTGCACCACTGGCACCAAAATTGGACCACGGGGCACCACAGATCTCAAAACTGAAAAGAGTTCCAAGCATTATGGTTTTTTATGCAAAAGAATGCATCAGGGATCACGGGGCACCGAAACCCAAAAGTCTTATTTTCGCACGAAAATTGCATAAATGGCCGAAAATGCATTACTGGCACCAAAATTCGACCACGGGGCACCATGGACCTAAAAATTGAAAAGTGTTCTGAGCATTATGGTTTTTTACGCATAAGAATGCACCAGGGATCACCGGGCACCAAAACCCAAAAGTCTTATTTTCGAACGAAAATTGCACAAATGGCCGAAAATGCAGCACCGGCAGCAACATTGGACCACGGGGCACCACGAACCTCAAAAATGAAAAGAGTTCCAAGCATTATGGTTTTTTATGCTTAAGAATGCCCCACGGATCACGGGGCACCAAAACCCAAAAGTCTTATTTTTGCACGAAAATTACACAATTGGCCGAAAATGCACCACGAGCACCAAATTTTGCCCACGGGGCACCTCGGACCTCAAAACCTGAAAAATGGTCTGATCATTATGATTTTTAATGTATAAGAATGCACCAGGGATCGCGGGGCACCAAAACCCAAAAGCCTTATTTTCCCATGAAAATTGCACAAATGGCCGAAAATGCACCACCGGCACCAAAATTGTTCCACGTGGCACCACGGACCTCAAAACTGAAAAGTGTTTCAAGCATCATGGTTTTTTATGCATAAGAATGTACCAGGGATCATGGGGAACCAAAATCCAAAAGTCTTATTTTGGCACTAAAATTGCACAATAGGCCGAAAATGCACCACGGGCACCAAAATTGGACCACGGGGCACCTCGGACCTCAAAAATGAAAAGTGCTCCAAGCATTATGATTTTTTATGCATAAGAATGCACTAAGGATCACGGGGCACCAAAACCCAAAAGTCTTATTTTTGCACGAAAATTGCATAATGGGCCGAAAATGCACCACTTGCACCAAATTTGGACCACGGGGCACCACGGACCTCAAAACTGAAAAGTGCTCCGACCATTATGCATTTTTATGTATAAGAATGCACTAGGTATCACGGGACACCAAAATTGCACAATGGGCTGAAAATGCACCATGGGGACCAAACTTTGACCATGCGGCGCAGTGCACCTCAAAACTTAAAAGTGCTTTGAGCATTATTGTTTCTTATGCCTAAGAATGAACAAGGGATCACGGGGCACGAAAACCCAAAAGTCTTATTTTCGCACGAAAATTGCACAAAAGGCTAAAAATGCACCACAGGCACCAAAATTGGACCACGGGGCACGTCGAAACTCAAAAATGAAAAGTGCTCCAAGCATTATGGTTTGTTATGAATAAGAATGCACCAAGGATCACGGGGCACCGAAACCCAAGAGTCTTATTTTCGCACGAAAATTACACAAATGGCCAAAAATGCACCACCGGCACCAAAATTGGACCACGGGGCACCACGGACGTCATAACTGAAAAGTTCTCAAAGCATTATGCATTTTTATGCATAAGAATGCACCAGGGATCACGGGGCACCAAAACCCAAAAGTCTTATTTTCGCACGAAAATTGCACAATGGGCCGAAAATGCATCACGAGCACCAAAATTGGACCATGGAGCAACTCAGACCTCAAAACTTAAAAGTTCTCTGAGCACTATGATTTTCTATGCATACGAATGCACCAGGGATCACACGGCACCAAAACCGAAAACTCGTACTTTCGCACGAAAATTCTACAAATAGCCGAAAATGCATTACTGACACAAAAATTGGACCACGAGGCACCAGGAACCTCAAAATTGAATAGTGTTCCGAGCATTATGGTGTTTTATGCATAAGATTGCACCCAGGATCACGGGTACCAACACCTAAAACTCTTATTTTCGCACGAAAATTGCACAATGGGCTGAAAATGCACCACAGGCACCAAAGTTGGACCACAGGACACCTCGGACCTCAAAACTGAAAAGTGCTCCTAGCATTATGGTTTTTTATGCATAAGAATGCAGCAGGGATCATCGGGCACAAAAACTCAAAAGTCTTATTTACGGCCAAAAATTGCGCAAATGGCCGTAAATGCACCCCCGGCATCAAAATTGGACCACGGGGAACCTCGGACCTCAGAACTGAAAAGTGCTTCGAGCATTCTAGTTTTTTATGCATAAGAATGTACAAGGGACCACGGGGCACTAAAGCCCAAAAGTCTTGTTTTCGAATGAAAATTGCACAAATAGCCCAAAAGTCTTGTTTTCGAATGAAAATGCACCACCGGCACCAACACTGGACCACGAGGCACCGCGGACCTCAAAACTGAAAAGTGCTCCAAGCATTATGGTTTTTTATGCATAAGAATACACCAGGGATCACGGGGCACCAAAATCGGAAAGTCTTATTTTCGCACGAAAATTGCACAAATGGCCGAAAATGCACCACCGGCACCAAAATTGGACCACGAGGCACCCCGTACCTCAAAACTGAAAAGTGTTCCGAGCATTATGGTTTTTTGTGCATAAGAATGCACTAGGGATCACGGGGCACCAAAACCCAAAATTCTGATTTTCGCACGAAAATTGCACTATGGGCCAAAAATGCACCATGGGCACAAAAATTGGACCACGGGAACCTCGGACCTCAACATTGAAAAGTCCCCTTAGCATTATGGTTTTTAAGGCATAAGAATGCACTAGGGATCACGGGGCACCAAAAACCAATAGTCTTATTTTTGCACAAAAATTCCACAAATGGCCGAAAATGCACCACCAGCACCAAAATTGGACCATGGGGCACCACGAACCTCTAAACTGAAAAGTTTTCCTAGCATTATGGTTTTTTATGCAAAAGAATGCACCAAGGATAACGGGGCACCAAAACCCAAAAGTCTTTTTTTCGCACGAAAATTGCACAATGGGCCGAAAATGCACCATGGGCACCAAAATTAGGTCACGGGGCACCTCGGATCTCAAAACTGAAAAGTGCTCCAAGAATTATAGTTTTTTTATGCATAAGTATGCACCAAGGATCACGGGGCACCAAAACCCAAAAGTCATATTTTTGCACTATGGCCTGAAAATGCACCACAGGCACCAAAATTGGACCACGGGGCACCTCGGAACTCAATACTTGAAAGTGATTCAAGCATTATGGTTTTTTATGCATAAGAATGCACCTGGGATCACGGGGCACCAAAACCCAATAGTCTTATTTTCGCACAAAAATTCCACAAATGGCCGAAAATGCACTACCAGCACCAAAATTGGACCATGGGGCACCACGAACCTCAAAACTGAAAAGTGTTCCTAGCATTATGGTTTTTTATGCATAGGGATGCACCTGGGACCATGAAACACCAAAATCCAAAACTCTTATTTTCGCACGAAAATTTCACCACGAGGAACCTCGGACCTCAATAGTTAAAAGTGGTCCAAGCATTATAGTTTTTTTTGCATAAGAATGCACCAGGGATCATTGGGCACCAAAACCAAAAAGTCTTATTTTCGCACGAAAATTTCATAAATGGCCGAAAATGCATTGTCGGCACAAAAATTGGACCACGGGGCACCTCGGACCTCAATACTTAAAAGTACTCTCAGCATTATGGTTTTTTATTCATAAGAATGCACCAGGGACCACGGGATACCAAAACCCAAAAGTCTTATTTTCGTACGAAAATTGCACAAATGGCCGAAAATTCAGCACTGGCACCAAAATTGGACCATAGGGCATCACGAACCTCCAAACTGAACGGTGTTCCGAGCATTATGGTTTTTTATGCATAGGAATGCACCAGGGATTATGGGGCACCAAAACCCAAAAGTCTTATTTTTGCACGAAAATTGCACAAACGGCAGAAAATGCACCACCGACACCAAAATTGGACCACGGGGCACCACGGACTTCAAAACTGAAAAGTGTTCCGAGCATTATGATTTTTTATGCATAAGAATGCACCAAGGATGACGGGGCACCAAAACCCAAAAGTCTTATTGACGCAAGAAAATTGCACAAATGGCCGAAAATGCACCACCGGCACCGAAATTGGACCATGTGGAACCATGGACATCAAAACTGAAAAGTGTTTCGAGCATTTGGGTTTTTTATGCATAAGAATGCACCATGAATCACGGGACAGCAAATCCCAAAAGTTTTATTTTCGCACGAAAATTATACAATGGGCCGAAAATGCACCATGGGCACCAAAATTGGTGCACGGGGCACCTCGGACCTCAAAACTTAAAAGTTCTCCAAGCATTATGGTTTTTTATGCATAAGCATGCACCAGGGATCACGGGCACCAAAATCCAAAAGTCTTATTTTTGCACGAAAATTTCACAAATGGCCGAAAATGCACCACCGAGACCAAAATTGGACCAAGGGGCACCCCGGACCTCAAAACTGAAAAGTGTTCCAAGCATTATGTTTTTTCGTGCATAAGAATGCACCAGGGATCACGAGGCACCAAAACCCAAAAGTCTTATTTTCGCACGAAAATTGCACAATGGGCTGAAAATGCACCACGGGCACCAAAATTGGACCACGGGGCACCTCGGACCTCAAAATTGAAAAGTGCTCTGAGCATTATGGTTTTTTGCATAAGAATGCACCAGGGATTACGGGGCTCCAAAACCCAAAAGTCTTATTTTCACATGAAAATTACACAATGGGCCGAAAATGCACCACGCGCAACAAAATTGTACCACGGGGCACCTCAGACCTCAAAACATAAAAGTGCTCCGAGCATTATGATATTTTATGCATAAGAATGCATAAGGGATCACGGGGCAACAAAACCCAAAAGTCTTATTTTCGAACGAAAATTGCACAAATGGCTAAATATGCACCACCGACACCAAAATTGGACCACGAGGTACCACGGACTTGAAAACTGAAAAGTGTTGAAAGCATTATGGTTTTTTATGCATAAGAATGCACCAGGGATGATGAGGCACCAAAACCCAAAAGTCTTATTTTCACATGAAAATTGCACAATGTGCCCAAAATGCACCACGGGCACCAAAACAGGACCGTGGGGCACATCGGACCTCAAAACTGAAAAGTGCTCTGGGCATTATGGTTTTTATGCATAAGAATGCCCCAGGGATCACGGGGCTCCAAAACCCAAAAGTTTTATTTTCGCACGAAAATTGCACAACTGGTACCACAATTAGACAACGAGGCACCTCGGACATCAAAACTGAAAAGTGCTCCAAGCATTATTGTAAATTTATTAATAAGAATGCACTAGGGATCACGGGACACCAAAATCCAAAAGTCTTATTTTCGCACGAAAATTGCATAATGGGCCGAAAATGCACCACGGGCACCAAAATTGGACCACGAGGCACCTCGGACCTCAAAACATCAAAGTTCTCCGAGCATTATGGTTTTCATGCATAAGAATGCACTGGGGATCATGGGGCACCAAATCCCAAAAGTCTTATTTTTGAACAAAAAATTCACAAATGGCTGAAAATGCACCACCGGCACCAAAATTGGACCCTTGGGCACCACAGACCTCAAAACTGAAAAGTGCTCCAAGCATTATGGTTTCTTATGCATAAGAATGCACCAGGGATCACGGCGCACGAAAACCCAAAAGTCTTATTTTTGCACGAAAATTGGACAAATGGCCAAAAATGCACCACCAGCACCAAAATTGGAGAGTGGGGCACCACGAACCTCAAAACTGATAAGTTTTCCGAGCATTATGGTTTTTTATACAAAAGAATGCCGGGGGTGCATTTTCGCCCATTTGTGCAATTTTCGTGCGAAAATAAGACTTTTGGGTTTTGGTGCCCTGTGTACCCTGGTGCATTCTTATGCATAAAAAACCATAATGCTCGGAGCACTTTTCAATTTTGAGATCCGAGGTGCCCCGTGGTCCAATTTTGGTGCCCATGGTGCATTTTCAGCCCATTGTGCAATTTTGGTGCGAAAATAAGACTTTTGGGTTTTGGTGCCCCATGATCCATGGTGCATTCTTATACATAAAAAACTATAATGCTCAGACCACTTTCAAGTATTATGGTCCGAGGTGCCCAGTGGTCAGATTTTGGTGCCCGTGGTGCATTTTCGGCCCATTGTACAATTTTCGTGCGAAAATAAGACTTTTGGGTTTTTGTGCCCCATGATCCCCGGTGCATTCGTTTGCATAAAGAACCATAATGCTCAGAGCACTTGTCAGTTTTGAGGTCTGAGGTGCTCCGTTGTCTAATTTTGGTGCCCGTGGTGCATTTTCGGCTATTTGTACAATTTTCGTGCAAAAATAAGACATTTGGGTTTTGGTGCCCCATGATCCGTATTGCATTCTTATACATAAAAAACTATAATGCTCGGACCACTTTCAAGTATTATGGTCCGAGGTGCCCAGTGGTCAGATTTTGGTGCCCGTGGTGCATTTTCGGCCCATTGTACAATTTTCGTGCAAAAATAAGACTTTTGGGTTTTGGTTCCCCGTGATCCCTGGTGCATTATTTTGTAGAAAAAACTATAATTCTCATAGCACTTTTCAGTTTTGAGGTCTGAGGTGCCCCGTTGTCTAATTTTGGTGCCCGTGGTGCATTTTCGTCCCATTGTGCCATTTTCGTGCTAAAATAAGACTTTTGGGTTTTGTTGCCCCATGATCCTTGGTGCATTCCTATGCATAAAAAACCACAATGCTCAGAACACTTTCCAGTTTTGAGGTTCGTGGTGCCCTGTGGTCCAATTTTGGAACCGGTGGTGCATTTTCAGCCATTTGTGCTATTTTCGTGCAAAAATAAGACATTTGGCTTTTGGTGCCCCGTGATCCGTAGTGCATTCTTATGCATAAAAAGCCATAATGCTCGGAGAACTTTTACGTATTGAGGTTCGAGTGCCCCGTTGTCCAATTTTGGTGCCCGTGGTGCATTTTCGACCCATTGTGCATTTTTCGTGGGTAAATAAGACTTTTGGGTTTTGGTGCCCCATCATGTCTGGTGCATTCCTATGCACAAAAAACCACAATGCTTAGAACACTTTTCAATTTTTAGGTTCGTGGTGCCCCGTTGTCCAATTTTGGTGCCGGTGGTGCATTTTCGGCCATTTGTGCAATTTTCGTGCGTAAATAAGACTTTTGGGTTTTGTTGCCCCGTGATCCCTAGTGCATTGTTATGCATAAAAAAGCATATTTCTTGAAGCATTTTTCAGTTTTGAGGTCCGAGGTGCTCCGTGGTCCAATTTTCGTGCCCGTGGTGCATTTTCTGCCCATTGTGCAATTTTCGTGCAAAAATAAGACTTTTGGGTTTTGGTGCCCCGTGATCCCTGGTGCATTCTTATGCATAAAAAACCATGATGCTTAGAACTCTTTTCAGTTTTGAGGTCTGTGGTGCCCTGTGGTCCAATGTTGGTGCTGATGGGGCATTTCGGCCATTTGTGCAATTTTGATGCGAAAAAAAGACTTTTGAGTTTCGGTGCCGCGTGATCCCTGGTGCATTCTCATGCATAAAAACCATAATGCTCGGAGAAATTTTAAGTTTTGAGGTCCGAGGTGCCCTGTGGTCTAATTTTGGTGCCCGTGGTGCATTTTCGGCCATTGTGCAATTTTCGTGTGAAAATAAGACTTTTGGGTTTTGGTTCCCTGTGATCCCTGGTGCATTCTTATGCAAAAAAAAATGTTAATGCTCGGAGCACTTTTCGGTTTTGAGGTCCGAGGTGCCCCGTTGTCCAATTTTGGTGCCCGTGGTGGAATTTCGACCCATTGTGAAATTTTCATGCGAAAATAAGACTTTTGGATTTTGGTGCCCCGTGATCCCTAGTGCATTCTTATGCATAAAAAACCATAATGCTCGGAACTCTTTTCAGTTTTGAGGTTCGTTGTAACACCCTAAGTTCTATAATGATGAATATGCGATATTTGATTGAATTATTTATTTTATAAAATGCCTTAATTCATTTACTTAAGAAAACACGTGAAAGGTGAAAGAAACATAATCAGAATTTAGTGAAAATTTTGAAACTTTTTAATTCAATTTTAATTGCGAAAGTTATAATTTTCTTTGGCAGTTATAACGCGTTATTTAATTCAAAAAAAAGGTCAAGCGTAGTTTCAATTGTTAAAGATCGAATTAAATTTTTGTATAAGCGGAAATAAAATAATGGAAGATGCGTAGGACTAGAAATGTAAACATGTATATACATATATGTAACCAAAAGATATAACGTACTCCTGGAGCATAAGTACAGAAAGATACTACACGGTCCACATGATGATTGAATATGTACAACAAAATATCTGAGATACTTAGATCTACCCGACCAAATACATGATAAAGCAAAATAAGATCCTAGCTCCCAGAGCAGTCATCGTCTACACCTATCCTGTGAAAGACTCAACCCAAAAGCCTAGGTGGGTCGCTAGTCGATGTGGTCCTAACAATGAGACTCACGAGAAGAAACCTCAAATGAATCCCCAAGAGACTCTCTCTCTGAGTCCTCCTCGGGATCCTCCTCCGGATCCTCCTTTGTGTCAGACTCCACCAACCAACCTGCTCCACCGGCTGGAGCCTCCACGACCAACTCTGCTGCTACTGCGGCTGCTACTGGCATCACCTGATTCCCCTCAGTAGGAATCTCGTCCATGTCCACAGGTATTTCCACCTCTGCAAGAGCATCTCCCAATGCTCAGGGTCACTGTGCTCCCCCAATTGTAACTCCAACTCCGAGGAATAAGATGCAGTGGGGGTGCGCTCTGAGTCAGTCGGGTGTGGTCCTGGCCCTCTAGATGACGTAGCGGCTGAAATGACGTAGATGACCTCCACAGGTTCGGCTTGCTGGTAATAGGGCGGCATAGGTTGTGTCCACCACGCTAAATACTCGTATATAATAGGATAAACTCCGGGCTCGTACTCCGGCGTGTGAACCAAACGGATGTAGCCCGTAAAATGATCTACATGCCTAACCAAATCGGGCTCCCACCTCCCGTAGATGCACTCAACTTCCCAGAAATGTTGAGGGTTTGGGACCGCCATCTGATCCTAAAAAAAAAAAAAGAAAACAACAAGAGGGTAACTCTCTGCTTCGTCAAGCAATACACACAAAACGACTTTAGAAGTCACAAACATCTACGATCAACCACTTCGATGTGGTTATCTACCGATCACTCTCGACACCTAATCATTTTCATTACCAGAACCATTAACTCATTTTTCACTGGCTAGCTGCCACTGGAACTCCCAGAACTCAGTGGTCTTGCATAAATTTAAGCTAGATGACATATTGGGAGTACACCCATTCTTCACGGTACAATGGCAGGGCTCTCACCAATTGATGATTACTCATAATTTCTTTCGGGATTGCCAAGTCGGCTATGTCACTAGCGTCACAACTCAGCGCTATATATCCCCCAAGGACTGCCTCCTTACAATCATCTCCCAGGTACCAACTGTAGTCATGTAATGCTCTAAGGACTGACTCCTCAACACTCTCCTCACCGAGTTTATTTTTTTTCTTCGTCGCCTGTGGGTTTCCCGCTGCACATGGTACAAGGGTGGACGAATTCACGCCGAGCTAAAGGTACCACCTCTACGCTCACATATGCATATATAAATAAGGACTTTGCCTTTATCACTACATCATAACGATCTCATCACCCCAGGTGATGCGTCATTCGAATTCCGACCTTTGTTCATAGATAACTCGCAGACGAAATATCCCACGCGACTTTCTTACATTCTTGAAGTTCCAGAGATCTGACGTACTCTCGTATCTTCATAGTATGACTCTCAACTCACATAAGTCACAGCGAGTCATATATTTTATTACATTTTATATATTCCTTACCCTCTCAAGTGTCTTATGATTTTTAAAAAAAAATTATACTCACCATTATTCCTCCACGCAAAGGTCCTAAATCATTTTCTATGTCCAATGCATAAAAGAAAGAGTTCATTTATTAATTTATATTTAATAAACAAAATGAAAATAAAATAAATAAATAAAATCTCTTGGATCATTTAAATGTGCTCACTATACAAGTTATATTTATCTTTGAATAGCAATTTTGCTATTGACACTAGAAATCAATTCTAGTTACTACAAGTACTCGCGTCGAGTCTTGTAGACACATCACACCAACAAACAATTTTACCACCAGATTAAAACTACGGTCAAGAGACCGTATCACCAAAACAGAGAAAACCACACTTTCAATATCAAATGCTCAAGGTTTTCCTCCCTGAGACTTAAATGAATCAATCAAAATAATGGTTATATTATATCCATTATCTCACATAATCAAAATATTAGTTAAAGGTAAAATGACAAAAGTGCACGTTTTAATAATCACATTTGACTATTGAGTCAAATTTTCATTGACGGTACTGAATGTGAGCTCTCACTGAAACAAGCAAATGACCTCAGAATTTAAAGATTTTTGTATCAAATCGAAGCTCTTGAAATCTAGTATATAGAAAGGTGTCTCACTTATAAAATCAACATCTAGAAAATTTTATAAAAAAATTTCTAAGTCAGCAACTCTAGATTTTTAGTGCCCACTGAACATAGCTCAAAGAAATGTAAATTTCTCCCACTTCCTAAAACTAAATTAACTGAAACTTTTTACAGTTTAAATCTTACCCCTTTATCTTTCCAAAAAGGTATTTCTTGCTACCAAATTCATTTTCTATTGTTCCCAGTAAAAATATTACTAACAGCTTACAATTTTGACATCAAAACAGGGTCCTAAACCATTGGTTTGTTTCTTTTGAAAAAAATAACTTATAAATTATGCTTGGAAAGTTTTGTAATATACATGGTTAAAAATATTATTTTGTCTAGTTTTTAAAGGTTTAATTAAATTTCAAAAACATTAAGTACACAGGGAGAATTTTAACAAAAACCGAGCCCTGTTCCAGTGAAACACCAAAACAGGACAGTCCACTTTCGAGCCATATATTAACCCCAAGATGAAATTATTTTTCAAATATGTCAACATAAAAGTTTTTTAATTTTATGTCTATTTTCATTCAAAACAAATTTGATGAAAAACCAACGGTTAGATCTTTCAAAAATGGCAAAACAGTGAGGGCTGTTCCATGCTAAACGAAAGGACAGCCACTGCCAACGAATTTTTAGTTAACAATTTTCAAAGAAAACTTGATCAAAACCATTTTTGAGAAAAAGGTACATGATCTCACTTGTTTCCAGAGCCATTTTCATTCCAATTACAAGATGAAAATGAACTTACTCCTTACATGCAAAGGCTGACAACTACTGCCAAACAGAATTCAACACCACCCATCCACTTTCAACTCAACAAACAATTCAAACACATCTCAATTCTCAGCAATGGAGGCATGCATGTATGCTATGGTTAAGGCCCCCAGCCCTTAACCATATTCTCAACAAGAAAAGAAAGCAAAGAGTCCACAAGAGAGTTCCCTCACCTTGGTTCTTGGTTCCAGCCGAGAGAAAGGAAGAAGAGATGAAGGGGAGACTAGGTAGAGAGGATGAGGGCTGTCAATGGCTTACATGCAAAGCTTCAAGCTCAAAAAATGGCTTCCCCTTCTCTTGTTGGTGTCTCTGCCAAGGAAGGAAAAGAGGTGAGAGAAGAGAGAATTTTCTGTGTGTAAATTTTGCTTGTTCGGAGGACTAGTGAGTGAGTGTGTGAGCTTACGGGTGTGGCCGTGGGTTTTGGGGTGGTTAGGTGTTGAGTTTAGACTAGGTGTCAAGCCCTTGTGGCTTGCATGTAGGTTAGTTGTCATGCAATTGAGGTTAGAGAGTTTAGTTACTCGGTTTAGTTTACACAGTGTAATTTTACACTGTGTAATCGTAAAGAGATGGCTTTTAAAATTTTAAAACTTAATTCCAAACATGTAGTTAATTTTATAAAACTTATAGTAATAAAACTTTTCTAGTAGCTCAAATAAAATTTCCTCTCTAAAGAAGTTATTTACAGATAAATTTTATAAGAGTTAACTTGGTGTGCAAGTTACTATAATTTAATATAATTAAAATACTTAAAACCAATTTGCAAACAATAAATTAATTAGTGCACAACAATAGATATTATAAATAATCACTACTAGTAATTAATCTCAGCTCAATTAATTATTAGCAGACATATCAGATAGTCACTCATATTCAAATTTTGAGTACTTGAATATTAAGTACGCATCACGCTGCACATGACTAAAAGAAATAAAATAACACAGAAAATTTAATTACACAAAATTCTACAGGCAGCCTACAGGGTAGTAATTGATCGTAGGTAATTTATAAACACAGAGAGTTACTTACAGAGAAATATATAAATATATACATATTTATAAATATATATATACATATATACTTATATAACTAAGTTGAAATTTTCAGGGTAGTAATTGATCGTAGGTAATTTAATTACTAATAATAATCTTAGGAATTTAATTACATACACATTATTTTAAATCCAAATACACACACATGAAATTTAATAATTACATAAAACTCTCTAAACAAACTTATAGACAATTCATACAGAAAAGTAACTACAGAGAATTAATTCTAGAGAATTAATTACAAAGAGTTACTCACAGAGAAACTTTTATCACAAGCAATTAGTTTTCAAGAAATTATCAAATAGATTACAGAGAACATTATATATATATATATATATATATATATATATATATGTATATATATGTATATATATATATGTATATATATATACATATATATATATATATATCATTTTATAAATTTTTCCTATTTGACTATTATAACGAATTACTCATGTTGTTTAATTACAAACTATATTTTAATTACTCAACACACATTTTTTTCTTACGTAAAACAAACAAATAAATTTCCATTAATTTCTAATTAAGTTACTTATGTTCCTAATTACTGGGTTGTAATTTTCGGGGTGCCCCGTGGTACAATTTTGGTGCCGGTGGTACATTTTCGGCCATTTGTGCAATTTTCGTGCGAAAATAAGACTTTTGGGTTTTGGTGCCTAGTGATCCGTGGTGCATTCTTATGCATAAAAAATCATAATGCTTCGAGCACTTTTCAGTTTGGAGGTCCGTGGTGCCCCGTGGTCCAATTTTGGTACCGGTGATGCACTTTCGGCCATTTGTGAAATTTTCATGTGAAAATAAGACTTTAGGGTTTTGGTGCCCCGTGATCCCTGGTGCATTCTTATGCATAAAAAACCTTAATGCTCGGATAACTATAAAGTTTTGAGGTCCGAGGTGCCCCGTGGTCATATTTTAGTGCCTTAGGTGCATTTTCGGCCCATCTAGCAATTTTCGTGCGAAAATAAGACTTTTGGGTTTTGGTACCCCGTGATCCCTGGTGCATTCTTATGCATAGAAAACCATAAAGCTCGGTGCACTTTTAAGTTTTGAGGTCCGAGGTGCCCCGTGGTCCAATTTTGGTGCACGTGGTGCATTTTCGGCCCATTGTGCAATTTTCGTGCGAAAATAAGACTTTTGGGTTTTTGTGCCCGTGATCCTTGGCGCATTCTTATGCATAAAAAACCATAATGCTCAGAAAAGTTTTCAGTCTTGAGATTCGTGGTGTCCGATAGTCCAATTTTGGTGCCAGGGTTACATTTTCGTCCATTTGTGCAATTTTCGTGCGAAAATAAGACTTTTGGGTTTTAGAGCCTTGTGAACCCTGGTGTATTCTTATGCATGAAAAATCATAATTCTCATACCACTTTTCAATTTTGAGGTCCGAGGTGCCCTGTGGACCAATTTCGTTGCCCGTGGTGCATTTTTGGCCCATTGTGCAATTTTTGTGCGAAAATAAGACTTTTGGATTTTGGTGCCCCGTGATCCCTGGTGCATTCTTATGCATAAAAAACCTTAACGCTCAGAGCTGTTTTCAGTTTTGAGGTCTGAGGTGCCCCGTGGTCCAATTTTTGTGCCCGTGGTGCATTTTCGGCCCATTGTGCAATTTTCGTGCGAAAATAAGACTTTTGGGCTTTGGTGCCCTATGATCCCTGGTGCATTCTTTTGCATTAAAAAAAACACTCGGAACACATTTCAGTTTTGATGTTCTTGGTGCCCGTGGTCAGATTTTGGTGCCGGTGGTGCATTTCCAGCCATTTGTGCATTTTTCATGCGAAAATAAGACTTTTGGGTTTTGGTGCCCTGTGATCCCTGGTGCATTTTTATGCATAAAAAATGTAATGCTTGGGGAACTTTTCAGTTTTGAGGTGTGTGGTGCCCCGTGGTCCAATTTTGGTGCCGGTGATGCATTTTCGGCAATTTCTGAAATTTTCGTGTGAAAATAAGACTTTTTGGTTTTGGTGCCCCGTGATGCCTCTTCCATTCTTATGTATAGAAAACCATAATGCTCGGAGAACTTTTAAGTTTTGAGGTCCGAGGTGCCCCGTGCTCCAATTTTGGTGCCCGTGGTGCATTTTCGGCCCATTGTGTAATTTTGGTTCGAAAATAAGACTTTTCGATTTTGGTGCCCCGTGAACCCTGGTGCATTCTTATGCATAAAAAACCATAATGCTCGGAGAAATTTTCAGTTTTGAGGTCCGAGGTGCACCGTGGTCCAATTTTCATTCTTATTTTCGCACCAAAATTACACAATGGGTCGAAAATGCACCACAGGCACCAAAAATAGTTTTGGCACCTAGGTTTTGGTTTTGGTGCACTGTGGTCCATTTTTTGTGCCATTGGTGCAATTTCGGCCCTTTGTACAATTTTTGTGCAAAAATAAGACTTTTGGGTTTTGGTGCCCTGTGGTCCCTGGTGCATTCTTATGCATAAAAAACCATAATGCTCAGAACAGTTTTCAGTCTTGAGATTCGTGGTGCCCGGCGGTCCAATTTTGGTGTCGGGGGTGCATTTTCGGCCATTGGTGCAATTTTTGTGCGAAAATAAGACTTTTGGGTTTTGGTGCCCTGTGGACCCGGTGCATTCTTATGCATAAAAAATCTTAATGCTCAAAACACTTTTCAGTTTTGAGGTTCGTGGTGCCCCGTGGTCCAATTTTGGTGCTCGTGGTGCATTTTCGGCCATTTAAGCAATTTTCTTGCGAAAATAAGACTTTTGGGTTTTGGTGCCCCGTGATCCTTGGTGCATTCTAATGCATAAAAAATCATAATGCTCGAAACTGTTTTCAATCTTGAGGTTCGTCGTGCCCCGTGGTCCAATTTTGGTGCCGTGGGTGCTTTTTCGGCCATTTGTGCTATTTTTGTGCGAAAATAAGACTTTTGGGTTTTGGTGCCCCGTGATCCCTGGTTCATTCTTATGCATACAAAACCATAATGCTTGAAGCACTTTTTAGTTTTGAGGTACGAGGTGCCCCGTGGTGCAATTTTTGTGCCGGTAGTGCATTTTCGGCGATTTGCGCAGTTTTTGAGCGAAAATTAGGATTTTGGTTTTTGGTGCCTTATGATCCCTGGTGTATTCTTATGCATAAAAAATCATAATGCTTGGGGCACCTTTCAGTTTTGAGGCCAGTTGTGCCTCATGGTCCAATTTCGGTGCCCCGTGATCCCTGGAGCATTCTTATGCATAAAAAACCATAATGCTCGGAGCACTTTTAAGTATTGAGGTCCGAGGTGTGTCGTGATCCAATTTTGGTGCCCGTGGTGAATTTTCGTGCGAAAATAAGACTTTTGGGTTTTGGTCCCCTGTGATCCTTGGTGCATTCTTATGCATAAAAAACCATAATGCTTGGAACAGTTTTCAGTTTTGAGGTCCGAGGTGCCCCGTGGTCCAATTTTGGTGGACGTGGTGCATTTTCGGCCAATTAGGAAATTTTCGTGCGAAAATAAGACTTTTGGGTTTTGGTGCCCATAATCCTTGGTGCATTCCTATGCATAAAAAACCATAATACTTGGAACAGTTTTCAGTCTTGAGGATCCTGGTGCCCCGTGGTCAAATTTTGGTGTTGGGGGTCATTTTCGGCCATTTGTGCAATTTTTGTGCGAAAATAAGACTTTTGGGTTTTGGTGACCTGTGATCCCTGGAGCATTGTTATGCATAAAAAACCATAATGCTCGAAGGACTTTTCAGTTTTGATGTCCTAAGTGCCCCGTGGTCCAATTTTGGTGCTTGTGGTGTATTTTCGGGCCATTTTGCAATTTTCGTGCGAAAATAAGACTTTTGGGTTTTGGTGCCCCGTGATCCCTGGAGCATTCTTATGCATAAAAAACCATAATGCTGAAGCACTTTTCAGTTTTGATGTCCTAAGTGCCCCGTGGTCCAATTTTTGTGCCTGTGGTGTATTTTCGGCTCATTTTGCAATTTTTGTACGAAAATAAGGCTTTTGGTTTTTGGTGCCCCATGATCCGTAGTGCATTCTTATGCATAAAAAACCATAATGCTTGGATCATTTTTCAGTTTTGAGGTCAGAGGTGCCCTGGGGTCCAATTTTGGTGCCCGTGATGTATTTTCGGCCCAATGTGCAATATTCGTGCGAAAATAAGACTTTTGGGCTTGGTGCCTCATGATCGTTGGTGCATTCTTATGCATAAAACACCATCATGCTCGAAACTATTTTCAGTCTTCACATTCGTGGTGCTTGGTGGTCCAATTTTGGTGCCAAGGTTGCATTATCGACATTTGTGCAATTTTTGTACGAAAATAAGACTTTTGGGTTTTGGTGCCCCGTGATCCCTGGTGGATTCTGATGCATAAAAAACCATAATTCTGGAACACTTTTCAGTTTTGAGGCTCGTGGTGCCTCATGTTCCAATTTTGGTGTCGGTGGTGCATTTTCGGCCATTTGCGCAACTTTCCTGCGAAAATAAGGCTTTTGGGATTTGGTGCCCTGTGATCCCTGGTGTATTCTTATGCATAAAAAATCATAATGCTTGGAGCACTTTTCAGTTTTGAGGTCTGTGGTGCCCCGTGGTCCAATTTTGGTGCCGCTAATGCATTTTCGGACATTTGTGAAATGTTATCGTGAAAATTAGACTTATGGTTTTGATGCCCCATGTTCCCTGGTGCATTTTTATGCATAAAAAACCATAACGGTCAGAGAACTTTTAAGTTTTGAGATAGAGGTGCCCCGGGATCCAATTTTGGTGCCCGCGGTGTATTTTCGGCCCAATGTGCTATTTTCGTGCAAAAATAAGACTTTTGGGCTTGGTGTCTCATGATCCTTGGTGCATTCTTATGCATAAAACACCATCATGCTCGGAACAGCTTTCAGTCTTGAGATTCGTGGTGCCCGGTGGTCCAATTTTGGTGCCAGGGTTGCATTATCGGCATTTGTGCAATTTTCGTGCGAAAAGAAGACTTTTGGGTTTTGGTGCCCCGTGATCCCTTGAGCATTCTTATGAATAAAAAACCGTAATGCTAGGAGCTCTTTTCAGTTTTGAGGTCCAAGGTGCCTCGTGGTCCAATTTTGGTGCACGTGCTGCATTTTCGACCCATTGTGCAATTTTCGCGTTAAAATAAGACTATCGGGTTTTTGTACTCCGTGATCCGTGGTGCATTCTTATGCATAAAAAACCGTAATGCCCGGAACAGTTTTCAGTTTTGAGGTCCGAGGTGCCTCGTGGTCCAATTTTGGTGCCCGTGGTGCATTTTCAGCCCATTGTGCAATTTTCGTGCAAAGTAAGACTTTTGGATTTTGGTGCCCTGTGAACCCTTGTGCATTCTTATGATAAAAAACCATAATGCTCAAAGCACTTTTCAGTTTTGAGGTCCATGCTTTGAGGTCCATGCTGCCCCATGGTGCAATTTCGGTGCACGTGGTGCATTTTTGGCCCATTGTGCAATTTTCGTACAAAAATAAGATTTTTGGGTTTTTGTGCCCCGTGATCCCTGGTGCATTCTTATGCATGAAAAACCATAATGCTAGGCACATTTTTCAGTCATGAGGTTCGTGGTGCCCCGTGGTCCAATTTTTGTGCCAAGGGTGCATTTTCGACCATTTGTACATATTTCGTGCGAAAATAAGACTTTTGGGTTTTTGCGCCCCGTGATCCCTGGTACATTCTTATGCTTAAAAAACCATACTGCTCGCAGTACTTTTTTGTTTTGAGGTCCAAGGTGCCCCATGGTCCAATTTTGGTGCTCGTGGTGCATTTTCGGCCCATTGTGCAATTTTTGTGCGAAAATAAGACTTTTGGGTTTTGGAGCCCCGTAATCCCTTGTGCATTCTTATGCATAAAAAACCTTAATGCTCAGAGCACTTTTAATTTTTGAGGTCTGAGGTGCCCGGTGGTCCAATCTTTGTGCCGGTGGTGCATTTTCGGCCATTTGTGCAATTTTCGTGGGAAAATAAGACTTTTGGGTTTTGGTGCCCATGATACCTGGTGCATTCTTATGCATAAAAAACCATAATGCTCAGAGCACTTTCAAGAATTGAGGAGCGAGGTGCCTGTGGTCTAGTTTTGGTACCCGTGGTGCATTTTCGGCCCAATGTGCAATTTTCATACGAAAATAACACTTTTAAGTTTGGTGCCTCGTGATACATGGTGCTTTCTTATGCATAAAAAACCGTAATGCTCCGAACAGTTTTTAGTCTTGAGATTCGTGGTGCCTGGTGTTCCAATTTTGGTGCCAGGGGTGTATTTTCGGCCATTTGTGCAATTTTTGTGCGAAAAAAAGACTTTTGACTTTTGGTGCCACATGATCCCTGGTGCATTCTTATGCATAAAAAACAATAATTAAGGAACACTTTTCAATTTTGAAGTTCGTGGTGCCCCGTGGTCCAATTTTGGTGCCGGTGGTGCATTTTCGGCCATTTGTACAATTTTCGTGCGAAAATAAGGCTTTTGGTTTTTGGTGCCCTGTGATCCCTGGTGTATTCTTATGCATAAAAAATCATAATGCTTGGAGTACTTTTCAGTTTTAAGGTTAGTGGTGCCCCGTGGTCCAATTTTGGTGCTGGTGATGCATTTTCAGCCATTTGTGAAATTTTCGTGTGAAAATAAAACTTTTGGGTTTTGGTGCCCCGTGATACATGGTGCTTTCTTATGCATAAAAAACCGTAATGCTCGGAACAATTTTCAGTCTTAAGATTCGTGGTGCCTGGTGTTCCAATTTTGGTGTCAGGGGTGTATTTTCGGCCATTTGTTCAATTTTTGTGCGAAAAAAAGACTTTTGAGTTTTGGTGCCACATGATCCCTGGTGCATTCTTATGCATAAAAAACCATAATTATGGAACAGTTTTCAGTTTTGAGGTCCGAGGTGCCCTGTGGTCCAATTTTGGTGCACGTGGTGCATTTTCGGCCCATTGTGCAATTTTCAGGCAAAAGTAAGACTTTTGGGTTTTGGTGCCCCGTGATCCTTGGTGCATTCTTATGCATTAAAAACCGTAATGCTTGGAACAGTTTTTAGTCTTGAGATTCGTAGTGCCCGGTGGTCCAATTTTGGTGCCGAGGGTTTATTTTCGGCCATTTGCGCAATTTTCGTGCAATAAATAAGACTTTTGGGTTTTGGTGCCCTGTGAACCCTGGTGCATTCTTATGCATAAAAAACCATAATGGTCATAGTACTTTTCAGTTTTGAGGTCCAAGGTTCCCCGTGGTCCAATTTTGGTGCCTATGATGCATTTTCGGCCCATTGTGCAATTTTCGTGCGAAAATAAGACTTTTGGGTTTTGGTGCACCGTGATCCCTGGTGCATTCTTATGCATAAAAAACCATAATGCTCAGAGCATTTTTATGTTTTGAGGTCTGAGGTGCCCCGTGGTCCAATTTTGGTGCCCGTGGTGCATTTTTGGCCCATTGTGCAATTTTCGTGTGAAAATAAGACTTTTGGGTTTTGGTGCCCCGTGATCCCTAGTGCTTTCTTATGCATTAAAAATCGTAATGCTTGGAACACTTTTCAGTTTTGAGGTCCGTGGTGCCCCGTGGTCCAATTTTGGTGCCGGTAATGCATTTTTGGCCATTTGTGCAATTTTCGTGCGAACATAAGACTTTTGGGTTTTGGTGCCCCATAATCCTTGGTTCATACTTATGCATAAAAAAGCATAAATCTTGGAGTACCTTTCAGTTTTGAGGTCCGTGGTGCCCCGTGGTCCAATTTTGGTGTTGGTGGTGCATTTCCGGCCATTTGTGCAATTTTCGTGCGAAAATAAGACTTTTGAGTTTTGGTGCCCCGTGATCCTTGGTGCATTCCTATGTATAAAAAACCATAATGGTCAGAACAGTTTTCAGTCTTGAGGTTCGTGGTGCCCCGTGGTCCAATTTTGGTGTCAGGGGTGCATTCTCGGCCATTTGTGCTATTTTCGGGCGAAAATAAGACTTTTGGATTTTTGTGCACCGTGATCCGTGGTACATTCTTATGCATAAAAAATCATAATTATGGAACACTTTTTAGTTTTGAGGTTCGTGGTGCCCCGTGGTCCAATTTTGGTGCCGGTAGTGCATTTTCGGCGATTTGCGCAGTTTTTGAGCGAAAATTAGGATTTTGGTTTTTGGTGCCTTGTGATCCCTGGTGTATTCTTATGCATAAAAAATCATAATGCTTGGGGCACCTTTCAGTTTTGAGGTCAGTGGTGCCTCATGGTCCAATTTTGGTGCCCCGTGATCCCTAGAGCATTCTTATGCATAAAAAACCATAATGCTCGGAGCACTTTTAAGTATTGAGGTCCGAGGTGTGTCGTGATCCAATTTTGGTGCCGGTGGTGAATTTTCGTGCGAAAATAAGACTTTTGGGTTTTGGTCCCCTGTGATCCTTGGTGCATTCTTATGCATAAAAAACCATAATGCTTGGAACAGTTTTCAGTCTTGAGATTCGTGGTGCCCGGTGGTCCAATTTTGGTGTCGAGGGTGCATTTTTTGCCATTTGTGCAATTTTCGTGCAAAAATAAGACTTTTGCGTTTTGGTGCCCCCTGATCCCTGGTGCATTCCTATGCATAAAAAACCATCGTGCTCAGAACTCTTTTCAGTTTGGAGGTTTGTGGTGCCCCGTGGTCCAATGTTGGGGCCAGTGGGGAATTTTCGGCCAGTTGTGCAATTTTCATGCGAAAATAAGACTTTAGGGTTTTGGTGCCCTGTCAACCCTGGTGCATTCTTATGCATAAAACACCATAATGCTCGGAGCACTTTTCAGTTTTGAGGTCTAATTTTAGTGTCGGTGGTCCAATTTTGGTGCTGAGGGTGCGTTCTCGGCCATTTGTGCAATTTTCGTGTGAAAATAAGACTTTTGGGTTTTGGTGCCCCATGATCCCTGGTGCATTCTTATGCATAAAAAACCACAATGCTCGTAGCACTTTTCAGTTTTGAGGTCCGAGGTGCCCCGTGGTCCAATTTTGGTGGACGTGGTGCATTTTCGGCCAATTAGGAAATTTTCGTGCGAAAATAAGACTTTTGGGTTTTGGTGCCCATAATCCTTGGTGCATTCCTATGCATAAAAAACCATAATACTTGGAACAGTTTTCAGTCTTGAGGATCCTGGTGCCCCGTGGTCAAATTTTGGTGTTGGGGGTCATTTTCGGCCATTTGTGCAATTTTTGTGCGAAAATAAGACTTTTGGGTTTTGGTGACCTGTGATCCCTGGAGCATTGTTATGCATAAAAAACCATAATGCTCGAAGGACTTTTCAGTTTTGATGTCCTAAGTGCCCCGTGGTCCAATTTTGGTGCTTGTGGTGTATTTTCGGGCCATTTTGCAATTTTCGTGCGAAAATAAGACTTTTGGGTTTTGGTGCCCCGTGATCCCTGGAGCATTCTTATGCATAAAAAACCATAATGCTGAAGCACTTTTCAGTTTTGATGTCCTAAGTGCCCCGTGGTCCAATTTTTGTGCCTGTGGTGTATTTTCGGCTCATTTTGCAATTTTTGTACGAAAATAAGGCTTTTGGTTTTTGGTGCCCCATGATCCGTAGTGCATTCTTATGCATAAAAAACCATAATGCTTGGATCATTTTTCAGTTTTGAGGTCAGAGGTGCCCTGGGGTCCAATTTTGGTGCCCGTGATGTATTTTCGGCCCAATGTGCAATATTCGTGCGAAAATAAGACTTTTGGGCTTGGTGCCTCATGATCGTTGGTGCATTCTTATGCATAAAACACCATCATGCTCGAAACTGTTTTCAGTCTTCACATTCGTGGTGCTTGGTGGTCCAATTTTGGTGCCAAGGTTGCATTATCGACATTTGTGCAATTTTTGTACGAAAATAAGACTTTTGGGTTTTGGTGCCCCGTGATCCCTGGTGGATTCTGATGCATAAAAAACCATAATTCTGGAACGCTTTTCAGTTTTGAGGCTCGTGGTGCCTCATGTTCCAATTTTGGTGTCGGTGGTGCATTTTCGGCCATTTGCGCAACTTTCCTGCGAAAATAAGGCTTTTGGGATTTGGTGCCCTGTGATCCCTGGTGTATTCTTATGCATAAAAAATCATAATGCTTGGAGCACTTTTCAGTTTTGAGGTCTGTGGTGCCCCGTGGTCCAATTTTGGTGCCGCTAATGCATTTTCGGACATTTGTGAAATGTTATCGTGAAAATTAGACTTATGGTTTTGATGCCCCATGTTCCCTGGTGCATTTTTATGCATAAAAAACCATAACGGTCAGAGAACTTTTAAGTTTTGAGATAGAGGTGCCCCGGGATCCAATTTTGGTGCCCGCGGTGTATTTTCGGCCCAATGTGCTATTTTCGTGCAAAAATAAGACTTTTGGGCTTGGTGTCTCATGATCCTTGGTGCATTCTTATGCATAAAACACCATCATGCTCGGAACAGCTTTCAGTCTTGAGATTCGTGGTGCCCGGTGGTCCAATTTTGGTGCCAGGGTTGCATTATCGGCATTTGTGCAATTTTCGTGCGAAAAGAAGACTTTTGGGTTTTGGTGCCCCGTGATCCCTTGAGCATTCTTATGAATAAAAAACCGTAATGCTAGGAGCTCTTTTCAGTTTTGAGGTCCAAGGTGCCTCGTGGTCCAATTTTGGTGCACGTGCTGCATTTTCGACCCATTGTGCAATTTTCGCGTTAAAATAAGACTATCGGGTTTTTGTACTCCGTGATCCGTGGTGCATTCTTATGCATAAAAAACCGTAATGCCCGGAACAGTTTTCAGTTTTGAGGTCCGAGGTGCCTCGTGGTCCAATTTTGGTGCCCGTGGTGCATTTTCAGCCCATTGTGCAATTTTCGTGCAAAGTAAGACTTTTGGATTTTGGTGCCCTGTGAACCCTTGTGCATTCTTATGATAAAAAACCATAATGCTCAAAGCACTTTTCAGTTTTGAGGTCCATGCTTTGAGGTCCATGCTGCCCCATGGTGCAATTTCGGTGCACGTGGTGCATTTTTGGCCCATTGTGCAATTTTCGTACAAAAATAAGATTTTTGGGTTTTTGTGCCCCGTGATCCCTGGTGCATTCTTATGCATGAAAAACCATAATGCTAGGCACATTTTTCAGTCATGAGGTTCGTGGTGCCCCGTGGTCCAATTTTTGTGCCAAGGGTGCATTTTCGACCATTTGTACATATTTCGTGCGAAAATAAGACTTTTGGGTTTTTGCGCCCCGTGATCCCTGGTACATTCTTATGCTTAAAAAACCATACTGCTCGCAGTACTTTTTTGTTTTGAGGTCCAAGGTGCCCCATGGTCCAATTTTGGTGCTCGTGGTGCATTTTCGGCCCATTGTGCAATTTTTGTGCGAAAATAAGACTTTTGGGTTTTGGAGCCCCGTAATCCCTTGTGCATTCTTATGCATAAAAAACCTTAATGCTTAGAGCACTTTTAATTTTTGAGGTCTGAGGTGCCCGGTGGTCCAATCTTTGTGCCGGTGGTGCATTTTCGGCCATTTGTGCAATTTTCGTGGGAAAATAAGACTTTTGGGTTTTGGTGCCCATGATACCTGGTGCATTCTTATGCATAAAAAACCATAATGCTCAGAGCACTTTCAAGAATTGAGGAGCGAGGTGCCTGTGGTCTAGTTTTGGTACCCGTGGTGCATTTTCGGCCCAATGTGCAATTTTCATACGAAAATAACACTTTTAAGTTTGGTGCCTCGTGATACATGGTGCTTTCTTATGCATAAAAAACCGTAATGCTCCGAACAGTTTTTAGTCTTGAGATTCGTGGTGCCTGGTGTTCCAATTTTGGTGCCAGGGGTGTATTTTCGGCCATTTGTGCAATTTTTGTGCGAAAAAAAGACTTTTGACTTTTGCTGCCACATGATCCCTGGTGCATTCTTATGCATAAAAAACAATAATTAAGGAACACTTTTCAATTTTGAAGTTCGTGGTGCCCCGTGGTCCAATTTTGGTGCCGGTGGTGCATTTTCGGCCATTTGTACAATTTTCGTGCGAAAATAAGGCTTTTGGTTTTTGGTGCCCTGTGATCCCTGGTGTATTCTTATGCATAAAAAATCATAATGCTTGGAGTACTTTTCAGTTTTAAGGTCAGTGGTGCCCCGTGGTCCAATTTTGGTGCTGGTGATGCATTTTCAGCCATTTGTGAAATTTTCGTGTGAAAATAAAACTTTTGGGTTTTGGTGCCCCGTGATACATGGTGCTTTCTTATGCATAAAAAACCGTAATGCTCGGAACAGTTTTCAGTCTTGAGATTCGTGGTGCCTGGTGTTCCAATTTTGGTGTCAGGGGTGTATTTTCGGCCATTTGTGCAATTTTTGTGCGAAAAAAAGACTTTTGAGTTTTGGTGCCACATGATCCCTGGTGCATTCTTATGCATAAAAAACCATAATTATGGAACATTTTTCAGTTTTGAGGTCCGAGGTGCCCTGTGGTCCAATTTTGGTGCACGTGGTGTATTTTCGGCCCATTGTGCAATTTTCGGGCAAAAGTAAGACTTTTGGGTTTTGGTGCCCCGTGATCCTTGGTGCATTCTTATGCATAAAAAACCGTAATGCTTGGAACAGTTTTTAGTCTTGAGATTCGTAGTGCCCGGTGGTCCAATTTTGGTGCCGAGGGTTTATTTTCGGCCATTTGCGCAATTTTCGTTTAATAAATAAGACTTTTGGGTTTTGGTGCCTTGTGAACCCTGGTGCATTCTTATGCATAAAAAACCATAATGGTCATAGTACTTTTCAGTTTTGAGGTCCAAGGTTCCCCGTGGTCCAATTTTGGTGCCTATGATGCATTTTCGGCCCATTGTGCAATTTTCGTGCGAAAATAAGACTTTTGGGTTTTGGTGCACCGTGATCCCTGGTGCATTCTTATGCATAAAAACCCATAATGCTCAGAGCATTTTTATGTTTTGAGCTCTGAGGTGCCCCGTGGTCCAATTTTGGTGCCCGTGGTGCATTTTTGGCCCATTGTGCAATTTTCGTGTGAAAATAAGACTTTTGGGTTTTGGTGCCCCGTTATCCCTAGTGCTTTCTTATGCATTAAAAATCGTAATGCTTGGAACACTTTTCAGTTTTGAGGTCCGTGGTGCCCCGTGGTCCAATTTTGGTGCCGGTAATGCATTTTTGGCCATTTGTGCAATTTTCGTGCGAACATAAGACTTTTGGGTTTTGGTGCCCCATAATCCTTGGTTCATACTTATGCATAAAAAACCATAAATCTTGGAGTACCTTTCAGTTTTGAGGTCCGTGGTGCCCCGTGGTCCAATTTTGGTGCTGGTGGTGCATTTCCGACCATTTGTGCAATTTTCGTGCGAAAATAAGACTTTTGGGTTTTGGTGCCCCGTGATCCTTGGTCCATTCCTATGTATAAAAAACCATAATGGTCAGAACAGTTTTCAGTCTTGAGGTTCGTGGTGCCCGGTGGTCCATTTTTGGTGTCAGGGGTGCATTCTCGGCCATTTGTGCTATTTTCGGGCGAAAATAAGACTTTTGGATTTTTGTGCACCGTGATCCATGGTACATTCTTATGCATAAAAAATCATAATTATGGAACACTTTTTAGTTTTGAGGTTCGTGGTGCCCCGTGGTCCAATTTTGGTGCCGGTAGTGCATTTTCGGCGATTTGCGCAGTTTTTGAGCGAAAATTAGGATTTTGGTTTTTGGTGCCTTGTGATCCCTGGTGTATTCTTATGCATAAAAAATCATAATGCTTGGGGCACCTTTCAGTTTTGAGGTCAGTGGTGCCTCATGGTCTAATTTTGGTGCCCCGTGATCCCTGGAGCATTCTTATGCATAAAAAACCATAATGCTCGGAGCACTTTTAAGTATTGAGGTCCGAGGTGTGTCGTGATCCAATTTTGGTGCCCGTGGTGAATTTTCGTGCAAAAATAAGACTTTTGGGCATGGTGCCTCATGATCCTTGGTGCATTCTTATGCATAAAACACCATCATGCTCAGAACAGCTTTCAGTCTTGAGATTCGTGGTGCCCGGTGGTCCAATTTTGGTGCCAGGGTTGCATTATCGGCATTTATGCAATTTTCGTGCGAAAAGAAGACTTTTGGGTTTTGGTGCTCCGTGATCCCTTGAGAATTCTTATGAATAAAAAACCGTAATGCTAGGAGCTCTTTTCAGTTTTGAGGTCCAAGGTGCCTCGTGGTCCAATTTTGGTGCACGTGCTGCATTTTCGACCCATTGTGCAATTTTCGCGTTAAAATAAGACTATCGGGTTTTTGTACTCCGTGATCCGTGGTGCATTCTTATGCATAAAAAACCGTAATGCCCGGAACAGTTTTCAGTTTTGAGGTCCGAGGTGCCTCGTGGTCCAATTTTGGTGCCCGTGGTGCATTTTCAGCCCATTGTGCAATTTTCGTGCAAAGTAAGACTTTTGGATTTTGGTGCCCTGTGAACCCTTGTGCATTCTTATGATAAAAAACCATAATGCTCAAAGCACTTTTCAGTTTTGAGGTCCATGCTTTGAGGTCCATGCTGCCCCGATGGTGCAATTTTGGTGCACGTGGTGCATTTTTGGCCCATTGTGCAATTTTCGTACAAAAATAAGATTTTTGGGTTTTTGTGCCCTGTGATCCCTGGTGCATTCTTATGCATGAAAAACCATAATGCTAGGAACATTTTTCAGTCATGAGGTTCGTGGTGCCCCGTGGTCCAATTTTTGTGCCAAGGGTGCATTTTCGACCATTTGTACATATTTCGTGCGAAAATAAGACTTTGGGTTTTTGCGCCCCGTGATCCCTGGTACATTCTTATGCTTAAAAAACCATACTGCTCGCAGTACTTTTTTGTTTTGAGGTCCAAGGTGCCCCATGGTCCAATTTTGGTGCTCGTGGTGCATTTTCGGCCCATTGTGCAATTTTTGTGCGAAAATAAGACTTTTGGGTTTTGGAGCCCCGTAATCCCTTGTGCATTCTTATGCATAAAAAACCTTAATGCTCAGAGCACTTTTAATTTTTGAGGTCTGAGGTGCCCGGTGGTCCAATCTTTGTGCCGGTGGTGCATTTTCGGCCATTTGTGCAATTTTCATGCGAAAATAAGACTTTTGGGTTTTCTTGCCCTGTGAACACTGGTGCATTCTTATGCATAAAACACCATAATTCCAGGAGTACTTTTCAACTTTGAGTTCCGAGGTGCCCCGTGGTCCAATTTTGTTGTACGGGTTGCATTTTCGGACCATTGTGCAATTTTCGTGCAAAAATAAGACTTTTGGGTTTTGGTGCCCCGTGATCCCTGGTGAATTCGTATGCATAAAAAACCATAATGCTCGGAACACTTTTCAGTTTTGAGGTTCGTGGTGCCCCGTGGTTTAATTTTGGTGCCGGTGGTGCATTTTCGGCCATTTGTGCCATTTTTGTGCAAAAATAAGACTTTTGGATTTTGGGGCCCTGTAATCCCTGGTGCATTCTTATGCATAAAAAATCATAATGCTTGGAACACTTTTCAGTTTTGAGGTCCGTGGTGCCCCATGGTCCAATGTTGGTGCCCCAAGGATCACGGGGCACCATGGACCTCAAAACTAAAAAGTGTTCCAAGCATTATGGTTTTTTATGCATAAGAATCCACCAGGGATCATGGGGCACCAAAACCCAAAAGTATTATTTTGGCACGAAAATTGCACCATGGGCAAAAAATGCCCCACGGGACACCACATAACCAAAAATTGAAAAGTGCTCCAAGACTTATGAATTTTTATGTATAAGAATGCACCAAGGATCACAGAGCACCAAAACCCAAAAGTCTTATTTTGGCACGAAAATTTGACCCTAGGCCAAAAATGCACAGCGGGACACAAAAATTGGATCGCGGGGAACCATGGACCTCAAAACTGAAAAGTGCTACGAGCATTATGGTTTTTTATGCATAAGAAAGCCCTAGGGATCACGGGCACCAAAACCCAAAAGTCTTATTTTGGCACAAAAATTGGATAATGAGCCGAAAATGCACCACGGGCACCAAAATTGGACCACGGGGAACCACAGACCTCAAAGCTGAAAGTGTTACTAGCATTACGGTTTTTTATGCATAAGAATGCACTAGGGATCACGAGCCACCAAAACCCAAAAGTCTTATTTTCGCACGAAAATTGTACCATGGGCCAAAAATGCACCACGGGACACCAAAATTTGACCACAGGGCACCACGGACCTCAAAACTGAAAAGTGCTATGAGCATTATGGTTTTTTATGCATAAGAAAGCCCTAGGGATCACGGGTCACCAAAACCAAAAGGTCTTATTTTGGCACGAAAATTGCACCATGTGCCGAAAATGCACCACGAGCACCAAAATTGGACCACGGGGAACCACAGACCTCAAAACTGAACGAGCATTATGGTTTTTTATGCATAAGATAGCCCCAGGGATCACGGGGCACGAAAATCCAAAAGTCTTATTTTGGCATGAAAATTGCATAATGGGCTGAAAATGCACCACGAGCAGCAAAATTGGACCACGAGGCACCACGGACATCAAAACTGAAAAGTGCTCTGAGCATTATGGCTTTTTATGCATAAGAAATCCCCAGGGATAACGTGGCACCAAAATCCAAAAGTCTTATTTTCGCATGACAATTGTACATTGGGCCGAAAATGCACCACCAGCACCAAAATTGGACCACGGGAACTACGGACCTCAAAACTGAAAGTGCTACTAGCATTATGGTTTTTTACTCATAAGAATGCACCAGGGATCACGGGCCACCAAAACCCAAAAGTCTTATTTTCGCACGAAAATTGCACCATGGGCCAAAAATGCACCACAGGATACAAAAATTGGACCACGGGGAACCACGGACCTCAAAACTGAAAAGTGCTGCGAGCATTATGGTTTTTTATGCATAAGAATGCACCAGGGATCACGGTGCATCAAAACCAAACAGTCTTATTTTGGCACTAAAATTGCACCATGTTCCAAAAATGCACCACAGGCACCAAAATTGGACCACGAGACACTGCAGACCACCAAACAGAAAAGTGCTCCGAGCATTATGATTTTTATGCATAAGAATGCACCAGGGATCATGGAGCACTAAAACCCAAAAGTCTTATTTTCGCATGAAAATTGTACAATAGGCCGAAAATGCACCACGGGCACCATAATTGGAGCACAGGGCACCAGGGATCTCAAAACAAAAAAGTGCTCCAAGCATTATGGCAGTTTATGCATAAGAATGCACCAGGGATCACGGGCCAACAAAACCCAGAAGTCGTATTTTGGCACGAAAGTTGCACAATGGGCCGAAAATGCACCACGGGCACAAAAATTGGACATGGGGCACCACGAACCTCAAAACAAAAAAGTGCTCTGAGCATTATGGTTTTTTATGCATAAGAATGAACCAGGGATCACGGGGCACCAAAACACAAAAGTCTTATTTTCGCACGAAAATTTTACCATGGGCTAATAATGTAACACAACACACCAAAATTTTACCACGGGGCATGATGGACCTCAAAACTCAAAAGTGCTCCGAGCATGATGGTTTTTTATGCATAAGAAAGCCCCAGGGATCATAGGGCACCAAAACCCAAAACTCTTATTTTGGCACGAAAACTGCATAATGGGCCGAAAATGCACCACGGGCACCAAAATTTGACCACAGGGAACCATGGACCTCAAAATTGAAAAGTGCTCCGAGCATTATGGTTTTTATGCATAAGAATGCACCAGGGATAATGTGGCACCAAAACCTAAAAGTCTTATATTGGCATGAAAATTGCACCATGGCCAAAAATGCACCACGGGACACCAAAATTGGACCACGGGGCACCACGGACCTCAAAACTGAAAAGTACTTTGAGAATTATGGTTTTTTATTCATAAAGAATGCACCAGGGATCACAGGGCACCAAAAACCAAAAGTCTTATTTTCGCACGAAAATTTGATAAGGGGCCGAAAATGCACGACGGGCACCAAATTTGGACTATGGGGCACCACAGACCTCAAAACTGAAAAGTGCTCCGAGCATTATGGTTTTTTATGCGTAAGAATGCACCAGGGATCATGGGACACCAAAACCCAAAAGTCTTGTTTTGGCACGAAAATAACCATGGGCCAAAAATGCACCGTGGGATACCAAAATTAGACCACGGGGCACCACATACCTCAAAACTGAAAAGTGCTCTGAGCATTATGGTTTTTTATGCATAAGAAAGCCCCAGGTATCACGGGTCACCAAAACCAAAAAGTCTTATTTTGGCATGAAAATTGCACCATGTGCCGAAAATGCACCACGGGCACCAAAATTGGACCACGGGACACTACGGACCTCAAAATTGAAAAGTGCTCTGAGCATTATGGTTTTTATGCATAAGAATGCACCTGGGATCACGGGGAACCAAAACCCAAAAGTCTTATTTTCGCATGAAATTGTACAATGGGCCGAAAATGCACCGCGGGCACCATAATTGGACCACGGGGCACCATGGACCTCAAAACTAAAAAGTTCTCCAAGCATTATGGTTATTTATGCATAAGAATCCACCAGGGATCACGGAGCACCAAAACCCAAAAGTATTATTTTGGCACGAAAATTGCACCATGGGCAAAAAATGCACCACGGAACACCACAGGATTAAAAACTGAAAAGTGCTCCGAGCCTTATGGATTTTTATGTATAAGAATGCACCAAGGATCACGGAGCACCAAAACCCAAAAGTCTTATTTTGGCACGAAAATTCGACCCTGGGCCAAAAATGAACCATGGGACACAAAAATTGGATCCCGGGGCACCATGGACCTCAAAACTGAAAAGTGCTACGAGCATTATGGTTTTTTATGCATAAGAAAGCCCCAGGGATCATGGGCACCAAAACCCAAATGTCTTATTTTGGCTCAAAAATTGCATAATGTGCCGAAAATGCACCACGAGCACGAAAATTGGACCACGGGGAACCACGGACCTCAAAGCTGAAAGTGCTACTAGCATTACGATTTTTTATGCATAAGAATGCACCAGGGATCACAAGCCACCAAAACCCAAAAGTCTTATTTTCGCATGAAAATTGCACCATGGGCCAAAAATGCACCACGGGACGCCAAAATTTGACCATAGGGCACCATGGACCTCAAAACTGAAAAGTGGTCAAAGCATTATAGTTTTTTATGCATAAGAAAGCCCCAGGGTCACGGGTCACCAAAACCAAAAAGTCTTATTTTCGCACGAAAATTGCATCATGTGCCGAAAATGCACTACGGCACAAAAATTGGACAACGGGACACTACGGACCGCAAAACAGAAAAGTGCTTCGAGCATTATGGTTTTTATGCATAAGAATGCACCAGGGATAACGTGGCACCAAAACCCAAAAGTCTTATTTTCGCATGAAAATTGTACAGTGGGCCGAAAATGCACCACTGGCAACAAAATTGGACCACGGGAACTACGGACCTCAAAACTGAAAGTGCTACTAGCATTATGGTTTTTATGCATATGAATGCACCAGGGATCACGGGCCACCAAAACCCAAAAGTCTTATTTTCGCACGAAAATTGCACCATGGGCCAAAAATGCACCACAGGACACCAAAATTGGACCACGGGGAACCATGGACCTCAAAACTGAAAAATGCTGCGAGCATTATGATTTTTTATGCATAAAAAAGTCTTATTTTCGCACGAAAATTGTACAAATGGCCGAAAATGCACCACCGGCATCAAAATTGGACCACGAGGCACCACGGACCGAATAACTGAAAAGTGTTCCGAGCATTATGGATTTTTATCTATAGGAATGCTACAGAGATCACGGGGCAACAAAACCCAAAAGTCTTATGTTCGCACGAAAATTTCACAAATGGCCGAAAATGCACCACCGGCACCAAAATTGGACCACGGGGCACCACAGACTTCAAAACTGTAAAGTGCTCCAACCATTATAGTTTTTTATGCATAAGAATGCACCAGGGATCACGGGCACGAAAATCCAAAAGTCTTATTTTCGCACAAAAATTGCACAACGTACCGAAAATGGACCATGGGCACCAAAATTGGACCACGGGGCACCTCGGGCCTAAAAACTGAAAAGTGCTCCAGGTATTACGGTTTTTTATGCATAAGAATGCACCAAGGATCATGGGGCACCAAAATCCAAAAGTCTTATTTTCGCACGAAAATTTCACAAATGCACGAAAATGCAGCACCGGCACTAAAATGGGACCACGGAGCACCACGGACCTTAAAACTGAAAAGCGTTCTGAGCATTATGGTTTTTTATGCATAAGAATGCACCAGGGATCATGGGGCACCAAAACTCCAAAAGTCTTTTTTTCGCACGAAAATTTCACAAATGGCCAAAAATGCACCACAGGCACCAAAATTGGACCACGGGGCACCACGGACCTCAAAACTGAAATCTGCTACAAGCATTATGGTTTTTTATGTATATTAATGCACCAGGAATCTAGGGCATGAAGACCCAAAGGTCTTATTTTCGCACGAAAATTGCACAAATGGCCGAGTATGCACCACCGGCACCAAAATTGGACCACGAGGCCCCACGGACCTCAAAGCTGAAAAGTACTCCAAGCATTATGATTTTTTATGCAAAACAATGCACCAGGGATCACGGGGCACCAAAACCCAAAAAGTCTTATTTTAGCATGAAAATTGCACAATGGGCCTAAAATGCACCACGAGCACCAAGATTGGACCACGGGGCACCTCGAACCTCAAAACTTAAAAGTGCTGCGAGCATTATGATTTTTTATGCATAAGAATGTACCAGGGATCTCGGGGCGCCAAAATCCAAAAGTCTTATTTTCGCACGAAAATTGCACAACGGACAGAAAATGGACCATGGGCACCAAAATTGGACCATGGGGCACCTCGGGCCTAAAAACTGAAAAGTGCTCCAGGTATTACAGTTTTTTATGCATAAGAATGCACCAAGGATCATGGGGCACCAAAATCCAAAAGTCTTATTTTCGCACGAAAATTTCACAAATGCCCGAAAATGCAGCACCGACACTTAAATGGGACCGCGGAGCACCACGGACCTTAAAACTGAAAAGCGTTCTGAGCATTATGGTTTTTTATGCATAAGAATGCACCAGGGATCATGGGGCACCAAAATCCAAAAGTCTTATTTTCGCACGAAAATTTCACAAATGCCCGAAAATGCAGCACCGGCACTAAAATGGTACCACGGAGCACCTAGGACCTCAAAACTGAAAAGTGCTCCGAGCATCATGGTTTTTTATGCATAAGAATGCACCAGGGTTCACAGGGCACCAAAACCCAAAAGTCTTATTTTCGCTCGAAAATTGCACAAATTGCCGAAAATGCACCCCCGACACCAAAATTGGACCACTGGGCATCACGGACATCAAAACTGAAAAGTGATCCAAGCATTATGGTTTTTTATGCATAAGAATGCACCATGGATCACAGGGCACCAAAACCCAAAAGTCTTATTTTCGCTAAAAAATTGCACAAATGGCCGAAAATGCACCCCCCGCACCAAAATTGGGCCACGGGGCACCACGAACCTCAAGACTGAAAATTGTTCCGAGCAATACGGTTTCTTATGCATAAGAATGCACCAAGGATCACGGGGCACCAAAACCAAAAAGTCTTATTTTCGCACGAAAATTGCACAATGGTCCGAAAATGCACCACGAGCACCAAATTTGGACCACGGGACACCTCGGACCTCAAAACTAAAAAGTGCTCAGAGCATGATGGTTTTTAATGCATAAGAATGCACTAGGGTTCACAGGCCACCAAAACCCAAATGTTTTATTTTTGCATGAAAATTGAACCGCCCGACACCACGAATCTCAAGACTGAAAAATGTTCCGAGCATTATGGTTTTTTATGCATAGGAATGCACCAAGGATCACAGGGCAGCAAAACCCAAAAGTCATATTTTCGTACGAAAATTGCACAAATAGCCGGAAATGCACCAATGACACCAAAATTAAACCACGGGGCACCACGGTCCACAAAACTGAAAAGTGCTACGAGCATTATGGTTTTTTATGCATAAGAATGCACCAGGGATCAAAGGGCACGAAAACCAAAAATTCTTTTTTTCGCATGAAAGTTGAACAATGTGCCGAAAATGCACCACCGGCACCAAAATTGGACCACGGGGCACCACGGACATCAAAACTGAAAAGTGTTCCAAGCATTATGGTTTTTTAATCATAAGAATGCACCAGGGATCACGGGGTACATATATCCAAAAGTCTTATTTTCGAACGAAAATTGCACAATGGGCCGAAAATGCACCGCGGGCACCAAAATTTGACCATGGGGCACGTTGGACCTCAAAATTGAAAAGTACTCTGAGCATTGTGGTTTTTTATGCATAAAAATGCACCAAGTATCATGTGGCACCAAAACCCAAAAGTCTTATTTTCGCACAAAAATTGCACAAATCGCCAAAAATTCACCCCCGGCACCAAAATGGGACCACGGGGCACCACGAACCTCAGGACTAAAAAGTGTTCCGAGCATTATGGTTTTTTATTCATAAGAATGCACCAAGGATCATGGGGCACCAAAACCCAAAAGTCTTATTTTCGCTCGAAAATTGCACAATGGGCCGAAAATGCACCACGGGGCACTTAGGACCTCAAAACTTAAAAGTCCTCCAAGCATTATGATTTTTTACGCATAAGAATGCACTACGGATCATGGGGCACCAAAATCTAAAAGTCTTATTTACGCATGAAAATTTCACAAATGGCTGATAATGCACCCCGGCACCAAAATTGGACCACAGGGCACAACGGACCTCAATACTGAAAAGTTTTCCGAGTGTTATGGTTTTTTATGCATAGGAATGCAGCAGGGCGCACGGGGCACCAAAACCCAAAAGTCTTATTTTCGTATTCACAATGGACGAAAAATGCACGACAGGCACCAGAAATGGACCACGAGGGCACCTCGGACCGCAAAACTTAAAGTTCTCCAAGCATTATGGTTTTTTATGCATAAAAATGCACCAGGGATCATGGGGCACAAAAAACCAAAAAGTCTTATTTTTGAAAGAAAATTGGACAATGGGCCAAAAATGCACCACTGGCACCAAAATTTGACCATGGGGCACCTCAGACCTCAAAACTGAAAAGTACTCTGAGAATTAGGGTTTTTTATGTATAAGAATGCACTAGGGATCAAAGTTCCCCAAAACTCAAAACTGTTATTTTCGAACGAAAATTGAACAATGGGCCGTAAATACTTCACGGGCACCAAAATTGGACCCCGGGGCACCTCGGAACTCAAAACTTAAAAGTGCTTTGAGAATTAAGGTTTTTTATGCATAAGAATGCACCAGGGATCACGGGGCACCAAAACCCAAAAGTCTTATTTTCGCACGAAAATTGCACAAATGGCCGAAAATGCACCCCCGACACCAAAATGGGACCCCGGGGCACCACAAACCTCAAGACTAAAAAGTGTTCCGAGCATTATGGTTTTTTATGCCTAAGAATGCACCAAGGATCATGGGGCACCAAAACCCAAAAGTCTTATTTTCGCCAAAAAATTGCACAATGGGTCAAAAATGCACCCCCAACACCAAAATAGGACAACAGGGCACCACGAACCTCAAGACTGAAAAGTATTTTGAGGGTTATGGTATTTTATGCATAAGAATGCACCAATGATCACGGGGCACCAAAACCCAAAATTCTTATTTTCGCATGAAAATTGAACAACGAGCCAAAAATTCACCACGGGTACCAAAATTGGACCATAGGGCACCTCGGACCTCAAAGCTTAAAAGTGCTCCAAGCATTATGGTTTTTAATGCATAAGAATGCATGAGGGATCACGGGGCACCAAAACCTAAACGTCTTATTTTCGCACAAAAATTTCACAAATGGTCGAAAATGCACCACCGGCACCAAAATTTGACCACGGGGCACCACGGACCTCAAATCTGAAAAGTGTTCTGAGCATTATGGTTTTTTATGCATAGGAATGCACCATGGATTATGGGGCACCAAAACCCAAAAGTCTTATTTTCGCACCAAAATTGCACAACGGGCCGAAAATGCACCACAGGACCAAGAATGGACCACGTGGCACCTCGGATGTCAAAACTGAATAGTTCTCTGAGCATTATGGTTTTTTATGAATTAGAATGTACCGGGGATCACGGGGCACCAAAACCCAAAAGTCTTATTTTCGCATGAAAACTGCACAAATGGCAGAAAATGCACCCCCGACACCAAAATGGGACAATAGGGCACCACGAACCTCAAGACTGAAAAGTGTTCCAAGCATTATGGTATTTTATGCATAAGAATCCACCAAGGATCGTGCACCAAAACCCAAAATTCTTATTTTCGCATAAAAATTGAACAATGGGCCGAAAATGCACCACGTGTACCAAAATTGGACCACGGGGCACCACGGACCTCAAAACTGAAAAGTACTCCAAGCATTATGGTCTTTTATGCATAAGAATGCACCAGGGATCACGGGGCACCAAAACCCAAATGTCTTATTTTCACAACAAAATTGCATAATTGGCCGAAAATGCACCACGGGCACCAAAATTGCACCACGGGGCACCTCCGACCTCAAAACTTAATAGTTCTCTGAACATTATGGTTTTTATGCATTACAATGCACAAGGGATCATGGGACACCAAAATCCAAAAGTGTTATTTTCGCACGAAAATTTCACAAATGGCTAAAAATGTACCACTGGCATCAAAATTGGACCATGGGGCACCATGGACCTGAAAACTGAAAATTGCCCCAAGCATTATGGTTTTTTACGGATAATAATGCACTAGGGATCACGGGGCACCAAAACCCAGAAATCTTTTTTTCGCACGAAAATTCCACAATGTGCCGTAAATGCACCACGGGCACCAAAATTGGACCACGGGGCACGTCGGACCTGAATACTTAAACGTGCTCCGGGCATTATGGTTTTTTATGCATAAGAATGCACTAGGGATCACGGGACACCAAAACCCAAATGTCTTATTTTCGCATTAAAATTGCACAATTGGCTGAAAATGCACCACGGGGCACCTCGGACCTCAAAACTGAAAAGTGCTCAAGGCATTTTGGTTTTTTATGGATAAGAATGCGCCAAGGATCACGGGGTACCCAAACCCAAAAGTCTTATTTTCGCACGAAAATTGCACAAATGGCTGAAAGTGCACCACCGGCACAAAAATTGGACCACGGGGCACCACGAACCTTCAAACTGAAAAGTGTTATGAGCATTATGGTTTTTTTATCCATAAGAATTCACTACGGATCACGGGGCAACAAAATCCAAAAGTGTTAATTTCGAACGAAAATTGCACGATGGGCCGATAGTGAACCACAGGCATTAAAACTGGACCACGGGGCACCACGGACTTCAAAACTGAAAAGTGTTCCAAGAATTATTGCTTTTTATGCATAGGAATGCACAGGGCGCACGGGGCACCAAAACCCAAAAGTCTTATTTTCGTACAAAAATTGCATAATGGGAGGAAAATGCATGACGGGCACCAAAAATGGACCACAGGGCACAAGGACTTCAAAACTGAAAAGTGCCCTGACCATTATGATTTTTTATGCATCAGAATGCACCAGGGATCACGGGGCACCAAAACCCAAAAGTCTTATTTTCGCACAAAAATTACACAAATGGCTGAAAATGAAACATCGGCACCAAAACTGGACAGCGGGGCACCACGGACGTCAAAACTGAAAAGTGCTCCAAGTATTATGGTTTTTTAAGCATAAGAATGCACCAGGGATCACAGGGCACCAAAACCCGAAAGACTTATTTTCGCACGACAATTGCATAGATGGCCGAAAATGCACCCCCGGCACCAAAATGGGACAACGGGGCACCACGAATCTCAAAATTGAAAAGTGTTCCAAGCATTATGGTTTTTTCGGCATAAGAATGCACTAGGGATCACAGGGCACTAAAGCCCAAAAGTTTTATTTTCGCACGAAAATTGCACAAAAAGCCGAAAATGCACCACCGGCACCAAAATTGGACCACGGGGCACCACGGACCTCAAAACTGAAAGGTGTTTTGAGCATTATGGTTTTTTCTGCATAAGAATGCACTAGGGATCACGAGGCACTAAAACCCAAAAGTCTTATTTTCGCACGAAAATTGCACATTAGGCAGAAAATGCACCACGGCACCAAACTTGGACCAAGAGGCACCACGGACCTCAAAATGGAAAAGTGCTCAAAGCATTATGGTCTTTTATGGATAATAATGCGACAGGGATCACGTGGTACCCAAACCCAACAGTCTTACTTTCGCACGAAAATTGTACAACTGGCTGAAAATGCACCACCGGCACCAAAATTGGACCACGGGGCACCACGAACTTCAAAACTGAAAAGTGTTCCGAGCATTATGGTTTTTTATCCATAAGAATGCACTAAGAATCATGGGGCACCAAAATCCAGAAGTCTTATTTTTTAACAAAAATCGTACAATTGACCAGTAATGGACCACGGGCACTAAAACTGGACCACGGGGCACCACGGACTTGAAAACTAAAAAGTGTTCAGAGTATTATTGTTTTTTATAAATAGGAATGCACAGGGCGCACGGGGCACCAAAACCCAAAAGTCTTATTTTCGCACGAAAATTGCACATTAGGCAGAAAATGCACCACGGCACAAAACTTGGACCAAGAGGCACCACGGACCTCAAAACGGAAAAGTGCTCGAAGCATTATGGTTTTTTATGGATAAGAATGCGACAGGGATCACGTGGTACCCAAACCCAACAGTCTTACTTTCGCACGAAAATTGTACAACTGGCTGAAAATGCACCACCGGCACCAAAATTGGACCACGGGGCACCACGAACATCAAAACTGAAAAGTGTTCCGAGCATTATGGTTTTTTATCCATAAGAATGCACTAAGAATCATGGGGCACCAAAATCCAGAAGTCTTATTTTTTAACAAAAATCGTACAATTGACCAGTAATGGACCACGGGCACTAAAACTGGACCACGGGGCACCACGGACTTGAAAACTGAAAAGTGTTTAGAGTATTATTGTTTTTTATAAATAGGAATGCACAGGGCGCACGGGGCACCAAAACCCAAAAGTCTTATTTTCGCACGAAAATTGCACATTAGGCAGAAAATGCACCACGGCACCAAACTTGGACCAAGAGGCACCACGGAGCATTATGGTTTTTTATATATAAGAATGCACCAGGGATCACGGGGCACCAGAACCCAAAAGTCTTATTTTCGAACGAAAATTGCACAATGGACCGTAAATGCACCACTGGCACCAAAATTGGACTACGAGGCACCTCGGACCTCAATACTTAAACATGCACCGAGCATTATGGCTTTTTATGCATAAGAATGCACCAGGGATCACGGGGAACCAAAACCCAAATGTCTTATTTTCACACCAAAATTGCACAACTGGCTGAAAATGCACCACGGGCACCAAAATTGCACCACAGGGGACCTCGGACCTCAAAACTTAATAGTTCTCTGAGCATTATGGTTTTTTACGCATAAGAATGCACCAGGGATCACGGGGCACCAAAATCCAAAAGTCTTATTTTCGCACGAATATTGCACAAATGGTCGAAAATGCACCCCCGGCACCAAAATGGGACCACGGGGCACCACGAACCTTCAAACTAAAAAGTGTTCTGAGCATTATGGTTTTTTATCCATAAGAATGCACTACGGATCACGGGGCAACAAAACCCAAAAGTGTTAATTTCGAACGAAAATTGCACGATGGGCCGATAGTGAACCACGGGCACCAAAACTGGACCATGGGGCACCACGAACTTCAAAACTGAAAAGTGTTCCGAGTATTATTGTTTTTTTTGCATAGGAATGCACAAGGCGCATGGGGCACTAAAACCCAAAAGTCTTATTTTCATACAAAAATTATACAATGGGAGGAAAATGCACGACGAGCACCAAAAATGGACCACAGGGCACCAAAACCTCAAAACTGAAAAGTGCCCCGACCATTATGGTTTTTTATGCATAAGAATGCACCAGGGATCACGGGGCACCAAAACCCAAAAGTCTTATTTTCGTACGAAAGTTACAAAAATGGCCAAAAATGCAACATCGGCACCAAAACTGGACAGCGAGGCACCACGGACGTCAAAACTGAAAAGTGCTCCAAGCATTATGGTTTTTTAAGCATAAGAATCCACCAGGGATCACGGGGCACCAAAACCCAAAAGACTTATTTCGCACGAAAATTGTATATAGATGGCCGAAAATGCACCCCCGGCACCAAATGGGACAACGGGGTACCACGAATCTCAAAATTGAACAGTGTTCCAAGCATTATGGTTTTTTCGGCATAAGAATGCACTAGGGATCACGGGGCACTAAAACCCAAAAGTCCTATTTTCAAACGAAAATTGCACAAAAAGGCGAAAATGCACCACCGGCACCAAAATTGCACCACGGGGCACCACGGACCTCAAAACTGAAAGGTGTTCCGAGCATTATGGTTTTTTCTGCATAAGAATGCACTAGGGATCACGGGGCACTAAAACCTAAAAGTCTTATTTTCGAACGAAAATTGCACATTGGGCAGAAAATGCACCTTGGCACCAAACTTGGACCACGAGGCAGCACGAACCTCAAAACGGAAAAGTGCTCAAAGCATTATGGTATTTTATGGATAAGAATGCGCCAGGGATCACGTGGCATCCAAACCCAACAGTCTTATTTTCGCACAAAATTGTACAACTGGCTGAAAATGTACCACCGGCACCAAAATTGGACCACGGGGCACCACGAACCTCAAAACTGAAATGTGTTCCGAGTATTATGGTTTTTTATGCATAGGAATGCACAGGGTGCACGGGGCACCAAAATCCAAAAGTCTTATTTTCGCACGAAAATTGCACAATGGGAGGAAAACGCACATCAGGCACCAAAAATGGACCACGGGGAACCACGGACCTCAAAACTAAAAAGTGTTTAGAGCATTATGGTTTTTTATATATAAGAATGCACAAGGGATCACGGGGCACCAGAACCCAAAAGTCTTATTTTCGAACGAAAATTACACAATGGGCCGTAAATGCACCACTAGCACCAAAATTAGACTACGAGGCACCTCGGACCTCAATACTTAAACATGCTCTGAGCATTATGGTTTTTTACGCATAAGAATGCACCAGGGATCACGGGGCACCAAAATCCAAAAGTCTTATTTTCGCACGAAAATTGCACAAATGGTCGAAAATGCACCCCCGGCACCAAAATGGGAGCACGGGGGCACCACGAACCTCAAGACTGAAAAGTGTTCCAAGCAATATGGTTTTTTATGCAAAATAATGCATCAAGGATCATGGGTCCCCAGAACCTAGAAGTCTTATTTTCGCACGAAAATTGTACAATGGGACGAAAATGCACCACGGGTACCATAAATGGACCCCGGGGCACCTAGGACCTCAAAACTGAAAAGTGCTCAGAGCATTATGGTTTTTTATGCATAAGAATGCACCAAGGATCACGGGGCACCAAAACCCAAAAGTCTTATTTTCGCACGAAAATTGCACAAATCGCCGAAAATGAACCCTCGACACCAAAATTGGACCACGGGGCACCTCGAACCTCAAGAATGAAAAGTGTTCCGAGCATTATGATTTTTTATGCATAAGAATGCACGAAGGATCAAGGGGCACCAAAACCCTAAAGTATTATTTTCGCACAAAAATTGAACAAATTGCCGAAAATGCACCATGGGCACCAAAATTGGACCACGGGCACCAAAATTTGGCCACGGGGCACCTCGGACCTCAAAACTAAAAAATGCTCCGAGCATTATGGGTTTTTATGCATAAGAATGCACCAGCGATCATAGGGCACCAAAACCCAAAAGTCTTATTTTCGCACGAAAATTGCACAAATTGCCGAAAATGCATTACCAGCACCAAAATGGGACCATGGGGCCCACGAACCTCAAAACTGAAAAGTACCCCAAGAAATATGGTTTTTTATGCATAAGAATGCACTAAGAATCACAGGGTACCAAAACCCAGAAGTCTTATTTTCGAACGAAAATTGCGCAATGGGACGTATATGTAACACAAACACCAAAATTGAACCACGGGGCACCTCGGACCTTAAAAGTTAAAAGTGCTCTGAGCTTTATGGTTTTTTATGCATAAGAATGCACTAGGGATCACGGGGCACCAAAACCCAAAAGTCTTATTTTCGCACGAAATTTGCACAAATGGCAGAAAATTCACCACTGGCACCAAAATTGGACCACGGACCTCAAAACTGAAAAGTGCACCAAGCATTATGGGTTTTTATTCATAAGAATGCACCAGGGATCACGGGGCACCAAAATCCAAAAGTCTTATTTTCCCACGAAAATTGCACAAGTGGCCGAAAATGCACCCCCGGCACCAAAATGGAGCAACGGGGCACCACGAACCTCGAGATTGAAAAATGTTCCAAGCATTATGGTAGTTTATGTTTAAGAATGCACCAAGGATCACGGGGCACTAAAACCTATAAGTCTTATTTTCGCACGAAAATTGCACAACTCGCCGAAAATGCACCCCTACCCCAAAATTGGACCACAGGGCACCTCGGACCTCAAAACTTAAAAGTTCTCCTAGAATTATGGTTTTTTATGCATAAGAATTTACCAGGGATAATGGGGCACCAAAATCCAAAAGTGTTATTTTCGTACGAAAATTGCACAATGGGCAAAAAATGCATCACGGGCACCAAAATTGGACCACGTGGCACCTCAGACCTCGAAACTTAAAAGATCTCCGAGCATTATGGTTTTTTATGCATTAAAATGCACTAGGGATCACGGGGCACCCAAACCCAAATGTCTTATTTTCGCATGAAAATTGCACAAATGGCCGAAAGTGCACCACCAGTAGCAACATTGGACCACGGGGCACCATGGACCTTAAAACTGAAAAGAGTTCCGAGCATTATGGTTTTTTATGCATAAGAATGCAACAGGGATCACGGGGTACCAAAACACAAAAGTTTTATTTTCGCATGAAAATTGCACAAATGGCCGAAAGTGCACCACTGGCACCAAAATTGGACTACGAGGCACCACGAACCTCAAAACTGAAAAGTGTTCCGAGCATTATGATACGAAAATGCACCAGGGGTACCAAAATTGGACCACGGGCACCTGGGACCTCCAAACTTCAAAGTGCTTTGAGCATTATGGTTTTTTATGCATAAGAATGCACCAGGGTTCATGGGGTACCAAAACCAAAAATTCTTATTTTCGCACGAAAATTGAACAATGGGCCCAAAATGCACCACAGGAACCAAAATTGGACGACAGGCACCTCGGACCTCAAAAATAAAAAGTGCTCCAAGCTTCTATGGTTTTTTATGCATAAGAATGCACTAGGGATCACGCGGCACCAAAATCCAAAAGTGTTATTTTCGCATGAAAATTGCACAAATGGCCGAAAATGCACCCCCTCCCCCAAAATTCGACCGCGGGGTACCTTGGATCTCAAAACTGAAAAGTTCTCCAAGAATTCTGGTTTCTTATGCATAAGAATTTACCAAGGATCATGGGGCACCAAAACCCAAAAGTCTTATTTTCGCACGAAAATTGCACAAATTGCCGAAAATGCACCTTCAACACAAAAATTGGACCACGAGGCACCACGGACCTCAAAACTGAAAAGTGTTTCAAGCAACAAAACCCAAAAGTCTTATTTTCGCACAAAAATTACATAATGCGTCGAAAATGCTCCCCGGGCACAAAAATTGGACCACGGCGCACATCGAACCTCAAAATTGAAAAGTTCCCCGACCATTATGGTTTTTTATGCATAAGAATGCACCACGGATCACGGGGCACCGAAACCCAAAAGTCTTATTTTTGCACAAAAATTGAACAAATGGACGAATATGCACCACCGGCACCAAAATTGGACCACGAGGCACCACGAACCTCAAAACTGAAAAGTGTTCCGAGCATTATGGTATTTTATGCATAAGAATGCACCAGGGATCACGGGGCACCAAAACCCAAAAGTCTTATTTTTGCACGAAAATTGCACAAATGGCCGAAAATGCACCACCGACACCAAAATTGGACCACAGGGCACCACGGACCTCAAGACTGAAAAGTGTTCTGAGCATTATGGTTTTTTATGCATAAGAATGCTCCAAAATTCGCTAGGAACCGAAACCCAAAAGTATTATTTTGGCACGAAAATTGCACAAATGGCCGAAAATGCAACCCCGGCAAAATAATTTGACTATCGGGCACCACGAATCTCAAGACAAAAAACTGTTCCAAGCATTATGGTTTTTTATGCATAAGATTGCACCAAGGATCACGGGGCACCAAAACCCAAAAGTCTTATTTTCGCACGAAAATTGCTGAAATGGCGGAAAATGCACCCCCGTAACCAAAATTGGACCACCAGGAATCACAAATCTCAAGACTAAAAACTGTTCCGAGCATTATGGGTTTTTCTGCATAAGAATGCACCAAGGATCACGGAGCACCAAAAACCAATAGTCTTATTTTCGCACGAAAATTGCACATTGGGCCAAAAATTCACCACGGGCACCAAAATTGGACCACTGGGCACCTTGGACCTCAAAACATAAAATTTCTCCAAGCATTATGGGTTTTTATGCATAAGAATGCACTAAGGATCATATGGCACGAAACCCAAAAGTCTTATTTTCGCTCGAAAATTGCACAAAGGGCCAAAAATGCTCCACGGGCACCAAAATTGGACCACGGTGCACCTTGGACCTCAAAACTGAAAAGTACACCAAGCACTATGGTTTTTTAAGCATAAGAATGCACTAGGAATCACGGGGCACCAAAACCCAAAAGTCTTATTTTCGCACGAAAATTACTCAAATGGCCGAAAATGCACCCCTGCACAAAAATTTGACCACCGGGCATCACGAATCTCAAGACAAAAAACTGTTCCAAGCAATATGTTTTTTTATGCATAAGATTGCACCAAGGATCACGGGGCACGAAAACCCAAAAATCTTATTTTCGCACGAAAGTTGCACAGTGAGCCGAAAATGCACCACGTGCACCAAAATTGGACCTCGGGGCACCTCAGACCTCAAAACTGAAAAGTTCTCCAAGCATTATGGTTTTTTATGCATAAGAATGCTCCAATGTTCAATGGGCACCAAAACCCAATCGTCCTATTTTCACACGAAAGTTACACAAATGGCCGAAAATGCACCCCCTGCACAAAAATTTGACCACCGGGCACCACGAATCTCAAGATAGAAAATTGTTCCAAGCATTATTTTTTTTATGCATAAGATTGCACCAAGGATCATGGGGCACCAAAACCCAAAGGTCTTATTTTCGCACGAAAATTGCACAATGAGCCGAAAATGCACCATGGGCACCAAGATTGGACCACTGTGCTCCTTGGACCTCAAAACCGAAAAGTGCTCCGAGCATTATTATTTTTTATGCATAGGAATGCACCAGGGATTACGGGGCACCAAAACCAAAAAGTCTTATTTTGGCACGAAAATTTCACAATGGTCCGGAAATGCACCATAGGCACAAAAATTGGACCACGGTACACCTCAGACCTCAAAATTGAAAAGTGCACCAAGCACTATGGTTTTTTAAGCATAAGAATGCACTAGGAATCACGGGGCACCAAAACCCAAAAGTCTTATTTTCGCATGAAAATTGCACAATGGGCCGAAAATGCACCACCGGCACCAAAATTGGACCACGGTGCACCTCGGACCTGAAAACTGAAAACTGTTCTGAGCATTATGGTTTTTTATGCATAAGAATGCTCCAAGGATCACAGGGTACCAAAACCCAAAAGTCTTATTTTCGGACGAAAATTGCACAAATGGCCCAAAATGCACGCCTGGCACCAAAATTGGAGAACGGGGCACCTCGGACCTCAAAACTGAAAAGTGCTCCGAGCATTATGGTTCTTTTTGCATAAGAATGCATCATGGTTCATAGGGCACCAAAACCCAAAAGTCTTATTTTCGCACGAAAATCGCACATATGGCCTAAAATGCACCCCTGGCACCAAAATTGGACCACCGGGCACCACAAATCTCAAGACTGAAAACTGTTCCGAGAATTATGGTTTTTTATGCATAAGATTGCACCAAGGATCACGGGCACCAAAACCCAAAAGTCTTATTTTCGCACGAAAATTGCACAATGGGCCGAAAATGCACCACGGGCACCAAAATTGGACCACTGGGCACCACGAACCTCAAGAATGAAAAGTATTATGAGCATTATGCTTTTTTATGCGTAAGAATACACGAAGGATCACGGGGCACCAAAACCCAAAAGTCTTATTTTCTCAAAAAAATTGCACAAATGGCCAGAAATGCACTACCGGTACAAAAATTGGACCACGGGGCACCACGGACCTCAAAACTGAAAAGTGCTCTGAGCATTACGGTTTTTTATGCCTAAGAATGCACCAGGGATCACGGGGCACCAAAACCCAAAAGTCTTATTTTCGCACGACAATTGCACAAATGGCCGAAAATGCACGACAGACACCAAAATTGGACCACATGGCACCACGAACCTCAAGACTAAAAACTGTTCCGAGCATTATGCTTTTTTATGCTTAAGAATGCACGAAGGATCACGGGGCACCAAAACCCAAAAGTCTTATTTTCTCACGAAAATTGTACTAATGGATGAGAATGCACCTCCGGCACCAAAATTGGACCACCGGGCACCACGAATCTCAAGACTGAAAACTATTTCGAGCATTATGGTTTATTATGCATAGTAATGCACTAGGATCACAGGGCACCAAAACCCAAAAGTCTTATTTTCGCATGAAAATTGGACAAATGGCCAAAAATCCACCACCGGCACCAAAATTGGACCACGGTGCACCTCGGACCTCAATAGTTAAAAGTTCTCGGAGCATTATGATTTTTTATGCATAAGAATGCACCAGGGATCATGAGGCACCAAAACCCAAAAGTCTTATTTTCAAACGAAAATTGCACATTGAGGCCGACAATGCACCAGGGGCACCAAAATTGGACAACAGGGCACCTCAGAACTCAAAACTTATAAGTTCTCCGAGCATTATGGTTTTTTATGTATAAGAATGCACCAAGGATCACGCAGCACTAAAACCTAAAAGTCTTATTTTCGCAAGAAAATTACACAAATGGCCGAAAATGCACCACTGGCACCAAAATTGGACCACGGGGAACCCCGGACCTCAAAACTGAAAGTGTTCGGAGCATTATGGATTTTTATGCATTAGAATGCACCAAGGATCACAGGGCACCAAAACCCAAAAGTCTTATTTTCGCACGAAAGTTTCACAAATGGTCGAAAAAGCAGCACCGGCACCAAAATTGGACCACGAGGTACCACGGACCTCAAAACTGAAAAGTGTTCCGAGCATTATTATTTTTTATGCATAAGAATGCAACAGGGATCACAGGGTACCACAACCCAAAAGTCTTATTTTTGCACAAAAATTGCACAATGGGTCAAAAATGCACCACGGACACCAAAATTGGAGCACGGGGCACCACGGACCTCAAAACTAAAACGTGTTCCAAGATTTATGGTTTTTTATGCATAAGAATGCAACAGGGATCACGGGACACCAAAACTTAAAAGTCTTATTTTCGCACGAAAATTGCACAATGGGTCGAAAATGCACCACGAGCACCAAAATTGGACAACAGGGCACCTCAGACTTCAAAACTTAAAAGTTCACCAAGCATTATGGTTTTTTACGCATAAGAAACCAAGAGGGATCACGGGGCACCAAAACCCAAAAGTGTTTTTTTTTGCACGAATATTTCTGAAATGTCCGAACATGCACCACAAGCACCAAAATTGGACCATGGGGCACCACGGACCTCAAAACTGAAAAATCCTCCAAGAATTATGGTGTTTTAGGTATAAGAGTGCTTCAGGGATCACGGGCACCAAAACCCAAAAGTCTTATTTTCGCATGAAAATTGCACAAATGGCCGAATATGCGCCACCGGCACCAAAATCGGACCACGGGGCACCACAAACCTCAAAACTGAAAAGTGTTCCAAGCATTATGGTTTTTTATGCATAACAATGCACCAAGGATCACGGGGCACCAAAACCAAAAATTCTTATTATCGCATGAAAATTGCACAATGGGCCGAAAATGCACCACGTGAACGAAAATTGGACCACGGGGCATCTTGGACCTCATCACTGAAAAGTGCTCCAAGCATTATGATTTTTTATGCATAAGAATGCACCAGGGTTCAAATGGCACCAAAAGTCTTATTTTCGCACGAAAATTGCACTAATGGATGAGAATGCACCCCCGGTACCAAAATTGGACCACTGGACACCACGAATCTCAAGACTGAAAACTGTTTCGAGTATTATGGTTTATTATGCATAGTAATGCACCAAGGATCAAAGGGCACCAAAACCCAAAAGTCTTATTTTGGAACGAAAATTGGACAAATGGCCGGAAATGCACCACCGGCACCAAAATTGGACCACGGAGCACCTCGGACCTCAATACTTAAAAGTTCTCAGAGCATTATGGTTTTTTATGCATAAGAATGCACCAGGTATCACAGGGCACCAAAACCCAAAAGTCTTATTTTCGCATGAAAATTTCACAAATGGCCGAAAATGCATCATCGGCACCAAAATTGGACCACGGTGTACCACGGACCTCAAAACTGAAAAGTCCTCCAAGCATTATGGTTTTTTATGTATAAGGAAGCACTAGGGATCACGGAGCACCAAAACCCAAAAGTCTTATTTTCGCACGAAAATTGAACAAATGGCTGAATATGCTCCACCGGCACCAAAATTGGACAACGGGGCACCACAGACCTATAAACTGGAAAGTGTTCCAAGGATTATGGTTTTTTACGCATAAGAATGCACCAGGGATCACGGGGAACCAAAACCCAAAAGTCTTATTTTCGCACGAAAATTGCACAATGGGCCGAAAATGCACCACGAGCACCAAAATTGGACCACGGGGCACTACGGACCTCAAAACTGAAAAGTGTTCCAAGCATTATGGTTTTTTATACATAAGAATGCACCAGGGATCACGGGGTTCAAAAACCTAAAAGTCTTATTTTTGCACGAAAATTGCACAATGGGCCGAAAATGCACCACGGGCACAAAAATTGGACCACGGGGCACCTCAGACCTCAAAACTTAAAAGTTCTTGGAGCATTATAGTTTTTAATGCATAAGAATGCACCAGGGATCACGGGGCACCAAAACCCAAAAGTCTTATTTTCGAACGAAAATTTCACAAATCGTCGAAAAAGCTCCACAGGCACAAAAATTGGACCACGGGGCACCACATACCTATAAAATTGAAAAGTGTTCCAAGAATTATGGTTTTTTATGCATAAGAATGTATCAGGGATCATGGGGCACCAAAACCCAAAAAGTCTTATTTTCGCAGGAAAATTGCACTATGGGCCGAAAATGCACCACGAGCGCCAAAATTGAACCACGGGGCACGACGGACCTCGAAACTGAAAAGTCCTCCAAGCATTATGGTTTTTTCTGTATAAGGAAGCACCAGGGATCACAGGGCACCAAAACCCAAAAGTCTTATTTTCACACAAAAATTGCACAAATGGCTGAATATGCACCACCGGCTCCAAAATTGGACCACGAGGCACCACGGACCTCTAAATTGAAAAATGTTCCTAGGATTATGGTTTTTTACGCATAAGAATGCACCAGGGATCACGGGGAACCAAAACAAAAAAGTCTTATGTTCGCCGAAAAATTGCACAATGGGCCGAAAATGCACCACGGGCACCAAAATTGTACCACGGGGCACTACGGACCCCAAAACTGAAAAGTGTTCCAAGAATTATGGTTTGTAATACATAAGAATGCACCAAGGATCACGGGGCTCCAAAGCCTAAAAGTCTTATTCTTGCATGAAAATTGCACAATGGGTCGAAAATGCACCACGGGAAAAAAAATTGGACCACGGGGCACCTCAGACCTCAAAACCTAAAAGTTCTCAAAGAATTATAGTATTTTATGCATAAGAATGCACCACGGATCACGGGGCACAAAAACCCAAAAGTCTTATTTTCGCACGAAAATTGCACAAATGGCCGGAAATGCACCACCGGCACCAAAATTGGACCACGGGGCACCACGAACTTCGAAACTGAAAATTCCTTTCAGCATTACTATTTTTTATGCATTTGAATCCACTAGGGATCACAGGGCACGAAAACCAAAAAGTCTTATTTTCGGACGAAAATTGCACAATGGGCCGAAAATCCCCCACGTGCACCAAAATTGGACCACGGGGCACCTCGGATCTCAAAACTGAAAAGTGTTCCAAGAATTATAGTATTTTATGCATAAGAATGCACCACGGATCATGGGGCACCAAATTCCAAAAAGTCTTATTTTCGCACGAAAATTGCACAAATGGACGAAAATGCACCACCGACACCAAAATTGGACCACGGGGCACCACATACCTCTAAACTGAAAAGTGCTCCGAGCATTCTGGTTTTTTATTGATAAGAATGCACCAGGGATCATGGGGCACTAAAACCCAAAAGTCTTATTTTCGCACGAAAATTGCATAATGGCCCGAAAATGCACCATGGGCGCCAAAATTGGACCACGGGGCACCTCGGACCTCAAAACTTAAAAGTTCTCAGAGCATTATGGTTTTTTATGCATAAGAATGCACCAAGGATCACGGCGCACCAAAATCCAAAAGTCTTATTTTCACACAATGGGCAGAAAATGCACCACGGGCACCAAAATTTGATCACGGGGCACCTCGGACCTCAAAAATTAAAAGTTCTCCGAGCATTATAGCTTTTTAAGTATAAGAATGCACCAAGGATCACGGGGCACCAAAACCTAAAAGTCTTTTTTTCGGACGAAAATTACACAAATGGTCGAAAATGCACCACCGGCACCAGAATTGGACCACTGGGCACCCCGTACGTCAAAACTGAAAAGTGCTCCGAGCATTATCGTTTTTTTTTTTTTTGCATAAGAATGTACCAAGGATCACAAGCCACAAAAACTCAAAAGTATTATTTCCGCACGAAAATTTCACATATGGCCGAAAATGCACCTCGGGCACCAAAATTGGACCACGTGGCACCTCGGACCTCACTACTTAAAAGTGCTTCCAGCATTATGGTTTTTTATGCATAAGAATGCACCAAAGAACATAGGGCACCAAAACCAAAAAGTCTTATTTTCGCATGAAAATTGCACAATGGGCCTAAAATCCCCCACGTGCACCAAAATTGGACCACGAGGCACCTCGGACGTCAAAACTGAAAAGTGTTCCGAGCATTATAGTATTTTATGCATAAGAATGCACCACGGATCACGAGGCACCAATACCGAAAAGTCTTACTTTCGCACGAAAATTGCACAAATGGCCGGAAATGCACCACCGGAACCAAAATTGGACCACGGGGCACCACGAACTTCAAAACTGAAAATTCCTCCATGCATTTCTGTTTTTTTATGCATTTGAATCCACTAGGGATCACATGGCACCAAAACCAAAAAGTCTTATTTTCGCACGAAAATTGCACAATGGGCCGAAAATCCCCCACGTGCACCAAAATTGGACCACGGGGCACCTCGGACCTCAAAACTGAAAAGTGTTCCGAGCATTATAGTATTTTATGCATAAGAATGCACCACGGATCACGGGGCACCAACACCCAAAAGTCTTATTTTCGCACGAAAATTGCACAAATGGCCGGAAATGCACCACCGGCACCAAAATTGGACCACGGGGCACCACGAACTTCAAAACTGAAAATTCCTCCATGCATTTCTGTTGTTTATGCATTTGAATCCACTAGGGATCACATGGCAGCAAATCCAAAAAGTCTTATTTTCGCACGAAAATTGCACAATGGGCCGAAAATCCCCCACGTGCACCAAAATTGGACCACGGGGCACCTCGGACCTCAAAACTGAAAAGTGTTCCAAGCATTATAGTATTTTATGCATAAGAATGCACCACGGATCACGGGGCACCAATACCCAAAAGTCTTATTTTCGCACGAAAATTGCACAAATGGCCGGAAATGCACCACCGGCACCAAAATTGGACCACGGGGCACCACGAACTTCAAAACTGAAAATTCCTCCATGCATTTCTGTTGTTTATGCATTTGAATCCACTAGGGATCACATGGCACCAAATCCAAAAAGTCTTATTTTCGCACGAAAATTGCACAATGGGCCAAAAATCCCCCACGTGCACCAAAATTGGACCACGGGGCACCTCGGACCTCAAAACTGAAAAGTGTTCCGAGCATTATAGTATTTTATGCATAAGAATGCACCACGGATCACGGGGCACCAATACCCAAAAGTCTTATTTTCGCACGAAAATTGCACAAATGGCCGGAAATGCACCACCGGCACCAAAATTGGACCACGGGGCACCACGAACTTCAAAACTGAAAATTCCTCCATGCATTTCTGTTGTTTATGCATTTGAATCCACTAGGGATCACATGGCACCAAATCCAAAAAGTCTTATTTTCGCACGAAAATTGCACAATGGGCCAAAAATCCCCCACGTGCACCAAAATTGGACCACGAGGCACCTCGGACGTCAAAACTGAAAAGTGTTCCGAGCATTATAGTATTTTATGCATAAGAATGCACCACGGATCACGAGGCACCAATACCGAAAAGTCTTACTTTCGCACGAAAATTGCACAAATGGCCGGAAATGCACCACCGGAACCAAAATTGGACCACGAGGCACCACGAACTTCAAAACTGAAAATTCCTCCATGCATTTCTGTTTTTTTATGCATTTGAATCCACTAGGGATCACATGGCACCAAAACCAAAAAGTCTTATTTTCGCACGAAAATTGCACAATGGGCCGAAAATCCCCCACGTGCACCAAAATTGGACCACGGGGCACCTCGGACCTCAAAACTGAAAAGTGTTCCGAGCATTATAGTATTTTATGCATAAGAATGCACCACGGATCACGGGGCACCAACACCCAAAAGTCTTATTTTCGCACGAAAATTGCACAAATGGCCGGAAATGCACCACCGGCACCAAAATTGGACCACGGGGCACCACGAACTTCAAAACTGAAAATTCCTCCATGCATTTCTGTTGTTTATGCATTTGAATCCACTAGGGATCACATGGCAGCAAATCCAAAAAGTCTTATTTTCGCACGAAAATTGCACAATGGGCCGAAAATCCCCCACGTGCACCAAAATTGGACCACGGGGCACCTCGGACCTCAAAACTGAAAAGTGTTCCGAGCATTATAGTATTTTATGCATAAGAATGCACCACGGATCACGGGGCACCAATACCCAAAAGTCTTATTTTCGCACGAAAATTGCACAAATGGCCGGAAATGCACCACCGGCACCAAAATTGGACCACGGGGCACCACGAACTTCAAAACTGAAAATTCCTCCATGCATTTCTGTTGTTTATGCATTTGAATCCACTAGGGATCACATGGCACCAAATCCAAAAAGTCTTATTTTCGCACGAAAATTGCACAATGGGCCAAAAATCCCCCACGTGCACCAAAATTGGACCACGGGGCACCTCGGACCTCAAAACTGAAAAGTGTTCCGAGCATTATAGTATTTTATGCATAAGAATGCACCACGGATCACGGGGCACCAATACCCAAAAGTCTTATTTTCGCACGAAAATTGCACAAATGGCCGGAAATGCACCACCGGCACCAAAATTGGACCACGGGGCACCACGAACTTCAAAACTGAAAATTCCTCCATGCATTTCTGTTGTTTATGCATTTGAATCCACTAGGGATCACATGGCACCAAATCCAAAAAGTCTTATTTTCGCACGAAAATTGCACAATGGGCCAAAAATCCCCCACGTGCACCAAAATTGGACCACGGGGCACCTCGGACCTCAAAACTGAAAAGTGTTCCGAGCATTATAGTATTTTATGCATAAGAATGCACCACAGATCACGGGGAACCAATACCCAAAAGTCTTATTTTCGCACGAAAATTGCACAAATGGTCGGAAATTCACCACCGGCACCAAAATTGGACCACGGGGCACCACGAACTTCAAAACTGAAAATTCCTCCATGCATTTCTGTTGTTTATGCATTTGAATCCACTAGGGATCACATGGCAGCAAATCCAAAAAGTCTTATTTTCGCACGAAAATTGCACAATGGGCCGAAAATCCCCCACGTGCACCACAATTGGACCACGGGGCACCTCGGACCTCAAAACTGAAAAGTGTTCCAAGCATTATAGTATTTTATGCATAAGAATGCACCACGGATCATGGGGCACCAATACCCAAAAGTCTTATTTTCGCACGAAAATTGCACAAATGGCCGAAAATGCACCACCGGCACCAAAATTCGACCACGGGGCACCACGAACTTCAAAACTGAAAATTCCTCCATGCATTTCTGTTGTTTATGCATTTGAATCCACTAGGGATCACATGGCACCAAATCCAAAAAGTCTTATTTTCGCACGAAAATTGCACAATGGGCCAAAAATCCCCCACGTGCACCAAAATTGGACCACGGGGCACCTCGGACCTCAAAACTGAAAAGTGTTCCGAGCATTATAGTATTTTATGCATAAGAATGCACGACGGATCACGGGGCACCAATACCCAAAAGTCTTATTTTCGTACGAAAATTGCACAAATGGCCGGAAATGCACCACCGGCACCAAAATTGGACCACGGGGCACCACGAATTTCAAAACTGAAAATTCCTCCATGCATTTCTGTTGTTTATGCATTTGAATCCACTAGGGATCACATGGCACCAAATCCAAAAAGTCTTATTTTCGCACGAAAATTGCACAATGGGCCGAAAATCCCCCACGTGCACCAAAATTGGACCACGGGGCACCTCGGACCTCAAAACTGAAAAGTGTTCCGAGCATTATAGTATTTTATGCATAAGAATGCACCACGGATCACGGGGCACCAATACCCAAAAGTCTTATTTTCGCACGAAAATTGCACAAATGGCCGGAAATGCACCACCGGCACCAAAATTGGACCACGGGGCACCACGAACTTCAAAACTGAAAATTCCTCCATGCATTTCTGTTGTTTATGCATTTGAATCCACTAGGGATCACATGGCAGCAAATCCAAAAAGTCTTATTTTCGCACGAAAATTGCACAATGGGCAGAAAATCCCCCACGTGCACCAAAATTGGACCACGGGGCACCTCGGACCTCAAAACTGAAAAGTGTTCCAAGCATTATAGTATTTTATGCATAAGAATGCACCACGGATCACGGGGCACCAATACCCAAAAGTCTTATTTTCGCACGAAAATTGCACAAATGGCCGGAAATGCACCACCGGCACCAAAATTGGACCACGGGGCACCACGAACTTCAAAACTGAAAATTCCTCCATGCATTTCTGTTGTTTATGCATTTGAATCCACTAGGGATCACATGGCACCAAATCCAAAAAGTCTTATTTTCGCACGAAAATTGCACAATGGGCCAAAAATCCCCCACGTGCACCAAAATTGGACCACGGGGCACCTCGGACATCAAAACTGAAAAGTGTTCCGAGCATTATAGTATTTTATGCATAAGAATGCACCACGGATCACGGGGAACCAAAACCAAAAAGTCTTATTTTCGCACGAAAATTGCACAAATGGACGAAAATGCACCACCAGCACCAAAATTGGACCACAGGGCACCACATACCTCTAAACTGAAAAGTGCTCCGAGCATTTTGGTTTTTTATTTGTAAGAATGTACCAGGGATCACGGGGCACTAAAACCCAAAAGTCTTATTTTCGCACGAAAATTGCATAATGGGCCGAAAACGCACCATGGGCACCAAAATTGGACCACGGGGCACCTCGGATCATTATGCTTTTTTATGCATAAGAATACACCAGGGATCACGGGGCACCAAAATCCAAAAGTCTTATTTTCGCACAATGGGCAGAAAATGCACCACTGACACCAAACTTGGACGACGGGGCACCTCGGACCTCAAAACTTAAAAGTTCTCCGAGCATTATAGCTTTTTAAGTATAAGAATGCACCAAGGATCACGGGGTACCAAAACCTAAAAGTTTTTTTTCGCACGAAAATTACACAAATGGCCGAAAATGCACCACCAGCACCAAAAATGGACCACTGGGCACCCCGGACGTCAAAACTGAAAAGTGCTCCAAGCATTATAGTTTTTTTTGCATAAGAAAGTACCAAGGATCACGGGCCACAAAATCCCAAAAGTCTTATTTTCGCATGAAAATTTCACATATGCCCGAAAATGCACCTCGGGCACCAAAATTGGACCACGAGGCAGCTCGGACCTCCCTACTTAAAAGTGCTTGCAGCATTATGGTTTTTTATGCATAAGAATGCACAAAAGAACACAGGGCACCAAAACCAAAAAGTCTTATTTTCGCACGAAAATTGCACAATGGGTCGAAAATCCCCCACGTGCACCAAAATTGGACCACGAGGCACCTCGGACGTCAAAACTGAAAAGTGTTCCAAGCATTATAGTATTTTATGCATAAGAAGGCACCACAGATCATGGGGCACCAATACCCAAAAGTCTTATTTTCGCACTAAAATTGCACAAATGGCCGGAAATGCACCACCGGCACCAAAATTGGACCACGGGGCACCACGAACTTCAAAACTGAAAATTCGTCCATGCATTTCTGTTTTTTATGCATTTGAATCCACTAGGGATCACAGGACACCAAAACCAAAAAGTCTTATTTTCGCATGAAAATTGCACAATGGGCCGAAAATCCCCCACGTGCACCAAAATTGGACCATGGGGCACCTCAGACCTCAAAACTGAAAAGTGTTCCGAGCATTATAGTATTTTATGCATAAGAATGCACCACGGATCACGGGGCACCAAAACCAAAAAGTCCTATTTTCGTACGAAAATTGCATAAATGGACGAAAATGCACGACCGGCACCAAAATTGGACCACAGGGCACCACATACCTCTAAACTGAAAAGTGCTCTGAGCATTCTGGTTTTTTATTGATAAGAATGCACCAGGGATCACGGGGAACTAAAACCCAAAAGTCTTATTTTCACACGAAAATTGGATAATGGGCCGTAAATGCACCATAGGCGCCAAAATTGGACCACGGGGCACCTCGGAACTCAAAACTTAAAAGTTCTCAGAGCATTATGGTTTTTTATGCATAAGAATGCACTAGGGATCACAGGGCACCAAAATCCAAAAGTCTTATTTTCGCACGAAAATTGCACAATTGGCCGAAAATGCACCACGGGCACCAAAATTGGACCACGGGGCACCTCGGACCTCAAAACTTAAAAGTTCTCTGAGCATTATAGCTTTTTAAGTATAAGAATGCACCAAGGATCACGGGGCACCAAAACCTAAAAGTCTTTTTTTCGCACGAAAATTACACAAATGGCCGAAAATGCACCACCGGCACCAAAATTGGACCACTGGGCACCCCGGACGTCAAAACTGAAAAGTGCTCCGAGCATTATAGTTTTATTTGCATAAGAATGTACCAAGGATCACGGGCCACAAAAACCCAAAAGTCTTATTTTCCCACGAAAATTTCACATATGGCCGAAAATGCACCACGAGCACCAAAATTGGACCACGAGGCACCTCGGACCTCACTACTTAAATGTTCTTCCAGCATTATGGTTTTTTATGCATAAGAATGCACCAAAGAACACAGGGCACCAAAACCAAAAAGTCTTATTTTCGCACGAAAATTGCACAATGGGCCAAAAATCCCCCACGTGCACCAAAATTGGATCACGGGGCACCTCGGACCTCAAAAATTAATAGGTCTCCAAGCATTATGGTGTTTTTATGCATAAGAATTCACTAGGGATCATGGGGCACCAAAAAAAAAAGTCTTATTTTCGCATGAAAATTGCACAATTGGCCGAAAATGCACCACGAGCACCAAAATCAGACCACGGACCACCACGGACATCAAAACTGAAAAGTGTTCCGTGAATTATGGTTTTTTATGTATAAGACTGCACCAGGGATCTTGGGGCACCAAAACCCAAAAGGCTTATTTTTGCACGAAAATTGGACAATGGGCCGAAAATGCAACGTGGGCACCAAAATTTGACCACGGGCCACCTCGGACTTCAAAACTAAAAAGTGCTCTGAGCATTATCGTTTTTTTTTGCATAAGAATGCACTAGGGATCACGGGGCACGAAACCCCAAAAGGCTTATTTTCGAACGAAAATTGCACAGTGGGCCGAAAATGCACCACGGGCACAAAAATTGGACCACGGGGCACCTCGGACCTCAAAACTGAAAAGTACTCTGAGCATTATGGTTTTTATGCATAAGAATGCACTAGGGATCATGGGGCACCAAAACCCAAAAGACTTATTTTCGCACGAAAATTGCACAAATGGCTGAAAATGCACCTTCGGCACCAAAATTGGACCACGGGCCACCACGTACTTGAAAACTGAAAAGTGTTCCAAGCATTACGATTTTTTATGCATAAGAATGCACCAGGGATCTCGGGACACCAAAACCCAAAAGGCTTATATTAGCACGAAAATTGGACAATGGGTCGAAAATGCACCGTGGGCACCAAAATTGGACCACGGGGCCCCTCAGGCCTCAAAACTAAAAAGTGCTCTGAGCATTATGGTTTTTTTTACATAAGAATGCACCAGGGATCACGGGGCACAAAAATCCAAAAGTCTTATTTTCGCACGAAAATTGCTCAATGGGCCGAAAATACACCACGGGCACCAAAATTGGACCACGGGGCACCTCGGACCTCAAAACAGAAAAGTACTCTGAGCATTATGGTTTTTATGCATAAGAATGCACTAGGGATCATGGGGCACAAAAACACAAAAGACTTATTTTCGAACGAAAATTGCACAAATGGCTAAAAATGCACCTCCGGAACCAAAATTGGACCACAGGCCACCACGTACCTGAAAATTGAAAAGTGTTCCAAGCATTACGGTTTTTTATGCATAAGAATTCACCAGGGATCATGGGGCACCAAAACCCAAAAGTCTTATTTTTGCACGAAAATTGCACAACGGGCAGAAAATGCAGCACCGACACCAAAATTGGACCACGGGGCACCTCGGACCTCAAAACTAAAAAGTTCTCCGAGCATTATGGTTTTTTTTACATGAGAATGCACCAGGGATCACGGGGCACCAAAACCCAAAAGTATTGTTTTCGCACGAAAATTGCACAATGGGCCGAAAATGCACCACGGGCACCAAAATTGGACCACGGGGCACCTCGGACCTCAAAATTGAAAAGCACTCTTAGTATTATGCTTTTTATTCATAAGAATGCACTAGGGATCATGGGGCACCAAAACCCAAAAGACTTATTTTCGCACGAAAATTGCACAAATGGCTGAAAATGCACCTCCGGCACCAAAATTGGACCACGGGCCACCACGTACCTGAAAACTGAAAAGTGTTCTGAGCATTATGGTTTTTTATGCATAAGAATGCACCAGGGATCTCGGGGCACCAAAACCCAAAAGGCTTATTTTCGCACGAAAATTGGACAATGTGCCGAAAATGCACCGTGGGCACCAAAATTGGACCACGGGGCACCTCGGACCTCAAAACTGAAAAGTGCTCTGAGCATTATGGTTTTTTATGCATAAGAATGCACCAGGGATCACGGGGCACCAAAACCCAAAAGTCTTATTTTCGTACGGAAATTGCACATTGGGCTGAAATTGTACCATGTGCACCAAAATTGGACCATGGGGTACGTCGGACTCCAAAACTGAAAAGTTCTCCGACCATAAGGGTTTTTTATGCATAAGAATGCACCAGGGATCACGGGGTACCAAAACCCAAAAGTCTTATTTTTGCACGAAAATTGCACAATGGGCAATAATTGCATTACGTGCACCAAAATTGGACCACGGGGCACCTCAGACCTCAATACTTAAAAGTACTCCAAGCATTATGGTTTTTTATGCATAAGATTGAACCAGGGACCATAGGGAACCAAAACCCAAAATTCTTATTTATCGCACGAAAATTGCACAAATGGATGAAAATGCACCACTGGCACCAAAATTGGACCACAGGGCACCACAGACCGCAAAATTGAATTTGTTCCAAGCATTATGGTTTTTTATGCAGTAGATTACACCAGGGATCACATGGAACCAAAACCCAAAAGTCTTATTTTCGCAAAAAAATTGCACAAATGGCCGAAAATGCATCCCCAGCACCAAACTTGGAGCATGGGGCACCACGAACCTCAAGACTAAAAAGAGTTTCGAGACTTATGGTTTTTTATGCATAAGAATACACCAAGGATCACGGGGCCCCAAAACTCAAAAGTCTTATTTTCGCACAAAAATTGCACAATGGGACGTAAATGTACCACGTGCACCAAACTTGGACCACGGGGCACGTCGGACCTCAAAACTGAAAAGTGCACCGAGCATTATGGTTTTTTATGCATAAGAATGCACCAGGGATCACGGGGAAGCAAAACCTAAAAGTCTTATTTTCGCACGAAAAATGCACAAATGGCCGAAAATGCACCATTAGCACCAAAATTGGACCACGGGTCACCACGGACCTCAAAACTCAAAAGTGTTCTAAGCATTATGATTTTTTATGCATAAGATTGCACCAGGGATCACAGGGAACCAAACCCCAAAAGTCTTATTTTCACATGAAAATTGCATAATGGGCCGAAAATGCACCACGGGCACCAAAATTGGACCACAGGGAACCTCGGACCTCAAAACTGAAAATTGCTCGGAGCATTAAGGTTTTTTGTGCATCAGAATGCATCAAGGATCACGGGGCACCAAAACCCAAAAGTCATATTTTTGCACAAAAATTGCACAAATGACTGAAAACGGACCCCCGGCACCAAATTTGGACCACGGGACACCACGAACCTCGAGACTGAAAAGTGTTTCGTGCATTATTGTTTTTTATGCATAAGAATGCACCAGTGATCATCGGCAACCAAAACCCCAAAGTTGCACAATGTGCCAAAAATGCCCCACCGGCACCAAAATTGGACCACGGGGCACCTCGGACCTCAAAACTTAATAGGTCTCCAAGTATTATGGTGTTGTTATGCATAAGAATTCACCAGGGATCACGGGGCACAAAAACCCAAAAGTCTTATTTTCGCATGAAAATTGCACAATGGGCCGAAAATGCATCACCGACACCAAAATTGGACCACGGGGGACCTCGGACCTCAAAACTAAAAAGTGCTATGAGAATTATGGTTTTTTTTACATAAGAATGCACCAGGGATCACAGGGCACCAAAACCCAAAAGTCTTATTTTCAGAAAATTGCACAATGGGCCGAAAATGCACCACGAGCACCAAAATTGGACCACGGGCCACCATGTACGTGAAAACTGAAAAGTACTCTGAGCATTATGGTTTTTTATGCATAATAATGCACCAGGGATCTCGGGGCACCAAAACCCAAAAGGCTTATTTTCGCACGAAAGTTGCACAATGGGCCGAAAATGGACCACGAGTACAAAAATTGGACCACGGGGCACCTCGGACCTCAAAACTGAAAAGTGCTATGAGTATTAAGGTTTTTTATGCATAAGAATGCACCAGGGATCACGGGGCACCAAAACCCAAAAGTCATATTTTTGCACAAAAATTGCACAAATGGCCGAAAATGCACCGCCGACACCAAATTTGGACCACGGGGGACCACGAACCTCAAGACTGAAAAGTGTTCCATGCATTATTGTTTTTTATGCATAAGAATGCACCAGGGATCACGGGAGACCAAAACCCAAAAGTCTTATTTTCGTATGCAAATTGCACAAAGGGCCAAAAATGCACCACGGGCACCAAAATTGGACCACGGGGCACCTCAAACCTCAAAACTTAAAAGTGTTCCGAGCATTAAGGTTTTTTATGCATAAGAATGCACCAGGGATCACGGGGCACCAAAACCCAGAGGTCTTATGTTTGCACGAAAATTGCACATGGGCCGAAAATGAACCATGGGCACCAAAATTGGAGCACGGGGCACCTCGAAACTCAAAACTGAAACGTGCTTCGAGCATTATGGTTTTTTATGCATAAGAATGCACAGGGATCACTGGGCACCGAAACCCAAAAGTCTTACTTTTGCACGAAAATTGCACAAATGGCCGCAAATGCACCACTGGCAACAAAATTTGAGCACGATGCATCACAAACCTCAAATTTAAAAAGTGTTCTGAGCAAGATAGTTTTTTATAAATAAGAATGCAACAGGGATCACGGGGCCCAGAAACCCTAAACTGTAGCACCAGCACCAAAATTGGTCCATGGGGCACGACGAACCTCAAAACTTAAAAGTGTTATGTGCATTGTGGTTTTCTATGCATGAGAATGCACCAAGGACCATGGGGCACCAAAACCTAAAAGTCTTATTTTCGCACTAAAATTGCAGAATGGGGCGAAAATGCACCACGGGTACCAAAATTGGACCACGACGCACCACGAACCTCAAGACTGAAAAGTGTTCCGAGAATTATTATTTTTTATGCATAAGAATGCACCAAGAATCATGGGGCACCAAAACCCAAAAGTCATATTTTTGCACAAAAATTGCACAATGGGTCGAAAATGCACCACGAGCACCAAAATTTGACCACGGGGCACCTCGGACCTCAAAACTTAATAGGTCTCTAAGCATTATGGTTTTTTATTAAAATGAATTAACCAGGGATCACGGGGCACCAAAACCCAAGAGTCTTAGTTTCGCACGAAAATTGCACAATGGGCCGAAAATGCACCACGGACATGAAAATTAGACCACGGGGCACCTCGAACCTCAAAACTTAAAAGTTCTCCAAGCGTTATGATTTTTTATGCATAATAATTCACCAGGGATCACAGGACACCAAAACCCAAAAGTCTTATTGTCGCCCGAAAATTTCACAAATGGCCGAAAATACACGACTGGCACCAAAATTGGACCACGGCGCACCACAGACCTCAAAACTGAAAAGTGTTCCAAGCATTATGGTTTTTTATGCATAAGAATGCACTAGGAATCATGGGGCACCAAAACCCAAAGTCTTATTTTCATTCGAAAATTTCACAAATAACCGAAAATGCACCACCGGGATTAAAATTGGACCACGGGGCACCACAGACCTCAAAACTGAAAAGTACTCCAAGCATTATGGTTTTTTATGCTTAAGAATGCACCAGGGATCACGAGGCACCAAAACCCAAAAGTCTTATTTTCGCACGACAATTGCACAAATTGCTGAAAATGCACCACCGGCATCAAAATTGGACCACGGGGCACCATGGACCTCAAAACTGGAAGTGTTCCAAGCATTATGCTTTTTTATGCATAAGAATGCACCAGGGATCACAGGGCACCAAAACCAAAAGTCTTATTTTCGCATGCAAATTGCACAAAGGACCAAAAATGGACCACAGGGCACCTCAAACCTCAAAAATTAAAAGTTCTCGGAGCATTATGGTTTTTTATTGATAAGAATGCACCAGGGATCACGGGGCACCAAAATCCAAAAGTCTTATTTTCTCACGAAAATTGCACCATGTGCCGAAAATACACCACGGGCAACAAAATTTGACGACTGGACACCACAGACCTCAAAATGGAAAAGTGCTCTAAGCATTATGGTTTTATATATATAAGAATCCACCAGGGATCACGAGGAACAAAAACCCAAAATTCTAATTTTCCCACGAAAATTGCACAATGGGCCGAAAATGCACCACGACCACCAAATTTTGACCACGGGGCACCACGGACCTCAAAACTGAAAAGTGCTCTGAGCATTATGGCTTTTTATGTATACAAATGCACCAAGCATCAAGGGGCACTAAAACCCAAAAGTCTTATTTTCGCTCAAAAATTGCATAATGGGCCGAAAATGCACCACGGGCACTAAATTTGGACCACGGGGCACCACGGACTTCAAAATTGAAAAGTACTATGAGAATTATGATTTTTTATGCATAAGAATATCCAAGGATCACGGGGCAACAAAATCCAAAAGTGTTGTTTTGGCATGGAAATTGCACAAACTGCCAAAAATGCGCCATCGCCACCGAAATTGGACCATGGGGCACCACGAACCTCAAAACTGAAAAGAGTTTTGAGCATTATGGTTTTTTATGCATAAGAATGCACCAGGGATTACGGGGCACCAAAATCCAAAAGTCTTATTTTCCCATCAAAATTGCATAAATGGCCGAAAATGCACCACCGGCACCAAAATTGGACCACGGGGCACCATGGACCTCAAAACTAAAAAGAGTTATGAGCATTATGGGTTTTTATGCATAAGAATGAACCAAGGATCACAGGGCACCAAAACCCAAAGGTCTTATTTTCGCACGAAAATTGCACAATGGGCTGAAAATGCACCACGGGGCACCATGGACCTCAAAACTGTAAAGTTATTAGAGCATTATGGTTTTTTATGCATAAGGGTGGACCAGGGATCACGGGGGATCAACACCCAAAAGTCTTATTTTGGCATGAAAATTGCACCATGTGCCGAAAATTCGTCACAATTACCAAAATTGGACCACGGGGCACCACGGACCTCAAAACTGAAAAGTGTTCCAAGTATTATGGTTTTTTATTCATACGAATGCACTAGGGATCACGGCTAACCAAAACCCAAAAGTCTTATTTTCGGACGAAAATTGCATAATGGGCCTAAAATGCACCACGGGCACCAAAATTGGACCACAGGGCACCTCGGACCTTAATAATTAAAAGTGGTCTGAGCATTATAGTTTTTGATGCATAAGAATGCACTAGGGATCATGGGGCACCAAAACCCAAAAGTCTTATTTTCGCATGAAAATTGCACAAATGGCCGAAAATGCACCACCGACACAAAAATTGGACCACGGTGCACCAAGAACCTCAAAACTGAAAAGTGTTCCAAATATTATGGTCTTTTATGCATAGGAATGCACTAGGGATCATGGAGCACCAAAAACCAAAAGTCTTATTTTCGGACAAAAAATGCACAATGGGCCAGAAATGCACAACGGGCACCAAAATTGGACCACGGGGCACCACGGACCTCAAAACTGAAAAGTGCTCTGAGCATTATGGCTTTTTATTCTTACAAATGCACCAGGGATCATGGGGAACCAAAACCCAAAAGTCTTATTTTCGCATGAAAATTGCAAAAATGGCCGATAATGCACCACCAGCACCAAAATTGGACCACGAGGCACCACGAACCTCAAAATTGAAAAGTGTTCTATGCATTACAATTTTTTATGCATAGGAATGCACCAAGGATCATGGGGCAGCAAAACCCAAAAGTCTTATTTTCGCACGAAAATTGCACAATGGGCCAAAAATGCACCACGGGCACCAAAGTTGGACCACGGGGCACCACGGACCTCAGAACTGAAAAGTGCTCCTAGCATTATGGTTTTTTATTCATAGGAATGCACCAGGGATCACGGGGTACCAAAATCCAAAAGTCTTATTTTTGCACGAAAATTTTGCAAATGTCCAAAAATACACCACCTGTACCAAAATTGGACAACGGGGCAACACGGACCTCAAAACTGAAAAGTGTTCCGGGCATTATGGTTTTTTATGCATAAGAATGCACTAGGAATCATGGGGCACCAAAACCCAAAGTCTTATTTTCATTCAAAAATTTCACAAATAACCGAAAATGCACCACCGGGACTAAAATTGGACCACGGGGCACCACAGACCTCAAAACTGAAAAGTACTCTGAGCATTATGGTTTTTTATGCTAAAGAATGCACCAGGGATCATGAGGCACCAAAACCCAAAAGTCTTATTTTCGCATGACAATTGCACAAATTGCCGAAAATGCACCACCGGCATCAAAATTGGACCACGGGGCACCATGGACCTCAAAATTGGAAGTGTTCCAAGCATTATGCTTTTTTATGCATAAGAATGCACCAGGGATCACAGGGCACCAAAACCCAAAAGTCTTATTTTCGCACGAAAAATGTACAAATGCCCGAAAATGCACCACGGGCACCAAAATTGGACCACGTGGCACCACGGACCTCAAAACTGAAAAGTACTCCAAGCATTATGGTGTTTTATGCATAAGAATGCACCAGGGAACACTGGGCACCAACACCCAAAAGTCTTATTTTCGCAAGAAAATTGCACTATGGGCCGAAAATGCACCACGGGCACCAAAATTGGACCACGAGGCACCTGAAATCTCAAAATGTAAAAGTTCTTCAAGCATAATGATTTTTTATGCCAAATAATGCACCAGGGATCACAGGGCACCAAAACCCAAAAGTGTTATTTTCACACGAAAATTTCACAAATGGCCGAATATGTACCACCGGCACCAAAATTGGACCACGGGTCACCAGGGAATTCTAAAATGAAAAGTGTTCCGAGTATTATGGTTTTTTATGCATAGTAATGCACCAGGGATCACGGGGCACCAAAACCCAAAAGTCTAATTTTCGCACGAAAATTGGACAAATAGACGAAAATGCACCACGGGCACCAAAATTGGACCACGGGGCACCATGGATCGCAAAACAGAAAAGTTCTCAGAGCATTATGGTTTTTTATGCATAAGGGTGCACCAGGGATCACGGGGCACCAACATCCAAAAGTCTTATTTTGGCATGAAAATTGCTCCATGTGTCGAAATTGCACCACGGGAAACAAAATTTGACCACTGGATACCACAGACCTCCAAACTGAAAAGTGCTCCAAGCATTATGGTTTTTTCTGTATAAGAATGCCCCAGGGATCACGGGGCACGAAAACCCAAAATTCTTGTTTTGGCACGAAAATTCCACAATGGGCCGAAAATACACCACGACCATTGACCTCAAAATTGGTCAACGGGCCACCGTGGTCCAATTTTGGTGCCCGTGGTGCAATTTTGGTGCCCGTGGTGCATTTTCGACCCATTTGTGCTATTTTCGTGCAAAAATAAGACTTTTGGGTTTTGGTGCCCCATGATCCCTGGTGCATTCTTAAACATAAAAAACCATAATGCTTGGAACACCTTTCAATTTTGAGGTCCATGGTGCCTCATGGTCCAATTTTGATGCCGATGGTGCATTTTTGGCGATTTGTGCAATTTTTGTGCAAAAATAAGACTTTTGGATTTTGGTGCCCCGTGATCCCTGGTGCAGTTTTATGCATAAAAAACCATAATGCTCGAAGCACTTTTCAGTTTTGAGGTCCGAGGTGCCCCGTGGTCCAATTTTGGTGCCCATGGTGCATTTTCGGCCCACAGTGCAATTTTCGTGCGAATATAAGACTTTTGGGTTTTGGTGCCCCGTTATCCCTGGTGCATTCTTATTCATAAAAACCATAATGCTTGGACCACTTTTATGTATTGAGATTCGAGGTGCCCCGTGGTCCTATTTTGGTGCCCATCATGCATTTTCAGGCCATTGTGCAATTTTCGTGCGAAAATAAGACTTTTGGGCATTGGTGCCCCATGATCCCTGGTGCATTGTTATGCATAAAAAACAATAATGCTCAGAACACTTTTCAGTTTTGAGGTTTGTGGTGCCCCGTTGTCCAATTTTGGTTCTGGTGGTGCATTTTCGGCAATTTGTGAAATTTTTGTGCGAAAATAAGACTTTTGGGTTTTGGTGCCGCGTGATCTCTGGTGCATTCTTATGCATAAAAATTATTAATGCTCAGAACACTTTTCAATTTTTCCGTCCATGGTGCCCCCGTGGTCCAATTTTGGTGCCCGTAATGCATTTTTGGCCATTTGTGCAATTTTCGTGCGTAACTAAGACTTTTCAGTTTTGGTGCCCCGTGATCCCTGTGGCATTTCTATGCATAAAAAACTATAATGCTCAGATCACTTTTCAATTTTGAGGTCCGTGGTGCCTTATGGTCCAATTTTGGTGCCGGTGGTGCATATTAGGCCATTTGTGCAATTTTCGTGCGAAAATAAGACATTTGGGTTTTGGTACCCCCGTCATCCCTGGTGCTTTCTTATGCATAAAAAACCATAATGCTCGAAACCCTTTTCAGTTTTTAGGTCCGTGGTGTCCCGTGGTCTAATTTTGGTGCCGGTAATGCATTTTCGGCCCATTGTGCAATTTTCGTGCAAAAATAAGACTTTTGGGTTTTGGTGCCCAGTGATCCCTGGTGCATTCCTATTTGTAAAAAACCATAATGCTCAGAACACTTTTCAGTTTTTACGTCCGTGGTGCCTCGTGGTCCTATTATGGTGCGAGTAATGCATTCTCAAGCCATTTGTGCACTTTTCGTGCGAAAATAAGACTTTTGGGTTTTGGTGCCCCATGATTCCTATGCATTCTTATGCATAAGAAACTATAATGCTTGGAGAAGTTTTCAGTTTTGAGGTCCGAGGTTCCCCGGGGTTCAATTTTGGTGCCCATGGTGCATTTTCTGCCCACTGTGCAATTTTTGTGCGAAAATAAGACTTATGGGTTTTGGTGTACCATGATCCCTGGTGCATTCTTATGTATAAAAAACAATAATGCTCTAAACGCTTTTCAGTTTTTAGGTTCGTGGTGCCCCATGGTCCAATTTTGGTGCTCGTGATGCATTTCAGCCCATTGTGTAATTTTCATGCGAAAATAAGACTTTAGGGTTTTGGTGCCCCGTGATCCCTGGTGCATTCTTATGCATAAAAAACCATAATTCTCAGAGAACTTTTAGTTTTTGAGGTCCGAGGTGCCACGTGATCCAATTTTGGTGCCCGTGGTGCATTTTCGGCCAATTGTGCAATTTTCGTGCAAAAATAAGACTTTTGGGTTTTGGTGCCCCGTGATCCCTGGTGCATTCTTATGCATAAAAAACCATAATGCTCAGAGAACTTTTAATTTTTGAGGTCCGAGGTGCCACGTGGTCCAATTTTGGTGCTCGAGGTGCATTTTCGGCCAATTGTGCAATTTTCGTGCGAAAATAAGACTTTTGGGTTTTTGTGCCCTGTGATCCCTGGTACATTCTTATGCATAAAAAACCATAATGCTTAGAGCATTATTCAGTTTTGAGGTCTGTGGTGCCCTGTGGGCCAATTTTTGTGTCGGTGGTTCATTTTCGGCCATTTGTTAAATTTTCGCGCGAAAATAAGACATTTGGATTTGGTGCCCCATGATAAATGGTGCATTCTTATGCATAAAAAACCATAATGCTATGAACACTTTTCAGTTTTTAGGTCCATGGTGCCCCGTGGTCCAATTTTTGTATCGGTGGTGCATTTTCGGCCATTTGTGAAAATTTCGTACGAAAATAAGACCTTTAGGTTTTGGTGCCCCGTGATTCCTGGTGCTTTCTTATGCATAAAAAACGATAATGCTTGGAGCACTTTTCAGTTTTGAGGTCCGAGGTGCACCGTTGTCCAATTTTGGTGTATGTGGTGCATTTTCGGCCTATTGTGCAACTTTCGTGCGAAAATAAGACTTTTGGGTTTTGGTGCCCCGTAATCCATGGTGCATTCTAATTCATAAAAACCATAATGCTTGGACCACTTTAATGTATTGAGATTCGAGGTGCCCCATGGTCCTATTTTGGTGCCCATGAAGCATTTTAAGCCCATTGTGCAATTTTCGTGCAAAAATAAGACTTTTTGGTATTGGTGCCCCGTGATCCCTGGTGCGTTGTTATGCCAAAAAAACCATAATGCTCTAAACACTTTTCAGTTTTATGGTTCGTGGTGCCCCGGTGTCCAATTTTGGTGCCGGTGGAGCATTTTCAGCCATTTATGAAATTTTCGTGCGAAAATAAGACTTTTGGGTTTTGTTGCCGCGTGATCCCTGGTGCATTCTTATGCATAAAGAACGTTAATTCTCGGAACACTTTTCAATTTTTCGGTCCGTGGTGCCCCGTTGTCCAATTTTGGTGCCCGTAATGCATTTTCGGCCATTTGTGCAATTTTCTTGCGAAAATAACACTTGTCGGTTTTGGTGCTCCATGATCCCTGTTGCATTCCTATGACCGTAATGCTCAGAACACTTTTCAGTTTTGAGGTCTGTGGTGCCTCATGGTCCAATTTTGGTGCCAGTGGTGCATATTAGGCCATTTGTGCAATTTTCGTGCGAAAATAAGACTTTTGGGTTTTGGCGCCCCGTAATCCCTGGTGCTTTCTTATGCATAAACAACCATAATGCTCGGAACACTTTTCAATTTTTAGGTCCGTGGTGCCCCGTGGTCCAATTTTGGTGCCGGTAGAGCATTTTCGGCCATTTGCGTAATTTTCGTGCCAAAATAACACTTTTGGGTTTTGGTGCCCTGTGAACCCTGGTGCAATCTTATGCATAAAAAACCATAACACTCGGAACACTTTTTAGTTTTGACGTCCGTGGTGTCTTGTCCAATTTTGGTGCTAGTGGTGCATTTTAGGCCCATTGTGCAATTTTCGTGCGAAAATAAGACTTTTGGGTTTTGGTGCCCCGTGATAACTGGTGCATTCTTATGCATAAAAAATCATAATGCTTAGATCACTTTTTAGTTTTGAGGTCCAAGGTGCCCCGTGGTCCAATTTTGGTGCCAGGGGTGCATTTTCTGCCAGCTGTGCAATTTTCTTGTGAAAATAAGACTTTTGGGTTTTGGTGCCCCGTGATCCCGGTTGCATTCCTATGCATAAAAAACCATAATGCTCGAAACACCTTTTAGTTTTGAAGTTTGTGGTGCCCCGTGGTCCAATTTTGGTGACAGTGGTACATTTTCGGCCATTAGTGCAATTTTTTGTATGAAAATAAGACTTTTGGGTTTTGGTGCCCCGTGATGTCCGGTGCATTCTTATGCATAAAAAACCATAATGCTTAGAGCACTTTTCAGTTTTGAGGTTCGTGGTGCCATGTGGTCCAATTTTGATGTCGGTGGTGCATTTTTGGCCATTTGTGAAATTTTCATGCGAAAATAAGACTTTTTGGTTTTGGTTTCCTGTGATCCCTGGTGCAAGCTAATGCATAAAAAACCGTAATGCTTGGAGCACTTTTAAGTTTTGAGGTCCGAGGTGCCCCGTGGTCCAATGGTATCCGTGATGCATTTTCGGCCCAATGTGCAATATTCGGGCGAAAATAAGACTTTTGGGTTTTTGTGCCCTGTGATGCCTAGTACATTCTTATGCATAAAAAACCATAATGCTCGGACTAGTTTTCAGTTTGAGGTACGTGGTGCCCTGTGGTCAAATTTTGGTGCCGGTGTTGCAATTTCTGCCATTTGTGCAATTTTCATGCAAAAATAAGACTTTAGGGTTTTTGTGCCCTGTGATCCCTGGTGCATTCTTATGCATAAAACACCATAATGCTTGGAGCAGTTTTTAGTTTTAAGGTCCGAGGTGCCCCGTGGTCCAATTTTGGTGTTGTGGGTGCATTTTCGGCCCTTTGTGCAATTTTCGTGCGAAAATAAGACTTTTGGGTTTTGGTGCCCCGTGATCCCTAATGCAATCTAATGCATAAAAAACCATAACGATCGGAAAAATTTTCATTTTTTAGGTCTGTGGAGCACCGTGGTCCAATTTTGCTACTGGTAATGCACTTTTTTCCATTTGTGCAATTTTCATGCGAAAATAAGACTTTTGGGTTTTAGTGCCCCGTGATCCATGGTGCATTCTTATGCGTAAAAAAACATATTGCTTGGAGCACTTTTAAATTTGAGGTCCGTGGTGCCCCGTGGTCCAATTTTGCTGTCGGTGTTACATTGTCGGCCATTTGTGCAATTTGTGTATGAAAATAAGACTTTTGGGTTTTGGTGCCCCGTGATGCCTAGTGCATTCTTATGCATAAAAAACCATAATGCATAGAGCACTTTTCAGTTTTGAGGTCCGTGGTGCCATGTGGTCCAATTTTGGTGACAATGGTGCATTTTCAGCCATTTGTACAATTTTTGTATGAAAATAAGACTTTTAGGTTTTGGTGCCCCGTGATGCCCATAATGGTCGGATCACTTTTCAGTTTTGAGGTCCAAGGTGCACCGTGGTCCAATTTTGTTGCCCGTGGTGCATTTTCGGCCCATTGTGTAATTTTCGTGTGAAAATAAGACTTTCGGGTTTTGGTTCCATATGAACCCTGGTGCATTCTTATGCATAAAAAACCATAATGCTCATAGCACTTTTCAGTTTTGAGGTCCGAGGTGCCTCGTGGTCCCCTTTTTGGTGCCTGTGGTTCATTTTCTGCCCATTGCGCAATTTTCGTGCGAAAATAAGACTTTTGGGTTTTGGTGCCCAGTGATCCCTGGTGCATTGCAATTCATAAAAAACCATAATGCTCGAAACACTTTTCAGTTTTTAAGTCCGTGGTGCTCCGTGGTCCAATTATGGTGTCGGTAAAGCATTTTCAGCCATTTGGGCAATTTTCGTGCGAAAATAAGACTTTTGGATTTTGGTGGCCCGTGATCCCTGGTGCATTCTTATGCATAAAAACACCATAATGCTTAGAGCACTTTTCAATTTTGAAGTCCGTGGTGCCATATAGACCAATTTTGGTGCCCGTGGTGCATTTTCGACCATTTGTGAAATTTTCGTGCGAAAATAAGACTTTTTGGTTTTGGTGCCCCGTGATCCATCGTGCATTCTTATGCATAAAAAACCATAACGCTCGGAAAATTTTGTAGTTTTTAGGTCTGTGGAGCCTCGTGGTCCAATTTTGCTGCTGGTAATGCACTTTTGGCCATTTGTGCAATTTTCATGCGAAAAAGAGACTTTTGGGTTTTAGTGCCCCGTGATCCCTGGTGTATTCTTATGCGTAAAAACACATAATGCTTGGAGCACTTTTCAATTTGAGGTCCGTGGTGCCACGTGGTCCAATTTTGGTGTCGGTGTTGCATTTTCGGCCATTCGTGCAAAAATAAGACTTTTGGGTTTTGGTGCCCCATGATCCTTGGTGCATTCTTATGCATAAAAAACCATAATGCTCGGAACACTTTTCAGTCTTGAGGTCCATGGTGCCTCGTGGTCCAATTTTGGTGCTGGTGGTGCATTTTCGGCCATTTGTGCTATTTTCGTGCGAAAATAAAACCTTTGGGCTTTGGTGCCACATGATCCCTGGTGCATTCTTATGCATAAAAAACCATAATGCTCGGAGAACTTTTCAGTTTTGAGGTTCGGGGTGCCCCGTGGTACAATTTTGGTGCTGGTGGTGCAGTCTCGGCCCTTTGTGCAATTTTCGTGTGAAAATAAGACTTTTTGGTTTTGGTGCCCCGTGATCCATCGTGCATTCTTATGCATAAAAAACCATAACGCTCGAAAAAAATTTCAGTTTTTAGGTCTGTGGAGCCCCGTGGTCCAATTTTGCTGTTGGTAATGCACTTTTGGCCATTTGTTCAATTTTCATGTGAAAATAAGACTTTTGGGTTTTAGTTCCCCGTGATCCCTGGTGCATTCTTATGCGTAAAAAAACATCATGCTTGGAGCACTTTTCAATTTGAGGTCCGTGGTGCCCCGTGGTTCAATTTTGGTGTCGGTGTTGCATTTTCGGCCATTCGTGCAATTTTTGTGCAAAAATAAGACTTTTGGGTTTTGGTGCCCCATGATCCTTGGTGCATTCTTATGCAAAAAAAAAAAACCGTAATGCTCGGAACACTTTTCAGTCTTGAGGTCCGTGGTGCCTCGTGGTCTAATTTTGGTGCTGGTGGTGCATTTTCGGCCAATTGTACAATTTTCGTGCGAAAATAAGACTTTTCAATTTTGGTGCCCCCTGACACCTGGTGCATTCTTATGCTTAAACAACCATAATGCTCGGAACACTTTTCGGTTTTGAGGTTCGTGGTGCCCCGTGGTCCAATTTTGGTGCTGGTGGTGCATTTTCGGCAATTTGTGCAATTTTCGTGCGAAAATTAGACTTTTTGGTTTTGGTGCCACGTGATCCTTGGTGCATTCTTATGCATAAAAAACCATAATGCTCGGAGAACTTTTCAGTTTTGAGGTTCGAGATGCCCCGTGGTCCAATTTTGGTGCTGGTGGTGCATTTTCGGCCATTTGTGCAATTTTCGTGCGAAAATTAGACTTTTTGGTTTTGGTGCCCCGTGATCCATCATGCATTCTTATGCATAAAAAACCATAACACTCGGAAAAATTTTCAGTTTTTAGGTCTGTGGATCCCCGTGGTCCAATTTTGCTGCTGGTAATGCACTTTTTGCCATTTGTGCAATTTTCATGCGAAAATAAGACTTTTGGGTTTTAGTGCCCCGTGATCCCTGGTGCATTCTTATGCGTAAAAAAAATAATGCTTGGAGTACTTTTCAATTTGAGGTCTGTGGTGCCCCGTGGTCCAATTTTGGTGTCGGTGTTGCATTTTCGGCCATTCGTGCAATTTCCGTGCAAAAATAAGCCTTTTGGGTTTTGGTGCCCCATGATCCTTGGTGCATTCTTATGCAAAAAAAATCGTAATGCTCGGAACACTTTTCAGTCTTGAGGTCTGTGGTGCCTCGTGGTCTAATTTTGGTGCTGGTGGTGCATTTTCGGCCATTTGTGCAATTGTCGTGCGAAAATAAAACTTTTGGATTTTGGTATCCCGTGATCCCTGGTGCATTCTTATGCATAAAAAAGCAAAATGCTCACAACACATTTTAGTTTTGAGGTTCTGTGGTGCGCCATGGTCCAATTTTGGTGCCTGTAATGCATTTTCGACCATTTGTGCAATTCTGGTGCGAAAATAAGACTTTTGGGTTTTGGTGCCCTATGATCCTTGGTGCATTCTTATGCATAAAAAACCATAATGGTTGGAACAATTTTTAGTTTTGAGGTTCGTGGTGCCCCGTGGTCCAATTTTGGTGTCGGTGGTGCATTTTCGTCCATTTGTTAAATTTTCGTCCGAAAATATCACTTTTGGGTTGTTGTGCCCCATGATCCCTGGTGCATTCTTATGCAGAAAAAAATCATAATGCTCGGAGCACTTTTCAGTTTTCAGGTTCGAGGTGCCCCATGGTCGAATTTTCCTGCCCGTGGTGCATTTTCGGCCCATTGTTCAATTTTTGTGGGAAAAAAAGACTTTTGGGTTTTGGAACCTCGTGATCCCTGGTGCATTCTTATGTATAAAAAACCCTTAATGCTTGGACCATTTTTCAGTTTTGAGGTCCGTGGTGCCCCTTGGTCCAAATTTGGTGCCGATGGTGCATTTTCGGCCATTTATGCAATTTTTGTGGAAAATAAGACTTCTGGGTTTTGGTGCCATGTGAACCCTAGTGTATTCTTATGCATAAAAATACAAAATGTTCATATCACTTTTCTATTTGGAGGTCCGAGGTGCCCCGTGGTCCAATTTTGGTGCACGTGGTCCATTTTCGGCCATTTAAGCAATTTTTGTGCGAAAATAAGACTTTTGGGTTTTGGTGCCCTGTGATCCTTGGTGCATTCTTATGCATAAAAAACCATAATTCTCGGAACACTTTTCAGTATTGAGGTTCGTGGTGCCCCGTGGTCCAATTTTGGTGTCGAAGGTGCGTTTTCTACAATTTGTGCAATTTTCGTGCGAAAATAAGACTTTTGGGTTTTGGTGCCTCGTGATCCCTAGTGCATTCTTATGCATACTAAACCATAATTCTCATAGCACTTTTCAGTTTTGAGGTATGAGGTGCCCCGTGGTCCAATATTGGTGCCCGTGTTGCATTTTCGACCCATTATACAATTTTCGTACGAAATTAAGACTTTTGGGTTTTGGCTCCCCGTGATCCCTGGTGCATTCTTATGCATAAAAAGCCATAATGCTCGGAGCACTTTTCAGTTCTGAAGTTCGAGGTGCCCCGTGGTCCAATTTTGGTGCCCGTGGTGCATTTTCGGCCCACTGTGCAATTTTCGTGCGAAAATAAGACTTTTGGATTTTGGTGTCCCGTGATCCCTGGTGCATTCTTATGCATAAAAAACCATAATGCTCAGGGCACTTGCAAGTTTTGTGGTCCCAGGTGCCTCGTGCTCCAATTTTGGTACCCGTGGGGCATTTTCGTCCCATTGTGCAATTTTCGTGCTAAAATAAGACTTCTGGGTTTTGGTGCCCCGTGATCCTTGGTGCATTCTTATGCATAAACTACTATAATACTCGAAACACTTTTCAGTCTTGAGGTTTGTGGTGCCTCGTGGTACCATTTTGGTGTCGGGGTTGCAGTTACGGCCATTTGTACAATTTTCTTGCGAAAGTAAGACTTTTGGGTTTTGGTGCCCCGTGATCCCTGGTGCATTCTTATGCATAAAAAACCATAATGCTCCTAACACTTTTCAATTTTGAGGCCTGTGGTGCCCCGTGCTCCAATTTTGGTTCCGACAATGCATTTTCGGCCATTTGTAGAATTTTCGTGGGAAAATAAGCCTTTTGGGTTTTGGTGCCCCGTGATCCCTGGTGCATTCTTATGAATAGAAAACCATAATGCTCGTACCACTTTTAAGTTTTGAGGTCCGAGCTGCCCCGTGGTCCAATTTTGGTGCCCGTCATGCATTTTCGGCCCATTGTGCAATTTTCGTGCGAAAGTAAGACTTTTGGGTTTTGGAGCCCCGTGATCCCTGGTGCATTCTTATGCATAAAAAATCATAATGCTTGGAGCGCTTTTCAGTTTTGAGGTCTGTGGTTCCCCGTGGTCCAATTTTGGTGTCGGTAATGCATTTTCGGCCATTTGTGCAATTTTCGTACGAAATTAAGACTTTTGGGTTTTGGTGCCCTATCAACCCTGCTGCTTTCTTATGCATAAAAAATAATAATGCTCATAGCAATTTTCAGTTTTGAGGTCCGAGGTGCTCCGTGGTCCAATTTTGGTTCTCATGGTGCATTTTCGGCCATTTGTGCAATTTTTGTGCGAAAATAATACTTTTGGGTTTTGGTGCCCCTTAATCCTTCGTGCATTCCTATGCATAAAAAATCATAATGCTCGGAACACTTTTCCCTCTTGAGGTTCGTGGAGCCCCATGGTCCAATTTTGGGACCGGGGGTTCATTTTCGGTGGTTTGTGTAATTTTCATGCAAAAATAAGACTTTTGGGTTTTGGTGCCCCGTGAGCCCTGGTGTATTCTTATGCATAAAAAATCATAATGCTCGGAGCAGTTTTAAGTTTTGAGGTCTGTGGTGCCCTGTGGTTCAATTTTGGTTCCTGTCGTGCAATTTTTGTGCGAAAATAAGACTTTTGGGTTTTGGAGCCCTGTGCGCCCTAGTGCATTCCTATGCATAAAATACCATAATACTCGGAACACTTTTCAATTTTGAGGTCCGTGGTGCCCCGTGGTCCAATTTTGGTGCCGGTGGTACATTGTCGGCCATTTGTGCAATTTTTGTGCAAAAATAATACTTTTGGGTTTTGGTGCCCCTTAATCCTTTGTGCATTCGTATGCATAAAAAATCATAATACTCGGAACACTTTTCAGTCTTGAGGTTCGTGGTGCCCATGGTCCAATTTTGGGACCGGGGTTCATTTTCGGCGGTTTGTGCAATTTTCATGCAAAAATAAGACTTTTGGGTTTTGGTGCCCCGTGGTGCATTCTTATGCATAAAAAAACCTTAATGCTCAGAGCAGCTTTAAGTTTTCAGGCCTGTGGTGCCCCGTGGCCCAATTTTGGTGCCCCGATGTCCAATTTTGGTGCCGGTAATGCATTTTCGGCCCTTTGTACAATTTTCTTGTGAAAATAAGACTTTTGGGTTTTGGTGCCCCATGATCTTTGCTGCATTCTTCATGCATTAGAATGCACCATGCACCATCGACACCATAATTGGACCACGGGGCACCACGAACCTCAAAAACTGAAAAGTGTTCCAAGCATTACGATTTTTTATGCATAAGAATGCACCAGGGATCACGGGGCACCAAAACCCAAAAGTCTTATTTTCGAACGAAAATTGCTCAAATGGCCGGAAATGCACCACTGGCACCAAAATTGGACCACGGGGCCCCACGGACCTCAAAATTGAAAAGTGTTCCGAGTATTATGGTATTTTATGCATAGCAATGCACCAGGGCGCACGGGGCTCCAAAACCCAAAAGTCTTCTTTTCATACGAAAATTGCACTACGGGAACCAAAATTGAACCACGGGGCACGTTGGACTTCAAAATTGAAATGTGCTCCAAGCATTATGGTTTTTTATGCATGCACCAAGGATCACAAGGCACCAAAACCCAAAAGCCTTATTTTTAAACGAAAATTGCACAATGGGCCGAAAATGCACCACGGGCACCAAAATTGGAACACGGGGCACCTCGGACCGCAATACTTAAAAGTGCTCTGAGCATTAAGGTATTTTATGCATAAGAATTCACCAGGGATCACGGGGCACCAAAATCCAAAAGTCTTATTTTTGCACGAAAATTGCACAATGGCCGAAAATGCACCATCGGCACCAAAATTGGACCACGGGGCACCACGGACCTCAAAATTGAAAAGTGTTCCGAATATTATGGTATTTTATGCATAAGAATTAACCAAGGCGCACGGGGGTCAAAAACCCAAAAGTCTTATTTTCGCACGAAAATTGCACGACGAGAACCAAAATTGAACCACGGGGCACCTTGGACCTCAAAAATTAAATGTGCTCCAAGCATTACGGTTTTTTATGCATGCACCAGGGATCACGAGGCACCAAATCCCAAAAGTCTTATTTTTGAACGAAAATTGCACAATGGGCTAAAAATGCACCACGGGCACCAAAATTGGAACACGGGGCACCTCAGACCTCAATACTTAAATGTGCTATGAGCATTAAGGTCTTTTACGCATAAGAATGCACCAGGGATCACGGGGCACCAAAACCCAAAAGTCTTATTTTTGCACGAAAATTGCACAAATGGCCGAAAATGCACCACTGGCACCAAAATTGGACCACAGGGCACCACGGACCTCAAAATTGAAAAGTGTTCCGAGTATTATGGTATTTTATGCATAGGAATGCACCAGGGCGCACGGGGCTCCAAAATCCAAAACTCTTATTTTCGCACGAAAATTGCACGACAGGAACCAAAATTGAACCACGGGGCACCTCGGACCTCAAAACTTAAATGTGCTCCAAGCATTATGGTTTTTTATGCATGCACCAGGGATCACGAGGCACCAAAACCCAAAAGTCTTATTTTCAAATGAAAATTGCACAATGGGCCGAAAATGCACCACGGGCACCAAAATTGGAACACGGCGCACCTCGGACCGCAATACTTAAAAGTGCTCTGAGCATTAAGGTTTTTTATGCATAAGAATGCACCAGGGATCACTGGGCACCAAAACCCAAAAGTCTTATTTTGGCACGAAAATTGCATAAATGGCCGAAAATTCACCATCGGCACCAAAATTGGACCACGGGGTGCCACGTACCTCAAAATTGAAAAGTGTTCCGAGTATTATGGTATTTTATGCATAAGAATTAACCAGGGCGCACAGGGGTCAAAAAGCCAAAAGTCTTATTTTCGCACGAAAATTGCACGACGGGAACCAAAATTGAACCACGGGGCACCTTGGACCTGAAAACTTAAATGTGCTCCAAGCATTATAATTTTTTATGCATGCACCAGGGATCACGAGGCACCAAATCCCAAAAGTCTTATTTTCGAACGAAAATTGCACAATGGGCCGAAAATGCACCACAGGCACCAAAATTGGAACACGGGGCACCTCGGACCTCAATACTTAAAAGTGCTCTGAGCATTAAGGTCTTTTATGAATAAGAATGCAGCAGGGATCACGGGGCACCAAAATCCAAAGGTCTTATTTTTGCACGAAAATTGCACAAATGGCCGAAAATGCACCACTGGCACCAAAATTGGACCACGGGGCACCACGGACCTCAAAATTGAAAAGTGTTCCGAGTATTATGGTATTTTATGCATAGGAATGCACCAGGGCGCACGGGGCTCCAAATCCCAAAACTCTTATTTTCGCACAAAAATTACATGACGAGAACCAAAATTGAACCACGGGGCACCTCGGACCTCAAAACTGAAATGTGCTCCAAGCATTATGGTTTTTTATGCATGCACCAGGGATCACGAAGCACCAAAACCCAAAAGTCTTATTTTCAAATGAAAATTGCACAATGGGCCGAAAATGCACCACGGGCACCAAAATTGGAACACGGGACACCTCGGACCGCAATACTTAAAAGTGCTCTGAGCATTAAGGTTTTTTATGCATAAGAATGCACCAGGGATCACTGGGCACCAAAACCCAAAAGTCTTATTTTTGCACGAAAATTGCATTAAATGGCCGAAAATTCACCATCGGCACCAAAATTGGACCATGGGGCGCCACGGACCTCAAAATTGAAAAGTGTTCCAAGTATTATGGTATTTTATGCATAAGAATTAACCAGGGCGCATGGGGGCCAAAAAGCCAAAAGTCTTATTTTCGCACGAAAATAGCACGATGGGAACCAAAATTGAACCACGGGGCACCTTGGACCTCAAAACTTAAATGTGCTCCAAGCATTATGGTTTTTTATGCATGCACCTGGGATCACGAGGCACCAAATCCCAAAAGTCTTATTTTCGAATGAAAATTGCACAATGGGCCGAAAATGCACCACGGGCACCAAAAGTGGAACACGGGGCACCTCAGACCTCAATACTTAAAAGTCCTCTGAGCATTAAGGTCTTTTATGCATAAGAATGCAGTAGGGATCACGGGGCACTAAAACCCAAAAGTCTTATTTTTGCACGAAAGCTGCATAAATGGCAGAAAATGCACCACTGGCACCAAAATTGGACCACGGGGCACCACGGACCTCAAAATTGAAAAGTGTTCCGAGTATTATGGTATTTTATGCATAAGAATTAACCAGGGCACACGGGGGTCAAAAAGCCAAAAGTCTTCTTTTCGCACGAAAATTGCATGACGGGAACAAAAATTGAACCATGGGGCACCTTGGACCTCAAAACTTAAATGTGCTCCAAGCATTATGGTTTTTTATGCATGCACCAGGGATCACGAGGCACCAAATCCCAAAAGTCTTACTTTCAAACGAAAATTGCACAACGGGGCCAAAAATGCACCACGGGCACCAAAATTGGAACACGGGGCACCTCGGACCTCAATACTTAAAAGTGCTCTGAGCATTAAGGTCTTTTGTGCATAAGAATGCAGCAGGGATCACGGGGCACCAAAACCCAAAAGTCTTATTTTTGCACGAAAATTGCACAAATGGCCGAAAATGCACCACTGGCACCAAAATTGGACCACAGGGCACCACGGACCTCAAAATTGAAAAGTGTTCCGAGTATTATGGTATTTTATGCATAAGAATTAACCAGGGCGCACGGGGGTCAAAAATCCAAAAGTCTTATTTTTGCACGAAAATTGCACGACGGGAACCAAAATTGAACCACGGTGCAGCTTGGACCTCAAAACTTAAATGTGCTCCAAGCATTATGGTTTTTTATGCATGCACCAAATCCCAAAAGTCTTATTTTCGAACGAAAATTGCATAATGGGCCGAAAATGCACCACGGGCACCAAAATTGGAACACGGGGCACCTCAGACCTTAATACTTAAAAGTGCTCTGAGCATTAAGGTCTTTTATGCATAAGAATGCAGCAGGGATCACGGGGCACCAAAACCCAAAAGTCTTATTTTTTCACGAAAATTGCACAAATGGCCGAAAATGCACCACTGGCACCAAAATTGGACCACGGGGCACCACGAACCTCAAAATTGAAAAGTGTTTTGAGTATTATGGTATTTTATGCATAGGATTGCACTAGGGCGCACGGGGCTCCAAAACCCAAAAGTCTTATTTTCGCACGAAAATTGCACCACGGGAACCAAAATTGAACCACGGGGCACCTGGGACCTCAAACCTTAAATATGCTCTGAGCATTATGGTTTTTAATGCATAAGAATGCATCAAGGATCACGGGGCAACAAATACCAAATTCTTATTTTCACAAGAAAATTGAATAATGGGCAGAAAATGCAGCACGTGCACTAGAATTGGACCACGGGGCACCACGAACCTCAAAACTGAAAACTGTTCATAGCATTATGGGTTTTTTTGAATAAGAATGCACCAGGGATCACGAGGCACCAAAACCTAGAAGTCTTATTTTCGTACGAAATTGCACAAATGGCCGAAAATGCATTATCGGCACAAAAATTGGACCACGGGGCACCACGGACCTCAAAACTGAAAAGTGTTACAAGCTTTATGATTTTTTATGGATAAGAATGCACCAGGGATCACGGGGCACAAAAATCCAAAAGTCTTATTTTCACTCGAAAATAGCACAATCCGTCGAAAATACACCACAGGTACAAAAATTGGACCACGTGGCACCTGGGACCTCAAAACTTAAAAGTTCTTGAAGGATTATGGTTTTTTATGCATAAGAATGCACCAGGGATCACGGGGCACCAAAACCTAAAAGTCTTATTTTCGCACAAAAATTTCACAAATAGCCGAAAATGTACCATCGGCACCAAAATTGGACCATAGGGCACCACAAACCTCAAAACTGAAAAGTGCTCCAAGCATTATGGTTTTTTATCCATCATAATGCACCAGGGATAACGGGGCACAAAAACCCAAAAGTCTTATTTTCGCACGAAAATTGCACAATGGGCCGAAAATGCACCACGGGCACCAAAATTGGACTAGATGGCACCTCGGACCTCAAAACTTAAAAGTTCTCTGAGCATTATGGTTCTTTATGCATTAGAATGCACCAGGGATCACTGAACACCAAAATCCAAAAGTCTTATTTTCGCACGAAAATTTCATAATTGGCCGAAAATGCACCACCGACACCATAATTGGACAACGGGTCACCACGAACCTCAAAACTGAAAAGTGTTCCAAGCATTATGGTTTTTTATGCATAAGAATGCACCCAGGATCATGGGGCACCAAAACCCAAAAGTCTTATTTTTGCACGAAAATTGCACAAATGGCCGAAAATGCACCATCGGAACCAAAATTGGACCATGGGACACCACGGACCTCAAAATTGAAAAGTGTTCCGAGTATTATGGTATTTTATGCATAAGAATTAACCAGGGCACACGGGGCTCAAAAAGCCAAAAGTCTTATTTTCGCACGAAAATTGCACGACGAGAACCAAAATTGAACCACGGGGCACCTCGGACCTCAAAACTTAAATGTGCTCCAAGCATTATGCTTTTTTATGCATGCACCAGGGATCACAAGGCACCAAAACCCAAAAGTCTTATTTTCAAACGAAAGTTGCAAAATGGGCCGAAAATGCATCAAGGGCACCAAAATTGGACCACGTGGCACCTCGGACCTCAAAACTTAAAAGTGCTATGAGCGTTAAGGTTTTTTATGCAAAAGAATGCACTAAGGATCACGGGGCACGAAAACCCAAAAGTCTTATTTTCGCACGAAAATTGCAAAAATGGCCGAAAATGCTCCCCGACACCAAAATTGGACCACGGGGCACTACGAACCCGAAGACTGAAAAGTGTTCCGAGCATTATGGTATTTTATGCATAAGAATGCACCATGGATCACGGGGCACCAAAACCCAAAAGTCTTATTTTCGCACGAAAATTGCATAATCGGACGAAAATGCACCACGTGTACCAAAATTGGACCACGGGGCACCTGGGACCTCAAACCTTAAAATTGCTCTGAGCGTTAGGGTTTTTAATGCATAAGAATGCATCAGGGATCATGGCGCACCAAATCCCAAATTCTTATTTTCGCACGAAAATTGAGCAATGGGCAGAAAATGCAGCACGGGCACCAGAATTGGACCACGGGGCACCACGAACCTCAAAACTGAAAAGTGTTCCAAGCATTATGGTTTTTCTGCATAAGAATGCACCAGGGATCACGGGGCACCAAAACCCAAAAGTCTTATTTTTTCACGAAACTGCACAAATGGTCGAAAATGCATTATCGACACGAAAATTGGACCACGGGGCACTACGAACCTCAAAACTGAAAAGTGTTCCAAGCGTTATGATTTTTTATAGATAGGAATGCACCAGGGATCACGGGGCACCAAAATCCAAAAGTCTTTTCACGCGAAAATAGCACAATGGGTCGAAAATGCACCACAGGTACAAAAATTGGACCACGTGGCACCTGGGACCTCATAGCATTATGGTTTTTTATGCATAAGAATGCACAAGGGATCACGGGGCACCAAAACCTAAAAGTCTTATGTTCGCACAAAAATTTCACAAATAGCAGAAAATGCACCACCGACACCAAAATTGGACCACGGGGCACCACGAATCTCTAAACTGAAAAGTGCTCCAAGCATTATGGTTTTTATCCATCAAAATGCATCAAGGATAACGGGGCACGAAAACCCAAAAGTCTTATTTTCGCACGAAAATTGCACAATGGGCCGAAAATGCACCACGGGCACCAAAATTGGACCACAGGGCACCTCAGACCTCAAAACTTAAAAGTTCTCTGAGCATTATGGTTTTTTATCCATGAGAATGCACTAGGGATCACAGGGCACCATAACCCAAAAGTCTTATTTTCACACGAAAATTGAACAATGGGCCAGAAAAGCACCACGAGGCACTTCAGACCTCAAAACTTAAAAGTTCTCTGAGCATTATGGCTTTTTATGCATTAGAATGAACCAGGGATCACAGGACAAGAAAACCCAAGAGTCTTATTTTCGTGTGAAAATTTCACAAATGGCTGAAAATGCAACACCGGCACCAAAATTGGACCATGGGGCACCACGGACCTCTAAACGGAAATTGCTCCAAGTATTATGGTTTTTTATGGATAAGAATGCACCAGGGATCACAAGGCACCAAAACCCAAAAGTCTTATTTTCGCACAAAAATTATACAAATGGCCGAAAATGCACCACCGGCACCAAAATTGGACCACGGGGCACCACGAACGTCAAAACTGAAAAGTGTTCCAAGCATTAAGGTTTTTTATGCATAAGAATGCACAAACGATCACAGGGCACCAACACCCAGAAGTCTTATTTTCACACGAAAATTGTACAATGGGCTGAAAATGCACCACGGTGCATCTAGGACCTCAAAACATAAAAGTGCTCCAAGCTTTATGGTTTTTATGCATAAGGATGCACCAGGGATCACAGTGCTCCAAAATCCAAAAGTCTTATTTTTGCACGAAAATTGCAAAATTGGCCGAAAATGCACCACCGGCACCAAAATGGTACCACGGGGCACCACGAACCTCAAGACTGAAAAGTGTTCTGAGCATTATGGTATTTTATGCATAAGAATTCACCAAGGATATCGGGGCACCAAAACCCAAAAGTTTTATTTTCGCACGAAAATTGCACAATGAGACGAAAATTTACCACGGGCACCAAAATTGGACAATATGGCACCTGGGACCTCCAAACTTAAATGTGCTTTGAGCATTATGGTTATTTATGCATAAGAATGCACCAGGGATCACAGTGCACCAAAGCCCAAAAGTCTTATTTTTGCACGAAAATTGCACAAATGGCCGAAAATGCACCCCCGGCACCAAAGTGGGATCACGGGACACCACGAACCTCAAGACTAAAAAGTGTTTCGAGCATTATGATTTTTTATGCCAAAGAATGCACCAAGGATCATGGGGCACCAAAACCCAAAAGTCTTATTTTCGCACGAAAATTGCACAATGGGCCGAAAATGCACCACGGGGCACCTAGGAACTCAAAACATAAAAGTGCTCCAAGCATTATGGTTTTTATGCATAAGGATGCACCAGGGATCATGGTGCTCCAAAACCCAAAAGTCTTATTTTCGGACGAAAATTGCACAAATGGCGGAAAATGCACCACAGGCACCAAAATTGGACAACGGGGCACCACAGACCTCAAAACATAAAAGTTCTCTGGGATTTATGGATTTTTATGCAATAGAGTGCACCAGGGATCACGGGACACCAATACCCAAAAGCCTTATTTTCGCACGAAAATTTCACCAATGGTCGAATATGCACCACCGACACCAAAATTGGACCACGGGGCACAACAGACCTCAAAACTAAAAAGTGCTCCAAGCATTATGGTTTTTATGGAAAAGGAAGCACTAGGGATCATGGGGAACCAAAATACAAAAGTATTATTTTCGCACGAAAATTGCACAAATGGTCGAAAATGCACCACCGACACCAAAATTGGACCACGAGGCACCACGAACCTCAAAACTGAAAAGTGTTCCCAGCATTATGATTTTTCTGCATAAGAATGCACCAGGGATCACGAGGCACCAAAACCAAAAGTGTTATTTTCGCACGAAAATTGCACTAACGGCCTAAAATACATTACCGTCACCAAAACTGGACCACGGGGCACCAATTACCTCAAAACTGAAAAGTGCTCTAAGAATTATGGTATTTTATGGATAAGAATGCACTAGGGATCACAGGGCACCAGAACCCAAAAGTCTTATTTTCACACAAAAATTGCACAAATGGTCAAAAATAAACCACCGGCACCAAAGTTGGACCACGGGGCACCACGAACCTCAAAATTGAAAAGTGTTACGAGCATTATGCTTTTTTATGCATAAGAATGCACCAGGGATCATGGGGCACTAAAACCCAAAAGTCTTATTTTCAAACGAAAATTGCACAGTCGACCGAAAATGCATCACAAGCACCAAAATTGGACCACGGGGCACCTCGGACCTCAAAACTTAAAAGTGTTCTGAGCATTAAGGTTTTTTATGCAAAAGAATGCACCAGGGATCACGGGGCACCAAAACCAAAATTTCTTATTTTCGCACAAAAATTGAACAATGTGCCGAAAATGCACCACGGGCACCAAAATTGGACCACAGGGCACCTCGGATCTCAAAACTAAAAAGTGCTCCGACCTTCATGGTTTTTTTATGCATAAGAATGCACCAGGGATCACAGGGCACCAAAACCCAAAAGCCTTATTTTCGCACGAAAATTGCCCAAATGGCCAAAAATGCATTACTGGCACCAAAATTGGACCACGGGGCTCCATAAACCTCAAAACTAAAAAGTGCTCGAGGCATTATGGTTTTTTATAATAACAATGCACCAAGGTACATGGGCCACCAACACGTAACAGTCTTATTTTCGTACGAAAATTTCACATATGGCCGAAAATGCACCACCGGCACCAAAATTGGACCACGGGGCACCACGAACCACAAAATTGAAACTTGTTCTTAGCTTTATGGTTTTTTATGCATAAGAATGCACAGGGATCACGGGGCACCAACACCCAAAAGTCTTATTTTCGAACGAAAATTGTACAGTTGGAAGAAAATTCATCATGGGCACCAAAATTGGACCACGGGGCACCTCGGACCTCAAAACTTAAAAGTGCTCTGAGCATTAAGCTTTTTCATGCAAAAGAAAGCACCAGGGATCATGGGGCACTAAAACCCAAAAGTCTTATTTTCGAACGAAAATTGCACAATGGGCCGAAAATGCACCACGAGCACAAAAATTTGACCACGGGGCACCAGAACCTAAAAGTCTTGCACGAAAATTGCCCAAATGGCCGAAAATGCACCACCAGCACCAATATTGGACCACGGGGTACCACGAACCTCAAAACTGAAAACTGTTGCGAGCATTATGGTTTTCTCTGCATAATAATGCACCAGGAATGCAGGGGCACCAAAACCCAAAAGTCTTATTTTCGCACGAAAATTGCACAACGGGCGGAAAATGCACGACGAGCACCAAAATCAGAACATGGGGCACCTCGGACCTCAAAATTGAAAAGTGCTCTGAGCATTAAGGTTTTTTATGCATAATAATGCACCAGGGATCATAGGGCACCAAAACCCAAAAGTCTTATTTTCGCACGAAAATTGCACAAATGGCTGAAAATGCACCCCAGCAACAAAATGGGACCACGGGCACCACGAACCTCAAGACTAAAAAAGGTTCCGAGCATTATGGTTTTTTATGCATAAGAATGCTCCAAGGATCATGGGGCACCAAAACCCAATAGTCTTATTTTTCCCCGAAAATTGCTTAATGGGCCAAAAATGCACCACGAGGCACCTAGGACCTCAAAACTTAAAAGTGCTCCAAGCATTATGGTTTTTTATGCATAAGAATGCACCAGGGATCACAGGGCACCAAAACCTAAAAGTCTTATTTTCGCACGAAAATTTCACAAATGGCCGAAAGTACATCATCGGCGCCAAAATTGGACCACGAGGCATCACGGACCTCAAAACTGAAAAGTGTTCCAAGTATTATGGTTTTTTATGCATAGGAATGCAGCAGGGCGCATGGGGCACCAAAACCCAAAAGTCTTATTTTTTAACAAAAATTGCATAGTGGGCCGAAAATGCATCACAGGCACCAAAATTGGACCACGGGGCACCTCGGACCTCAAAACTTAAAAGTGCTCTGAGAATTAAGGTTTTTTATGCATAAGAATGCACCAGGGATCACGGGGCACCAAAACCCAAAGTTCTTATTTTCGCATGAAAATTGCATAAATGGCCGAAAATGGACCCCCGGCACCAAAATGGGACAATGGGGCACCACGAACCTCAAGACTGAAAAGTGTTCCGAGCATTATGGTATTTTATGCAAAAGAATGCACCAAGGACCATGGGGCACCAAAACTCAGAAATCTTATTTTCACACGAAAATTGCACAATGGGACAAAAATGCACCACAGGTACCAAAATTGGGCCACAGGGCACTTCGGACCTCAAAACTTAAAAGTGCTCTGAGCAATATGGTTTTTTATGCATAAGAATGCACCAGGGATGACGGGGGACCAAAACCAACAGTTCTTATTTTCGTACATAAATTGAACAATGGGCCGAAAATGCACCACAGGCACCAAAATTGGACCATAGGGCACCTCGGACCTCAAAACTGAAAAGTGCTTCGAGCTTTATGATTTTTTATGCATCAGAATGCACCAGGGATCACAGGGCACCAAAACCCAAAAGCCTTATTTTCGCACGAAAATTGCACAAATGGCCGAAAATGCATTACCGGCACCCTAATTGGACCACGGGGCACCACAAACCTCAAAATAAAATAGTGCTCGAGGTATTATGGTTTTTTATAATAAGAATGCACCAATGTACACAGGCCACCAACACCTAAAAGTCTTAGTTTCGCACGAAAATTTCACAAATGGCCAGAAATGCACCACCGGCACCAAAAAGGCACCACTGGCACCTAGGACCTCAAAACTTAAAAGTGCTCCAAGCATTATGGTTTTTTTATGCATAAGAATGCACCAGGGATCACGGGGAACCAAAACCTAAAAGTCTTGTTTTCGCACGAAAATTTCACAAATGGCCGAAAGTACACCATCGGCGCCAAAATTGGACCACGAGGCATCACGGACCTCAAAACTGAAAAGTGTTCCAAGTATTATAGTTTTTTATGCATAGGAATGCAGTAGGGCGCATGGGGCACCAAAACCCAAAAGTCTTATTTTTTAACAAAAATTGCATAGTGAGCCGAAAATGCATCATGGGCACCAAAATTGGACCACGGGGCACCTCGGACCTCAAAACTTAAAAGTGCTATGAGAATTAAGGTTTTTTATGCATAAGAATGCACCAGGGATCACGGGCACCAAAACCCAAAGTTCTTATTTTCGCATGAAAATTGCATAAATGGCCGAAAATGGACCCCCGGCACCAAAATGGGACAATGGGGCACCACGAACCTCAAGACTGAAAAGTGTTCCGAGCATTATGGTATTTTATGCAAAAGAATGCACCAAGGACCATGGGGCACCAAAACTCAGAAATCTTATTTTCACACGAAAATTGCACAATGGGACGAAAATGCACCACAGGTTCCAAAATTGGACCACGGGGCACTTGGGACCTCATAACTTAAAAGTGCTCTGAGCAATATGGTTTTTTATGCATAAGAATGCACCAGGGATGACGGGGGACCAAAACCAACAATTCTTATTTTCGTACATAAATTGAACAATGGGCCGAAAATGCAGCACAGGCACCAAAATTGGACCATAGGGCACCTCGGACCTCAAAACTGAAAAGTGCTTCGAGCTTTATGATTTTTTATGCATCAGAATGCACCAGGGATCACAGGGCACCAAAACCCAAAAGCCTTATTTTCGCACGAAAATTGCACAAATGGTCGAAAATGCATTACCGGCACCATAATTGGACCACGGGGCACCACAAACCTCAAAATAAAATAGTGCTCGAGGTATTATGGTTTTTTATAATAAGAATGCACCAATGTACACAGGCCACCAACACCTAAAAGTCTTAGTTTCGCACGAAAATTTCACAAATGGCCAGAAATGCACCATCGGCACCAAAAAGGCACCACTGGCACCTAGGACCTCAAAACTTAAAAGTGCTCCAAGCATTATGGTTTTTTATGCATAAGAATGCACCAGGGATCACGGGGAACCAAAACCTAAAAGTCTTATTTTCGCACGAAAATTTCAGAAATGGCCGAAAGTACACCATCGGCGCCAAAATTGGACCACGAGGCATCACGGACCTCAAAACTGAAAAGTGTTCCAAGTATTATGGTTTTTTATGCATAGGAATGCAGCAGGGCGCATGGGGCACCAAAACCCAAAAGTCTTATTTTTTAACAAAAATTGCATAGTGGGCCGAAAATGCATCACGGGCACCAAAATTGGACCACGGGGCACCTCGGACCTCAAAACTTAAAAGTGCTCTGAGAATTGAGGTTTTTTATGCATAAGAATGCACCAGGGATCACGGGGCACCAAAACCCAAAGTTCTTATTTTCGCACGAAAATTGTACAAAAGGCCGAAATGCACCCCCGACACCAAAATGGGACCACGGGGCGCCACGAACCTCAAGATTGAAAAGTGTTCTGAGCATTATGGTATTTTATGCCTAAGAATGCACCAAGGATCATGGCGCACCAAAACCCAGAAGTCTTATTTTCGCACGAAAATTGCACAATGGGACGAAAATGCACCACGGGTACCAAAATTGGACCACGAGGCACCTGGGACCTCAAAAATTAAAAGTGCTCTAAGAATTATGGTTTTTTATGCATAAGAATGCACTAGGGATCACAGGGCACCATAACCAGAAATTCTTACTTTCGCACGAAAATTGAACAATGGGCCGAAAATGCACCACGGGCACCAAAATTGGACCACGAGGCACCTCGGACCTCAAAACTAAAAGTGCTCGGAGCTTTATGGTTTTTTATGCATAAGAATGCACCAGGGACCATAGGGCACCAAAACCCAAAAGCCTTATTTTTGCACGAAAATTGCACAAATGGCGGAAAAAGCATTACCTTCACCAAAATTGGACCACGGGGCGCCACAAACCTCAAAACTGAAAAGTGCTCCATGCATTATGGGTTTTTATGCATAAGAATGCACCAAGGGCACCAACACCCAAAAGTCTTATTTTTGCGCGAAAATTGCACAAATGGTCGAAAATGCACCACCGGCACCAAAATTGGACCACGAGGAACCACGAACCTCAAAACTGAAAAGTGCTCCGAGCATTATGGGTTTTCATGCATAAGAATGCACCAGGGATCACGGGGCACCAAAAACCAAAAGTATTATTTTCGCACGAAAATTGCACAAATGGCCGAAAATGCACCCCCGGCACCAAAGTGGGATCACGGGACACCACGAACCTCAAGACTAAAAAGTGTTTCGAGCATTATGATTTTTTATGCCAAAGAATGCACCAAGGATCATGGGGCACCAAAACCCAAAAGTCTTATTTTCGCACGAAAATTGCACAATGGGTCGAAAATGCACCACGGGGCACCTAGGAACTCAAAACATAAAAGTGCTCCAAGCATTATGATTTTTATGCATAAGGATGCACCAGTGATCATGGTGCTCCAAAACCCAAAAGTCTTATTTTCGGACAAAAATTGCACAAATGGCCGAAAATGCACCACCGACACCAAAATGGGACCATGGGGCACCAAGAACCTCAAGACTGAAAAGTGTTCTGAGCATTATGGTATTTTATGCATAAGAATGCACCAAGGATCACGGGGCACCAAAATCCAGATGTCTTATTTTCGGACGAAAATTGCTCAAGGAGACGAAAATGCACCACGGGTACCAAAATTGGACCATAGGGCACCTGGGACCTCAAAACTTAAAAGTGCTATGAGAATTATGGTTTTTTATGCTTAAGAATGCACCAGGGATAACGGGGCACCAAAACCCAAAATTCTTATTTTCGCACGAAAATTGCACAAATGGTTGAAAATGCATTACCGGCACCAAAATTGGACCACGGGGCACCTCGGACCTCAAAACTGAAAAGCAATCCGAGCATTATGGTTTTTTATGCATAAGAATGCACCAGGAATCTCGGGGCACCAAAGCCTAAATCTCTTATTTTCGCACGAAAATTCCACAAATCATTGAAAATGAACCCCCGGCACCAAAATTGGACCACGGGGCACCACGAACCTCAAGACTGAAAAGTGTTCCAAGCATTATGGTTTTACATGCATAAGAAAGCACGAAGGATCATGGGGCACCATAACCCAAAAGTATTATTTTAGCACAAAAATTGCACAAATGGCCGAAAATGCACCACGGGCAGGAAAATTGGACCACGGGGCACCTCGGACCTCAATGCTTAAAAGTGCTATGAGTATTAAGGTTTTTTATGCATAAGAATGCACCAGGGATCACAGGGCACTAAAACCCAAAAGTCTTATTTTCCCACGAAAATTGCACAAATGGCCGAAAATTCTTTACCGGCACCAAAATTGGACCACAGGGCACCACATACCTCACAATTGAAAAGTGTTAGGAGCATTATGGTTTTTTATGCATAAGAATGCACTAGGGATCACGGGGCACCAAAACCCAAAAGTCTTATTTTCGCACGAAAATTGCACAAATGGCCAAAATGCACCCACGACACCAAAATGGGACCATGGGGCACCACGAACCTCAAGACTGAAAAGTGTTCTGAGCATTATGGTATTTTATGCATAAGAATGCACAAAGGATCATGGGGCACCAAAACCCAAAAGTCTTATTTTCGCACGAAAATTGCACAAATGGCCAAAATGCACCCACGACACCAAAATGGGACCATGGGGCACCACGAACCTCAAGACTAAAAAGTGTTCTGAGCATTATGGTATTTTATACATAAGAATGCACAAAGGATCATGGGGCACCAAAACCCAAAAGTCTTATTTTCGCACGAAAATTGCACAATGGGACGAAAATGCACCACCGGTACCAAAATTGGACCACGGGGCACTTGGGACCTCAAAACTTAAAAGTGCTATGAGCATTATGGTTTTTTATGCATAAGAATGCACTAGGGATAACAGGGCACCAAAACCCAAAATTCTTATTTTCGCACAAAAATTGAACAATAGGCCGAAAATGCACCACGGGCACCAAAATTCGACCACAGCGCTCCTCGGACCTCAAAACTGAAAAGTGCTCCGAGAATTATGGTTTTTTATGCATAAGAATGCGACGGAGATCACGAGGAGCCAAAACCCGAAAGTCTTATTTGCGTACCAAAATTGCATAATTGGCCGAAAGTGCACCACGGGCACCAAAATTGGACCGTGGGGCACGTCAAACCTCGAAACTGAAAAGTGCTCCGAGTATCATGGTTTTTTATGCATAAGAATGCACCAGGGATCACTGGGCACCAAAACCCAAAAGTGTTACTGTCCCATGAAAATTTCACAAGTGGCCGAAAATGCACCACCGGCACCAAAATTGGACCACGGGGCACCTTGGACCTCAGAACTTAAAAGTGTTCTAAGAATTATGGTTTTTTGTCCATAAGAATGCACTAGGGATCACGGGGCAACAAAACCCAAAATTCTTACTTTCGCACAAAAATTGAACAATGGGTCGAAAATGCACCACGAGCACCAAAGTTGGACCACGGGGCACCACGGACCACAAAACTGAAAAGTGTTCCAAGCATTATGGTTTTTTATGCATAAGAATGCACCAGGGAGCACGGTGCACCAAAACCCAAAAGTCTTATTTTCGCACGAAAATTGCACAATGGGCCGAAAATGCATCATGGGCACCAAAATTGGACTACGGGGCACCTTGGACCACAAAACATAAAAGTGTTGCAATCATTATGGTTTTTTATGCATAAGAATACACCAGGGATCACGGGGCACCAAAACCCTAAAGTCTAATTTTCGCACAAAAATTGCACAATAGGCCAAAAATGCATTACGGGCACCAAAATTGGACCAAGGGGCTCCTCAGACCTCAAAACCTAAAAGTCCTCCACGCATTATGGTTTTTTATCCATAAGAATGCACCAGGTATCACGGGGCACCAAAACCCAAAAGTCTTATTTACGCACCAAAATTGCACAATGGGCCGAACATGCACCACAGGCACCAAAAATGGACCACGGAGCAACTTGGACCTCAAAACTTAAAAATTTTCCGAGCATAATGCTTTTCTTTGCATAAGAATGCACAAGGGATCACGGGGTACCAAAACCCAAAAGTCTTATTTTTGCACAAAAATTGCACAAATGGCGGAAAATGCACCCCAGAGCCAAAATTGGGCCACGGGGCACCACAAAATTCAAGACTGAAAAGTGTTCTGAGCATTATGGTAGTTTTTATGAATAAGAATGCACCAAGGATCATGGGGCATGAAAACCCAAAAGTTTGATTTTTGCACGAAAATTGCACAAAGGGTCGATAATGCACCACGGGCACCAAAGTTGGATCACGGGGCACCACAGACCTCAAAACTGAAAAGTGTTCCAAGCATTATGGTTTTTTATGCATAAGAATGCACCAGGGATCACAGGGCACCAAAACCCAAAAGTCTTATTTTCGCACGAAAATTGCACAAAGGGCCGAAAATGCACCACGGGCACCAAAATTGGAACATGAGGCACCTCAGACCTCAAAACTGAAAAATGCTATGAGCATTATGGTTATTTATGCATAAGCATGCACCAGAGTTCACAGGGCACCAAAACCAAAAAGTCATATTTCTGCACAAAAATTGCACAAATGGCCGAAAATGCACCACCGACACCAAAATTGGACCACGGGGCACCACGAACGTCAAAACTGAAAAGTGCTCGAAGCATTATGGTTTTTATGCATAAGAATGCACCAGGGATGACTAGGCACCAAAACCCAAAAGTCTTATTTTCACAAGAAAATTGCACAATGCGCTGAAAATGCACCACGAGGCACCTAGGACCTCAAAACTTAAAAGTTCTCCAAGCATTATGGTTTTTTATCCATAAGAATGCACCAGGGATCACGGGGCACCAAAACCCTAAAGTCTAATTTTCGCACAAAAATTGCACAATGGATCGAAAATGCATCACGAGCACCAAAATTGGACCACGGGGCACCTTGGACCTCAAAACCTAAAATTAGTCCGACATTATGGTTTTTGATGCATAAGAATGCACCAGGGATCATGGGGTACCAAAACCCATAAGTCTGAGTTACACACGAAAATTGCACAATAGACTGAAAATGCACCACAGGCACCAAAATTGGACCACAGAGCAACTTGAACCTCAAAACTTAAAAGTTCTCCGAGCATTATGGTTTTCAATGCATAAGAATGCACTAGGGATCACGGGAGACCAAAACTCAAAAGTGTTATTTTCGCTAGAAAATTGCACAAATGGCGGAAAATGCACCTTCAGCAGCAAAATTGGACCACGGGGCACCACGAACCTCAAGACTGAAAAGTGTTCCAAGCATTATGGTTTTTTATGCATAAGAATGCACCAGCGATCACAGGGCACCAAAACCAAAAGTCTTATTTTTGCACGAAAATTGCACAATGGGCCAAAAATGCACCACGGGCACCAAAATTGGAACACGGGGCACCTCGAACCTCAAAACTTAAAAGTTCTCTGAGCATTATGGTTTTCTATGCATAAGAATGCAATAGGGATCACGGGGCACCAAAACCCAAAAGTGTTATTTTTGCACGAAAATTGCACAAACAGCGGAAAATGCACCCCCAACACCAAAATTGGACCACGAGGCACTACGAACCTCAAGACTGAAAAGTGTTCCGAGCATTATGGTAGTTTTTATGCATGAGGATGCACCAAGGATCTTGGGGCTCCAAAACCCAAAAGTCTTATTTTCGCACAAAAATTGCACAAAGGGTCGAAAATGCATCACGGACACCAAAATTGGACCATGAGGCACCTCGGACCTCAAAACTGAAAAGTGCTATGAGCATTATGGTTTTTTATGCATAAGAATCAACCAAGGATCACGGAATATCAAAACCCAAAAGTCTTATTTTCCCACGAAAATTTCACAAATGGCCGAAAATGCACCACAGGCACCAAAATTGGAGCACGGGGCACCACGGACCTCAACACTGAATAGTGCTCCAAGAATTATGGTTTTTGATGCATAAGAATGCACCAGGGATCATGGGGCACAAAAACCCAAATGTCTTATTTTCACACGAAAATTGCACAAATGGTCGAATATGCACTACCGGGACCAAAATTGAACCACAAGGCACCATGGACCTCAAAATTGAAAAGTATTCTAAGGGTTATGATTTTTTATGCATAACAATGCACCAAGAATCACGGGACACCAAAACACAAAAGTGTTATTTTCGTACGAAATTGCACAATGGGCCGAAAATGCATCATGGGCACTAAAATTGGACCACGGTACACGTAGGACCTCAAAACTGAAAAGTGCTTTGAGCATTATGGTTTTTCATGCATAAGAATGCAGCAGGGATCACGGGGTACCAAAATCCAAAAGTCTTATTTTCGCACGAAAATTTCACAAATGGCCAAAAATGCAGCACCGGCACCAAAATTGGACCACGGGGCACCACGGACTTCAAAACTGTAAAGTGCTCCAAGCATTACAGTTTTGTATGCATAAGAATGCACCATGGATCATGGGGCACCAAAACCCAATAGTCTTCTTTTCGCACGAAAATTGCACAGTGGGCCGAAAATGCACCACGGGCACCAAAATTGGACCGCGGGGCACCTCGGACCACAAAACATAAAAGTGCTCTGAGCATTATGCATTTTTATGCATAAGAATGCACCTGGGATCACGGGACACGAAAACTCAAAAGTCTTCTTTTCGCACGAAAACAAAAGGCTGAAAATGCACCACATGCATTAAAATTGGACCACGGGGCACCACGAACCTCAAAACTGACAAGTGCTCCAAGCATTATGGTTTTTTATGCATAAGAATGCACCAGGGATCACGGGGCCGCAAAACCTAAAAGTCTTATTTTCGCACGAAAATTGCACAAATTGCCGAATATGCACCACCGGCACCAAAATTGGACCACGAGGCACAATGGACCTCAAAACTAAAAAGTGCTCCAAGCATTATGGTTTTTTATTCATAAGAATGCGCCATGGATCACGTAGCACCAAAACCCAAAAGTCTTATTTTCGCCCGAAAATTGCACAAATGGCCGAATATGCAACACCGGCACCAAATTTGGACCGCGGGGCACGACGGACTTCAAAACTGAAAAGTGCTCCAAGCATTATGGTTTTTTATGCATAAGAATGCACCAGGGATCACGGGGCACCAAAACCCAAAAGTCTTATTTTTGCACGAAAATTGCATAAATGGCAGAATATGCACCACCGGCACCAAAATTGGACCACGAGGCACCATGAACTTCAAAACTGAAAAGTGTTCCGAGCATTATGGTTTTTTATGCATAAGAATTCACCAGGGATCACGTGGCACCAAAACCCAAAAGTCTTATTTTCGCACGAAAATTGCACAAATGGCCGAATATGCACCACCGGCACCAAATTTGGTCCACGAGGCACCACGGACCTCAAAAATGAAAAGTGTTCGGAGAATTATAGTTTTTTATGAATAACAATGCACCAGGGATCATGGGAACCCAAGCCCAAAAGTGTTGTTTTCCCACTAAAATTTCACAAATTGTCGAAAATGCACCACAGGCACCAAAATTGGAGCACGGGGCACCACGAACCACAACACTGAAAAGTGCTCCAAGCATTATGGTTTTTTATGCATAAGAATGCACCATGGATCACGGGAGCACCAAAACCAAAATGTCTTATTTTAGCAAGAAAATTGCACAGATGGCCGAATATGCACCACCGGCCCCAAAATTGAACCACGAGGCACCACGGACCTCAAAACTGAAAAGTATTCCGAGCAGTATGGTTTTTTATGCATAAGATTGGACCAGGGATCACGGGGCACCAAATCCCACAAGTCTTATTTTCACACAAATATTTCACAAATGGTCGAAAATGCACCACAGGCACTAAAATTGAACCACGGGGCACCATGGACCTCAAAACTGAAAAGTGCTCCAAGCATAACGGTTTTTTATGCATAAGAATGCTCTAGGGATCATGGGGCACCAAAACCGAAAAGTCTTATTTTCGCACGAAAGTTGCACGATGGGCCGAAAATGCACCATGTACACCAAAATTGGACCTCGGGGCACCTCGGACCTCAAAACTGAAAAGTGCTCCAAGCGTTATGGTTTTCTATACATAAGAATGCTCCAAGGTTCATAGGGCACCAAAACCCAAAAGTCTTATTTTTGCAGGAAGATTGCACAAATGGCCGAAAATGCACCCTTGCAACAAAAATTGGACCACCAGGCACCACGAATCTAAAGACAGAAAACTATTCCAAGCATTGTGGTTTTTTATGCATAAGATTGCACCAAGGATCACGGGGCACCAAAACCCAAAAGTCTTATATTCGTACGAAAATTTCACAAATGGCCGAAAATGCACCACCGGCACCAAAATTGGACCCTGGGCACCACAGACCTCAAAACTAAAAAGTGCTCCAAGCATTATGGTTTTTTATGCATCAGAATGTCCCAGGGATCACTGGGCACCAAAACCAAATAGTCTTATTTTCGCATGGAAATTGCACAATGGGCTGAAAATGGACCATGGGCACCAAAATTGGACCACGGGGCGCCTCGGACCTCAAAACTTAAAAGTGCTCCAAGCATTTTGGTTTTTTATCCATAAGAATGGACCAGGGATCACGGGGCACTAGTACTCAAAAGCCTTATTTTCGTACGAAAATTGCACCAAGGGCCGAAAATGCACCACGGTCGCCAAAATTGGACCACGGGGCTCCACGGACCTCAAAATTGCAAATTGCTCCAAGTATTATGGTTTTTTATGAATAAGAATGCGCTAGGGATCACGGGGCACCAAAACCCAAAGGTCTTATTTTCGCACGAAAATTACACAATGGGCCAAAAATGTACCACGGGCACCAAAATTGGACCACAAGACACCTTGGACCTCAAAACGTAAAAGTTCTCCGAGCATTATGTTTTTTTATGCATAATAATGCACCAGGGATCACAGGGCACCAAAATCCAAAAGTTTTATTTTCGCAAGAAAATTGAGCAAATGGCCGAAAATGCACCACCGGTACCAACATTGGACCACGGGGCACCACGAACCTCAAAACTGAAAAGAGTTCCGAGCATTATGGTTTTTTATGCATAAGAATGCACCATGGATCACAGGGCACAAAAACCTAGAAGTCTTATTTTCGCACGAAAAATGCAAAATGGGCCGAAAATGCAACACGGGCATCAAAATTGGACCACGGGGCACCTCAGACCTCAAAACTGAAAACTGCTATGAGCATTATGGTCTTTTATGCATAAGAGTGCACCAGGGATCATGGGGAACGAATACCCAACAATCTTATTTTCACACGAAAATTGTACAATTGGCCGAAAATGCAACACGGGCGCCAAAATTGGACCACGGGGCACCTCGGACCTCAAAACTTAAAAGTAGTCCGATCATTATGGTTTTTGTGCATAAGAATGCACCAGGGATCATGGGGCACCAAAACTGAAAACTCTATTTTCGCATGAAAATTGTACAAATGGCCGAAAATGCACCACCGGCACCAACATTGGACTACGGGGCACCTCAGACCTCAATACTTAAAAGTGGTCCAATCATTTATGGTTTTTTATGCATAAGAATGCCCCAAAGATCACAGGGCACCAAAACCCAAAAGTCTTATTTTCGCATGAAAATTGCACAAATGGCCGACAATGCACCATCGGCACCAAAATTTGACAACGGGACAACTCGGACCTCAAAACTTAAAAGTGGTACGATCATTATGGTTTTTTATGCATAAGAATGCACCAGGGATCACGGGGCACCAAAATCCAAAAGTATTGTTTTCGCACGAAAATTGCACAACTGGCTGAAAATGCACCACCGGCACCAAAATTGGACCACGGGGCACTACGGACCTAAAAACTAAAAAGTGTTCCGAGCATTATGGTTTTTTTATGCATAAGAATGCACCAAGGTTCACAGGGCACCAAAACCCCAAATTCTTATTTTTCACTTGAAAATTGCGCAATGGGCCGAAAATGCACCACCGGCACCAATATTAGACCACGGGGCACCTCGGACCACAATATTGAAAAGCGCTTGAAGCATTATGGTTGTTTATGCATCAGAATGCACCAGGGATCACGGGGCACCAAAACACAAAAGTCTTATTTTCGCACCAAAATTGCACACATGGCCGAAAATGCACCACCGGCACCAAAATTTGACCACGGGGCACCTTGGACCTCAACACTGAAAACTGGTCCAAGCATTTTCGTATTTTATGCATAAGTATGCAGCAGGGATCACGGGGCACCAAAACCCAAAAGTCTTATTTTCGCACAAAAATTGCACGAATGACCGAAAATGCACTGGCAGCACCAAAATTGGACCATGAGGTACCACAGACCTCAAAACTGAAATTTATTCTGAGCATTATGGTTTTTTATGCATAAGAATGCACCAGGGATCACGGGGCACCAAAACCCAAATGTTTTATTTTCACACGAAAATTGCACAATGAGCCGAAAATGCACCACAGGCAGCAAAATTGGATCACAGTACACCCCGGACCTCAAAATTGAAAAGTGCTATGAGCATTATGGTTTTTTATGCCTAAGAATGCACCAGGGTTCACAGGGCACCAAAACCCAAAAGTCTTATTTTCGCACGAAAATTGCACAAATTGCCGAAAATGCACCACCGGCACCAAAATTGGACCACGAGGCACCATGGACCTGAAAACTGAAAAGTGCTCCAAGCATTACAGTTTTTTATGCATAAGAATGCACCAGGGATCACGGGCACCAAAATTGGACCATGGGCACCTCGGACCTCAAAACTGAAAAGTGCTTCGAGCATTGTGGTTTTTTATGCATAACAATGCACCAGTGGATCCCGGGGCACCAAAACCCAAAAGTCTTATTTTCTCATGAAAATTGCACAAATGGCCCAAAATGCATTATCTGCACCAAAATTGCACCACGGGGCACCACAGACCTAAAAGCTGAAAAGTTTTCCGAGCATTACGGTTTTTTATGCATAAGAATACACCATGGTTCATAGGGCACCACAACCCAAAAGTCTTATTTCCGCACAAAAATTGCACAAATGGCCGAATATGCACCACAGGAACAAAAATTTGACCACGGGGCACCTCAAATCGGAAAACTGAAAAGTGGTATGAGCATTATGGTTTTTTATGCATAGGAATGCACCAAGGTTCACAAGGCACCAAAACCCAAAAGTCTTATTTTCGCACGAAAATTGCACGAATGGCCGAAAATGCACCACCGACACCAAAATTCGACCATGGGGCACACAGATTTCAAAACTGAAAAGTGCTCCAAGCATTATAGTTTTTTAAGGATAAGAATGCAACAGGGATCACGGGGCACCAAAACCCAAAAGTCTTATTTTCGCACGAAAATTTTACAAATGGCCGAAAATGGACCCCCGACACCAAAATTGGACTACAGGGCACCACGAACCTCAAGACTGAAAAGTGTTCCGAGCATTATGGTTGTTTATGCATAAGAATCACCAAGGATCGCGGGCACCAAAACCCAAAAGTCTTATTTTTGCATGAAAATTGCACAAAGGGCCAAAAATGCATCACGGGAACCAAAATTGGAAGACGGGGCACCTCGGACCTTAAAATTAAAAAGTGCTCCAAGCATTTTTGTGTTTTGTGCATAAGAATGCACCAGGGATCACAGTGCACCAAAACCTAAAACTCTTATTTTCGCACGAAAATTGCACAATTTGCCGAAAATGCATCACGGATAATTGGACCATGGGGCACCTCCGATCTCAAAACTTAAAAGTGCTCTGAGCATTATGATTTTTTATGCGTAAGCATACACCAGGGATCATGGGGCACCAAAACCAAAAAAGTCTTATTTTCGCACGAAAGTTTCACAAATGGACGAGAATGCATTACCAGCACCAAAATTGGACCACAGGGCACCATAGACCAAAAAACTAAAAAGTGTTCCAAGGATTATAGTTTTTTATGCATAAGAATGTACCAGGGATCACGGGGCTCCGAAACCCAAAAGTCATATTTTCGCACGAAAATTGCACAAAAGGCCGAGAATGCATTACCGGCACCATAATTGAACCATGGGGCACCATGGACTTAAAAACTGAAAAGTGTACTGAGCATTAAGGGTTTTTATGAATAGGAATGCACCAAGGATCACTGGGCACCAAAACCCAAAAGTCTTATTTTTGCACGAAAATTGTACTATGGGCCGAAAATGCACCACGGGCACCAAAATTGGACCACAGGGCACCTCGAACCTTAAAACTTAAAAGTTCTCCAAGCATTATGGTTTTTTATGCATAAGAATGCACTAGCGATCACGGGGAACGAAAACCCAAAAGTCTTATTTTCGCATGAAAATTTCACAAATGGCCGAAAATGCACCACCGACACCAAAATTGGACGACGTAGCACCACGAACCTCAAAACTGAAAAGTGCTCTAAGCATTATGGTTTTAATGCATAAGAATGCACCAGGGATCACGGGGCACCAAAGCCCAAAAGTCTTATTTTTGCACAAAAATTGGACAAATGCCGAAATTGCATTATCGGCACCAAAATTGTACCACGGGGCACCACAGACCTAAAAACTGAAAAGTGTTCCGAGCATTATATTTTTTTATGCATAAAAATGCAAAAGGCATCACGGGGCACCAAAATCCAAAAGTCTTATTTTCGCACAAAAATTACAGAAATGCCCCGTAAATGCACCCCAGGCGCCTAAATTGGACCACGGGGCTCCACGAACCTTAAGACTGAAAAGTTTTCCAAGCATTATCCTTTCTTATGCATAAGAATGCACCAAGGATCACGGGGAACAAAAACCCAAAAGTCTTATTATCGCACGAAAATTGCACAAGGGGCCGTAAACGCACCACGGGCACCAAAATTGAACCACAGGGCACCTTGGACCTCAAAACTGAAAAGTGATTTGAGCATTATAATTTTTTATGCATAATAATGCACTAGGGATTACGGGGAACCAAAACCCAAAAGTCATATTTTCGCTCAAAAATTGCACAATGGGCCAAAAATGCACAACCAACAACAAAATAGGACAACTAGGCACCACGGACCTCAAAACTGAAAAGTGTTTCGAGCATTATGGTTTTTTATGCATAAGAATGCACTAGGGATCATGGGGCACAAAAACCCAAAAGTCTTATTTTCACACAAAAATTGCACAATAGGCCGAAAATGCACCACGGGCACCAAAATTGCACCACGGGCACCAAAATTGGACCACGGTGCACCTCGGAGCTCAAAACTAAAATGTGGTATGAACATTATGGTTTTTTATGCATAAGAATGCACCAGGGTTCATAGGGCACCAAAACCCAAAAGTCTTATTTTCGCTCAAAAATTGCACAAATGGCCGAAAATGCACCACCGGCACCAAAATTGGAGGACGGGGCACCACGGACCTCAAAACTAAAAAGTGCTCCAAGCATTATGGTTTTTTATACATAAGAATGCACCAGGGATCACAGGGCACCAAAACCCAAAAGTCTTATTTTCACATGAAAATTGGACAAACTGCCGAAAATGCATTATTGGCACCAAAATTGGACCACGGGGCACCACACACCTAAAAACTGAAAAGTTTTCCGAGCATTATGGTTTTTTATGCATAAGATTGCACTAGGAACCACGGGGCACCTCGGACCTCAAAAATGAAAAGTTCTCCGAGCATTATGGTGTTTTATGCATAAGAATGCAACAGGGATCACGGGGCACAAAAATCCAAAAGTCTTATTTTCGCACGAAAATTGCACAAAGAGCTGAAAATGCACCACAGGAACCAAAATTGGACCACGGGGCACGTTGGACCTCAAAACTGAAAAGTGCTATCAGCATTATGATTTTTTATGCATAAGAATGCACCAGGGTTCACAATGCACCAAAACCAAAAATTCTTATTTTCGCACGAAAATTGCACAAATGGCCGAAAATGCACCACCGACACCAAAATTGGACCACGTAGCACCACGGACGTCAAAACTGAAAACTTCTCCAAGCATTATGGTTTTTTATGCATAAGAATGCAATAGGGATTACGGGGCACCAAAACCTAAAAGTCTTATTTTCGCACGAAAATTGCACAAATTACCAAAAATGGACCCCGGGACCAAAATTGGACCACGGGGCACCACGAACCTCAAGACTGAAAAGTGTTATGAGCATTACGGTTTTTTATCCATAAGAATGCACCAAGGATCACGGGGCACCAAAACCCAAAAGTCTGATTTTCGTACGAAAATTGCACAAAGTGCCGAAAATGCATCACAGAAACAAAAATAGGAACACGGGGCACCTTGGGCCTTAAAACTGAAAAGTTCTATGAGCATTATGGTTTTTTATGCATAAGAATGAGCCAGGGTTAACAAGGCCCCAAAACCCAAAAGTCTTATTTTCGTACGAAAATTGTATAAATGGCTGAAGATGCAACACCAGCACCAAAATTGGACCGCGGGGCACCACAGACCTCAAAACTGAAAAGTGCTCCAAGCCTTTTGGTTTTTTATGCATAAGAATGCACCAGGGATCACGGGACACCAAAACCTAAAAGTCTTATTTTCGCACAAAAATTGCACAATGGGCCGAAAATGCATAACGAATACCAAAATTGGATCACTGGACACCTCGGACCTCAAAACTTAAAAGTGCTCTGATCATTATGGTTTTTTATGCATAAGCATCCACTAGGGATCATGGGGCACCAAATCCAAAAAGTCTTATTTTCACACGAAAATTTCACAAAAGGCCGAAAATGCACCACTGACACCAAAATTTGACCACGGGGTACCATGTACCTCAAAACTGAAAAGTGCTCTAAGCATTATGGTTTTTTATGCATAAGAATGCCCCAAGCAACACGGGGCACCAAAACCCAAAAGTCTTATTTTCGCACGAAAATTGCACAAATGGCCGAAAATGCTTTACTGGCACCAAAATTGGACCACGGGGCACCACGGACCTAAAAATTGAAAAGTGTTCCAAGCATTATGGTTTTTTATGCATAACAATGCACCAGGCATCATAGGGCACCAAAACCCAAAAGTCTTATTTTCGCACAAAAAATGCACAAATGGCCGAAAATGCACCCCCGACACCAAAATTGGACCACGTGGCACCACGAACCTTAAGACGGAAAAGTGTTCCAAGGATTATCCTTTCTTATGCATAAGAATGCACCAAGGATCACGGGGCACAAAAACCAAAAAGTCTTATTTTCGCACGAAAATTGCACAAAGGGCCGCAAATGCACCACGGGCACCAAAATTGGACCACGGGGCACCTTGGACCTCAAAACTAAAAAGTGCTATGACCGTTACGGTTATTTTTGCATAAGAATGCACAAGGGATCATGGGGCACCAAAACCCAAAAGTCTTATTTTTGCACAAAAATTTCACAAATGGCCGAAAATAAACCATCGACACCAAAATTGGATCACGGGGCACCACAGACCTGAAAACTGAAAAGTGCTCCAAGCATTATGGTTTTTATGCATAAGAATGCACCAGGGATTAATTATACAAATGGCCGAAAATGCATAACCGACACCAAAATTGAACAACAGTGCACCACGAACCTTAAACCTGAAAAGTGTTCGGAGCATTATGGTATTTTATGCATAAGAATGCACCAGGGATCATAGGGCACCAAAACCCAAAAGTCTATTTTTCGCACGAAAATTGCACAATGGGCCGAAAATGCACCACGGGCTCCAAAATTAGACCACGGGGCACCTCGATCCTCAAAACTAAAAAGTGCTCAAAGCATTATGGTTTTTTATGCATAAGAATAAACCAAGGATCACGGGACACCAAAACCCAAAAGTCTTATTTTCGCACGAAAATTTCACAAATGGCCAAAAATGCACCACTGCCACCAAAATTGGACCACGGGGCACCTCGGACCTCAAAACATAAAAGTGCTATGAGTATTATGGTTTTTTATACATAATAATGCACCAGGGATCACGGGGCACCAAAACGCAAAAGTCTTATTTTTGCACGAAAATTTCACAAATGGCCGAAAATACACCACCGGCACCAAAATTGGATCACGGGGCACCACGAACCTCAAAACTGAAAAGTGCTCCAAGCATTATGGTTTTTATGCATAGAATGCACCAGGGATCCGAGCATTATCCTTTCTTGTGCATACGAATGCACCAAGAATCATGAGGCACAAAAACCCAAAAGTATTATTTTCGCACGAAAATTGCCAAAGGGCCGCAAATGCACCACGGGCACCAAAATTGGACCACGGGGCACCACAAACCTCAAGACTGAAAACCACAAACCCAGCATTATTGTTTTTTTAGGCATCAGAATGCACTAGGGATCACGAGGCACCAAAACCTAAAAGTCTTATTTTCGCACGAAAATTGCACAACGGGTCGAAAATGCACCCCAGGCACCAAAATTGGAACCCAGGGCACTTCAAATCTCAAAACTGAAAATTTTTCTGGGTATTATGGTTTTTTATGCATAAGAATGCACCACGGATCACGGAGCACCAAAACCCAATAGTCTTATTTTCGCACGAAAATTACTCAAATGGTCGAAAATGCACCACCGACACTAAAATTGGACCACGGGGCACCACGGACCTCAAAACTGAAGTGTTCCAAGCATTACGGTTTTTTATGAATAAGAATGCACTAGGGATCACGGGACACCAAAATCCAAATGTCTTATTTTCGCATGAAAATTTCACAAATGGCCGAAAATGCACCACAAGCACCAAAATTGGACCACGGGGCACCACGGACCTCAAAACTGAAAAGTGCTACAAGAATTATGGTTTTTTATGCATAAGAATGCACCATGGATCACGGGGCACCAAAACCCAAAAGACTTATTTTCTCACGAAAATTGCACAAATGGTCGAAAATGCACCCCCGGCACCAAAATTGGACCATGGGCCACCACGAACCGCAAGACTGAAAACTGTTCTGAGCATTATGGTTTTTTATGCATAAGAATGCAGCAAGGATCACGGGGCACCAAAATCCAAAAGTCTTATTTTCACACGAAAATTTCAGAAATGGCTGAAAATGCACCACATACACCAAAATTGGACCACGGGGAACCTCAGACCTCAAACCTCAAAAAACAATAGTTTTCAGTCTTGAGGTTTGTGGTGCCCCGTGGTCCAACTTTTGTGCCAGGGGTGAATTTTCGACCATTTGTGCACTTTTTGTGCGAAAATAAGACTTTTGGGTTTTGGTGCCCCGTGATCCCTGGTACATTCTTATACATAAAAAACCATACTGCTCGAACTACTTTTCAGTTTTAAGGTCGGAGGTGCCCCGTGGTCCAATTTTGGTGCCCGTGGTGCATTTTCGGCCCATTGTGCAATTTTTGTGCGAAAATAAGACTTTTGGGTTTTCGTGCCCCGTGATTCCTGGAGCATTATTTTGCATAAAATACCATAATGCTCGGAATGCTTTTCAGTTTTGAGGTCCGGGGTGCCCTGTGGTCCAATTTTGGTGCCGGTGGTCCAACTTTTGTGCCGGGTGTGCATTTTGGGCCATTTGTGCAATTTTCGTGCGAAAATAAGACTTTTGGATTTTTGTGCCCTGTGATCCCTGGAGAATTCTTATGCATAAAAAACTATAATGCTCGAAGCACTTTCTAGTTTTGAGGTCCGAGGTGCCCCGTGGTCCAATTTTTGTGCCTGTGGTGCATTTTCGCCCCATTGTGCAATTTTCGTGCGAAAATAAGACTATTGGGTTTTGGTGCCCCGTGATCCATGGTGCATTATTATGCATAAAAAACAATAATGCCTACAACAGTTTTCAGTTTTGAGGTTCAAAGTGCCCCGTGGTCCAATTTTTTTGCCCGGGTGCATTTTCGACCCATTATGCAAATTTCGTGAGAAAATAAGACTTTTGGGTTTTGGTGCCCCGTGATCCCTGGTGCATTCTTATGCATAATAAACCATAATGCTGGGAACAATTTTCTGTCTTGAGGTTCGTGGTGCCCCGTGGTCCAACTTTTGTACTGTGGGTGCATTCTTGGCCTTTTTTTCAATTTTCGTGCGAAAATAAGACTTTTGGGTTTTGGTGCCATGTGATCCCTGGAGAATTCTTATGCATAAAAAACCATAATGCTCGAAGAACTTTCCAGTTTTTAGGTCCAAGGTGCCCCGTGATCCAATTTTGGTGCACATGGTGCATTTTCGGCCCAATGTGCAATTTTCGTGCGAAAATAAGACTATTGGGTTTTGGTTCTCCGTGATCCGTGGTGCATTCTTATGTATTAAAAAACATAATGCCCAGAACAGTTTTTAGTTTTGAGGTCCGAAGTGCCCTGGGTTCCAATTTTGGTGCCTGGGGTGCATTTTCGACCCATTGTGCAATTTTCGTGCAAAAATAAGACTTTTAGGTTTTGGTGCCCCGTGATCCCTAGTGCATTCTTATGCATAAAAAACAATAATGCTGGGAACAGTTTTCAGTCTTGAGGTTCGTGGTGCCCCGTGGTCCAACTTTTTTGCCAGGGGTTCCTTTTCGGCCATTTGCGCATTTTTTGTGAGAAAATAAGACTTTTGGGTTTTGGTGCCCCGTGATCCCTGGTACATTCTTACACATAAAAAACCATACTGCTCGAAGTACTTTTCAGTTTTGAGGTCAGAGGTGCCCCGTGGTCCAAGTTTTTTGCCCGGGTGCATTTTCGACCCATTATGCAAATTTCGTGAGAAAATAAGACTTTTGAGTTTTGGTGCCCCGTGATCCCTGGTGCATTCTTATGCATAATAAACCATAATGCTTGGAACAGTTTTGAGTTTTGAGTTCCAAAGTGCCCCGTGGTCCAACTTTTGTACTGTGGGTGCATTCTTGGCCTTTTTTCCAATTTTCGTGCGAAAATAAGACTTTTGGGTTTTGGTGCCATGTGATCCCTGGAGAATTCTTATGCATAAAAAACCATAATGCTCGAAGAACTTTCCAGTTTTTAGGTCCAAGGTGCCCCGTGATCCAATTTTGGTGCACATGGTGCATTTTCGGCCCAATATGCAATTTTCGTGCGAAAATAAGACTATTGGGTTTTGGTGCTCCGTGATCCGTGGTGCATTCTTATGTATTAAAAAACATAATGCCCAGAACAGATTTTAGTTTTGAGGTCCGAAGTGCCCTGGGTTCCAATTTTGGTGCCTGGGGTGCATTTTCGACCCATTGTGCAATTTTCGTGCAAAAATAAGACTTTTAGGTTTTGGTGCCCCGTGATCCCTAGTGCATTCTTATGCATAAAAAACAATAATGCTGGGAACAGTTTTCAGTCTTGAGGTTCGTGGTGCCCCGTGGTCCAACTTTTTTGCCAGGGGTTCCTTTTCGGCCATTTGTGCATTTTTTCGTGCGAAAATAAGACTTTTGGGTTTTGGTGCCCCGTGATCCCTAGAGAATTCTTCTGCATAAAAAATCATAATGCTCGGAGCACTTTCCAGTTTTGAGGTCCGAGGTGCCCCGTGGTCCAATTTTGGTGCACGTGGTGCATTTTCAGCCCAATGTGGAATTTTCGTGCGAAAATAAGACTATTGGGTTTTGGTGCTTCGTGATCCGTGGTGCATTCTTATGCATAAAAAATCATAATGCCTGGAACAGTTTTCAGTTTTGAGATCCGAAGTGCCCTGTGTTCCAATTTTGGTGCCTGGGGTGCATTTTCGACCCATTGTGCAATTTTTGTGTGAAAATAAGACTTTTGGGTTTTGGTGCCCCGTGATCCCTGGTACATTCTTATACATAAAAAACCATACTGCTCGAAGTACTTTTCAGTTTTGAGGTCGGAGGTGCCCCGTGGTCCAATTTTGGTGCCCGTGGTGCATTTTCGGCCCATTGTGCAATTTTTGTGCGAAAATAAGACTTTTGGGTTTTCGTGCCCTGTGATCCCTGGAGCATTCTTTTGCATAAAAAACTATAATGCTCATAATGCTTTTCAGTTTTGAGGTCCGGGGAGCCCTGTGGTCCAATTTTGGTGCCGGTGGTCCAACTTTTGTGCCGGGGGTGCATTTTCGGCCATTTGTACAATTTTCGTGCGAAAATAAGACTTTTGGGTTTTGGTGCCTTGTGATCCCTGGAGAATTATTATGCATAAAAAACCGTAATGCTCATAGCACTTTCTAGTTTTGAGGTCCGAGGTGCCCCGCGGTCGAATTTTGGTGCACGTGGTGCATTTTCGGCCCATTGTGCAATTTTCGTGCCAAAATAAGACTATTGTGTTTTGATGCTCCATGATCCGTGGTGCATTCTTATGCATTAAAAACCATAATGCCCGCAACAGTTTTAGGTTTTGAGGTCTGAGGTGCCCCGTCGTCTAATTTTGGTGCTCATGATGTATTTTCGGCCCATTGTGCAATTTTTGAGCGAAAATAAGACTTTTGGGTTTTGGTGCCCCGTGATCCCTGGTGCATTCTTATGCATAATAAACCATAATTCTTTGAGCACTTTTTAGTTTTGAGGTCCGTGGTGCCCCATGGTCCAATTTTTGTGTCGGTGGTGCATTTTCGGCCATTTGTACAATTTTCGTGCGAAAGTATGACTTTTTGGTTTTCGTACCCTGTGAACCCTAGTGCATTCTTATGCATAAAAACCATAATGCTCGGAACACTTTTCAGTTTTGTGGTCCGTGGTGCCCCGTGGTCCAATTTTGGTGCCGGTGGTGCATTTTCACCCATTTGTGAAATTTTCTTGCGAAAATAAGACTTTTGGGTTTTGGTGCCCCGTGATCCCTGGTGCATTCTTATGCATAAAAAACCATAATGTCATACTACTTTTTGGTTTTGAGGTCCGAGGTGCCCTGTGGTCCAATTTTGGTGCTCATGATGTATTTTCGGCCCATTGTGCAATTTTCGGGCGAAAAAACTTTTGGGTTTTGGTGCCACGTGATCCCTGGTGCATTCTTATGCATAAAAAACCTTAATTGTTCGAGCACTTTTTAGTTTTGAGGTCTGAAGTGCCCCGTGGTCCAGTTTTGGTGCCGGTAATGCATATTTGGCCATTTGTGCAATTTTCGTGTCAAAATAAGACTCTTTGGTTTTGGTGCCCCATGATCCCTGGTGCATTGTTATGCATAAAAAGCCATAATGCTCAGAGTTTTGGTGCCCCATTATCCTTAGTGCATTCTTATGCATAAAAAACCATAATGCTCGGAACACTTTTCAGTCTTGAGGTTGATGGTTCCCCATGGTCCAATTTTTGTCTCGGTAATGCATTTTCGGCCATTTGTCCAATTTTCGTGCGAAAATAAGACTTTTGGGTTTTGGTGCCTCGTGATCCCTGGTGCATTCTTATGCATAAAAAGCCATAATGCTCAAAGTTTTGGTGCCCGATGATCCTTGGTGCATTCTTATGCATAAAAACTACCATAATACTCAGAACACTTTTCAGTCTTGAGGTTCGTGGTGCCTCGTGCTCCAATTTTGGTGTCGGGAGTGCATTTTCTGCCATTTGTGCAATTTTTGTGCGAAAATAACACTTTTGGGTTTTGGTGCCCCGTGATCCCTGGTGCATTCTTATGTATAGAAAACCATAATGCTCGGATAACTTTTTAGTTTTGAGATCCGAGTTGCTCCGGGGTCCAATTTTGGTGCCCATGGTGCATTTTTGGCCCATTGTGCAATTTTCGTGCAAAAGTAAGACTTTTGGATTTTGGTGCCAAGTGATCCTTGGTGCATTCTTATGCATAAAAAACCATAATGCTCGGAGCACTTTTCAGTTTTGAGGTCCGAGGTGCCCCGTGGTAGAACATTAGTGCACGTGGTGGATTTTCGGCCCATTGTGCAACTTTTGTGCGAAAATAAGACTTTTGGGTATTGATGCCCCATGATCCCTGGTGCATTCTTACGCATAAAATACCCTAATGCTCAAAAAACTTTTCAGTTTTGAGGTCTGTGGTGCCCCGTGGTCCAGTTTTCGTGCCGGTAATGCATTTTCGGCCATTTGTGTAATTTTCGTGTCAAAATAAGACTTTTTGGTTTTGGTGCCCCATGATCCCTGGTGCATTTTTATGCATAAAAAGCCATAATGCTCATAGTTTTGGTGCCCCCTTATCCTTGGTGCATTCTTATGCATAAAAAACCATAATGCTCAAAACACTTTTCAGTCTTGAGGTTCATGGTTCCCCATGGTCCAATTTTGGTGCCAGTAATGCATTTTCGGCCATTTGTCCAATTTTCGTGCGAAATTAAGACTTTTGGGTTTTGGTGGCCCGTGATCCCTTGTGCAGTCTTATGCATAAAAAATCAAAATGCTCGGATTACTGTTCAGTTTTGAGGTTCATGGTGCCTTGTGGTCCAATTTTGGTGCCCGTGGTGCATTTTCGGCCCATTGTGCAATTTTCGAGTGAAAATGAGACTTTTCGGTTTTGGTGCCCCGTGATACTTGTGCATTCTTATGCATAAAAAACCATAATGCTCGGAGCACTTTTCAGTTTTGAGGTCCGAAGTGCCCCGTGGTGCATTTTCGGTCCATTGTATAATTTTGGTGTGAAAATAAGACTTTTAGGTTTTGGTGCCCAATGATCCTTATGCATTCTTGTGAATAAAAATCCAAAATGCTTGGAACACTTTTCGGTTTTGAGGTGTGTGGTGCCCCGTAGTCCAATTTTGGTGTCGGTGGTGCATTTTCTACCATTTGTATAATTTCCGTGCGAAAATAAGAATTTTGGATTGTGTGCCCCGTGATCGCTGGTGCTTTCTTTTGAATAAAAAACCATAATGCTCGGACCACTTTTAAGTATTGAGGTCCGAGGTGCCCTGTGGTCCAATTTTGGTTCCCGTGGTGCATTTTCAGCCCATTGTGCAATTTTCGTGCGAAAATAAGACTTTGGGTTTTGGTACCCCGTGATCGCTGTTGCATTTTCATGCATAAAAAATCATAATGCTCAGAGCACTATTTAGTTTTGAGGTCCGAGGTGCCCCGTGGTCCAATTTTGATGCTCGTGGTGCATTGTCGGCCCATTCTGCATTTTTCGTTCGAAAATAAGACTTTTGGGTTTTGGTACCCCATGATATGTGGTGCATTCTTATGCATAAAAAAATCATAATGCTCAGAACACTTTTCAGTTTTGACATTCGTGGCGCCTCGTGGTCCAATTTTGGTGTTGGTGCTGCATTTCCGGCCATTTGTGCAATTTTCGTGCGAAAATAAGACTTTTGGGTTTTGGTGCCCCATGATTTTTGGTGCATTCTTATGCATAAAAAACCATCATGGTCAGAACACTTTTCAGTTTAGAGGTTCATGGTGCCCCGTGGTCCAAATTTGGTGTCGGTGGTGCATTTTCGACCATATGTGAAATTTTTGTGCGAAAATAAGACTTTTGGGTTTTGGTGCCCCGTGATCCCTAGTGCATTCTTACGTATAAAAAACCATAATGCTCATAGCACTTTTAAGTTTTGAGGTCCAAGGTTCTCCGTGGTCCAATTTTGGTGCCCGTGGTGCATTTTCGGCGAATTGTGCAATTTCATGTGAAAATAAGACTTTTGGGTTTTGGTGCCCTGTGATCCCTGTGCATTCTTATGCATAAAAAACCATGATGCTCGGAGCACTTTTCAGTTTTGAGGTTAGAGGTGCCCCGTGGTGCATTTTCGGCCTATTGTGCAATTTTTGTGCGAAAATAAGACTTTTGGGTTTTGGTGCCCCGTGATCCTTGGTGCATTCTTATGCATAAAAATGAAATGCTTGGACCAGTTTTCAATTTTGAGGTCCATGGTGCCCCATGGTCCAATTTTGGTGCACGTGCTGCATTTTCGGCCCATTGTGCAATTTTCGTGCGAAAATAAGACTTTTGGATTTTGGTGCCCCGTGATCCCTGGTGTATTCATATGAAAAAAAAAACATAATGCTGGGAGCACTTTTCAGTTTTTAGGTCCGAGGTGCCCCGTGGTCCAATATTGGTGCCCGTGGTGCATTTTAAGCCCATTGTGCAATTTTCGTGCGAACATAAGACTTTTGGGTTTTGGTGCCCCAAGACTCCTAGTGCATTCTTATGCATAAAAAACCATAATGCTGGGAACACTTTTCAGTTTGGAGGTTCATGGTGCCCCGTGGTCCAATTTTGGTGCCGATGGAGCATTTTCGGCCATTTATGAACTTTTTTGTTTTGGAGCCTGTGTTCCCTGGTGCGTTCTTATTCATAAAAAACCGTAATCCTCCTAACACATTTCAGTTTTGAGGTCCGTGGTGCCCCGTGGTCCAATTTTAGTACCTGTGGTGCATTTTCGGCCCATGTGCAATTTTCGTGCGAAAATAAGACTTTTGGGTTTTGATGCCCCGTGATCCTTGTGCATTCTTATGCATAAAAAACCATGATGCTCGGAGCACTTTTCAGTTTTGACGTTAGAGGTGTCCCGTGGTGCATTTTGGCCTATTGTACAATTTTCGTGCGAAAATAACTTTTGGGTTTTGGTGCCCTGTGATCCCTAGTGCATTCTTATGCATAAAAAATGAAATGCTTGGACCACTTTTCAGTTTTGAGGTCTGTGGTTCCCCGTTGTCCAATTTTGGTGCCCGTGCTGAATTTTTGGCCCGTTGTGCAATTTTCGTACGAAAATAAGACTTTTGGGTTTTGGTGCCCCATGATCCCTGGTGTATTCATATGAAAAAAAAAACCATAATGCTGGGAGAACTTTTTAGTTTTTAGGTCCGAGGTGCCCCGTGGTCCAATATTAGTGCCCGTGGTGCATTTTAAGCCCATTGTGCAATTTTCGTGCGAAAATAAGACTTTTGGGTTTTCGTGCCCCAAGACTCCTGGTGCATTTTTATGCATAAAAAACCATAATGCTCAGAAAACTTTTCAGTTTTGAGGTTCATGGTGCCCTGTGATCCAATTTTGGTGTCGGTGGTGCATTTTCAGCCATTTGTGAAATTTTCATGCGAAAATAAGACTTTTGGGTTTTGGTGCCCCATGATCCCTGGTGCCCCGTGGTCCAATTTTGGATCTCGTGGTGCATTTTCGACCCATTATGCAATTTTCGTACGAAAATAAGACTTTTGGGTTTTGGTGCCCCATGATCCTTGGTGCATTCTTATTCATAAAAGACCATAATGCTCGGAACATATTTCAGTCTTGAGGTTCGTGGTGCCCCGCGGTCTAATTTTGGTACCGACGGTGCAATTTCGACGATTTATGCAATTTTCGTGCGTAAATAAGACTTTTGGGTTTTGGCACCCCGTGATCCCTGGTGCATTCTTATGCATAAAAAACCATAATGCTCGGAACACTTTTAAGTTTTGAGGTCCGTGGTGGCCTGTTGTCCAATTTTGGTGCCGTAATGCATTTTTGGCCATTAGTGCAATTTTCGTGCCAAAATAAGACTTTTGGGTTTTGGAGCCCCGTGATCCCTGGTTCATTCTTACGCATAAAAAACCATAATGCTTGGACCACTTTTAAGTATTGAGGTCCGAAGTGGCCTATGGTCCAATTTTGATGTCTGTGGTTCATTTTAGGTCTTTTGTGAAATTTTCTTGTGAAAATAAGACTTTTGGGTTTGGGTACCCCATGATCCCTAGCGCATTCTTATCCATAAAAAACCATAATGCTTTGAGCACTTTTCAGTTTTGAGGTCCGTGGTGCCCCATAGTCCAATTTTGGTGCCCGTGGTGCATTTTCAGCCCATTCAATTTTCGTGCTAAAAAAAGAATTTTTGGTTTTCGTGCTCTTTGATCCCTGGTGCATTCTTATGCATAAAAAACCATAAAGCTCTAAGCACTTTTAAGTTTTGAGGTCCCAAGTGCCCCGTGGTCCAATTTTGGTACTCGTGGTGCATTTTTGTGAGAAAATAAGACTTCTGAGTTTTCGTGCCCCGTGATCGTTGGTGCATTCTTACACATAAAATACCATAATGCTTGGAACACTTTTCATTTTTGATGTCCGAGGTGCCCCGTGGTCCATTTTTGGTGCCCGTCGTGTATTTTCCGCCCATTATGCAATTTTCATGTGAAAATAAGACTTTTGGATTTTGGTGCCCCATGCGTCCTGTGCATTCCTATCCATAACAAACCATAATACTCGGAACACTTTTCAGTTTTGAAGTCTGTGGTGCCCCGTGGTCCAGTTTTGGTGCCTGTGGTGCATTATCGGCCCATTGTGCAATTTTCGTTCGAAAATAAGACTTTTGGGTTTTGGTGCCCCGTGATCCCTGGTGCATTCTTATGGATAAAAAACCATAATGCTTGGAACACTTTTCAGTTTTGAGGTTTGTGGTGCCTCGTGGTCCAATTTTGGTGCCAGTGGTGCATTTTCTACCATTGGTGAAATTTTCGTTCGAAAATAAGACTTTTGAGTTTTGGTGTCTCGTGATCCCAGGGGGATTCTAATACATAAAAAACCATAAAGCTCAGAGAACTTTTAAGTTTTGAGGTCCGAGGTGCCTCGTGGTCCAATTTTAGTGCCCATTGTGCATTTTCGGCCCATTGTGCAATTTTCGTGCGAAAATAAGACTTTTGGGTTTTTGTACCCCGTGATCCCCAGCGCATTCTTATGTAGAAAAAATCATAATGCTTAGAACACTTTTCAGTTTTGAGGTCTGTGGTGCCCTATTATCCAATTTTAGTGCCGGTAATGCATTTTCGGCCATTTTGTGCAATTTTCGTGCGAAAATCAGACTTTTGGTTTTGGTGCCCCGTAATCCCTGGTGCATTTTATGCAGAAAAAACCATAATGATTGGAACACTTTTCAGTTTTGAGGTTTGTAGTGGCCCGTGATCCAATTTTGGTGCCGGTGGTGCATTTTCAGCCATTTGTACAATTTTCGTGCGAAAATTAGACTTTTGGGTTCTGGTGCCCCGTGATCCGTGGTGAATTCTTATGCATAAAAAGCCATAATGCTCGGAGAACTTTTAATATTTTAGGTCTGACGTGCCCCGTGGTCCAATTTTGGTGCTCGTGGTGCATTTTCGGCCCATTGTGCAATTTTCGTGCAAAAATAAGACTTTTGGGTTTTGGTGCCCTGTGATCCCTGGTGCATTCTTTTGCATAAAAAACCATAATGCTTGGAGCACATTTTAGTTTTGAGGTCCGTCGTGCCCCGTGGTCCAATTTTGGTGCCGGTGGTGCATTTTTTGCCATTTGTGAAATTTTCGTGCAAAAATAAGACTTTTAGGTTTTGGTGCAAAACTTGGACAAATGGCCGAAAATGCACCACCGGCACCAAAATTGGACCACGGGGCACCACGAACCTCAAAATGAAAAGTGTTCCCAGCATTATGGTTTTTTCTGCATAAGAATGCACCAGGGATCATGGGGCACCAAAACCCAAAAGTCTGATTTTCGAAAGAAAATTGTACAATGGGCCGAAATGCATCACGGGCACCAAAATTGGACCACGGGGCACCTCGGACCTCAAAACTTAAAAGTGCTCTGAGCATTAAGGTTTTTTATGCATAAGAATGCACCAGGGATCATGGGGCACTAAAACCCAAAAGTCTTATTTTTGTACGAAAATTGCACAAATGGCCTAAAATGCACCCCACACCAAAATGGGACAATGGGGCACCACAAACCTCAAGACTGAAAAGTGTTCTGAGAATTATGGTATTTTATGCATAAGAATGCAGCAAGGATCACGGGGCACCAAAACCCAAAATTCTTATTTTCGCACGAAGATTGAACCATGTGCCGAAAATGCACCACTGGTACCAAAATTGGACCATGGGGCACCTTGAACCTCAAAACTGAAAAGTGCTATGAGCATTAAGGTTTTTTATGCATAAGAATGCACTAGCGATCACAGGGCACCAAAACTCAAAAGCCTTATTTTCGCAAGAAAAATGCTCAAATGGATGAAAATGCACCCCCGGCACCAAAATGGGACCACGGGGCACCACGAACCTCAAGACTAAAAAGTGTTCCGAGCATTATGGTTTTTTATATATAAGAATGCACCAAGGATCATGGGACACCAAAACCCAAAAGCCTTATTTTCGCACAAAAATTGCACAATGGGCCGAAAATGCACCACGAGGCACCTAGGAGCTCAAAACTTAAAAGTGCTGCAATCATTATGGCTTTTTATGCATAAGAATGCACTAGGGATCATGGGCAACAAAACCTAAAAGTCTTATTTCGCACGAAAATTGCACAAATGGCCGAAAATGCACCACCGGCACCAAAATTGGACCATGGGGCACCACGGACCTCAAAACTGAAAAGTGCTCCAAGAATTATGATGTTCTATGCATAAGAATGCACCAGGGATCACGAGGCACCAAAACCCAAAAGCTTTATTTTCGCACCAAAATTGCACAATTGTCCGAAAATGCACCACGGGGACTAGAATTAGACCACAGGGCGTCTTGGGCCTCAAAACTTAATAGTTCTCTGAGCATTATGGTTTTTTATGCATTAGAATGCACAAGGGATCACGGGACTCCAAAACCCAGAAGTCTTTTTTTGCACGAAAATTTCACAAATGGCCGAAAATGTACCACCGGCACCAAAATTGGACCACGGGGCACCATGCACCTCAAAACTGAAAATTGCTCCAAGAATTATGGTTTTTTATGGATATCAATGCACAAGGGATCACGGGGCACCAAAACCTAAAAGTCTTATTTTCGCACGAAAATTGCACAAATGGTCGAAAATGCACCCCTGGCACCAAGATGGGACCACGGGGCACCACAAACCTCAAGACTAAAAAGTGTTCCGGGCATTATGGTTTTTTATGCATAAAAATGCACCAAGGATCATGGGGCACCAAAACCCAAAAGTCTTATTTTTGCACGAAAATTGCACAATGGGCCAAAAATGCACCATGAGGCACCTAGGAGCTCAAAACTTAAAAGTGCTCTAAGCATTATGGTTTTTATGCATAAGAATGCACCAGGGATCACGGGGCACCAAAACCTAAAAGTCTTATTTTCGCACTAAAATTGGACCACGAGGCACCACAGACCTCAAAACTGAAAAGTGCTCCAAGCATTATGGTTTTTTACGCATAAGAATGCACCAGGGATCACGGGGCACCAAAACCGAAAAGCCTTATTTTCGCACCAAAATTGCACAACTGGCCGAAAATGCAGCACGAGCACCATAATTGTACCACGGGGCACCTCGGATCTCAAAACTTAATAGTTCTATGATCATTTTGGTTTTTTGAGCATTAGAATGCACAAGGGATCATGGGACACCAAGACCCAAAAGTCTTATTTTCGCACGAAAATCTCACAAATGGCCGAAAATGTACCACCGGCACCAAAATTTGACCATGGGGCACCATGGACCTGAAAACGGAAAATTGCTGCAAGCATTATGGTTTTTTATGGATAAGAATGCACCAGGGATCATGGGGCACCAAAGCCCAAAAGTCTTATTTTCGCACAAAAATTGCATAAATGGCCGAAAATGCACCACTGGCACCAAAATTGGATGACAGGGCACCGAAATTGCATTATGGTTATGAGCATTATGGTTTTTTCTGCATAAAAATGCACCAGGGATCATGGGGCACCAAAACCCAAAAGTCTTATTTTCGCACGAAAATTGCACAAATGGCCGAAAATGCATTAACAACACCAAAATTGGACCACGGGGCACCACGGACCTCAAAATTGAAAAGTGTTCCAAGCATTATGGTTTTTTCTGCATAAGAATGCACTAGGGATCACAGGGCACCAAAACCCGAAAGTCTTATTTTCACACGAAAATTGCACAATGGGCCGAAAATCCACCACGGGCACCTAAATTGGACCACAAGGTACCTCAGACCTCAAAACTAAAAAGTGTTCAAGGATTATGGTTTTTTATGCATCAGAATGCACCAAGGATCACAAGGCATGAAAACCCAAAAGTCTTATTTTTGCACGAAAATTGCACAATAGATCGAAAATGCACCACGGACACCAAAATTGAACCACGGGGCACCTCATACCTCAAAACTGAAAAGTGTTCGAGGATTATGGTTTTTTATTCATAAGAATGCACCAGGGATCACGGGGTACCAAAACCCAAAAGTCTTATTTTCACATGAAAATTGCACAAATCGATGAAAATGAACCCTGGGCACCAAAATTGGACCATGGGGCACCACGAACCTCAAGACTGAAAAGTGTTCTAAGCATTATGGTTTTTTATGCATAAGAATGCACAAAGGATCAAGGGGCACCAAAACCCAAAAGTATTATATTTGCACAAAAATTGCATAAATGGCCGAAAATGCACCTCGGACGTCAAAACTAAAAATTGCTATGAGCATTATTATTTTTTATGCATAAGAAAGCAGCAGGGTTCACAGGGCACCATAACCCAAAAGTCTTATTTTCGCGCGAAAATTGCACAAATGGCCAAAAATGCACCACCGGCTTCAAAATTGGATCACGGGGCACCACGGACCTCAAAACTGAAAAGTGCTCCAAGCATTATGGTTTTTTATGTATAAGAATGCACTAGGGATCACGAGGCTCCAAAACCCAAAAGTCTTATTTTCGTACGAAAATTGCACAATGGACCGAAAATCACGGGCACCAAAATTGGACCACGGGGCACCTCGTACCTCAAAACTTAAAAGTGTTAGAATCTAAGACTTTGGACGATGTCCAACATCTCAAACTTCAATTTTGATGATAACAAATAAAGTACAATTTTGAAGTATCTACTGATCTATGTTTGAGTTTTATAGGTTCTACGTCGTCCAATGCCTCAATGGTATTGTATTTCTTAAACTCAATCATTATGTTTCTATGTGTACAGTACGTCCAATGAGCAACTATTTTTGTTAAGTGTAAAATTTAGCATCCAATACACTAATTATAAAACATGCGTCCAAATGCATTGAGAAAACCAGTGTGTAAACACTACGTCCATTCAAGGAAGCGTCCAATGCATATATAACTTACATCATCCCTCTCTAGCAAACAGTTATATAATGTGTCCATAATTGAGTAGAAGTACACTTATGCTTTTCGATGATGATTCTCTAAAATGTTCTATTATTCACTCTCTTTTTTAATGTGACATTTCATTTGAATATTCGAAAAGTGTACCACAGGGGGCAGAAAAGCCTCTATATGCAGAAATCGTACAAGTAGTGGAGGCACTGCATGTACTATTGTCTCCTCCATCTCTCCACCCCAAGTTGACACGTAGCAATGGTCATATGATTGTGAGAGAACGGTTATTGGCAAAGGCACATATCCCACAACGGATATCTTCACCAAGCTGCCTATAAATAGAGTAACAAGCTCACGTTTTGAAGAGAGAATTTTTCAAGTTTTTAGAAGAGCTGTAACTCTTCCAAATCGATTGGACGACCTACACTTGTGCGAAAAGAGAAATCTACTTAGCTTTGCCAAGTTATTCTGTGTAATTGATTTTTTATTGTAATATCCTTTCTGTGAGAGTTGTTTATTTAACTTGTACTCAAACAGTTTCTGTTTGGAAAGTCAGGAGTGGCTTAGTGACAAAGAATACTTAGGTGTTCTTTAATCTCAGGGGGAGATTAAAGGTGTGCCAGAAGTGGCCTAGAGAATACTTGTAGCCAGGAGTGGCAGGGTATATAATACTTGTTTGTAATCAGAACTTGATTAGTGGAACCCTTCAAAGTTTTTGAAGGAGACTTGGAAGTAGCTCAGGTTGAGTGAACCAGTATAAACCAAGTGTTTTTACTCTATCGCTTTCAAGCTTACTTGCTATTCTCTTAAGTTATTTCTTCACACTTTGCGCACAAGGTTCTTTATATCCTATTTACGAAAATCTCTTATTTACGCCTGGACGATTAACAAGAAAACGCAGTTTCACTAAACTGTCATTTTAACTATTGGACGATACCTGTGATCTTGTGTTTTACACGTCCTTTGTGAAACCTAAGATATTTTATCTCCATCTTTACGAAAAGTTTTTTTTAATAATATAACTTACACACTATTCAACCCCTCTTTTAGTGTGAATCTCTACATTTCAGTTGGCATCAGAGCTCGGCCTCTCGGGTTAAGTACTTGGCAGTACAGAGGAAACCAAATTCTAAGAAAGATGGAAAATGAGGGACAAGCTGTGAATAGACAGCCACTCTTCTAGGGTGTCAAATATGATTATTGGAACAAAGAATGATAGCATTCTTTGAATCCTGTCATATTGATATGTGGGACGTTGTGGAGATGGGCGACTACATTCCAGTTGATGAGAGTCTCAATGAGATCCAAAAGGCTAGATGGACGAAGGAGTAGAAACAAAGATTTCATCTCAACTCCAGAGCCTGAAATATCACATATGTGCACTATCTGAACAAGAATACAATAAAGTGCACAGTTTCAAAAGCGCAAAACAAATGTGGGACATTCTTGCGTTAACGTGTGAGGGTTCCACCTAGGTAAAACGTAACAAACTTAGCCTTCTTACTCGTCAATATGAATTGTTTAGTATGGAAGGAAACGAGGACATACAAAGTATGTTTGGATGGTTTCAAACCATACTAAATGAGCTTAGAGCACATGGTAAAGATTACAATAACTATGAACATATTGACAAAATTCTGAGGAGTTTGCCTAGGCAATGGAGACCATAGGTTACAACCTTGAGAGCAACCAAAAGACTGGATGACATGTCCTTAGAAGAGCTTGTGGGAATCCTTAAGGTGCATGAGTTGGACCTGCAACAAGATGGTGATGGCAAGAAAAGCAAGTCTCTGGCACTCAGCGTCCAGAAGCCAAAGAAAGCATCATCGTCCAAAGCCATGCAAGCTGAAGCATCATCAGATGAATAATCTTAAGATGATGACTCAGACGAGGATGATGAGCTATCCTTCATATCCAAGAGAATCCACTCTGTATGGAAGAAGTAAGGTGGATCTAGATGGAGAAACCCGAACAAGAAAGGTCTCAAAGAAAAAAAGGAGAAGAGTCCAATCGTATGCTATGAATGCAAAAAAGCCCAGACACTTCAAATCAGAATGGCCAGATCTTGACAAGAGCAAGGACAAGAAGAAGAAAAGCTTCAACAAAAAGAAGGGAAAAAAGGTTTTGATGTCCACATGGAAAGATCTGGACGATGACTCATCATTGGACGATGAAGAGGAAGAGGAAGCACGCATATGTCTAATGGTAGACACTGCATCAGATTCTTCAGAACCAGAAAAAGAAGATGAAGTAAACTTTAATGATCTAAATTCACTTAAAGAAGCTTATCATGATTTGCTTTCAAAATTTTCTATTCTGTCAAAGGCCTTCAAAACCTTGAAAAAATCGTCCAAGTCACTTTCAAAAGAAAAAGAAGTTTTAGAAAATAGTCTCAAACAACTTGAAAGTGAAAAGGAAGATTTACAGAAAATGTTAACAGAGCTCTCAAAAGAACATGAAGCCTTAAATGAGGATAGACGAACTCTCTAGAATGATACTGCTCTAGCCTATAAATCCTATGAGGATTCAAGGACTAGAGAAATGAATCTTTCCATAGAGATTCAAACTCTCAAAGCAGAAAACAAAAGGCTAGTTGAGAAGCTTCTGAAAGTTGATGTAGATACTTCCTTAAGAGGTCAACCACATGATGTTGTAAAACTTCATGAAGAGATTGACAGCCTAAAGAAGGATCTGTCTAACTTTGTCAAGGGATCTGACAACCTTAAGATGCTTTTAAAATATGAAGGTTGTAGGAGACCAAATGACAGGTCAGGGCATAGATATAAGGGAAAGAAATATATTCATGACGAAGATGCAGATGTGTGTTACTTCTGTGTGAAACCTGGACATATAACGTCCAAATGCAGACACCTGCCTAAGAGGGGAGCGTCCAGTGCCCTTCAAACTAACAAGAAAGGACCCAAGTCAATCTGGGTACCTAAGGATAAAATTGTTCCTATTGTAGACATGCTTAACAGCAAGAAAGAAACTCCAGTCATGGTACCTGGACAGTGGGTGCTCGCATCACATGACAGGAGAAAGGTGTATGTTCTAAAGCCTCCAACCCAAGACTGGTGGGACAGACACTTTCGGAGGGAATCAGAAAGGGATGATAGCTGGAGTGGGTAAGATTGGTATACCACCCTATCCCTGTATTGATAATGTTTTTTATGTTAAAGGTCTCAAGCACAATCTACTTAGCATAAGTCAATTATGTGATAGTGGATATGATGTTGCCTTTAACAAAGGTGAATGTATAGTCAAGAACTCTGATGGATCCCTTCTCTTTACTACAAAGAGGCAAGGTAATCTCTACAAGATTAAACTTGGGGAACTATCAAGTCAAAATGTTTCATGCTTAGTTTCAGTTAAAGAAAATCATTGGCTATGGCATAAAAGACTTGGGCATGCCAGCTTGAGATTAATCTTAAAGCTTTATAGGCACAACCTCGTGAGAGGATTACCAAGTATGTCATATAAAGATGATCTTCTTTGTGAAGCCTATCAAAAAGGGAAACAAGTAAAAAATTCTTTTCAAAGTAAAAACATTGTTTCCACTTCTAGACCTCTTGAGCTGTTACATATTGACCTGTTTGGACCCATAAGAACAGCCTTTGTAGGTGGTAAGAGGTACGGATTAGTTGTAGTGGATGACTATACTAGATGAACATGGGTCATGTTCCTATCTCACAAAGATGAGTATTTTAAGGCCTTCTATAACTTCTGCAAAAGAATTCAAAATGATAAAGGAGTATGCATTATTTCGATCCAAAGTGATCATGGGGGAGAATTCGAAAACGAAAGTTTTTAAAGGTTCTGTGAAGAAAATGGTATCCTTCACAACTTCTCAACACCCAGAACACCACAATAGAATGTTGTTGTTGAGAGGAAGAACAGGTCACTCCAAGAGATGGCCAAAACCATGTTGAATGATAATTCAACCCCAAAACACTTTTGGACTGAAGCAGTGAATACTGCTTGTTATTTACATAACAGAATCTATATCAGGCCAATGTTTAAAAAGACTCCATATGAATTGTGGAAAGGGAGAAGACCCAACATATCCAACTTCCATCCATTTGGATGTCAATGCTTCATTCTGAACACTAAGAATAACTTGGGAAATTTGATTCTAAGTGTGATGAAGGAATATTGCTTGGATATTCTGAAACTTCAAAGGCATATGAGTTTATAATTCTAGAACCTTAGTTGTTGAAGAAGCTATCCATGTGAAGTTCAATGACACTAAGCCAGATAAGAAATTATCAGAGCTAGATGAATCATTTGCAGAACTTAGGCTGGACGATGTAAGGAAATCATCAGACACGTCCAACAGTGATGTCATAGTTGAAGAGTCCAATGTTCCCCTAGACAGTCCAACAAAAGAACAATGGGAACCAACTGGACGCAACTGGTAAATGAAGAAGCATCATTTAGAAGACTAAATCATTGGTGATCCAAAGGATAGAGTCAGAACTAGATCTTCACTTCAACAACAAGGTCACACAACACTCATATCACAGATAGAACCTAAGACTGTGGACGATGCTCTGGAAGATGAAAGTTGGGTCAAAGCAATGCAAGATGAACTTGACCAATTTCAAAAGAACGATGTCTGGAAACTTGTAGAACTCCCTAATAACAAAGAAGCCATAGGAGCTAAATGGGTGTTCAGAAACAAATTGGACGAAACAGGTAATGTTGTGAGAAACAAAGCCAGACTGGTAGCCAAAGGTTACTCACAACAAGAAGGTATAGATTATACTGAAACTTATGCACCTGTTGCACGTTTAGAGGTAATTCGCATTTTACTATCATTTGTAGCTCATAGCAATATGTAGCTATATCAAATGGACGTAAAAAGTGCATTCCTTAATGGACCAATAAAAGAAGAAGTCTATGTGGAGCAACCCCCAGGGTTTGAGAGTGATGCTTTTCCTAATCATGTTTTCAAACTTAACAAAACATTATATGGACTAAAACAAGCACCGAGAGCTTGGTATGAAAAACTCAGCTAATTTCTTTTGGAAAATGGTTTCTCAAGAGGAAAAGTAGACACTACACTATTTCACAAAGATTATTCTTCTGATTTCATTATTGCTCAAGTATATGTTGATGATATCATATTTGGTGCTACTAACGAATCTCTTTGTGAAGAATTTGCTAAGTTAATGCAAACAAAATTCGAGATGAGCATGGTGGGAGAACTAAAATTCTCCCTTGGATTGCAAATCAAGCAAATTGATAAAGACATATACATACATCAGACCAAGTATGTTAAGGAGCTTCTCAAGAAGTTCAAAATGGACGATGCAAAGCCAATGAAAACTCCTATGCACCCAACAACAGTACTTGGACTGGACGATGGTTCAAAGAAGGTGGACAACACCCTATACAAGAATGATAGGATCACTCCTATACCTCACAACGTCCGGACCTGACATCATGTTCAGCGTATGCTTATGTAACAGATTCCAATCTGACCCAAGGGAAGTTCACTTAACTGCTGTTAAAAGAATCTTTCGATATCTTGTTGGAACAACTAATCTTGGTCTACATTTCAAAAGGCAGAAGGATTTCATATTAGTTGGATACTGTGATGCTGACTATGCTGGAGATAGAATTGAAATAAAAAGCACTAGTGGAGGATGTCACTTCATTGGTGGAAACTTAGTCTCCTGGATATGCAAGTAGCAAGGAACAATTGCACTATCCACCGCTGAAGCAGAGTATATTTCAGCTGCAAAGTGCTGCTCTCAAATCCTATGGATCAAGCATCAGCTTGAGGACTACAGCATATATGATAGTAACATTCCTATCTTCTGTGATAGCAAAGCTGCAATTGATCTTTCTAAAAACCCAATAAAGCATTCAAGGGCAAAACATATAGAAATTAAACATCACTTTATAAGAGATCATGTTCAGAAGGGTACTGTGGAATTACATTTTGTAACCACAGATAATCAGCTAGCTGATATATTTACAAAATCCCTTACTAAAGACAAGCTAATCCTTCTGAGGAATAGACTTGGCATGGGTCTTGTAAAAGAATGATTAAAATCCATATGTAGCGTCCAATGTGACAAACAGCGTCCAATGGACATGTCGTCCAAAGGTAACTTTGACATGCACGTGCACTGCATATGCTACACTTAAGTCCAATGACTGGAAGATATTTTTTTCTATTTAACATTGTTTTAATAGCCAAAATAGTTTCGTTTTGTGTAATTGCGAATTAATGCCCTATGTTGAGTCACCTAATTGTTAATAATCGTACACAGTTACCCATATCCTCAGCATGTCTCATCATGGCGGGTCTTATAGCATAACCTCCATTTCAAATATTCACAAAAGCCCAAAACTGTTTCGCGTTCTCCAAACAGAGCCTATACTTAAATTGACAAATTCACTCAGAAAATTACTTTACCAAATTTCCCTTCTCCGAAATTATCTTCTACCTCCAGCATTCTCCTTCTCTCTCTCTCAGAAAACCTAAACACAATCTACAAAACCTAAAAATCAAACCTTTATCATCATGACGAACTCTGCTAACTCAAGCAACTCCGAACTTGATGTTCATACCTACCCTGAAGCCACTATAGTGTCTCAAGGTGCTGCCACTGTTCACATTGAGCACTTCTTCGACATTGGAAAACTAGAAAAGTTGGGTCTGAATCTCGATGAAAGTCTTCTAAAATGCAGAATCAGAGAATACTTCAACAAAAACCAGAAGATATTTCCAGAATTGATCAGAATGTTCTGGAGGAACGCAAGATTCCAGAACTCAAGGGAACTCGTGTCCACTATGCTTGGACGATAAGTGATTTTGTCTACTGAATCTATAGCCAAAGTCACTGGCTGTATCAGGGAACAAAACCAGTACAAGTCGGAGTGGGCAAAGCAATATGGAAACTACGTTGGAAAGGTACTGTGCAAGAACAAGTCTACAGATTCATCCAAGATTGAGTACAAGAATCTATGTGAAGAAGCAAAGATATGGCAACAAGTGTGCAACAAGAGCATTTTGCACAAAGCTGGGTCTAAGGACTCAGTCATAGACTTACATAAGTTCATGATATTTCATCTAATGGAAGGTATCCCATTCAACCTACCTCACACCATTTACATCAATATTCTACGAATGATGAAAACTATTGGTGGAAATGATGACATCTTCTATGCCGCACTGCTAAATAAGATCCTGTGGGATCAGAAAGTATAACAATGTTTCTTTGATGAGTTGGATGAAGATGGTCATGAAAACATTGTGAAGAAAGGAGAAATAGTTGCAACACAGCAGATATTTGGTGAATCAAACATCAAGCCAATGAAGATAAAGCTCACAGCAAAGGTCCTAAGGGATTTGGACGAGGACAGTATAAATAAGAAATGTCATGAACAAAGCAGACTCATTTCAAATGATGATGAAGAAGAAATTGATCTTCTTGGTCTTGGAAGAAAGATCAAACGATTGATGAAGGAACAAGGAAGCAGGAAAGTAGCAAGACACATGTCGCAACAACATGAAGAAGATGCAGAAAAAGAAAAAAGGACCAAGAAAAGACATGCTGATCTTGCTCTGTCCAGTCCACCTGCTGAGAAGCGTCCAAGGACTGCTCCATCCAAACCAAAACAGGATGAGCTGTGTCCAAAGACTGCTCCAGTGAAGCTTGTATCAGAAAAATCTAGAGTTCACAAACTGAAAATGCTTGACAACTCCGATGATGAGGATCAAATGCCCATTTGCCAGATTAAAAGAAAAGCTCAAGAGATGGAGTCTGCACAGTAGAAGAAACAAAAGGTATCTGATGCAACCAAAACTGGTGCCACAGTCTTTCCTACTAAAGTACCTAGACGAGTTAAAACTCAGGCAGCAAGGCCAAGGAAAGTTCCGATTAAACTCCCAACCTCTCAAGACACTGAGAGCGAATCTACAAGTGCTCCACAACCTACTCCAATAATTGCTTCAACAGTCACATCAGCACAGTGTCTAACTCTCAAATTAAACTTATCAAGATTTGTGCATCCAAGGGATGCTTGGAGAGATGCATGGCCTCAATGGACGATTCCACCAAAGGGGAAGACAAAAGAAGAAGAAGACAAGGAAAGGTTTCCTGTTGCATTCCTTACAAGGAATGAACAGAACCATTGTAAGAAAAGTGATGTTATTTGGAGAGCTCGACAGGAACAACTGGAGAGGAGTCTGACTTCAGTATCTGCACCTGAATGGACGAGGTATGACTATGTTCATCCTCAATCTACTGAATTTGCTTTATTACCAGAAGGAACCATTATCAACAATCCTCCACCAACTTGGACAAGAGATTCTTATCCAAACCTGGTTCGGATGGAACGACCTTATACATGTCCAATTGGTACTCAACAAAGGGTGCGCCCAGCTGAAGATGTACCTCCTGAGCCAGAGATTGAAATTGCATCAAATCTTGCTAAAATTGTGGCTGAACAAAAGGGCAAGACTCAAAGGAAGAGGAAGCCAGCAACAAGAAGTCATCTCCCAGCAATCTTGATGAATTGGATGCTGAACTGCAATTAGCCATTAAAGAAAGTCTAAACCCATCCAAGGCAAACCAACGTCCAGAGGTGCAATGGGTCAAAGATGTTCACATCTGGACTACCATCACAAAATTTCTTCCACTACCACCTGGAACTCCAGTGCTCAACTTTCAGCCTAGTGATTATGACAATCTTGGCAAACTACTCTAGCAAATGTACATTCAAGACCAGGCTGTTGCTTATCCACCCAACCTCCACATCAGACGTTCCACGGATATCAAGTTTGGACTTGATAAGGTATGTCCTAGACTACCTCTATATGATGCTGGAAAGAAGAAAAGGTTTAAGCACTATGGCACAGAGATGCCTAGTAGAGATGAAAAGGTTCAACTCTCATCTTCCTCACATACCTGGAATCACCTTTTTGATAAGACTAGAAAGCCAACAAGGCCCCTAGGCACTTTTGACACCATGATCTTCTGGCGTCAAATTGTGTGGGCAGACACTCAGGAAGCCTCAACCTCTAGATGCTCCAAGGATTCCTTCTTTCATCCTCCAGAAGGACTTGAAGTCCTACATCCAATCAAGACATGTCATTTCTCTGATACCTTTACGTGCTTTTTGACTGATAATGATGATTTTCTAGAAGTTTTAAGGACACTGCCAATCATCAAAAGCAACAAAGTATATGACCTTAGAAGTCTTGACCGCTCTGAATTTGTACACGAAGTTCAAAGTCTTCATGATCTTCAAAAGGCTGAAGAAGAAAGAGCTTTACAAGAGCAAGCTGAAAGAGAACGAGCTGAACAAGCTCGCTTGGAACATGAACGAGCAGTACAAGCTGAGCAAGCTCACCTAGTGGAAATTGAAAATGAACAAGCTGGAATTGCTACTAAAGAAAAAGCTGAGCCGATTGCCAAACCAACTATCACACAAGCAGAATTGGATGAAGCCTCTACAAAAGTCACAAATATGCTCAATCGTTTGGACTTACAGTCTGAGGTACAAGTGGACGTCGAACACTTTGTCACCTCTCATGAGGAACAAACAATCCAATTTGGCACGTCCAAAGATGAAGCTTTGCAACATATGGCTGAGACTGAAGCGCCACAACCAAAGGAGTCCACTGCTGAAAAGCCTACTCCAGAGGTTGCCACAAGCCAACCAATTATTTGTGCGTCCAATGAAGCACACTCTGGAACCAGACAAATGATTCCTACAGGGTCTTCAAGTCCAAGGGCTATTATTCCCTTGCACTTTGTCGAACCTCAAGGAGTCTTTGAGGACAGAGTGAACGACATTGTTCAACAAGCTCTAAGACAACAACAACTGGAAACCGAAGCTACTCTTCGTGCCTTTTAGGAAAGACAACAAGCAGAAGCCGCACAACACTGATTAATGTTGCAGAATGCTATTACTGATCAGTTCATGCACCTCTCACAAATGTTGGTAAATCAAATTCAATCCACTGCTGCTAACCTCATTGGCACTGTTATTCATCAGGCTCCTCCTGTTCAACCCATACCTCAACAACAACCACCTGTGAACCACCCTGCACCACCTCCTCAAGCACCACCAAAACAACCACCACCACCACCACAAGACCCACCTCAACAGCCCTAGGTGACCATGATGGTCAAATCATTTTTCCATCTTTCAAACCTTTTTTTATTTTGTTGATGACAAAGGGGGAGAAATTGGAATTTTTGATGTCATAGAGTATTTTTTTGTTGTTACACTACTCTGTGAAAACCGCTGTGGCTGTTCATTGAATACATATGAGGTGTTTTCTATCATAATTTCCGCATCCATATCTATGATATGCTTTTCACTCTGATAACTATCGTCTCTGATACATTCTTATCATGCAGTGTTATCTGATATATATTGCTTTATTAAATACATGAGAAATGTTGAACTCAGGGGGAGTACTTCATTCCATACCTTTCTCACCCTATCAACATACACTGGCATAAAATAATCATTCAATCATCTGCTCTGATATTCTTTAATATGATTATATATTTGCACACATCAAAATTTAGTATTATTTGTCATAATCAAAAAGGGGGAGATTGTTAGAATCTAAGACTTTGGACGATGTCCAACCCCTCAAACTTCAGTTTTGATGATAACAAATAAAGTTAAATTTTGAAGTATCTAATGATCTATGTTTGAGTTTTATAGGTTCTACGCTGTCCAATGCCTCAATGGTATTGTATTTCTTAAACTCAATCATTATGTTTCTATGTGTACAGTACGTCTAATGAGCAACTATTTTTGTTATGTGTAAAATTCAGCGTCCAATACACTGATTATAAAACATGCGTCCAAATGCATTGATAAAACCAGTGTGTAAACACTGCGTCCATTCAAGGAAGCGTCCATTGCATATATAACTTACATCATCCCTCTCAAGCAAACAGTTATATAATGCGTCCATAATTGAGTAGAAGTACACTTATGCTTTTCGATATTGATTCTCTGAAATGTTCTATTATTCCCTCTCTTTTCTAATGTGACATTTCATTTGAATATTCGAAAAGTGTACCACAGGGGGCAGAAAAGCCTCTCTCTGCAGGAACCATACAAGTAGTTGAGGCACTGCATGTACTGTTGTCTCCTCCATCTCTCCACCCCAAACTGACACGTAGCAACAGTCATATGATTGTGAGAGAACAATTATTAGCAAAGGCATAGATCCCACAACGGATATCTTCACCAAGTTGCCTATAAATAGAGGAACAACCTCACGTTTTGAACTTTTAATATTTTCAAGTTTTTAGAAGAGCTGTAACTCTGCCAAATCGATTGGACGACCTGCACTTGTGCGAAAAGAGCAATCTACTTAGCTTTGCTAAGTTATTCTGTGTAGTTGAGTTTTTTATTGTAATGTTCTCTCTGTGAGAGTTCTTTATTTAAATTGTACTCAAACATTTTCTATTTGGAAAGCCAGGAGTGGCTTAGTGACAAAGAATACTTGGGTGTTCTTTAATCTCATGGGGAGATTAAAGGTGTGCTAGAAGTGGCCTAGAGAATACTTGTAGCCAGGAGTGGCAGGGTATATAATACTTGTTTGTAATCAGAACTTGATTAGTGGAACCCTTCAAAGTTTTTGAAGGAGAATTGGACGTAGCTCAGGTTGAGTGAACCAGTATAAACCAAGTGTTTTTACTCTATCGCTTTCAAGCTTACTTGCTATTCTCTTAAGTTACTTCTTCAGACTTTGCGCACAAGTTTCTTTATATCCTATTTACGAAAATCTCTTATTTACGCCTGGACGATTAACAAGAAAACGCAGTTTCACTAAACTGTCATTTTAACTATTGGACGATACCTGTGATCTTGTGTTTTACAAGTCCCTTGTGTAACCCAAGATATTTTATCTCCATCTTTGCGAAAAGTTTTTTTTTTAAATAATGTAACTTACACACTATTCAACCCCCCCCCTTCTAGTATGAATCTCTACCTTTCAAAAAGTGCTTCGAGCATTAATGTTTTTTATGCATATGAATGCATCAGGGATCACGGAGCACCAAAAGTCTTATTTTCGCATGAAAATTTCACAAATAGCCGAAAATACACAACCGGCACGAAAATTGGACCACAGGGCACCACGGACCTCAAAACTGAAAAGTGTTCCAAGCATTATGGTTTTTTATGCAAAAGAGTGCACCAGGGATAACGGGGCACCAAAACCCAAAAGACTTATTTTCGCACGAAGATTACACCAATGGCCAAAAATGCATTTTTGGAACCAAAAATGGACTACGGGGAACCACATACCTCAAAACTGAAAAGTGTTCTGAGCATTCTGGTTTTTTACGCATATGAACACACTAGGGATCACGGGGCACCAAAACCCAAAAGTCTTATTTTCGCACGAAAAGTGTACAATGGGCCGAAAATGCACCACCGACACAAAAATTGGACCACGGGGTACCTAGGACCACAAAACTTAAAAGTGCTATGAGCATTATGGTTTTCTATGCATAAGAATGCACCAGGGATCACGAGACACCAAAAATCAAAAGTCTTATTTTCGCATGAAAATTGCATAATGGGCCGAAACATCCCAACACCAAAATTGGACCACGGTGCACCATGAACCTCAAGACTGAAAAGTGTTCCGAGCATTCTGGTTTTTTATGCCTAAGAATGCACCATGATCACTGGGCACCAAAACCCAAAAGTCTTAATTTTGCAAGAAATTTGCATAACGGGCAGAAAATGCATCACGGGCACCAAAATTGGACCACGGGGCACCTCAGACCTCAAAATTGAAAAGTGCTATGAGCATTATGGTTTTTATGCATAAGAATGTACTAGGGATATGGGGTACCAATACCTAAAAGTCTTATTTTTGCACGAAAATTTCACAATTGGCCGAAAATACATCACTGGCACCAAAACTGGACCACGGGGCACCACGGACCTTAAAACTGAAAAGTGCTCCAAGCATTATGGTTTTTTATGCATAAGAAATTACCTGGGTTCACAGGGCACCAAAATCGAAAAGTATTATTTTCGCATGAAAATTGCACAACGGGACAAATATGCATCACAGGCACCAAAATTGGATAACGAGGCACCTTGGACCACAAAACATAAAAGTGCTCCAAGCATTATGGTTTTTTATGCATAAGAATGCACCAGGGATCACGGGGCACCAAAACCCAAAAGTCTTAATTTTGCACAAAAATTGCATAACGGGCCGAAAATGCACCACGGGCACCAAAATTGGACCACGGGGCACCTTGGACCTCAAAACTTAAAAGTTGTCCAAGCATTATGGTTTTTTATGCATAAGAATGCGCCAGGGATCACGGGGCACCAAAACCCAAAAGTCTTATTTACGCATGAAAATTGCACAATGGGCCGAAAATGCACGACGGGCACAAAAATTGGACCACATAGCAACTTGAACCTCAAAACGTAAAAGTTCTCCAAGCATTATGGTTTTCTATGCATTAGAATGCACCAGGGATCATGGGGTACCAAAACCCAAAAGTCTTATTTTTGCACAAAAATTGAACAATGGGTCGAAAATGCACCACGGGCACCAAAGTTGGCCCACCGGGCACCACGGACCTCAAAACTGAAAAGTGTTCAAAGAATTATGGATTTTTATGCATAAGAATGCACCAGGGATCATGGGGCACCAAAACCCAAAAGTCTTATTTTTGCACGATAATTTCACAATTGGCCGAAAATACATCATTGGCACCAAAATTGGACCACGGGGCACCACGGACCTTAAAACTAAAAAGTGTTCCAAGCATTATGGTTTTTTATGCATAAGAATTTACCTGGGTTCAAAGGGCACCAAAACCAAAAAGTATTATTTTCGCATGAAAATTGTACAATGGTCCGAAAATGCACCCCGGGCAACAAAATTGGACCACGGGGCACCTCAAACCTCAAAACTGAAAAGTGCTTTGAGCATTATGGTTTTTTATGCATAAGAATTCACCAGGGATCACGGGGCACCAAAAACAAAAAGTCTTATTTTCGCACGAAAATTGCACAAATGGCCAAAAATGCATCACCGACACCAAAATTGGACCACGGGGTACCACGGACCTCAAAACTGAAAAGTGCACCTAGGATTATGGTTTTTTATGCATAAGAATGCACCAAGGATCACGAGGCACCAAAACCCAAAAGTCTTATTTTTGCACGAAATTTGCACAAATGGCTGAAAATGCACAACCGGGACCAAAATTGCACCACGAGGCACCACGCACCTCAAAACTGAAAAGTGCTCCAAGCTTTATGGGTTTTTATGTATAAGAATGCACCAGGGATCACGGGGCACCAAAACCCAAAAGTCTTATTTTTGCACGAAAATTGCACAAATGGCCTAAAATGTACCACCAACACCAAAATTGGACCACGAGGCACCACGGACCTTAATACTGAAAAGTGATCCGAGCATTATGGTTTTTTATGCATAGAAATGCAACAGGGATCACATGGCACCAAAACCCAAAAGTCTTATTTTCGCACGGAAATTGCACAAATGGCCGAAAATGCATTACCGACACCAAAATTGGACCACGGGGCACCTCGGACCTCAAAACTGAAAAGTGCTCCAGGCATTATGGTTTTTATGCATAAGAATACAGCAGTGATCACAGGGCACCAAAACCCAAAAGTCTTATTTTCGCACGAAAATTGCACAAATGGCCGAAAATGCACCATGGGCACCAAAATTGGACCACGGTGCACCACAGACCTCAAAACTGAAACCTGCTATGAGCGTTATGGTTTTTTATGCATAAGAATGCACCCGGGTTCATAGGGTACCAAAACTGAAAAGTCTTATTTCCGCACGAAAATTGCACCAATGGCCGAAAATGCACCCCGACACCAAAATTGGACCACCGGGCACCACGACTCTCAAGACTGAAAACTATTCTGAGCATTATGATTTTTTTATGCATAAGAAATCACCAAGGATCATGGGGCACCAAAACCCAAAAGTCTTTTTTTCGCACGAAAATTTTATAAATGGCCGAAAATGCACCACCAGCACCAAAATTGGACCACGGGGCACCACAGACCTCAAAACTAAAAAGTGCTCCAAGCATTATCATTTTTTATGCATAAGATTGCACTAGGTATCATGGGGCATTAAAACCCAAAAGTCTTATTTTCGCACGAAAATTGCATAAATGGCCGAAAATGCACCACCGGCACCAAAGTTGGACAACAGGGCACTTCGAACCTCAAAACTAATAAGTTTTCTGAGCATTATGGTTTTCTATGCATAAAACTACACCAGGAATCACGGTGTACCAAAACCCAAAACTCTTATTTTCGCATGAAAATTGCACAATATGTTAAAAATGCACCACGGGCACCAAAATTAGAGCACGGGGCACCTCGGACATTAAAACTGAAAAGCGCTCCGAGCATTATGGTTTTTTTATGCATAAGAATGCACAAGAGATCACGGGGCACCAAAATCCAAAATTCTTATTTTCGCATGAAAATTGCTCAAATGACCGGAAATGCATTACCGGCACAAAAATTAGACCCTGGGGCACCGCGGACCTAAATACTGAAATGTGTTCCGAGCATTGTGGTTTTTTATGCATAAGAATGCACCAGGGGTCATGGGGCACCAAAACCCAAAAGTCTTATTTTCGCACGAAAATTGCACAATGGGGCGAAAATGCACCACGGGCACCAAAATTGGACCACGGGTCACCTCAGACCTTCATAAATAAAAGTGCTCCAAGCATTATGGTTTTTTCTGCATAAGAATGAACCAGGGATCACGGGGCACCAAAACCCAAAAGTCTTATTTTCGCACGAAAATTGCACAACGGGCCGAAAATGCACCACGGGCACCAAAATTAGACCACGGGTCACCTCGGACCTTCATAAATAAAAGTGCTCCAAGCATTATGGTTTTTTCTGCATAAGAATGAACCAGGGATCACGGGGCACCAAAATCCAAAAGTCTTATTTTTGCACAAAAATTGCACAAATGGGTTGAAAATGCACCACGGGCACCAAAATTGGACCACGGGGCACTCGGACCTCAATACTTAAAAGTGCTCCAAGCATTATGGTTTCTTATGCATAAGAATGCACCAGGGATCACGGGGCACCAAAACCCAAAAGTCTTATTTTCGCACGAAAATTGCAAAAATTGCCAAAAATGCACTACCGGCTCCGAATTTGGACCATGTGGAACCATGAACCTCAAAACTAAAAAGTGATCCAAGCATTGTGGTTTTTTATGCATAGGAATGCACCAGGGATCATGGGGCACCTAAACCCAAAAGTCTTATTTTCGCACGAAAATTGCACAATGGGCCGAAAATGCACGATTAGCACCAAAATTAGATAACGGGGCACCTCGGACCTCCAAACTGAAAAGTGCTCCAAGCATTATTGTTGTTTATGCATCAGAATGCACCTGGGATCATGGGGCACCAAATTCAAAAAGTCTTATTTTCGCACGAAAATTGCACAATGGGCCGAAAATGCACCATGGGAATCAAAATTGGACCATCGGGCACCTCGGACCTCAAAATTGAAAAGTGCTCCGAGCATTGTGGCTTTTATGCATAAGAATGCACTAGGGATCACGAGCCACCAAAACCCAAAAGTCTTATTTTCCCATGAAAATTGCACAAATGGCCAAAAATGCACCACCGGCACCAAAATTGTACCACGGGGCACCACGGACCTCAAAAGTGAAAAGTGTTTCGAGCATTATGGTTTTTTATGTATAAGAATTCACCAGGGATCATGGGGCACCAAAATACAAAAGTCTTTTTTTCGCACAAAAATTGAACAATGTGCAGAAAATGTACCACGGGCACTTTTCAGCTTTGAGGTGTTGTCCCGTGGTCTTTTTACCATGTACCATGTACAATGTGCAGAAAATGTACCATGTACAATGTGCAGAAAATGTACCACGAAAATACAAAAGTCTTTTTATGCATTCGTGCTGTCCCGTGGTCCAATTTTGGTGTTGTGGTGCATTTTCGACCATTTGTGCAATTTTCATGGGAAAATAAGACTTTTGGGTTTTGGTGCCCCGTGATACCTAGCGTATTCTTAAGCATAAAAAACCATAATGCTCGGAACACTTTTCAGTTTTGAGGTCCGTGTTGCCACGTGGCCCAATTTTGGTGCCCATGCTGCATTTTCGACCATTTATGCAATTTTCATGGGAAAATAAGACTTTTGGGTTTTGATGCCCCGTGAACTGTAGCGCATTCTTATGCATAAAAAACCATAATGCTCGGAGCACTTTTCAATTTTGAGGTCCGAGGTGCACCGTGGTTCAATTTTGGTGCCCATGGTGCATTTTTGGCCCATTGTGCAATTTTTGTGCGAAAATAAGACTTTTGGGTGTTGGTGCCCTGTGATCCCTGGTGCATTCTTATGCATAAAAAACCATAATGCTCGCTGCACTTTTCAATTTTGAGGTCCGAGGTGCACCATGGACCAATTTTGGCGCCCATTGTGCAATTTTCGTGTGAAAATAAGACTTTTGGGTTTTGGTGCCCAATGATCCGTGGTGCATTCTTATGCATAAAACACCAAAATGCTCGGAACACTTTTCAGTTTTGAGGTCCATGGTGCCCCGTGGTCCAATTTAGGTGCCCCGTGGTGCATTTTCGGCCCATTGTGCAATTTTCGTCCGAAAATAAGACTTTTGTGTTTTGGTGCCCCGTGATCCTTGCTGTATTCTTTTGCATAAAAAACCACAATGCTTGAAACAATTTTAAGTTTTGAGGTCTGTGGTGCCTCGTGGTCCAACTTTGGTGCCGATGGTGCATTTTCGGCCCATTGTGCAATTTTCCTGCGAAAATAACACTTTTGGGTTTTGGTGCCCTTTGAACCTTGGTGCATTCTTAGGCATAAAAAACCATAATGCTAATAGCACTTTTCAGTTTTGAGGTCTGTGGTGCCCCGTGGTCCAATTTTGGTACCGGTGATGCATTTTCGACTATTTGTGAAATTTTTGTGCGAAAATAAGACTTTTGGGATTTGGTGCCCTGCAATCCCTAGTGCATTCTTATGCATAAAAAACCATAATGCTCATAGCACTTTTAAGTTTTGAGGTCCAAGGTTCTCCGTGGTCCAATTTTGGTGCCCGTGAGCATTTTCGGCCCATTGTGCAATTTTTGTGCGAAAATAAGGCTTTTGGGTTTTGGTACACCATGATCCCTGGTGCATTCTTATACATAAAACACTATAATGGTCTTACCACTTTTAAGTATTGTGATCCGAGGTGCCCCGTGGTCCAATTTTGGTGCCCGTGGTGCATTTTTGGCCCTTTGTGCAATTTTCGTACGAAAATAAGACTTTTGGGTTTTGGTGCCCCATGATCCCTGGTGCATTCTTCTGCATAAAAAAGCATAATGCTTTGAGCACTTTTCAGTTTTGAGGCCTGGGGTGCACCGTGGTCCAATTTTGGTGCCCATGGTGCATTTTCGGCTCATTATGCAATATTCGTGTGAAAATAAGACTTTTGGGTTTTGGTGCCCCGTGATCCTTAGTGCATTCTTTTACATAAAAAGCCATAATGCTCGGAGAACTTTTCAGTTTTGAGGTCCGAGGTGCCCCGTTGTCTAATTTTGGTGCCCGTGGTGCATTTTCGTGCTAAAATAAGACTTTTGGATTTTGTTGCCCCAAGATCCTGGTGCATTCTTATGCATAAAAACCATAATGCTTGGAGCACATTTAAGTTTTGAGGTCCGAGGTGCCCCGTAGTCCAATTTTGGTGCTCATGATGCATTTTAGCCCAATGTGCAATTTTCGTGCAAAAATAAGACTTTTGGATTTTGGTGCCCCATGATCCCTAGTGCATTCTTATGCATAAAAAACCATAATTCTTGGAGCACTTTTAAGTTTTGAGTTCCAAGGTGCCCCGTGGTCCAACTTTGGTGCCCGTGATGCATTTTCGGCCCATTGTGCAATATTCGTGTGAAAATAAGACTACTGGGTTTTGGTGCCCCATGATCCCTGGTGCATTCTTATGCATAAAAAACCATAATGCTCTGAGAACCTTTACGTTTTGAAGTCTGAGGTGCCCCGTGGTCCAATTTTGGGGCCCGTGGTGCATTTTCGGCCAATTGTTCAATTTTCGTGCGAAAATAAGACTTTTGGGTTTTGGTGCCCCGTGATCCTTGGTGCATTCTTATGCATAAAAAACCATAATCTTGGAACACTTTTTAGTTTTGAGGTCTGTAGTGCCCCGTGGTCCAATTTTGGTGTTGGTGGTGCATTTTCGACCATTTGTGCAGTTTTGGTTCGAAAATAAGACTTTTGGGTTTTGGTGCCCCGTGATCCCTGGTGCATTGTTATGCATAAAAAACCATAATTCTTGAAGCACTTTTCGGTTTTGAGGTCCGAGGTGCCCCGTGGTCCAATTTTAGTGCCTGTGGTGCATTTTCGGCCCATTGTGCAATTTTGGTGAAAAAAATAAGACTTTTGGTTTTTGGTGCCCGTTGATCCCTGGTGCATTCTTATGCATAAAAAACCATAATGCTCGGAACACATTTCAGTTTTGAGGTCCGTGGTGCCCTGTGGTCCAACATCCAATTTTTGTGCCGATGGTGCATTTTTGGCCATTTGAGCAATTTTCATGTGAAAATAACACATTTGGGTTTTCGTACCCCGTGATCCCTAGTGCATTCTTAAGCATAAACAACCATAATGCTCAGAACACTTTTCAGTTTTGAGGTCAGTGGTGCCTCGTGGTCCAATTTTGGTGCCGGTGGTGCATATTCGGCCATTTATGCAATTTTCGTGCGACAATAAGACTTTTGGGTTTTGTTGCCCCGTGAACCCTGGTGCATTCTTAGGCATAAAAAACCATAATCCTTATAATACTTTTCAGTTTTGAGGTCCATGGTGCACTGTGGTCCAATTATGGTGCCTGTGGTGCATTTTCGGCCTATTGTGCAATTTTAGTGCGAAAATAATACTTTTGGGTTTGGGTGCCCCATGATCCCTGGTGCATTCTTAAGGATAAAAAACCATAATGCTCGGAATACTTTTTAGTTTTGAGGACCGTGGCACCTTGTGGTTCAATTTTGGTTTCGATGGTGCATATTCGGCCATTTGTGCAATTTTCATGCGAAAATAAGACTTTTGGGTTTTAGTGCACCATGATCCCTGGTGCATTCTGATGCATCAAAAACCATAATTATTGGAGCACTTTTCAGTTTTGAGATCCGTGGTGCACTGTGGTCCAATTTTGGTGCCCGTGGTGCTTTTTCGGCCCATTGTGCAATTTTCGTGCGAAAATTAGACTTTTGGGTTTTGGTGCCCCATGATCCTTGGTGCATTCTTATGCATAAAAAATCATAATGCTTGGAACAATTTTCAGACTTGAGATTCATGGTGCCCGGTGGTCCAATTTTGGTGCCGAGGGTGCATTTTTGGCTATTTGTGCAATTTCGTGCGAAAATAAGACATTTTGGTTTTGGTGCCCTGTGAACCTTGATGCATTCTTATGCATAAAAAACCATAATGCTCATAGCACTTTTCAGTTTTGAGGTCTGAGGTGCCCCATGGTGCTATTTTCGTGCTCGTGGTGCATTTTCGGCCCATTGTGCAATTTTCGTGCAAAATTAAGACTTTTGGGTTTTGGTGCCCCGTGATCCCTGGTGCATTCTTATGCATAAAAAACCATCATGCTCGGTTTTGGTGCCCCGTGCCCCCTGGTCTAATTGTGGTGCACGTGGTGCATTTTCGGTCTATTGTGCAACTTTCGTGTGAAAATAGGACTTTTGGGTTTTGGTACCCCATGATCGTTTGTGCATTCTAATGCATAAAAAACCATAATGCTTGGAACACTTTTCAATCTTGAGGTTTGTGGTGCCCCGTGGTCTAATTTTGGTGCCATGGTGCATTTTCGGACATTTGTGCAATTTTCGCGCGAAAATAAGACCTTTGGGTTTTGGTGCCCCGTGATCCCTGGTGCATTCTTATGCATAAAAAACCATAATGCTCGAAAAACTTTTAAGTTTTGAGGTCCGAGGTGCCTCGTGGTCAAATTTTGGTGCCGGTACTGCATTTTCGGCCAGTTATAAAATTTTCGTGCGAAATTTAGACTTTTGGGTTTTTGTGCCCCGTGATCCATGGTGCATTCTTATACATAAAAAGCCATAATGCTCAGAGAACTTTTACATTTTGAGGTCTGAGATTCCCCATGGACCAATTTTGGTGCCTGTGGTGTATTTTCGGCCCATTGTGCAATTTTCGTGCGAAAATAAGACTTTTGGGTTTTGGTACCCCATGATCCCTGGTGCATTCTTATGCATAAAAAACCATAATGCTTGGAGCAATTTTCAGTTTTGAGGTCCGTGGTGCCCCGTGGTCCAATTTTAGTGCTGGTGGTGCATTTTTGGCCATTTGTGATATTTTCATGTGAAAATAAGACTTTTGGGATTTAGTGCCCCGTGATCCCTGGTGCATTCTTATGCATAGAAAACCATAATGCTCTGAGTACTTTTAAGTTTTGAGGCCCGAGGTGCCCCGTGGTCCAATTTTTGTGCTGGTGGTGCATTTTCGACCATTTGTGAAATTTTCATGGGACAATTAGACTTTTGGGTTTTGGTGCCCCGTGATCCCTGGTGCATTCTTATGCATACAAATCCATAATGCTCGGAGAACTTTTAAGTTTTGAGGTCCGAGATGCCTCGTGGTCCAATTTTCGTGCCAATGGTGCATATTCGGCCAATTGTGCAATTTTCGTGCGAAAATAAGACTTTTGGGTTTTGGTGCCCCGTGATCCATGGTGAATTCTTATGTAAAAAATACCATAATGCTCGAAACACTTTTCCGTTTTGAGGCCCGTGGTGCCCTGTAGTCTAATTTTGGTGATAGTGGTGCATTTTCGGCCATTTGTGCAATTTTTCGATGAAAATAAGACTTTTGGGTTTTGGTATCCCGTGATCCATGGTGCATTCTTATGCATAAAAAACCATAATGCTCAGACCACATTTAAGTATTGAGATACGACATGCCCCGTGGTCCAATTTTGGTGCCGGTGGTGCAGTTTCGGCCCATTGTGCAATTTTTGTGTGGAAACAAGACTTTTGGGTTTTGGTGCCCTATGATCCCTGATGCATTCTTATGCATATAAAACCATAATACTCGGATCAATTTTCAGTTTTGAGATCCGAGGTGCCTCGTGGTCTAATTTTGGTGCCCGTGGTGCATTTTCAGTCCATTGTGCAATTGTCGTGCGAAAGTAAGACTATTTGGTTTGGTGCCCCGTGATCCATGGTGCATTGTTATGCAAAAAAAAACCATAATGCCCAGAACATTTTTCAGTCTTGAGGTTCGTGGTGCCCCGTGGTCCAATTTTGGTGCTGGGGGTACATTTTCGGCCATTTATGCAATTTTCTTGCGAAAATAAGACTTTTGGGTTTTAGTGCACCGTGATCCCTGGTGCATTCTGATGCATCAAAAACCGTAATTATTGGAGCACTTTTCAGTTTTGTGATCCGTGGTGCACTGTGGTCCAATTTTGGTGCCCGTGGTGCTTTTTCAGCCCATTGTGCAATTTTCGTGCGAAAATTAGACTTTTGGGTTTTGGTGCCCCATGATCCTTGGTGCATTCTTATGCATAAAAAATTATAATGCTTGGAACAATTTTCAGACTTGAGATTCGTGGTGCCCGGTGGTCCAATTTTTGTGCCGAGGGTGCATTTTTGGCTATTTGTGCAATTTTCGTGCGAAAATAAGACATTTTGGTTTTGGTGCCCTATGAACCTTGATGCATTCTTATGCATAAAAAACCATAATGCTCGAAGCACTTTCAGTTTTGAGGTCCGAGGTGCCCCGTGGTCCAATTTTGGTGCTCGTGGTGCATTTTCGCCCCATTGTGCAATTTTTGTGCGAAAATAAGACTTTTGGGTTTTGGTACCCCATGATCCCTGGTGTATTCTTATTCATAAAAAACCATAATGCTTGGAACACTTTTCAGTTTTGAGGTCTGTGGTGCCCCGTGGTCCAATTTTGGTGCCGGTGCTACATTTGCGGCCATTTATGTAATTTTCGTGCGAAAATAAGACTTTTGGGTTTTAGTGCCCTGTGATCCTTGGTGCATTCCTATGAATAAAAAACTATAATGCTCAGAACAGTTTTCAGTCTTGAGATTCGTGGTGCCCGATGGTCCAATTTTTGTGCCGGGGGTGCATTCTCGGCCCATTGTGCAATTTTCGTGCGAAAATAAGACTTTTAGGATTTGGCGCCCCATGATCCTTTGTGCATTCCTATGCATAAAAAATAATAATACATGGAAAACTTTTCAGTTTTGATGTCCGTGCTGCTCCGTGGTCCAATTTTGGTGCCCGTGGTGCATTTTCCGCTCATTATGCAATTTTCGTGTGAAAATAACACTTTTAGGTTTTGGTGCCGCGTGATCCTTGGTGCATTCTTATACATAAAAAACCATAATGCTCGAAGAATGTTTAAGTTGTGAGATCCGAGGTGCCCGGTGGTCCAATTTTCGTGCCAGGGGTGCATTTTCGGCCATTTGTGCAATTTTTGAGCGAAAATATGACTTTTGGGTTTTGGTACCCCATGATCCCTGGTGCATTCTTATGCATAAAAAACCATAAAGCTTGGAGCAATTTTCGGTTTTGAGGTCCGTGGTGCCCAGTGGTCAAAGTTTAGTGCCGGTGGTGCATTTTCGACCATTTGTGAAATTTTCATGCGACAATTAGACTTTTGGGTTTTGGTGCCCCATGATCCCTGGTGCATTCTTATGCATAAAAAACCATAATGCTCAGAGAACTTTTAAGTTTTGAGGTCCGAGATTCCCCGTGGTCCAATTTTCGAGCCAATGGTGCATTTTCGACCGATTGTGCAATTTTCTCGTGAAAATAAGACTTTTGGGTTTTGGTGCCCCGTGATCTTTGGTGCATTCTTCTGTAAAAAAAATAATAATGCTCAGAACTCTTTTGAGGTCCGTGGTGCCCTGTGATCCAATTTTGGTGACAGTGGTGCATTTTCGGCCATTGGTGCAATTTTCCGGCGAAAATAAGACTTTTGGGTTTTGGTATCCCGTGATCCATGGTGCATTCTTATGCATAAAAAATGATAATGCTCAGACGACATTTAAGTTTTGAGATCCGAGGTGCCCGGTGCTCCAATTTTCGTGCCAGGGGTGCATTTTCGGCCATTTGTGCAATATTTGAGCGAAAATAAGACTTTTGGGTTTTGGTGCCCCTTGATCCCTGGTGCATTCTTATGCATAAAAAACCATGCTACTCGTAACAGTTTTTAGTCTTGAGATTCATGGTGCCCGGTGGTCCAATTTTGGTGCCGGGGGTGCATTGTCGGCCATTTGTGCAATTTTCGTGCAAAAATAAGACTTTTGAATTTTGGTGCCCTATGAACCCTGGTGCATTCTTATGCATAAAAAACCATAATGCTCGAAGCACTTTTCAGTTTTGAGGTCCGAGGAGCACCGTGGTCCAATTTTGGTGCACGTGGTGCATTTTCCGCCCATGATGCAATTTTAGTACGAAAATAAGATTTTTGGGTTTCGGTGCCCCGTGATCCCTGGTGCATTCTTATGCATAAAAAACCATAATGCTCTGAACAATTTTCAGTCTTGAGGTTTGTGGTGCCCCGTGGTCCAATTTTTGTGCCGGGGGTGCATTTTCGGCCATTTGTGCAATTTTCGTGCGAAAATAAGACTTTTCAGTTTTGGTGCCCTGTGATCCCTGGTACATTCTTATGCATAAAAAACCGTACTTCTCAAAGTACTTTTCAATTTTGAGGTTCGAGGTGCCTCGTGGTCCAATTTTGCAGCCCGTGGTGCATTTTCGGCCTATTGTGCAAGTTTTGTGCGAAAATAAGACTTTTTGGTTTTGGAGCCCCGTAATCCCTGGTGCATTCTTATGCTTAAAAAACCATAATGTTCGGACCACTTTTAAGTTTTGAGGTCTGAGGTGCCCGGTGTTCCAATTTTGGTGCCGATGGTCCAATTTTGGTGCTGGTGGTGCATTTCCGGCCATTTGTGCAATTTTTGTGCGAAAATAAGACTTTTGGGTTTTGGTGCCCTGTGAACCCTGGTGCATTCTTATGTATAAAACACCATAATTCCAAGAGCACTTTTCAGTTTTGAGGTCTGAGGTGCCCCGTGGTGCAATTTTGCTGTACGGGATGCATTTTCGGCCCATTGTGCAATTTTCGTACGAAAATAAGACTTTTGGGTTTTGGTGTCCCGTGATCCCTGGTGCATTCATAATCGAAACACTTTTCAGTTTTGAGGTCTGTGGTGCCGTGTTCTCCAATTTTGGTGCCTGTGGTGCATTTCCAGTCAATTGTGAAATTTCGTGCGAAAATATGAATTTTGTGTTTTGGTGCTTCGTGATCCCTGGTGCATTCTTATGCATCAAAAACCATAACGCTCAGAACACTTTTGAGTTTTGAGTTTCGTGGTGCCCCGTGGTCCAATTTTTGTGCTAGTGCTGCATTTCGGGCCCATTGTCCAATTTTCGTGCGAAAATAAGACTTTTGGATTTTAGTGCCCCGTGATCCCTAGGGTATTCTTATGCAAAAAAAACGATAATGCTCATAGAACTTTTAACTTTTGAGGTCCGAGGTTCCCCGTGGTCCAATTTTGGTGCCTGTGGTGCATTTTCGGCCCATTGTGCAATTTTCGTGTGAAAATAAGACTTTTGGGTATTGGTGCCCTGTGATCCCTGGTGCATTCTTGTGCATAAAAAACCATAATGCTCGGAGCACTTTTCAGTTTTGAGGTCCAAGGTGCCCCTGGTCCAATTTTGGTGCCCGTGCTGCATTTTCGGCTCATTGTGCAATTTTCGTGCGAAAATAAGTCTTTTGGGTTTTGATCCCCTGTGATCCCTAGTGTATTCTTATAAAAAATATATATACCATAATGCTCGGAGCACTTTTCAGTTTTTAGGGCCGAGGTGCCCCATGGTCCAATTTTGGTACCCATGGTGCACTTTAAGCCCATTCTGCAATTTTCGTACGAAAATAAGACTTTTAGGTTTTGGCGCCCCAGGACTCCTGGTGCATTCTTATGCATAAAAAACCATAATGCTCGGAACACTTTTTTGTTTTGAGGTTCATGGTGCCCCGTGGTCCAATTTTGGTGCTGATGGAAATTTGAACAATGGGCCGAAAAAGCACCACGGGCACCAAAATTGGACCACGGAGCACCTCGAACCTCAAAACTGAAAAGTGATCCAAGGATTATTGTTTTTCATGCATAAGAACGCACCAGGGTTCACAGGGCACCAACACCCAAAAGTCTTATTTTTGCACGAAAATTGCACAAATGGCCTCAAATGCTACCCCGACACCAAAATTGAACCACCGGGATCCACAAATCTCAAGACTGAAAACTGTTCTAAGCATTATGGTTGTTTATGCTTAGGAATGCACAAGGAATCACGAGGCACCAAAACCCAAATGTCTTATTTTTGGACGAAAATTGCACAATGGGCCGAAATGCACCACGGGCACAAAAATTGGACCACGGGGCACCTCGGGCCTCAAAACTGAAAGTGCTCCAAGCATTATGGTTTTTTATGTATAAGAATGCCCTAGCGATCACGGGGCTCGAAAACCCAAAAGTCTTACTTTCGCACAAAACTTACACAAATGGGCGAGCATGCACCAACGACACCAAAATTGGACCATGAGGCACCGCGGACCTCAAAACTGAAAAGTTCTCCAAGCACTATGGTTTTTTATGCATAAGAATGCACCAGGGATCACGGGCACCAAAACCCAAAAGTCTTATTTTGGCATCAAAATTGCACAATGGTCCGAAAATGCACCGCGGGCACCAAAATTGGACCACGGGCCACCTCGAACCTCAAAACTTAAAAGTGCTCCGAGCATTATGGTTTTTTATGTAGAAGAATGCACCAGGGATCACGGGACACCAAAATCCAAAAGTCTTATTTTCGCGCGAAAATTGCACAATGGGCAGAAAATGCACCACGGGCACAAAAATTGGACGACGGGGCACCTCGGGCTCAAAACTGAAAAGTGCTCTGAGCATTTTGATTTTTTATGCATGAGAATGCACCAGGGATCACAGGGCACCAAAACCCAAAAATCTTATTTTCGCACGAAAATTGCTCAAATGGCCGAAAATGCACCACCGGCACCAAAATTGGACCACGAGGCACCACGGACATCAAAACTGAAAAGTGTTCCAAGCATTATTGTTTTTTATGCATAAGAATGCTCCAGGGATCACGGGCCACCAAAACCCAAAGGTCTAATTTTCGCACGAAAATTGTACAATGGGCCAAAAAGTCACCACGGGCACCAAAATTGGACCACGAGTCACCTCGGACCTCAATACTTAAAAGTGCTCCGAGCATTATGGTTTTTTATGCATATCAAAGCACCAAGGATCACGGGGAACCAAAACCTAAAAGTCTTATTTTCGCACGAAAATTACACAATTGGCCGAAAATGCACCACCGGCACCAAAATTGGACCACGGGGCACCCCGGACCTCAAAACCAAAAACTGTTCCAGGCATTATCGTTTTTTACGCATAAGAATACACCAAGGATCATGGGGCACCAAAACTCAAAAGTCTTATTTTCGCACGAAAATTTCACAAATGGCAGAAAATGCAGCACTGACACAAAAAATGGGACCACGGGGCACCTCAGGCCTCAAAACTGAAAAGTGCTCCGAGCATTATGGGTTTTCATGCATAAGAATGCACTAGGGATCACGGGGCAGCAAAACCCCAAAGTCTTATTTTCGGACGAAAATTTTACAAATGGCCGAAAATGCAGCACCGGCACCAAAATTGTACCACATGGCAACCTGGACCTCCAAACTGAAAAGTGCTCCAAGCGTTATGGTTTTTTATGCATAAGAATGCACCATGAATCACAAGGCACCAAAACCTAAAAGTCTTATTTTCGCACGAAAATTGCACAATGGGCAGAAAATGCACCACTGGCACCAAAATCAGACCACGGGGCACGACAGTCCTCAATACTTAAAAGTTCTCCAAGTATTATGGTTTTTTATGCAAAAGAATGCACCAAAGATCACGGGGCACCAAAACCAAAAAGTCTTATTTTCGCACGAAAATTGCACAATGGACCGAAAATGCACCACGGGCACCTCAGACCTCAGTACTTAAAAGTGCTTTGAGCATTATGGTTTTTATGCAGAAGAATGCGCCAGGGATCACGGGGCACAATAACCCAAAAGTCTAATTTTCACATGAAAAGTGCACAAATGGCCGAAAATGCACCACCGGCACCAAAATTGGACCACGGGGCACCACGGATCTCAAAACTGAAAAGTACTCCAAGCATTATGGTTTTTTATGCATAAAAATGAAACAGGGATTACGGGGCACGAAAATCCAAAAGTCTTATTTTCGCATGAAAATTGCACAATGGGCCGAAAATGCACCATGGGCAACAAAATTGGCCCACGGGGCACCTTGGATGCCAAAACTTTAAAGTGCTGCAAGGATTATGATTTTTTATGCATAAGAATGCACCAGGGATCACGGGGAAGCAAAACCCAAACGTCTTACTTTCACACGAAAATTGTACAATGGGCCGAAAATGCACCAAGGGCACCAAAATTGGATCATGGGGCACCTTGGGCCCCAAAACTGAAAAGTGCTCCAAGCAATATGGTTTTCCATGCATAAGAATGCCCCAGGGATCACGGGGCAGCAAAACCCAAAAGTCTTACTTTCGCACGAAAATTGAACAATGAGCCGAAAAAGCAACACGGGCACCAGAATTGGACCATGGGGCACGTCATACCTCAAAACTGAAAAGTTCTTCAAGCATTATGGTTTTTTATGCATAGGAATGCACAGGGATCACGGGTAACCAAAACCCAAAAGTCTTATTTTCGAACGAAAATTGCACAATGGGTCGAAAATGCAACACCGGCACCACAGACCTCAAAAATGTAAGTGCTCCAAGCATTATGTTTGTTATGCATAAGAATGCGACAGGGATCACGATGCACCAAAACCAAAAAGTCTTATTTTCGCACGAAAATTGCACAAATGGCCGAAAGTGCACCCCCAGCACCAAAATTAGACCACGGAGTACCACGGACCTCAAAACTAAAAGTGCTCCAAGAATTATGGTTTTTTATGCATAACAATGCACCAGGGATCATTGGGCACCAAAACCCAATAGTCTTATTTTAGCATCAAAATTGCACAGTGGGCCGAAAATGCACCACGGGCGCCAAAATTGGACCATTGGGCACCTCAGATCTCAAAACTAAAAAGTGCTCCGAGCATTATGGTTTTTTATGCATAGGAATGCACCAGGGATGACGGGGCACCAAAACCCAAATGTCTTATTTTCACACGAAAATTCCACAAATGGTCGAAAATGCACCACGTGCACAAAAATCTGACCACAGGACACCACGAACCTCAAAACTGAAAAGTGCTCCAAGCATTATGGTTTTTTATGCATATGAATGCCCCTTGGATCACGGGGTACCAAAACCAAAAAGTCTTTTTTTTGCACGAAAATTGCACAATGGACCGAAAATGCACCATGGGCACAAAAATTGGACCACGGGCACGTCGGACCTCAAAAATGAAAAGTGCTTCAAGAATTATGGTTTTTTATACATAAGAATGAACCATGGATCACGGGGCACCAAAACCCAAAAGTCTTATTTTCACACGAAAATTGACCATGGGCCGAAAATGGACCACGGGCCCCAAAATTAGAGCACGGTGCACCTCGGACCTCAAAAATGAAAAGTGCTCTAAGCATTATGGTTTTTTATGCATAGGAATGCACCAGGAATCACGGGGCACCAAAACCCAAATGTCTTATTTTCGCACAAAAATTCCACAAATAGCCGAAAATGCACCACGTGCACAAAAATCTGACCACAGGGCACCACGAACCTCAAAACTGAAAAGTTCTCCAAGCATTATGGTTTTTTATGCATAACAATGCCCCATGGATCACGGGGTACCAAAACCAAAAAGTTTTTTTTTGCACGAAAATTGCACATTGGGCCGAAAATACACCACGGGCACCAAAATTGGGCAGCGGGGCACCACAGACTTCAAAACTAAAAAGTGCTCAAAGCATTATGGTTTTTTATGCATAAGAATGCACCAAAGATCAAGGGGCGCCACAACCCAAAAGTCTTATTTTTGGCACGAAAATTGAAGAATGGGCCGAAAATGCACCACGGGCACCAAAATTGGACCACGGGCACCTCGGACCTGAAAAATGAAAGTACTTCGAGCATTATGGTTTTTTATGCATAAGAATGCAGCAGGGATCATTGGGTACCAAAATCCAAAAGTCTTATTTTCGCACAAAAATTGCACAAATGGCCGAAAATGCACCACTGGCACCAAAATTGGACAACGGGGCACCACGGACCTCAAAACTGAAAAGTGCTCCGAGCATTATGGTTTTTATGCATAAGAATGCACCAGAGATCACGAGGCACCAAAAGTCTTATTTTCGCATTAAAATTTCACAAATGGCCGAAAATGCACCACGGGCCCGAAACTTGGAGCACGGTGCACCTCGGATCTTAAAACTGAAAAGTGCTCTGAGCATGATGGTTTTTTATGCATAGGAATGCACCAGGGATCACGGGGCACCAAAACCCAAAAATCTTGTTTACGCACGAAAATTCCATAAATGGCCGAAAATACACCCCGGACACCAAAATTGTACCACGGGGCACGCATACCTCAAGATTGAAAAGTATTCCGAGCATTATGGTTATTTATGCATAAGTATGCATTAAGGATCACAGGGCACCAAAACCCCAAAGTCTTATTTTCGCATGAAAATTGCACAATGGGCCGAAAATGAAGCACCGGCACCACAATTGGACCACGGGGCACCACGGACCTCAAAAATGAAAAGTGCTCCAAGCATTATGGTTTTTTATGCATAAGAATGCACTAGGGATTACAGGGCACCAAAACCCAAAGTCTTATTTTCGCACGAAAATTGCACAAAGGGCCGAAAATGCACCACCGGCACCAAAATTTAACCACGAGGCACCACGGACCTCAAAACTTAAAAGTGTTTCAAGTATTATGGTTTTTTATGCATAAGAATACACCGGGGATCATGAGGCACCCAAACCCAAAAGTCTTATTTTCGCATGAAAATTGCACAATGGGTCGAAATTACACCACGGGTACCAAAGTTGGACCACGGGGCACCTAGGACCTCAAAACTGAAAAGTGCTCTGAGCATTATGGTTTTTTTATGCATAAGAATGCACCAGGGATCACGGGGAACCAAATTCGAAAATTCTTACTTTCGCACGAAAATTGCACAAATAGCCGAAAATGCAGCCCCGGCACCAAAATTGGACCACGGGGCACCACGAACCTCAAGACCGAAAATTGTTCCTAGCATTATGATTTTTTATGCATAAGATTGGACTAGGGATCATGGTACACCAAAACCCAAAAGTCTTAATTTTGCACGAAAATTGCATAACGGGTCGAAAATGCACCACGGGCACCCAAATTTGACCACGAGGCACCACGGACCTCAAAACTTAAAAGTGTTTCAAGTATTATGGTTTTTTATGCATAAGAATACACCAGGGATCATGAGGCACCCAAACCCAAAAGTCTTATTTTCGCACGAAAAATGCACAATGGGCCGAAATTACACCACGGGTACCAAAGTTGGACCACGGGGCACCTAGGACCTCAAAACTGAAAAGTGCTCTGTGCATTATGGTTTTTTATACATAAGAATGCACCAGGGATCACGGGGAACCAAAATCGAAAATTCTTACTTTCGCACGAAAATTGCACAAATAGCCGAAAATGCAGCCCCGGCACCAAAATTGGACCACGGGGCACCACGAACCTCAAGACCGAAAATTGTTCCTAGAATTATGATTTTTTATGCATAAGATTGGACTAGGGATCTCGGTACACAAAAACCCAAAAGTCTTAATTTTGCACGAAAATTGCATAACGGGTCGAAATGCACCACGGGCACCAAAATTTGACCACGGGGCACCTCGGACCTAAAAACTTAAAAGTGCTATGAGCATTATGATTTTTTATGCATAAGAATGCACCAGGATCACGGGGCACAAGAGCCCAAAATTCTTACTTTCGCATAAAAATTGCACAAATAGCAGAAAATGCAGCCCCGGCACCAAAATTGAAGCACAGGGCACCACGAACCTCAAGACTGAAAAGTGTTCCGAGCATTATGGTTTTTTATGCATAAGATTGCACTAGGGATCACGGGACACCCAAACCCAAAAGTCTTAATTCTGCACGAAAATTGCATAACAGGCCGAAAATGCACCACGAGCACCAAACTTGGACCACGGGGCACCTTGGACCTCAAAACTTAAAAGTGCTATGAGAATTATGGTTTTTATGCATAAGAATGCACTAGGGATCACGAGGCACCAAAATCCAAAAGCCTTATTTTCGCACGAAAATTTCACAAATGGCCGAAAATGCACCACCGGCACCAAAATTGGACCACGGGGCACCACGAACCTCAAAACTGAAAGGTGTTATGAGAATTCTGGTTTTTTACGCATAAGAACACACCAGGGATCATGGGGCACCAAAACCCAAAAGTCTTATTTTCGCACGAAAATTGCATAAATGTCCGAAAATGCACCACGGGCACCAAAATTTGACAACGAGGCACCTCGGACCTCAAAACTTAAAAGTTGTCTAACCATTATGGTTTTTTTATGAATTAGAATGCACCAGGAATCGCGGGACATCAAAATCCAAAAGTCTTATTTTCGCACGAAAATTTCACAAATAGCCGAAAATGCACCACGGGCACAAAAATTGGACCACAGGGCACCTAAAACCTCAAAACTGAAAAGTGCTCCAAGCATAATGGTTTTTTGTGGATAAGAAAGCACCAGGGATCACGGAGGTACCATAACCCAACAGTCTTATTTTCGCACGAAAATTGCACAAATGGCCGAAAATGCACCACCGGCACGAAAATTGGACCACGGGGCACCACAAACCTCAAAACTGAAAAGTGTTCCAAGCATTATGGTTTTTTCTACATAAGAATGCACTAGGGATCACAAGGCACCAAAACCCAAAAGTCTTACTTTCGCACGAAAATTGCACAATGGGCCCAAAATGCACCATGGGCACCAAAATTGGACCACGGGGCACCTCGGACCTCATAAATTAAAAGTTCTCTGTGCATTATGGTTTTTTATGCATTAGAATGCTCCAGGGATCACGGGACACTTCAACCCAAAAGTCTTATTTTCGCACAAAAATTTCTCAAATGGCCAAAAATGCACCACCGGCACCAAAATTGGTCCACGGGGCACCACGGACCTCAAAACTGAAAAGTTCTCCAAGCATTATGGTTTTTTTGTGGATAAGAATGCACCAAGGATCACGGGGCACCAAAATCCAAAAGTGTTATTTTCGCTCAAAAATTGCACAAATGGCTGAAAATGCACCACCGGCACAAAAATTGGACCACGGGGCACCACCGACCTCAAAACTGAAAAGTGTTCATAGCATTATGTTTTTTTATGCATAAGAATGCACAAGGGCTACAAAACCCAAAAGTCTTATTTCCGCACAAAAATTGCACAATGGGCCAAAAATGAACCACGAGCACCAAAATTTTACCACGAGGCGCCTCGGACCTCAAAACTTAAAAGTTTTCTAAGCATTATGTTTTTTTATGCATTAGAATGCACCAGGAATCGCGGGACACCAAAACCCAAAAGTCTTATTTTCGCACGAACATTTCCCAATGGGCCGCGGGCACCAAAATTGGACCACGGGGCACCTCAGACCTCAACACTGAAAAGTGCTTTTAAGCATTATGGTTTGTTATGCATAAGAATGCGCCAGGGATCACGATGCACCAAAACCAAAAAGTCTTATTTTCGCACGAAAATTGCACAAATGGCCGAAAGTGCACCCCCGACACCAAAATTAGACCACGGGGTACCACAGACCTCAAAACTAAAAGTGCTCCAAGAATTATGGTTTTTTATGCATAACAATGCACCAGGGATCATTGGGCACCAAAACCCAATAGTCTTATTTTCGCATCAAAATTGCACAGTGGGCCGAAAATGCACCACCAGCACCAAAATTGGACGACGGGTCACCTCGGGCCTCAAAACTGAAAAGTGCTTTGAGTATTATGGTTTTTTATGCATAAGAATGCACCAGGGTTCACAGGGCACCAAAACCCAAAAGTTGTATTTTCGCACGAAAATTGCACAAATGGCCGAAAATGCACCACTGGCACCAAAATTAGACCACGGGGCACCAAGAACCTCAAGAGTAAAAAATGTTCCGAGCATTACGATTTTTTATGCATAAGAATGCACCAAGGATCACAGGTCACCAAAACGCAAAAGTCTTATTTTCGCACGAAAATTTCCTATTGGGCCGAAAATGCACCATGTGCACCAAAATTGGACCACGAGACACCTCGAACCTCAAAACTAAAAAGTGCTCTGAGAATTATGGTTTTTTATGCATAAGAATGCACTAGTTCTCACAAGGCACCAAAACCCAAAAGTCTTATTTTCGCTCGAAAATTACACAAATGGCCGAAAATGCACCACCGGCATTGGACCACGGGGCACCCCGGACCTCAAAACAAAAAAGTGTTCTGAACATTATGGTTTTTTATACATAAGAATGCACCAAGGATCATGGGGCACCAAAACCCAAAAGTCTTATTTTTGCATGAAAATTTCACAAATGGCCGAAAATGCAGCACCGACACTTAAATGGGACCACGGGCACCACATACCTCAAAACTGAAAAGTCTTTTGAGCATTATGGTTTTTTATGCATAAGAATACACCAGGGATCACGGGACACCAAAACCCAAAAGTCTTATTTTCTCACGAAAATTGCACAATGGGCCAAAAATGCACCACGGACCTCAGAACTAAAAAGTGCTCCGAGCATTATGGTTTTTTATGCATAAGATATTTGGGTTTTGGTGCCCCGTGATCCCTGGTGCATTCTTTTGCATAAAAAACCATAATGCTCGGAGCACTTTTCAGTTTTGAGGTCCGAGGTGCCCCGTTGTCTAATTTTGGTGCCCGTGGTGCATTTTGGACCCGTTGTGCAATTTTCGTTCGAAAATAAGACTTTGGAGTTTTGGTGGCTCATGATCCTTGGTGCATTCTTAGGTAAAAAATACCATATTGCTCGAAGCACTTTTCAATTTTGAGGTCCGAGGTGTCCCGTGGTCCAATTTTTGGTGCCCGTGGTGCATTTTCGGCCCATTGTGCAATTTTTGTGCGAAAATAAGACTTTTGGGTTTTGGTGTCCCGTGATCCCTGGTATATTGTTATGCATAAAAAACCATAATGCTCGGAGCACTTTTCAATCTTGAGGTCCGAGGTGCGCTATGGTCCAATTTTTGGCTATTTGTGCAATTTTCGTGCGAAAATAAGACTTTTGGGTTTTGGTGCCTCGTGATCTCTGGTGGATTCAAATGCATAAAAAACTATAATTCTCAGACCACTTTTAAGTATTGAGGTCCGAGGTGCCCCGTGGTCCAATTTTGGTACCGGTGGTGCATTTTCGGCCCATTGTGCAATTTTCGTGCTAAAATAAGACTTTTGGGTTTTGTTTCCCCATGATTCCTGGAGCATTCCCATGCATAAAAAACCACAATGCTTGGAACACTTTCCGATTTTGAGGTTCGTGGTGCCCCGTGGTCCAATTTTGGAGCCGGTGATGCATTTCGGCCATTTGTGCAATTTTCGTGCAAAAATAAGACTTTTGGGTTTTGGTGGCCCGAGATCCATAGGGCATTCTTATGCAAAAAAAACCATAATGCTTGGAGCACTTTTAAGCATTGAGGTCCGAGTGCCCCGTTGTCCAATTTTTGTGCCCGTGGTGCATTTTTGACCCTTTGTGCAATTTTCGTGGGTAAATAAGACTTCTGGGTTTTGGTGTGCCATCATCCCTGGTGCATTCCTATGCATAAAAAACCATTGCTTGCAACACTTTTCAGTTTTGAGGTCCGAGGTGCCCTGTGGTCCAATTTTGCTGCTCGTGGTGCATTTTTGGCCCCTTTTGCAATTTTCATGCAAAAATAAGACTTTTGGGTTTTGGTGCCCCGTGATCCCTGCTGCATTCTTTATGCATAAAAAACCATAATGCTCGGAACACATTTCAGTTTTGAGGTCAGCGGTGCCCCGTGGTCCAATTTTGGTGCAGATGGTACATTTTCAGCCGTTTGAGCAATTTTCGTGCGAAAAAAGACTTTTGGGTTTTCGTGCCCCGTAATCCCTAGTGAATTCTTATGTATAAAAATCCACAATGCTCGGAACACTTATCAGTTTTGAAGTCCGTGGTGCCCCGTGGTCCAATTTTGGTGCCGATGGTGCATATTCGTGCGTAACTAAGACTTTTGGATTTTGGTCCCCCGTGATCCCTGGTGCATTCTTATCCATAAAAACTGTAATACTTGGAATGCTTTTCAGTTTTGAGGCCCATGGTGCTTGTGGTCCAATATTGGTGCCTTTGGTGCATTTTCGGCCATTTGTCAAATTTTCGTGCGAAAATGAGAATTTTGGGTTTTGGTGCCCCGTGATCCCTGGTGCATTCTTATGCATAAAAAACCATAATGCTCGGACCTGTTTTAAGTTTTGAGGAACGAGGTGCCCCGTGGTCCAATTTTGTTGCCCGTGGTGCATTTTTCGACCTATTGTGCAATTTTAGTGCGAAAGTAAGACTTTTGTGTTTTGGTGCCCTGTGATCCCTGGTGCATTCTTAAGCATCAAAAACCATAATGCTCGGAATACTTTTCAATTTTGAGGTCCGTGGTGCCTTGTAGTTAAATGTTGGTACCGGTGCTACATATTCGGCCATTTGTGCAATTTTCATGCGAAAATTAGACATTTGGGCTTTGGTGCCCCATGATACCTGGTGTATTCTTATGCATAAAAAACCATAATACTTGGTTCACTTTTCAGTTTTGAGATCCATGGTGCACCATGGTCCAATTTTGGTGCCTGTGGTGCATTTTCGGCCATTTGTGAAATTTTCGTGCGAAAATGAGAATTTTAGGTTTTGGTGCCCCATGATCCCTGGTGCATTCTTATGCATAAAAAAACTATAATGCTCGGAGCACTTTTAAGTTTTGCGGTCCGAGGTGCCCCGTGGTCCAATTTTATTGCCAGTGGTGCATTTTCGGCCTATTGTGCAATTTTAGTGTGAAAGTAAGACTTTTGGATTTTGGTGCCCCATGATCCCTGGTGCATTCTTAAGCATAAAAAACAATAAAGCTCGGAATACTTTTCAGTTTTGAGGTCCGTGGTGCCTTGTAGTTCAATGTTGGTGCCGGTGGTGCATATTCGGCCATTTGTGCAATTTTCATACGAAAATTAGACTTTTGGGTTTTAGTGCCTTGTGATCCTTAGTGCATTCTTATGCATAAAAAACCATAATGCTTGGAGCACTTTTCAGTTTTGAGGTCCGTGGTGCCCCGTGGTCCAATTTTGGTGCCTGTGGTGTATTTTCGGCCATTTGTGAAATTTTCGTGTGAAAAGAAGACTTTTGGATATTGGTGCACCATGATCCCTGGTGCATTCTGATGCATAAAAAACCATAATGCTCAGAGCACTTTTCAGTTTTGAGATCCGAGGTGCACCGTGGTCCAATGTTGGTGCCCGTGGTGCTTTTTCGGCCATTTGTGCAATTTTCGTGCGAAAATAAGACTTTTTGGTTTTGGTGCCCCATGATCCTTGGTGTATTGTTGTGCATAAAAACCATAATGCTTGGAACAATTTTCAGTCTTGAGATTTGTCGTGCCCGGTGGTCCAATTTTGGTGTCGGGGGTGCATTTTCGGCCATTTGTCCAATTTTCGTGCGAAAATAAGAGTTTTGGGTTTTAGTGCCCTATGAACCCTACTGCATTCTTATCCATAAAAAACCATAATGCTCAGAGAACTTTTCAGTTTTGAGGTCCGAGGGGTCCCATGGTTCAATTTTGGTGCCGGTGGTGCATTTTCGGCCCGTTGTGTAATATACGTGCGAAAATATGACTTTTGGGTTTTGGTGCCCCGTGATCCTTGGTGTATTCTTATGCATAAAAAACTATAATGATTGGAACATTTTTCAGTCTTGAGATTTGTGGGTCCCGGTGGTCCAATTTTGGTGCCGGGGGGTGCATTTTCGGCCATTTGTGCAATTTTCGTGTGAAAATAAGACTTTTGGGTTTTGGTGCCCTGTGAACCCTGGTGCATTCTTATGCATAAAAAACCATAATGCTTAGATCACTTTTCAATTTTGAGGCCCGAGGGGCCCCGTGGTCCAATTTTGGTGACCGTTGTGCATTTTTGGCCCGTTGTGCAATTTTCGTGCGAAAATAAGACTTTTGGGTTTTGGTGCCCCATGATCCCTGGTGCATTTTTATGTATAAAAAACCATAATTCTCAAAGCATTTTTCAGCTTTGAGGTCCGAGGTGCCCCGTGGTCCAATTTTGGTGCCCGTGGTGCATTTTCTGCCTATTGTGCAATTTTCGTACGAAAATAAGACTTTTGGGTTTTTGTGCCCTGTGATCCCTAGTGCATTCTCATGCAAAAAAAAAACTTAATGCTCGGAGCACTTTTCGATTTTGAGGTCCGAGGTGCCCTGTGGTCCAATTTTTGTGCCCGTGGTGCATTTTCGGCCCATTGTGAAATTTTCATGCAAAAATAAGACTTTTGGGTTTTGGTGCCCCATGATCCCTGGTGCATTCTTATGCATAAAAAATCATAATGCTCGGAACACTTTTCAATTTTGGGGTTCATTGTAACACCCTAAGTTCTATAATGATGAATATGCGATATTTGATTCAATTATTTATTTTAGAAAATGCCTTAATTAATTTACTTAAGAAAACATGTGAAAGGTGAAAGAAACATAATCGGAATTTAGTGAAAATTTTAAAACTTTTTAATTCAATTTTAATTGCGAAAGTTATAATTTTCTTTGGCAGTTATAACGTGTTATTTAATTCAATAAACAGGTCAAGCGTAGTTTCGTAAAAGATCGAATTAAATTTTTGTATATGCGGAAATAAAACAATGGAAGATGCGTAGGACTAGAAATGTTAACATGTATATACATATATGTAACCAAAAGACATAACGTACTCCTGGAGCATAAGTGCAGAAAGATACTACACGGTCCACATGATGATTGAATATGTACAACAAAATATCTGAGATGCTTAGATCTACCCGACCAAATACATGCTAAAGCAAAATAAGATCCTAGCTCCCAGAGCAGTTGTCGCCTACACCTACCCTGTGAAAGACTTAACCCAAAAGCCTAGGTGGGTCGCTAGTCGATGTGGTCCTAACAGTGAGACTCGCGAGAAAAAACCTCAAATGAATCCCTAAGAGACTCTCTCTCTCTGAGTCCTCCTCGGGATCCTCCTCCGGATCCTCCTCTATGTCAGACTCCACCAACCAACCTGCTCCACCGGCTGGAGCCTCCATGACCAACTCTGCTACTGCTGCAGCTCCTACTGGCATCACCTGATTCCCCTCAGTAGGAATCTCGTCCATGTCCACAGGTATTTCCACCTCTGTAGGAGCCATCTCCCAACGTTCAGGGTCACTATGCTCCCCCAACTGTAACTCCAACTCTGAGGAATAAGATGCAGTGGGGGTGCGCTATGAGTCAGTCGGGTGTGGTCCTGGCCCTCTAGATGACGTAGCGGCTGAAGAGACGTAGATGACCTCCACAGGTTCGGCTTATTGGTAATAGGGCAGTGTAGGTTGTGTCCACCATGCTAAATACTCGTATATAAGAGGATAAACTCCGAGCTCGTACTCTGACGTGTGAACCAAACGGATGTAGCCCGTAAAATGATCTACATTTCTAACCAAATCGAGCTCCCACCTCCTGTATATGCACTCAACTTCCTAGAAATGTTGAGGGTCCGGGATCGCCATTTGATCCTAAAAAAAAAAACAAAACAACAAGAGGGTAACTCTCTGCTTCGTCAAGCAGTACACACAAAATGACTTTAGAAGTCACAAACATCTTTGATCAACCACTTCGATGTGGTTATATATCGATCACTCTCGACACCTAATCGTTTTCATTACCAGAACCATTGACTCATTTTTCACTGGCCAGCTGCTATTGGAACTCCCAGAACTCAGTGGTCTTACATAAATTTAAGCTAGATGACATATTGGGAGTACACCCATTCTCCATAGTACAATGGCAGGGATCTCACCAATCGATGATGACTCGTAATTTCTGTTGAGATTGCTAAGTCGGCTATGTGGCTAGAGTCACAACTCGGTGCCATATATCCCCCAAGGACTGGCTCCTTACAATCATCTCCCAGGTACCAACTGTGGTCATCTAATGCTCTGAGGAATGACTCCTCAACACTCTCCTCACCGAGTTTATTTTTTTTCTTCGTCGCCTGTGGGTTTCCCGCTGCACATGGTACAGGTGCGGATGAATTGACGCCGAGCTAAAGGTACCACCTCTACGCTCACATATGCATATATAAATAAGGACTTTGCCTTTATTGCTACATCGTAACGATCTCATCACCCCAGGTGATGCGTCATTCACAATCCGACCTTGGTTCACATATAACTCGCAGACGAAATATCCCACACGACTTTCTTACATTCTTGAAGTTCCAGAGATCTGACGTACTCTCGTATCTTCATAGTACGACTCTCAACTCACATAAGTCACAGTGTGTCATATATTTTATTACGTTTTATATATTTCTTACCCTCTCAAGTGTCTTATGATTTTTTAAAAAAATATTTATACTCACAATTATTCCTCCACACAAAGGTCCTAAATCCTTTTCTATGTCCAATGCATAAAAGAAAGAGTTCATTTATTAATTTATATTCAATAAACTAAATGAAAATAAAATGAATAAAAAAATCTCTTAGATCATTTAAATGTGCTCACTATACAAGTTATATTTATCTTTGAATAGCAATTTTGCTATTGACACTAGAAATCAATTCTAGTTACTACAAGTACTCGCGTCGAGTCTTGTAGACACATCACACCAACAAACAATTTTACCACCAGATTCAAACTACGGTCGAGAGACCGTATCACCAAAACAGAGAAAACCACACTTTCAATATCAAATGCTCAAGGTTTTCCTCCCTGAGACTTAAATGAATCAATCAAAATAATGGTTATATTATATCCATTATCTCACAGAATCAAAATCTTAGTTAAAGGTAAAATGACAAAAGTGCACATATTAATAATCACATTTGACTATTGAGTCAAATTTTCATTGACGGTATTGAATGTGAGCTCTCACTTAAACAAGCAAATGACCTCGGAATTTAATGATTTTTGTATCAAATTGAAGCTCTTGAAATCTAGTTTATAGAAAGGTGTCTCACTTATAAAATCAACATCTAGAAAATTTTATAAAAAAATTTCGAAGTCAACAACTCTAGATTTTTAGTGCCCACTGAACATAGCTCAAAGAAATGTAAATTTCTCCCACTTCCCAAAACTAAATTAACTGAAAATTTTTACAGTTTAAAGTTAACCCCTTTTTCCAAAAAGGTATTTCTTGCTTCCAAATTCATTTTCTATTGTTCCCAGTAAAAATATTACTAACAGCTTAAAATTTTGACATCAAAACAAGGTCCAAAACCATTGGTTTGTTTCTTTTGAAAAAAAATGATTTATAAATTATGCTTGGAATTTTTTTTAATATAAATGGTTAAAAATATTATTTTTTCTAGCTTTTAAAGGTTTAATTAAATTTCAAAAACATTAAGTACACAGGGAGAATTTTAACAAAAACCGAGCCCTGTTCCAGTGAAACCCCAAAACAGGACAGTCCACTTTCGAGCCATAGATTAACCCCAAGATGAAATAATTTGTCAAATATGTCAACATAAAAGTTTTTGAATTTTATGTCTATTTTCATTAAAAACAAATTTTACGAAAAACCGACGGTTAGATCTTTCAAAAATGGAAAAACAGTGAGGATTGTTCCATGCTAAACGAAAGGACAGCCACTGCCAACGAATTTTTAGTTAACAATTTTCAAAGAAAACTTGATCAAAACCATTTTTGAGAAAAAGGTACATGATCTCACTTGTTTCCAGAGCCATTTTCATTCCAATTACAAGATGAAAATGAACTTACTCCTTACATGCAAAGGCTCACAACTACTGCCAAAGAGAATTCAACACCACCCATCCACTTTCAACTCAACAAACAATTCAAACACATCTCAATTCTCAGCAATGGAGGCATGCATGTATGCTATGGTTAAGGCCCCCAGCCCTTAACCATATTCTCAACAAGAAAAGAAAACAAAGAGTCCACAAGAGAGTTCCCTCACCTTGGTTCTTGGTTCCAGCCGAGAGAAAGGAAGAAGAGATGAAGGGGAGACTAGGTAGAGAGGATGAGGGCTGTCAATGGCTTACATGCAAAGCTTCAAGCTCCAAAAATGGCTTCCCCTTCTCTTGTTGGTGTCTCAGCCAAGGAAGGAAAAGAGGTGAGAGAAGAGAGAATTTTGTGTGTGTAAATTTTGCTTGTTCGGAGGATTAGTGAGTGAGTGTGTGAGCTTAGGGGTGTGGCCGTGGGTTTTGGGGTGGTTAGGTGTTGAGTTTAGGCTAGGTGTCAAGCCCTTGCGGCTTGCATGTAGGTTAGTTGTCATGCAATTGAGATTAGAGAGTTTAGTTACTCGATTTAGTTTTCACAGTGTAATTTTACACTATGTAATCGTAAAGAGATGGCTTTTAAAATTTTAAAACTTAATTCCAAACATCTAATTAATTTTATAAAACTTCTTGAAATAAAACTTTTCTAGTAGCTCAAATAAAATTTCCTCTATAAAGAAGTTATTTACAGATAAATTTTATAAGAGTTAACTTGGTGTGCAAGTTACTATAATTTAATACAATTAAAATACTTAAAACCAATTTTCAAACAATAAATTAATTAGTGCACAACAATAGATATTATAAATAATCACTACTAGTAATTAATCTCAGCTCAATTAATTACTAGCAGACATATCAGATAGTCACTCATATTCAAATTTTGAGTACTTGAATATTAAGTACGCATCAAGCTGCACATGGCTAAAAGAAATAAATTATCTTAGGAATTACACAAAATTCTACAGGCAACTTACAGGCAAAAACACAAGAAAGTAGCTAAGAGAATTAATTGTAGGAAATTAATTCCAGAGAGTTACTTACAGAGAAATATATAAATATATGCATATTTGTAAATATATATACATATATATTTATATAACTAAGTTGAAATTTTCAGGGTAGTAATTGATCGTAGGTAATTTAATTACTAATAATAATCTTAGGAATTTAATTACATACACGTTAAGATTTTAAATCCAAATACACACATGAAATTTAATAATTACATAAAACTCTATAAACAAACTTACAGACAATTCATACAGAAAAGTAACTACAAAGAATTAATTCTATAAAATTAATTACAAAGAGTTACTCACAGAGAAACTTTTATTACAAGCAATTAGTTTTCAAGAAATTATCACATAGAAATTGATTACAGAGAACATTATATATATATATATATATATATATATATATATATATATATATATATATATATATATATATATCATTTTATAAATTTTTCCTATTTGACTATTATAACAACTTACTCATGTTTATTTTCCATCATTTTCTTATTTACTCAATTAATTACTAACTATAATTACTCAACACACTTTTTTTTTTTCTTATGTAAAACAAACAAATAAATTTCCATTAATTTCTAATTAAGTTACTTATGTTCCTAATTACTGGGTTGTAATTTTCGGGGTGTTACATTCGTGGTGCCCCGTGGTACAATTTTGGTGTCGGTGGTGCATTTTCGACCATTTGTGCAATTTTCGTGCGAAAATAACACTTTTGGATTTTGGTGCCCTCTGATCCTTGGTGCATTCTTATGCATAAAAAATCATAATGCTTGGAGCACTTTTCAGTTTGGAGGTCCGTGGTGCCCCGTGGTCCAATTTTGGTACCAGGGATGCATTTTCAGCCATTTGTGAAATTTTCGTGTGAAAATAATACTTTTGGTTTTTGGTGCCCCGTGATCCCTGGTGCATTCTTATGCATAAAAAACCATAATGCTCGGATAACTATTAAGTTTTGAGGTCCGAGGTGCCCCGTGGTCATATTTTGGTGCTCGTGGTGCATTTTCGGCCTATTTTACAATTTTCGTGCGAAAATAAGACTTTTGGGTGTTGGTGCCCCGTGATCCCTGGTGCATTCTTATGCATAAAAAACCATAATGCTAGGAGCACTTTTAAGTTTTGAGGATCGAGGTGCCCCGTGGTCCAACTTTGGTGCACGTGGTGCATTTTCGGCCCATTGTGCAATTTCCGTGCGAAAATAAGACTTTTGGGTTTTGGTGCCCGTGATCCCTGGTGCATTCTTATGCATAAAAAACCATAATGCTTAGAACACTTTTCAGTTTTTAGGTCCGAGGTGCCCGTGGTGCATTTTCCTCCCATTGTGCAATTTTCATGCGAAAATAAGACTTTTGGATTTTGGTGCCCCGTGATCCTAGGTGCATTCTTATGCATAAAAAACCATAATTCTTGGAGCAGTTTTCAGTTTTGAGGTCCGTGGTGCCCCGTGGTCAGACTTTGGTGTCTGTGGTGTATTTTCGGCCATTTGTGAAATTTTCGTGCGAAATTAAGACTTTTGATTTTCGGTGACCCGTTATCCCTGGTTTATTATTATGCATAAAAAACCATAATGGTTGGAGCACTTTTCAGTTTTGAGGTCCGACGTTCCCCGTGGTCTAATTTTGGTGCCATAGGTGCATTTTCGGCCGTTTGTGCAATTTTCTTGCGAAAATAAGTCTTTTGGGTTTTGGTGCCCCGTGATCCCTGGTGCATTCCTTTGGTTAAAAAACCATAATGCTTGAAGCGCTTGTTAGTTTTGAGGTCCGTGGTGCCCCGTGGTCCAATTTTGGTGCCGGGGGTGAATTTTCAGCCATTTGTGAAATTTTCGTGCGAAAATAAGACTTTTGGGTTTTTGTTCCCCGTGACCCCTGGTGCATTTTTATGCATAAAAATCCATAATGCTTGGAACACTTTTCATTTTTGAGGTCCGTGGTGCCCCGTGGTCCAATTTTTGTGCCGGTGGTGCATTTTCAGCCATTTGTACAATTTTCGTGTGAAAATAAAACTTTTTGGTTTTGGTGCCCCGTGATCCCTGGTGCATTCTTAAGCATAAAAAACCCTAATGCTCAGAGCACTTTTCAGTTTTGAGGTCCGAGGTGCCCCGTGGTCCAATTTTGGTGTCCGTGGTGCATTTTCGGTACATTGTGCAATTTTCATGCGAAAATAAGACTTTTGGGTTTCGGTGCCCCTTGATCCCTGGTGCATTCTTATGCATAAAAAACATAATTCTAGGAACTCTTTTAAGTTTTGAGGTCCGTGGTGCCCCGTGGTCCAATGTTGCTACCAGTGGTGCATTTTCGGCCATTTGTGCAATTTTCATGCCAAAATAAGACGTTTGGATTTTGGTGCCCCGTGATCCCTGGTGCATTCTTATGCATAAAAAACCATAATGCTCAGAACACTTTTTAATTATGAGGTCTGTTGTGCCTCGTGGTCCAATTTTGGTATCGGTGGTGCATTTTCGGCCATTTGTGCAATTTTCATGCGAAAATAAGACGTTTGGGTTTTGGTGCCCCATGATCCATGGTGCATTCTTATGCATAAAAACCAAAATACTTGGAGAACTTTTAAGTTTTGAGGTTCGAGGTGCCCCGTGGTCCAATTTTGGTGCCCGTGGTGCATTTTCGGCCTATTATGCAATTTTCGTGCGAAAATAAGACTTTTGGGTTTTGGTGCCCCGTGATCCCTGGTGCATTCTTATGCATAAAAAACCATAATGCTCGGAGAACTTTTAAGTTTTGAGGTCCGAGGTGCCTCATTGTCTAATTTTGGTTCCCGTGGTACATTTTCGACCCATTGGGCAATTTTCGTGCGAAAATAAGACTTTTGGATTTTGGTGCCACGTGATCCCTGGTGCATTCTTATGCATAAAAAAACATAATGCTTGGAACACTTTTCAGTTTTGAGGTCCGTGGTGTCCCGTGGTCCAATGTTGGTGCCGATGGGGCATTTTCGACCATTTGTGCAATTTTGATGCGAAAAAAAGAATGCACAATGGGCCGAAAATGCACCATCTGCACCAAAATTGTACCACAGGGCACCATGGACCTCAAAACTTAAAAGTTCTCCGAGCATTATGATTTTTTCTGCATAAGAATGTACCAGGCATCACGGGGCACCAAAATCCAAACGTCTTATTTTCGGATGAAAATTGCATAAATGGCCGAAAATGCACCATCGGCATGTAAATTGGACCACGGGGCACCACGGACCTCAAAACTGAAAAGTGTTCCAAGCATTATGTTTTTTTATGCATAAGAATGCACCAGGGATCACGTGCCACCAAAACCCAAAAGTCTTATTTTCGCACGAAAATTGCACAATGGGTCGAAAATGCACCACGGGCACCAAAATTAGACAACGGGGCAATTCAGACCTCAAAACTTAAAAGTTCTCCAAGCATTATGGTTTTTTATGCTTAAGAATGCAGCAGGGATCATGGGGCACCAAAACCCAAACGTCTTATTTTCGCATGAAAATTGCACAAAGGGTCGAAAATGCACCACCGGTACCAAAATTGGACCACGAGGCACGACGGACCTCAAAATTGAAAAGTGTTCTAAGCATTATGGTTTTTTATGCATAAGAATGCACCGGGGATCACGTGGCACCAAATCCCAAAAGTCTTATTTTCGCATGAAAATTGCACAAATGGCCGAAAATGCACCATCGGCACCAAAATTGGACCACGGGGCACCTCGGACCTCAAAACTTAAAAGTTCTCCGAGCATTATAGATTTTTATGCATTAGAATGCACCAGGGATAACGGGGCGCCAAAACCCAAAAGTCTTATTTTCGCTCAAAAATTGCATAAATGGCCGAAAATGCACCATCGGCACCGAAATTGGACCACGGGGCACCACGGACCTCAAAACTGAAAAGTTCTCAGAGCATTATGGTTTTTTATGCATAAAAATACACCAGGGATCACGGGGCACCAAAACCCAAAAGTCTTATTTTTGCACGAAAATTGCACAATGGTCCGAAAATGCAACACGGACACCAAAATTAAACCACGGGGCACCAAGGGCCTAAATACCTAAAAGTGGTTCGAGCATTATGTTTTTGTATGCATTAGAATGCACCAGGGATCACGGGGCACCAAAATCCAAAAGTCTTATTTTCGCACGAAAATTGCAGAATGGGCCGAAAATGCACCACGGACACCAAAATTGGACCACGGGGCACCTGGTACCCAATACTTAAAAATGTTCTGAACATTATGGTTTTTTATGCATAGGAATGTACCAGGGATCACGGGGCACCAAAACCCAAAAGTCTTATTTTCGCACAAAAATTGTAGAATGGGTCGAAATGCACCACAGGCACCAAAATTGGACGACCGGCCACCTCAGACCTCAATACTTAAAAGTGGTCCGAGCATTATAGTTTTTTATGCATAAGAATGCACAAGGGATCATGTGGCACCAAAACCCAAAAGTCTTATTCTCACACGAAAGTTGCACAATGGGCCGAAAATGCACCACTGGCACCAAAATTGGACGACGGGCCACCTCGGACCTCAATACTTAAAAGTGGTCCGAGCAATATAGTTTTTCATGCATAAGAATGCACCAGGGATCACGGGGCCCCAAAACCCAAATGTCTTATTTTCGCACGAAAATTCCACAAATGGCCGAAAATGCTCCACCGGCATGTAAATTGGACCACGGGGCACCACGGACCTCAAAACTGAAAAGTGTTCCAAGCATTATGTTTTTTTATGCATAAGAATGCACCAGGGATCACGTGCCACCAAAACCCAAAAGTCTTATTTTCGCACGAAAATTGCACAATGGGTCGAAAATGCACCACAGGCACCAAAATTAGACAACGGGGCAATTCAGACCTCAAAACTTAAAAGTTCTCCAAGCATTATGGTTTTTTATGCTTAAGAATGCAGCAGGGATCATAGGGCACCAAAACCCAAACGTCTTATTTTCGCATGAAAATTGCACAAAGGGTCGAAAATGCACCACCGGTACCAAAATTGGACCACGAGGCACGACGGACCTCAAAATTGAAAAGTGTTCTAAGCATTATGGTTTTTTATGCATAAGAATGCACCGGGGATCACGTGGCACCAAATCCCAAAAGTCTTATTTTCGCATGAAAATTGCACAAATGGCCGAAAATACACCATCGGCACCAAAATTGGACCACGGGGCACCTCGGACCTCAATACTTAAAAGTGGTCCGAGCAATATAGTTTTTCATGCATAAGAATGCACCAGGGATCACGGGGCGCCAAAACCCAAAAGTCTTATTTTCGCTCAAAAATTGCATAAATGGCCGAAAATGCACCACCGGCACCAAAATTAGACCACGGGCCACCACGAACATCAAAACTGAAAAGTGCTCCTAGAATTATGGTTTTTGATGCATAAGAAAGCACCAGGGATCATGGGGCACCTCGGACCTCAATACTTAAAAGTGGTCCCAGCATTATGGATTTTTATGCATTAGAATGCACCAGGGTTCACGGGGCACCAAAACCCAAAAGTCTTATTTTCGCTCAAAATTGCATAAATGGCCGAAAATACACCACCGGCACAAAAATTGGACCATGGGGCACCACGGACCTCAAAACTGAAAAGAGTTCCGAGCATTATGGTTTTTTATGCATAAGAATGCACCAGGGATCACGAGGAACCAAAACCCAAAAGTCTTATTTTTGCACGAAAATTGCACAATGGGTCGAAAATGCACCACGGATACCAAAATTGGACCACGGGGCACCACGAACCTCAATACTTAAAAGTGCTCCGAGCATTATGGTTTTTTATGCATTAGAATGCACCAGGGATCACAGGACACCAAAACCCAAAAGTCCTATTTTCTAACAAAAATTGCACATATGGCCGAAAATGCGCCATCTGCGCCAAAATTGGACCACAGGGCACCATGGACCTCAAAACTGAAAAGAGTTCCGAGCATTATGGTTTTTTATGCATAAGAATGCACCAGGGATCATGGGACACCAAAACCCAAAATTCTTATTTTCGCAAGAAAATTGCAAAATGGGCCGAAAATACACCACGAGCACCAAAATTGGACCACGTGGCACCTCGAACCTCAATACTTAAAAGTTCCCTGAGCATTATGGTTTTTTATGCATAAGAATGCACTAGGGATCACGGGGCACCCAAATCCAAAAGTCTAATTTGCGTACGAAAATTGCATAAATGGCTGAAAATGCACCACCGGCATGAAAATTGGACCACTGCGCACCATGAACCTCAAAACCGAAATGTGTTCCGAGTATTATGGTTTTTTATACAAAACAATGCAGCAAGGATCATGGGGCACCAAAATCCAAAACTCTTATTTTCGCACGAAAATTGCACAATGGGCTAAAATGCATCACGAGAACCAAATGTGGGCACCGGGGCACCGCAGACCTAAAAATTGAAAAGAGTTCCGAGCATTATGGTTTTTTATGGATAAGAATGCACCAGGGATCACGGGCACCAAAATCGAAAAGTCTTATTTTTGCACAAAAATATCACAAATGGCCGAAAATGCACCACCAGCACCAAAATTGGACCACGGGGCACCACGGACGTCAAAACTGAAAAGTGCTCCAAGCATTATGGTTTTTTCTGCATAAGAATGCACCAGGGATCACGGGGCACCAAAACCGAAAAGTCTTATTTTCGCACAAAAATTGCACAATGGGCCGAAAATGCACCACGGGCACCAAAATTGGAGCACGGGGCACCTCGAACCTCAATACTTAAAAGTGGTCAGAAAATTATAGTTTTGTATGCATAACAATGCACCTGGGATCACAGAGCACCAAATCCCAAAAGTCTTATTTTCGCACAAAAATTGCACAATGGGCCGAAAATGCACCACGGGGCACCTCGGACCTCAATACTTAAAAGTGGTCAGAGAATTATAGTTTTGTATGCATAACAATACACCTGGGATCACAGAGCACCGGCACCAAAAGTGTACCACGAACCTCAAAACTCAAAAGTGTTCGGAGCATTAAGATTTTTTATGCATAAGAATGCGCCAGGGATTTTGGGGCACCAAAACCCAAAAGTATTATTTTCGCACGAAAATTGCACAATGGGCCGAAAATGCACCATGGGAATCAAAATTGGACCATCGGGCACCTCGAACCTCAATATTGATAAGTGCTCAGAGCATTGTGGTTTTTTATGCTTAAGAATGCACTACGGATCATGGGCCACCAAAACCCAAAAGTCTTATTTTCCCATGAAAAATTGCACAAATGGAAAAAAATGCGCCACCGGCACCAAAACTGTTCCACAGGGCACCGCGAACCTCAAAACTGAAAAGTGTTTCGAGCGTTATGGTTTTTTATGCATAAGAATGCACCAGGGATCAAGGGGTCCCAAAATTGGACGACGGGGCACCCGGACCTCGAAACTTAAAAGTGCTTCGAGCATTATGGTTTTTTGGGCAACGAATGCACCAGGGATCACGGGGCACCAAAACCAAAAAGTCTTATTTTCGCACGAAAATTTCACAAATGGCTGAAAATGCACCACCGAGATCAAAATTGGACTACGGGGGCACCACGGACCTCAAATTTGAAAAGTGCTCTAAGTATTATCCTCTTTTATGTATAAGACTACACCAGGGATCACAGGGCACCAAAACCCAAAAGTCTTATTTTCGCACCAAAATCGCACAATGGGTCGAAAATGCACCACGGGCACCAACATTAGAGCACGGGCAACCTCGGACCTCAAAACTGAAAAGTGCTCCAAGCATTATGGTTTTTTATGCATAAGAAAGCACTAGGGATAACGGGGCACGAAAACCCAAAAGTCTTATTTTCACACGAAAATTGCTCAAATGGACGAAAATGCTTTACTGGCACCAAAATTGGACCCCGAGGCACCACGGACTTAAAAACTGAAAATTGTTCCGAGCATTATGGTTTTTTATGCATAAGAATGCACCAGGTATCACAGGACACCAAAATCCAAAAGTCTTATTTTCACACGACAATTACACAACGGGCCGAAAATGCTCCAAAGGCACCAAAATTGGACCATGGGGCACCTCGGACCTCAAAATAGAAAAGTGCTCCGAGCATTATGGTTTTTTATGCATAAGAATGCACCAGGGATCATGGGGCACCAAAATCCAAAAGTCTTATTTTCGCACAAAAATTGCTCAAATGGCCGAAAATGGATTGCTGGCACCAAAATTGGACCCCGGGGAACTGCGGACATAAAAACTGAAAAGTGTTTCGAGCATTATGATTTTTATGCATAAGAATGCTCCAGGGATCATGGGGCACCAAAACTCAAAAGTCTTATTTTCGCACGAAAATTACATAATGGGCCGAAAATGCACCATGGGGCACCTCGGACCTCAATACATAAAAGTGCTCCGAGCATTATGGTTTTTTATGCATAAGAATAAACCAGGGATCACGGGGCACCAAAACCCAAAAGTCTTATTTTCGCACGAAAATTGCTGAAATGGCCGAAAATGCACCACTAGCACCAAAATTGGACCACGAGGCACCTCGGACCTCAAAACTGAAAAGGGCTCTAAGCATTATGGTTTTTTATGCATATGAATGAACCACGGATCACGGGGCACCCAACCCCAAAAGTCTTATTTTCGCACAACAATTACACAACGGGTCGAAAATGCTCCACGGGCACCAAAATTGGACAATGGGGCACCTCGGACCTCAAATCAGAAAAGTGTTCCGAGCATTATGGTTTTTATGCATAAGAATGCACCAGGGATCACAGGGAACCAAAACCCAAAAGTCTTATTTTCGCACGAAAAATGCACAAATGGACCGAAAATGCACCATCGGCACCAAAATTGGACCACGGGGCACCTGGTACCTAATACTTAAAAATGTTCTGAACATTATGGTTTTTTATGCATAGGAATGCACCAGGGATCATGGGGCACCAAAACCCAAAAGTCTTATTTTCGCACAAAAATTGTAGAATGGGTCGAAATGCACCACAGGCACCAAAATTGGACGACAAGGCACCTCAGACCTCAATACTTAAAAGTGGTCCGAGCATTATAGTTTTTTATGCATAAGAATGCACAAGCGATCACGTGGCACCAAAACCCAAAAGTCTTATTCTCGCACGAAAATTGCACAATGGGCCGAAAATGCACCACTGGCACCAAAATTGGACGACGGGGCACCTCGGACCTCAATACTTAAAAGTGGTCCGAGCAATATAGTTTTTCATGCATAAGAATGCACCAGGGATCACGGGGCCCCAAAACCCAAATGTCTTATTTTCGCACGAAAATTCCACAAATGGCCGAAAATGCACCACCGGCATCAAAATTGGACCACGGGGCACCATGAACATCAAAACTGAAAAGCGCTCCTAGAATTAAGATTTTTGATGCATAAGAAAGCACCAGGGATCATGGGGCACCACAACCCAGAAGTCTTATTTTTGCACGAAAATTGCACAATGGGCCAAAAATGCCCCACGGGCACCAAAATTGGACGACGGGGCTCCTCAGAGCTCGATACATAATAGTGGTCCCAACATTATAGTTTTTTATGCATAAGAATGCACCATAGATCAGGGGGCACCAAAACCCAAAAGTCTTTTTTTTCGCGCGAAAATTGCACAAATGGCCGTAAATGCTCCAATGGCACGAAACTGTAAAGTGTTTCGTGCATTATGGTTTTTTATGCATGAGAATGCACCAGTGATCACGGGGCTCCCAAACCCAAAAGTCTTTTTTTTCATATGAAAATTGCACATTGGGCAGAAAATAAACCACTGGAACCAAAATTGGACCACAGTGCACCTCGGACCTCAAAACTGAAAAGTGCTCCGAGCGTTGTGGTTTTTTATGCATAAGAATGCACTCGGGATCACGGGGCACCAAAACCCAAAGTCTTATTTTCGCACGAAAATTGCACAATGGGCTTAAAATGCACCACGGTCACCAAAATTGGACCACGGGGAACCTCGGACATCAATACTTAAAAGTGCTTCGAGAATTATGGTGTTTTATGCATAAGAATGCACCAGGGATCACGGGGCACAAAAACCCAAAAGTCTTATTTTCGCTCGAAAATTGCACCAAAGGGCAAAAATGCACCACCGGCATCAGAATTGGACCACGGTGCACCCCGGACCTCAAAATTTTAAAGTGTTTCGTGCATTATGGTGTTTTATGCATAAGAATGCACCATGGATCATGGGGCTCCAAAACTCAAAAGTCTTCTTTTAACATGACCATTGCACATTGGGCAGAAAATGCACCACCGACACCAAAATTGGACCACGGTGCACCTCGGACCTCAAAACTGACAAGTGCTCCGAGCATTATGGTTTTTTAAGCATAAGAATGCACTAGGGATCATGGGGCACCAAAACCGAAAAGTCTTATAATCGCACGAAAATTGTACAAATGGGCGAAAATGCAGCACCGGCACCAAAATTGGACCACGGGGCACCTCAGAACTGAAAACTAAAAAGTGTTGCAAGCATTATGGTTTTTTATGCATAAGAATGCACTAGGGATCACGAGGCACCAAAACCCGATTGTCTTATTTTCGCAAGAAAATTGTACAATGGGCCGAAAATGCACCACGGGCACCAAAATTGGACAACGGCGCACCTCGGACCTAAATACTTAAAACTGGTCCGTGCATTATAGTTTTTTCTGCATAAGAATGCCCCAGGGACCACGAGGCACCCAAACCTGAAAGTCTTATTTTTGCATGAAAATTGTACAATGGGCCAAAAATGCACCACGGGCACCAAAATTGGACCACGGGGCACCTCGGAGCTAAATACTTAAAAGTGGTCCAAGCATTATAGTTTTTTATGCATAAGAATGCACCAGGGATCATGGGGCACCAAAACCCAAAAGTCTTATTTTCGCACGAAAATTGCACAAATGGTCGAAAATGCACCACCGACACCAAAATTGGACGACAGTGCACCCTGAACCTCAAAACTGTAACGTGTTTCGAGCATTATGGTTTTTTATGCACAAGAATGAACTAGGGATCATGGGGCACCATAACCGAAAAGTCTTTTTTTCACATGAAAATTGCACATTGGGCAGAAAATGCACCATGGGCACCAAAATTGGACCACGGTGCACCTCGGACCGCCAAATTGAAAAATGCTCCGAGTATTATGGTTTTTTATGCATAAGAATGCACTAGGGATCACGAGGCACCAAATCCCAAAAGTCTTTTTTTCGCACGAAAATTGCACAATCGGCCGAAAATGCAACACGGTCAACAAAATTGGACCACAGGGCACGTCGGACCTCAATGCTTAAAAGTTGTCCGAGCATTATAGTTTTTTATGCATAAGAATGCACCAGGGATCACGGGGCACCAAAACCCAAAAGTCTTATTTTCGCACGAAAATTGAACAAATGGCTGAAAAATGCACCACCATCACCAAAATTGGACCACGGTGCACCCCGGACGTAAAAACTGTAAAGTGTTCCAAGCATTATGGTTTTTATACATATACATAAGAATGTACCAGCGATCACGGGGCACCAAAATCCAAAAGTCTTTTTTCACATGAAAATTGCACATTGGGCAGAAAATGCACCATGGGCACCAAAATTGGAGCACGGGGCACCTCTAAACTCAATACTTAAAAGTGGTTCGAGCATTATAGATTTTCATGTATAAGAATGCACCAGGGATCATGAGGCACCCAAACCTGAAACTCTTATTTTCGCACGAAAATTGTGCAATGGGCCGAAAATGCACCACGGGCACCAAATTTGGAGCACGAGGCACCTCGGACCTCAATGCTTAAAAGTCGTCCGAGCATTATAGTTTTTTATGTATAAGAATGCACTAGGGATCACAGGGCACAAAAACCCAAAAGTCTTATTTTCGCACGAAAATTGCACAAATGGCCGAAAATGCACCACCAGCACCAAAATTGGACCACGATGCACCCCGGACCTCAAAACTGTAAAGTGTTCCAAGCATTATGGTTTTTTATACATATACATAAGAGTGCACTAGCGATCACGAGGCACAAAAACCCAAAAGTCTTTTTTTCACATGAAAATTGCATATTGGGCAGAAAATGCACCATGGGCACCAAAATTGGACCACGGGGCACCTCGGACCTCAATACTTAAAAGTGGTTTGGGCATTATAGTTCTTTATGTATAAGAATGCACCAGGGATCATGAGGTACCCAAACCTGAAAGTCTTATTTTTGCACGAAAATTGTACAATGGGCCAAAAATGCACCACGGGCACCAAAATTGGACCACGGGGCACCTCGGACCTAAATACTTAAAAGTGGTCTGATCATTATAGATTTTTCTGCATAAGAATGTACCAGGGACCACGAGGCACCCAAAACCTGAAAGTCTTATTTTCGTACGAAAATTGTACAATGGGCCGAAAATGCACCACGGGCACATAAATTGGACCGCGGGGCACCTCGGACCTAAATACTTAAAAGTGGTCCAAGAATTATAGTTTTTTATGCATAAGAATGCACCAGGGATCACGGGGCACCAAAACCCAAAAGTCTTATTTTCGTACAAAAATTGCACAAATGGTCGAAAATGCACCACCGGCACCAAAATTGGACCACAGTGAACCCCAAACCTCAAAATTGTAAAGTGTTCCGAGCATTATGGTTTTTTATGCAGAAGAATGCACCAGGGATCACGGGGCACCACAACCCAAAAGTCTTTTTTTCACATGAAAATTGCACATTTGGCAGAAAATGCACCTTGGGCACCAAAATTGGACCACGGTGCATCTCGGAACTCCAAATTGAAAAGTACTCTGAGCATTATGGTTTTTTATGCATACGAATGCACTAGGGATCACGGGGCACCAAATCCCAAAAGTCTTATTTTCGCACGAGAATTCCACAATGGGCCAAAAATGCACCACGGGGCACCTCGGACCTCAATGCTTAAAAGTGGTCCGAGCATTATAGTTTTTTATGCATAAGAATGCACCAGGGATCACGGGGCACCAAAACCCAAAAGTCTTATTTTCACACGAAAATTGTAGAAATGGCTGAAAATGCACCACCATCACCAAAATTGGACCATGGTGCACCCCGGACCTCAAAACTGTAAAGTGTTCCAAGAATCATGGTTTTTATACATATACATAAGAATGCACCAGCGATCACGGGTGGTACCAAAACCCAAAAGTCTTTTTTTCACATGAAAATTGCACATTGGGCAGAAAATGCACCATGGGCACCAAAATTGGACCACGGCGCACCTCGGACCTCAATACTTAAAAGTGGTCTAAAAGTTATAGTGTTTTATGTATAAGAATGCACCAGGGACCACGAGGCACCAAAACCCAAAAGTCTTATTTTTGCACGAAAATTGTACAAATGGCCGAAAATACACCACCGGCACCAAAATTGGACCACGGTGCACCCCGATCCTCAAAATTGTAAAGTGGTCCGAGCATTATCATTTTTTATGCATAAGAATGCACCAAGGATCACAGGCACCATAACCCAAAAGTCTTTTTTCACATGAAAATTGCACATTGGCCAGAAAATGCACCATGGGCACCAAAATTGGACCACGGTGCACCTTGGACCTCCAAATTGAAAAGTGCTCCAAGTATTATAGTTTTTTTATGCATAAGAATGCACCAGGGATCACGGGGCACCAAAACCCAAAAGCCTTATTTTCGCACGAAAATTGGACAAATGGCCGAAAATGCACCACCATCAACAAAATTGGACCACGGTGCACCCCGGACCTCAAAACTGTAAAGTGTTCCAAGCATTATGGTTTTTATACATATACATAAGAATGCACCAGCGATCATGGGGAACCAAAACCCAAAAGTCTTTTTTTCACATGAAAATTGCACATTGGGCAAAAAATGCACCATTGGCACCAAAATTGGACCACGGGGCACCTCGGACCTCAATACTTAAAAGTGGTCTGAGCGTTATAGTTTTTTATGTATAAGAATGCACCAGGGATTACACGGCACCAAAAGCTAAAAGTCTTATTTTCGCACAAAAATTGTACAAATGACCGAAATTGCACCACCGGCACCAAAATTGGACCACGGGGACACCTCGGACCTCAATACTTTAAAGTGCTTCGAGCATTATGGTTTTTTATGCATAAGAATGCACTAGGGATCACAGGGCACCAAAACCCAAAAGTCTTATCGTCGCACGAAAACTGCACAAATGGCCAAAAATTCATCACCGGCACATAAATTAGACCACGGGGCACCACGAGCCTCAAAACTGAAAAGTGTTCAGAGCATTATGGTTTTTTATGCATAGGAATAGACCAGGGATCACGGGGCACCAAAACCTGAAAGTCTTATTTTTGTAAGAAAATTGCACAATTGGCCGAAAATGCACCAAGAGCGCCGAAATTGGACCATGGGGCACCTCGGACCTCAATACTTAAAACTGGTATGAGCATTATAGTTTTTTATGCATAAGAATGCACCAGGGATCACGGGGCACCAAAATCCAAAAGTCTTTTTTTGACATGAAAATTGCACATTGGGACGAATGTGCACCATGGGCACCAAAATTGGACCACGGTGCACCTTGGACCTCAAAATTGAAAAGTGCTCTAAGCATTATGGTTTTTTATGCATAAGAATGCACTAGCGATCATTGGGCACCAAAACTCAAAAGTCTTATTTTGGCACGAAAATTGCACAATGGGCCGAAAAAGCACCACGGGGACGAAAATTGGACCACAGGGCACCTCGGACATAAATACTTAAGAATGCACCAGGGATCACGGGGCACCAAAACCCAAAAGTCTTTATTCACACGAATATTGCACAAATGGCCGAAAATGCACCACGGGCACCAAAATTGGACCACGGGGCACTAGGAACCTCAAAACTGAAAGGTGTATTGAGCATTATGGTTTTCTATGCATAGGAATGCACTAGGGAATGCAGGCCACCAAAACCCAAAAGTCTTATTTTCGCACGAAAATTGCACAATGTGCCGAAAATGCACCATGGCCACCAAAATTGGACCACCGGGCACCTCGGACCTCAAAACTAAAAGTCCTCCATGCAATTTTTGTGCCCGTGATGCATTTTCAACCCATTGTGCGAATTTTGTGCGAAAATAAGACTTTTGGGTTTTGGTGCCCCGTGATCCCTAGTGTATTCATATGCATAAAAAATCGTAATGCTTGAAGCACTTTTCAGTTTTGAGGTCTGAGGTGCTCCTTGGTCCAATTTTGGTGCCCGTGCTATATTTTCGGCCCATTGTGCAATTTTCGTGCAAAAATATGACTTTTGGATTTTGGTGCCCCTTGATCCCTGTGCATTCTTATGCATATAAAACCATAATGCTCAGAATTGTTTTCAGTCTTGAAATTCGTGGTGCCCCGTGTTCCAATTTTGGTGCCGGTGGTGCATAGTCGGCCATTTATGCAATTTTCATGCGAAAATAACCCTTTTGGGTTTTGGTGCCCCGTGATCCCTGGTGCATTCTAATGCATAAAAAAGCATAATTCTTGGAGCACTTTTCAGTTTTGAGGTCTGCTGTGCCCCGTGGTCCAACTTTGGTGCTTGTGGCATTTTCGGCCATTTGTGAAAATTTCGTGTGAAAATAAGACTTTTGGGTTTTGGTGCCCCGTGATCCCTGGTTTATTCTTATGCATGAAAAACCACAATGCTTAGAAAACATTTTAGTTTTGGGGTCTGTGGTGCCCCGTGGTCCAATTTTGGTGCCGGGGGTGCATTGTCGGCCATTTGTGCAATTTTCGTGTGAAAATAAGACTTTTGGGTTTTTGTGCCCCATGATCCCTGGTGCATTCTTATGCATAAAAAACCATAATGCTTGGAGCACTTTTCAGTTTTGAGGTCAGAGGTGCACCGTGGTCCAATTTTGGTGCTCGTGGTGCATTTACGGCTCTTTGTGCAATTTTCGTGCGAAAATAAGACTTCTGGATTTTGGTGCCCCGGGATCCTTGGTGCATTCTTATGCATAAAAAACCGTAATGCTCAGAACAGTTTTTAGTCTTGAGATTGGTGGTGCCCGGTGGTCTAATTTTTGTGTCGAGGTTCCATTTTCGGCCATTTGAACAATTTTCGTGCGAAAATTAGACTTTTGGATTTTGGTGGCCTGTGATCCCTGGTGCATTCTTAAGCATAAAACACCATAATGGTCGGAGCACTTTTCAGTTTTGAGGTATGAGGTGCCCCATGGTCCAATTTTGGTGCCTGTGGTGCATTTTTGGCCATTTGTGAAATTTTAGTGCGAAAATAAGACTTTTGGGTTTTGGTGCCCTATGAAACTTGGAGCATCCTTATGCATAAAAAACCATAATGCTTGGAACACTTTTCTATTTTGAGGTCAGAGGTGCACCGTGGTCCAATTTTGGTGCTTGTGGTGCATTTTCAACCCATTACGCAATTTTTATGCGAAAATAAGACTTTTGGGTATTGGTGCCACGTGATCCTTGAAGCATTCTTATGCATAAAAAACTATAATGCTCAAAGCTCTTTTCAGTTTTGAGGACCGAGGTGCCCCGTGGTCCAATTTTGGTGCATGTGGTGCATTCTTGGCCCATTGTGCAATTTTCGTGCGAAAATAAGACTTTTGGGTTTTGGTGCCCCGTGATCCTTGGTGCATTCTTATGCATAAAAAACCATAATGCTCAGAGCACTTTTAAGTTTTGAGGTCCGAGGTACCCCGTGGTCCAATTTTGGTGCCTGTGATGCATTTTTGGCCCATTGTACAATTTTCGTGCGAAAATAAAACTTTTTGGTTTTGGTGCCCTGTGATCCCTGGGGCATTGTTATGCATAAAAACCATAATGCTCAAAGCTCTTTTCAGTTTTGAGGTCCGAGGTGCCCCGTGATCCCATTTTGGTGCATGTGGTGCATTCTCGGCCATTTGTGTAATTTTCGTGCGAAAATAAGACATTTGGGTTTTGGTGCCCTGTAAATCCTAGTGTATTCTTATGCATAAAAAACCATAATGCTTAGAGCACTTTTAAGTTTTCAGGTCTGAGGTGGCCCGTGGTCCAATTTTGGTGCCCGTGATGCATTTTCGGCCCATTGTGCAATTTTCATGTGATAGTAAGAATTTTAGGTATTGGTGCCACGTGATCCCTGGTGCATTCTTATGCATAAAAAACCATAATGGTCAAAGCTCTTTTCAGTTTTGAGGTCCGAGGTGCCCCGTGGTCCAATTTTGGTGCATGTGGTTCATTCTCGGCTATTTGTGTAATTTTCGTGCGAAAATAAGACTTTTGGGTTTTGGTGCCCTGTGAATCCTAATGCAATCTTATGCATAAAAAACTATAATGCTTGGAGCACTTTTCAGTTTTGAGGTCCGTGGTGTCCAGTGGTCAAATTTTGTTGCCCGTGGAGCATTTTCGGCACATTGTGCAATTTTCGTGCAAAAATAAGACTTTTGGGTTTTGGTACCCCTTGATCCATGGTGCATTCTTATGCATAAAAAACCATAATGCTTGTAGCACTTTTCAGTTTTCAGGTCCGTGGTGCCCCGTGGTACAATTTTGGTGTCGGTGGTGCATTTTCGGCCAATTGTGCAATTTTCGTGTGAAAGTAAGACTTTTAGGTTTTGGTGCCCCGTGATCCCTGGTGCATTCTTATGCATAAAAAACCATAATGCTCGGATAACTTTTCAGTTTTGAGGTCCGTGGTGCCTCGTGGTCCAATTTTGGTGCCGGTGGTTCATTTTCGGCCATTTGTGCAATTTTCGTGCGAAAGTAAGACTTTTGGGTTTTGGTGCCCCGTGATCCTTGGTGCATTTTTATGCATAAAAAATCATAATGCTTAGAGAACTTTTCAGTTTTGAGGTCCGTGGTGTCCAGTGGTCCAATTTTGGGGCCGAGTGGTGCAATTTTGTCCCACAGTGCAATTTCCGTACCAAAATAAGACTTTTGGATTTTTGTGCCCCATGATCCTTGGGTATTCTTCATAAAAAACCATATTTCTCAGAGCACTTTTCAGTTTGGAGGACCATGGTACCCTATGGTCCAATTTTAGTGCCCATGGTACATTTTCTGCCGATTATGCAATTTTCGTGCAAAAATAAGACTTTTGTGTTTTGGTGCCCCATGATCCCTAGTGCATTATTATGCCTAAAAAACCATAATGCTTGAAACACTTTTCATTTTTGAGGTCCGAGGTGTCCCGTGGTCTAATTTTTATGCCCGTGGTGCATTTTCGGCCATTTGTGAGATTTTCGTGCGAAAATAAGACATTTGGGTTTTGGTGCCCCGTGATCCTTGGTGCATTCTTATGCATAAAAAATCTTGATGCTCGGAACACTTTTCAGTTTTGAGGTCCGGGGTGCCCCGTGGTCCAATTTTGGTGCTGGTGGTGCAATTTCGGCCATTTGTGTAATTTTCGTGCGAAAATAAGACTTTTAGATTTTGATACCGCATGATACTTGGTGCATTCTTATACATAAAAAACCATAATGCTCGGAGAACTTTTATGTTTTGAGGTCTGAGATGCCCCGTGGTCCAATTTTGGTGCCCGTGGTGCATTTTCAGCCCATTGTGCAATTTTCGTGAGAAAATAAGACTTTTGGGCTTTGGTGCCCCATGATCCCTGGTGCATTCTTATACATAAAAAACCCTAATTCTTAGACGCTTTTCAATTTAGAGGTTTGTGGTGCCCCGTGGTCCAATTTTGGTGCCGGTGGTGCATATTTGGCCATTTGTGCAATTTTCATGCGAAAATATGACTTTTAGGTTTTGGTGCCCCGTGATCCTTGGTGGATTCTGATATATAAAAAGCCGTAATGCTTGGAGTACTTTTCAGTTTTGAAGTCCATGGTGCCCCGTGGTCTAATTTTGGTGCTTGTGGTGCATTTTCGGCCATTTGTGAAATTTTCGTTTGAAAATAAGACTTTTGGATTTTGGTGCCCCATGATGCCTGGTGCATTCTTATGCATATGAAACTATAATGCTTAGTGAACTTTTAAGTTTTGAGGTCCGAGGAGCCCCATGGTTAAATTTTGGTGCCCGTGGTGCATTTTCGGCCTATTGTGCAATTTTCGTGTGAAAATAAGACTTTTGGATTTTGGTGCCCGTGATCCCTGGTGCATTCTTATGCATAAAAAACCATAATGCTTGGAACACTTTTCAGTTTAGAGGTCCGTGGTGCCCCGTGGTCCAATTTTGGTGTCGGTGGTGCATTTTCAGCCATTTGTGCAATTTTCATGCGAAAATAAGACTTTTGGGTTTTGGTGCCCTATGATCCTTGGTGCATTCTTATGTGAAAAAAACCATAATGCTCGGAGCACTTTTCAGTTTTGAGGTCTGTGGTGCCCCGTGGTCCAATTTTGGTGCCGGTGGTGCATTTTTGGCCATTTTTGCAATTTTTGTGCGAAAATAAGACTTTTGGGTTTTGGTGCCCGTGATCCCTGGTGCATTCTTATGCATAAAAAACCATAATGCTTGGAACACTTTTCAGTTTAGAGGTCTGTGGTGCCCCGTGGTCCAATTTTGGTGCCCGTGGTGCATTTTCGGCCTATTGTGCAATTTTCGTGCGAAAATAAGACTTTTGGGGGATACCAGAATCCCAACCCAAACCACAACAACAACTTAGAGTGCTATAGGTGTGGAGGACCACATCTAGCAAGGAACTGCAACCAATCACAAGTTGTTATCTTTAACAACTGTGGGAAAATAGGGCATGCAACCAAGAACTGTTAGGCTGCGCCGAGGATCACCAGAGGTGTTGAAAATGTGGTGAAGGACAATCAAGGGAGACCAAGGGTAGCTGCGAAGGTATTTGCTATGAGTGGCTCTGAGGTCACTGCATCTGATGACCTAATCCAAGGTTAGTAAATTTCGGGGACGAAATTTCTAAAAGGGTGGGAGAGTTGTAACACCCTGAAAATTTCAACTCAGTTATATAAGTATATACGTATATATATTTATAAATATGTATATATTTATATAATTCTCTGTAAGTAACTCTCTGGAATTAATTTTCTACAATTAATTCTCTGTAGTTACTTTCTTGTGTTTTTGTTTGTAAGTTGCTATAAAATTCTATGTGATTGAATTGTTTATGTTGTGTATTTATTTATTTAATTGTGCAGTGTAATATGTACTTAATGATCAAGTACGTATATTGTCTGTGTATGCTTATCTGTTATACCTACTAGTAATTAATTGAGCTGAGATTAATTACTAGTAGTAAAGTATTTATAATATCTATTGCTATGCACTAATTAATCTATTGTTTGCAAATTGGTTTTAAGTGTTTTAATTATATTAAATTCTAGTAACTTGCACACCAAGTTACCTCTTATAAAGTTTATCGGTAAATAATTTCTTTACAGAGGAAATTTTATTTGAGCTACTAGAAAAGTTTTTATTACTAGAAGTTTTATAAAATTAATTAGATGTTTGAAATTAAGTTTTAAAATTTTAAAACACACCTTTTTACGATTACACAGTATAAAATTACACTGTGTAAATTAAATTGAGTAACCAAAGTCCCTAATCCTAAGCTAATGACACAACATTACATGCAAAGCCTAAACTAATGACACCTAAGCTAATGCATACATGCGTGTCATCTATGATCAACACCTAAGCATCACTAAGACAACACCTAATCCTATGCACTTAACCTAAGCTTGACACCTAGCTACCCAAAACCCCACGGCCAAACCCAACAACACAACACTAATCTCACTTTCTCTCACTCACCTAAACACCAAACTTAATCTCCAAGTTTTGAACAAGAAAAAAAAATTCTCTCACCTCTCTCTTTTCTTCTCTTGGCCGAGAGCTAGAGGAAGGCAAGGGAGGCCATTGAAGAGCTTGGTGGTTGCATGCAAAGCTTGGATCATCACCAACACATCCTCTAGTTCTCATTTGCACTTTCACCTCTTCTCCTTTTCGGTTGAATTTCAACACTAGGTAAGGGGAACTCTCTTTTGGATTCTTTGTTTTCTTTTTCTGTTGAGAATATGGTTAAGGGTTGGGGGCCCTAACTATAGCATCCATGCATGCCTCCATTGATAAGAATTGTGATGTGTTTGAATTGTTTGTTGAATTAAAATTGGATGGGTAGTGTTGAATTCTCTTTGGCAGTAGTTGTGAGCCTTTGCATGTGGGGAGTAAATTCATTTTTCACCTTGTAATTGGAATGAAAATGGCCCGGGAAACAAGTGAGGTCATGTACCATTTTCTCAAAATGGTTTGATCAAGTTTTCTTTAAAATTGTTAACTAAAATTCGTTGGCAGTGGCTGTATTTTCGTTTAGCATGGAACAGCCCTCACTGTTTTTCCATTTTTAAAAGATCTAACCGTTAGTTTTTTGTGAAATTTGTTTTCAATCAAAATAGACACCAAATGAAACAACTTTTGTGTTGATACCTTTGAAAATTAATTTCATCTTGGGGTTCGTCCATGGCTCGAAAGTGGACTTTCCTGTTTTGGGGTTTCACTGGAACAGGGCTCGGTTTTTGTTAAAATTCTCCCCGTGTACTTAATTTTTTTGAAATATAATTAAACCTTTAAAAAATAGACACAATAATATTTTTAACCATGTATATTACAAAAATTACCAAGCATAATTTAAAAATTAATTTTTCAAAAAGAAACAGAACAAGGGTTTAGGACCCTGTTTTGAGTCAAAAATTGTAGGCTGTTAGGAATATTTTTACTGGGAACAATAGAAAATGAATTTGGAAGCAAGAAATACCTTTTTGGAAATATCAAGATGTTAGCTTTAAACTGTAAAAATTTTCATTTAATTTAGCTTTGGGAAGTGGGAGAAATTTACATTTATTTAAGCTATGTTCAGTGAGCACTCAAAATCCAGGGCTGCTGACTTAGAAAATTTTTTATAAAATTTTATAGATGTTTATTTTATAAGTGGGATACCTTTTTGTAAACTAGATTTCAAGAGCTTCAATTTCATATAAAAAAATTTCAATTCCAAGGTTATTTGCTACAATCAGTGAGAGCTCACATTCAGTATTGCCAAAGAGAAATCTGCCTTTTTAGTCAATTGTGTTACCATATGTGTGTTATTTTGAATTGTGGCAATTATAATTATTAATTGTGATTTTGTAAGGCAGTGGATATGTAATATCCATTGACCTATTCTGTTTTGGGTTTAAGTCCCAAAAATGTGAATCTTGGGTACTTAATATTTGAAAGTGTGGTTTTGAGTGCTTTTATGATACAGTCCTTTGGACTGTAGGTTGAACTTTGTGATAAAATTGTTTGTCTGTGTGATGTGTCCACAAGACTCGGGCGCAAGTACTTGTGAGGACTAGAACTATGTTCTTGTGTTTTTGGCTAGACTGCCATGTAACAGATAAATGAAACTTGAACAGTGAGCACAATTAATTAGACTAAAAGATTTATTTTATTTTTATTAAATAGAAATTAATGAACGAACTCTTTATTTTATACATTGGACATAGAAAGAATTTAGGACCTTGGCGTGGATGAATCAATGGTAAGTTATTAATTATTAAAAATTATAGAAATTAATGAGAGGGTGAAGCACAAATAAAACTTAACAAGATTTTGTTACGTGTTGTGAATCATGTTGATTTCTGAGAGTCGTGCAATGGAACTGCGTGTGCGCGGTGATTCGTGGGAACTGCAAGATGAAAAGAGAGTCACGTGGAGTGTTCCAGCTGTGAGAATAGCAAAGAGAGGGGGGAGTTTGAAAGACGTGTCACGACGTAATGTGACGATCACCCATAGAAAGGTGATGGAGGCAAATGTCCTCATACATATGATTTTTGAGCAGAGACGGGGTCTCAGGCTCGGCGTATATTCGACTGTCCAGTACCATGTGCAGCGGAACCCCACTGTGACGAGGAAGAATAATCCTTGTGAGGAGAGTTGTGGAGGAGTCAGTCCTCCGAGTATTGGATGATCATAGTTGGTACCTAAGAGATGATCGTAAGGCAAATTAACCTTGGAGAGTAAGGCACTGCGTTGTGACGATAGATCACATAGCTGACTCGGCCACCCTGACAAAAATACGAAACATCATTGGTTGGTGAGAACCCACCATAGTACCATGGTGAGAGGTGTACTCCCAATAGTCATCCAACTCAATTGTGTAAGACCACTGAGTTCTGGGAGTTCCAGTGGCAGCTGGCCAGTAAGAAAGGATTTATAGAATTAGTGAAAGGAAACAATTAGGATTACGAGTGTGAACGTTAGACAACCACATGGCGATGGTGGACAGGATTTTGTTTGTGACTTGTAAAGTCATTGTTTGTGTGCTACTTGATGAAGCAGAGAGTTCACCCTTCTGTTTATTTTCTTTTAGGGGCAGATGGCAGCGGAGGACTCAACCCTCCATTGGAGGAATGAGAGCATATTTGGGAGATGGATAACAGTTGTGGTCTAAGGCGTAGATCACATCTTGGGCTACATCCGGTTCACACGAATGCCCACCTATGACCCTTGGGGCTTAGGATCTCTGCATAGGGTGGGAGTTCAAAGATGACTACTCTGAGTCCTAGGACTTTATTTTCTTTGTCATGTATCTAGTTGGGGGTAGACATAGGCACTCATATTTCTTTTGTTATGTGTATATGTCAATCATCATGTCATATGACTATGTTCTAGTTTTCCCGTACTTTGCCTTTCTACGTGTTTACTGTTATGCTCCCAGGGTACATTATGTTAAACACTTTCAGATATGAATATGTTATATTTCAGTCAAAATTATCAATTGTATTTACATATTTCTACTCCTTCGAAAACTTAAAACCGTTCCTACACAATCAAAATAACGCCACAACCTTTTCTGCCAAATTATATTAACTCGTTATAAGTATTAAAACGAAGCGCAACTTTCGAAAATATAATTGAGGAAAAAGTTTGTTTCAAAAAAATATATATCCATAAAATCCCAATTAAGTTTTCTTAATTTCACTAGCTTTTTTGTAAGTAAATTAATAAAAATGTGTTATGAAATAATTAATTGAATTAAAACTCGCATATTTCCATAACAGAAATTAGGGTGTTAAACGGAGCACTTTTAAGTATTGTGCTCCGAGGTGCCCCGTGGTCCAATTTTGGTGCCCATGGTGCATTTTCGGCCCATTGTGCAATTTTCGTACGAAAATAAGACTTTTGGGTTTTGTTGCACCGTGATCTCTGGTGCATTCTTATGCATAAAAAACCATAATGCTTGGAGCACTTTTCAGTTTTGAAGTCCGAGGTGCCCCGTGGTCCAATTTTGGTGCCCGTGGTGCATTTTCGGCCCATTGCACAATTTTCGTGCAAAAATAAGACTTTTGGGTTTGGATATCTCGTGATCCCTGGTGTATTCTTATGAATAAAAAACCATAATCCTTGAAAAACTTTTGGATTTTGAGGTCCGTGGTGCCTCGTGATCCAATTTTGGTGTCGGTGGTGCATTTTTGGCCCATTGTGCAAGTTTCATGCGAACATAAGACTTTTCGGTTTTGGTGCCCAGTGATCCCTGGTGCATTCTTATGCATAAAAACTACCATAATGCTCAGAACACTTTTCAGCCTTGAGATTCGATGTGCCCCGTGGTCCAATTTTGGTGTCGGGGTGCATTTTCGGCCATTTGTGCAATTGTCGTGCGAAAATAAGACTTTTGGGTTTTGGTGCCCCGTGATCCCTGGTGCTTTCTTATGCATAAAAATCCATAATGCTCATAGAACTTTTAAGTTTTGAGGTCCTAGGTCCCCTGTGGTCCAATTTTGGTGCCCGTGATAAATTTTCGGCACATTGTGCAATTTTCGTGCGAAAATAAGACTTTTGGGTTTTGGTGGCCCGTGATTCCTAGTGCATTGTTATGCATCAAAAACCATAATGCTTGGAGCACTTTTAAGTTTTGAGGTCCGAGTTGCCCCGTGGTCCAATTTTGGTGCCATAATGCATTTTCAGCCTATTTTACAATTTTCATGCGAAAATAAGACTTTTGGGTTTTGGTGCCCCGTGATCCCTGGTGCTTTCTTATGCAAAAAAAACCATAATGCTTGGAGCACTTTTCAGTTTTGAAGTCCGAGGTGCCCCATGGTCCAATGTTGGTGCCCGTGGTGCATTTTCGGCCCATTCCGCAATTTTCGTGCAAAAATAATACTTTTGGGTTTGGGTGCCTCGTGATCCCTGGTGTATTCTTATGCATGAAAAATCGTAATGCTTGAAACAGTTTTAAGTTTTGAGGTCTGTGGTGCCTCGTGGACCAATTTTGGTGCCAGAGGTGCATTTCCGGCCATTTGTAAAATTTTCGTGCTAAAATAAGACTTTTGGGTTTTGGTGCCCAGTGATCCCTGGTGCATTCTTATGCATCAAAACTACCATAATGCTCATAAAAATTTTCAGCCTTGAGATTCGATGTGCCCCGTGGTCCAATTTTGGTGTCGGGGGTGCATTTACGGCCATTTGTGCAATTGTCGTGCGAAAATAAGACTTTTGGGTTTTGGTGCCTCATGATCCCCGGTGCATTCTTATGCATAAAAATCCATAATGCTCATAGCAGTTTTAAGTTTTGAGGTCCGAGGTCCGCCGTGGTCCAATTTTGGTGCCTGTGATAAATTTTCGGCACATTGTGCAATTTTCGTGCGAAAATAAGACTTTTGGGTTTTGGTGGCCCGTGATTCCTAGTTCATTGTTATGCATCAAAAACCATGATGCTTGGGCCACTTTTAAGTTTTGAGGTCCGAGTTGCCTCGTGGTCCAATTTTGGTGCCATAATGCATTTTCGGCCTATTTTGCAATTTTCATGCGAAAATAAGACTTTTTGGTTTTGGTGCCCTGTGATCCCAGGTGCATTCTTATGCATAAAAACCCATAATGCCTGGAGCACTTTTCAGTTTTGAAGTCCGAGGTGCCCCGTCGTCCAATTTTGGTGCCCATAGTGCATTTTCGGCCCATTGCGCAATTTTCGTGCAAAAATAAGACTTTTGGGTTTGGGTGCCTCATGATACCTAGTGTATTCTTATGCATAAAAAACCATAATGCTTGAAAAAATTTTAAGTTTTGAGGTCTGTGGTGCCTCGTGGTCCAATTTTGGTGCCGGAAGTGCATCTTCGACACATTGTGCAAGTTTCATGTGAACATAAGACTTTTGGGTTTTTGTGCCCCGTGATCCCTAGTGCATTCTTATGCATAAAAAACCATAATGCTCAGAACACTTTTCAGTCTTGAGATTCGATGTGCCCCGTCGTCAAATTTTGGTGCCGGGGGTGCATTTTCGGCCATTTGTGCAATTGTCGTGCGAAAATAAGACTTTTGGGTTTTGGTGCCCCGTGATCCCTGGTGCATTCTTATGCATGAAAAACCATAATGCTCAGAGCACTTTCAAGTTTTGAGGTCCGAGGTGCCCCGTTGTCCAATTTTGGTGCCTGTGTTGCATTTTCGGCCCATTGTGCAATTTTCGTGCGAAAATAAGACTTTTGGGTTTTGGTGGCACCTGATCCCTGGTGCATTCTTATGCATCAAAAACCATAATGCTTGGAGCACTTTTAAGATTTGAGGTCGAAGTTGCCCGGTGGTCCAATTTTGGTGCCATGATGCATTTTCGGCCTATTGTGCAATTTTCATGCGAAAATAAGACTTTTGGGTTTTTGTGCCCTGTGATCCCTGGTGCATGCTTATGCATAAAAATCCATAATGCTTGGAGCACTTTTTAGTTTTGATGTTCGAGGCACCCCGTAGTCCAATTTTGGTTCCCGTGTTGCTTTTTCGGCCAATTGCGCAATTTTCATGAAAAACTAAGACTTTTGAGTTTGGGTGCCTTGTGATCGCTGGTGTATTCTTATGCATGAAAAACCATTATTCCTGAAAAACTTTTAAGTTTTGAGGTCCGTGGTACCTCATGGTCCAATTTTGGTGTCGGTGGTGCATTTTCGGCCCATTGTGCAAGTTTCAGGCGAACATAAGACTTTTGGGTTTTGCTACCCCGTTATTCCTGGTGCATTCTTATGCATAAAAAACCATAATGCTTGGAACACTTTTCAGTCTTTAGATTCGATGTGCCCCGTTGTCCAATTTTGGTGCCCGGGGTGCATTTTCGGCTTATTGCACAATTTCCATGCTAAAATAATACTTTTGGGTTTGGGTGCCTCATGATCCTTGGTGCATTCTTATGCATAAAAAACTATAATGCTCGGAACACTTTTCAATCTTGAGATTCGATGTGGCCCGTCGTCAAATTTTGGTGCCGGAGGTGCATTTTCGGCCGTTTGTGCAATTGTCGTGCGAACATAAGACTTTTGGGTTTTGGTGCCCAGTGATCCCTGGTGCATTCTTATGCTAAAAAAACCATAATGCTTGGAGCACTTTCAAGTTTTGAGGTCCGAGGTGCCGCTTGGTCTAATTTTGGTGCCCGTGATGCATTTTCGTCCCATTGTACAATTTTTGTGCAAAAAATAAGACTTTTGGGTTTTGGTACCCAATATCCCTGGTGCATTCTTTTGCATAAAAAACCATAATGCTCATAGCACTTTCAAGTTTTGAGGTCCGAGATGCCCCGTGGTCCAATTTTGGGGCTCGTGATGCATTTTCTACCCATTGTGCAATTTTCGTGCAAAATTAACACTTTTGGGTTTTGGTGCTCCGTGATCCCTGGTGCATTCTTAGGCATAAAAAACCATAATGCTCAGAACACTTTCAATCTTGAGGGTCGTGGTGCCCTGTTGTCTAATTTTGGTGCCGGGGGTGCATTTTCGGCAATATTTACAACTTTAGTGCGAAATAAGACTTTTGGGCTTTGGTGCCCTGTGATCCCTGGTGCATTCTTATGCATAAAAAACCATAATACTCGGAGTACTCTTTAGTTTTGAGGTCCAAGGTGCCCCGTGGTCCAATTTTAGTGCCCGCGGTGCATTTTCGGCCCGTTACGCAATTTTCGTGCAAAAATAAGACTTTTGGGTTTTGGTGCCTCGTGATCCCTAGTCTATTCTTATACATAAAAAACCATAATTCTTGAAACACTTTTAAGTTTTGAGGTCCGTGGTGCCCCGTGGTCCAATTTTTGTGCCGGTGGTGCATTTTCGGCCCTTTTGCAAGTTTCATGCGAACATAAGACTTTTGGATTTTGGTGCCTCGTGATCCCTGGTGCATTCTTATGCATAAAAAACCATAATTCTTGGAACACTTTTCAGTCTTGAGATTCGATGTGCCCCGTCGTCAAATTTTGGTGCCGGGGGTGCATTTTCGGCTATTTGTGCAATTGTCGTGTGAAAATAAGACTTTTGGGTTTTGGTGCCCCGTGATCCCTGGTGCATTCTTATGCATAAAAAACCATAATGCTCTGAGCACTTTCAAGTTTTGAGGTCCGAGGTACCCCGTTGTCCAAGTTTGGTGCCTGTGTTGCATTTTCGGCCCATTGTGCAATTTTCGTGCGAAAATAACACTTTTGGGTTTTGGTGGCCCGTGATCCCTGGTGCATTCTTATGCATCAAAAACCATAATGCTTGGAGCAGTTTTAAGTTTTGAGGTCCGAGTTGCCCGGTGGTCCAATTTTTATGCCATAATGCATTTTCGGCCAATTGTGCAATTTTCATGCGAAAATAAGACTTTTGGGTTTTTGTACCCTGTGATCCCTGGTGCATTCTTATGCATAAAAATCCATAATGCTTGGAGCACTTTCAGTTTTGAAGTTCGAGGTGCCCCGTGGTCCAATTTTGGTGCCCATGTTGCCTTTTCGGCCCGTTGGGCTTTTTTCATGAAAAACTAAGACTTTTGGGATTGGGTGCCTTGTGATCCATGGTATTCTTATGCATAAAAACCCATAACGCCTGAAAAACTTTTAAGATTTGAGGTCCGAGTTGCCCCGTGGTCCAATTTTGGTGTCGGTGGTGCATTTTCGGCTCATTAGGCAGTTTTAATGCAAAAATTATATTTTGGGTTTGGGTGCTTCGTGATCCCTGGTGTATTCTTATGCATAAAAAACCATAATGCTTGAAACACTTTTAAGTTTTGAGGTTCGTGGTGCCTCGTGGTCAAATTTTGTTGTCGGTGGTGCACTTTCGGCCATTTGTGCAAGTTTCATGCAAACATAAGACTTTTGGGTTTGGGTGCCCCGTGATCCCTGGCGAATTCTTATGCATAAAAAACCATAATTCTCATAGCACTTTTAAGTTTTGAGGTCCGACGTTCCCCGTGGTCCAATTTTGGTGCCTGTGGTGCATTTTAGACCGATTGTGCAATTTTCGTGCGAAAATAAGACTTTTGGGTTTTGGTGCCCCGTGATCCCTAGTGCTTTTTTATGCATAAAAAACCATAATGCTCGGAGCACTTTTAAGTTTTGAGCTCCGAGGTGCCTCGTGGTCCAAATTTGGTTCCCGTAATGCATTTTCTGCCCATTATGCAATTTTCGTGCAAAATTAACACTTTTGGGTTTTGGTGCCCCGTGATCCCTGTTGCATTCTTCTGCATAAAAAACCATAGTGCTTAGAACACTTTCAATCTTGAGGTTGGTGGTGCCCCGTGGTCCAATTTTACTGCCGGGGGGTGCATTTTCGGTGATTTGTGCAATTTTCGTGCGAAAATAAGACTTTTGGGTTTTGGTGCCCAGTGAACCCTGGTGCATTCTTATGCATAAAAAACCATAATGCTTGGAGCACTTTCAAATTTTGAGGTCCGAGGTGCCCCTTGGTCTAATTTTGGTGCCCGTGATGCATTTTCGTCCCATTGTACAATTTTCCTGCAAAAATAAGACTTTTGGGTTTTGATACCCAATATCCCTGGTGCATTCTCTTGCATAAAAAACCATAATGCTCGGAGCACTTTCAAGTTTTGAGGTCCGAGGTGCCCCGTGGTCCAATTTTGGTGCTCGTGATGCATTTTCTGCCCATTGTGCAATTTTCGTGCAAAATTAACACTTTTGGGTTTTGGTGCTCCGTGATCCCTGGTGCATTCTTAGGCACAAAAAACCATAATGCACATAACACTTTTCAGTCTTGAGGTTCGTGGTGCCCCGTTGTCTAATTTTGGTGCCGAGGGTGCATTTTCGGCGATTTCTGCAATTTTCGTGCGAAAATAAGACCTTTGGGCTTTGGTGCCCCGTGATCCCTGGTTCATTCTTATGCATAAAAAACCATAATACTCAGAGCACTCTTTAGTTTTGAGGGCCAAGGTGCCCCGTTGTCCAATTTTGGTGCCCGCGGTGCATTTTCGGCTCGTTATGCAATTTTCGTGCAAAAATAAGACTTTTGGGTTTCGGTGCCTAGTGATCCCTGGTCTATTCTTATGCATAAAAAAACATAATGGTTGAAACTCTTTTAAGTTTTGAGGTCCGTGGTGCCTCGTGGTCCAATTTTTGTGCCGGTGGTGCATTTTCGGCCCTTTGTGCAAGTTTCATGCGAACATAAGACTTTTTTGTTTTGGTGCCCCGTGATCCCTGGTGCATTCTTATGCATAAAAAACCATAATTCTTGGAACACTTTTCAGTCTTGAGATTTGATGTGCCCCGTCGTCAAATTTTGGTGTCGGGGGTGCATTTTCGGCCATTTGTGCAATTGTCGTGCGAAAATAAGACTTTTGGGTTTTGGTGCCCCGTGATCCATGGTGCATTGTTATGCATAAAAAACCATAATGCTCAGAACAATTTCAAGTTTTGAGGTCCGAGGTGCCCCGTTATCCAATTTTGGTGCCTGTGTTGCACTTTCGGCCCATTGTGCAATTTTCGTGCGAAAATAAGACTTTTGGGTTTTGGTGGCCCATGATCCCTGGTGCATTCTTATGCATCAAAAACCATAATGCTTGGAGCACTTTTAAGTTTTGAGGTCCGAGTTGCCCGGTGGTCCAATTTTGGTGCCATAATGCATTTTTGGCCTATTGTGCAATTTTCATGTGAAAATAAGACTTTTCGTTTTTTGTGCCCTATCATCCCTGGTGCATTCTTATGCATAAAAATCCATAATGCTTGGAGCACTTTTCAGTTTTGAAGTCCGAGGCGCCCCGTGGTCCAATTTTGGTGCCCGTGTTACCTTTTCGGCCCATTGCGCAATTTTCATGAAAAACTAAGACTTTTGGGTTTGGGTGCCTTGTGATCCCTGGTGTATTCTTATGCATAAAAAAACCATAATGCCTGAAAAACTTTTAAGTTTTGAGGTCTGTGGTGCCTCATGGTCCAATTTTTGTGTCGGTGGTGCATTTTCGGCCCATTGTGCAAGTTTCAGGTGAACATAAGACTTTTGGGTTTTGGCGCCCCGTTATCCCTGGTGCATTCTTATGCATAAAAAACCATAATGCTTGGAACACTTTGCAGTCTTGAGATTCTATGTGCCTGGGGTGCATTTTCGGCTTATTGCACAATTTTCATGCTAAAATAAGACTTTTGGGTTTGGGTGCCTCATGATCCTTGGTGCATTCTTATGCATACAAAACCATAATGCTCGTAACTATTTTCAGTCTTGAGATTCGATGTGCCCGGCCGTCAAATTTTGGTGTTGGGGTGCATTTTCGGCCATTTGTGCAATTGTCGTGCGAAAATAAGACTTTTGGGTTTCCAGGCCCCGTGATCCCTAGTTCATTCTTATGCATAAAAAACCATAATGCTCAGAGCAATTTCAAGTTTTGAGGACCGAGGTGCCCCGTGGTCCAATTTTGGTGCCCGTGTTGCATTTTCGGCCCATTGTGCAATTTTCGTGCGAAAATAAGACTTTTGGGTTTTGGTGGCCCGTGATCCCTGGTGCATTCTTATGCATCAAAAACCATAATGCTTTGAGCACTTTTAAGTTTTGAGGTCCGAGTTGCCCTGTGGTCCAATTTTGGTGCCATAATGCATTTTCGGCCTATTGTGCAATTTTCATGCGAAAATAACACTTTTGGGTTTTGGTGCCCCGTGATCCCTGGTGCATTCTTATGCATAAAAATCCATAATGCATGGAGCATTATTCAGTTTTGAAGTCTGAGGTGCCCCATGGTCCAATTTTGGTGCTCGTGGTGCCTTTTCGGCCCATTGCGCAATTTTCATGAAAAACTAAGACTTTTCGGTTTGGGTGCCTTGTGATCCCTGGTGTATTCTTATGCATAAAAAACCATAACGCCTAAAAGACTTTTAAGATTTGAGGTCCGAGTTGCCCCGTGGTCCAATTTTGGTGTCGGTGGTGCATTTTCGGCTCATTGGGCAATTTTCGTGCAAAAATTAGATTTTGGGTTTGGGTGCTTCGTGATCCCTGGTGTATTCTTATGCATAAAAAACCATAATGCTTGAAACAATTTTAAGTTTTGAGGTCCATGGTGCCTCGTGGTCAAATTTTGGTGCCGGTGGTGCGTTTTCGGCCCTCTGTGCAAGTTTCATGCGAACATAAGACTTTTAGGTTTGGGTGCCCCGTGATCCCTGGTGAATTCTTATGCATAAAAAACCATAATTCTCATAGCACTTTTAAGTTTTGAGGTCTGACGTTCCCCGTGGTTCAATTTTGGTGCCTGTAGTGCATTTTCGACCGATTGTACAATTTTCGTACGAAAATAAGACTTTTGGGTTTCGGTGCCCCGTGATCCCTAGTGCATTCTTATGCATAAAAAACCATAATGCTCGGAGCACTTTTAAGTTTTGAGGTCTGAGGTGCCCCGTGGTCCAAATTTGGTGCCCGTAATGCGTTTTCTGCCCATTGTGCAATTTTCATGCAAAATTAACACTTTTGGGTTTTGGTGCCCTGTAATCCCTGGTGCATTCTTATGCATAAAAAACCATAATTCTCATAGCACTTTCAAGTTTTGAGGTCCGAGGTGCCCCGTTGTCCAATTTTGGTGCCTGGGTTGCATTTTCGGCCCATTTTGCAATTTTCGTGCAAAAATAAGACTTTTGGGTTTTGGTGGCCCGTGATCCCTGGTGCATTCTTATGCATCAAACACCATAATGCTTGGAGCAGTTTTAAGTTTTGAGGTCTGAGTTGCCCGGTGGTCCAATTTTGGTACCATAATGCATTTTCGGCCTATTGTGCATTTTTCATGCGAATATAAGACTTTTGGGTTTTTGTGCCCTGTGATCCCTGGTGCATTCTTATGCATAAAAATCCATAATGCTTGGAGCACTTTTCAGTTTTGAAGTCCGAGGTGCCCTGTGGTCCAATTTTGGTGCCCGTGTTGCCTTTTCGACCCATTGCGCAATTTTCATGAAAAACTAAGACTTTTGGGTTTGGGTGCCTTGTGATCCCTGGTGTATTCTTATGCATAGAAAACCATAATGCTTGAAAAACTTTTAAGTTTTGAGGTCTGTGGTGCCTCATGGTCCAATTTTGGTGCCGGTGGTGCATTTTCGGCCCATTATGCAAGTTTCAGGCGAACATACGACTTTTGGGTTTTGGTGCCCTGTTATCCCTAGTGCATTCTTATGCAAAAAACACCATAATGCTTGAAACACTTTTAAGTTTTGAGGTTCGTGGTGCCTCGTGGTCAAATTTTGGTGTCGGTGGTGCATTTTCAGCCATTTGTTCAAGTTTCATGCAATCATAAGACTTTTGGGTTTGGGTGCCCCATGATCCCTGGTGAATTCATATGCATAAAAAACCATAATTCTCATAGCACTGTTACGTTTTGAGGTCCGACGTTCCCCGTGGTCCAATTTTGGTGCTTGTGGGTATTTTAGACCGATTGTGCAATTTTCGTACGAAAATAAGACTTTTGGGTTTTGGTGCTCCGTGATGCCTAGTGCATTTTTATGCATAAAAAACCATAATGCTCGGAGCACTTTTAAGTTTTGAGGTCCAAGGTGCCCCATGGGCCAAATTTGGTGCCCGTAATGCATTTTCTGCCCGTTGTGCAATTTTCGTGCAAAATTAACACTTTTGGGTTTTGGTGCCCCATGATCCCTGTTGCATTCTTATGCGTAAAAAACCATAGTGCTCAGAACACTTTCAGTCTTGAGGTTCGTGGTGCCCCGTGGACCAATTTTAGTGCCGAGGGTGCATTTTCGGTGATTTGTGCAATTTTCGTGCGAAAATAAGATTTTTGAGTTTTGATGCCCAGTGATCCCTGGTGCATTCTTATGCATAAAAAACCATAATTCTTGGAGCACTTTCAAGTTTTGAGGTCCGAGGTGCCCCGTGGTCTAATTTTGGTGCCCGTGATGCATTTTCGTCCCATTGTACAATTTTCATGCAAAAATAAGACTTTTGGGTTTTGGTACCCAATATCCCTGGTGCATTCTTTTGCATAAAAAACCATTATGCTCGGAGCACTTTCAAGTTTTGAGGTCCGAGGTGCCCCGTGGTCCAATTTTGGTGCTCGTGATGCATTTTCTGCCCATTGTGCAATTTTCATGCAAAATTAACAATTTTGGGGTTTGGTGCTCCATGATCCCTGGTGCATTCTTAGGCATAAAAAACCATAATGCTCAGAACACTTTTCAGTCTTGAGGTTTGTGGTGCCCCGTTGTCTAATTTTGGTGTCGGGGGTGCATTTTCGACGATTTCTGCAATTTTCGTTCGAAAATAAGACCTTTGGGCTTTGGTGCCCCGTGATCCCTGGTGCATTCTTATGCATAAAAAACCATAATACTCGGTGCACTCTTTAGTTTTGAGGTCCAAGGTGCCCCATGGTCCAATTTTGGTGCCCGCGGTACATTTTCGGCACGTTACGTAATTTTCGTGCAAAAATAAGACTTTTGGCTTTCGGTGCATAGTGATCCCTGGTCTATTCTTATGCATAAAAAACCATAATGCTTGAAACACTTTTAAGTTTTGAGGTCCGTGGTGTCCCGTGGTCCAATTTTTGTGCCGGTGGTACATTTTCGGCCCTTTGTGCAAGTTTCATGCGAAATAAGACTTTTGGGTTTTGGTGCCCCGTGATCCCTGGTGCATTCTTATGCATAAAAAACCATAATTCTCGGAACACTTTTCAATCTTGAGATTCGATGTGCCCCGTGGTCCAATTTTGGTGCCAGGGTTGGATTTTCGGCCATTAGTGCAATTGTCATGCGACAATAAGACTTTTGAGTTTTGGTGTCCCGTGATCCCTGGTGCATTCTTATGCTAAAAAAACCATAATGCTTGGAGCACTTTTAAGTTTTGAGGTCCGAGGTGCCCCGTGGTCAAATTTTGGTGCCCGTGATGCATTTTTAGCCCATTGTGCAATTTTTGTGTGAAAATAAGACTTTTGGATTTTCGTGCCCCGTGATTCCTGATGCATTCTTATGCATAAAAAACCATAATGCTTGGATCACATTTCAGTTTTGAGGTCCGTGGTGCCCTATGGTCCAAGTTTGGTGCCGGAGGTGCATTTTCGGCAATTTATGCAATTTTCCTGCGAACATAAGACTTTTGGGTTTTGGTGCCCCGTGATCCCTGGTGCATTCTTATGCATAAAAAACCATATTTCTCGGAACACTTTTTAGTCTTGAGATTCGATGTGCCCCGTCGTCAAATTTTGGTGTCGGGGGTGCATTTTCGGCCATTTGTGCAATTGTCGTGCGAAAATAAGACTTTTGGGTTTTGGTGCCCCGTGATCCCTAGTGCATTCTTATGCATAAAAAACCATAATGCTCGGAACACTTTTCAGTCTTGAGATTCGATGTGCCCCGTGGTCCAATTTTGGTGCCAGGGTTGGATTTTCGGCCATTAGTGCAATTGCCATGCGACAATAAGACTTTTGAGTTTTGGTGCCCCGTGATCCCTGGTGCATTCTTATGCTAAAAAAACCATAATGCTTGGAGCACTTTTAAGTTTTGAGGTCCGAGGTGCCCCGTGGTCAAATTTTGGTGCCCGTGATGCATTTTTAGCCCATTGTGCAATTTTTGTGTGAAAATAAGACTTTTGGGTTTTCGTGCCCCGTGATTCCTGATGCATTCTTATGCATAAAAAACCATAATGCTTGGATCACATTTCAGTTTTGAGGTCCGTGGTGCCCTATGGTCCAAGTTTGGTGCCGGAGGTGCATTTTCGACAATTTATGCAATTTTCCTGCGAACATAAGACTTTTGGGTTTTGGTGCCCCGTGATCCCTGGTGCATTCTTATGCATAAAAAACCATATTTCTCGGAACACTTTTTAGTCTTGAGATTCGATGTGCCCTGTCGTCAAATTTTGGTGTCGGGGGTGCATTTTCGGCCATTTGTGCAATTGTCGTGCGAAAATAAGACTTTTGGGTTTTGGTGCCCCGTGATCCCTGGTGCATTCTTATGCATAAAAAACCATAATGCTCGGAACACTTTTCAGTCTTGAGATTCGATGTGCCCCGTGGTCCAATTTTGGTGCCGGGGGTGCATTTTCGGCCATTTGTGCAATTGTCGTGCGAAAATAAGACTTTTAGGTATTGGTTCCCCGTGATCCATTGTGCATTGTTATGCATAAAAAACCATAATGCTCGGAGAACTTTTAAGTTTGGAGGTCCGAGGTTCCCCGTGGTCAAATTTTGTTGCCCGTGATGCTTTAGAGGTCCTAGGTGCCCCGTGGTCCAATTTTTGTTCCGTAATGTATTTTCGGCCTATTGTGCAATTTTCGTGCGAAAATAAGACTTTTGGGTTTTGGTGCCCCGAGATCCTGGTGCATTCTTATGCATAAAAAACTATAATGCTTGGAGAACTTTTCAGTTTTGAGGTCCGTGGTGCCCCGTGGTCCAATTTTGGTGCCGTGGTGCATTTTCGGCCATTTGTGCAATTTCGTGCGAAAAAAAGATTTTTGTGTTTTGGTGCCCTGTAAACCCTGGTGCATTCCTATGCATAAAAACCATAATGCTCATAGCACTTTTCGGTTTTGACTTCCGAGGTGCCCCATGGTCCAATTTTGGTGCCCGTGGTGCATTTTCGGCCTTTTGTGCAATTTTCGTGCGAAAATAGGACTTTTGGGTTTAGGTGCCCCGTGATCCCTGTTACATTCTTATGCATAAAAAATCATAATGCTCAGAGCACTTTTAAATTTGCAGGTCCGAGGTGCCCCGTGGTCCAATTTTCGTGCCTGTGATGCATTTTCGGCCCATTGTGCAATTTTTGTACGAAAATAAGACTTTTGGGTTTTGGTTCCCTGTGAACCCTGGTGCATTCTTATGCATAAAAAACCATAATGCTCATAGCACTTTTCAGTTTTGAAGTCCGAGGCGGCCCATGGTCCAATTTTGGTGCCCGTGGTCCATTTTCGGCCCTTTGTGCAATTTTCGTGCGAAAATAAGACTTTTGGGTTTTGGTGCCTTGTGATCCTTGGTACATTCTTATGCATAAAAACTACCATAATGCTTGGAGCACTTTTAAGTTTTGAGGTCCGAGGTGCCCTGTGGTCTAATTTTGGTGCCCGTGATGCATTTTCGTCCCATTGTACAATTTTCGTGCGAAAATAAGACTTTTGGGTTTTGGTACCCCATATCCCTAGTGCATTTTTATGCATAAAAAACCATTATGCTCGGAGCACTTTCAAGTTTTGAGGTCCGAGGTGCCCCGTGGTCCAAATATTGGTGCTCGTGATGCATTTTCTGCCCATTGTGCAATTTTCGTGCAAAATTAACACTTTTGGGTTTTGGTGCCCCGTGATCACTGCTACATTCTTATGCATAAAAAACCATAATGCTTGGAACACTTTTGAGTCTTGAGGTTCGTGGTGCCCCGTGGTCCAATTTTGGAGCCAGGGGTGCATTTTCGGAGATTTGTGCAATTTTCGTGCGCAAATAACACTTTTGGACTTTGGTGCTCCGTGATTCCTGGTGCATTCTTATGCATAAAAAACCATAATACTCATAGTACTTTTCAGTTTTGAGGTCCGAGGTGCCACATGGTCCAATTTTGGTTCTCGTGGTGCATTTTCGGACCATTGCGCAATTTTCGTGCAAAAATAAGGCTTTTGGGTATGGGTGCCTCGTGATCCCTGGTGTATTCTTATGTATAAAAAACCATAATGCTAGAAACACGTTTAAGTTTTGAGGTCCGTGCTGCATTTTCGGCCCTTTGTGCAAGTTTCATGCAAACATCAGACTTTTGGGTTTTGGTGCCCCGTGATCCCTGGTGCATTCTTTTGCATAAAAAACCATAATGCTCATAGCACTTTTAAGTTTTGAGGTCCGACGTTCCCTGTGGTCCAATTTTGGTGCCCATGGTGCATTTTCAGCCGATTGTAAAATTTTCATGCGAAAATAAGACTTTTGGGTTTTGGTGCCCCGTGATCCCTGGTGCATTCTTATGCATAAAAAACCATAATGCTCGAAACACTTTTCAGTCTTGAGGTTCGTGGTGCCCCGTGGTCCAATTTTAGTGCCGGGGGTGCATTTTCGGCAATTTGTTCAATTTTCGTGCGAAAATAAGACTTTTGGGTTTTGATGCCCCATGATCCCTAGTGCATTCTTATGCATAAAAAACCATAATGCTTGGAGCACTTTCAAGTTTTTAGGTCCGAGGTGCCCCTTGGTCCAATTTTGGTGGCCGTGATGCATTTTCGGCCCATTGTGCAATTTTCGTGCGAAAATAAGACTTCTGGGTTTTGGTGCCCCGTGATCCTTGGTGCATTCGTATGCATCAAAAACCATAATGCTTGGAGCACTTTTGAGTTTTGAGGTCCGAGGTGCCCTGTGGTCCAATTTTGGTGTCGTAATGCATTTTCGGCCTTTTGTGCAATTTTGGTGCGAAAATAAGACTTTTGGGTTTTGGTGCCCTGGGATCCCTGGTGCACTCTTATGCATAAAAAACTATAATGCTTGGATCACTTTTCAGTTTTGAGGTCTGTGGTGCCCCGTGGTCCAATTTTGGTGCCGGTGGTGCATTTTCGGCCATTTGTGCAATTTCGTACGAAAATAAGACTTTTAGGTTTTGGTGCCCTGTGATCCTTGGTACATTCTTATGCATAAAAACTACCATAATGCTTGGATCACTTTTAAGTTTTGAGGTCCGAGGTGCCCCGTGGTCTAATTTTGGTGCCGTGATGCATTTTCGTCCCATTGTACAATTTTCGTGCGAAAATAAGACTTTTGGGTTTTGGTACCCCATATCCCTGGTGCATTCTTTTGCATAAAAAATCGTAATGCTCGGAGCACTTTTAAGTTTTCAGGTCCGTGGTTCCTCGTGGTCGAATTTTGGTGCCGGTGGTGGAATTTTGGTGCCGGTGGTGCAATTTTGGTGCCATTTGTGCAATTTTCGTACGAAAATAAGACTTTTAGGTGTTGGTGCCCCATGATCCTTGGTGCATTCTTATGCATAAAAAATCATAATGCTTGGAGCACTTTCAGTTTTGAGGTTTGTGGTGCCCAGTGGTCCAATTTTGGTGCCGGTAATGCATTTTCGGCCATTGCTCCAAAGCCGAAAAGTCTTATTTTCGCACGAAAATTGCACAATGGGATGAAAATGCATCACGGGCACCAAAATTGGACCACGGGGCACCACAGACCTCAAAACTAAAAAGTGTTCTGAGCATTATGGATTTTTATGCGTAACAATGCACAAGGATCATGCGGCACCAAAACCCAAAAGTCTTATTTTGGCACGACAAATGTACAATGGGCCAAAAATGCACCTCGGGCAACAAAATTGAACCACGGGGCACCTCCGACCTCAAAACATAAAAGTCCTCCAAGAATTATGGTTTTTTATGCATAAGAATGCACCAGGGATCACGGGGCACCAAAACTGAAAAGTCTTATTTTCTCACGAAAATTGCACAATGGGCCAAAAATGCATCACGGGCCCCAAAATTGGACCACGGGGCACCACGGACCTCAATACTTATAAGTGGTCCGACCATTATGGTCTTTATGAATAACAATGCACCAGCGATCTCGGGGCACCAAAACCCAAAATTCTTATTTTTGCACGAAAATTGCACAAATGGCCGAAAATGCACCACTAACACCAAAATTGGACCACGGGGCACCACGGACCTCAAAACTAAAAAGTGCTCCAAGCATTACGATTTTTTATGCATAAGAATGCACCAGGGATCACAGGGCACCAAAAACCAAAAGTGTTATTTTCGTACGAAAATTGCACAATGGGCCGAAAATGCACCAAGGGCACCAAAATTTGACCACGGGGCACCTCGGACCTCAAAACTGAAAGGTGCAATGAGCATTATGGTTCTTTATGCATAAGAATGCACTAGGGTTCACAGGGCACCAAAACCAAAAAGTCATATTTCCACACGAAAATTGGACAAATGACCGAAAATGCACCACCGACACCAAAATTGGACCATGGGGCACCACGGACCTCAAAACTAAAAAGTGCTCGAAGCATTATGGTTTTTTATACATAAGAATGCACCAGGGATCACGGGGCGCCAAAACCGAAAAGTCTTATTTTCGTACGAAAATTGCACAATGGGCCAAAAATGCATCACGGGCACCAAAATTGGACCACGGGGCACCACGGACCTCAATACTTAAAAGTGGTCCGACCATTATGGTTTTTATGCATAACAATGCACCAGCGATCAGGGGGCACCAAAATCCAAAATTCTTATTTCGCACGAAAATTGCACAAATGGCCAAAAATGCACCCCCGGAACCAAAATTGGACCACGGGGCACCACAAACCTCAAGACTGAAAAGTGTTTAGAGCTCTTTGGTAGTTTTTATGCATAAGAATGCACCAAGGATCACAGGATACCAAAACCCAAAAGGCTTATTTTCGCACGAAAATTGCTCAAAGGACTGAAAATGCACCACGGGACCAAAATTTGACCACGGGGCACCTCAGACCTCAAAACTGAAAAGTGCTGAGTATTATGGTTTTTATGCATAAGAATGCACCAGGGTTCACAGGGCACCAAAACCAAAATGTCCGATTTTCGCACGAAAATTCCACAAAGGGCCGAAAAAGCACCACGGGCACCAAAATTGGACCACGGGGCACCTCAGACCTCAAAACTGAAAAGTGCTATGAGTATTATGATTTTTTATGCATAAGAATGAACCAGGGATCACAAGGTAACAAAACCCAAAAGTCTTATTTTCGCACAAAAATTACATAATGGGTCGAAAATGAACCGCAGGCACCAAAGTTGGACCACGGGGCACCGCAGACCCTAAAACTGAAAAGTGTTCCACGCATAATGGTTTTTTATGCATAAGAAGGCCCAAGGATCATGGGGCATCAAAACCCAAAAGTCTTATTTTGGCACGAAAAATGCACAATGGGCCAAAAATGCACCACGGGCAACAAAATTGCACCACGGGGCACCTCGGACAAACATAAAAGTCCTCCAAGCATTATGGTTTTTTATGCATAAGAATGCACCAGGGATCACGGGGCACCAAAACCAAAAAGTCTTATTTTACACGAAAATTGAGCATGGGGCAACTCGGACTTCAAATTTGAAAAGTGCTATGAGTATTATGGTTTTTTATGCATAAGAATGCACCAGAGTTTACAGGACACCAGAACCAAAAAGTCATATTTCATAACGAAAATTGCACAAATGGCCGAAAATCATCATCGGCACCATAATTGGACCACGGGGCACCACGGACCTCAAAACTGAAAAGTGCTCGAAGCATTAGGGTTTTTTAAGGATAACAATGCACCAAGGATCACGGGGCACCAAAACCCAAAAGTGTTATTTTCGCACGAAAATTGCACAAATGGCGGAAAATGCAACCCCGGCACAAAAATTGGACGACGGGGCACCACAAACATCAAGACTGAAAAGTGTTTCGAGCATTATGGTAGTTTTCATGCATAAGAATGCACCAAGGATGACGGGACACCAAAACCCAAAAGTCTTATTTTCGCACGAAAATTGCACAAAGGGTCGAAAATGCACCACGGGCACCAAAATTGGACCACGGGCACCTCGGACCTCAAAACTGAAAACTGCTATGAGCATTATGCTATTTTATGCATAAGAATGCATCAGGGATCATACATAGGGTACCAAAACCCAAAAGTCTTATTTTTGCCCGAAAATTGGACAATGGATTGAAAATGCACCACGGGCACCAAAGTTGGACCGCGGGACACCACAGACCTCAAAACTGAAAAGTGTTCCCAGCATTATGGTTTTTTATGCATAAGGATGCACCAGGGATCACGGGGCACCAAAACCCAAAAGTCTTATTTTCGCACGACAATTGCACAAAGGATCGAAAATGCCCCACGGGACCAAAATTTGACCACAGGGCACCTCAGACCTCAAAACTGAAAAGCTTTATGCATAAGAATGCACTAGAGATCACGGGGCACCAAAACCTAAAAGTCTTATTTTCGCACGAAAATTGCACAAATGGCGGAAAATGCAACCCCGACACCAAAATTCGACGATGCGGCACCACAAACCTCAAGACTGAAAAGTGTTCCGAGCATTATGGTAGTTTTTATGCATAAGAATGCACCAGGGAACACGGGGCACCAAAGTTGGACCATGGGGCACCTCGGACCTCAAAACCTAAAAGTGGTATGACATTATGGTTTTTAATGCTTAAGAATGCACTAGGGATCACGGGGCACCAAAACCCAAAAGTCTTATTTTCGCACAAATATTGTACAATGGATTGAAAATGCACCATGGGAACCAAAGTTGGACCACGGGGCACCACAGACCTCAAAACTGAAAAGTGTTCCAAGCATTATGGTTTTTTATGCATAAGAATGCACCAGGGATCACGGCGCACCAAAACCCAAAAGTCTTATTTTCGCACGAAAATTGCACAAATGGCTGAAAATGCACCCTCGGCACAAAAATTGGACCACAGGGAACCACGAACCTGAAGACTGAAAAGTGTTCCGAGCATTATGGTAGTTTTTATGCAGAAGAATTAACCAAGGATCACGGGGCACCAAAACCCCAAAGTCTTATTTTTAAACGAAAAATGTAAAAAGGGCTGAAAATGAACCAATGGAACAATAATTGGACCATGGGGCACCTCGGACCTCAAAACTGAAAAGTCCTATGAGCATTATTGTTTTTTATGCGTACGAATGCTCCAGGATTAACAGGGCAGCAAAACCCAAAAGTCTTATTTTCGTACGAAAATTGCACAATGGGCCGAAAATGTACCATGGGCACCAAAATTGGACCACGGAGCAACTCGGACATCAAAACTTAAACTTTCTCTGTGCATTATGCTTTTCTATGCATAAGAATGCACTAGAGATCACGGGGCACCAAAACCTAAAAGTCTTATTTTCGCACGAAAATTGCACAAATGGCAGAAAATGCAACCCCGACACCAAAATTTGACGATGCAGCACCACAAACCTCAAGACTGAAAAGTGCTCCGAGCATTATGGTAGTTTTTATGCATAAGAATGCACCAGGGAACACGGGGCACCAAAGTTGGACCATGGGGCACCTCGGACCTCAAAACCCAAAAGTGGTCTGACATTATGGTTTTTTGTGCTTAAGAATGCACTAGGGATCACGGGGTACCAAAGCCCAAAAGTCTTATTTTCGCACAAATATTGCACAATGGGTCGAAAATGCACCATGGGAACCAAAGTTGGACCACGAGGCACCACAGACCTCAAAATTGAAAAGTGTTCCAAGCATTATGGTTTTTTATGCATAAGAATGCACCAGGGATCACGGCGCACCAAAACCCAAAAGTCTTATTTTCGCACGAGAATTGCACAAATGGCCGAAAATGCACCCTCGGCACAAAAAATTGGACCACAGGGCACCACGAACCTGAAGACTGAAAAGTGTTCCGAGCATTATGGTAGTTTTTATGCATAAGAATTTACCAAGGATCACGGGGCAACAAAACCCATGGAACAATAATTGGACCATGGGGCACCTCGGACCTCAAAACTGAAAAGTCCTATGAGCATTATGGTTTTTTATGCGTACGAATGCACCAGGATTAACAGGGCAGCAAAACCCAAAAGTCTTATTTTCGCATGAAAATTGCACAATGGGCCGATAATGCAACACGGGCACCAAAATTTGACAACGAAGCAACTCTTACCTCAAATCTTAAAAGTTCTCTGAGCATTATGGTTTTCTATGCATAAGAATGCACCAGGGATCACGGGGCAGCAAAACCCAAAAGTCTTATTTTCGCACGAGAATTGCACAAATGGTGGAAAATGCACCCACGGCACCAAAATTGGACCATGGGGCACCACTAACCTTAAGACTGAAAAGTGTTCCAAGCGTTACGGTAGCTTTTATGCATAAGAATGCACCAAGGATCACGGGGCACAAATCCCAAAAGTCTTATTTTCGTACGAAAATTGCACAAAGGGCCGAAAATGCACCACGGGGCACCTCAGAACTGAAAACTGAAAAGTGCTACGAGTATTATGGTTTTTTATGCATAAGAATGCACCAGGGCTCACACGGCACCAAAACCAAAATGTCCGATTTTCGCACGAAAATTCCACAAAGGGCCGAAAATGCACCACAGGCACCAAAGTTGGACCACGGGGCACCTCAGACCTCAAAATTGAAAAGTGCTATGAGTATTATGGTTTTTTATGCATAAGAATGCACCAGGGATCACAGGGTACCAAAACCCAAAAGTCTTATTTTCGCACAAAAATTGCATAATGGTTTGAAAATGAACCATAGGCACCAAAGTTGGACCACGGGGCACCACAGACCCTAACACTGAAAAGTGTTCCACGCATAATGGTTTTTTATGCATAAGAATGCACAAGGATCATGGGGCACCAAAACCCAAAAGTCTTATTTTGGCACGAAAAATGTACAATGGGCCGAAAATGCACCACAGGCAACAAAATTGGACCACGGGGCACCTCAGACCTCAAAACATAAAAGTCCTCCAAGCATTATGGTTTTTTATGCATAAGAATGCACCAGGGATCACGGGGCACCAAAACCCAAACGTTTTATTTTACACGAAAATTGCACAAAGGGTTGAAAATGCACTACGGGACCAAAATTTGACCATCGGGCACCTCGGACTTCAAAACTGAAAAGTGCTATGAGTATTACTGTTTTTTATGCATAAGAATGCACCAGGGTTTACAGGACACCAAAACCAAAAAGTCATATTTCCGAACGAAAATTGCACAAATGGCCGAAAATGCATCACCGACACCATAATTGGACCCCGAGGCACCACGGACCTCAAAACTGAAAAGTGCTCGAAGCATTAGGGTTTTTTATGGATAAGAATGCACCAAGGATCACGGGGCACCAAAACCCAAAAGTCTTATTTTTAAACGAAAAATGTAAAAAGGGCCGAAAATGAACCAATGGCACAATAATTGGACCATGGGGCACCTCGGACCTCAAAACTGAAAAGTCCTATGAGCATTATTGTTTTTTATTCGTACGAATGCACCAGGATTAACAGGGCAGCAAAACCCAAAAGTCTTATTTTCGCACGAAAATTGCACAATGGGCTGAAAATGTACCACGGGCACCAAAATTGGACCACAGAGCAACTCGAACATCAAAACTTAAAAGTTCTCTGAGCATTATGGTTTTCTATGCATAAGAATGCACTAGAGATCACGGGGCACCAAAACCTAAAAGTCTTATTTTCGCACGAAAATTGCACATATGGCGGAAAATGCAACCCCGACACCAAAATTCGACGATGTGGCACCACAAACCTCAAGACTGAAAAGTGTTCCGAGCATTATGGTAGTTTTTATGCATAAGAATGCACCAGGGAACACGGGGCACCAAAGTTGGACCACGGGGCACCTCGGACCTCAAAACCTAAAAGTGGTCTGACATTATGGTTTTTTATGCTTAAGAATGCACTAGGGATCACGGGGCACGAAAACCCAAAAGTCATATTTTCGCACGAATATTGCACAATGGGTCGAAAATGCACCACGGGAACCAAAGTTGGACCACGGGGCACCACAGACCTCAAAACTGAAAAGTGTTCCAAGCATTATGGTTTTTTATGCATAAGAATGCACCAGGGATCACGGGGCACCAAAACCCAAAAGTCTTATTTTCGCACAAAAATTGCACAAACGGCCGAAAATGCACCATCGGCACAAAAATTGGACCACAGGGCACCACGAACCTGAAGACCGAAAAGTGTTCCGAGCATTATGGTAGTTTTTATGCATAAGAATTTACCAAGGATCACGGGGCACCAAAACCCATGGAACAATAATTGGACCATGGGGCACCTCGGACCTCAAAACTGAAAAGTCCTATGAGCATTATGGTTTTTTATGCGTACGAATGCACCAGGATTAACAGGGCAGCAAAAACCAAAAGTCTTATTTTCGCACGAAAATTGCACAATGGGCCGAAAATGCAACACGGGCACCAAAATTGGACCACGGAGCAACTCGTACCTCAAAACTTAAAAGTTCTCTGAGCATTATGGTTTTCTATGCATAAGAATGCACCAAGGATCACGGGGCAGCAAAACCTAAAAGTCTTATTTTCGCACGAAAATTGCACAAATGGCGGAAAATGCACCCCCGGCACCAAAATTGGACCATGGGGCACCACTAACCTTAAGACTGAAAAGTGTTCCAAGCATTACGGTAGCTTTTATGCATAAGAATGCACCAAGGATCACGGGGCACCAAATCCCAAAAGTCTTATTTTTGTACGAAAATTGCACAAAGGGCCGAAAATGCACCACGGGGCACCTCAGACCTGAAAACTGAAAAGTGCTACGGGTATTATGGTTTTTTATGCATAAGAATGCACCAGGGTTCACAGGGCACCAAAACCAAAAAGTCCGATTTTCGCACGAAAATTCCATAAAGGGCCGAAAATGCACCACGGGCACCAAAATTGGACCACGGGGCACCTCAGACCTCAAAACTGAAAAGTGCTATGAGTATTATGGTTTTTTATGCATAAGAATGCACCAGGGATCACAGGGTACCAAAACCCAAAAGTCTTATTTTCGCACAAAAATTGCATAATAGGTCGAAAATGAACCACAGGCACCAAAGTTGGACCACGGGGCACCACAGACCCTAAAACTGAAAAGTGTTCCACGCATAATGGTTTTTTATGCATAAGAATGCACAAGGATCATGGGGCACCAAAACCCAAAAGTCATATTTTGGCACGAAAAATGCACAATGGGCCGAAAATGTACCACGGGCAACAAAATTGGACCACGGGGCACCTCGGACCTCAAAACATAAAAGTCCTCCAAGCATTATGTTTTTTTATGCATAAGAATGCACCAGGGATCATGGGGCACCAAAACCCAAACGTTTTATTTTACACGAAAATTGCACAAAGGGTTGAAAATGCACTACGGGACCAAAATTTGACCATCGGGCACCTCGGACTTCAAAACTGAAAAGTGCTATGAGTATTATTGTTTTTTATGCATAAGAATGCACCAGGGTTTACAGGACACCAAAACCAAAAAGTCATATTTCCGAACGAAAATTGCACAAATGGCCGAAAATGCATCACCGGCACCATAATTGGACCCCGAGGCACCACGGACCTCAAAAATGAAAAGTGCTCGAAGCATTAGGGTTTTTTATGGATAAGAATGCACCAAGGATCACGGGGCACCAAAACCCAAAAGTGTTATTTTCGCACGAAAATTGCACAAATGGCGAAAAATGCAACCCCGGCACAAAAATTGGACGACGCGGCACCACAAACCTCAAGACTGAAAAGTGTTTCGAGCATTATGGTAGTTTTCATGCATAAGAATGCACCAAGGATGACGGGACACCAAAACCCAAAAGTCTTATTTTCGCAGAAAATTGCACAAAGGGCAGAAAATGCACCATGGGCACCAAAATTGGACCAAGAGGCACCTCGGACCTCAAAACTGAAAAGTGCTATGAGCATTATGCTTTTTTATGCATAAGAATGCATCAGGGATCATACATAGGGTACCAAAACCCAAAAGTCTTATTTTCGCACGAAAATTGGACAATGGGTCGAAAATGCACCACGGGCACCAAAGTTGGACGGCGGGGCACCACGGACCTCAAAACTGAAATGTGTTCCCAGCATTATGGTTTTTTATGCATACGGATGCACCAGGAATCACGGGGCACCAAAACCCAAAAGTCTTATTTTCACACGAAAATTGCACAAACGACCGAAAATGTACTACGGGACCAAAATTTGACCACGGGGCACCACAGACCTCAAAATTGAAAAGTGCTATGAGTATTATGGTTTTTTATGCAAAAGAATGCACCAGGGTTCACAGGGCACCAAAACCAAAAAGTCCGATTTTTGCACGAAAATTCCACAAAGGGCCGAATATGCACCGCGGGCACCAAAATTGGTCCACGGGGCACCTCATACCTCAAAACTGAAAAGTGCTATGAGCATTATGGTTTTTTATGCATAATAATGCACCAGGGTTTATAGGGCACCAAAAGCAAAAAGTCGTATTTTCGAACGAAAATTGCACAAATGGCCGAAAATGCACCACCGGCACCAAAATTGGACCACGGGGCACCACAGACCTCCAAACTGAAAAGTGCTCGAAGCATTAGGGTTTTTTATGCATAAGAATGCACCAGGGATCACGAGGCACCAAAACCCAAAAGTCTTATTTTCGCACGAAAATTGCACAATGGGCCGAAAATGTACCACGGGCACCAAAATTGGACCACGGAGCAACTCGGACCTCAAAACTTAAAAGTTCTTTGAGCATTATGGTTTTCTATATATAAGAATGCACTAGAGATCACGGGGCACCAAAACCTAAAAGTCTTGTTTTCGCACGAAAATTGCACAAATGGCGGAAAATGCCACCCCGACACCAAAATTCGACGATGCGGCACCACAAACCTCAAGACTGAAAAGCGTTCCGAGCATTATGGTAGTTTTTATGCATAAGAATGCACCAAGGAACACGGGGCACCAAAGTTGGACCACGGGGCACCTCGGACCTCAAAACCTAAAAGTGGTCCGACATTATGGTTTTTTATGCTTAAGAATGCACCAGGGATCACGGGGCACCAAAACCCAAAAGTCTTATTTTCGCACGAATATTGCACAATTGGACGAAAATGCACCACGGGAACCAAAGTTGGACCACGGGGCACCACAGACCTCAAAACTGAAAAGTGTTCCAAGCATTATGGTTTTTTATGCATAAGAATGCACCAGGGATCACGGTGCACCAAAACCCAAAAGTCTTATTTTTGCACGAAAATTGCACAAATGGCCGAAAATGCACCCCCGGCACAAAAATTGGACCACAAGGCACCACGAACCTGAAGACTGAAAAGTGTTCCGAGCATTATGGTAGTTTTTATGCATAAGAATGCACCAAGGATCACGGGGCACCAAAACCCAAAAGTCTTATTTTTAAACGAAAAATGTAAAAAGGGCCGAAAATGAACCAATGGCACAATAATTGGACCATGGGGCACCTCGGACCTCAAAACTGAAAAGTCCTATGAGCATTATTGTTTTTTATTCGTACGAATGCACCAGGATTAACAGGGCAGCAAAACCCAAAAGTCTTATTTTCGCACGAAAATTGCACAATGGGCTGAAAATGTACCACGGGCACCAAAATTGGACCACAGAGCAACTCGAACATCAAAACTTAAAAGTTCTCTGAGCATTATGGTTTTCTATGCATAAGAATGCACTAGAGATCACGGGGCACCAAAACCTAAAAGTCTTATTTTCGCACGAAAATTGTACATATGGCAGAAAATGCAACCCCGACACCAAAATTCGACGATGTGGCACCACAAACCTCAAGACTGAAAAGTGTTCCGAGCATTATGGTAGCTTTTATGCATAAGAATGCACCAGGGAACACGGGGCACCAAAGTTGGACCACGGGGCACCTCGGACCTCAAAACCTAAAAGTGGTCTGACATTATGGTTTTTTATGCTTAAGAATGCACTAGGGATCACGGGGCACGAAAACCCAAAAGTCATATTTTCGCACGAATATTGCACAATGGGTCGAAAATGCACCACGGGAACCAAAGTTGGACCACGGGGCACCACAGACCTCAAAACTGAAAAGTGTTCCAAGCATTATGGTTTTTTATGCATAAGAATGCACCAGGGATCACGGGGCACCAAAACCCAAAAGTCTTATTTTCGCACAAAAATTGCACAAACGGCCGAAAATGCACCATCGGCACAAAAATTGGACCACAGGGCACCACGAACCTGAAGACCGAAAAGTGTTCCGAGCATTATGGTAGTTTTTATGCATAAGAATTTACCAAGGATCACGGGGCACCAAAACCCATGGAACAATAATTGGACCATGGGGCACCTCGGACCTCAAAACTGAAAAGTCCTATGAGCATTATGGTTTTTTATGCGTACGAATGCACCAGGATTAACAGGGCAGCAAAAACCAAAAGTCTTATTTTCGCACGAAAATTGCACAATGGGCCGAAAATGCAACACGGGCACCAAAATTGGACCACGGAGCAACTCGTACCTCAAAACTTAAAAGTTCTCTGAGCATTATGGTTTTCTATGCATAAGAATGCACCAAGGATCACGGGGCAGCAAAACCTAAAAGTCTTATTTTCGCACGAAAATTGCACAAATGGCGGAAAATGCACCCCCGGCACCAAAATTGGACCATGGGGCACCACTAACCTTAAGACTGAAAAGTGTTCCAAGCATTACGGTAGCTTTTATGCATAAGAATGCACCAAGGATCACGGGGCACCAAATCCCAAAAGTCTTATTTTTGTACGAAAATTGCACAAAGGGCCGAAAATGCACCACGGGGCACCTCAGACCTGAAAACTGAAAAGTGCTACGGGTATTATGGTTTTTTATGCATAAGAATGCACCAGGGTTCACAGGGCACCAAAACCAAAAAGTCCGATTTTCGCACGAAAATTCCATAAAGGGCCGAAAATGCACCACGGGCACCAAAATTGGACCACGGGGCACCTCAGACCTCAAAACTGAAAAGTGCTATGAGTATTATGGTTTTTTATGCATAAGAATGCACCAGGGATCACAGGGTACCAAAACCCAAAAGTCTTATTTTCGCACAAAAATTGCATAATAGGTCGAAAATGAACCACAGGCACCAAAGTTGGACCACGGGGCACCACAGACCCTAAAACTGAAAAGTGTTCCACGCATAATGGTTTTTTATGCATAAGAATGCACAAGGATCATGGGGCACCAAAACCCAAAAGTCATATTTTGGCACGAAAAATGCACAATGGGCCGAAAATGTACCACGGGCAACAAAATTGGACCACGGGGCACCTCGGACCTCAAAACATAAAAGTCCTCCAAGCATTATGTTTTTTTATGCATAAGAATGCACCAGGGATCATGGGGCACCAAAACCCAAACGTTTTATTTTACACGAAAATTGCACAAAGGGTTGAAAATGCACTACGGGACCAAAATTTGACCATCGGGCACCTCGGACTTCAAAACTGAAAAGTGCTATGAGTATTATTGTTTTTTATGCATAAGAATGCACCAGGGTTTACAGGACACCAAAACCAAAAAGTCATATTTCCGAACGAAAATTGCACAAATGGCCGAAAATGCATCACCGGCACCATAATTGGACCCCGAGGCACCACGGACCTCAAAACTGAAAAGTGCTTGAAGCATTAGGGTTTTTTATGGATAAGAATGCACCAAGGATCACGGGGCACCAAAACCCAAAAGTGTTATTTTCGCACGAAAATTGCACAAATGGCGAAAAATGCAACCCCGGCACAAAAATTGGACGACGCGGCACCACAAACCTCAAGACTGAAAAGTGTTTCGAGCATTATGGTAGTTTTCATGCATAAGAATGCACCAAGGATGACGGGACACCAAAACCCAAAAGTCTTATTTTCGCTGAAAATTGCACAAAGGGCAGAAAATGCACCATGGGCACCAAAATTGGACCAAGAGGCACCTCGGACCTCAAAACTGAAAAGTGCTATGAGCATTATGCTTTTTTATGCATAAGAATGCATCAGGGATCATACATAGGGTACCAAAACCCAAAAGTCTTATTTTTAAACGAAAAATGTAAAAAGGGCCGAAAATGAACCAATGGCACAATAATTGGACCATGGGGCACCTCGGACCTCAAAACTGAAAAGTCCTATGAGCATTATTGTTTTTTATTCGTACGAATGCACCAGGATTAACAGGGCAGCAAAACCCAAAAGTCTTATTTTCGCACGAAAATTGCACAATGGGCTGAAAATGTACCACGGGCACCAAAATTGGACCACAGAGCAACTCGAACATCAAAACTTAAAAGTTCTCTGAGCATTATGGTTTTCTATGCATAAGAATGCACTAGAGATCACGGGGCACCAAAACCTAAAAGTCTTATTTTCGCACGAAAATTGCACATATGGCGGAAAATGCAACCCCGACACCAAAATTCGACGATGTGGCACCACAAACCTCAAGACTGAAAAGTGTTCCGAGCATTATGGTAGTTTTTATGCATAAGAATGCACCAGGGAACACGGGGCACCAAAGTTGGACCACGGGGCACCTCGGACGTCAAAACCTAAAAGTGGTCTGACATTATGGTTTTTTATGCTTAAGAATGCACTAGGGATCACGGGGCACGAAAACCCAAAAGTCATATTTTCACACGAATATTGTACAATGGGTCGAAAATGCACCACGGGAACCAAAGTTGGACCACGGGGCACCACAGACCTCAAAACTGAAAAGTGTTCCAAGCATTATGGTTTTTTATGCATAAGAATGCACCAGGGATCACGGGGCACCAAAACCCAAAAGTCTTATTTTCGCACAAAAATTGCACAAACGGCCGAAAATGCACCATCGGCACAAAAATTGGACCACAGGGCACCACGAACCTGAAGACCGAAAAGTGTTCCGAGCATTATGGTAGTTTTTATGCATAAGAATGCACCAAGGATCACGGGGCACCAAAACCCAAAAGTCTTATTTTTAAACAAAAATTGTAAAAAGGGCCGAAAATGCACCAATGGCACAACAATTGGACCATAGGGCACCTCGGACCTCAAAACTGAAAAGTGCTATGAGCATTATGGTTTTTTATCCGTACGAATGCACCAGGATTAACAGGGCAGCAAAACCCAAAAGTCTTATTTTAGCACGAAAATTGCACAATAGGCCGAAAATGCAACACGGGCAGCAAAATTGGACCACGGAGCAACTCGTACCTCAAAACTTAAAATTTCTCTGAGCATTATGGTTTTCTATGCATAAGAATGCACCAGGGATCACAGGGCAGCAAGGCCCAAAAGTCTTATTTTCGCACGAAAATTGCACAAATGGCGGAAAGTGCACCCCCAGCACCAAAATTGGACCATGGGGCACCACAAACCTTAAGACTGAAAAGTGTTCCAAGCATTATGGTAGCTTTTATGCATAAGAATGCACCAAGGATCACAGGGCACCAAATCCCAAAAGTCTTATTTTCGTTCAAAAATTGCACAAAGGGCCAAAAATGAATCACGGGGCACCTCAGAACTCAAAACTGAAAAGTGCTACGAGCATTATGGTTTTTTATGCATAAGAATGCTCCAGGGTTCATAGGGCACCAAAACCAACGAGTCATATTTTCGCATGAAAATTGCACAAATGGCCGTAAATACAGTACCAAAATTGGACCACGGGGCACCACGGTCCTCAAAACTAAAAAGTGCTCAAAGCATTATGGTTTTTTATGCATAAGAATACACTAGGGATCACGGGGCACCAAAACCCAAAAGTCATATTTTCGCACGAATATTGCACAATGGGCTGAAAATGCATCATGAGCACCAATATTGGACCACGGGGCACCTCGAACCTGAAAACCTAAAAGTGGTCCGACATTATGGTTTTTTATGCTTAAGAATGCTCCAGGGATCACAGGCTACAAAAATCCAAAAGTCTTATTCTCGCACGAAAATTGCACAAATGGCGGAAAATGCACCCCCGACACCAAAATTGGACCACAGGGCATGCAAACCTCAAGACTGAAAATTGTTCCAAGCATTATGGTAGTTTTTATGCATAAGAATGCACCAAGGATCACGGGGCACCAAAATCCAAAAGTCTTATTTTCGCACGAAAATCGCACAAAGGGCCGAAAATGCACTACCGGCACCAAAATTGGACCACCAGGCACCACAAACCTCAAAACTGAAAACTGTTCAAAGCATTATGGTTTTTTATGAATAAGAATGCACCAAGGATCACGGGGCACCAAAACCCAAAAGTCTTACTTTCGCACGAAAATCACACAAATGGCCGAAAATGCACCACCGGCACAAAAATTGGACCACTGGTCACCTTTGACCTCAAAACTGAAAAGTGTTTTGAGCCATATGGTTTTTTATGCATAAGAATGCACCAGGAATCACGGGGCACCAAAACCCAAAAGTCTTACTTTTGCATGAAAATTGCACAATTTGCCGAAAATGCCCCACGGGCTAAAAAATTGGACCACAAGGCACCTCGAACCTCAATAGTTAAAAGTGCTCCAAGCATTATGATTTTTTATGAATAAGAATGCACCAAGGATCTCGGGGCACCAAAACCCAAAACTTTATTATTGCACGAAAATTGCACAAATGGCCGAAAATTCACCACCGGCACCAAAATTGGACCACGGGGCACCACAGACCTCAAAACTGAAATGTGTTCTTAGTATTATGGTTTTTTAGGCATAAGAATGCACTGGGGATCACGGGGCAACAAATCCCAAAAATCTTATTTTCACAAGAAAATTGCACAAATGGCCGAAAATGCACCACCGGCACCAAAATTGGAGCATGGGCCACCTCGTACCGCAATACTTAAAAGTGATCCAAGCATTATAGTTTTTAATGCATAAGAATGCAACAGGGATCACGGGGAACCAAATCCCAAAAGTCTTATTTTCACACGAAAATTGCACAAATGGCCGAAAATGCCCCACCGACACCAAAATTGGACCACGGGGCACCATGAACCTCAAAACTGAAAAGTGTTCCGAGCATTATCGTTTTTTATGCATAGGAATGCACCATAGATCATGGGGCACCAAAACCCAAAAGTCTTATTTTCGCACGAAAATTGCATTATGGGCCGAAATGCACCACGGGCACCAAAATTTGACCACGGGGCACCTCGCACCTCAATACTTAAAAGTGGTCCGAGCATTATACGTTTTTATGCATAAGAATGCAATAGAAATCATGGGGGCCCAAAGCCCAAAAGTCTTATTTTCGCACAAAAATTACTCAAATGGCCGAAAATGCACTACAGGCACCAAATTTGGACCACGGGGCACCATGGACTTCAAAACTGAAAAGTGTTCCGAGCATTATGGTTTTTTAAGCATAAGAATGCACCAGGGATCATGGGGCACCAAAACCCAAAAGTCTTATTTTCGCACAAAAATTGCTCAAATGGCCGAAAATGCACTACAGGCACAAAAATTGGACCACAGGGCACCATGGACTTCAAAACTGAAAAGTGTTCTGAGCATTGTGGTTTTTTAAGCATAAGAATGCACCAGGGATCATGGGGCACCAAAATCCGAAAGTCTTATTTTCGCACAAAAATTGCACAAATGGCCGAAAGTGCACCACCGGCACCAAAATTGGACCACCGAGCACCTCGTACCTCAATACTTAAAAGTGGTCCGAGCATTATAGTTTTTTATGCATAAGAATGCCGCAGGGATCACGAGGCACCAACACCCAAAAGTCTTATTTTCACATGAAATTGCACAAATGGCCGAAAATGCACCACCAGCACCAAAATTTGACCATGGGGCACGACGAACCTCAAAACTGAAAAGTGTTTAGAGCGTTATGGTTTTTTATACATAGGAATGTACCAGGGATCACGGGGCACCAAAACCCAAAAGTCTTATTTTCGCACGAAAATTGCATAATGGGCGAATATGCACCACGGGCACTAAAATTGGACCACGGGGCACCTCGGACCTTAATACCTAAAAGTGGTCCGAGCATTATAGTTTTTTATGCATAAGAATGCACCTGGGATCATGGGGCACCAAAACCCAAAAGTCTTATTTTCGCACGAAAATTGCATAAATGGTCGAAAATGCAATATCGGCACCAAAATTGGACCACAGGGCACCACGAACCTCAAAACTGAAAAGTGTTCCGAGCATTATGATTTTCTATGCATAAGAATGCACCATGGATCACGGGGCATCAAAACCAAAAAGTCTTATTTTCGCACGAAAATTGCACAATGGGCCGAATATGCAACATGGGCACCAAAATTGGACCACGGTGCTCCTCGATCCTCAAAACTATAAAGTGTTCTGAGCATTAGAGTTTTTTATGCATAAGAATGCACAAGGGATCACCGGGCTCCAAAACTCACAAGTCTTTTCTTCACTTGAAAATTGCACATTGGGCAGAAAAGTGCACCATGGGCACCAAAATTGGACCACGGTGCACCTCGGACCTCAAAACTGAAAATTGCTCTGAGCATTATGGTTTTTTATGCATAAGAATGCACTAAGGATCACGGGGCACCAAAACCCAAAAGTCTTATTTTCGCACGAAAATTTCACAAAGGGCCGAAAATGTACCACCGGCACCAAAATTGGAGCACAGAACACCTCGTACCTTAATACTTAAAAGTGGTCTGAACATTATAGTTTTTTATGCATAAGAATCCACCAGGGATCACGGGGCACCAAAACCCAAAAGTCTTATTTTCGCACGAAAATTGTACAAATGGTCGCAAATGCACCACAGGCCCAAAATTGGACCACGGTGCACCCCGGACCTCAAAACTGTAAAGTGTTCTGAGCATTATGATTTTTTATGCACAAGAAAGCACCAGGGATCACGGGGTACCAATACTCAAGTTTTTTTTCACATGAAAATTGCACATTGGGCAGAAAATGCACCATGGGCACAAAAATTGTACCACGGTGCACCTCGGACCTCAAAACTGTAAAGTGTTCCAAGCATTATGGTTTTTTATGCATAAGAATGCACCATGGATCACGGGGCACCAAAACCCAAAAGTCTTATTTTCGCACGAAAATTTCACAATGGGCCGAAAATGTACCACCAGCCCCAAAATTGGAGCACGGGGCACCTCGTACCTCAATACTTAAAAGTGGTCCGAACATTATAGTTTTTTATGCATAAGAATCCACTAGGGATCACGGGGCACCAAAACCCAAAAGTCTTATTTTCGCACGAAAATTGCATAAATGGCCGAAAATGCAATATCGGCACCAAAATTGGACCACGGGGCACCACGGACCTCAAAACTGAAAAGTGTTCCAAGCATTATGATTTTCTATGCATAAGAATGCACCATGGATCATGGGGCATCAAAACCAAAAAGTCTTATTTTCGCACGAAAATTGCACAATGGGCCGAAAATGCAACATGGGCACCAAAATTGGACCATAGGGCACCTCGGACCTCAAAACTGAAAAGTGCTCTGAGCATTATAGCTTTTTAAGCATAAGAATGCACCATGGATCATCAGCCACCAAAACCCAAAAGTCTTACTTTTGCATGAAAATTGCACAATGGGCCGAAAATGCACCACGGGCACCAAAATTGGACCACTGGGCACCTCGAACCTCAATACTTAAAAGTGGTCTAGCATTATAGTTTTTTATGCATAAGAATGCACCAGGAATCACGGGGCACCAAAACCCAAAAGTCTTATTTTAGCACGAAAATTGTACAAATGGTCGAAAATGCACCGCGGGCACCAAAATTGGACCATGGGGCACCTCGGACCTCAATACATAAAAGTGGTCCGAGCATTATATTTTTTTATGCATAAGAATTCTCAAGGGATCACGGGGCACCAAAACCCAAAAGTCTTTTTTACGCACGAAAATTGTACAATGGGCCGAATATGCTCCACGGGCACCAAAATTGGACCGCGGGGCACCGCGGACCTCAATACTTAAAAGTGGTCCTAGTATTATAGTTTTTTATGCATAAAAATGCACCAGGGATCACGGGGCACTAAAACCCAAAAGTCTTATTTTCGCACGAAAATTGCACAAATGGTCGAAAATGCACCACCGGCACCAAAATTGGACCACGGTGCTCCCCAGTCCTCAAAACTGTAAAGTGTTCTGAGCATTATAGTTTTTTATGCATAAGAATGCACAACGGATCACCGGGCCCGAAAACTCACAAGTCTTTTTTTCACTTGAAAATTGCACATTCGGCAGAAAAATGCACCATGGGCACCAAAATTGGACCACGGTGCACCTCGGACCTCAAAACTGAAAATTGCTCTGAGCATTATGGTTTTTTATGCATAAGAATGCACTAGTGATCACGGGGCACCAAAACCCAAAAGTCTTATTTTTGCACGAAAGTTTCACAATGGGCCGAAAATGTACCACCAGCACCAAAATTGGAGCACGGGGGACCTCGTACCTCAATACTTAAAAGTGGTCCGAACATTATAGTTTTTTATGCATAAGAATCCACTAGGGATCATGGGGCACCAAAACCCAAAAGTCTTATTTTCGCACGAAAATTGCATAAATGGCCGAAAATGCAATATCGACACCAAAATTGGACCACGGGGCACCACGGACCTCAAAACTGTAAAGTGTTCCAAGCATTATGATTTTCTATGCATAAGAATGCACCATGGATTACGGGGCATCAAAACCAAAAAGTCTTATTTTTGCACGAAAATTGCACAATGGGCCGAAAATGCAACATGGGCACCAAAATTGGACCATGGGGCGCCTCGGACCTCAAAACTAAAAAGTGCTCTGAGCATTATAGCTTTTTAAGCATAAGAATGCACCAGGGATCATCAGGAACCAAAACCCAAAAGTCTTATTTTTGCACGAAAATTGCACAATGGGCCGAAAATGCACCACGGGCACCAAAATTGGACCACGGGGCACCTCGGACCTCAATACTTAAAAGTGGTCTAGCATTATAGTTTTTTATGCATAAGAATGCACCAGGAATCTCGGGCACCAAAATCCAAAAGTCTTATTTTAGCACGACAATTGCACAAATGGCCGAAAATGCACCGCGGGCACCAAAATTGGACCATGGGGCACCTTGGACCTCAATACATAAAAGTGGTCCGAGCATTATATTTTTTTATGCATAAGAATGCTCAAGGGATCACGGGGCACCAAAACCCAAAAGTCTTATTTACGCACAAAAATTGTACAATGGGCCGAATATGCTCCACGGGCACCAAAATTGAACCGCGGGGTACCTCGGACCTCAATACTTAAAAGTGGTCCTAGTATTATAGTTTTTTATGCATAAGAATGCACCAGGGATCACGGGGCACTAAAACCCAAAAGTCTTATTTTCGCACGAAAATTGCACAAATGGTCGAAAATGCACCACCGGCACCAAAATTGGACCATGGTGCTCCCCAGTCCTCAAAACTGTAAAGTGTTATGAGCATTATAGTTTTTTATGCATAAGAATGCACAAGGGATCACCGGGCTCGAAAACTCACAAGTCTTTTTTTCACTTGAAAATTGCACATTGGGCAGAAAAATGCACCATAGGCACCAAAATTGGACCACGGTGCACCTCGGACCTCCAAACTGAAAATTGCTCTGAGCATTATGGTTTTTTAGGCATAAGAATGCACTAGGGATCACGGGGTACCAAAACCCAAAAGTCTCATTTTCGCAAGAAAATTTCACAATGGGCCGAAAACGTACCACCGGCACCAAAATTGGAGCATCGGGCACCTCGTACCTCAATACTTAAAAGTGGTCCGAACATTATAGTTTTTTATGCATAAGAATCCACCAGGGATCACGGGGCACCAAAACCCAAAAGTCTTATTTTCGCACAAAAATTGCACAAATGGCCGCAAATGCACCACCGGCCCAAAATTGGACCACGGTGCACCCCAGACCTCAAAACTGTAAAGTGTTTTGAGCATTATGGTTTTTTATGCACAAGAAAGCACCAGGGATCACGGGGTACCAAAACCCAAAAGTTTTTTTTCACATGAAAATTGCACATTGGGCAGAAAATGCACCATGGGCACAAAAATTGTACCACGGTGCACCTCAGACCTCAAAATTGTAAAGTGTTCCGAGCATTATGGTTTTTTATGCATAAGAATGCACCATGGATCACAGGGCACCAAAACCCAAAAGTCTTATTTTCGCATAAAAATTGCTCAAATGGCCGAAAATGCACTACAGGCACCAAATTTGGACCACCGGGCACCATGGACTTCAAAACTGAAAAGTGTTCCAAGCATTATGGTTTTTTAAGCATAAGAATGCACCAGGGATCATGGGGCACCAAAACTCGAAAGTCTTATTTTCGCACAAAAATTGCTCAAATGGCCGAAAATGCACTACAGACACCAAATTTGGACCACGGGGCACCATGGACTTCAAAACTAAAAAGTGTTCCGAGAATTATGGTTTTTTAAGCATAAGAATGCACTAGGGATCATGGGGCACCAAAACCCGAAAGTCTTATTTTCGCACAAAATTGCACAAATGGCAGAAAATGCACCACTGGCACCAAAATTGGACCACCGGGCACCTCGTACCTCAATACTTAAAAGTGGTCTGAGCATTATATTTTTTTATGCATAAGAATGCAGCAGGGATCACGAGGCACCAACACCCAAAAGTCTTATTTTCGCACAAAATTGCACAAATGGCCGAAAATGCACCACCAGCACCAAAATTGGACCACGGAGCACGACGAACCTCAAAACTGAAAAGTTTTTAGAGCGTTATGGTTTTTTATGCATAGGAATGTACCAAGGATCACGGGGCACCAAAACCAAAAAGTCTTATTTTCGCACAAAAATTGCACAATGGGCCGAAAATGCACCACGGGCACCAAAATTGGACCACGGGGCACCTCGGACATCAAAACTGAAAAGTGCTCCAAGCATTATGGTTTTTTATGCATAAGAATGCACCAGGGATCACGGGGCACCAAAATCCAAAAGTCTTATTTCGCACGAAAATTTCACAAATGGCTGAAAATGGACCACCAGCACCAAAATTGGACCACGGGGCACCACGGACCTTAAAACTGAAGAGTATTGCCAGCATTATGATTTTTTATGCATAAGAGTGCACTAGGGATCACGGGGCACCAAAACGCAAAAGTCTTATTTTCGCACGAAAATTGCACAATGTGTAGAAAATGCACCACAGGCACCAAAATTGGACAACGAAGCCCGTTGGACCTCAAAACAGAAAAGTCCTCTGAGAATTATGGTTTTTTATGCATAAGAATGCACAAGGGATCACGGGGTACCAAAACCCAAAAGTCTTATTTTCGCACGAAAATTGCACAAATGGCCGAAAATGCAATACCGACACCAAAATTTGATCGTGGGGCACCACGGACCTAAAAACTAAAAAGTGTTCTGAGCATTGGTTTTTTATGCATAAGAATGTACCAAGGATCACGGGAGACTAAAACCCAAAAGTCATACTTTCGCACGAAAATTGCACAATGGGCCAAAAATGCACCACGGGGACCAAAATTGGACCAAGGGGCACCTCGGACATCAAAACTTAAAAGTTCTCTGAGCATTATTTTTTCTATGCATAAGAATGCACCAGGGATCACTGGGCACAAAAACCCGAAAGTCTTATTTTGGCACGAAAATTGCACCATGGGCCAAAAATGCACCACGGGCACCAAAATTGGACCGTGGGGCAGCACGAACCTCAACTGAAAAGTGCTCCAAGCATTATGGTGTTTTATGCAAAAGAATGCACCAGGGATCACACAGCACCAAAACCCAAAAGTCTTATTTTGGCACGAAAATTTGACCATGTGCGGAAAATCCACCACTGGCACCAAAATTGGAGCTTGGGGAACCACGGACCTAAAAACTGAAAAGTGCTCCAAGCATTATGATTTTTTATTCATAAGAATGCACCACCGGCACCAAAATTGGACCACGGGGCACCAAAACCCAAAAGTCTTATTTTAGCATGAAAATTGCATAATGGGCCGAAAATGCACCACAGGCACCAAAATTGGACCACGGGGAACCTCGAACCTCAAAAATGAAAAGTTGTCCGAGCATTATGGGTTTTTAGGCATAAGAATGCACCAAGGAACACGAGGCACCAAAACCCAAAAGACTTATTTTCGCACAAAAATTGCACAATGAGCCGAAAATGCAGTACGACCACCAAAATTGGACCACGGGGCACCTCGGACCTCAAAACTTAAAAGTGGTTCGATCATTATGGTTTTTATGTATAAGAATGCACCAAGGATCACGGGACACCAAAACCCAAAAGTCTTATTTTTGCACGAAAATTGGACAAATGGCCAAAAATGCACCACCGGCACCAAAATTGGACCACGGGGCACCACGCACCTCAAAACTTAAAAGTGTTCCAAGCATTATGATTTTTTATGCATAAGAATGCCCCAGGGATTATGGCGCACCAAAACCCAAAAGTCTTATTTTTGCACGAACATTGAACAATGGGTCGAAAATGCACCACGGGCACCAAAATTGGACCACAGGGCACCTCGGACCTCAAAACTTAAAAGTTCTTCGAGCATTATGGTTTTTTATGCATAAGAATGCTCCTGGGATCACGGGGAACCAAAACCCCAAAGTCCTTTTCTCGCATAAAAATTGCACAAATGGCCGAAAATGAACCACCGGCACAAACATTGGACCACGAGGCACCACGGACCTCAAAACTAAAAAGAGTTCCAAGCATTACGATTTTTTATGCATAAGAATGCACCAGGGATCATGGGGCACCAAAACCCAAAAGTCTTATTTTTGCACGAAAATTGCATAATGGGCCGAAAATGCAGCACGGGCACCAAAATTGGACCAAGGGGCACCTCGGACCTGAAAACTTAAAAGTGGTCCAATTATTATGGTTTTTTATGCATAAGAATGCACCAAGGATCACGGGCACCAAAACCCAAAAGTCTTATATTTGCACGAAAATTGCACAAATGGCCGAAAATGCACCACTAGCACCAAAATTGGACCACAGGGCACCACGGGCATCAAAACTGAAAAGTGTTCCAAGCATTATGGTTTTTTTTGCATAAGAATGCACCAGCGATCACTGGGCACCAAAACCTAAAAGTCTTATTTTTACACGAAAATTGCACAATGGGCCGAAAATACACCACGGACATCAAAATTGGACCACGGGGCACCTTGGACCTCAAAACTGGAAAGTGCTCCAAGCATGATGGTTTTTTATGCATAAGAATGCACCAGGGATCATAGGCACCAAAACCTAAAAGTCTTATTTTCGCACGAAAATTGCAAATGGGCCGAAGATGCACCACGGGCACCAAAATTGGACCACGGGGCATCTCGAACCACAAAACTTAAAAGTGGTCTGATCATTATGGTTTTCTATGCATAAGAATGCGCCAGGGATCACGTGGCACCAAAACCCAAAAGTCTTATTTTCGCACGAAAATTGCACAAATGGCCGAAAATGCACCACCAGCACCAAAATTGGACCATGGGGCACCACGGACCTCAAAATGAAAAGTGTTCCAAGCATTATGGTTTTTTATGCATAACAATGCCCCGGGGATCACAGGGCACCAAAACCCAAAGGTCTTATTTTCGCACGAAAATTGCACAATTGGCCGAAAATGCACCACGGGCATCAAAACTGGACCACGGGGCACCTTGGACCCCAAAACTGAAAAGTGCTCCGAGCATTATGGTTTTTTATGCATAAGAATGCACCAGGGATCATGGGGCACCAAAATCCAAAAGTCTTATTTTCGCACGAAAATTACACAGCAGGCCGAAAATGCACCACAGTCACCAAAATTGGACCACGGGGTACCTCGAACCTCAAAAATTAAAAGTGGTCTAATCATTATGGTTTTTTAGGCATAAGAATGCACCAGGGATCACGGGGCACCAAAACCCAAAAGTCTTATTTTCGCACGAAAATTGCACAAATGGCCAGAAATGCACCACTGGCACCAACATTGGACCACGGGGCACCATGGACCTCAAAACCTAAAAGTGTTCCAAGAATTATTGATTTTTATGCATAAGAATACCCCAGGGATTACGGGGCACCAAAACCTAAAAGTCTTATTTTCACACAAAAATTGCACAATGGGCCGAAAATGCACCACGGGCGTCAAAATTGGACCACGGGGCACCTCGGACCTCAAAACTGAAAAGTGCTCCAAGCATTATGATTTTTTATGCATAAGAATGCACCAGGGATCATGGGTACCAAAACCCAAAAGTCTTATTTTCGCATGAAAATTGCACAATGTGCCGAAAATGCACCACGGGTACCAAAATTGGACCACGGGGCACCTCGGACCTCAAAACATAAAAGTTCTCTGAGCATTATGGTTTTTTATGCATAAGAATGCTCCAGGGATCACGGAGCACCAAAACCCAAAAGTCTTATTTTCGCATGAAAATTGCACATATGATCGAAAATGCACCACCGGCAACAACATTGGACCACGGGGCGCCACGGACCTCAAAACTGAAAAGAGTTTTGAGCATTATGGTTTTTTATGCATAAGAATGCACCAGGGAACACGGGGAACCAAAATCTAAAAGTCTTATTTTCGCACGAAAATTGCAGAAAGGGCCGAAAATGCACCACGGGCAACAAAATTGGACCACGGGGCACCTCGGACCTCAAAACTGAAAAGTGCTCCGAGCATTATGGTTTTTTATGCATAAGAATGCAACAGGGATCATGGGGCACCAAAACCCAAAAGTCATATTTTCACACAAAAATTGCACAATGGGCCAAAAATGCACCACGGGCACCAAAATTGGACCACGGGGCACCTCGGACCTGAAAACTTAAAAGTGGTCCAATCATTATGGTTTTTTATGCATATGAATGCACCAGGGATCACAAGGTACCAAAATCCAAAACTCTTATTTTCGCACGAAAATTGCACAAATTGCCGAAAATGCACCACTGGCACCAAAATTGGACCACAAGGCACCACGGACCTCAAAACTTAAAAGTGTTCTAAGCATTATGGTTTTTTATGCATAAGAATGCCCCAGGGATCACGTGGCACCAAAACCCAAAAGTCTTATTTTCGTAAGAACATTGAACAATGGGCCGAAAATGCACCACGGGCACAAAAATTGGACGACGGGGCTCCTCAGACCTCAAAACTGAAAAGTTCTCTGAACATTATGGTTTTTTATGCATAAGAATGCACCACCGGCACCAAAATTGGACCACGGGGCACCAAAACCCAAAAGTCTTATTTTAGCATGAAAATTGCACAATGGGCCGAAAATGCACCACAGGCACCAAAATTGGACCACGGGGAACCTCGGACCTCAAAAACGAAAAGTTGTCCAAGAATTATGGTTTTTTAGGCATAAGAATGCACCAAGGATCACGGGGCACCAAAACCCAAAAGACTTATTTTCGCACAAAAATTGCACAATGGGCCGAAAATGCAGTACGACCACCAAAATTGGACCACGGGGCACCTCGGACCTCAAAACTTAAAAGTGGTTCGATCATTATGGTTTTTATGCATAAGAATGCACCAAGGATCATGGGGCATCAAAACCCAAAAGTCTTATTTTTGCACGAAAATTGGACAAATGGGCGAAAATGCACCACTGGCACCAAAATTGGACCACGGGGCACCACGCACCTCAAAACTTAAAAGTGTTCCAAGAATTATGGTTTTTTATGCATAACAATGCCCCAGGGATTATGGCGCACCAAAACCCAAAAGTCTTATTTTCGCACGAACATTGAACAATGGGCCGAAAATGCACCACGGGCACCAAAGTTGGACCACAAGGCACCTCGGACCTCAAAACTTAAAAGTTCTCTAAGCATTATGGTTTTCTATGCATAAGAATGCTCCAGGGATCACGAGGCACCAAAACCCCAAAGTCCTTTTCTCGCATGAAAATTGCACAAATGACCGAAAATGCACCACCGGCACAAACATTAGACCACGGGGCACCACGGACCTCAAAAATAAAAAGAGTTCCAAGCATTATGGTTTTTTATGCATAAGAATGCACCAGGGATCATGGGGCACCAAAACCCAAAAGTCTTATTTTTGCACGAAAATTGCACAATGGGCCGAAAATGCAGCACGTGCACCAAAATTGGACCAAAGGGCACCTCGGACCTGAAAACTTAAAAGTGGTTCGATTATTATGGTTTTTTATGCATAAGAATGCACCAAGGATCACAGGGTACCAAAACCCAAAAGTCTTATATTCGCACGAAAATTGCACAAATGGCCGAAAATGCACCACTAGCACCAAAGTTGGACCACGGGGCACAACGGACGTCAAAACTGAAAAGTGTTCCAAGCATTATGGTTTCTTTTTCATAAGAATGCACCAGGGATTACTGGGCACCAAAACCTAAAAGTCTTATTTTCGCACAAAAATTGCACAATGGGCCAAAAATGCACCACGGGCATCAAAATTGGACCACGGGGCTCCTTGGACCTCAAAACTGAAAAGTGCTCCAAGCATGATGGTTTTTTATGTATAAGAATGCACCAAGGATCATGGGCACCAAAAACTAAAAGTCTTATTTTCGCATGAAAATTGCACAAATGGCCAAAAATGCACCACCAGCACCAAAATTGGACCATGGGGCACCACGGACCTCAAAACCAAAAAGTGTTCCAAGCATTATGGTTTTTTATGCATAACAATGCCCCGGGAATCACGGGGCACCAAAACCCAAAGGTCTTATTTTTGCACAAAAATTGCATAATTGGCCGAAAATGCACCACGGACACCAAAATTGGACCACGGGGTACCTCGAACCTCAAAAATTAAAAGTTGTCCAATCATTATAGCTTTTTATGCATAATAATGTACTAGGGATCACAGGGCACCAAAACCGAAAAGTCTTATTTTCACATGAAAATTGCACAAATGGCTGAAAATGCACCACCGGCACCAACATTGGACCACAGGGCACCCCGGACTTCAAAACTGAAAAGTGTTCCGAGTATTATGATTTTTATGCATAAGAATGCCCCAGGGAGTTCAGGCACTAAAAGAACATCAGAAATATGCTTGATATATGTTGCAGTATGAATTCCCACAACTCTTTTACCAGTGATGGCAAGTTTGTCTCCATTTCCAATCTTTACCTATCCTCCAGCGGGTTTCAGCTCAGAAAAAAATTCTGGTATGCTTGTCATGTGTTGAGTGTAGCCACTATCAATAAACCATGTATTTTCATCCTCCAAACTCCTTGTAGTCTTGGCCATGAACAATAGATCTTCATCATTTTCAGCTTCAGTGACATTTGCCTTTTGAGTGGTCTGATTTTGCTGCTGCTATTTCAGCCTACAAAACCTCTCTATGTGGCCATTTTGTTTGCAGTATTTGCATTGAATAGGTGGTGGTGTCTTCCCTTTGTACCAACAATCACTCTCCTTGTGGCTAGTTCTCTTGCAAATCCCACACTTTGGAAAATTTTCTCTTCTCTTGGAATCATTTCCAGAGTGCTCTCCAACATATTTCTTCTCTCCTTTTGCTGCTATAGCCTTCCCTTTGTGTTTGACTTGTAGAGCACTTTCTGTTGCCTCCTCCTGTCTGAGAAGCCTTCATTGTTCTTGAGCTTGAAGAGCATTTACCAGCTCTATCAAGCTTATCTTGGAGAGATCCTTTGACTCTTCAAGTGAAGAAATCTTGGATTCAAACCTTTCGGGTAAGACACCCAAGACTTTGTCAACTATTCTGCTGTCTGGAAATTTCTCCCCCAGCAATCTAATCTTGTTCACAACCTTCATCATTCTGGTCATGAAATCTTTTATGTTTTCAGCCTCATTCATCTTCAAGGCTTCAAACTCTCTTTTGAGGTTGAGAACTTACATTTGCTTAATCCTCTCATTTCCAAAAAAACTCCTCTTCAAGCTTCTCCAAACTTCCTTTGTTGTATCCAAGTTTGAGATTATCATAAAAACATCATCATCCACAGCTGAATGCAAGATGGTAAGAGCCTTTGCTCTTTTGGAAACTTGCTCATTGTGAACTCTCATCTGAGCAACAGTGGGATTTTCTTCCAAAGCTAGTGGTTTAGCTGCCTCCACTACTTCCCAAAGATCATAAGCTTTCAACTGAGCTCTCATCTTCACAACCCAAAATTCATAGTTCTTTCCTGTGAATACAGGAGGTGCTGGTAGTGAGACATTGTTGGAAGCCATGTAGAAGGTTGGGTATTCTGAAAATAGATTGGGTTTTTTATTTTCTGTCCTCTCTGTTTTCTGGTTTTCTCTCTTCTCTCAAGTTCTCTCACAGTCCCTCAAGATCAAAATAGCTCTAGATACCAATTGTTGGCACAAGAAGAATTTTGGAAATCAAAAACGTAAAATATTCTCATTCATACAGCTGCAGTATGTTGTGGTTTCTGATACAAATATGGCTTACAAAACAGAACATTAGTTGTTCCTACCTAATAAGTTAATGAGCCTGCTGCCCATCTTAATTACTAGACTTAAAACACACTCCAAAGGTACAAGTCTACACACTAAGTCTGAAAATACATTAACCATACTACATAAAGCATAAAATTAAATAACACATCAGAAAATTCTACATAGTACATCAGAAATTTTAGCTACATTAACATTTTCACATATCCACCCTTGAATGCCACTGATCCCAACTAGATTCTTTATTCACCACCTTTTTGAACCCCCTGACCACTTCGCGTACCCCCAGCTATTCCAACCAAGATAATTTATCCTGAATAAACACATCTTCTACGAATCACAACTTCAAACATAGACAAGCCCCTGGTAAAACATTCCACTGAGTGAAAGATTAATTGAAACCTATAGAGAGACTAGATAGCCAAGTCCATGCATAGAAGTGTATACGCTACACCAACTCTTCTCTGTCTATAGAAGTATTATTAAATACACAGTGATTTCTAGCATTCCACACACACCAAATAACGATCTTTCGATTATACTTGCGATTTTTACAACAATGCTTTCTATTTCTTTTATTTTCATTTCTCTTCTCTCAATTTTAATTATAATATAAATAAAATTAATTATTTAATTTTAATTGTTAAATTTTTATTCCTTTCAAATATACTTCTTAAATTTAATTTGATTTAACAGTAGTTAAAAATAATTCTTTCTCAACCATCGTTGAACGCATGAATGAATTGGCGTAGAATTATTTTAGCTTAACTAATAGTTCGAGTCCTAGGCATATAGGATTACCTCTCGCAAAGGAAAGATGCTTGTGGTATGTTCTAGAAAAATATCTTTTTGAGTGAACCTGGGTATCCCTCAGCCGACAGCCAAGGACTAATCGCTTGAGGTATTGAGATCCATTTAAGGGGTTGACTTCTCCCAACAAATATTTTTTAATCTACTCTCTCTCTCTCTCTCTCTCTCTCTCTCTATATTTCTAATTGAATTTTAATAGTTTTTAAAAAAACAATATCAATAGTTAAAAATGATTTATATCATAATATAAATTATTTATCATAAATATAAAATATATATATATATATATTTAAAAATATATTTTATTACAATTTTTATTATAATATAATTTATATATCTCCTTATACACACACACACACACACACACACACACACACACACACACACACATATAAATTTCTTTTATTAATTTTTGTAACTATCCACATTCACAATATTTATATAACTACCTCCATTCACTTCTTTATATGATGTTATCTTTTTTTTAATATTTCTTTTATCACTTTTTCTAACTCTATTTTTTAATTATGAAGATTTATCTCTTTCATCAATAATTTCAAATCATTTATTCAATGTACTTTTCAATTTTCAAAGTTAATATTAAAAAAAATTAAAGTTACATTTCTACATCTTCTCTTATCTTCTTTTTTTTAATTTTATAGTTTCTAATTTCTTTTATAATTATCTCTTTTTTAAAATTTCTTTCGATGTGCTATTTTTTTTTTATGTAAATTTGTAGAATGCAAACCTCACAGTGGGACGAAGGCATCCCAACAACGTTGGCACCCCCTCGCCAACTAATCATCGGCAGCAAACCACATTTTATAGTCCTATATAATCCTTCGATGTGCTATATAATCCTTTTTTTTTTTTCAAATTTTATAGTCTCTAATATTTTGGACTTTTTTTTAATATTTATTTTATCAATTTTTCTAACTCTATTTTTTAATTCCGAAGATTTCTTTCTTTTATCAATAATTTCAAATCTTTAATTCAATTTACTTTTCAAATTTCAAAGTTATTATTAAAAAAATTAAAGTTACATCATTACATCTTCTCTTATCTTTTTATTTTATTTTATAGTTTCTAATTTATTTTATAATTATCTATTTTTTAAAATTTCTTTCAATATGCTACATAATCTTTTTTTTTCAAACTAGTATAGTGCGTGTGCAATTCCACGAGTCGCATTAATAATGGCAAAAAAAATTTATTGTTCATGATCTATTTGGTTCATCCATGAAAAATTTAATCAGTTTTTTTTTTAAATATTTATATAGAAATGGATAAATCATATAATTAAATAGATGGATAAAAATTTATCCATCTAATTTTCAAATTCAATGTATCATTTAATTAATGCTTTATGAATCAACATCAATCCAATATTTTTTCACGTTTTTTTAAAATTTAATATAAAAAATTAGAACAGTTTCTTATATATTAATAGTTTAAATTTTAACAATAACATTTTATTTTTAAATATTTTCTTTAAAAAAATCAAAACATAATAATTTCTTTAAAGTGAATTATACAAAAAAAGTTATAAAAACTATTTAGTTTTTTTAAAATATTTTTGTAGATAAATGACAGACAATATTTTGAAATAATCATAAAAAATATTTAATTTTAAATAAATTATGGATAGATTGCATATTCATTTAATTTAGGTATTATCATTTTTTAGAAATATAATATGTATTATAACTTTTTGTTTGATTTTTATTTAGATAATGAAGGATAGAAATCTTATGCTCCTATAAAAATTGGAGAAATTAATTTCTAATTCATTGATTAACTATTATTTTATTTCTTCCCTTTTCTCTTATCTTTTGAATTTACCTAAAAAATATTTTAAATCATAAAATCTAACTAAACATGTTACCCAAAAATATTATTCTTAGTTATAATATCAAAACTTATTTTGCAATTGAATATCTAAAAATAGATAAATAATATGTCAAAAGCAAAAATCTTTACATTAAATGAAAAAATTGTAAAAAAAAAAAAACTTAGATTGGGCAATAAATTTTAAAAGGTAAAAATTGAAAATATATAAAAAAAATTTGAATTATTTTTAATTGTTATTTAATTTTTAATATTATATTTTTTTTAATTTGTGAAAAATGGTATTTTAAGATAATCTGTCTTTTTTTTTCATTTGTTATTATTAGAAAAATAAAAAAATTACTTTTAGTACCTGGAATAATTTTGAGGATATATTATAATAATCAATTTTTTATTAGAAAAAAAAACATTTACTTTTAGTACCTAGAATAATTTTGATGATATATTATAATAATCAATTTTTTAGATAATATATCTAAATTAATTATAATTATAATAAATATTAAAAAAAAAAAAAAAAAACACAGTGTGTCTGAGTATAGGGAGTGCGTGTCTTCTCCCATGGACTTATTGGAATCTTCTTGTTGTCTTATCTATAATTCCACATGAGAAGAAAAACTAGGAGAGCAAATGTCACAGTAGTTTGGACAGTGTGTTTCCGCATTTGCCCACTGCCTCGGTGACAACTGTAAATTGGACATTTCTTACCCATTTTACCCACTTTCGCGGTGACAATTGTATTACTATTAAACAACCAATGAAAAGCTTCTTTTTCATTTTCAATTTTGCATTTCTTCTTTAGGTGGGATTTTTCCCCCCATTTTTCGTTGAACAGATCTATAATCCATGACATTGCAAATTGTCTACTCCATGCTTCTCCCTTCATTCATTCAAATTTTTTTCTCTCTCTTCTTCGCTCCTCACGCGTTGACCCCCATTCCCGCCTCTTTAGGCCGTCTCAGTCTCTAGAAGATTATAAGGTGTGGAGCAAGCGAAGAGAGATCATCGCCTCCTCGGTGGATCTGATGAGGATCCTCAAAGAGTAATCTTGTCCGAGCATGGTCGATTTTAGGAATCCTTGGGCAGTGAAGCTCGCAAATCCGTGGACGAGGGTTGCGCGCAAAGTGTCATGAGGGATTTTGTATGGACCGATGACTTCTTCGTCACGGACGACTTCTACTTTCATACGGTTTCCCTTCATATAAGCTCTGTTCTCCCATTGATTTCACTGTTGGTGGCTCCAGTGAGACTAAGCGCGATGAGGAAGAGCAACTCGTCGCTGAGTTTACTCGCTGTTTAACTCGCTCATCCCTTCGAGCCGATACCAAGTTTGGGGTATGAAAATCACTTTTCTCCTTCTTTTTCAACTTCATCTTTTTTTCTCTCGGTGTGGGACAATGAGTGTTATTTTGGAGTTTTCTTTTAATGTTTGGAATTTTTTGTTTTTGGATTTATTGCATGATCGTTTGTGTCTGGTTCTCCATAATCCACGCTATGTGCGTTTGGGAGTAGGTGTGGTTATGGCAAAGGGTCGAGCGTGGGGGGGAATAATTCAGGTGGTTAAGCCACAACAATCATAAGTGTAGCATCATCTTTTAATAAGCATCTTGTGTATTATTGATTGGAGGCACGAGAACAAAATTGCCGGTTGTGGAAGTGACATTACATTGTCAATTATGACATTTTTTACACTCTAATTTATTAAATATTGATTAATTTTGTGTACTTTGAAAAAAATCTTTCTCTAAAAGTTTAATCCTGTGACATTTGTTTTTACTATCATGTGCAGTGGTCGAAAGAGGCATGTAGGGCCAGAGGAGCACTTGTAAAACAACAAAAGCTTAACACGTGATAGCTTGGACAAATAGTAAGTCATTAAAAATTTAACAAAAATGTCCATTATACCCTTAAGAAAAGTAATGGAGAAGCAAGATAGGCTGACATGTGTCTGTCCTAAAAGCCTAAAATATTATATAGATAGATAGATAAATTTATTTATTTCTATTGATTATATAAATAAGATACTAAGACTTTGAATAAGCTCGTGCAAGCTAAAATACTAGTTCAAAATATTTTTTATTATAAATTATATTATATAAAAATAAATAATTAAACATATATTCTATTCATTACAAACTAAAATACTGTTTATATTAAAAGTATTTTTGAAAAAGTTGAAATAACTAGCTCGTGTACGTTTTCCTTGACCCATAGGCCAGTTGCATAGATAGCAATAATTAGAGTCAGCTATTTGACAGCTGGATAAGTGATCCATTTCATTAAGTCTATGTTTGGTATAGATGTATGAAAATGAATGAAAGGGTGAGGAATGAAAATGAATGAAAAGAGATGTAAAAGAGTAAAAAAGAGAGTGAAAAGTAAAATTATTTGGTTGAAATGAAAGAGAGTGTAAAAGAGATAAAAGATTTGAATTAAAGTAGTAGATAAATAATAAAAGAAAAAAGTAAAAATATAGAGATTGAACAAATGTCCATTTTACCCCATAATAAAAACACATTTCCTAATTAGCTGAGATGAAAAAATTATTTTTCTTAACAAATTAAAAACATATAATTGATTATGCAAATTGCATAATCGATTATATACCTTCTGTAGATACTTTTACACTGCCATACTCAAATTCTTAAAAGATTCTTCTAAACCCACAATTATTTTCACATGAGAAAACCAACACACCATCAAATTAAAAAAAAAACAAAAAACACTTCTTATCCTTCTCTTGTTGCTCACACTAGTCCATAAAGATATTGGCTTATTCCACCTACAAGAGAAGGGAGCACTAGCACAAGAGAAGAAGAAAAAAAAAAAGCATACACGAGGGTCAGGAGGGGCTACGGAAGGACAATGTTATCAAGCAAAAAAATCCTGTACAGTGCAGCCCTTTTACCCGTGACTTTCATCCCTTTCTTCTCATTTTGAGATGAAAGTATGACAGCATGGACGATGATTTTGGGGGGGGGGGGGATGATTTTGTGGGGGGGGGGGGGGGGTTAAGGCACAACAATCATAAGTATAGCATCGTTTAATAAGCATCCTATGTATCATTGATTGGAGGCACCAGAACAAAATTGTCAGTTGTGGACGTGACATTACATTGTCAATTATCACATTTTTTACACTCTAATTTATTAAACATTGATTAATTTTGTGTACTTTGAAAAACACTTTCTCTAAAACTTTGATCTTGTGGCCTTTGTTTTTACTATCATGTGCAGTGGTCGAAAGAGGCATGTAGGCCAGAGGAGCACTTGTAAAACAACAAAAGCTTAACACGTGACAACTTGGGCAAATAGTAAGTCATTAAAAATATGACGGAATATGTTTTTAGTCCCTTAACTTTTTTCAATTTTTATTTTTAGTTTCTAAACAAATATTTGATCGGTTTTAGTCCCTGAACTTTTTTTCCGTCAATGTTTTTAGTCCCTAAATATTTGACTGGTCTTAGTCTCTGAACTTTTTTTCCGTCAATGTTTTTAGTTCCTAAACAAATATTTGACTGGTCTTAGTCCTGAACTTTTTTTCCGTCAATGTTTAAGGCACAACAATCATAAGTATAGCATCGTTTAATAAGCATCCTATGTATCATTGATTAGAGGCACGAGAACAAAATTGCCAGTTGTGGACGCGACATTACATTGTTAATTATCACATTTTTTACACTCTAATTTATTAAACATTGATTAATTTTGTGTACTTTGAAAAACACTTTCTCTAAAACTTTGATCCTGTGGCCTTTGTTTTTACTATCATGTGCAGTGGTCGAAAGAGGCATGTAGGCCAGAGGAGCACTTGTAAAACAACAAAAGCTTAACACGTGACAACTTGGGCAAATAGTAAGTCATTAAAAATAGGACAGAATATGTTTTTAGTCCCTTAACTTTGTTCAATTTTTGTTTTTAGTTTCTAAACAAATATTTGATCGGTCTTAGTCCCTGAACTTTTTTTCCGTCAATATTTTTAGTCCCTAAATATTTGACTGGTCTTAGTCCCTGAACTTTTTTTCCGTCAATATTTTTAGTTCCTAAACAAATATTTGACTGATCTTAGTCCTGAACTTTTTTTCCGTCAATGTTTAAGGCACAACAATCATAAGTATAGCATCGTTTAATAAGCATCCTATGTATCATTGATTGGAGGCACGAGAACAAAATTGCCAGTTGTGGACGTGACATTACATTGTCAATTATCACATTTTTTACACTCTAATTTATTAAACATTGATTAATTTTGTGTACTTTGAAAAACACTTTCTCTAAAACTTTGATCCTGTGGCCTTTGTTTTTACTATCATGTGCAGTGGTCGAAAGAGGCATGTAGGCCAGACGAGCACTTGTAAAACAACAAAAGCTTAACACGTGACAACTTGGGCAAATAGTAAGTCATTAAAAATAGGACAGAATATGTTTTTAGTCCCTTAACTTTTTTCAATTTTTGTTTTTAGTTTCTAAACAAATATTTGATCGGTCTTAATCCCTGAACTTTTTTTCCGTCAATGTTTTTAGTCCCTAAATATTTGACTGGTCTTAGTCCCTGAACTTTTTTTCCGTCAATGTTTTTAGTTCCTAAACAAATATTTGACTGATCTTAGTCCTAAACTTTTTTTCCGTCAATGTTTTTAGTCCTTGCCTGAAAAAAATCGTTAAATGATGACGTGACAGTCACATTTTACGGTGATTATTTTTCTAGCGGTTTAAAATGCATATATTTAGAAGTTTTAATTTTTTTAATAATAACAAAAGTAAATAAAATTATTTTAATATAAAAATATTAAAATGCATATTTCAAAAAACATTGTAATTAAAAATTTTCATTTTCATGATAATTTGCAAATAATTTATTATATTTTTTGTAACCATTTTATAGGTATAAGGTATTAATAAATTTTGTTGATGATTAATCTTCGCCAAAAAAACTTGGTGAGTCACAATTAATGATAATTTTCAAATAATTTATTATATTTTTTTGTGTGAATTCGGGTATCCTTCAATCGAAAAGTGAAGGACTAATTCATCGATGTACTGAGATCCATTTAAGGGTTGATCTTTTTCAATATATATTTTTCCATACGCATTAACCAACAATATAATCTTAATTGATGAACATTGTATATTGATTAAAAAATATAAAATGTTTAAAAACTTTAACGATATTGTTCAATAATACTTTAACAAATAAAAAAATTATTTAGATAAAACTCAATAATATTAAATTGTATTAAAAAGTATTTAAAGAAGTCCTCTCAATAATGAGTCCGTATAGTACACAATATTGTCTTTTAGCCAGAAGACAGTTGCAGAGATAACAATAATTAGAGCCACTTATTTGGCAGCTGGAACACGATCGATTTGATTAAATTTGCACATGGTTAAAAATAACTGATTTGCAAACTCCAAATGCCCTTAAAACGATTGTTAAATAAGTGTTGTGCTCTTTGGGAATGGATTCTATATAAACTGGAAAATCATGGTCGGTTGTTAAATTACGACTGCGAGGTTTGAAGTGGAGAGAAGCTTCTGGTGGAATCTCAAAGCGTTCAAAGGTACTTAAGACTCTTTTCTTGGATATATATTATCTTTTATTTATCTTTAAATCATGCTCTGTTTCGAAGATTTTAGACTGCTGGATCAAGATTTCCTGCAGTTCTTGTATAAATTGCATGAACCTCAATCATTAATATTAAAAGACTATACTGGAAAAATAATATATGGTCACCTCCTATAGTTATTATTCCAAGAGTATTACCATTCACACCCCCACCTCTTTACAAATGTCCATGCCCATGCTCATATAGGATCCGTATCCCAGAGGACCTGTTTCTGTCCTAATACACAAGTCTATCTATTTGTATCAGTTCATTTTTTCTTCTATAAAATAGGTTTTTCAGGGTGTCTGTGCAAATATACTTTTATATAATAAATCTAGATTATCATTTTTAAATGAGATTACTTTAAAGAGTTATTCTTAAATCAGAATGCTTTTAAAGCTATTCTTGAATTAAATTGTGTTTAAGAGTTATTCTTATACTCATAGAGTCTCCTATCTTAATCTTAATCCTATATATTAAATATTTTCTTTTTAATTTTTTTAACTATTATCTTTTTTTAATTTTTAACTTAATTTGATTTGGTAGTCTAAAAGATTTCCTTTCCGATCATCTTAAACCAATCTTATTTTATCTGTATACTTGATTTTCTAAATTGTTTATCTCTTTTAACATATTTTATTTTCATATCCACTTATCTCTATGAATCTATCATTTTCATCTGTATTTTTAATTGAATTTTAATATTTTTTTAAAAATATTCGATAGTTAGAAATAACCTTGTATCACAATATAACTAGATAATACCCGTGTGATGCACATTTTTTTGAGGAGGAAATGAATTTTTTGTATGTATAAAATATGTTGACAATGTTGTTAATTTGTTATATTACTTAAAAAAATATAAAACTAATTCAAATTTTCACAATAAGGAACTTATCCATTAATAAAATAATAAAAGATAATTGGATGTGTTTATTTTATAATACAACTCATTTAAAAAAAATTATTTTACAACTATAAATTTAAATTTCACAATGCCACTTTCTTGAAGTAAATTTTTTTCTATATATAGACAAATAAATTATATAACAAAAATAAGATGAAAATAATAAGAAAATTAATTTTAACTAAAAGAACTCCCATATTGTTCTATATCATATTTTTTATGGAGTTCATTAATTTAACATCCTGTAAAAATATTGGAAACAAAATTAAGCGAATAAATGAAACAATATAAATTTAAGAACATATATTTAAGTGATTACATATAAGCGTAAGGTTATATATCATATTCATTTGTATTAAATTTGATATGATATTGTAATATTTTATGTTTGGGAGAGACATTTTCTAATATTTTGAAAGATATTATAATTAAACTTAAAAATTAAAAATATCAATTTAATATATGTATATATATATATATATATATATATATATATATATTATAAACAACAATTTAAAATTTTTATTATAATTTTATTAAAAGTTATTTAAAAAACTATTGTCTTTTCATGTGTTAAATAATATAAATAAATTATCAAATACTTATTTATTTTTTTAAAAGATACATGTGAAAGAAAAGACAATTGAGAATCACATTCAACTATTGTCACAAATTCAAATCAACCACATAAATATATATAATATGTTAATCTTTATTTGACAATTTTTATTTCATTTTATTATTTCTTTAAGATATATAACATTAATTTAATAATAAATATGTAGTGTCCTCTTTATATTTCTTATTACTCATGTTTAAGTGATTTTAATTTTTTCAGATACTTAAGTGATGAAATTATCTATTTTATTTGAAAAAGTATTTAAAATATAACTAATATCTAAATCAATTTAAAATTAAAATATAGATATAAATATTTATATTAAATTATTATAATAAAGAAAAATAAATTATTATGAAAACATTAAAATAATTTAAAATCCAAATTTAATGTGCATAGAGAAAAAAAAATAAACAAACGCATGAATTAATTTTAATAAAAAAAAAAGTAGGAAACATGGTAGCATTGCCATGTGGAATAAGATAATAAATGAAATTGTTTTTTAGATTGACATACGGAGCTTTTCTATTTAAGAACATTTTACACTTGGTATATTATTATTATTATTATTATTATTATTATTATTATTATTATTATTATTATTAGTTTATTTTTTAAAACAATTTTTTTATATTAAAAAAACCTTCCCAGGTTCACAATAGGGTTATTATCAACACTTACAACCAAGGACTAAACGGTAAGCCTAAGACAAAAAAGAGAAATAGGAATAAAAAAAAAGAAGAAAAACAAAGGAGAAAATCATAATAATAATAATAAAAACACTACAACTCCATCAAAACACCACCTTGGCTCTATAATAATAATAATAATAATAATAATAATAATAATAATAATAATAATTCTAAAATATAATAAATTAATATCAGTAAAATTTTAAAATTACTTTAATTAAAATATTAATCAAAATATACTTTTAAAATTTCATTATTTAATCAATCAATCAGTATACCCATGCGATACACTTGTTTATTGAGGAGGGAATAAATTTTTTGTATGTATAAAATATGTTGTCAATGTTGTTAATTTGTTATAGTACTTAAAAAAGATCTAAAACTAATTCAAATTTTCACAATAAGGAACTTATTAATTAATAAAAATAATAAAAGATAATTAGATGGATATATTTTATAATACAACTCATTTTAAAAAAATATTATACAACTATAAATTTAAAGTTCACAATGTCACTTTCTTGAATTAATTTTTTTTATATATACACAAATAAAACTATATAACAAAAAGAAATTAAAAATAATAAGAAAATTAATTTTAACTAAAAGAACTTACATATTGCTCTACATCATATTTTTTTTTATGGAATTCATTAATTTAACATCCTGTAAAAATATTGGAAACAAAATTAAGCAAATGAATGAAACAATATAAATTTAAAAACACATATTTAAATGATTACATATGACCACAATGTTATATATCACATTAATTTGTATTAAATTTGATATGATTTTGTAATATTTTATGTTTGGGATAGACATTTTCTATTATTTTGAAAGATAAATTATAATTGAACTTAAAGATAAAAAAATAACAATTTAATATATTTTTTGATAAACACCAATTTAACATTTTTATTATAATTTTATTAAAAGTTATTTAAAAAAATTATTGTCTTTTCATGTATTAAATAATATAAACAAATTATCAAATACTTAATTATTTTTTTAAAAGATACATGTGAAAAAATGACAATTGAGAATTACATTAATCTATTGTTACAAATTCAAATCAACCACATAATATATATAGTATGTTAATCTTTATTTGACAATTTATACTTCATTTCATTATTTCTTTAAGACATATAATATTAATTTAATAATAAATATGTAATATTTTCTCCGTTATATATATATATATATATATATATATATATATATATATATATATATATATATATATATATATTATCATTCATGTTTAATTGATTTTAATTTTTTCAGATACTTAAGTGATGAAATTATCTATTTTATTTGAAAAAGTATTCAAAATATAACTAATATCTAAATCAATTTTAAAATAATTTAAATTTGAAATATTGATATAAATATTTATATTAAATTATTATAATAATGAAAAATAAAAAACTATTAAAATAATTTAAAATCCAAATTTAATATGCATAGAAAAAAATAAACAAACACATGAATTAAATATTAAATTTAATTGAATCTAAATTAATTAGGTGAAAACTTCAAATTTACTTAACTAAAAAAAGTATTCAATAAATTTGAGTGAGAAGATATTATAAAGGAAAAATATATATTTTTATTGAAATTAATATAATAATATGACAACAAATTCTTTGATTTTGTGTATCATATTCATAATTTTTCATTTTAAATTAATCTTTAAGACTTAGTTATATTACTTAATTCATTCAAATCAAAATATATACAGTTATAATTACCATAGTTATTATAATTGGATACAGACGTTAATTTTGAATGAATTTGAAGAAAAAATTAATTTTTTTTTTTTTAAAATGATATTTATAAGAAAATTCAATGAATTTTTTGGTCATATTCAATTCAAATAAATGACGATTCCATATTTAGGTCAAATTTATTGTTAATTTTAAATTAATCATCAATTTTAAATTTGGTCCAATAAAATGCTATTAAATTATTTGAAATTGACAACATGTGTAATAATTAAATAAATAGTACGATAATAAAAAATAATTTAATATGGTAATAAATTAATCAAGCACTCCATTTTTAGGCCAAAATTAAAGGTCCATTTTAAATTAATCGTCTATTTTAAATTTAGATTCATCAATCAAAAGATAAAGTCAAAATAAATTTCTATAATTGTGTATCATAATTGTCCATAATTGATTTGTGAAAATAATTGTTCATTAATCGATTTGTATAAAAATGAATTGGAGTTTAGATTGACATATTGAGTTTTTCTATTTAAGAACATTTTACTTTGTATATTATTATTATTATTATTATTATTATTATTATTATTATTATTATTATCATCATCATCATCATCATCATCAAAGACCAAAAGGTAAGCCTAAAAAAAAGAGAAATAAGAATTAAAAAAAGAGAAGAAAAGAATAAAAAAAAAGAAGAAAAAAAAGGAGAATAATAATAATAATAATAATAATAATAATAAAATACTGCAACTCTATCAAACCACACCACCATGGCTCTATCTATCATGAATGTACTCGAAATTACAACAATTATCTCTGCAAGTATCCCATGATCCATCACAGAAAATCCACCACCAAACAAAGGATAATAATAATAATAATAATAATAATAATAATAATAATAATAATAATAATAATAATAATAATAATAAAATACTGCAACTCCATCAAACCACACTACCATGGCTCTATCTATCATGAATGAACTCGAAATTACAACAGTTATCTCTTCAAGTATCCTATGACCCATCGTAGAAAATCCACCACCATCAACTCCAGGTCTCAATGCTTTTATAATCATATTAATTAATTATGGAAAGTAATCCTATAATCATATTTATATTAATATTTGATATAATTATAATACTAACTCAATTGTATAAATCAGTTGATAACAATATTTATTTATCAGTTATGAAATATAAACGTAATCATAATATTAAGGAAAGATTTTTCAAAAATTCAAATAATAATAATAATAATACATAGATAGATAGATATGTTAGGAAAATAAACTTTTTACACTATATTGCACATATAATTGAATTGAATATATAATATAAAGTCATATCAAATAATAATAATAATAATAATAATAATAATAATAATTATAATAATAATAATAATAATATTATTATTATTATTATTATTATTATTAAAATTGAATAAATTAATATCAGTAAAATTTTAAAATTTCTTTAATTAAAATATTAATCAAAATATAATTTTAATTTTTTGTTATTTAAATCTGGAAAGAAAATTATAAATATATTAAATGTCTTACAATTATTAAGATTGTGACTGTGCTAATCAATAATTAATTAATTGATTAATGATACTAAAATTAAGAATGAAATGTCAGTCAATTAATTAATCAATTAATCAATATATTATATAAAATGTCACTAGAATGTGACACGTGGACAACCAGTCCTAATCAACAACTGTGTTTTTTATAATAGATAGATAGATAGATATAGATATAGATATAGATATAGATATCAAATTAATATTTATTTAAATGAATTAATAATTTATACAATATATATCCAAATTTTAAACATATGTAAAATGAAAAATATAGAAAAAAATGATTATTTTTTATTTTTTAATGAATGATTTTTATTTATAAAATGACAGTATTGCTGAGATAAATAATTAATTATTTGCATAACTAGTGGATTAACAAAATAGTACTACGACTTAGTGAGATTTACAAAAATAACCTCTATTTTGTCATACACAATTAATTATATGTTGTATTTTCAAGAATTACATTAACAAAAGAATTGTGATTTCAAATATGGTGCAAAATAAGAAATTTTCAAAGTACATTAAAAATGTAGTCTTTAATGAAGTGTTTAATAGATTATTTCAATGAACAGACACTATTGATATATTTCATGTTTTCAATCATAACTTTATGAAAAAAGTGCCAATTAATATTTGTAATTTTAACAGGAAAATACACATTATTAAAATATTATTTATAATGAATTATTTATAGTAAAATATAAATCATTAAAAACTTCATTTTTAACATAATTGTAACATATTTAAATTATATTTTACATATTCAAATAACACAGGTATTACATCTAATTATAATATAAAACAATATGTTCCTTACCATTTTTTTTTAAAATTATGTGCTTTTTATCTTCTCATTTTTAGTTTTTAAATTTTTTAAAAATAAAAGATTTTTTTTAGTTATTTTTTTTTGTGAATATAATTTTTTTTAATTATAATACCACAGATCAATTCACAATTCTTGGCATAAAATCTTAAAAAAGAAAGAAAAAATAGTGTATGTACTGATCATTGTAATCGTGTAAATGATATTTACATTATCATTCAATCACATTTTGTCATGTATGATAATTTTATTGACTTTTACATTAACTATCTTAAAAATTATCTTAATCTTTATTTCAGATTAATTGGCACTATTAAATTATTCATAGATAGTGCATAAAAATTAGGTTAAATTAGTTTTTTTGTCCTCTATTTTATTATTTTGGTTTGATTTGGTCCTTTAATTTTTTTCGGGTTCGTTTTGATCTTCTAATTTTTCAAAAGGGTTCAATTTGGTCCTTACCCTCCATTCCTTCTAACACCATTAAGTTTGGAGTTCACGTGGCTTAGTATAAAAGAGCCACCTCATCAAACTTGTTTGCCACGTGGATTCCAAACTTAAAGTATTAGACGGAATGAACGGCAATGACCAAATTGAGTCTTTTTAAAAAATTAGATAATCAAATCGAACCAAAATAATAAATTAGAGGGAAAAAAACTAATTTAACCTAAAAATTAAGCTCAAAGAAATGCCTTTAATTATCGTCTGATAGTCATGTGCATACGCATAACATAGCTAAATTTTTGCATAATAAATCAATATTTTTTTTTTTTGTGTACAATGATGGCAGTAAGGTTCGAACCTATGACCTCATGTATTCTACTCCAACCCCCAACCACTAGGCCAACCCTAGTGGGTCTAGTAAATCAGTATATAAATGACAGTAATTTAGAAAAATAAAAGGTAACAACAAAAAGGATTTTAAACTAGAATCCTCGTCTAAGGCTCATAATGGACACTAATGTACATGTCATTCATTATTCCAAATAAATCCAACTAAAAATTTATAATATCACTAGATTGACTTTGTTGAGTTCCTCCTATATTAAATCCTCATAATCATATCATGCCAAATTGTTACGTGATAAGGTTGTGTCCAAATCTTGTGTGTATCTCTCATGTTACATGGCCACTTACCTACATGACCTTTTGTGATAAAATGGACATTGGTGCTTAAGTAATGTGAAACAAAAATTAGTAAATACCTTGTTTAGTTTCCACATAAGAAAGACAGAAGGACATCAGAGCCAGTTTTCGAATAATTGCAGTAAAATTGATGATTTATAATATAGTTTGCTATTTTTGGACACAGAAAAAAGAAGTACCTGGAAGCAGAGCAGAAAGCTCAGCCACATAATATTAAAGAAAAAGTATGCGGAATTTTCTTGAGAATGGAATTCGTAAACTTTTTGGAGTGGCGAAAAAGACGATGCATAATGAGGATGTGGAAAAGAATCACAATCTAGGAGAGGAGCCTTCAAGAAATGCCAATGATGAAAGTGAAATACAAACCTCGGAACCCATTGATGAAGTTCAAGCACATGGTCAGTATCTGTCAAAGAAAACATATGATTCGATAAAATATAAGACATCCGCATCAGATTGGCAAGATATAGGAGATCACTTTTTACGGCAAAAGAGTCCTATGGGAAATACCGTGCTGCATATAGCAGCTCTGTATGAAAATGATAACTGCGTGGAGAAGATAACTGAAAATGGTTCACATCTTTTGGCTGAAAAAAATGCCAATGGTGATACACCAATGCATGTTGCTGCAAGAGCTGGCCATATCTCTACTGTTAAGAAGTTGTTGGCCGCGCTTCTCCGTAAATTACCACATCCGTTTTCTGAAAAACCCAAAGAGGCTTTGGATGAAATCCTAGTAAAGAACAAGCAAGGAAATAATTTCTTTCATGAGGCCATGATGAATGGTCACAAAGGTTTAATGAGTATTCTAAGTTCTCAAGAACAACAAATCGAAGCTGGCTTCATGGAGTTGGTTGAGGGAGCTGTGTTACTTTGGACAAACTACGAAGGAGTATCAGTTTTGCACTTGGCAATTTGGAAAGGCTTTGAGGACATTGTTGACGATGCATTGACCAAATTGACCACCCAACACCCTGCATTGCTTAAGTTGATAGAGAACAACCAAGAGTTGGCCAGAATGATTCTGCCTGCCATTCCAGCAGAAAAACCACCTCTTCCTGAACAGGAACAAGGTACAAAGTTTTAATTTTTCTCATTATTTCTTGCTACACTCTTTTTACTTAATTTGACAGTGATTTGGTCAGAGTAATGAATAACATATTCATGTTAAATCAAGATAAGAACAATATTTACCCGTAGAATTCACTCAGTCCATTATACAGTAAAATAATAGTCCATCTATTTCTTACACTTGAAATTCAATTATTAGATTCTTGGAATTTTTTAAGAGGAGTGTCACAAAAAGACACTATCTAACATTTTTTTCTAACACACATTCTTTTACTCGTTAGAATTTATTAAAAACTAAAAAATTAGGAGAGATCATTAAATATGATATTGGACTCACAAAATTTTGTGATTTTTAATAAATTTTAATTAATAAAAGAGAATATATTCAAAAGATTGCATTTCTTGCATTTCTCATTTTTTAACTTTACGGAAACTAAGATAGTCACACACACTAACACACAATTATCCCATTAAAACTGTGCATTTTCTATGTATAGAAAATGAGCATAGTTTCCCTTCTCAATCTTAATGATACCATGATCTTATGCTCCTCACTTTAGTTGCAGACGTTAATTCTTCTATGATGTCAATTGATTCTAACCCTAAATTTTAATTATTGGTTTCTTTGTATATATGGCAGAGATTGAGGTTAGTGGCATATCAATGAATATTTAAGGTTCTAAAATATCTAGTAGTTGGTATGAAAGGCACATTAATCTTGAATAAGGCTCTAAAATATCTAGCAATTGATATCAAAGTCATTTTAACATTAATCATGGTTGTATATAAAATTTCTCATGTCATTATATTGAAATTAAAAAAAAAATATCTAATGGTTTTAGGGGATCAATTTTATTCCTTCTCCAAAAAACTTTGTGGAACCAAAATTAATCTTTGTTATTCGTGGACCATGCCGTGGGAAAATTGTGAGTATATTTTGTGGTTGTTGTCGGCATTTCATGCAATAAAGTTTGAATTGAAATAATTAACTAATTAAGTGGTACAAGACTGCAATCTTTAATTTCTGATTTAATCAAATGCATAGAGTAATTTTTCTAAAAAAGGGATTTTCTAATTCTAATTGTTTCTGTGGGCTGTTCCGGTAGTCCCGGGCAAAAGTATCAGGTGCTCTTCCATCAGGGTCAATTACTTAAAATAGTACATATGAAATGTGAAGAAATTTTTTTATCGTAAATCATGGCATTGGAACATCCCAACTCTGTGTAGATGTCTGCTCTTCTTACCATTGATACCAAATAATTCAATGGATCACTGATAAGAAATGGGAAAATCTGTGTATAAGAATCGAATCAACTAATCACACTGATCCTAAAACAAGGTTTACAAAGTATAGTAAGGTAAGGGAAACAAAAATCAGTCTCTCCAAAATCAAGAGTCCTAGGCCATTGCTTCCTGCACTTCACATTTTTGCTACCTACACCCCCTTCATTTTGAATATCCACACGTTGCCCTTCCCTAATCTTGCGATGCTCTTCGCCGCGCCACCTCTCTTCCCCTCTCTCTCTCCTTCCTGCGCCATAAACCCAGCGAGCACCCACTCCTTCCTCTATCTCTCTTCCACTAAAAGTAATAAGTAGGACCTCATTTTAACATGAGATACTTCCTTCTATGACTATGATTGGTCCTTATATATGATTGGTTGTTAAACATTTGATGGAGGATCTATGCGGTTGCCACACCAAATTGCTATGTAGTATATAGTTGGGAGGTGAATAATGGTGCGGTGGTTAGGTGTCAATTAAAGGCAAAGGAGGGTAATGAATGCTTAATTGTTCACCCACCCAAATTTGAGAATCACGTTACTGATAGGGTTATCCGTAACTTGTGATTTACCTTTTCAAATTTGCATTTTCCGGATTGGGCTATCCGTAAGCATGATAAGTCCATTCAGGATTAGGTGATCCAGAACTTTAGCATATTTGGAATCTTGTTCCGGAAAAACCTTTCTGGAATTATGTTATCATAATTCTGGAAAGGCTTTTCTGGAAGTATAAAAAAAATATTATACATCTGGAAAAGCCTTTCCTGAATTATGATAACATAATTTAATATTTTTTTTATACTTTCGGAAAAACCTTCTGGAATTATGCTAACATAATTCTGGAAAGGTTTTTCCGGAAGTATAGAAGAAAAATTATACTTCCAAAAAAACCTTTTCGGAATGAGGTGACGTTTTACACCTCTCTCGTCGCTCCCGACTCAATTCACTCCTTCTCCCTCACCAGAGTTATCAATGGCTATGTTGGGTTGTGATGTTTACATGTAGCGGTGGTGTTGGGTAGTTGGGTGGAGGTGGGGCGCGGTTGTGTTGGGTAGTTGGCTGGAGGGGTAGTTTTGTCTGTTTGGATTTTTTGGAGGTGCAGGAAGAAAAAGGGGGTGCAGAAAGTAATTGCCTCCTCAATTTCCTCCTATTCCAAACTATCCTTAGGCCCAAATGCTCAATAACCTTAGGGGCTTTGTTAATGGTACTCCATTTTTTGCTGAGTTGACCACCATGCTTGAATGTAACTTTTTTCCCCAAAAATATCCTTGATGGAAACACGTTTATGTTATTCACAATACACAACGAAAACGTGTTTATGTTATGTTACAAAGGTGTGCCAAAGCAATACAAAACCAAATTGTATTGGTTCACAATACAAAACAAAAACACATTTCTATTGTGTTAATTTTTTTTATAAAAAATTAATACAATAAAAACATGTTTATGTTGAGTTAAGCCATAATTCTAGATATAAGTTACTTTTCAGGTTCTCTCACAGGACTCTCAAGATCAGAGAAACTCTTGATATCAATTGTTAACACAAGAAGTGTTTCAAAAAGCATAAACGTTAAATGCTTTCATTCAACCGACAAACATTTTTGTTTTTGATACATATATTGACTTACACAAACAAAACAGTAGTTTTTGCTACCTAACAGCATTTGCCCAACATAATTACAAGGCTTAACACACTTCAAAAGGTATGGGTCACATCATACACAAAATCCGAACACAAAAAATAAAACATAATAAAATTACATGTCATAAAATAGTGTACATTAGAAATTTCACAGCTGAATTAACATATCATGTTTTTACTATACATTTTTAATATTTTTTCCTTTGACCCACATTTTACATCTTCTCGGGTCATTGGCAAACAAATATTTCACATTTACAATGTCAGTAACTACGTACGATTTTATACATTGTTAAGCTGCTTTTCATCCCATTTTGGGCTTGAATGCTTGCGCATGGTTGGCATTCCTACAGTTTTGTTTGAAATAAGGATGTGTATACCACAAATGCAATATTGTTGAATATTTTAGTCCCATATGAACTATAATAGTCATATATTTACTAAAACTCAAATGAATTAAATGGTAGTATTATGGAACATCTATTGGTATAACTAATTTTCAATCAGTTTTGTCACTGGGCTCTTTATAAGCTTAAACTTGTGTGCATTTCTTTTGGTTTGTTGGGCCCTGCGATGTGCTTTTGTTTTTTTCTTTTTTAGGTTTTTTTAATAAGGTAATTGTTATTTTTACCTCGCCTTTTTAATTATATACCTTCCTTTTAAAAAAATTTCCTAAATTGTCCTTGTCTAACATACCCCCTCTCTTTGAAAAGGGAGTTAACGAAAACATACCGGCAACAAGAAGAGGTACAGCGGCGACATGGCCAAGCGTCAAAATTCAGAATTCATAATGACATTTCGTGTTGTCAATTCTCAAGCATGCTATCCCGTTTTACAATATGAATATAAAAAGATTCATACTATTCTTAATTAGCATTGACAATTCTCAAGCACACAATTTCAATTTACAATATGAATATAAAAATATTCATACTGCATTTAGGGCCATCAATTCCAAAGCACACCATTCCAATTTTACAATATGAATTAAGAATTCACATTGCAAATTGCATTTGGGTCACGAAGTCTCAAACATCCCATTCGAATGTAAAATTATGGGACAAAGAATTCATCTGGCAAATTGAATTCATATTGCAAGCCACGTTTCGGTCATCTGAAATTAAAATAACCAAATAACAAATCAGTCTCGTAATCCAATTAGAAGAAGTTCTCATGCTGTATTACCAACCGGTAAAGATGAGCAAGAAGTTTGATTAGATCACAGCATGAGAAGTACAACGTCTCTACCAATCAGAGGGGGTATGTTTTTTTTTTTTTTTTCCTGAAGAAAACTAATAAAGAGAATTATAAAAAAGAAATAAAAACAAGGACAATTTAGGAGAAAAAAATTAAAAAGGGAGGTATATAATTAAAAAGGGGAGGTAAATATAACAATTGCCTTTTAATAATGACTTGGTTATAACTGTCTCTATTCTTTGCCATATGTACCATTGTTGCCCCAGTAAGACTGTCTCTATATATACATATACAAAACAAGAATAGTTTAATTTTCTCATTTATCCTAATTGTGGGTTCTTGTGCTCCTAACTTTGTAGCAAACAATGATTCTTCTTCTTTTTTTTTAAGCAAAAACATTGATTCTTTTATGGTGTTAGGTAATTCTACTCCTAAAATTAATTAAAGCATTGCTTGTTATAAAGTAATCAATTTGTTTGATCCATGGAAAAATGAATTATTCATTGAAGAAAGAGAAATGAAAAAGCAGCAACAAGATAGCACTAGCACAGGCACTTCAAGACATTTTTCACCTGATACATCGAAGATGGAAGAAAAGAGGAAGGATCCAGAAAGGGCAAAAGAGCCAGAAAAAAAGGGAGGAGAAAAAAATGGATATTGATATGGAAATGCAGAAAGATTGGGAAAACTACCGCGAACTAGGACAATTGATTTCAAGACATTTTTCACCTAATACACCGAAGATGGAAGAAAAGATGAAGGAGCTAGAAAAGGCAAAGAAGGTAGCATATAGGAAGGGGATCATATGCTACAAAAGTAGGCTCGTTGATATGGAAATGCATAGAGATTGGAACAGCTACTACCGAGAACCAGGCCACTTGATTTTAGACAGCCCTGTTTATGTTCTACATGTAAAATCACCACTCATTGTGGCAATCTTAAAACAGGATCAAGGTAATTCTTGTTGCATACTATAAATTTGCTCTTTTTTTTTTTGCTACTCAATTTATCCATAGTTGGGGAATTGATAATTAATGTTATGTTGAACAAAGCCAAAAGTAAAATTTTTAACTTTGCATAAAATTCACTATATCTCCACTTTCAAGGAGCATGTATGTCAATTTCTAATCTCCAACAATGTATTTGTTTGCTTTCTCCTTGAATGTTCAACTTTTCAGAATTTCTTTTCTCATCTGAGAGACCTCCGCTTGGGAATCCACTAGGTGGGATGGGCTTAAGAGATAAGATAGTATTATGGTTTCAAATTAAAAGGGTGAAAGAGTGGGAAAAAAAGGGGATGGAGAAAAAGAATGCATGAACAGGGAGCGTGTCCCCGGAGGGCTTCCCTTCCCAACTAAAACAGAATCTATTATGGGTTTAATATTTTTTTTATCCTTAGACTTTCAATTTTTTTCCTTTTAGTCCCTAAATAGATATTTTAGCATTTTTGGTTCATGTATTTTTCCTCTGTTAATAGTTTTAGTCCCTACTATCAAGTAATAACATTAACTTATACGTCACAATCACGTTGGTAGCCACGTAGCTTGCTACATTATCAAGAAGTATGATGGGGTGACCACATTTAATTCATTTTTGGTAAATTGTGCTTTTATAGATGACTTGAGAAAATAATAATTGTGAGAGCTTTCTTTTTCCACAAGTTTGAAAGTTAGGTACATTAATTGTTGAATTAAATGCATTTCCTATTATGCTGGGAATGATAAACTTAGAGCAAGCTTTTATCTCTTTTTTTTTTTTCTTTTTTTTTTTCTATACTTTGTCTACATTTCAGATAGAAGTTTCTATACGTGTGCAAATATTCATTGACTTCTCTCCATACTTGTCTTGTCTACCTTTTTCCTTTGTGCCAATTGCATTTTGAGACTTGGGAATTGGCAAACTTCAAATTGAAGCTTGTTGTATATGCCATTTTACTTATCCTTACTCAGATGCCTTGAAGTCGTTGAAAGTCTTCTTATCCAACAAACCATGTGATAGGCTATGCTACAATAGGACGAAACAAGTGATCATCTACTCAGATGATGCAAACAATATATGCATAATTAGAAGATATTAACTTCAATGCAACAAAAATGATCTTAAATCTTTTTGTTATCATTTGAACTTGAGGTTGGATCGTCTTAAAACTAACAACTTGGTTTGTTGAATCTGAATCTCCATGGTGCACCACAGATCAGGTGTTTAGTACTTGTTCGGGTTGGGTGTGGATCTACTTCTAAATCAATAGGGATTGTAGGTTCCCCTGAATGGTCCTCTAGTGCCTTCTATATTGTCAGTTCAACATTGACTAATGAAATTCATTCTATTATTCTAATTCTATTACTCATCATTTGTCGCATTCTTATAATTATCTGTTCAACTTTAATTTATCTGTCAGCAATAATTATTGGATATGATTTTTTCAATATTCTTTCTTTCCCCTAAATAATTCATTTGTTGATCCTTCTCAATGAGATTCAGCTCGTAATTGGCTATTCATAACAGGTATTTTACAGAAAATACTGAAGAAAAAGAAAGAATGGATTCACTTAAGGGATAATATAGGATGGACTGCTCTCCACCTAGCAGCATATATGGGTTACCTTAATGGTGTTGAGGACTTGCTTAGAAGCTGTATTCCCTGCAGCATGGAAAGAGACGACAATAGCATTTTTCCACTTCATTTGGCTTCTGCAGGTGGGCATGTTGAAGTGGTAAAGAAATTGCTGGAACACTGTCCGGATCCCAGAGAAATACTTGATAATTATGGTCGAAATTTTGTTCATGCTGCAGCTCTAATGGGAAAGTTTAATGTGGTAAGATACATCTTGCAAGATGCAAATCATGGACTTGTAGATATGATAAATGACAAGGATGCTGATGGAAACACTCCCTTGCATTTGGCTGTCTGGTACTATCATCCAAAAATTGTGCATGCCTTAACGTGGGATAAAAGAGTGGATCTCACTTTGGTTAACAACAGGAAGCAAACAGCTCTTGATGCTTTTATGGAATATCAATGGCCAAAATGGTCCCTTCGGCAGGCAAGTATATATAGAGTACTCTGTCTTCCCTAATAATAATTCAAGGTTTTAATATATTTTTAATTCTAAAAAATATAGAATTTTTATGTTTCAGCCTTTCAGGACTCTATTTTGTTTTTCTTTTCATTTTTAGTTACTAAAAATTACAATTATGTGTTTTTAGTCCAGACTCCAGACCACAAACCACCACACCCAAAATACCAATCTCAAACCACCACACCCACCCTCAACACAAGCCACCGCAGCAACCGAACAATAAAAAAAAAAAATAGATAAGGGATAAAAGAAAAGAAAGGAGAATGGGAGAGGAATCAGCCACCGTCATTACCCCAAGTTGTCACTAGAGAGAAAATAAAGGGGCGATGAGGCAGAGAGGGATTTGTGTTGTGATGATTAGGGGTGTTCAAAAAAACTGAACTGAATTGTTAATTAATTCAACTAAACTAAACTATAAAAAATTAAACTATTTTTAAAAAAACTGAATTGAACTATTCTTATAGTTCAGCTTTAAAAAACCAAACTATTAAAAGAGTTGTTCAGTGCACTGTTTGAACTGTTATGAGATTTTAAAGGCTACGGATCCTGGAAGGAGCGTGCTTTTGCTGCTACACCATTTTTTTTATTGATTTATATTTTATGGTGAATGATACAAGTGGGCCCATCCTAAATTTCTATAGTCTGTTTGCATTCACTCTTGGACTCACTGTGGTAGCGTGCAAACTCTATGCAGCAGTCCTTGCTTTTTGTTTGCTCTCTCTCCCACACACTCTTAAGCAAATTCAGTACATATATAATTTTAAGAGTTCATGCAACAATTCAGTTTAGTGCACTGATAAAATTAATTCAGTTCAGTTTACTTGAACTGTTTTTTCAGTTTAGTTCAATTAGTTTAGTTGGAGCAAATTATGTTTTCAATTCAGTTCAGTTTTTATCCAATTCAGTTCAGTTCAGTCTTTTTGAGCACCCCTAGTGATGATAAATCATTTCTAGAGCTATGTGAAATAACAGATCTGACAAGAAAATTATACTAATTAAATTGAAAAAATATAAATTATAGGTACTAAAATTTTAAATTAATGTAATTCAAATTACATAGGTCTGTAATTGAATTTTATACAGATTTAAAATTTTACTTGGAGAGATAGTTGTTTTATTGAATTTTTTCTTATAGATGAAAAGAAGATTAATTATTTCGTTGAAAAATTTATGTCTGCACTTGGCATTAGGTTTTCTATAAAATTCTTATATTTATAAAACACAGACTTTAATTTTTTTTTAGAGACTTTAATTTATTTTTTATTTTTTATAATATGGGTATTTTAGTAGAAATAATTTTAGGACAAATTCCACTGTCCTTTCGTTGATATATTCTCAATTTAGTTTATCATACATAGATTAGTTTTTGCAATGCAATTTGCCACTGACAAAAAAAAGGGTAAAATATCTTTTTGGTCCCTTATTTTATCTAAATTTCTATTTTTAGTCACTAATAATTTTTTTCTGTGTTTTTAGTCCCTCAAAAATTGTTTTCTTTTGTTTTTAGTCCTTGATATTAATTTTAACTGTTAAGTGATGTCATGACGAGCATAATTTGTGCTTGAAAATTTTTTGTTTAAGTTTCTAGCGGTTTTTAACTATTGCAAATTTTCTGGCAAACTAAAACTGTCAGAAATGTTAAAAAAATAATAAAAAAAATTAAAACCTTGAACACCGAATTTTCTGAAATCACAAGAAATGTTATAAAAGTAAACATTTCTTACCGCCAAAAAATTTGTAGCGGTTAAAAGTCACTAGAAACTTAATTAGGAAATTTCACAAGCAGTTTATATTTGCCATATCATCACTTAACAGTTGAAATTAATGTTAGAACTAAAAACATAACAAAACAATTTATGAGGGACTAAAAACAGTAAAAAAATTATGAGGGACTAAAAACAGAAATCAAGATAAAATGAGGAACCAAAAATATATTTTACCCAAAAAAAATTATGATAAGGAAAAGAAGATAGTCAATCTTTAGACTTACCTTGTTAATATATATTTTATCTAATGGAAATTAATCTATTATTATATACATTATATTTTGAGAAAAAAAGGTTATTTACTGACAGTGTAAAACTATTTTACATTGTCATTCAATCACAACCCACTATTTATGGTAAGTTTGTTGACTTTTACAAAATTAGCTTAAAAGTCATGCAAACGGTGATTTGTGATTGGATGACAGCGTAAAACTATTTTACACAGTCAATACATTACCATTAAACTCTTATATTTTTATACTAACAATTTGATTTATCACATTAGCAATATGATATATCGATCATATATATCAATATCCTATATACTAATTAAATTATCTGTAGAATGATGCATTATATTGGTAGAATTTACAATAGTTATACTAATATATATACTTCAATTTTCATTAGAAAGTTTCTATACCATCGAGAAAAGCTTATAGTTAGTATATGATTTTTTTTTTTTTTGTAGTGTGATCAAAATCTATTTTTTTAAAGGCAAAAAATATATTATCAAAGTATTAAAAATACCAAACCCGGCACAAGAATTGTTGATGATTTTTTTTTGAAGGGAAGAATTTTTTATAATTGATTACATGAAGAATATACAATACACCAACCGAGACTAACTAGGAAGTTAAAACTTAAAATTGTAGAATATGTTTTTGAACCCTCTAAAATTTGTAATGTTTAGTTTTACTTCTTTTAAAATATTTGTTTTTTTGTCTCTTTAATTTTGAAATATCTATTTTTCGTCTCAAGCACTATCTAAACTACCTTTCATGCCTCTATAAGTGCTGTCTAAAGTTCTTTTAAAGACCAAATGTGATGCATTTGAAATTTAGTGGGACAAAAAAAAATTTAAAGAGACTAAAACTGAATTTTAAAAATTTTAAATGAACCAAAAACATATTTTATGGAAGAATGTATAAGCTGTGATTACATGGACTCCTTTAACGAGTAAATAATTCCCAACCAAAACACGTTAATCTTCAAGCTGAATAAAACTTTGGGACTGCATTTTACAGATTGAATGAAACACATTGTATACTACATTAAACACATTGTGATCAAAATCTACTTTAATTTGGTTGTTCTTAATTTGATCAAAATTTACCTCAGAAGGATTATGCTAAGGGAAGGATTTTTGTATATTTTCTTATTGATCAAAATCTCATTTTTTTTTTATAGAAAAAAAAAACTCGTTGTTTTTGTTCTCTTTCTTCATTGGTGATAATTCCATGCACAATTTGTCCAAAAAATGGTTCAGCGTCATCATTGCTCTCATTACATATTTCTTAGACTATTTCTTTTTATTGTTTTGGATTGTTGAATTTGCAACACATAAGCTTGTATTTGCAGCGGCTAACATGGACTGCACTAAAATCTGCTGGCGTACAATATGCTAAAAGAGGTTCAGTCCCTCCCTGTCCCGAAAGAGCAGAAGGCATGACACCGTATAAAGACAGAATCAATACCCTTATGCTGGTTTCGATTCTTATAACTACAGTATCATTTGCAGCAGGTTTTACTTTGCCTGGCGGAACTAATAGCTCTAATCCAGGATAAGGCATGGCCGTCATGCTAAATCACGCCTGGTTTAAGCCATTTATTTTCTGCATCGCAATATCCACATACGGTGGAATTAGTGTTACTATTATACTCATTTGGGCTCAGTTGGAAGATATAACTTTGGCTCTTTTCGCCCTTGAAGTGGCAAGGCCCCTTTTAGGAGTCACTCTTGCAACGCTATCAGTGGCATTCTTGGCTGGTGTCCACCTTGTTATAAGTGATCTCAGTTGGCTGGTCACTGCTTTTCTGGTTTTGTGTGTGATATCCATTCTCATGCTTTTGTTTCTGTACGTTATTCTCTCGTTCCCCTCATCTTCAAGCAACCCAATAATGCGATACATTTCTTACTATCCCTTTCAGTTTCTGGCATGGTTAGCTGAAAAAGATGAAACCAAGGTATGTATTATATATGTATATCCTTTTCAGTTTCGTACTATCAAAATATTAATAAGTATTAATGTAAAACTCTTATATGCTAACAAAGCCTTACCGATTACAAATATTGGGATGTGTATTTGTCCCTAAATTTTTATCCTTATAGCAAGATATGTTGATTGTTCCTGCTGGTCTGGAAAGAGAGAAGAAGGGAAGGATGGTAGAAGGCAAGAAATAAAATCCAAGACTTAGATTTCAAACAAGGTGATAGATTGCCTCTAAAACCCATCCTTACTGCTATGGTATTCTTTTTCTTGTTTTTGTTTCGTTTATGAGTAGCCCGTTCTTAAGCCAAAATTTGATTATTGTGAGTTTTGAGGTGTAAATATATTTTTTGTCTCTATAATTTAGCACTTTTTTTTTTTTGTCTTTGCAATGTTTTTCTGGTTTTAGTTCCTACAAATTTCAAGCCGTTTGCTTTTCGTCCCTACCGTCAGTCTCCGTTACGAAAAAGATCATATGACAAATGAAATGATGATGTCATCATGCCATATCTTCACCTTGATGACTTCATCATGCCATGTCAATACAAGTGCTACATCATCATTAATTTACAAACACTAAAACCAAAACAAATATAATTTATAAGGACTAAAACAAAAAAAAAATAACATATTTGCAGGGAGAAAAAAATATATTTAAATATCAAATTAAATATTAAAATAAAATAAAGGATTAAATATTAATTTATCCTCATCTTTGTCTTTACACCCCCTCTTCCTTAAAACTCTTTTTCTTCTCCCTTTCTTCTCTCCACCTTTCCTCCAAGTTCCACCCTTCCTCCACCTTGCACCGCCTTTCTCATGCCCACTCTTCCCTCTCCTTTTCCATTTTAGTTGCTAGTCAATATAGGATCTCCATCGGAGCTCATGCTTTCAAGTAGATAATGGATGTCACCCTATATCTAAACGTGCAATCCAACCACATAACTCCATTCGAAAACATAATAAATCAACATTAACAAAATTCCACAACAACTTGTTGCTACCGCCATGGCTCACTTCTCCTCCATTGACACTAACAAGGCAATGAGTCATATACCATCTGCGTCCTCTTCATGGCCTCCCAAGTTTGATGGGTAGTGACTTTTGGTGTGGCATGTTTAAGGGTGGCACCATAAGTTAGGTCTATGGTGGGAAATGCAGAAGCTTAATGTCATATTCTTCATAGAGGTGATGGTGGTGACAATATCAATAGTGGTGGTGCATGGTGGCAATAGTGGTGGTCAAGGTGGCAACAACAGAAACAGTGGTACTGGAGGTGGTGGTAGTCAAAAGTGAGGTTGTAGCAGCAATATCAATGGTAGTGGTGGTGGTGGTGGTGGCAATGGTAATTGTTTTGGTGGTGGTGGCGACAACCACGATGGTAATAAGTTGTTTTTCATGGTAGGAATTTACAAAAGCTTGATGGTGTTGAGTGTGTTAGATTATTAAGTGTAGGAATTTTAATATTTAATATTTAATTTGAGACTTTATTTTAATATTTAAGCCTTTATTTTATTTTAATATTTAATTTGAGACTTAAATATTTTTTCGTCCATATGGATATGCCATTTTTTTTTTGTTTTAGTCCCTTTAAATTATGTTTGTTTAGATTTTAGTCATTGTAAATTAAAGATGACATGACACTCATGCTGATGTGGCATTTTGACATCATCAAAGTGATAATATGGCATAATGATGTCTTTTTTTATTTTTTTGAAATGGATACTAACAGTAGGGACAAAAAGCAAATGATCTAGAATTTGCAGGGACTAACACAAAAGAAATTGCAAGGACTAAAATAAAATTAAAAAAATCACTAAATTATAAGGACGAAAAATATATTTAAGCCTTTTTATCATAAAGAAGGGATTTAAACTATTTTCCATGTTTCTTTGTATGAAATGAGAATTATAAGCTAAAACTTGGTTCTTTTGATGATTGGATTCTTGAAAATAAGGATGTTGAGCTCTAGAATGTCTTTTAAATTTTAGTGGTAGCTTTTGATTCTTTGTAAACACATGAAAAAGTGTTTTACGATCTTTGATAATTATGGATAGCCATTAAATGACTTGGTTGGAATATTTTGGAATTGGATGCAAAGCCTCACGTATGGCTAAGTTGTGTTGCACATAACGCTTACCCTTTATTTGGTGAAGAAGAAATCAATAGAGGAAAAATAAGAAGGTGGATGTCTTCGGTAGAAGGTCAATGGGAAAAGAGAGAAATTTAAAGGTGTTGGACCCACTAGTTTTTTCCACTCTATTTCTCACATATTTCCATTAACCTATCTATCTCTTTCCCATTCTTTTGAAACCAAACACCTTTATTTCTACTCATTTTCTCACCTATTTTTGTTCACCTTCCCTATTTCTATCCTCTTATTTCTCGCCTATTTCTTTCCTTTGTATTAAACATACCCTCATGCATGGAATTTGCCAATCCTTATGTGCCTAGCAACCAAAGCAACACTTGATTTCATTCCAAAGATCAGAGTTCCAGATGACCAATAATACTTTGGCTCCTAGTGCCCTATCTCAACATTTTTTTTTATTTAGGTGTTACTAATTGTTTTCGGACTTGACATATGTTTTTTTTAATAATGCTTAATGCAATAAACTTTGTTGATGGCTATTCGAAAAAGTTTAAAATACACTTTTAGTCCTTGATGTTTTCGATTATATTCAATTTGGTCATTATATTTTAAAAAGTTCAATTTAGTCCTTTATGTTTTTAAAGTCATAATTTGAAACAATGGTTTTTGATTTTGGGACACAATTTTGAACCATTTATTGACTAATTTGCGACGTGAAAATTCTTCCATTAGATTCACTTATATAAAAACTATGGAACCCAACTAATATTTGAACCCAAATGGACCATAAACATGGTAAAAATTGCGTGAAAAACAAGTCTCACGAACAACTAGAAAAGAATTTGATATTAGATTTTTCAATTTTTCGGTTGCTCATTGGATTCACTTTTCACGTGATTTTCAGCATGTTTATGACCCTTTTTGTTTCGAACATCGGTTAGGTTCTATAGTTTTCATGTACGTGAATCTAATGAGACAAGTTTCACGTCTTGAATAAGTCAAAAAATTGTTCAAAATTGTGTCCCAAAATCGAAAACAATAATTATTTTCGAAGGTCCAATTGACTCACTTTAAAAATATAAAGGACTAAATTGAAAATTTTAAAAGATATGCGACTAAATTGAATATGATTTAAAATACAAAAGACTAAAAGTGTATTTTAGCCTTGGAAAAACATGAAGTTACACCTTGAAAATGTTGAGTTGAACAATAAATGCATATAGTATGTGCATTGACTTCTAAAATTCTAAATGCAAATGGCCATTATTGTAATATTCTAAAATTTTAACATTAGAAAAAATAACCCCCGTCAAATTCCTTGCAGTCTTGTTAAAAGATAAGTACTTGTCTGTTGTCAGAGCTTGTACCCTTACAAGCTCATATAGTTGCATACATGTACATGTTTTAATTTCAATATCTTTACAAGCCTAGTTATTTATATTTCCAAGGATTTTAAATATGCATTTTAAAGAATCATATTTATATTCTGGCTGTATGCTTAAATTTCAAGTGTTATATTTAATTATAAAGACTATTTTATTGAGACCTTTATATCTCATTAAATTAAGTACATCAAGAACCACGGGTCACCACCATCAAGCCATGATTTTGGCTTCCCTTACCCAAAACTCCATTTTCTTCTTCCATTGATGCATGTGGATCACGACCTTCACCCCAATGCTTGATTTTTTTATTGGTGAAACTTTGTCTAATCGAAGTTGTGAGCACGTCTTCCACCCCGATCCTACAAGGTAATCACAAATCCTTGTTGTTTTCTTAATTTCTCCTAAGTTCTATTTTTCATTTTTTAAAATGAATGTTGTGCATGTTGTCTTTTCGCAAAATCAATCACATAATTGCACTCCTTGCGACCTCCCAATCATAGTGGTGTGATCAGATTTTCAAAATGTTGTTGCTTTCTCGTTAAAACCCCCTTGGCTGATATCTACGTGGAATTTTATGTGGATTAATGCTTGCAAAAACCCACATGAAAAGTAACCATGATGTAGTACACACAACGCTCAATTTGATAGGTCATACGTGCCGATCGAACACCTATGCGCGAAGTTACGCCAATCAAAATTTTGTAAAGCAAAACACACAAAGAGTTTGAACTTCAGAGAACAATTAGTGGACCCCTTGCCATTTAAGGTAAGGGGCGTGTGAGATAACCTACACCTTGTAGGTATTTAGAGTCAGTTGGGAGCATTTCACACCCAATGGCTTATAGCTTTGTTTTAATGAAAATGTAAAATTGTATTGTTTTGCGCATTGTGAACTATTTGTGTGTTGTGATTGATACATTGAGCTAATTGCTAGCATAAGTGTGTTCAGGAATGCTTCGAGAATTTAACGTGGATCCTTGAATGGCCATGAAGCTATAAGGTAAGGTAGCTCATAGAACAATTTGCAGGCCACGTTTGAAAGTCAAGGAACATGAATTATCTTGATATGTTAGGATGTGTGTATATTACAATAACTAATGTGATTAGTGCCTCAATCCCTGTTATACAAATATAACTTGTGTATTTGAATGGGATTCATGTTCTTTTAATTAAATGTTAATTGATTAAATTGAAGTTGCACATGTTTGAGATATGAAAATATGCTTATATATCATGTTTGAAATCATAAGCCTAGCCTATTTAAATAAATATGCTTTTTTTAAAGTCCAAGCCCAACCTTTTTATTAAACAGGCTAAGCCAGGTTAGGCTTTAAATATGTTAGGCCATAGGCCCCTATTTAAGGTCTGGCCTATTCCCATCCCTACCTGTGAGGATTCTGATGTAGACCTTTTTATACCTAATAGAATTAAGTCTTAGCTATTGAATCTTTTTGGTCTCACCCTATTTCAATATCTCTATGAATTATAGTGATTTTTCCAAGCCGACATGTTCAAAGTTTTGGAAAATTTTGGAATTGGATGCAAAGTCTCAAATATGGATGAATTTTTTTTAGCCTTAAAAATGTTTGAGGTCCCTGATAAATGATCGATTTTGTTTTAGATCCCTAACAAATTTTTTTGTTGCGTTAGATCTATGATATATTAAAACTTTTGTTTTGAGTCCTTACTATCAGTTAAGTGATGACATGGCACCATCTCAACGACTGATATATATTGGAAAGATCTATTCACAAGGTGTCACGTCATCACTTAACTAACAGTAGAGACTCAAAACAAAAGTTTTAATATATTCGAGATCCAATGCAACAAAAAAATTATTAAGGACCGAAAACAAAAATCAAAGAAATATACCAAAACCTAAGCCAAAATAGACATTACATCCTCTTATCCCTGCATCTAAATCAATTGAAACATATACCTGCAAGCAAAACCCCAAAGCAGAAATCCAGCACCCAAATACACATAAATAACACTACTTCACCGCTCTCACACAGGAAATAGGTAGCTGACAATTTCATCCTAAAGCCACTCACACTCAATTGCATGGGAACAACACAACAAAGCCTTTACCAACTCAAGTATGGTTGAGTGTTGTTTAACAAGCAAGCTTAGGAATGGAATTTGCCAATGCCTAGGTGCCTTGCATCTAGACCAGCACTTGATTTTATTCATGCAGGGATCAGAGTTCCCAATGACACCTAACACTTAGGCACCCAGTGTGTTAGGAAACTTGATTTTAGAGGAGAGGAAAAAGAGAAATCTGGGACACTGAAAGTTCTATTAGATTGAAACTGAAGTACTCCTTCCTGACTAAAATATAAGCAAAAAAAAGTTACATGTGTGATGGACTAAAATATAAGCAAATTTTAACTAACTCTCTCCTATTTAATGATACTGTCTCTAAAATACCCTTCATTAATTAGAGTTTTATTTCCAACTACCTTCTCTTTTTTTGTCCTATGCAATTAAATGTAAGGGGTACTTTAGGAAATGGGTTAATCTTTTTATTGAGACTATCAAAATTAAATGATACTAACTAATTTTCTTAAAGGGTGTGATTCCATTTTTTTTGCTTATATTTCAGTTCAGAGGGAGTAGTAGTTACAAGATGTTTACAATAGCCATTATATAGGCTTACTACTAATCACAAATTACATCTCTAATACAGTGCCCTATCTCAACCTTTCTTTTCTTTTGGTTTTAGGTGTTACCAAGTGTTTTTAGACTTGATTTATGTTTTTTAGTGCTTAATGGCATAAACTATGTAGATGCCTAGCCTATTGGAAAAGCATGAGGTTACACCTTGAAAATGTTGAGTTGTACAAGAAATGCATATTGTAAGTGTATTGACTTCTAAAATGCTAAATGCAAATGATAATTAGTATGAGATGATATTCTATGGTCATCATGGTAGTTCAAATTTTGATGAATGAAATGATCCTCGAATATTATAGCACTCTTATGAATTCCTTATGAATTCATTTGTTATTCTAAGATCACCATGTTAGTTCAAGTTATATATATGATGATTGAAATGATCCTCATGTATTATGGCACTCTTACGAATTCATGGTGGCAATGCTATGAAATGCAAGTGGCAAGCTATGATCTTTATGTATGCCATTTATGTGTTGTGTGAACAAAGTTATAGCTAATGAATATAAAATATGAAAGGCTAGCTGATCTATGAAAAGGATGATATCCAATGATAAGTTTTAGGGATCAAAAGGATCCTTAGGCAAGGTGATACCTTTTAAATGGCTATGAGCTCAAATCACAATTATGCAATGTTATATGTCATCAATGTGAAGCAAAGCAAGATAAAAAGAAAAGAAGTTATGGTGCACGTCATTGATATTATATATAAGTTTACAACAAATTGTTATGATAAGAGGCCATGAATTTATGTTTGTGCGGTGTAACTTATTCCTATAATTCATTTTTTCTATGTATGAAAATATCATTCACATTATATTGCTTATATTTTCAAAACGTTCTATTCAATTCTAACTTAACTAAAAGGATGATGGACTTTACCCCCATCACATTGTAATAGTTCGATAACTTTGTTATTGAGAATTCATTTTTCACTAATTTGTTTTTATTGTTTATATGGGTTAACTTTTTCAGATAAGAAGAATAAAAAATGCCTCTGCTGATCTTTATTCTAGTTATGGAGTATGCTTGGATCCATGTCTCAAGCTATGAGTTTGTTCGTGTGTTTGACCTGGCATCTGATATTACTAGATATGGGAGGAGCTAAAATAGACACTCACATGTTATATTTGATGCTTATGACTTTATAGTATTTTGTGTTGTAGTTGATGTCATTTATGGCTGTACGTAGGTGTTTGTAAGGACAACCTATTTTGACGTATCTATGTATGTTGTTCTGTGAACAACTGGACCATCTGCCTACATGAGATTCTATATTAGTTTGGTTTGTGTGTATGTATTTATTTGCATAAACTGGTGACAAGATAGAATCAGTTCTTTGAAGGAATGTTTTCTGGAATTCTAATGTTCGTATGGTGTGATTTGCTATTATGTGTTATCATCAGAGAATTTCCGTTCCAAATTATGTTGACAATTTTCATTTCTTCCTATGACCTAAAAGAACTACTCAAAATAAGAAAGAATGAAACTAACCCCAATATTTCTTTACTAATTATGGGTGTCAAAGATGTTTAATGAATTCCAATGGCTATTGGTCTCTTAAAATTGATTAAATCCCAGACAAAATTAGGTAAAAATGATTGTGGTTAGCCTACTTAATAAATTCTACAAGAAAAATGAATAGAAAATTAGATACTTAAAACAAATTGGAAACTTAGATGTAGACATGACAAAAATTATCATATTCATGGGTGTTTGCTTTGCACTGTAAGTCTCGACTTTGGTGAGAACAACTGATTTGAGGGATTTAGGATATTAGGACTGGATTTTCGTGACATATAAATGATGGAGCTGGAACTGGTTTGGAGATATAGATATTTGCTAAATTTTCCTCATCTTTTAATAAAGTCAAATCATAAAATAAAGTTTTACTTTCTTATATTAAGTTTTTTTACATTTATTTTTAGGCAGTGATATAAAACTAGGATTGTGTATACATGTTTAATATAAAAATTAAGTTTACATATGTGTTAAGGTTCTCCACTGCACCCATTCTTTGCTTCCATTGTGCAACGGAGTTTATATTTGCTGCAACAGTGATACAGAGAACCCTTTTCAGAATCACAAGTCAATTACTGGAAATCTAGATTATACATACTTATATTCTAAGAATAACTTGAGTAAAAATCTGACGAGTATATATCTATCATATTCTTGGCCTCCATCTCAACCCTATCTATTCCTTGCCAGACAATCAAGAACAATTAAGAAATTTAATTATCTTAGTCCTATTGTGACCAGCAGAAACATGAAGTGGTGTCTGCACCATCTGCATCTATAATAGATGAGATCTATCCTCAGGCATATAAAATTTCAGAGGACCATATGAAATCCTTTAAAGTAAGAAATCAAAATTACAAGTATATACAAGAGCCAAGCAACAAGCATACAAAGGAAACTCACCCCACCTTTTTAAAACCTTAATACTAGAATCTCAGGAGGAAGCAATTGGAGAAATAGATTGTCAATATGATGATGCCCTCCTGTCCCTTTACATATTTCAAATTTGTCACAAACTCCAAGACAAAATTCCAACAAATGATCAACAAAGAGAAGCCATAGATAGATTAGTCCTTTGCCACGACAAGTCTAGAGATATACTCCTTTCGTCCCATAATATTTGTCATCCTATGTTTTTTACATTTTATAAAAAAAATTAATAAATTGATGAAAGAGAATGATAATTTTACAAAATTAACCTTATCATTATTAATTCATTTATAATTTTTGTTGTCCATTATTAATATAATAAGGGATATAAGTGAAATATAATAATTAATACTACTTTTGTTTCTATTTATAAGACTCAATTACCTAATTCATCAGCAATAAGGGTGGTTAATTTAGTTTATAGCAATAAATTTGTTTTAAATTTATATGTTTTTCCAAAAATACCATTGTCATTAATGTTCCTCTCTCTCTTCTAGAGGATTATTAATACAATCTCTCTCTTATTTAATTAGGGGTACCTTAGTATAAAAATATTTAATACATGAGACATTGTGGATTGAGTCTTATAAAAAGGAACAAACACTACTTCTTATTTAGATCTTATAAATAGGAACGGAGTATTACGTTAAAAAGTTAAAATGACAATTATTTTGGAATTTATTTTTTCTTCTTAAACAATAAATATTATGGGAAGGAAGGAGGGAGTATAGTTTTCCTCTGAAAAACAAACCAAATATTCCTCTTCTCCCACAATACACTAAAGAATATCATGAAAAGCAATTGCCAATAAAGAGGGTAGAGCAAACAACATATGGGTTGGAAAACAAACCTAATATTCCTCTTCTCCCTAAATACACTAAAGAATATCATGAAAAGCAATTGCCAATAAAGAGGGTAGAGCAAACAACAAATGGGGTTGGTTTTGTTCACTGTGAATCGATGGAGAAAGAGAGGCAGAAAAATGTGATGGAAGGATTGAGTCTCAAATTTGGGCGCCAAGAGACAACTTTTGGCATATTGAAGTAAGTGCCAAATTATTAACAAGGAGGTAGTATCTCAATATTCTATCCTTATATTATTTTGAAAATCTAAATAAATAAATAGAGTTAATATCAATAATTAATTTTATTTTATTTTTAATTTTTTAAACTTTATTCTCATTCATATATTATTTAAATATTTTATTTTTATTTTATTTACAATATATATATATATATATATATATATATATATATATATATATATATATATATATCTGAATATTTCTAAATGCTAGTAACGCATTTCATGTATTATATAATATTTTTAAATTTTGAAGTAATAGAAAAATAAAAATACGAGTAATAAAATATTTATAACTATAAATATAAATAAATTGTTAAAAACAAATTCCATCTCCAAATAAATATACATAATTTCAACTTGAGGATTTCTTCGGTGTTAAGGTAATTTAGCATATATTCCCAAAGAAAACATAAGATTTGTCTCCAAATAGTTTTGGGTAACCAATGGAAGGAATGAGGAAAAATAAAGAAAAGGTAAATGCTAACCAGTGCCCTTAGGGCACTGGTTAGAAAATTAAAGGGAGAAAGATTTTTATTGAAATGTGCAAAATTGCACTGCCTAGAGTTTTTTTGTTTTTTGCGCTCTCCTATAATTTTCACACTAAATACTTTCTTCTTTTAATTCATTAACCAGTGCCATTAGGATACTGGTTAGCAAGACCCTAAACAAAAAGACAAACATGTTCTTATGTGAACCTCTACAAGAAACCATAATGAAGGAACTTGTAATCCTCTATGACCAGACATTAAATGAAGCATTCCTTTGTTTACTAATTTTGTGATTCCTCTGCTCAAAACTTCATCAGCAAGACATAAGAGAAGAGGGGATAGAGTATCGCCCTACCTAACTCCTCTTTTACAGCAAAAGAAGCCAACTGGTTTATCATTGGCAGAAATAGATAATTTAGTAGAGAGTAGAACAGTTTTCACCCAATTACAAAACTTTTGGTGAAATCCAAAGCAATGAAGAACTTTCAGAAGGAAGTTCCAATCCAAGGTATCAAAAGCCTTTTATATATAAAGCTTTAAAGCTATATTACTAGCAAAAGTTTTTTTGTCTAGCATATTCATAGCTTTCGATGCTATGCAAATACAATCAGATATTTTCCTACCCTATATATAAAACCCCTTTGATGAGGAGAAATGATCTTAGAAGCCACTTGAGCCAACCTGTCTGTCATAACCTTGGTTATGATTTTAAATTGGAAATTAGCTAAAGCAATTGGCTGAAACTGATCATTTATTTGCCCCTTGTTCTTTTGGGATGAGTACTACCACATTTGAATTTAAATTAGGAAGCAACCAACCAGTAGTGAAAAATTGTAAAACAGCCTTGAAGACATCAAAAGCAATTATATCACAAAAATGGTGATAGAAGAATCCACCAAACCCGTCTGGCCCAAGTGCATTGTTATTATTCAGAGAGAAAACAACATTTTTAAGTTCCTCAAAAGAAGGCATCTTGGTCAGGAGATCATTATATATTGTCACTATTGAGCAGTTTGGGGATGACTTGTTCCACTATTCCATTGTCAAAACAAGAATTATTTGAAGCAAAGAGACCAAGGTAGTAATTTAGCACGTGTCGTTCAATGTCAAGAGTTGCAATCGTGATAGAATCATTAGTTCTAAGCAAAGATATTTGGTTGGAAATTGTTCTTATCTTGGCAACGTACTCTGTGTTTCTATCACCACGAATGTTCTTCTCCATCCAAAATTCCTCTTGGAATAAAAGAGCCTATTGCAGAATTGATTAAGCCTATTTTTCTTCATTAAACAAATCATCCGAAAGGCCATTAATATCAATTTGAGCTAGAATTTGGTCAACTTTAGTCGCACCCTTTTCCACTTTCAAATGAACATCCCTAAAAGAATTTTTGTTCCAAACTTTAAGCTTCATCTTAACAAGTCTGAGGATTTTAGAGAGAACAAGCATAGGGCAATTTATAATATTCATCTTCCAGGCATTAGCAATGATGCTTTTGCAATCTGCGTGAGAAGCCCACATTTTCAGGAATTTGAAAGACGAAAAATGAGGACATAACTTTCTTTTTAAGCTGAGAAGCAGAAAGAAGTGGTCAGACTTTGAATGAGTTAATGTGGAACAAGATATTAGACCAAAAGTTGATCCATGTACGGTTACAAATGGCTCTATCAATTATAAGACTTTTTTAACTAATTTACACCCTTTAAGAAAATTAGTTAATATAGTTAATAACATTAAAATTGTTAATAATTTGTGTTATTTTTTCAAAATTACCATTACAATTATTGGAACTCGTCATCTTTCTTTTCATTTAATTATTTTCTATCTAATTAATTAATAGTTACAAATGGCTCTATTAAGTATAAGACTATTTTAACTAATTTACACCCTTTAAGAAAATTAGTTAATAACATTAAAATTGTTAATAATTTGTATTATTTTTTCAAAATTACCCTTACAATTATTGGAAATCATCATCTTTCTTTTCACTTAATTACTTTCTATCTAACTAATTAATGAGTGCTAGTCATCTTTTCTAATCCTCATAAGAGAGAATGTACTTATCTTATTATTAATTTATAGCATTCATTGTAAAGTGATTAAAGGTATTTTGTCAAAAATTAATTAATGCAAGAGACAACTTGAAAAAAGCCTTATAAAAAAGGACAAAGAAATTTTTAAAAAGAATCTTATATTTAGGGACAAAAGTAGTATTTTAGAAGCATGTAATATAGCATTCATTGTAAAGTAATTAAGGGTATTTTTGTCAAAAAAATAATTAATGCAAGAGACAACTTGAAAAAAGTCTTATAAAAAGGGACAAAGAAATTTTTAAAAAGAATCTTATATTTAGGGACAAAAGTAGTATTTTAGAAGCATGTAACAAGTTAATCACATAACTAATGCTATTTTCACATATTAAAGTCATTATTTGTTTTGTCTTAAAACATAATTTAATGGCATTTTTATCTGCATTTTTTGTGTGTGCTAGAAACACTTTTATCTATATTTAACAATATAGGCAAGAGTGGGAGACGATTTGGGATTGGTTTAACATTGTCCCTACCTGAACTTTATTTTGTTAGGATCATTTGTTTGAATCCAATCTTGACTCAATCAATACTTGATAATATATGAGATAAGATTAGGCCAATTTATTTATTTATTTATTATCATAATAAATCAAGTTTAAAATTATATATAATTAAATTAATCGTACAATAAAAGCAGTAACAAAGAAAAAAGGTATAAAATTTAAATTATAAATACAATTTCATTTTATACAAGATATTATTTATTACTTAAAATTGTAACATCATTATTTTATTTTACTGTTTGTAAATACTTTTCCATAGATATATGAGAAATTATGTACTATATTTTATTGAAACTTTCTGTACATATTTTCATAATAAAATTTATACAGTTCTATTAAAAAAAAAATCTAAATCTTTTGATATCTTTGTTTTTGTTTGAATTGCTTGTTGACTGGATAGTTGTGTCAGACAACTATCTAGGATAAATTTTTCGGTGTAACATTTTGGACTAGACTGTAATCTATTCTATTCAGAAAATTTTTCTAAATCTTTTGATATATTTGTTTTTGTTTGAATTGCTTGTTGATTGGACAGTTGTGTCAGACAACTATCCAGGATAAATTTTTCGGTGTAACATTTTGGACTAGACTGTAATCTATTCTATTCAGAAAAATTTTCTAAATCTTTTGATATCTTTGTTTTTGTTTGAATTACTTGTTGACTGGACAATTGTGTTAGATAGTTGTCCAGGATAAATTTTCCGATGTAACATTTTGGACTAAACTGTAATCTAATAAATAGATAATTGAATATAGAGTTAAAATATATACAATTGACAGATTAAAATGCTAATTTTGAATTTTTAGAATTTTCTGAAAGTTAAAACTCTGAGAAATTATTACGATAAAATTCTAAGGTATAAAATTAAGATAAAATTTGTATGACATCTATGGAATTTTCTATTAATTATAGTATGTTTAGAATAATTATTAAAGTTGTTTAACTAAGAAAATTAAAAATAAAAGTATTAGCCAATCAAATTTTGACAACTCAATATTTCTAGTGTGATTAAATTGAGCTAATTAGACTTTGATTAAGAGATAATTAAGACACTACCCCAAGGTTTTTGATAGTGAGGAATTTAATGGTGGTGTTAGTTTCTTAAAACTCTAATTAGTTTGTAAGATAATTAAAAAGCCCTACAATATTCTAGAAAAATCTACAAAATTCTCCCTTTTTGACTAATTAACAAATCAATTGGAAACTCACCTAAGCAAGCAAGGTTGGCCATCCAAGTGGCTGCAAATTCTCTAGAGATGGACTGCCTTGGACTGCAGCTGGACGTGTACTTATAGACAAATTGGGTAGAGAAAAAAATTCATAAAGACATAAGAAATAAAAGCTAAAGAAAAAGCTAACAAAGCTAGCTCTCCAAAGCTCTCAAAACCGTGAGCTTTTGTTCAGCAGCCCCTCCATTTCACTTCATCCTTTCTTCCAATTACAAGAGGGAAACCAACCAAAACCTCCCAAATTTCAATATAGCTTTGGCCAAAAGAGAAGAAATTGGGAGAAGAACCCAAAAATTTCAAGAAGACAAAAGAGAAATGGAGAAAAGGAATTCAAGTGTTCTTCATCAAACTAAGGATTCAAGGTAAGGATCTTGGCATTTAATTTCAATTTAGATAATTTGGAAGTAGGAAAAACATGTCTTGAGGTCTAATTTCAAGATTTGATCAAGATTCATGAAAAGATGAAATTGATTTAGGATTTTTATATAATTGATATTAGAAGTTGGAAATATGTGTTTGAATCCATATTTTGTTGATTTCATGATGTGGTGATGGATTGAAATTAATTGGTTGACTTGTTGTTGGATTGAAATTACTTGATTGGCTTGTTCTTGATTGAAATTGACTTGGTTGTTTTGTAAAATATGTTGGAAATGGCATGAAGGCCATTCAGCCATGATGAAAATCAAAGGGATATCATGTGGAAATTTTCAAATGATCAAGGGCAAAATAGTCATTTCACATGTAGGGACACATTGGGAAATTCATAAAAAGTTTAAGGGCAAATTAGTAAATTGTAAAAATATTCAAGGGTAAAATAGTAATTACACATATTCTAGAAAGTTTAGGGGTAATCTTGGAATTTTATAAAAAGATCAAGGATAAAATCGGAAATAATAGAAAATAGTAAGGGTAATTTGGTAATTTCACATTTTAAGGACATAATTGGAATTTTAGAAAAGATTAAGGGTAGTTTAGTAATTTTACATAATGAGACCTAATTAGTATTTTAGTAAAATATTAATGTTATAAGATTAATTATTGCATTTTATATCTCTTTATGTGATTGTTTAATGTTAATTTATACTTATGATCATTATCACATGGCATAAACATGCATGAGTCTTTTTGGGGGTTTTACAAAGACTCAAGTGAAAAAAAAAATGATTGATGTTGGCTAACCAGGACTGCGACAGCCATGAAAAGAAAAGAAAAGAAATGAAAAGAAAGAAAAGAAATGAAAAGAAAGAATAAATGTACTAACCGGGATTGCGATAGTCATGAGAATTGAATCTTTGGGATGAGTAGAGTAAGTTAGATAAGACTGTATAGTCTGTGATTATATAGTCTGTGGGATGAAGGATATTGGCAATTCCACATGTGGCCGGAATCTGGACAGAGATGCAGTTGTGGTGGCCTTCCTGGGTATCCTGATCTCCTAATTCTGTTTAGCTTATTCGCGTTTAGTAGGGGCTAATAGCTGAATTGCAGTGCGTAATGGTAGGCCAGTTACTTACTAAACACTCAAAGGGGAAGTCTCCATGGAGCAGGGCCAAAATGATTTTGAATCAAAATTGCATTTGCATAAATCATATTGTATTTATTTTATTTGAATGATTAAGTAATATATGAAATGTATCTGTTTGATATTGACTTTAATTTTAATAGAAATTAAATGTCTGATCCGATAAATTTTGTCCCTAGATTCTAGGAAAGTGCAAATGCAGGTGAACTAGAAGAATAATTAGAAGAAAAAAATGCAGAGATTCGCCAGAGATGTAGGATGGGAAAATATTTTGGATCGACAATACTTGTAATACTTAAACTTATTTGTAAAAATGTTTATGAAAAATTTTGGTGATGTAAATTACAGAATATATTTTGAATATTATTAGATTGTATTAGAACTTTTATATATAATATAAATTATATTCTTAAATTAAATTTAATTAGAAGGGGGTTTACAAAAATAATTTTATGTTATTAATAAAAAATTCCTTAAAAATCTTTTTTTTTTAAAAGAATATAAGACATTGAACTAGTTGGAACAATCCAAAATACTTGAATTTGTCTTCAAAATATATCAAAACTAGTTTTAAAACACAAACTCAACTTCGAAGCGATGTCCCAAGTTATAGGACAAATATGCACACACCTATTACAACCATTTTGATATTTTTTATGAGGAGAGATCAAGTTACTCCAAGAGTAACTTTAAGTTATTCTCTATCCTCACTATTCATTTTCTTGAAATCTAATGGTTTTAACGAGTAATTAATCTTAATCATTAAATTAATCCATAGGATTGACACAGTGGTGTAAGGCCCCATTATGTTCAGATTTTTTTATTAATATCAAATATTTTAATATAATCATAGAAATCAATGCCCATGTAATTACACGAGTCAATGTACTAGTCATTTTTCTAATATATATAATGAATATACTTGTCATTTATTAAAACAATACTAGTCATTTTATTTTATTTTATAATGAATGTACTAGTCATTTATTAAAACAATGTCGTCAGTTTGACATGTATCATACTTTCGAGTATTTTATTTCCTGCCCAACTTTATTATGCTCTTGCTTTCTAAGGTCTCACTTTCTCACTTGCCTCTGCAAGTATCTCACGCAATCTTTATTAAAGAAATTAAATTTTATTTATATTTATATTTTTATTTCTTATTTTCTATTTTTTCATATCCTTTTAAAATATTTAAATAATTCTAATCAAATGATTTCTTTTCTAGTATTATACATTATATATTAGGATTTTTAATATATATTTTAAGTAAAAAATTATAATAGTACTATTTTTAATATCACTTTTTCATTTTTTCAATTTTTTATTTTTATTTTACCAAAGAAATTAAATTTAAGTAGAAATCATTTTATATTTAGTTAATAAATTCAATTATACAATACTGTTGATGGATATATTAAATTAATGTTAACATCTACATCTTAAATTTCTATTGTTATGTGGTTAAAATAATATTTAACTATTTAATATATAGTAGACAGTATGAATTAAATTTTATTGTTAAAATAATTAAGATTTTGAATTAAAATATTTAAAAACTGTTTTTATTGCAAAGATATTTTGGTAAAAATATTAAGGAGGGACTAGAGCTGTCAAAATTGGCCCGGCCCGACGGGCCGGCCCGATGGCCCGTCAGGCCAGGCCGGGCCAGGCTAAAAAAATTTGGCCTAAAAAAAAATAGGCCATTTTGGCCCGGCCTAACGGGCCAAACGGGCCAGGCCGGGCCTAAAAATTTTGGCCCGAATACCTTTCGGGCCTATTTGGCCCGACTTTTTTTTATTTTTTTTAATTTTTTTCTTTTAAAATTAGGTTAATTTAAACAAAAAAAATAAATGGGTCAATTAGGCCCGGCCTAACGGGCCAAACGGGCCAGGCCGGGCCTAAAAAAATTTGGCCTACAATACATTCGGGCCGGGCCGGGCCAGCCCGTTTCAGCAACTTGGCCCGACGGGCCGGGCCGGGCCGGGCCGGCCCGGCCCATTTGACACCTCTAGGAGGGACTGCCATGCTGCAATAGATATTTTGGTAAATCCATTTTTACCCTTTCAACAACCTCATTTTGGGGTTTTTTTTTAAGGGCAAACTTATGATTTTCCTTCCCTTATTCAGAATTTTTAAAAGCCTAATTGGTTGTTGTTTACCATGCTTCTCTAAGTTGCATCACCCACACTGTACGACCAATACCCACCCACCCTTCTCTATTAACAAACTCTCACCTTACCCATCGCCGACTGTATTTGTATTTCATGTGAAACCCATTTATCATTGTTTTCTTTATTCTGAACTTTGAATCCTCAACCTCCTTAATTTGTTCTTTTCTGTATGTAACACGAACCCTCATTTTTATTGAATTAATGCTTAAGATTTCTTGTATTCCAAATTGAAATATAAATCCCTTCTAAATTTGTCTGTTTCCTTGGCTTTTTGTTGTTATTTACATGTATGTTTTGCTTAATAGTTCGCTCTTAAAATTTTTTGAAGAAGACTTTTGCAAATTGCTTTCGTGATAGATTGAAGAATAGTTGTTAAACTCAAACTGAATTGCGTAAACCAATAAACCTTGATTTGATAATAATAATAATAACAATAATAATAATAATAATAATAATAATAATAATAATAATAATAATAATATATTTAGTTTTGTGTTGAAAAATTAATTCTTATTTAAAATTAATTTTGAGTTTAAGTAACTTTAGGTAATTTTTCTGTTAGATAAAACATGTTATACCATTATTGACTACTAACTTGCTTTAAGAATAAAATCATCTAAACATAAATCACTCCCTATTTCAAAATAAATTTTAGGATTTACTCTTTTTTTTAGTCCCTAAACCTTTTTAGAATTTCTATTTGAGTTTAATGGTGATACACTGACACGTAAAACTGTTTTACACTATCATTCAATCACAAATCACTGTTGGTATGACTTTTAAGATAATTTTGTAAAAGTCAACAAACTTATCATATATAGTGATTTATGATTGGATGATAATGTAAAATTATTTTACATTGTCAATGTATAGCCTGTTTTCTGTCCCTAAACTTTTTTTTACTGGTCAATGTTTGTTAACTATTTTTTTTTTCATCTTTACTTTTAGTCCCTTAGTTAAGGGTTAAACGGGAAAAAAATCAAGGGACTAAAAAACCAGTAAAAAAAAGTTCAAATAGTAAAAACAGAAATCTTAAATAGTTCAAGGACTAAAAAAAATAATAAATCCTAAATTTTAACTAAAAACAATTTTAAAAATGCTCACTCAAACACATATGATCGGTTTAATACTTTGAAATTCCTTTTCATTTATGTTTGGCATTTACTTAAAAACATATTATAATAATTGTGTTTTCTTTAACAAATGAAATAAGTTTTTCTTAAAGTTGTCCCATAACTAAGAGCATAAATAAGTTGAGTTGTGTACTTGAAGTTTAGATCGATTTGACTTTTAAAAAACTTAGTTGTTCATGCTTAACTCATTTATAACTTAACTAGTATTTTAGTATGTACAATACACAAAATAAGTATTTATTTTATATAATTAAAATTTATAATAAATAAATAATTTTAAATATAAAAAATATATTAAGTTAAATTTGTAATAAATAAATTATATTTATATTTATGATAAATAATTTATCATAAATAATTTATATTGTGATACAATATTATTTTTCATTATTGATAATTTCTTTTAAAAAATATTGAAATTCAAGTTAGAACTAAAGATATTAAAAATTATTGATTGAAAGAGATAAATTAAGAAAAATTTCTAATAACGCTTTTGTTAAATAAAAACAACTGAAAATGCTCTCGTTAAAGAAGGACAACTAAAATTATTCTTGTTGAAGATAGATATTCTAATTTATTTAAAGAGAGACTATCTCTTTGAAATTTTTTCTTAAATTAATTTTTTACTTTGTCAATTTAGTATTTAACAAAAATTTTAATACCAGATGATAACTTACAAATAGAAATATGAACTTAACATACGGTATACAAAATTAAAAAAATTAGACAATTATATTTTCATAATTTAGTAAATAAAAAATTCATAATATGTGTTTTCATACTAATAGTGTGTTAAGTTATAAGAAGAATCAAAACCGTCCAATGTTTTGATTTATGCAAACAGATATTAAGTTATGAGATATGCATCTTATCGCATATCAGATGAAAGCATCGTAATGATTGTGTTTGTCTATAAGACGATAGCCTAACGAATGCAAGTTTGTACACTTATGATCATGTTAAATGCTTTGATCCTTTGTGTAGAGAATGTTCATTTATTCTTCATAGAATCTATCAAAGAGCAATGAAAGAGAAAGAAATCAACTAAAAAAGCTACTTGCTCCATCAAAAGGTGTGTCAAAGCAAGTTGTAGTGTACTTGAGTGCCCAAGAGCATATATGACTACTGATGCAAGATATGAAGTGCAGGATAGGCAAGATAAGCAAGCTGCTTTATCAAATTAATTTGACAAGTTGGTGACATGCATTAAATGTTCCAATGGACACCTTCGCCAACAAACAAAGACGAAGGTCGTCATAGTCACAATAATTACCTTTTGCTTAAGTTTTTAAATAGTTGAAGATTTGAAGTGTTGAAGTTAGAGAAACCAACACACGAACAAGCATTCAAATTCTTTATAAAAATTCTCTAAGTTAGAATTCCAACTCTCAAAATCATTTGTATGTCCTAAGAATTTACATTGAGCTTTATCTTGTATCCATCTATAAGACACTAAAAGTTTGTGTGCCCTTACCTCAAATAAATCTGTTAGATTTGTTTAAGCTTGAAGAGGCTTTGTATCAAGAATACTTATGTGTTTAGCTTGAAGAGGCTAGTGTAAAACTACTTGGGGTTGAGCTAGCAGTGACTTGGGAAAGAATACTTGCACTTTGTATAAGTGATAGTGGAATTTGGTGTGCTTTCCAAGAACTAAACATAATCTTAATGGTGGAGACGAACCAATATAAAATCTTTGTGTTCCTTTTCTTTTCTTAATTGTTTTATCTAATCTTGAATTGTGCTTTCTATTAACATTGTTTTTAGAAAAAGGTTTTTGATCAAACTTAGTTTCAAAACTATCGTCTATTTTTTTTATCCGCTGCATGTATAAACTCATTTTTATAAGATGATACTATCCATTGCAAAAAAAATTTCAAGAAACATAATTTAATCCCCTTCTTTTGTTTCTCAATTTTCTACATAGTGAACTCTATGTAGTTTTAATTTTTCTATGAGGATCCTGTATAAAACTCTTGCTCAAAGTAAAATATGTAAACGTAAAATGTGTTCTATTATATCAATAATAGATATTCATTTTTTTACAGAAAAAAATATTCATTTATACATGTTTTGATTGTAGGATTGTATATTTGTCACAACTGTGAGTGATTTTAATTTTGTCTCTTCTATAAATATAATTACTCTAACGAAAAGATTGTCTCACCAAAGTGTTGACCATGTAACTATAATTAAAGACTTTCTAGAATAAACATCTTTCACTAGGGAGTTGAAACGTGTGAATGGAGAAAAATAATGCTGACTAATTATAGATTGATTGATGATTTTAACTTTAGTTTATTAGAAAAATTAATTTACTTTTATTGTTATTATACAACAACACAAATTTAATGTTAATGCATGTGTGATGCTTTTATTTTAATTTAATTTATAATATAAGAATTATTTACACACACATATTATTGTTATAAAACATAAAACATTTGATATTTGAGTGTGTGTGTGTGTGTAACGTGTTGGATACATGCTGGATTCGTCAACAAAAGTTTACTCGGAAGATTATTGCACAAGAGTAAACACTAAGTCGTGTTGCTAATTCATAATTACTCAACTAAACCTTAAACACACAAATGTCTTCTTGAACAAAATAGTCCACCAAATAAAATTTTAATTCACACGGAAGAATTGAGCCAATATCCATAAATTGAACCTAAACCAACCCGTGTTGGCGCTACTGCTCATTAGTACATTATTGCCTTTGGATCCTCTGCAGCGGTGCTAACTCTGCAGCAGTGATCTTGACCATTGGATTTACATCTCATGGTTGTTAAAGATAAGAATATTTTTATAGTTAATTATAAAGGGCTGAGATGTTGCTGCAGGGGCTGTAGGGCAGCAGAGAATCCAAACTCACATTACTATAGTGAAAGCAGCTTTTGAAAATTGTCCACACACTTGGGGTCACTAGCGTAGCTCATTGATTTTAGGCTTTAGTTTATAACATGTGTCAAGCGGACAAGCAAGTTATCTTTTAGCTTTTACTGTTATGTAATACTACTATTTTGACTTTTATACCCTTCTAGCATATATTTTTGGGTTAATTAAGTTTTTAGTTTCTAAACTTTTTCAAAATTTGATTTTTAGTCCCCAAATTTTAATTTGACTGGTCAAGGTCCCTAAACTTTTTAAAAATTCAGTTTTTAGTTCCTAAACAAATTTTTGACTGGTCAAAGTCCCTATACTTTTTTAAAAAATTTGATTTTTAATCCCTAAACTTTTTAAAAATTCAGTTTTTAATCCCTGAATTAATGAGATTTCATAGACTAAAAATCCAATTTTTAAAAAGTTTAGGGACTAAAAATTAAATTTTAAAAAGTTTAGGGACCTTGACTGGTCAAACCAACGTTTAAGGACTAAAAACCGAATTTTTAAAAAGTTTAGGGATCTTGACCAGTCAAACTAAAGTTTAGGGATTAAAAACCGAATTTTAAAAAAGTTTAGGACTAAAAACTTAGTTAACCCTATATTTTTCCCATGCTTGCCGCTTTTATTGTTTACCAATCACGTGCCATCTGAAGACCAATTTTACTAGGTGAAAATTGTACCACTTTGATTATTTAGTTATTTATAAATGTATATATATATTTTTATCACTTATATGATATTTGTTTTGATTCCATATGCACCTAGGAATGTTTTAAAATGTGATACAATAATAATATTTTGTTTATGATAAAAATATAATTTATAATATATATATATATATATATATATATATATATATATATATCTATTTTTTATATTTTTCTTTTTACTTCCTGAATAAATTCTTGTTTAAAATTGAACACATTACACATTTTAGTGTTTCATATATTAAATACTATTTGGAATAAAAAACTAATAGAAAATAATTTTAATGATTATATTAACTTTGTAACATCTATACAATTCGATCACAATTTTAGTTTTCCATTTTATATTATTATTTATTTTAATAATAATTTTTAAACATTGTTTTGTAACTATTTCTCTTTTATTTTGACATTACAGTTACACTTATAATATAATTTTAATTTACTTTTCATTTTGACTATTTGATTTTTTCCATTATAATAATAATGAATGTATTATATTTTTACATTTGGTAATATAAATTTATTTTTATAATTAGGTTTTATATCATTTTAATATTATTTTTTCAACATTGTTTTATGAAAATATTTAATATATGACTTGTTTTATGTTTTTTTACACGCATTCCATTTTTTTCTTTACATTTTGATCTTAAAATCATAAATATTTTTTTTCCATTACAATGGTAATTTTGTGAAATATGCAAATATTGACTAAAATGTAGAAAAAGAAGATTAATGTACGACAAATATTATTTTGATCATCTTAAAAAATTTAAACTGAAAAATAACAATATATAAAATATTTACCTTTAAATTTATAAATATTAATTTAATTAATTAAAATTTGAAACTCTAATTTCTATCATATTTTATTTTTAAATTTGCAAACTACTTCCTGGGACTTTTTAAAATTTTGAAATTAAATAAATAAGTATACCATATTTATATAAGTATTTCTTAATTAAAAATTTAACTAAAATGAGCTGTAAAAGTCATTTAATTTAATTAAATAATAAATTGATTAATTATTTCAAAACAGTTTTAAATTTATAAAAATTAATTTAATTAATTCAAAACTTTGAACTCTAATTTGTATCGTGTTTTGTTTTTTTTTTCTTTTACAAACTATTTCTGTGACATTTAAAACTAGAAAATTAAATAAATAAGTATATCATATATTGTATAAATATTTTTTGAATTGAAAAAATTTGTACTAAAACCCTTTTTAAAAATACATTTAATTAATAAAAAATTATTAAAATTGAAAAAGAAATATTATTAAAAAAATAAAATATTAAATAATAAATATTTGAAATATTTATTTTTAAATTATAAAATTATTTTATTTGTTGTAGAAATATTTGATAACCCATATTTGATATTGTATTTTTAAAACAACTATAAAACTCAGTAAATTGATAAAAAAAAAAATAACGATAATATGTATAATATTTTATATTTTATTTTGTTTTAAAGAAATTTTAACATAATGATTAGAAAACTGTGATTAAAAATTTAGAAAACTGAGATTAAATTATAAAATTATTTTATTTGTTGTAGAAATATTTGTTAACACATATTTAATATTGTTTATTTTTAAAAAAACTATAAAACTCACAAAATTGATAAAAAAAAAAGTAATGATAATATGTATAGTCCTTTTATATTTTATTTTGTTTCAAAGATATTTTAACATAATGATTAGAAAACTATGATTAAAAATTTAGAAAAATGTGATTAATTTTTAAAAAGTAATTTTAATCATTTTAAAATTAAACAAAATATACATAATGATATATGAAATATTTATTTTTAAAATTATAAATATTAATTTAACTAATCCATTTTTGAATTTTGAAAATTTATTTTCAGTATTCTTTGAATGAAATCTCAAATAGTTTTCTCTGAAAATATGAAAAATTGTTTTTTTTTTCAATTTTAATTTTTTAAAAGTTTATATGTCGTTTCTTTCTATGAGATGAAATTATATGTTATTAAATGTGAGAGTAACATTTTATATTTACAGTGTATTAAAATTGAATTTTATGTTTTGTAATTTATAATAGTATTTAGATTGTAAATTTTAAGAATTAATTTTATTATATTTCTTATTTTATTTTTTATGGAAGAGAAATAAGGTGGGAGAATTTTTACCAATTACTATATTTTAAAAGAAATGCATAAGTTAATACAATATAAATAAATACATTGAGATAGGAATATAAACATGTTATCTGTAACACCCCTTATATTCATTTAATTAATAATCCTATTTGAAAGCTTGGATTAATTTTAATAAAATTCTTTAATTAGTTACTTATGAAAATTGTGTAAATTTTTCGCGCGATAAACATCAATAATAAAAGGTGGGATTAATTTAAACACCAACAACAAGATCATAACATTAATCATAATCACCATAAGGTTTTAGTACATCAAATGATTAAACTGAAATGGAAATACATCATAAGAAAGATGCCATTATACCCCGACTCAAAACCCCTAATAGAGCAGTATCGACACACTAGTCCCCTCCCTCGTCGTCGAGTTCGATAGGATGTCGTTCATCGCCTCCAGGTATGAGAGGTGATGGAGGTGGACATATACACTCGTCGTCGATCCCAAGGTTGATAGTACACTACTCCCAGTCAAGTGCAGAGAATAATCCTGCAGGAAAAGCGAGCTCAGCTGACACCATCGGTTCACCTAACGATGGTAGGTTACGAATGATGAGGCCTCCACTGCACTAATCCTTGTCGAAAAGCCCTGCCTTATCAGTCCAAATGTCACTTCCAAGTTCCATGTTGTTGGGATCATCTTTGCAAAATAGAACATACAAAGAAACAGAAAAAGTATGGAGTGAGGTTGTATTCTTTTGATGTCGTTTTCATGGAAAGAGTCGAGACGTTTTCTCACTCCAACACACAATCAGTCAAGAACACATATTTTACGGGGGACCTATCATATACTGCTAAGTTATATCTAATCCTCATTACTAACATCGTCGTCATCATCATCATCGTCGTATGGATCCATACTCTCGGTTGATCAACCATCAAATCACAATTCATCCTTCGAGAAGCGACGGGGAGTAAGTATATCTCTGATCCTCAATCCTTGGTACACTGACACCTATCTCGGCACGTCAGTTATCAATATCCATAATTATCTTATTACGCGTAATCCTCCGGGCAAAACTTTGCAAGAGATATACCCTCCTCTCCATCACAAATAGCCCGACATTTATCGAGGTGTGCGAGCTGGCAATTGCTCATCCCGACTCATAGGTTGCAAGCCCACCCCTAGGATTCCATGCACTTGCTCCATTCACCCCTTAGACCCACAAAAGGCCACGTCCTAAGCCATCTACAGTGTACCATGCTGTAGCTTCCCGCACCACGTCTTAGCATACCTTCCATCCAGCTTGGCTAATCCAAGCCCTTAAGGCTCTAAGGTACTTATCCTTGGAATAACTCCAAGAGGTCTATTCATTACAAGGGTCATTCTCACCCTTCACATCATTATCATTATATCTCAGTCATACATATCAATAAACATTAACAAAGGTCATTCTCACCCTTCACATGATAATGATTTATAATTCAATCATAAATGTCAATCACAAGGACATAGTGCAAGAAGCAATCATATGCGCTTAGTGGTACACCTTCCAATTTAATTATCCACTACTTAACTTAATTCTTAGTCAAGCATACTTGGACAAATATATCATAAGCTTATCATCAAATATTTATTTAAGCCTTATACCACCATATTAAAGAATATATTTATCATTTGAAATATAAATTCCTATAAGGCAAACATAATACGTGCTCTTTATAAAATTGGCAATGTCATCATAATTAAATTTATTTTCTTATTATTTGTTCAAAATAAGACTATCCATAGGAAAATAAATACTTCCACATAACTTTTTCTCACGGAATATTTTTCATATATATATTCCTTAAAAATAAATCTATATATATAAGATAATTATTATTTTCACACAAAATGATAGTTTTCCCTTCTTAGAATATTATCCATAATTATTCCTTTGCATAAGATTTTATGTATATAACATGAAATAATACTCCACCATTTAACTTTATTAATTAAAAAAACTTATTATAATAACTCACAACTTTTTCACATAAAACGATATATAAAATATTATTCATAATAATTCCTTTACATAAAATTCTCTTTGTGTCACATGAAATAATACCTATGATTATAAAGGATCAATAATTAATTTGACTTACTATAAAATAAGGTGCTAACTTAATATGCATTCCTTATCTAGAAGTGATAAGTTAAACCTAAAATCTCCCTTTTCGTGTAATTTCAAAGTAAAAACTATGTATATAAAGTAATAATTATTTTTACATATCTAGTTTTTCGCATAAAATGATAACTTTTTTCCAATAAGATATATTATCAATAATAACTCCTTTATAAAATTTTACCCATGTCACATGAAATAATACTCATTATTTAACTCTAATAGTTAACTCATAACAGTCCTTCCAAAACTTATTATAATATTTCACATAAAACAATACAACAATACGTGTTGTTTCTCATAAATTAATTTTCACCCTTCATAAATAATAATCTTTAGAGAAATACTCATTGTTTGACAAAATAACCACAAGTACGTAATTTATTATTTCACAATTAACTAATTTATGTAAGAAGCTAAAATAGATATTCTCCCTTACGTGTAAACGTGATTTTTGGGACTGTTAGAGCCCAACATCTGATTTTTTTAAATACAATTTAAAATATTAATTTCCAAAAATAGTTTGCAATAAAAAATAGTAGCACGCCATATATTTAATATAATTTTAACTATACTTACTTTTTACCCGTTTAATCTGCAAAAAGAAAATTAATCATCACACCCCCACCCCCACCTTATTCACGTCACACAAACCACACCACACCACATGGCTATTTTTTTTTCATCTCTTTCCCTCATGGTCACACTAGGCCTATATACTTCATGTACTTTATCTATTTCAAGTACCAAATCAACATCATTTCATGCATGCAATAAAAATGGCAGTAACTATAACAACACTCCAACAACATCATCTTATGTTCTTCATGAATCAACCAACAGTTTTCATGCAACAAAACATGGTAGCAACATGCAAGCAATAACAACAAGAACACATGAAATATAGAGATCAAAGTAACAATTAGCAAGAACATGAAATGAGAGGTTCTTCAAGAACCATCACAACCCAAACCATGGAGCAACATCAAAATGAAAGAAACAACCCCACTCCCCCCATACCTTAATTTCGTGTAGCCTAGGGAGCAAGGTGGTTGAATCTTTTTCTCCTCCTCTCCTCGTCCTATGCTTGGCTAAAACTTCCTAGAGATAGAAGCCAGCTCCCAAGCTTTTCTCCTACACTCAAAACTTCACTATCTCACTAAAACTTCTCTACTTTGCACTAGTAGCTTTGTTGTGTGTTTGTGTGAAATGAGCTTGGTGAGAGCTCTATTTACAGGTGAGGATGAAGGCTCTAGAAAGGCTTTGGCTGAATACTCTTGCATGTGGGGTGGCAATGGAAACCAATGGTTTCTCTTGCTTGGAGAAAATTTAGGCTTGACCAAATGATGAGGATTTTGGAGTGTAGGAGTAGGTGAAGTGTGGAAGAAAGTAAATGACAAGTGAATAGTGATTTTAATTTAAAAATCTCTCCCTCTCTCTCTCCCCACATCAACTTCTCTCTCTCCCTCTCTCATATTCTTTTTTTTTTATTATTATTTATTTGTATATTTGGTGGGTATAGGTGTTGTAGCAATAAAAATGACCAACTTATTTTCTGTTTTAAATGTTTCTGGGCTCAAAATTGGATGACAGCTGAATCTGTTACTATTAGCACCCTCATGATTTGCTGTCTAGCCCTCAAAGTGTAACAGGCCAGTTTTACTGGCCGCACCCCTATTTTGCTAACTGCACCCCCTTGGCAGATCTTTGTTGTCTAAATCTTAGGTCCAATTTTCTTATGTTATTTTTTTTCTAGGACCATAATTATATATAACAAAACATATCTATTTAATTAACATACTAAATCAAATAATTAAATTCATAGTGTCATCACAATCACATCAACATATGCCAATTTAATTAATTTCAAACATCACACTAGAAAAATCACCAAGTATTTCATTCAAATAAAAATCCAATCAAGGCTTGGAACATTTTAATCACACATAAGAAAACATTTTTCATGACAAAAGAATTATTAAAACCCCAATACAAATTTTCTTAAGGAATTAACCGCAATTTACCACACATCAAATTCCTTTAAATCAATCAATCATATTTTAAGAAATAATTAAATTTCTGAAAATATATCAAACAATTTAAATTCTTAAATGGAAAAAATTGAGTTGTTACATTATCAGGCCTTTGATGGACATCTAGATGGCCTAATTTTCTAGCCACCAAATTCAAATATGGTGAATGTAAATTTTTCAACATATCATGCATGTTGTATTTAATAAACAAGAATTTATGCATTTCATTTGTTTGCACGTGACAATTAGAAAAGATGTTGCTGGAAAAATAACAGCTTACACACACGCACACTTTTTTTTTTTTAACTCAAAGGGTTGACGCAGTGGTGTAAGGCTCTACTGCGTTCACATGAGGAGGAACGATCTCTTTAGCGAGAGAACCTAGGTTCGATTCCCTCCGTGTGCAAAATTCCCTTGGGTCAGCGGCAGCCACATACCGTGAGCAGGATTAGTCTCTGACCCAGTGGGTTGGGAGACACCCGTGGTATTTGACCTCAGGACAAAAAAAAACACTTTTTTTTACATCATTCACGCACCTCTTAGTAATCATCCAAAATGACAGAAATGACATTGTCAGACTCTTTAAAATGAGTAACATACAGTAGCACCTAGAAAATGGAATATGAAATAACTCTAATAACTACTCAATATACTATTTGACTATTAAATCATGTTATCGAAACAAATATCACATCTAATCACCATGACCTTTTAAACTTATAAGAAAAGAATTTCCTATAGTTATCTCATGATATATGACTATTCACAAGTCTCAAGGTCAATTACTAACCTGTGTTTAATTATATTTTCTTATATCATTATTTATTCATGATTAATTATATGTGACACGTACTTTCTAGATTTCAAAGCAAACAAGAATCGAAAATCTTAATATGATAAAAAAAGAAAAGAAAAACTTTAAACACCACCACTAATATTGTCTCCAAAGAGGTCTTTTAAAACCTAAAATAAGAGCATAAATTTTCCTATTATATATTATTTAAGCAAAAATAAATTCACTTATTACACTACTATTATAATTTTCTATGATTTATTCATTAGTTAAACTATTCTATTCCTAAGAAAAAGTATTAAATATTTATATTTCAATACAAGTGCAAATTTTATAGGTCTTTATTACATTTTTAAAAATTTTTCAATTAAAGAAAAAATAAAAAATGCTTCATATACTAATTGGTTTCACTTAGTAAAAATTGACCAAATTATTATAAAAAAATATTAATATAAATTAACAATTAAATAATATAAAAATATATGACAAGTGGTGCATGAGCACGGGAAGCATACTAGTTAATATATACTGCAGGCCAACTTTAAATATTGTTCTCATGGGGTTGACTAGCGTGAACTTAACCTATAAAAAAAAGACTAGCATGAACTTACCCTAAAGAAAAAGACTAGCGTGAACTTATCTCATTTGAAGGATTTGGTTTTGCTTGAATGAATATCATAATACAAATTGTTGAGTTTTATTAATATCTATCCGCTCTCTCTTTTTTTTTTTTTTTCCTTCTAAAGATAACTTTTGTAATTAAAATATCTTAGTCATGGATGAAAGGATACTTTTATTATATTTATCTTTTATCTTTTATCTTTTATTTTTTCACTTCTAATAAATAGATCACATAAAACTTATTCTTGGAAAGAAGCTTAATTGAAATTTGAAAATGGTTGTTATGCTTTTTTATGTTTTTTTTATATACAATCCAAACCTAATAGGTTACATTAAAATCATTTTTTTAACTTGCATATATCAAACATCAATTAGATTTTATTACTACCATCGTCCCTAAATATAAGACTCTTTTAATTAATTCACATTTTTAAAGAAAATTAGTTAATTTAGTTAGTAGCATTAATTGTGTTAGCAATTTGTATTATTTTTTCCAAAATTACCCTTAAAGTTATAGGGACTCATCATCTCACTCTTTCCAATTAATTATTTTCTACCTAATTAATTAATGTGTGTTAGTTTTTTTCTCCAATCCTTATAAGAGAAGGAATGAATTTATCTTATTAATTTATAACATTTATTCTAAAGTAATTAAGGGTATTTTGGTAAAAAAATAATTAATGCAATAGATAATTTAAATAAAGTCTTATAAAAAGAAACAAACAAATTTAAAAAAAATAGTTTTATATTTAAGGACAGAGATAGTATAATCGATTTTTGAAATCATCTTTAAAAATTTCACTGTCTTTAACCGATAGGACCGCTGCACTGGATAGGAATAATTAGAGCCAATAATTGTTTGACATCAAATGGTTAATTATATTTAAGGTTTTATCCAACTTTTCGTGTGTATCTCTCATGTAACATCAGATATAAACACATGACCACCAAATGCGTGGATCAACTGGCGTGGGGTTGTTCCAGTTTAACTAGTGATCTCGGGTTCGAATCCTAGGTATACAGCTGTGTTAAATACTTGGAGGAAAAACTTTGCCGCCCATAGTGATCCTATCTAGCTCGAATAGGATTGCCTCCAGTGGAGGATTCCTGGTCTAGACAAAAAAAATATCTTTGGACACAGAAAAAAAAGCACCTGGAAGACAAAAAGCCCAGTAACAGGTCTTGGTAAACTAAAGAAAAAGGATGGGGAATACTCTGACTAACGGAATCCTCAAAGGTCTTGGAGTGGAGAGAAGTTAGAGAACTACTGAAATGTCGATGCATCATAGTGAGGATGTGGAAATGAACAACAGTCTAGGAGAGGAGCCTTCAAACAGTGCAGCTGATGTAAGCGAAATGCAAACCTCGAAACTCACTGAAGGGCCCGGAGTTCAAGCACACAAGGAAAGTAAGAATTTAAAATTGTTAGAGAGAAAGCATATGATTTAATGAAACAGAAATACACTGCTTAAGCCCATAAAGAGACTTCTTGAGTTGGCACACCATCCTAGGGTCATGAACTGTGAAGCCTAGTGGTGGCTTCATATACATCACCTCGTCAAGTTCCCCATGCAAGAATGCATTGTGAACATCCATCTGATGCAATTCCCAGTCCTTTGCAGCCGCTACTGCTAACATTGTATGCACAATAACCATTTTAACAACTGGAGCAAATGTCTTGATGTAATCAATCCCTTCCACTTGATGATTGCCAAGAATAACTAATCCCGCTGTAAACCTTTCTATGCTCCCATCAGATTTATGCTTTATTTTGTACACCCATTTACAACCAAGTGCTCTCTTTCCAAAGGGTAAGTGTGTCACCATTCAAGTTCCATTATTTTCAAGAGCCTGTATCTCATCTATCGTGGCTTCCCTCCACCTACTATCCTTAACTGCTTCAGCATAAGAGAAAAACATGATGTGCTAGAGAAAAAATGTTACAAATCACATAATGTGATATAGGATAAGGATCACCTGAGCATACTGTTGATGAGGATGAATGGTTGGATGGGCTCATTCTTCTAGTAGTGTGAGTCACAAATTCACATAGATGGACAGATGGTTGCTTTACTCTGTGTCCTCTACCCACGAGAGGTTCCTCTGGTGGCACTAATGTGTCAAGAGACGCATCTGTCGCATTAGAAACCACATGCTCATCTGGTTCCTCATTTGGTTCACCCCCTATCATCCACTGTGGTCTCCTTGTGATCTACTATACTTTCTACAAAATCTTGTTGAGACTCCTCACGAGCCACCTCTTCTACAACCTCATCATAATTCCCAACATTCTGATCAATTTGTTCTATGGGTGCATTGTCACTTGCAAAAGGATATATTGACTCAACAAATTTAACATCTTGAGAGACAAAGATCTCTCGTGTCTCCAAATCAAACAACTTCCACCGCTTTTTACCATATGGATACCCAATGAAGATACATTTTCTACAACAAGCATTCATGAACCAATTTCAAGTATTATACATTACATACCATACAAGTGGATAGGACATGGCACTTGTTCAAATCAAGGATTAAACATGAATTAATCATCCTAAGATAGGGGAAACACATAGAACAAGTAGCTCATGCAATACATGTTAAAATACACAATAATAGTGAAGAACTAAGTTGTTGTCCTATACACCAAAAAAAAAGTTGTTGTCCTGCACCTTGGGTTACTCAACATGTCGTCTAACAAGAATATTCACCAAAAATTCTAGAAAATTTGAAATAATACGAAGTCAATTGCATTTGAAAGAGGACATTTAAATATTTAAGACTACGTACCAAAGTGCTCAGCCAGTTTCAAAAGGGATTTTTTACAATGCAACTTCAAAGTTAGACCATGTGCAGTATCAAATTTCAGCAAAACTATCTCAAATAATCATTTCTTGCTAAAATATTTTCCCTTTACTTAGACTTAAGTGAGTGGTCAATTTCAGTTTTTATACCATGAATTCATTTAAGCTTCACAAAACAGATTCCAACTTTCATATCATTTTGTCAAGTACATGGGCATTTCATGAGATCAATTCATCAAGACTTTAAATAAACAAATTACTCTTTCAAGGAACATAAATTACCTCATCTAATTCATGGAGAAACAAAATTGACACATTCAACAACATCCATACACAATGCACTAATTCAATCATACGCACCATTAAAATGTTTATGTTGTTTGCTAAAAAAAATTTTGCAAATACAATTTTAAAACTTTTGGGCCGTTAGATACAATACAACTACACACAGTGCAGATCCTATTTAAATTGTAAAAGATAGACACTGTCCCCTAACCCACTAAGTAAGAGATTAATCCGCTCGCAGTGCGTGGCTACCGTTGGCCTAAGAGAATTTTGCACACAGAGGGAATTGAATACGGGTTCTTCCACTAACTAAATAGATTGGTTCCTCACATGTGAACGCAGTGGGGTCTTACACCACTGCACTAACCCTATGGGTTAGAAGTTGATGTATATTGTTGAATTATTTAACCCACGCATTTGTTTCATAGAATATTTCTTTCTTAATATTGTTGAGTTGTTGAATTAGTAACATGCAAACATGTATTTGCAGCTGCCAACAGGAATTGCACTAAGATCTGCTAACATACAATTTGCTGAAAGATCAGGGCCACACCCTATCAAGGTCCCTCCCCATCCCAACGCTGTTTTCAAGCACAAAGCCCCAAACATGGATCCGTACAAAGACAGAATCAACACCCTTATGCTGGTTTCGACCCTTATAACTACAGTAACATTTGCCGCAGGTTTTACTTTGCCTGGTGGAACTAATAGCTCTAATCCAGGACAAGGAATGGCCTTCATGCTAAATCACGCGTGGTTTAAGCTATTTATTTTCTGCATCACAATATCCATGTACGGTGCTATTAGTGTTACCATTATACTCATTTGGGTGCAGTTGGGAGACATAACTTTGACTCGTCTTGCCCTTAAAGTGGCAATGCCCCTTTAGGAGTCACTCTTACAACACTATCAGTGCCATTCATGGCTGGTGTCCACCTTGTTATAAGTAATCTCAGTTGGTTGGCCACTGCTGCTCTGGTTTTGTGTGTGATCTGCATTCTCACACTTTCGTTACTGTACATTCTTCTCTGGTTCTTTTCATCATTAAGGAACCCAGTGTTGCGATACATTTCTGACTATGCTTTTCAGTTTCTGACATGGTTAATTGACGAATAAGATGAAACTGAAGGTATATATGTAACCTCACATATACACTCAATACCTGAAGTCTATGAAGCTTTCTTCCTTTTATTTTCATTTTTATGGTTTTGGAGATGAAGATTGAACTTCATCTTTCTTTTGCATCTTAGAGTAGTGTATCAGAATTGTGTGGTACTTATCAATAATGGTACTGGAAGTATCACGTGTATGCATGTCAATTGTGGTAATGCATCAAAATATTAATAAATATTAAGGTAAAACCCTTATATACGCTGGCAATGTATTAACAATTAAAATTGTTAATTCTGCTGTGTATTTGTACTATGTGCAATTTGTTGGGAGTTAAAAGACTAAATTTCCTCGTATGTAAAATCAAAATAGGTACTATGCGGAACCTAAAATTCTCTTAAGTCACCATATTTTTATTTGTCTAACTAATATTAATGCAATACAACTAACTAGATAAAGCATTAGAATGTAGAAATAATTAATTAGGATATTATATTATATTATATTATTATTCAATTCCTATCCTAGTCCTTTAAGTAAAGAAAAGAAAGTGTAGTGTGTGGAGTGTGGTGTGCGTATAGAGAAGAAAAGAGAGTAGGAGAAAGGAAGGATGGAAAAAGGAAGTAAGACATGGAATTCAAGACTTTATATTTCAAACTAGGTGATAATTAAATGGCCTCTAAAAGCCACCCCTACTGCTATTATATTCTTTTCCTTATTCTTGTTTGGTATTAGGAGAAACCTTAAGTAAAAATTTGATTCTTGTTGCTTTGAGGATTTTGATCATAATGATGGGATTTAAACTATATTTCACGTTTATATGTATGAAATAAGAATTATAAAGCTGTGTAACTTCTATAATTCATTTTTGCTATGTACTACCATTTATTACTCACAATATTTTGCTTATAATTCCAAAAAAATCTATTCTAACTTAATTAAAAGGTTGGACTTTACCCTATATCATTCATGGTTAGCTATGTTGCATGGATATGGGTACGGTACCGGTACCCAGTACGGATACGGGTACGGGAATTTCTAAAAATCTAGGGTACGGATACGCAAATACAAATTTTAAAAAATATGTATATATAAACAATAATATTTAATATAAACATGACTGCATTTTATAAATGATAAAAAAACACAAATAAACATAATTTATAATATAAAAAGAGATTAAATTCTTCAACATGACAAAAAAAATCCCATAATAAAAAACTATAATAAGTAAATGTTCAACAAAAAATATTATGACTTCTAAACATGACTATGATATTGCAATTTAATAGTTTCAATCTCATCATTTCCTTTTTCATTGTCAATGAAAAGAATTGCCTCCAAATCTGGTTCATCAAGAAAAATAGTAGCAACTTCAAGAATTCCAACCCCTTCAAGTGGATCCCATTCATCTCCAAATAGGATTAATGAAAACCTAATTTTTTTATTATTTTATTAAAGGATAATATTTTTAGTTATCAAAATTGAGTACGGCCAATACGTACATAAAAAGTACCCATAAGTACCCAAATTAACTACCAATTTTTTTTTTGAAATTTTTTTTGGTACGTACCCAATGAGTACCGGGTACGAGTACGTACCCGGTATATGTACGGCCTGATTTTAGGAGTACCCATGCTTCAGAGATGGTTAGATTAGTTATAGTTCGATAACTTTGTCATTGAGAATTTATTTTTCACTATTTTCGTTAATTTTATTGTTTATACGTGGTAACTTTATGACTTTATATTATTTTGTGTTGTAGTTGATGTCACGTATGGTTGTAGGTGTTTGGAAGGCCAACCTATTTTGATGTATGTTGTTCTATGAACAATTGGACCATCTGTCTACATGAGATCCTATATTAGTTCGGTTGTGTGTATGTACTTATTTGGGTAAATTGGTGAGAACACTGAGAAGATAGTTCTTTGAAGGGATGTATTTTGGAAGTGTTATGTTCATACCGTGTGATTGCTTATTATGTGTTAATCTCCTTATATATATATATATGAATTGAAATGTAGAGATTCACACTAGAAGGGGGGTTGAATAGTGTGTAAGTTATATTATTTAAAAACAAACTTTTCGCAAAGATGGAGATAAAATATCTTAGGTTTCACAAGGGACTTGTAAAGCACAAGATCATAGGGATCGTCCAATAGTTAAAATGACAGTTTAGTGAAACTGCGTTTTCTTGTTAATCGTCCAGGCGTAAATAAGAGATTTTCGTAAATAGAATATAAAGAACCTTGTGCGCAAAGTGTGAAGAAATAACTTAAGAGAATAGCAAGTAAGCTTGAAAGCAATAGAGTAAAAACACTTGGTTTATACTGGTTCACTCAACCTGAGCTACGTCCAGTTCTCCTTCAAAAATTTTGAAGGGTTCCACTAATAAAGTTCTGATTACAAACAAGTATTATATACCCTGCCACTCCTGGCTACAAGTATTCTCTAGGCCACTTATGGCACACCTTTAATCTCCCCCTGAGATTAAAGAACACCCAAATATTCTTTGTCACTAAGCCACTCCTGGCTTTCCAAACAGAAACTGTTTGAGTACAAGTTAAATAAACAGCTCTCACAGAGAGGATATTACAATAAAAACTCAATTACACAGAATAACTTAGCAAAGCTAAGTAGATTGCTCTTTTCACACAAGTGTAGGTTGTCCAATCGATTTGGCAGAGTTACAGCTCTTTTAAAACTTGAAAAATTCTCTATTGAAAACATGAGCTTGTTCCTCTATTTGTAGGCAGCTTGGTGAAGATATCCATTGTGGGATCTGTGCCTTTGCCAATAACCATTCTCTCACAATCATATGACTATTGCTACGTGTCAGCTTGGGGTGGAGAGATGGAGGAGACAATAGTACATGCAATGCCTCCACTACTTGTACGGTTTCTATAGAGAGAGGCTTTTCTGTCCCCTGTGGTACACTTTTCGAATATTCAAATGAAATGTCACATTAGAAAAGAGAGGGAATAATAGAACATTTCAGAGAATCATCATCGAAAAGCATAAGTGTACTTCTACTCAATTATGGACGCATTATATAACTGTTTGTTAGAGAGGGATGATGTAAGTTATATATGCGTTGGACACTTCCTTGAATGGATGCAGTGTTTACACACTGGTTTTCTCAATGCATTTGGATGCATGTTTTATAATCAGTGTATTGGATACTGAATTTTACACTTAACAAAAATAGTTGCTCATTGGACGTACTGTACACATAGAAACATAATGGTTGAGTTTAAGAAATACAATACCATTGAGGCATTGGACGACGTAGAACCTATAAAACTCAAACATAGATCATTAGATACTTCAAAATTTAACTTTATTTGTTATCATTAAAATCAAAGTTTGAGGGGTTGGACATCGTCCAAAATCTTAGATTCTAACAATCTCCCCCTTTTTGATGATGACAAATAATACTAAATTTTGATGTGTGCAAATATATAATCATATTAAAGAATATCAGAGCAGATGATTGAATGATTATTTTATGCCAGTGTATGTTGACAGGGTGAAAAAGGTATGGAATGAAGTACTCCCCATGAGTTCAACATTTCTCATGTATTTAATAAAGCAATATATATCAGATAACACTGCATGATAAGAATGTATTTGAGACGATAGTTATCAGAGCGAAAAGCATATCATAGATATGGATGCAGAAATTATGATAAAAAAACACCTCATATGTATTCAATGAACAACCACAGCGGTTTCACAGAGTAGTGTAACAACAAAAAATACTCTATGACATAAAAAATTCCAATTTCTCCCCCTTTGTCATCAACAAAATAAAAAAGGGTTTGAAAGATGGAAAAATGATTTGACCATCATGGTCACCTAGGGCTGTTGAGGTGGATCTTGTGGTGGTGGTTGTTCTGGTAGTGCTTGAGGAGGTGGTGCAGGGTGGTTAACAGGTGGTTGTTGTTGAGGTATGGGTTGAACAAGAGGAACCTGATGAATAACAATGCCAATGAGGTTAGCAGCAGTGGATTGAATTTGATTTACCAACATCTATGAGAGGTGCATGAACTGATCAGTAATAGCATTCTGCAACATTAATCGGTGTTGTGTGGCTTCTGCTTGTTGTCTTTCCTGAAAGGCACGAAGAGTAGCTTCGGTTTCCAGTTGTTGTTGTCTTAGAGCCTGTTGAACAATCTCATTCACTCTGTCCTCAGAGACTCCTTGTGGTTCAACAAAGTGCAAGGGAATAATAGCCCTTGGACTTGAAGACCCTGTAGGAATCATTTGTCTGGTTCCAGAGTGTGTTTCATTGGACGCACAAATAATTGGTTGGCTTGTGGCAACCTCTACAGTAGGCTTTTCAGCAATGGACTCCTTTGGTTGTGGTGCTTTAGTCTCAGCCATATGTTGTATAACTTCATCTTTGGACATGCCAGATTGGACTGTTTGTTCCTCATGAGAGGTAACGAAGTGTTCCACGTTCACTTGTACCTCAGACTGTAAGTCCAAATGAATGAACATATTAGTGACTTTTGCAGAGGCTTCATCCAATTCTGCTTGTGTGATTGTTGGTTTGGCAATCGGCTCAACTTTTTCTTTAGTAGCAATTCTAGCCTACTCATTTTCAATTTCCACCAGGTGAGCTTGCTCAGCTTGTACTGCTCATTCATGTTCCAAGCGAGCTTGTTCAGCTCGTTCTCTTTTAGCTTGCTCTTGTAAAGCTCTTTCTTCTTCAGCCTTTTGAAGATTATGAAGCCTTTGAACTTCGTGTACAAATTCAGAGCAGTCAAGACTTCTAAGGTCATATACTTTGTTACTTCTAATGATTAGCAGTGTCCTTAAAAATTCTAGAAAATCATCATTATCAATCAGAAAGCACGTAAAGGTATCAGAGAAATGACATGTCTTGACTGGACGCAGGACTTCAAGTCCTTCTGGAGGATGAAAGAAGGAATTCTTGGAGCATCTAGAGGTTGAGCCTTCCTGAGTGTCTACCCACACAATTTGACGCCAGAAGATCATGGTGTCAAAAGTGCCTAGGGGCCTTGTTAGCTTTCCAGTCTTATCAAAAAGGTGATTCCAAGTATGTGAGGAAGATGAGAGCTGAATCTTTTCATCTCTACTAGGCATCTCTGTGCCATAGTACTTAAACCCTTTCTTCTTTCCAGTATCATATAGAGGTAGTCTAAGACATACCTTATCAAGTACAAACTTGATATCTGTGGAACGTCTGATGTGGAGGTTGGGTGGATAAGCAACAGCCTGGTCTTGAATGTACATTTGCTGGAGCAGATTGCCAAGATCTTCATAATCACTGGGCTGAAAGTTGAGCACTGGAGTTCCAGGTGGTAGTGGAAGAAATTTTGTGATGGGAGTCCAGATGTGAACATCTTTGACCCATTGCACTTCTGGACGCTGGTTTGCCTTGGATGGGTCCAGACTTTCTTTAATGGATAATTGCAGTTCAGCATCCAATTCATCAAGATTGTTGGGAGATGACTTCTTTGTTGCTGGCTTCCTCTTCCTTTAAGTCTTGCCCTTATGTTTAGCCATAGTTTTAGCAAGATTTGATGCAATTTCAATCTCTGTCTTAGGAGGTACATCTTCAGCTGGACACACCCTTTGTTGAGTACCAGTTGGACATGTATAAGGTCATTCCATCCGAACCAGGTTTGGATAAGATTCTCTCATCCAAGTTGGTGGAGGATTGCTGATAATGGTTCCTTCTAGTAATAAAGAAAATTCAGTTGATTGAGGATGAACATAGTCATACCTCGTCCATTCAGGTGCAGATACTGAAGTCAGACTCTTCTCCAGTGGTTCCTGTCGAGCTCTCCAAATAACATCACTTTTCTTACAATATTTATGTTCATTCCTTGTAAGGAATGCAACAGGAAACCTTTCCTTCTCTTTTTCTTCTTTTGTCTTCCCCTTTGGTGGAATCGTCCATTGAGGCCATGCATCTCTCCAAGCATCCCTTGGACGCACAAATCTTGATAAGTTTAATTTGAGAGTTGGACATTGTGTTGATGTGACTATTGAAGCAACTATTGGAGCAGGTTGTGGAGCACTTGTAGATTCATTCTCAGTGTCTTGAGAGGTGGGGAGTTTAATCGAAACTTTCCTTGGCCTTGTTGCCTGAGTTTTTACTCGTCTAGGTACTTTAATAGGAAAGACTGTGGCACAAATTTTGGGTGCATCAGATACCCTTTGTTTCTTCTGCTGTGCAGACTCCATCTCTTCAGCTTTTCTTTTTATCTGGCAAATGGGCATTTGATTCTCGTCATCGAAGTTATCAAGCATTTTCAGTTTGCGAACTCTAGATTTTTCTGATGCAAGCTTCACTGGAGCAGTCTTTGGACGTAGCTCATCCTGTTTTGGTTTGGATGGAGCAGTCCTTGGATGCTTCTCAGTAGGTGGACTGGACGGATCAGGATCAGCATGTCTTTTCTTGGTCCTTCTTTCTTTTTCTACATCTTCTTCATGCTTTTGTGACATGTGTCTTGTTACTTTCCTGCTTCCTTGTTCCTTCATCAACCGTTTGATCTTTCTTCCAAGACTAAGAAGATCAATTTCTTCTTCATCATCATTTGAAATGAGTCTGCTTTGTTCATGATGTTTCTTATTTATACTGTCCTCATCCAAGTCCCTTAGGACCTTCACTGTGAGCTTTATCTTCATTGGCTTGATGTTTGATTCACCAAATATCTGCTGTGTTGCAACTATTCCTCCTTTCTTCACAATGTTTTCATGATCATCTTCGTCCAACTCATCAAAGAAACATTGGTATACTTTCTGATCCCAGAGGATCTTATTTAGTAGTGCGGCATAAAAGATGTCATCATTTCCACCAATAGTTTTCATCATTCGCAGAATATTGATGTAAATGGTGTGAGGTAGGTTGAATGGGATACCTTCCATTAGATAAAATATCACGAACTTGTGTAAGTTCGTGACTGAGTCCTTAGACCCAGCTTTGTGCAAAATGCTCTTGTTGCACACTTGCTGCCATATCTTTGCTTCTTCACATAGATTCTTGTACTCAATCTTGGATGAATCTGTACACTTGTTCTTGCACAGTACCTTTTCAACGTAGTTTCCATATTGCTTCGCCCACTCTGACTTGTTCTGATTTTGTTCCCTGATACAGCCAATGACTATGGCTATAGATTCAGTAGACAAAATCACTTCTCGTCCAAGCATAATTGACACGAGTTCCCTTGAGTTCTGGAATCTTGCATTCCTCCAGAACATTATGATCAGTTTTGGAAATATCTTCTGGTTTTCGTTGAAGTATCCTTTGATTCCGCATTTTAGAAGACTTTCATCGAGATTCAGACCCAACTTTTCTAGTTTTCCAATGTCGAAGAAGTGCTCAACGTGAATAGTGGCAGCACCTTGAGATACTATAGTGGTTTCAGGGTAGGTATGAACATCAAGTTCGGAGTTGCTTGAGTTAGCAGAGTTCGTCATGATGATAAAGGTTTGATTTTTAGGTTTTGCAGATAATGTTTAGGTTTTCTGAGAGAGAGACAAAGAGAATGCTAGAGGTAGAAGATAATTTCAAAGAAGGGAAATTTGGTAAAGTAATTTTGAGTGAATTTGTCAGTTTAAGTATAGGCTCTGTTTGGAGAACACCAAACAGTTTTGGGCTTTTGTGAATATTTGAAATGGAGGTTATGCCATAAGACCCGCCATGATGAGACTTGCTGAGGATATGGGTAACTGTGTACGGTTATTAGCAACTAGGTGACTCAGCATAGGGCATTAATTCACAATTACACAAAATGAAACCGTTTTGGCTATTAAAACAATGTTAAATAAAAAAAATATCGTCCAGTTATTAGACTTAAGTGTAGCATATGCAGTGCACGTGCATGTCAAAGTTACCTTTGGACGACATGTCCGTTGGATGTTGTTTGTCACATTGGACGCTACATATGGATTTTAATCATTCTCTTACAAGACCCATGCCAAGTTTATTCCTCAGAAGGACTAGCTTGTCTTCAATAAGGGGTTTTGTAAATATATCAGCTAGCTGATTATCTGTGGTTACAAAATGTAATTCCATAGTACCTTTCTGAACATGATCTCTTATAAAGTGACGTTTAATTTCTATATGTTTTGCCCTTGAATGCAATATTTGATTTTTAGAAAGATCAATTGCAGGTTTGCTATCACAAAAGATAGGAATGTTACTCTCATATATGTTGTAGTCCTCAAGTTGATGCTTGATCCATAGGATTTGAGAGCAACACTTTGCAGTTGAAATATACTCTGCTTCAGCGGTGGATAGTGCAATTGTTCCTTACTTCTTGCATATCCAGGAGACTAAGTTTCCACCAATGAAGTGACATCCTCCACTAGTGCTTTTTCTTTCAATTCTGTCTCCAACATAGTCAGTATCATAGTATCCAACTAATCTGAAATCCTTTTGCCTTTTGAAATGTAGACCAAGATTAGTTGTTCCAATAATATATCGAAAGATTCTTTTAACAGCAGTTAAGTGAACTTCCCTTGGATCAGATTGGAATCTGCCACATAAGCATACACTGAACATGATGTCAGGTCTGGACGCTGTGAGGTATAGGAGTGATCCTATCATTCCTCTGTATAGGGTGTTGTCCACCTTTTTGAACCATCGTCCAGTCCAAGTACTGTTGTTGGGTGCATAGGAGTTTTCATTCGCTTTGCATCGTCCATTTTGAACTTCTTGAGAAGCTCCTTAACATACTTGGTCTGATGTATGTATATGCCTTTATCAGCTTGCTTGATTTGCAATCCAAGGAAGAATTTTAGTTCTCCCATCATGCTCATCTCGAATTCTGTTTGCATTAACTTAGCAAATTCCTCACAAAGAGATTCGTTAATAGCACCAAATATGATATCATCAACATATACTTGAGCAATAATGAAATTAGAAGAATAATCTTTGCGAAATAGTGTAGTGTCTACTTTTCTCTTGAGAAACCATTTTCTAAAAGAAATGAGCTGAGTTTTTCATACCAAGCTCTCGGTGCTTGTTTTAGTCCATATAATGTTTTGTTAAGTTTGAAAACATGATTAGGAAAAGCATCACTCTCAAACCCTGGGGGTTGCTCCACATAGACTTCTTCTTTTATCAGTCCATTGAGGAATGCACTTTTTACGTCCATTTGATATAGCTTCATATTGCTATGAGCTGCAAATGATAGTAAAATGCAAATTGCCTCTAGATGTGCAACAGGTGCATAAGTTTCAGTATAATCTATACCTTCTTGTTGTGAGTAACCTTTGGCTACCAGTCTGACTTTGTTTCTCACAACATTACCTGTTTCGTCCAATTTGTTTCTGAACACCCATTTAGCTCCTACAGCTTCTTTGTTATTAGGGAGTTCTACAAGTTTCCAGACATCGTTCTTTTGAAATTGGTCAAGTTCATCTTGCATTGCTTTGACCCAGCTTTCATCTTCCAAAGCATCGTCCACAGTCTTAGGTTCTATCTGTGATATGAGTGCTGTGTGACCTTGTTGTTGAAGTGAAGATCTGGTTCTAACTCTATCCCTTGGGTCACCAATGATTTGGTCTTCTAAATGATGCTTCTTCATTTGCCAGTTGCATCCAGTTGGTTCCCTTTGTTCTTCTGTTGGACTGTCCAGGGGAACATTAGACTTTTCAACTGTGACATCACTGTTGGACGTGTCTGATGATTTCCTTGAATTGTCCAGCCTGAGTTCTGCAAATGATTCATCTAGCTCTGATAATTTCTTATCAGGCTTAGTTGAAATACAGAGAAATACACTAGAAGGGGGGGGGGGGGTTGAATAATGTGTTTATATTTTCTTTGAAAACCTTTAACAAGAATGACGATAGTATATCTTAAGTTTTACAAGAACTTAGTGAAACAAAAAATAATGCTATCGTCCAGTGGTTCAAATGCAACAGTCCTATGAATATGCTTTTTCACTTTTTCGTTAGAACACAAGCAAAAGATTTTCGTAGATAAAATGTGTAACGAAATACTTTCGTAGTGTGTTGAAGAGATAACTTAAGAGATATGCAAATAAGCTAGAACATGAGAGAATAGAACACTTAGTTTTATACTGGTTCACTCAACTGAGCTACGTCCAGTTCTCCTTCAAAATCCTTTGAAGGGTTCTACTAATCAGTATCTGATTACTCACAAGTATTCTAACCTTGCCACTTCTGGCTACAAGTATTCTTTAAGCCACTCCTAGCACACCTTTAATCTCCCCCTGAGATTAAAAACAAACCTAAGTATTCTTTAACACTAAGCCACTCCTGGCTTTCCAAATAGAATTGTTTGAGTATAGAAAGAAAGAATAACTCTCTATAGAGAGGATATTACAATAAGTACGAATACACATAATCGCTTAGCAAAGCTAAGTAGAAAGCTCATTTTGCTTAAGTGTTGATCGTCCAGTCGTTTTGACAGAGATTCAGCTCTTTATAAATTTTTCGTCAGTCTGATACATGAGCTCATTCCTCTATTTATAGGTAGCTTGGTGTAAAGTATCCGTTGTGGGATCTGTTCCTTTGCCAAGAGCGGTTCTCTCCAAAGCATATGACCGTTGTCACGTTTTGACTTAGGGTGGAGAGATAGAGGAGACAGCCGTACATGTAGCGCCTCTCCTACTTGTACTTTTTCTGCATAGAGAAGCTTCTCTTTTCCTGTTCAATACTATTCGAAAAATCAAATAGAATGACATATTATAATGAGAGAGAATAATCGTTGCATTACAGAGAATCACCATCGAAAATGTATTGTCATATGATATTACTTTTTAAGATAGAAACTACAGTGTGTGTTATATAGTCATTGGACGCTTGCTCTCACAGGAGCATTGGACGCTGACTGTAGTATTCTTACAAAACACATTTGGACGCTTTTCTTATTAAAACATAAAGTCGAGGTTTGAGAGATACAATACCATTGCGGCATTGGACGACGTAAATCCTATAACACTCAAACAAGATCATTAGATACTTCAAAATTTATCCTTTAATTGTTATCATCAAAATCAAAATTTGAGGGGTTGGACATCGTCCAACGTCTTAGAACCTAACAATCTCCCCCTTTTTGATGATGACAAATAATGTTAAATTTTGATGTTAACAGTCACATAATCATATATGAATGAAATGACGTACTCCCCCTGAGTTCAAGATTTCTTATGCATCTGATAACAGAGAATAATAAATAATAAGAAAATATCAGATATAACAAATATCAGAGTGTAAAGCATATCAAGGATATGGATGCGGAATTTATGAAATAAACACCTCATGTATTAAAGATGTTTTGATAAAAAAAAAAAGCCAATATATTCATAGAGTTTTAGCTATATACTTCTATGACATCAAAATTCCAATTTCTCCCCCTTTGTCATTAACAAAAATGGGTTTGAAAGATGGAAAAATGACTGGACCATCATGGTCACCTTATGGCTGTGGAGGTGGTTCTTGTGGTGGTGGTGGTGGTGGTGGTGGTGGTGGTGGTTGTTCTGGTGGCGCTTGGATAGGTGGTGCTGGTTGATGAGGTTGTGGTTGGACGGGTGGAACTGCATGAGCAACTTGTCCAAGCAAGGTGGCTGCTGTATTTTGAATTTGGTTCACAAGCGTCTGGGAGAGGCTCATGAACTGTTCAGTGATAGCATTTTGCAGCATCAGACGATGTTGAGCAGCCTCAGCCTGTTGCCTTTGCTGAAATGCTTGAATAGCTGCTTCGGTTTCCAGCTGTTGTTGCCTCAGAGCCTGTTGTACTATCTCATGAACACGATCTTCTGAGATCCCTTGAGGTTCAGCAAATTGTAAGGGATGGATGCCCCTTGGACTTGAAGATCTTGTGGGAACCAGTTGACGTGTACCCGAATGAGCTTCAGTAGATGCATCAACAATGGGGAAGCTGGTTATATCTTCAGCAGTAGGCTTTGCTGCAGTTGATTCCATGGCTTGGATGCTTCAACAATAGGCTCTTTATCATCCTTGGACTCTCCAGATTGGACGGTAGGTTCTTCATGTGAAGTGACAAAGTGTTCCACCTCCACTGGTACAGATGGGTCCAGGTCAAGATGAGCTTGCACCTTTGTTACTTTGGCAGATGCTTCATCCAACTCTGCTTGTGTTGCTTTCGACTTGGCAACCTGATCTTCCTTTTCAGTGGTTGCGGTCTCAGCTTCCTTAAGAGCCAGCTGCTCTAGATGAGCTTGTTCTGCTGTTGTGGCTTCTTCTCTGTTGTACTCCTCATGCAGAGTTTGGAGTTCCTCCACAAACTTTGTGTGATCCAGTGTTCGAAGATCAAACACTTTGTTGCTTCTGATGATTGGCAATGTTTTCATTAACTCCAGATAATCATCTAAATCTTTCAGAAAGTAGGCAAAGGTGTCTGAGAAGTGGTGAGTCTTCACTGGACACAGCACCTCAAGATCATGAGGGGGATGAACAAAGTCATCCTTGGAGCTGCCGGAGGAGGAGGCCTTCTGGGAGTCGTTCCATAAGATCTGGCGCCAGAAGATAATGGAATCAAAGGTTCCGAGTGAACGCGTAAGCTTACCAGTCTTGTCAAACAGATGACCCCAGGTATGAGAGGATTTTTGCAGGGTTTCAACTTTCTCTTCCCTGCTTGGCATCTCAGTGCCATAGAACTTGTAGCCTTTCTTTCGACCAGCATCATATAAGGGTAGTCTGGGACATACCCTGTCTGGTACAAACTTTATTTCTATGGCACGACTTATGTGAAGGTTTGGTGGGTAGGCGATGGCTTGGTTTGGTATATACATTTGTTGCAGAAGTTTTCCAAGTTCATCATAGTCGCCTGGCTGGAAGTTTAGCACTGGAGTTCCAGCAGGTAGGGGCAGGAATTTTGTGATGGGAGTCCAGATGCGAACATCCTTGACCCATCCTACATCTAGACGTTGCTTCGATATGGAAGGGTCCAGACTTTCTTTAATGGCCAACTGCAACTCTTCGGCTAGTTCAATATCCCTGCTAACAGGGGGCTTCTTGGACGGTGCCTTCTTCTTTCTTGGAGCCTTCCCTTTCTGCTCCGCAACTGTCTTTGTGAGTTGAGAAGCAACCTCTACTTCTAGTTCAGGCAGGTTTGCTGCTGCTGGATGCACTCTTTACTGAGTTCCAGTTGGATAGGAGCAAGGATGAGGCATGCAGATCAAGTGTGGATACACTTCTCTCGTCCAATTGGGCAAAGGGTTACTGATGATCGCTCCTTCTGGCGTAGCAGCATAGTCAGCTAAAAGAACATGAGCGTAATCATACCTCGTCCACTCTGGTGCTAACACAGTAGTCAAATGCCTCTTCAAGGGCTCTTGCAGAGGCCTCTGGATCACATCACTTCTCTTACAGAAATTCTGTTCATTTCATGTAAGGAATGCAACTAGGAAACGCTCTCTGTCTTCTTCTTCTTTGGTTTTTTGCTTGGGGGGTATAGTCCATGGGGACCAGGTATCCCTCCATGCATCCCTTGGATGCATAAACTTGGACAGGTCCAAGCAAAGATGTGGATGCTGGGTTGTTGATGTGGATGGAGCACTAGATGTTGCTGGTAGTAGGGTGCTGGTGGATATTCTGTCGGTGTCTTGAGAGGAAGGTGGTAGAACTACAATTCTCCTTGGTCTTGCTGCCCGAGTCTTGACTCATCGCGGCACGTTAGAAGGAAAGGAAATTGGTTTAGCAGGTTGTACCTTCTGCTTCTTTTGCTGAGGTTCCTCTGTTTCCTCTGCTTTCTTCATGATTTGACCAATTGGGATCTGGTCATCATCATCAGAGTCGTCCAGTAGTTGAAGCTTCCGAACCTTTTGCTTTTCTAGAGCAATCTTTACTGGTGCTGCCTTTGGACGCTGCTCAGCTTGAGCAGGTCTGGACGCATCAGTCCTTAGACGCTTCTCTGCTGGGAACTGAGCAGTGGACGTGTTAGCATGTCTTTTCTTGGTTCTTCTCTCCTTTTCAGAATCTTCCTCATGCTTCTGAGACATTTGTCGTGTGATCTTTCTACTCTCCTGTTCCTCCATCAACCTTGTGATCTTTTTGCCAATACTAAGAAGATCAATCTCCTCTTCATCATTATTGGAGATGATCTTGCTCTATTCATGTCGTTGCTTGTTGATGGTGTCCTCGTCCAGGTCCCTTAAGACCTTGGCTGTTAGCTTGATCTTCATAGGTTTTATGTTGGACTCACCAAATAGTTATTGTGTTGCTACCATTGGCCCTTTCTTCACAATAGCTTCGTAAACATCTTCTTCCAGTTCATCAAAGAAGCGTTGATAAACCTTCTGGTCCCAGAAGATCTTGTTCATCAGGGCGGTGTAGAAAATGTCATCATTGCCACCAATAGACTTCATCATTCTCACGATATTGACGTAAATGGTGTGAGGGAGGTTGAAGGGAATACCTTCCATAATATGGAATATCACGAACTTGTGTAAGTCCGTGACTGAGTCCTTAGACCCAGCTTTGTGCAGGATACTCTTGTTGCACACCTACTGCCAGATTTTTGCTTCCTCACACAAGTTCCTGTACTCAATCCTTATTGAGTCGGTGGATTTGGTCTTGCAAAGCACGTTCGCAACGTAATTGCCGTACTGCTTGGCACAGTCTGTTCTGTACTGGTTCTGCTCCCTAATGCAACCAGTTACCTTTGCAATGGTCTCGGTGGACAGTGTCACCTCTCGTCCAAGAACCGTGGCCACGAGCTCCCTTGGGCTCTGAAATTTGGCATTTCTCCAGAACATTCTGATCAACTCAGGGAATATCTTCTGGTTTTCATTGAAGTAGCCTCTGATTCCACACTTTAGAAGGCTCTCGTTCAGGTTCAGTCCCAGCTTCTCAAGCTTTTTGATGTCGAAGAAGTGCTCAATGTGCACTGTAGCAGCACCTTGGCACACAACTGTGGTTTCAGGGTAAGTGAGGACGTTGAGTTCCGAGTTGCTTGAGCTTGCAGAGTTCGACATGGTAGAAAAGTTTGGATTTTTAGGTTTTCTGAGAGGGTTTTGGGTTTCTGAGAGAGAGAGTGTGTGTGTGCTTAAGGGTTATGATAATCTCAGAGAAGATGGGTACGGTGGTGATTTTCTGTGATGATTTGATAAGTGTATATTTGGGCTTTGTTTGGAGAATATGAAACAGTTTTGGGCTTTTTGAATATTTGAAATGTAAATGACGCCATAAAACCCACCATGATGAGACGTGCGAAGAATGTGGGTAACTGTGTACAGTTACTAACATTTTGGTGACTCAGCATAGAGTATTAGCTCATACTTACTCTTAAAACAAACCGTTTTGATCATTTGAACAATAATAAAAAAAATGCCAAGATAAAAGCATCGTCCAGATATTGGACTTAAGTGAGATATATGCAATGCATGTGCATGACTCTAGTGTTCCTTGGATGACATGTCCTTTGGATGCTATGGTTTTATTGGATGCATCATGTAGATGTTAATCATTCCTTTACAGAGTCCATGCCAAGTTTGTTCCTCAGAAGGATTAACTTGTCTTCAGTAAGGGGTTTGGTGAATATATCAGCAAGCTAATTATCTGTGGTTACAAAGTGTAGTTCCACAATACCCTTTTGAACATGGTCTCTTATAAAGTGATGTTTGATCTCTATATGTTTGGCCCTTGAATGCAATATGAGATTCTTAGAGAGATCTATGGCAGCTTTACTATCACAGAAGATAGGAATGTTACTCTTATATATGCTGTAGTCCTCAAGTTGATGTTTGATCCACAAGATTTGAGAACAACATTTTGCAGCTGAAATATACTCTGCTTTAGTAGTGGACAGAGCAATGGTTCCTTGCTTCTTGCATGTCCAGGAGACTAGATTACCACCGATGAAGTGACACCCTCCACTGGTGCTTTTTCTTTCAATTCGATCTCCAGCATAATCAGCATCACAGTATCCTATTAGCCTGAAATCTTTCTGCCTTTTGAAATATAACCCAAGGTTAGTGGTTCCAGCAAGATATCGAAAGATTCTTTTAACAGCAGTTAAATGAACTTCCCTTGGGTCAGATTGAAATCTGCCACATAAGCATACGCTGAACATGGTGTCAGGTCTGGACGCTGTGAGGTATAGGAGTGATCCTATCATTCCTCTGTATAGAGTATTATCTACTTTCTTTGAGTTGTCGTCCAGTCCAAGTACTGTTGTTGGATGCATAGGAGTTTTCATTGGTTTTGCATCGTCCAACTTGTACTTCTTTAGTAGCTCTTTGACATACTTAGTCTGATGTATATATATTCCCTTTTCAGTTTGTTTGATTTGAAGTCTAAGGAAGAATTTCAGCTCACCCATCATGCTCATCTCGAACTCTGTTTGCATTAATTTGGAAAATTCTTCACAGAGAGACTCATTAGTGGCACCAAATATGATATCATCAACATATATTTGTGCAATAATAAAATCAGAAGAGTAGTCTTTGCGAAATAATGTAGTGTCTACTTTTCCTCTTGAAAACCATTTTCTGACAGAAATGAACTGAGTTTTTCATACCAAGCTCTAGGGCCTTGTTTCAACCTATATAAGGCTTTGTTAAGTTTAAAAACATGGTTTGGAAAAGCATCACTTTCAAATCCTGGGGGTTGTTCCACATAGACTTCTTCCTTTATGAGTCCATTGAGGACTGTACTTTTTACGTCCATTTGATATAGCTTCATATTGCTATGAGCTGCAAATGATAGTAGAATGCGAATTGCCTCGAAATGTGCAACGGGAGCATAAGTTTCAGGATAATCTATACCTTCCTGTTGTGAGTAACCTTTTGCTACCAACCTCGCTTTGTTTCTCACAACATTACCTGCTTCATCCAGCTTTTTTCTGAACACCCACTTTGCTCCTACAACTTCTTTGTCGTTAGGGAGTTCTACTAGCTTCCAGACATTGTTCTTTTGAAATTGGTCAAGTTCTTCTTGCATTGCTTTGACCCAGCCTTCATCTTCTAAGGCATCGTCCACAGTCTTAGGTTCTATTTGAGATATGAATCTTGTGTGACCTTGCTGTTGTTGAAGTGAAGATATGGTTTTGACTCTATCTTTTGGATCTCCAATGATTTGCTCCTATGGATGATGTTTCTTCATTTGCCAGTTGCGTCCAGTTGGTTCTCTTTGTTCTGCGACTGGACCGTCCAGTGGTGCATTTGACTCTTCAACTGAGACATCATGGTTGGACGAATCTGATGACTTACTTGCATTATCCAATTTGAGATCTGCAAATGATTTGTCCAGCTCTGATAATTCCTTATCAGGCTTGTTGTCATTAAACTTCACATGGATAGCTTCTTTAACAACTAAGGTTCTAGAGTTATAAACTCTGTATGCCTTTGAAGTTTCAGAATATCCAAGCAGTATTCCTTCATCACACTTAAAATCAAATTTTCCCAGGTTATCCTTAGTGTTCAGAATGAAACATTGACATCCAAATGGATGGAAGTAGGATATGTTGGGTCTTCTACCCTTCCACAATTCATATGGAGTCTTTTTCAATATCGGCCTTATATAGATTCTATTTTGAAAATAACAGGCAGTATTCACTGCTTCAGCCCAGAAGTGTTTAGGGGTTGAATTATCATTCAACATGGTTCTGGCCATCTCCTGGAGTGACCTATTTTTCCTCTCAACTACACCATTCTGTTGTGGTGTTCTAGGTGTTGAGAAGTTGTGAAGGATACCATTATCCTCACAGAACCTTTGAAAACTTTCATTTTTGAATTCTCCCCCATGATCACTTCGGATAGAAGTAATGCATACTCCTTTTTCATTTTGAACTCTTTTGCAGAGGTTATAAAAGGCCTTGAAGGACTCATCTTTGTGGGATAGGAATAAGACCCATGTCCATCTAGTATAGTCGTCCACTATAACCAATCCGTATCTTTTACCACTTACCGAGGCTGATCTTGTGGGTCCAAACAGATCAATATGTAACAGCTCAAGAGGTCTAGAAGTGGAAACAATGTTTTTACTTTGAAAAGAACTTTTCACTTGTTTCCCTTTCTGACAAGCTTTACAAAGAAGATCATCTTTATATGACTTGGTAGTCCTCTTACGAGGTTGTGCCTATTCAGCTTTGAGATTAACCTCAAGCTTGCATGACCAAGTCTTTTATGCCATAACCAATGATTTTATTGTACAGACTAGGCATGATACATTTTGACTTGATAGTTCCCCAAGCTTAATCTTATACAGATTGCCTTGCCTCTTTGCGGTAAAGAGAAGGGATCCGTCAGAGTTTTTGACTGTACATTCACCTTTGTTAAAGGCAACATCATATCCACTGTCACATAATTGGCTTATGCTAAGTAGATTATGTTTAAGACCTTTAACATAAAGAACTTTATCAATACAAGGATAGGGTGGTATACCAATCTTACCTACGCCAGCTATCATCCCTTTCTGATTCCCTCCAAAAGTGACTGTCCCACTAGTTTTGGGTAGGAGGCTTTGGAACATACACCTTTCTCCTGTCATGTGATGTGAGCACCCACTGTCCAGGTACCATGATTGGAGTTTCTTTCCTGCTGTTAAGCATGTCTGCAACAGGAACAATTTTATCCTTAGGTACCCAAATTGACTTGGGTCCTTTTTTGTTAGCTCGAAGGGCATTGAATGCTCCCTTCTTAGGAAGGTGTCTGCATTTGGACGTTATATGTCCAGGTTTCCCACAGAAGTAGCAAACATCTGTTTCCTCGTTATGAATATATTTCTTTCCCTTATATCCATGTCCTTACCTGTCATTTGGTCTCTTACAACCTTCATATTTTAAAAGCTTTTTGAGATTGTCAGAGCCCTTGACAAAGTTTGACAGATCTTTCTTTAGGCTGTCAATTTCTTCATGAAGTTTTACAACATCATATGGTTGACCTCTTAAGGAAGTATCTGCTTCAACTTTCAGAAGCTTCTCAACTAGCCTTTTGTTTTCTGCGTTGAGATTTCGAATCTCTATGGAAAGATTTCTTTCTCTAGTCCTTGAATCCTCACAGGATTTATGGGCTCGAGCAGCATCATTCCATAGAGTTCGCCTCTCCATAATTGTAATTTCATTTTGCCTTGAAAGATCTGTAAACTTTTTCTGTAAATCCTCCTTTTCACTTTCCAGTTGTCTGACACTTTTTTCTAAAGCTTCTTTTTCTTTTGAAAGTGATTTGGATGATTTCTTTAAAGTTCTGTAGGCCTTTGACAAAATAGAAGAGTTTGAAAGTAGTTCATGATAAGCTTCTTGAATTGAATCTATGTCATTAAAGTCTACCTCATCTTCTTCTTTTGGTTCAGAAGAGTCTGTTGAAGTGTTTGCCATCAGACATATGTGTGCTTCCTCTTCTTCTCCATCGTCCGATGATGAGTCATCGTCCAGGTCTTCCCATGTGGACATCAGAACTTTCTTGCCCTTTCCTTTGCTGAAGAATTTCTTCTTCTTGTCCTTGCTCTTGTCGAGATCTGGGCATTCTGATTTGAAGTGTCCTGGCTTTTTGCATTCGTAGCATACGATTGGACTCTTCTTCTTTTCTTTGAAGCCTTTCCTGTTTAGATTTCTCCATCTGGATCCACCTTTCTTCTTCCACATAGCATGTATCCTTTTGGATATAAAGGATAGTTCATCATTCTCGTCTGAGTCATCATCTTCATATTCGTCTGATGATGTTTCAGCTTGCATGGCTTTGGATGATGATGCTTTCCTTGGCTTCTGGACGCTGAGCGCCAGAGACTTATTTTTCTTACCATCACTATCTTGATGCAGTTCTAGTTCATGCACCTTGAGAGTTCCCACGAGTTCTTCTAGGGACATATCGTCCAGTTCCTTTTTTGTTCTCAAGGCTGTAACCTGTGGTCTCCATTGCCTAGGCAAACTTCTTAGAATTTTGCCAATATGTTCATAGTTATTGTAATCTTTACCATGTGCTCTAAGTTCATTTAGTATGGTTTGAAACCGTCCAAACATACTTTGTATGTCCTCATTTTCTTCCATACTAAACAACTCATATTGACGAGTAAGGAGACTGAGTTTGTTACATTTTACTTGGGTGGAACCCTCATACGTTAACGCAAGAGTGTCCCACATTTGTTTTGCGCTTTTGAGACTGTGCACCTTGTTGTATTCTTGTTCGCTTAGTGCACACATGATGATGTTTCTAGCTCTGGAGTTAAGATAAAATCTTTGTTTTTGCTCTTCCGTCCATCTAGCCTTTGGGATTTCGATGAGGTTCGCATCAAGTGGAATGTAGTCGCCCATCTCCACAACTTCCCATATGTCAATATGGCTAGATTCAAAGAATGCTATCATTCTTTGTTTCCAGTAATCATATTTGACACCCTTGAAGAGTGGTGGTCTGTTCACAGCTTGTCCCTCGTTTTCCATCTTTCTTAGGATCTTTCCTCTGTACTGCTACGTACTCAACCCAAGAGGCCGAGCTCTGATACCAACTGAAATACAGAGAAATACACTAGAAGGGGGGTTGAATAGTGTGTTTATATTTTCTTCAAATACCTTTAACAAGAATGACGATAGTATATCTTAAGTTTTACAAGAACTTAGTGAAACAGAAAATAATGCTATCGTCCAGTGGTTCAAATGCAACAGTCCTATGAATCTGCTTTTTCACTTTTTCGTTAGAACACAATCAAAAGATTTTCGTAGATAAAATGTGTAACGAAATACTTTCGTAGTGTGTTGAAGAGATAACTTAAGAGATATGCAAATAAGCTAGAACATGAGAGAATAGAACACTTAGTTTTATACTGGTTCACTCAACTGAGCTACGTCCAGTTCTCCTTCAAAAACCTTTGAAGGGTTCTACTAATCAGTATCTGATTACTCACAAGTATTCTAACCTTGCCACTTCTGGCTACAAGTATTCTTTAAGCCACTCCTGGCACATCTTTAATCTCCCCCTGAGGTTAAAAACAAACCCAAGTATTCTTTAACACTAAGCCACTCCTGGCTTTCCAAACAGAATTGTTTGAGTATAGAAAGAAAGAATAACTCTCTATAGAGAGGATATTACAATAAGAACGAATACACATAATCGCTTAGCAAAGCTAAGTAGAAAGCTCATTTTGCTTAAGTGTTGATCGTCCAGTCGTTTTGACAGAGATTCAGCTCTTTATAAATTTTTCGTCAATCTGATACATGAGCTCATTCCTCTATTTATAGGCAGCTTGGTGTAAAGTATCCGTTGTGGGATCTGTTCCTTTGCCAAGAGCGTTTCTCTCCAAAGCATATGACCGTTGTCACGTTTTGACTTAGGGTGGAGAGATAGAGGAGACAGCCATACATGTAGCGCCTCTCCTACTTGTACTTTTTCTGCAGAGAGAAGCTTCTCTTTTCCTGTTCAATACTATTCGAAAAATCAAATAGAATGACATATTAGAATGAGAGAGAATAATCGTTGCATTACAGAGAATCACCATCGAAAACGTATTGTCATATGATATTACTTTTTAAGATAGAAACTACAATGTGGGTTATATAGTCATTGGACGCTTGCTCTCACAGGAGCATTGGACGCTGACTGTAGTATTCTTACAAAACACATTTGGACGCTTTTCTTATTAAAACATAAAGTCAAGGTTTGAGAGATACAATACCATTGCGGCATTGGACGACGTAAATCCTATAACACTCAAACAAGATCATTAGACACTTCAAAATTTATCCTTTAATTGTTATCATCAAAACCGAAATTCGAGGGGTTGGACATCGTCCCAGGTCTTAGAACCTAACATTAGTGTCATTGAACTTCACATGGATTGCTTCTTCAACAACTAAGGTTCTAGAATTATAAACTCTATATGCCTTTGAAGTTTCAGAATATCCAAGCAATATTCCTTCACCACACTTAGAATCAAATTTTCCCAAGTTATCCTTAGTGTTCAGAATGAAGCATTGACATCCAAATGGATGGAAGTAGGATATGTTGGGTGTTCTCCCTTTCCACAATTCATATGGAGTCTTTTTTAAAGATTGGCCTGATATAGATTATGTTCTGTAAATAACAGACATTATTCACTGCTTCAGCCCAAAAGTGTTTTGGGGTTGTTCTTCCTCTCAACAACACCATTCTGTTGTGGTGTTCTGGGTGTTGAGAAGTTGTGAAGGATACCATTTTCTTAACAGAACCTTTGAAAACTTTCATTTTTGAATTCTCCCCTATGATCACTTCGGATTGAAGTAATGCATACTCCTTTTTTATTTTGAATTCTTTTGCAGAAGTTATAGAAGGCCTTAGAAGACTCATCTTTGTGAGATAGGAACATGACCCATGCCCATCTAGTATAGTCGTCCACTACAACTAATCCGTACCTCTTACCACCTATAGAGGCTGTTCTTGTGGGTCCAAACAAGTCAATATGTAACAACTCAAGAGGTCTAGAAGTGGAAACAATGTTTTTACTTTGAAAAGAATTTTTCACTTGTTTCACTTTCTGACAGGCTTCACAAAGAAGATCATTATATATGACATACTTGGTAATCCTCTCACGAGGTTGTGCCTATTAAGCTTTGAGATTAATCTCAAGCTGGCATGCCCAAGTCTTTTATGCCATAGCCAATGATTTTCTTTAACTGAAACTAAGCATGAAACATTTTGACTTAATAGTTCCCCAAGTTTAATCTTGTAGAAATTACCTTGCCTCTTTGCAGTAAAGAGAAGGGATCTATTAGAGTTATTGAATATACATTCACCTTTGTTAAAGGCAACATCATATCCACTATCACATAATTGACTTATGCTAAGTAGATTATGCTTGAGACCTTTAACATAAAGAACATTATCAATACAGGGATAGGGTGGTATACCAATCTTACCCATGCCAGCTATCATCCCTTTCTGATTCCCCCCGAAAGTGACTGTCCCACCAGTCTTGGGTTGGAGGCTTTGGAACATACACCTTTCTCCTGTTATGTGATGCGAGCACCCACTGTCCAGGTACCATGACTGGAGTTTCTTTCCTGCTGTTAAGCATGTCTGCAACAGGAACAATTTTATCCTTAGGTACCCAGATTGACTTGGGTCCTTTCTTGTTAGTTTGAAGGGCACTAAACACTCCCCTCTTAGGCAGGTGTCTGCATTTGGAAGTTATATGTCCAGGTTTCCCACAAAAGTAACACACATCTGCATCTTCGTCATGAATATATTTCTTTCCCTTATATCCATGCTCTGACCTGTCATTTGGTCTCTTACAACCTTCATATTTTAAAAGCATCTTAAGGTTGTCAGATCCCTTGACAAAGTTGGACAGATCCTTCTTTAGGCTGGCAATCTCTTCATGAAGTTTTACAACATCATGTGGTTAACCTCTTAAGGAAGTATCTACATCAACTTTCAGAAGCTTCTCAACTAGCCTTTTGTTTTCTGCTTTGAGAGTTCGAATCTCTATAGAAAGATTCATTTCTCTAGTCCTTGAATCCTCATAGGATTTATAGGCTCGAGTAGTATCATTCCAGAGAGTTCGTCTATCCTCATTTAAGGTTTCATGTTCTTTTGAGAGCTCTGTTAATTTTTTCTGTAAATCTTCCTTTTCACTTTCAAGTTGTTTGAGACTATTTTCTAAAACTTCTTTTTCTTTTGAAAGTGACTTGGACGATTTTTTCAAGGTTTTGTAGGCCTTTGACAAAATAGAAAAGTTTGAAAGCAAATCATGATAAGCTTCTTGAAGTGAATTTAGATCATTAAAGTTTACCTCATCTTCTTCTAGTTTTGAAGAATCTGATGTAGTGTCTGCCATCAGACATATGTGTGCTTCCTCTTCCTCTTCATCATCCAGATCTTCCCATGTGGACATCAAAACCTTTTTGCCCTTCTTTTTGTTGAAGCTTTTCTTCTTGTCGTCCTTGCTCTTGTCAAGATCTGGGCATTCTGATTTGAAGTGTCCAGGCTTTTTGCATTCGTAGCATACGATTGGACTCTTCTCCTTCTTTTCTTTGAGACCTTTCTTGTCCAGGTTTCTCCATCTGGATCCACCTTTCTTCTTCCACATAGAGTGGATTCTCTTGGATATGAAGGATAGCTCATCATCCTCATCTGAGTCATCATCTTCAGATTGTTCATCTAATGATGCTTCAGCTTGCATGGCTTTGGACAATTATGCTTTCTTTGGCTTCTGGACGCTGAGTGCTAGAGACTTGCTTTCTTGCCATCACCATCTTGTTGCAGTTCCATCTCATGCACCTTAAGGATTCCCACAAGCTCTTCTAAGGACATGTCATCCAGTCCTTTGGTTGCTCTCAAGGCTGTAACCTGTGGTCTCCATTGCCTAGGCAAACTCCTCAGAATTTTGTCAATATGTTCATAGTTATTGTAATCTTTACCATGTGCTCTAAGTTCATTTAGTATGGTTTGAAACCATCCAAACATACTTTGTATATCCTCGTTTCTTTCCATACTAAACAATTCATATTGACGAGTAAGAAGGCTAAGTTTGTTACGTTTTACCTGGGTGGAACCCTCATACGTTAACGCAAAAGTGTCCCACATTTGTTTTGTGCTTTTGAAACTGTGCACTTTGTTGTATTCTTGTTCAGATAGTGCACACATGATGATATTTCTGGCTCTGGAGTTGAGATAAAATCTTTGTTTCTCCTCCTCCGTCCATTTAGCCTTTAGGATCTCATTGAGACTCTCATCAACTGGAATGTAGTCGCCCATCTCCACAATGTCCCACATATCAATATGACAGGATTCAAAGAATGCTATCATTCTTTGCTTCCAATAGTCATATTTGACACCCTTGAAGAGTGGTGGTCTGTTCACAGCTTGTCCCTCGTTTTCCATCTTTCTTAGAATTTGGTTTCCTCTGTACTACCAAGTACTTAACCCGAGAGGCCGAGCTCTGATGCCAACTGAAATGTAGAGATTCACACTAGAAGGGGGGGTTGAATATTGTGTAAGTTATATTATTTAAAAAAAAACTTTTCGCAAAGATGGAGATAAAATATCTTAGGTTTCACAAGGGACTTGTAAAACACAAGATCACAGGTATCGTCCAATAGTTAAAATGACAGTTTAGTGAAACTGCGTTTTCTTGTTAATCATCCAGGCGTAAATAAGAGATTTTCGTAAATAGGATATAAAGAACCTTGTGCGCAAAGTGTGAAGAAATAACTTAAGAGAATAACAAGTAAGCTTGAAAGCGATAGAGTAAAAACACTTAGTTTATACTGGTTCATTCAACCTGAGCTACATCCAGTTCTCCTTCAAAAACTTTGAAGGGTTCCACTAATCATGTTCTGATTACAAACAAGTATTATATACCCTGTCACTCCTGGCTACAAGTATTCTCTAGGCCACTTCTGGTACACCTTTAATCTCCCCCTGAGATTAAAGAACACCCAAGTATTCTTTGTCACTAAGCCACTCCTGGCTTTCCAAACAGAAACTGTTTGAGTACAAGTTAAATAAATAGCTCTCATAGAGAGGATATTACAATAAAAACTCAATTACACATAATAACTTAGTAAAGCTAAGTAGATTGCTCTTTTCGCACAAGTGTAGGTCATCCAATCGATTTGGCAGAGTTACAGCTCTTTTAAAACTTGAAAAATTCTCTATTGAAAACATGAGCTTATTCCTCTATTTATAGGCAGCTTGGTGAAGATATCCATTGTGGGATCTGTGCCTTTGCCAATAACCATTCTCTCACAATCATATGACTATTGCTACGTGTCAGCTTGGGGTGGAGAGATGGAGGAGACAATAGTACATGCAATGCCTCCACTACTTGTACGGTTTCTATAGAGAGAGGCTTTTCTGTCCCCTGTGGTACACTTTTCGAATATTCAAATGAAATGTCACATTAGAAAAGAGAGGGAATAATAGAACATTTCAGAGAATCATCATCAAAAAGCATAAGTGTACTTCTACTCAATTATGGACGCATTATATAACTATTTGTTAGAGAGGGATGATGTAAGTTATATATGCGTTGGACACTTCCTTGAATGGACGCAGTGTTTACACACTGGTTTTCTCAATGCATTTGGATGCATGTTTTATAACCAGTGTATTGGATACTGAATTTTACACTTAACAAAAATAGTTGCTCATTGGACGTACTGTACACATAGAAACATAATGATTGAGTTTAAGAAATACAATACCATTGAGGCATTGGACGGCGTAGAACCTATAAAACTCAAACATAGATCATTAGATACTTCAAAATTTAACTTTATTTGTTATCATTAAAATCGAAGTTTGAGGGGTTGGACATCGTGCAAAGTCTCAGATTCTAACATGAATAAGTCTATCCGTACTCTTATTGCTCCACTCTTTTCACTTTTCCTCACATTCACTCTCATTTGAATACTCTCCTATCATGAAGTGGTGTAATTCACTCTCCTAACATGCATATGATTCTTCTACTTTTCCTAAAATATCTTTTATCAATTTCTGTAACTACCCATATTTACAATATTTCTATAACTATCTTCATCCACTTCTTTATCTGATACTATCTTTTTTTTAATATTTCTTTATCAATTTTTCTAACTTTATTTTTTAATTTCGTAGATTGCTTTCTTTTGTCAATAATTTCAAATCCTTAATTCAATTTACTTTTCAATTTTTAAAGTTAATATTAAAAAAATTTAAAGTCACATTGTTACATCTTCCCTTATCTTTTTTTTTTTTTTTTTAAATTATAGTTTCTAATTTCTTTTTTAAAATTTCTTTCTATGTGCTATATAATTCTTTTTTTTTTCAAATTTTATAGTCTCTAATCTTTTGGGTTTTTTTAATATTTATTTTATCAGTTTTTCTAGCTCTATTTTTTAATTCCAAAGATTTCTCTTCATCAATAATTTCAAATTCTTAATTCAATTTACTTTTCAATTTTCAAAGTTAATATTAAAAAAATTAAAGTTACATCGTTACATCTTTCCTTATTTTTTTTTTAAATTTTATAGTTTCTAATTTTTTATAATTATCTCTTTTTTAAAATTTCTTTCGATGTGCTATATAATTCACTTTTTTTCAAATTTCTTTCTATTAACTATATAAATAAGGTGGTGAAAATTTGAATAAGCCAAACTAAAACACTAAAAAAAGATAGAAATGACCAATGGCCTAAAGTTGAGTACGGCCAATACGTTACATCTTCCCTTAAGTTGACAAATTTCATTTCTTCCACCATGACCTGAAGAACTACTAAAAAAAGATAAAAGAGAAAAAAAAAAACTAGTGTAAGATTTCTTTACTAATTATGGGTGTCATGCATAGATGTTTAATGACCAATGGCCAATTAGTCTGTTAAAGTTGTTTAAATCCAAAACAAAATTAGGTAGAAATGTTTGTGGTTTGCCTAATTAATAAATTTTACAATAAAAATGAATAGAAAGTTAGATACTTAAAAAATAGTTCAAATTTGGAAACCTAGATGTAGACATAAAAAAAAAAATCATCCTCACGGGTGTTTGCTTTGCTTATGCGTCCTGACTTAATTTGGTGAACACAATTCGATTTGATCAGGTTTGGAATTAGGACTAGATTTTCTTGACAAAATCTAACGAGTCCATCCTCCCTCAAACCATATCATCCAGGGTTGCTTATTATCTGTTGTTGTTGAAGTACTTCACTCTGATATAGGAGCACCAACATTGATCAAAACCAATTTGACGACAAGCACCAACATTGATCAAGTACTTTTTAGATTTGTATTTGCTAGATGCTTATTGATAAGTAGCATAAACTATGTAGATGTCTATTGGAAAACATAAAGTTATGCCTTGAAAATGTTAAGATGAAGAAGAAATTCATATTGCACATTGACTTCTAAAATGCTAAATGCAAATGATAGTTATAACATGAAATGATATGTTATTTAATGATCATCTCATGGTAGTTCAAATTATAATGAATGAAATAATCCTCATGTTGTGGTTTTTGAGCGCAAGAGGATTAAAAAAAGCATTTTACGAATTTGAGGAATTAAAAAAAGTATTTTGTGAATTTGAGAGAATAAAAAATGCAAATTTGAATTTAAGGGACTAAAAAAGATAGACTCTCAAATTTGACAGATTAAAAACATATTAAGCCTTCATAAAAATGTTATTTTGTGTATGCTTATCATGGTAGTTCAAGTTTTGAAGAATGAAATGATCCTCATTTATTATAACACTCTTATGAATACATGGTGGCAATGTTATGACATGCAAGTGACAAGCAACGATCTTTTATGTATGGCATTTATATGTTGTGTAAAAAAAGTTGTGGCTCATATAAATTATGAAAGGTCGATTCTCCAAACAATATTTTTTTTATCTTTACGAATCGAAGACAGTACCAGGAGATTTACAACATTCACGCACCCTACTCAACCAACTGAGCTAGACCCCCTTGGTATTCTCCAAACAATATAATCTCCTATGATATGTTTCAAGGATCACTAGGATATCCATAAGCAAGGATATCACCTTTACAATGACTATGAGCTCAAATCACAATCGTTCAATGTTACAGCATATATGTCAGCATCATTGTAATAATTGTATTTGATTCATGAAATATTGTGCATATCTTGTGCTTCAATTCAAGCCCTCTTCTTTATTAATATAATTTAGCTTATAAAAAAATCAAAATAATATATGCTAGCAAAGTAAAGCAAAGCAATCTAAAAGTGAAAGAAGTTATTTGTGCAACATTATCGATACCATAAGTTTACAATGACAAGATTCCATGAATTTATGTTTGTGTGATATAACTTACTCCTATTATTCATTTTCGCTATGTATGATTTATCATTAACATTAAATTGCTTACATTTCCAAATTGTTCTTTTACAAATTAAAAAGATGGACTTTACTCTATCATGTATGGTTACATTAGTTATACTTCGATAACCTTGTTGTTGAGAATTTATTTCTCACCATTTTGTTTTTATTGTTTATATGTATTCACTTTTTCAGATAGCACGTTTGACCTAGCATTTGATTTTACTAGATATTAGAGGAACTAAATTTGAGGCTAACACTGTTAGGTTGTGATTTCCAATAGTTTTTATTTACTAATAGTGAAATTTTTCTTTAACTTCCACTATATTTGATGCGTAAAAATATGTACTGCTTAAAGGCAAGCATATCCTATGCAGTAGTAACAATGGACCTAAAGTCCGGATATCGTACCCTAGAGACTAGTGATGGTTCCTAAATAAATAAACTTAACATAGGCCAAGGAATCAAAATTGAGTTAATTTGGTTTGCAAATTAATTGTGAAACAATAGAAAAATGAGCAAGTGGGATAGGTGAGAGTTTAAACAAATTAAGAAACCTAAGGTCATGATTTCAGACATATCCTTACATTTCTCCTAAATTCTATTTCAATTAAACCCCTATTATCTCTTTAATCACTAATCTTACCTCTTAAAGTGATAGTCAAAATTAGGTCATGTTTTAAGAATCCTCTTTCTTCTATTTTTTTCCCTAGTGGTTCATTTAGGGTCTAAATTAAAAAGAAAGGTTTGTGAATAAGAGGTTAATTAAATATTGTTAATTGGATTAGAAATTTTGATACAAGATTGTTCAGACGAGTTTCAGGAATTCAATTGTTATATAGGTCAATTGATTAAAAGTAATGGATTTAGGTCTTAGAGTGATCAATCCTAAATTGAAATGAAGAACAATATAACAATTCAATTGAATGACTAAAAGAGAATATTTGTAACATCCCAAATTTACGGACCTTAGAAATAATAATAAAGAGATATCTTTATGGAATAGCTTTTGTATTTAATGGTTACAAGATACCCTTAGACATCATTAATAATAGTTACCTTGTAATAGGATATAACATAAATAAGATAATAGGACCCTAATCGGGAGCCAAGACCCAAGGTGGGCCAAGGCTCGCTAAGCCACACAGACACCCCCCACGATTTAAATAGAAGAAGAGAGGGAGGCTTAGAGAGAGAAAGAAAGGAAGGAAGAGAGTTAGAGAGAAGGAGGAGAAGAAGGAAGAAAAGGAAGAGGAGCAGAGCAGAGCAGAGATTCGAGACCCAGTGCTCCAGAGCTCAGATCCGAGACCCCACAGTGTGAGTGCTTCCCCTTCACCCTTCTATGTTCTGTTGTTTGTGCTTTGAATCCCATTCCCCTCTTCTCCCCTGATTAGCCCTTGGTTAGGTTTTTGATAGGTTTGATGATTTAATTTGTTTGGGGAGTGTTTAAGCTTGTTTGAAGGCTGGGTTTGATGTAGACATGCTTTAGACTTGATCTCGCATGTTTGGAAGAGGTTGGGAGGCCATGGATGGCCATGGGAGTGGAAACGCGAAGGTTCGTGGTTCTGCAGAGTCGTAGACTCTCGCTTAAGCGAACTATGTTCGTCGCTTAAGCGAGGAGTCACCTGGAAAGAGCACTTAAGCACAGAGATCTGGCGCTTAAGCGCATAGATTTGGCGCTTAAGCATGGCTCTGGTGCTTAAGCGAGGCACTCTGGCGCTTAAGCGTGAGACTCCAGGGAATAGGATTGTCAGTTTAGCTTAAGTGAGATCAGGTTCTAGCTTAAGCGTAGGTATGATAAGAGAGTAGTTTGGGAACCCTTTTCAAGGGGACCTTTGGAAGAATGTAAGGGATATAGATACATAGTTCTTCCTAAGCTTTTATCCATGTTTATGTATGATTGTTTGATGCTATGTGATGTTGATTGTTAATGATAATGGTAGTGATATTCGTGTGGTTATGCCTTATGCTTAGGATTGATTGTATGTAACGATAAACCATTTTAATAAAAGATACCTAAAATACTGAAGATTATACCTATGCCTCTTAGTAAAAAGGTGGGGAGTTTCCCCTAAGTTTCAGAAAAGGCTTTTAAGCAAAGTTTATAGTTTCATGAAAGGTTTTTAGTAAAAGATATCCCCTCAGTGACATAGGGTGGAACCTTCCTCGGTACCAGTCACGTCCGAGAGCCGCACGCTCGGCGTAGATCGGTGTGCAAAGGGCTAAGGATCCTCTATGTCACCAAGGAGTGATGAGTTTTAGAAAGGATTATTTATGAAAAGGTTTTATGAAAGAGTTTTCAAAGGAAGTTATGATCCCAATAAAGGGAGTAAGTTATACAACTCACGAGGAGTTGTAAGAGTAAAGGGCTAAAAGGCCCCCTAGTGGTGAGCGAAGGGACCATCACCCAGACACCCATGGGGAAAAGCAACCTTCTTCACAGGGAGAAGGGGTTCTTCATAGTTAAGAACAAGTTAATGAGGAGACTCTTCCTTATAACGGAGTTGACAGTCCGCCCATTTGGACCAGTGGGTTTAATAAAAGGTTGTAGCAAGAGGGACGCCTCTTGATGGCTAAGAGCTCAGCCAATTAAAGTAATGACAGAACTTAAGATATAACTTAAATAATCTTAAATAAAAGAATAATACCAACCACACAGTTGTAGAAACAACTTATGATATGTTGATGTGCTTGATGTATGTATGTTCTATGATAGAACATGAGGGGAGTCATAAACCTAGTTACTAGGTGAGTGATGTAAGATAAGTCTATACATTAGATGAGGACGTCTGTAGTTGTATACCACCCTTAGGGGTAGGAAGAGGTTACAGTTAGACCCTAGAAAGCTAATGTAAGCTACCCATAAAGGTATGCTAGATGTTACACCACATAGAGAGAGGTGATGTAAGCCCAAGTTGGGCAAGTCAAAGGGAAGAAAGGTTACACATGTTCCCATCCAATGTTATAGAAAAGTGAGACCCTAGTGAGTGGTCAAGAGAAACAGAATGATGTAAAGTGCCTTTGTGCACTAGTGGCTCTAGATTTGGCATAGGAGGCTAACTTTATGTGCCTCAGCAAGGGTCAAGGTATGACCCTAAGAAACAGTAACGTAGAGGTGACGAGGTGTTAGCTATGAGCGTGAGTATCAAAGAAAGAAAAGAGACGTCATAGGAGTTAAGCAAGAGGTCTCTAGAAAAGAGAGTCAACCTAGAGTCCTTAGAGCACTCGCTGAGACATTATGTCTCATCCCTTTAATTTTCATGTTTTTACAGGTTAGCAGGTGGACACCTTGTGAGAGGAGCTCGGAGCATGGAGCTGCTTTCCAAGAGGAAGATGTCATTAGTATAGATTAGTATAATTCCCAATGTAAGGAAATTTAGTTTATGTTTTATGTATCCTGCTTATGTCTTGTATGGCACATAAGTGCCAAGAGCTTTGTATTATATTTACTTCATGTAATATATAAGTTTAAGTTTTAGATTCTGCATAGTTAACTATGATATTCTTATATGCTAATTTCTAATAATTTAGCAATATAAGGAGACAAAGGTAATATCCCATAGGGTGTTACAATATTATTGCAATAGAAGGATTAGGGTTCACAGATATGTCCTACATTACAACCCTAGCTTAAGGGATTTAGCTAGCCATAGGCATTGGGAAGCATTCAATCACATAAGAAAGCATAATGAATAAACAGGGAAAGAAATCTTTACAAAGGTTTGATCCTCGTTGTGTTCTTCACACTCTTCTCAATCTATCACCCTCTCAGAAGTTCTTCCTCGCTCAAGCAAAGTAAATTTGAAACTAAAGGAAAAAAACTGATGCCTAGGCTATTTATAGGCATGATGGGCCTTCAATGTTGTTGAGATATGCATAGTCGTCCATAGTTATGCACAGTTGTGCTTCGACATGTTCATCTAGTCAGCAAACTCCTTTTTGAAGCTAAGCACGGTTGTGCATAAATGAAGCATGACCGTGCTTTGTTTCCCAGGCGAAGCCTTTTTGCACGCTATATGCTAGGTATGCAAGGGTGTTGGAAGGCATGCACGACCATGCTTTATCAAGTACGATCGTGCTTCTTGTCCTGGGGCCAATTCTTGACTCTTTGGGCCCTTTTGCTACTTTCTTGGGGTTCTTTTAGTCTTGCAACAAATTAGCACTCAATTAGGCAAAAAAAATCATTTAAAGTGCAATGAATAGCTAAATGGTGCGAGAAATCCCATAAAAATCATAGCCAAAATGGGATCAAACCTCCCCGCACTTGATCATTGTTTGCCCTTAAGCAAAACGAAAGTTCCAAATGGAAAGCAGAAATCCATGAGATCGCTCACAATATTCAAAACCAAAGACAATATTTTTCAGAGGGGCACAAAAAAAATAAAAAATAAAAAACTTCATCAAGGACTCTTTCACCTAGATGCCCATGTAGACTTAGGTGTTCATAAATCAAGCTTTTACTTAGATATGGTTACCCATAAACTCACCCGTCTTAGTGTTTGCAGGCAAAAGAATAAACACTCAAATACATCAGCAAATGTGTTACCATAAGCTTGTGCAACAATCAAGTCACACCACAAAATCAACAGACATGCAAAAATTGGGGATATCCATGGGATGTAATAGGACTAAGGCTCAAATGTCAGGTGGATGAAAGAGAGAAAAGGATATACACAATAGTCTTAGAACAAACAGAGTGAGACAACCCCTAAGGCATTGAACATTTCCTTTTTCCTCAATTTCAAATTCCACCCATTTTTGCTTTCACTTGATTAATCAATTTTTCTCTTCCTCCTTTCCCTACCTTCCACTTTTGTTTTATTACTTCAGCACTAATTTGACTTTATTGTGCATTTTTTTTAAGAGGAATGGAGGGAGTGAAGAATCTCTTTATTCAGCAAGGAAGGCTCTTATTTCTTGAAGACATGCCTTCTCATCACAAGTTGCTTCTTTTCTTGCCACTAGGGGTCACCATAATAGATATTTCAAGAAATTCAAGGTAACAAAGAAAAGCAAATTCAGGCTCAAAGGTGGCAACTAGTGGAATGATATGAAATAAAAATTCTAAAGGTCATGAAGAAGCAATTCCAACAATCCCTAAATTTTCACATGCAAGAAGACAAGTAATATGTTCATGCATTTCAGCATAAGTTCTAGAACACACCAACTAAAAGGTAATCACACACTGCACAATAAAAAGAGGGTCTCTATAGTCTTGCCCTATTCTAGCTTAAGTCTCATAATTTAGGGGGCTAGTCTCAGTATAAGCTTTCAATCTAAATAGTGATGCTAACTATCAGCTTCTATTAACAAAAATTTCCCTTAGTTTCAGTTACTAAAATTGACCTCTCTTTTTATTTTGGGTTTTTTTTTTGTATTGAGTGAGCAATCTCATTTATTCCTAAAAAGCAATAAAAAGAAGGGATAAGGACAACAAGAATAATGCAAAAGAACCATGCTATATGTATCACTCTAAAGAAGCATTGAATGTGTGAATTAATTAGTGTAGAATTATTTCAGCTTAATTAATAGTTCGAGTTCTAGGCATACATGATTACTTCTTATAGAGGAAAGATGCTTATGGTATGTACCAAAAAAACTCTTTCAATCTACTCTTTTTTTTTTTATCTCTTTTTCTAATTTAATTAAAAACATTATCAATAGTTAAAAATGATTTTACATCATAATATAAATTATTTATTATTAAATTAAAATATAATTTACATATTTAAAAATATTTTTATTACAGTTTTAAATTATAAAATAATTTATATATTCAAAATACTTTTTTATTATAAATTTTTGTTATATAAAATAAACATATATTTTATACATTACAAACTAAAGCACTGGTTATATCAACAAAAAGGCCAAGACTACAGTGGACCACTAATGTAAGTGGTCTAATGTTAACCACTTTTATTAACCTTCAGATTCATCTTAGCTTCACAATTATATCTTATGCCTTTTGTACCTGATTCTTCTCCCAACTCCTTCCAGGCAGACTTACCAAGGTGGAGGGGAGGCGTGGTGCACGGCATATCTGGTAGCCAGCAGCATGCTTAATCTCATGGGCCAATGCCGCTGCCAGCGTCTCCGATGCGGTGGTGCATGTGTGGACAACTGCCATTCATGACTGCGTCGTGCTCATCGTCATGACCGCGCTCACTGGCGCGTTGCTGTTGCTCACCAGCGCCACGCTCAACATCCTCTTCACGCTCCTCATCAGAGTTGTGTTGGTAATGCCGCAGGCTGCATTGAGGAAGACCACTACTGGGGGAGGCCTCGCAATCAAAATTCGAATCTTCCATGGGCAGCGAGTTTCGAGAGAGGTGGGTGGTTGTGGATCAGATCTGTACAATGACGTGGTGGTGGCCTAGATGACGGGGTTTCGCCGGAGGAGTAGCGGCCGACGGTAACAACGACAATGGAAGGAGGAGAAGGACAGAAGATAAAGGGTGAAGAGAGAGAGAGTTTTGTTGAAAAAATAATCCTCTGTATAAGGTGTATGGTATGACCATGCAAATCAGATAAATCCTACTGTTTAGACAAATGGTGCACTATAAACCACTTCCCCACATGGTCATGTTGATGATTTTGGCAAGTGTACCAAATCATGCAAGTAACAAAGGGTGAATAAAGTATCGTATCCACGGGGACTTGTACGATAATTGGGCAAATAATAGTAAATTAAATAGACTACAAAATTTAGAGAAATTTAGTAACCAAAATTAAAAGCAAATGCATAAAAATAAAAAGTAAAATAGAATGAATTTTGGTTTTGGAAAATTAGCGAACACTTGGTGTGCACAAAAAATGTGGTTTAAATCAATTAAAATAAATCGTCGGGGTTTAACTTTGTTGGACTTCCTAACATGCAATCACAACTCATTCCTATTCAATTAAATTTTTGTTATCATCAACCCACAAAATTACTCAAATCTTAATTCCTTAAGCGGAAGAGCCTAAATCCCTTGATTCCACTATCAATCCCTTGAATTAGTGTAACCAAGGTATTTGCATTAAGAAAAGGGGTTTTAGTGATGACCAATCATCTTTACCCTATCCCTAGGCATAAAAACGATCGGTTGTCTTCTTCAGTTTGCAATTCAAAACACTTTTCCAATTACAATTGAAATAATATAATCATGCAATTGGTTGATCGGGCTAAACACAAGCATTAAGAATAGAAGAAGAGCAATAACAATACTTAATTGAAATAAGAGAAAAGTGTAATTACATGAAATTTGGTCCAACTACATTAAACACATCAAAGCCGTCACACACGTCTCAAAATTCTCTTCCTTTCGTTACACAATGTTCGGAACCCCAGGATAGACTAAAAAATCCCTATTTAAAGCCATGGGCCAAAAGGAGTTCAAGCCCAAACAAAAGATAAAACAAAAAAATAAGAATTATTCTTGTAGCGCGTGATGCACAGGTGCACAGATTTTTGCACAACCTGTGCAACTCACTATCTTCAGATTTTCAGCACTCTTCAGAAATTGCACAGGTGCACAGCTTGGTTGCACAGGCCCATTCCAAAGCTTCCCACAAGCTTCTTTTGCTTCCGCAAGACCTTCAAGGCGTTAAACTTCAACCAATTGATCCTTAATGAATCATTCACTCTTAGGACCTCTCCAAACTTGCTCCACACATCCAAAAGCTCCTAAAAACATAAGAAAACATACCAAAGATCAAGTGTAAAAGGGTAAAAACTAAAATTCCTAACTAAACAAAGCTTTTATTAAAAACACAACTAAAATGAACATAACAAAGCTCAAAAGCATGATAATTACCCCCAAACTACTACAAAAAGTAGGAATATAAGGCAATTATCAACACCCCAAACTTAGAACTTTGCTAGTCCTCGAGCAACAAGACAAGAAATAAAATAAAAAAGAGAAAAAAATTCCTAAAGCAATTAAAACATGAAAACCAACAAGACATGACTCAAAGTATTCACAAGCTCATCACCACTTAGCATGCTTCACTTTCACAAATTAAGTTTATCAATTCCAATCCAAGACAAGCTGTGGTGCCCACACAAAGCATTCATGAAACAGTTCATTAAGGGATCAATCATGAATAACACAATTGCAGTCAACAACCCAAGTTCCTCGGTCCTAACAAAATGTATCTCTCATGCATACAAGACAAGGTGAGTGTATCACTCTATCACACATCAACACCACACATATCAGTTTTGGTATTCATCTCTCAAGGTTCATTGTCCATATACATGCCATCAAGGATCACTAAGGACTTTTTGAGCTTGTAACGTGGCTGGGCTAACAAACAACAATGGTTTTTCTTGGGATTCAAATATCTTAGACAATATGAGAACAAAGAGAGAGAACTCAACTTAGCTCAACAAACACAACAATTCATACCCCAAGTTCCTTCAAGAACCCAAACGAATTATTAAACTCCACCCAAGTCCCACTTCATTCATTTGCTCTTTTTTTTTTACAACATTAACACCGTAGGACAAGGGTGAGCAATGCTTTTTTTTTTTTTTTTTACAATTTACCAACTGTGACACTAGAGTCCCTTGGGGCACCTTTTTATCTATTTTTGGGTGTCTGACGAGACACCATAAACTTAATGCAAGACTACATCTCTCAATTGTTTTCCTATTCCTAAGACTAGGGAAGCAATTGTTTTTCATTTCTGGCTAAAGGTTTATTCATGCATTAAGAATTTTCTTGTTTGGCTCAAAGATGGGTGCAAGGGATTTTTTTAATGAAAGGTAAGCCATAAAGGCCAATGGCTAACATAACAAAGATGGCCTTGATCATTTCTAAGCAACATGCAAGCAACAAGATTTAAGCAAAACCATATGAATGTTGGTATCAATGGTGTCACTCAATTTCATTTAATTACTTCTCACCGTGGTTGGTCTTATCAAGAAACAAGGGTGCATATGCAACATGCCAAACACATTAATCACAATTTGAACCAAGCACTAATGACTAGGAATGCAACCACAAAACATTCCTCAAATCAAAATTGATTTAAAAAATCATCATTCAATTCATACTCATTGGGACAAGCCAACAATTACACAAGGCCACATCATTATTTCACAAAACTAAAATCAAACAAAAGTAGTAAAAGAAAAGAAGAACTTACCTCACTGCTCATTACATGCCCATCCACACCCCATTGGCCAAGAAAGTGTTGGTCCCTAGCTTTCAGTGGCCAATCAACATGGGCCAGAGCATCCATCACTTCAAGCGATGGTAGAGCACTAGATCTAAGAGTTGAAAGCATGAAAGAAGTAGATCTAGCCTTGATAGAAATGGTGATGGTTCCATGATGTAGATCGGGTCAGAGGTCCAAGGTGATGGTGTCACGCGCGGGGGTGCGTGGATATGGACCACGGAGGGGTGTGTGCATGTAGGGACGCCGTGAACGGCGCTCTCGTAGGACCTAAGGATGACACAGTGTGAAACTGGCACAGGGCTCGCACGTAGAGGAGCACGGTGCTAGTTACATACGTGCAGATCTGGTCTGGTTGTGAAGAGAAAGTCGCGCGCAAGGAGGGAAGGAGTGCGCGAGTCATAGAGGGAGCAATTCACGGAGAGGAGAGAGAGCACAGAGGGGGCGACGTGGATCTGGACTATGGAGGTGCCAGGGGGTTGCACATGGTGATGATGGGGGTGTTAATTATGGTGGTGGGGGGGTTCAAAGTTAGAAGAAAGAAGAAGAGTGTTGCACGACACTAGGGAGGCGAGGAAAAAGAATTCAGATTCAAGTGCATCGAAAAGTATAGCCTCCTTTAGCGTAAGATGCATAGGTGTGCGCTCAGATTGCACGGTTGTGCACTTCGCATCATTTTTTTGCATTTCCATCAGCGCAAAATGCACAGGTGTGCACTCAAATTACACGATTGTGCAGCTTGCGTCAAATTTTTTATTTTGGATGCTTTTCCCAATATCTTCATCATGTGCATAGCAACCTGAAACAATACAAAAGAAACACCAAAACTTAAAATAGAACAAGCATAATAAAGAAAATGAAGTCACAATAAAGACCAAATCAAGAGAGAAAAGAGAGAGAAAGCTGGGTTGCCTGCCAATAAGAACTTCTTTAACATCACTAGCTTGACGGATGAGTGACCTTAAGGGTCACTAAGATCAATGGTTCTGGTCAACCCCAACCCCTTGGGGGGCTCACTGAGTCAAAGACATTGAAAGTCACCTCTTCATGTTGCACTTTAAGCTTAAACTCTCATTTGCCAACATCAATTAGAGCATCAACAGTCTTCATAAAAGTTCATCCTAAGATGATGGGAATCTATGAATCCTCTGCCATGTCCATGACAACAAAATCAACTACAATTGTGAATTTGTCGACCTTCACAAGCATGTTTTCCACCACCCCATGAGGGTATATAATGGAGCGATCAGTAAGCCATAATGCCATGCGAGTTGGCTTTACCTCCACATCTCCAACTCTCTTTAGCATAGATAGAGGCATCAGGTTGATGCTCGCCCCCAAATCAAGCAACGCTTTATCAACAGAAAGGTTCCCAATGGTGATGGGAATAGTAAAGCTCCCAGGATCCTTATGTTTGATAGACAATGTCTTCTGAATTATAGCACTACACTCCGCTTCCAACTCAAAGGTATCCTTCTCAATGAACTTCTTTTTCCTTGTCAATAAGTCCTTCAAGAATTTGGCATAGATTGGAATTTGCTTCAAGGCTTCCGAGAATGGGATATTGATGTAGAGTTGTTTGAGAATGTCTAAGAATCGAGCAAATTATCTCTCCTTATTAATTTTTGTTGGTGCTTTAGGATAAGGGAGCTTTGTAGTGAAAGAGGCTTTGGCTCTTAACTTTTCTTCCTTGGCACTCTGAGCTCTAGCCCACTTCATCTTTGAGTCTCCATCTGTGCTTCGAACTCCAACCTTCTTCACTTCAACTTTCTCCACTACTCTATCATCTTCATTCACCATATCACACTCTGACCAACTATTGGTAAAGATTACAGTGCAATTACCCTTGGGGTTGGTCTGAGTGTTGGCTGAGAAGCCACTCTTAGTGTGCTCTGCCAATTCCGCCACCTATTTTGCAAGCTGCCCAAGTTGAGTTTCCAAGTTTTCGAGAGAGGCATCAGTGCTCTACTGATTAGAAATAGAGACTTGCATAAAATTCGTGAGAGTCTCTTCCAACTTCATTGTGCGGTCATAGAGGTTGGGCTTTTGTTGAGGAGGCCTGTCAGACTGCCCATAATATTTTTGCCTTCCCATGTAGTTCACCTTTTCTTCCGGTGAGTTGGAAGCATATTAGCATTGCTCCATAGGATGATTACCTCCACAAATTGCACAACCGAGCGCTTAGTGATGTAACTGAGAAGAAGCAGCCTTCATCAATTGTTGAGGAAGATTAGCCATTTGCACCTTAAGTGCTTCCACTTGAGCTAGAATTGCATCCTGAGAATTTAGCTCCATTACCCCTCTGCATGGAGCTCTATCATGTTGAGCTTCAAAATCACTAGCTGTCATATTTTTAATCAACTCTATGGCTTCTTCCAATGACTTATTCTTGATCACTCCTCCACCAGCTGCAGCATCAAGCATCACCTTTGTTTGCCCCTTCAGACCCCCAAGGAAGATGTAGAGTTGATCAATTTGTCCAATCCCGTGGTTGGGGCATTTCATTAAGAGAGTCTTGTATCTCTCCCAAGCTTCATGGAGTGGCTCGTCAACTTTTTGTCAAAAGCTCAATATATCAATCTTTGCTTGGCTTCTCTTCACTTCAGGAAAGAACTGATCTAAGAACTTTCTTTCCACTTCAATCCAAGTGGTAAGACTCTGAGATGGAAGGTTGTTGAGCCACTTCAATGCATTTCCTATGAGGGAGAAGCAGAACAGCCTCATGTATAGATTCTCCTCTTCATTCTGGGCCACCCCTGCTGTGCCACAAAGATCATAAAAAGTGGTCAAATGGTTGTAGGGGTATTCATTCCCTAAGCCAGCAAATGTATGTTGACTAAGAAGTGTGAGCAAGGTTGGCTTAGCTTCAACTATGTTGTTGGTTTTCCTTGGCCTGGTGATACTAAAGAAAACACTTGGACCATTTGGCTTGGTGATACTAGAGAAAACTCTTGGACCATTATTATTGACATGATCCACAAGAGTTCTCCTGGCAGGTTGTTCTTCTTCTGCCATTTCCTCCTCAAATGAAGTGACCTTTTAGTCTGAACTAGAAGACTCTTCTGAAGGACAGGTAGAAGAACTCTCCCCCACTATCACCTATCGTGCTAGTTGCTTTGCTATTTTAGTTTGACCACTGATAAGCCTAGCGGTCTTCTCAATCTCAGGAATGAAACAGAGCTATTCAGGATTAGTTTTGCTCCTTGTACCAATAGTACCCGACATGCATAAAATCACAAACAACTAGAGCAACTAGAAAGACCGTTAGCACCAGATGAGGAAAAAGAAAATAAAAGAAAACAAAATTAAAATGCAAAAGAATGAAAGAATGTTTCAAGTCCACAAAAAATACTAAAAATTTTCCCAATTACCGAGACACAAGTCCCCGACAACGGCGCCGGAAACTTGTTGATGATTTTGGCAAGTGTACCAAATTATGCAAGTAACAAAAGGTGAGTGTTAGAGTCTAAGACTATGGACGATGTCCAACCCCTCAAACTTTGATTTTGATGATAACAAATGAGATTAAATTTTGAAGTATCTAATGTCTTATGTTTGAGTATTATAGGTACCACATTGTCCAATGCCTCAATGGTATTGTATTTCTTAAACTTAAACAAGATATTTCTATGAGTACAATGCGTCCAATGAGTAACTGGAAACTCATTTTTCTAAGTATAAAACCAGCATCCAATGCATTGTTATAAAACAAGCGTCCAATGCTTTGTGAAAACTAGTGTGTAAACACTGCATCCATTCGAGGAAGCGTCCAACGCTTATATAACTTACACTATCTTTTCTATCAAACAATTATATAACGCATTCATAATGTGTAAAAGTACACTTATGTTTTTTGATGATGATTCTCTGAAATGTTCCTTATTCCCTTTCTTATCATATGTGACATTTCATTTGAAAATTCGAAAAGTGTACCACAGGGGACAGAAAAGCTTCTCTCTACAGAAACCGTACAAGTAGTGGAGGCGCTGCATGTACTGTTGTCTCCTCCCTCTCTCCACCCCAAGCTGGCACGTAGCAATGGTCTTGTGATTGTGAGAGAACGGTTATTGGCAAAGGCTCAGATCCTACAATGGATATCTTCACCAAGCCGCTTATAAATAGAGGATCAAGCTCAAGAAATCAACAACGAAGCATTCAAGTTTTCTAAGAGCTGAAACTTTGCTAAAATGACTGGATGACCTACACTTGTGCAAAAAGAGCGATCTTCTTAGCTTTGCTAAGTCATTCTATGTATTCAAGTTACATTGTAATATCCTCTCTATGAGGGTTATCTATTAACTTGTAAACAAATTGTTGTTTAGAAAGCCAAGAGTGGCTTAGTGACAAAAGATACTTGGGTGTTCTTTAATCTCAGGGGGAGATTAAAGGTTTGCCAGAAGTGGCTTAGAGAATACTTGTAGCCAAAAGTGGCAGGGTATATAATACTTGTTTGTTATCAGAATTTGATTAGTGGAACCCTTCAAAGGTTTTTGAAGGAGAACTGGACATAAATCAGGTTGAGTGAACCAGTATAAACCAAGTGTTTTTACTTTATCGCTTTTAAGCTTATCAGTTATTCTCTTGAGTTGCTTCTTTGCATTATACACACAAGTTTCTCCTCTTTATATTTGCAAAAATCTTTTTGCTTCACGTTTGGATGATATATGAAAATGTAGTTCCATTGAACTGTCTTTTGACGATTGGACGATACTTGCAATCTTTCATTTTTACAAGTTCATTGTAAAACTTAAGTTAGTATATATCCATCTTTGTGAAAAGTTTTTAAGGTTTTAACTAATACACTATTCATCCCCCCTTCTAGTGTGATTATCTACATTTCAGTTGGCATCAGAGCTCGGCCTCTTAGGTTGAGTACTTAGCAGTACATAGGAAACCAAATCCCGAGAAAGATGGAAAATGCGGGACAAGTTGTGAACAGACCACCACTCTTCAAGGATGTCAAATATGATTATTGGAAGCAAAGAATGATAGCATTCTTTGAATCCTGTCATATTGATATGTTGGACATTGTGGAGATAGGCGACTACATTCCATTCGATGAGAACCTCAACGAGATCCCCAAGGCTAGATGGACAGAGGAGCAAAAACAGAGATTTCATCTCAACTCCAAAGCCAGAAACACCATCATGTGTGCACTATCCGAACAAGAATACAACAAAGTGCACAGTTTCAAAAGTCCTAAACAGATGTGGGACACTCTTACGTTAACGTATGAGGGTTCCACCTAGGTAAAACGTAACAAATTCAGTCTTCTTACGCATCAATATGAACTGTTTAGTATGGAGGGAAACGAGGACATACAAAGTATGTTTGGACGGTTTCAAACCATACTAAATGAGCTTAGAGCACATGGTAAAGATTACAATAACTATGAACATATTGACAAAATTATGAGGAGTTTGCCTAGGCAATGGAGACCACAGGTTACATCTTTGAGAGCAAGCAAAGGACTGGATGATATGACCTTAGAAGAACTTATGGGAATCCTTAAAGTGCATGAGCTGGAACAGCAACAAGATGGTGATGGCAAGAAAAGCAAGTCTCTAGCACTCAGCGCCCAGTAGCCAAAGAAAGCATCATCGTCCAAAGCCATGCAAGCTGAAGCATCATCAGACGAGCAATCTGAAGATGATGACTCAGACGAGGGTGACGAGCTATCCTTCATATCCAAGAGAATCCACTCTATGTGGAAGAAGAAAGGTGAATCCAGATGGAGAAACCTGAACAAAAAAGGTCTCAAGGAGAAGAAGAAGAGTCTAATCTTGTGCTATGAATGCAAGAATCCCGGACATTCCAAATCGGAATGCTCAGACCTTGAGAAGAGCAAGGACAAGAAGAAGAAAGTCTTCAACAAAAAGAAGGGCATGAAGGTTCTGATGTCCACATGGGAGGACCTAGATGATGACTCATCATCGGACGATGAAAAGGAGGAAGAAGCAAACATATGTCCGATGGCAAACACTACATCAGATTCTTCCAAACCAGAAGAGGAAGACAAGGTAGACTTTAACGATTTAAAATCACTTCAAGAAGCTTATCATGATTTACTTTAGAACTCTTCTATTCTATCAAAGGCCTACAATGAAATATAGAGAAATACACTAGAAGGGGGGTTGAATAGTGTATTTATAATTTCTTTGAAAAACTTTAACTAATGTGAAGATAGTATATCTTAAGTTTTACCAGAACTTAGTAAAACAGAAGATTATGCTATCGTCCAGCAGTTTAAAATCAACAGTCCAATGAAACTGCTTTTTCTTGCTTTTCGTTAGAACACACATAAAGGATAATCGTATATGAAATGTGTAAAGAATCACTTTCGTAGTATGTTGAAGAGATAGTTTAATAGATATGCAAGTAAGTTAGAAAGCGAGAGAATAGAACACTTAGTTTTATACTGGTTCACTCAACTGAGCTACGTCCAGTTCTCCTTCAAAAACTTTTGAAGGGTTCTACTAATCAATATCTGATTACTCTCAAGTATTCTAACCTTGCCACTTCTGGCTACAAGTATTCTCTAGGCCACTTCTGGCACACCCTTAATCTCCCCTTGAGATTAAACACAAACCCAAGTATTCTTTAACACTAAGCCACTCCTGGCTTTCCAAACAGAATTGTTTGAGTATAGAAAGTAAGACTTAACTCTCACAGAGAGGATATTACAGTAAGCACGAATATACAGAATCACTTAGCAAAGCTAAGAAGAATGCTCTTTTTTGCTTAAGTATTGATCGTCCAGTCGTTTTGACAAAGATTCAGCTCTTTATCAATTTTTCGTCAATCTGATACATGAGCTCATTCCTCTATTTATAGGCAGCTTGTTGAAAGGTATCCATTGAGGGATCTGTTCCTTTTCCAAGAGCGGTTCTTTCCGTAGCATGTGACCGTTGTCACGTTTTGACTTAGGGTGGAGAGATAGAAGTGACAGCCGTACTTGTAGCGCCTCTCCTACTTGTACTTTTTTCTGCAGAGAGAAGCTTATTCTTTTCCTATTCAGTACTATTCGAAAAAATAAATAGAATGGCATATTAAAATATGAGAGAGTGATCGTTGCCTTATATTGAATCAACATTGAAAACGTATTTCCTTATAATATTATTTTAAGATAGAAACTACAGAGAGGGTTATTTAATCGTTGGACGCTTGCTCTCACAGGAGCATTGGACGCTGCCTGTAGAATTCTTACAAAACACATTTGGACGCTTTTCTTATTAAAACATAAAGTCCAGGTTTGAGAGATACAATACCATTGAGGAATTGGACGACGTAACTCCTATAACACTCAAACTAGATCATTAGATACTTCAAAATTTATCCTTTAGTTGTTATCATCAAAACCGAAATTTGAGGGGTTGGACATCGTCCAAGGTCTTAGAACCTAACAATCTCCCCCTTTTTTATGATGACAAATAATGGTAAATTTTGATGTTAACAGACACATAATCATATAAGAATACAATGAATCAAGTTAGAGATGATTATGTTATGCCAGTGTATAAAAGTGAAATGAAGTACTCCCCCTGAGTTCAACATTTCTTATGCATCTGATAACAGAAAAAATATAAAAGGCAAGTATATATCATGTATAACAGATATCAGAGTGAAAAAACATATCAAGGATATGGATGCGGAAATTATGAAATAAACACCTCATGTTTTGATAAAGATGCCAATATTTTTATATACAGAGTGTTTAGCTATTTACTTCTATGACATCAAAATTCCAATTTCTCCCCCTTTGTCATTAACAAAAAGGTTTGAAAGATGGAAAAATTATTGGGCCATCATGGTCACCTTATGGCTGTGGAGGTGGTTCTTGTGGTGGTGGTGGTTGTTTTGGTGGTGCTTGTATTGGTGGTGCTGGTTGGGGAGGTTGTGGTTGGACGGGTGGAACTGCATGAGCAACTTGTCCAAGCAAGGTGGCTGCTGTATTTTGAATCTGGTTCACAAGCGTCTGGGAGAGACTCATGAACTGCTCAGTGATGGCATTCTGCAGCATCAGACGATGTTGATCATCCTCAGCCAACCTTTGCTAAAAAGCTTGAAGAGCTGCTTCGGTCTCCAGCTGTTGTTGCCTCAGAGCCTGTTGCACTATCTCGTGAACACGATCTTCTGAGACTCCTTGAGGTTTAGCAAATCGCAAGGGATGGATGCCCCTTGGACTTGAAGATCCGGTGGGAACCAGTTGTCGTGTGCCCGAATGTGCTTCAGTAGATGCATCAATAATGGGGAAGCTGGTGATATCTTCAGCAATAGGCTTTGCTGCAGTTGCTTCCATCTGCTTGGATGCTTCAACAACGAGCTCTCTATCATCCTCGGACTTTCCAGATTGGACGGTAGGTTCTTCATGTGATGTGACAAAGTGTTCCACGTCCACTGATACAGATGAGTCCAGGTCAAGATGAGCTAGCACCTTTGTTACTTTGGCAGATGCTTCATCCAGCTCTGCCTGTGTAGCTTTTGACTTAGCAACCGTATCTTCCTTTTCCATGGTTGCGGTCTCAGCTTCCTCAAGAGCCAGCTGCTCTAGACGAGCTTGTTCTGCTATTGTGGCTTCTTCTGCTTTGTACTCCTCATGCAGAGTTTGGAGTTCCTCCACAACCTCTGTGCGATCCAGTGTTCGAAGATCAAACACTTTGTTGCTTCTGATTTTTGGCAATGTCTTCATTAGCTCTAGATAATCATCTGAATCTTTCAGAAAGCAGGCAAAGGTGTCTGAGAAGTGGTGAGTCTTTACTGGACACAGCACTTCTATACCATGAGGGAGATGAACAAAGTCATCCTTGGAGCTGCCTGAGGATGAGGCTTACTGGGAATCGTTCCATAAGATCTGGCGCCAAAAGATAATGGAATCAAAGGTTCCGAGTAACGCGTAAGCTTACCAGTCTTATCAAACAGATGACCCCAGGTGTGAGAGGATTTTTGCAGGGTTTCAACTTTCTCTTCCCTGCTGGGCATCTCAATGCCGTAGAACTTGTAGCCTTTCTTGCGACCAGCATCATATAAAGGTAGTCTAGGACATACCCTGTCTGGTACAAACTTTATTTCTGTGGCGCGGCTTATGTGAAGGTTTGGTGGGTAGGCGATGGCTTGGTTTGGTATATACATTTGTTGCAGAAGTTTTCCAAGTTCACCATAGTCGCCTGGCTGGAAGTTTAGCACTGGAGTTCCAGCTGGTAGAGGCAGGAACTTTGTGATTGGAGTCCAGATTTGAACATCCTTGACCCACCCTGCATCTGGACGCTGCTTCGTTATGGAAGGGTCCAGACTTTCTTTAATGGCCAACTGCAACTCTGCAGCCAGTTCAATATCCTTGTTAACAGAGGACTTCTTGGACGGTGCCTTCATTTTTCTTGGAGCCTTCCCTTTCTGCTCCGCAACCGTCTTGGTGAATCAAGAGGCAACTTCCACCTCTGGTTTCTGCAGATCTTCTGCTGCTGGACGCACTCTTTGCTGAGTTCTAGTTGGACAGGAGTAAGGATGAGGCATGCGTATCAAGTGTGGGTACACTTCTCTCGTCCAATTGGGCAGAGGGTTGCTGATGATCGTTCCTTTTGGCATAGCAGAATAAGCAGCTGAAAAAACTTGAGCGCAAACATACCTCGTCCACTCTGGTGCTGAGGCAGTAGTAAAATGCCGCTTCAAAGGCTCTTGTAGAGGCCTCCGGATCACATCACTTTTCTTACAGTAATTCTGGTCATTTCGTGTAAGGAATGCAACCGGGAAACGTTCTCTGTCTTTTTCTTCTTTGGTTTTCTGCTTGGGGGGTATGGTCCATGGGGACCAGGTATCCCTCCATGCATCCCTTGGACGCACAAACTTGGACAGGTCCAAGCGAAGAGGTGGATGCTGGGTTGTTGATGTGGATGGAGCACTGGGTGTTGTTGGTAGTAGGATGCTGGTGGATATGTTGTCGGTGTCTTTAGAGGAAGTTGGTAGAACTGCAATTCTCTTTGGCCTTGCTGCCTGAATCTTTACTCGTCGTGGCACGTTAGTAGGAAAGGGAATTGTTTTAGCAGGTTGTGCCTTCTGCTTCTTTTGCTGAGGACCCTCTGTCTCCTCTGCCTTCTTCATGATTTGACCAATTGGGATCTGGTCATCATCATCAAAGTCGTCCAGTAGTTGAAGCTTCCGAACCTTTTGCTTTTCTGGAGCAAGCTTTACTGGTGCTGCCCTTGGACGCTGCTCCGCTTGAGCAGGTTTAGACGTATCAGTCCTTGGACGCTTCCCTGCTGGGAACTGAGCAGTGGATGTGTCAGCATGTCTTTTCTTGGTTCTTCTCTCCTTTTCAACGTCTCCCTCATGCTTCTGAGACATTTGTCGTGTGATCTTTCTGCCCTTCTGTTCCTCCATCAGCCTTTTGATCTTTTTGCCAATGCCAAGAAGATCAATCTCTTCTTCATCATCATTGGAGATGATCTTGCTCAGTTCATGTCGTTGCTTGTTGATGGTGTCCTCGTCCAGGTCCCTTATGACCTTGGCTGTTAGCTTGATCTTCATAGGTTTTATGTTGGACTCACCAAACAGCTGTTGTGTTGCTACCATTGGCCCTTTCTTCACAATAGCTTCATAAACTTCTTCTTCCAGTTCATCAAAGAAGCGTTGATAGACCTTCTGATCCCAGAAGATCTTGTTCATCAGGGAGGCATAGAAAATATCATCATTGCCACCCACAGATTTCATCATTCTTACGATATTGACGCAAATGATGTGAGGGAGATTGAAGGGAATGCCTTCCATAAGATGAAATATCACAAACTTGTGTAAGTCTGTGACTGAGTCCTTAGACCCAGCTTTGTGCAGGATACTCTTGTTGCACACCTGCTGCCAGATTTTTGCTTCCTCACACAGGTTCCTATACTCAATCTTTATTGACTCGGTGGATTTGGTCTTGCAAAGCACGGTCGCAACGTGATTGCCGTACTGCTTGGCCCAGTCTGTTCTATACTGGTTCTGCTCCCTAATGCAACCAGTTACCTTTGCAATGGTCTCGATGGACAGAGTCACCTCTCGTCCAAGAATCGTGGCCACGAGCTCCCTTGAGCTCTGAAACTTGGCATTTCTCCAGAACATTCTGATCAACTCAGGGAATATTTTCTGGTTTTCATTGAAGTAGCCTCTGATTCCACACTTCAGAAGGCTCTCGTTCAAGTTCAGTCCCAACTTCTCAAGCTTTTCGATGTCGAAAAAGTGCTCAATGTGCACTGTAGCAGCTCCTTGGCATACAACTGTGGTTTCAGGGTAGGTGAGGACGTCGGGTTCCGAGTTGCTTGAGTTTGCAGAGTTTGCCATGCTAGAAAAGTTTGGATTTTTAGGTTTTCTGAGAGGGTTTTGGGTTTCTGAGAGAGTGTGTGTGTGTGTGTTTAGGGTGATGATATTCTCAGAGAAGATTGATATGGTGGTGTTTTTCTGTGATGACTTGATAAGTGTATATTTGGGCTTTGTTTGGAGGATATGAAACGGTTTTGGGCTTTTTGAATATTTGAAAAGTAAATGACGCCATAAAACCCGCCATGATGAGACGTGCGAAGAATGTGGGTAACTGTGTACGGTTACTAACATTTTGGTGACTCAGCATAGAGTATTAGCTCATACTTACTCTTAAAATGATCCATTTTGATTATTTGAATCAAAAGAAAAGACTAAGATAAAAAAAAAAAAAAAAAAGACATCGTCCACATATTGGACTTCAGTGAAATATATGTAATGCATGTGCATGACTCTAGTGTTCCTTGGACGACATGTCCTTTGGACGCTATGGTTTTATTGGACGCATCATGTAGATGTTAATCATTCCTTTACAGAGTCCATGCCAAGTTTGTCCCTCAGAAGGATTAACTTGTCTTCAGTAAGGGGTTTGGTGAATATATCAGCAAGCTGATTATCTGTGGTTACAAAGTGTAATTCCACAGTACCCTTTTGAACATGGTCTCTTATAAAGTGATGTTTAATCTCTATATGTTTGGCCCTTGAATGCAATATGGGATTTTTAGAAAGATTTATGGCAGCTTTACTATCACAGAAGATAGGAATGTTACTCTCATATATGTTGTAGTCCTCAAGTTGATGTTTGATCCACAAGATTTGAGAACAGCATTTTGCAGCTGAAATATACTCTGCTTCAGCAGTGGACAGAGCAATGGTTCCTTGCTTCTTGCATGCCCAGGAGACTAGATTACCACCGATGAAGTGACACCCTCCACTGGTGCTTTTTCTTTCAATTCGATCTCCAGCATAATCAGCATCACAGTATCCTATTAGCCTGAAATCTTTCTACCTTTTGAAATATAACCCAAGGTTAGTGGTTCCAGCAAGATATCGAAAGATTCTTTTAACAGTAGTTAAGTGAACTTCCCTTGGGTCAGATTGAAATCTGCCACATAAGCATACGCTGAACATGGTGTCAGGTCTGGACGCTGTGAGGTATAGGAGTGATCCTATCATACCTCTGTATAGAGTATTATCTACTTTCTTTGAGTTGTCGTCCAGTCCAAGTACTGTTGTTGGATGCATAGGAGTTTTCATTGGTTTTGCATCGTCCAACTTGTACTTCTTTAGCAGCTCTTTGACATACTTAGTCTGATGTATATATATTCCCTTTTCAGTTTGTTTGATTTGGAGTCCAAGGAAGAATTTCAGCTCACCCATCATGCTCATCTCGAACTCTGTTTGCATTAATTTGGCAAAATCTTCACAGAGAGACTCGTTAGTGGCACCAAATATGATATCATCAACATATATTTGTGCAATAATAAAATCAGAAGAGTAGTCTTTGCGAAATAATGTAGTGTCTACTTTTCCTCTTGAAAAACCATTTTCTGACAGAAATGTGCTGAGTTTTTCATACCAAGCTCTAGGGGCTTGTTTCAACCCATATAAGGCTTTGTTAAGTTTAAAAACATGGTTTGGAAAATCATCACTTTCAAATCCTGGGGGGTGTTCCACATAGACTTCTTCCTTTATGAGTCCATTGAGGAAAGCACTTTTTACGTCCATTTGATATAGCTTCATATTGCTATGAGCTGCAAATGACAGTAGAATGCGGATTGCCTCTAGACGTGCAACGGGAGCATAAGTTTCAGTATAATCTATACCTTCTTGTTGTGAGTAACCTTTTGCTACCAACCTTGCTTTGTTTCTCACAACATTACCTGCTTCGTCCAGCTTGTTTCTGAACACCCACTTTGCTCCTACAGCTTCTTTGTCGTTGGGGAGTTCTACTAGCTTCCAGACATTGTTCTTTTGAAATTGGTCAAGTTCTTCTTGCATTGCTTTGACCCAGCCTTCATCTTCTAAGGCATCGTCCACAATCTTAGGTTCTATTTGAGATATGAATGCTGCGTGACCTTGCTGTCGTTGAAGTGAAGATCTGGTTTTGACTCTGTCTTTTGGATCTCCAATGATTTGCTCCTGTGGATGATGTTTCTTCATTTTCCAGTTACGTCCATTTGGTTCTCTTTGTTCTGCAACTGGATCTTCCAGTGGTGCATTTGATTATTCAACTGAGACATCATGGTTGGACGAATCTGATGACTTACTTGCATCATCCAATATAAGATCTGCAAATGATTTGTCCAGCTCTGATAATTCCTTATCAGGCTTGTCATTAAACTTCACATGGATAGCTTCTTCAACAACTAAGGTTCTAGAGTTATAAACTCTGTATGCCTTTGAAGTTTCAGAATATCCAAGCAGTATTCCTTCATCACACTTAGAATCAAATTTTTCCAGGTTATCCTTTGTGTTTAGAATGAAACATTGACATCCAAATGGATGGAAGTAGGATATGTTGGGTCTTCTACCCTTCCACAATTCATATGGAGTCTTTTTCAATATCGGCCTTATATAGATTCTGTTTTGTAAATAGCAGGCAGTATTCACTGCTTCAGCCCAGAAGTGTTTAGGGGTTGAATTATCATTCAACATGGTTCTGGCCATCTCCTGGAGCGACCTGTTTTTCCTCTCAACTACACCATTTTGTTGTGGTGTTCTAGGTGTTGAGAAGTTGTGAAGGATACCATTATCCTCACAGAACCTTTGAAAACTTTCGTTTTCGAATTCACCCCCGTGATCACTTCTGATAGAAGTAATGCATACTCCTCTTTCATTTTGAACTCTTTTGCAGAGGTTATAAAAGGCCTTAAAGGACTCATCTTTGTGGGATAGGAATAAGACCCATGTCCATCTAGTATAGTCGTCCACTATAACTAATCCATATCTTTTACCACTTACCGAGGCTGTTCTTGTGGGTCCAAACAGATCAATATGTAACAGCTCAAGAGGTCTAGAAGTGGAAACAATGTTTTTACTTTGAAAAGAACTTTTCACTTGTTTCCCTTTCTGACAAGCTTCACAAAGAAGATCATCTTTATATGACATACTTGGTAGTCCTCTTACGAGGTTGTGTCTGTTCAGCTTTGAGATCAACCTCAAGCTTGCATGACCAAGTCTTTTATGCCATAACCAATGATTTTCTTGTACAGAAACTAGGCATGATACATTTTGACTTGATAGTTCCCCAAGTTTAATCTTATACAGATTGCCTTGCCTCTTTGCGGTAAAGAGAAGGGACCCATCAGAGTTTTTGACTGTACATTCACCTTTGTTAAAGGCAACATTATATCCACTGTCACATAATTGGCTTATGTTGAGTAGATTATGTTTAAGACCTTTAACATAAAGAACTTTATCAATACAAGGATAGGGTGGTATACCAATCTTACCTACGCCAGCTATCATCCCTTTCTGATTCCCTCCAAAAGTGACTGTCCCACCAGTCTTGGGTAGGAGGCTTTGGAACATACACCTTTCTCCTGTCATGTGATGTGAGCACCCACTGTCCAGGTACCATGATTGGAGTTTCTTTCCTACTGTTAAGCATGTCTGCAACAGGAACAATTTTATCCTTAGGTACCCAGATTGACTTGGGTCCTTTTTTGTTAGCTCGAAGTCAATCTGGGTACCTAAGGATAAAATTGTTCCTGTTGCATACATGCTTAACAGTAGGAATGAAACTACAATCATGGTACCTGGACAGTGGGTGCTCGCATCACATGACAGGAGAAAGGTGTATGTTCCAAAGCCTCCAACCCAAGACTGGTGGGACAATCACTTTCAGAGGGAATCAGAAAGGGATTATAGCTAGCGTGGGTAAGATTGGTATTCCACCGTATCCCTCTATTGATAATGTTTTTTATCTTAAAGGTCTTAAACACAATCTTCTTAGCATAAGTTAATTATGTGACAGTGGATATGGCGTTGCCTTTAACAAAGGTGAGTGTATGGTCAAGTACTCTGATGGATCCCTTCTCTTTACTGCAAAGAGGCAAGGTAATTTGTACAAGATTAAACTTGGGGAACTATCAAGTCAAAATGTATCATGCTTAGTTTTAGTTAAAGAAAATCATTGGCTATGGCATAAAAAGCTTGGGCATGCCAGCCTAAGATTAATCTCAAAGCTAAATAGGCATAACCTCGTGAGAGGATTACCAAGTATGTCATACAAAGATTATCTTCTTTGTGAAGCCTGTCAGCGAGGGAAACAAGTGAAAAGTTCATTTCAAAGTAAAAACATTGTTTCCACTTCTAGACCTCTTAAGCTGTTACATATTGACTTGTTTGGACCCATAAGAACAACCTCGGTAAATGGTAAGAGATATGGATTGGTTGTAGTGGACGACTATACAAGATGGACATGGGTCATGTGCCTATCTCACAAAGATGAATCTTTTAAGGTCTTCTATAACTTCTGTAAAAGAATTCAAAATGAAAAATGAGTATGCATTACTTCGATCCGAAGTGATCATAGGGGAGAATTTGAAAATGAAAGTTTTCAAAGGTTTTGTGAGGATAATGGTATCCTTCACAACTTCTCAACACCCAGAACACCATAACATAATGGTGTTGTTGAGAGGAAGAACAAGTCACTCCAAGAGATGGCCAGAACCATGTTGAATGATAATTCAACCCCTAAACACTTATGGGCTGAAGCAGTGAATATTGCCTGTTATTTACAAAACAGAATTTATATTAGGCCTATCATGAAAAAGACTCCATATGAATTGTGGAAAGGAAGAAGACCCAACATATCTTACTTCCATCCATTCGTATGTCAATGTTTCATTCGGAACACGGAGGATAACTTGGGAAAGTTTGACTCCACGTGTGATGAAGGAATATTGCTTGGATACTCATAAACTTCAAAAGCATATAGAGTTTATAATTCTAGAACCTTAGTTGTTGAAGAAGCTATTCATGTGAAGTTCAATGACACCAAGCCTGATAAGGAATTATCAGAGCTGGATGAATCATTTGCATATCTCAGATTGGACGATGCAAAGAAGTCATCAGACACGTCCAACAATGATGCCTCAGTTGAAGCGTCCAATACTCCCCTGGACGGTCCAGTAGAAGAACAAAGGGAACCAACTGGACGCAACTGGCAAATGAAGAAACATCATCCAGAAGATCAAATTATTGGTAATCGAAAGGATAAAGTCAGAACCAAATCTTCACATCAACAAGGTCACGCTGCACTCATATCACAAATAGAACCTAAAACTGTGGAAGATGCCTTGGAAGATAAAAGTTGGATCAAAGAATTGCAAGAAGAACTTGACCAGTTTCAAAAGAATGACGTCTGGAAACTTGTTGAACTACCTCATGACAAAGAAGCTGTAGGAGCCAAGTAGGTGTTCATAAACAAACTGGACGAAACAGGTAAAGTTGTGAGAAACAAAGCCAGGCTGGTAGCCAAAGGTTACTCATAACAAGAAGGTATAGATTATACTAAAACTTATGCACCTGTTGCACGTCTAGAGGCAATTCGCATTTTACTATCATTTGCAGCTCATACCAATATGAAGCTATATCAAATGGACATAAAAAGTGCATTCCTCAATGGCTTGATAAAAGAAGAAGTCTATGTGGAACAACCCCCAGGATTTGAAAGTGATACTTTTCCCAACCATGTTTTCAAACTTAATAAAGCTCTGTATGGATTGAAGCAAGCACTTAGAGCTTGGTATAAGAAACTCAGTTCATTTCTTTCAGAAAATGGTTTTTCAAGAGGAAAAGTAGACACTACATTGTTTCGCAAAGATTATTCTTCTGATTTTATTATTGTTCAAATATATGTTGATGATATCATATTTGGTGCTTCTAATGAATCTCTTTGTGAGGAGTTTGCTAAGTTAATGCAGACAGAGTTTGAGATGAGCATGATGGGAGAACTAAAATTCTTCCTTAGACTGCAAACCAAGCAAACTGATAAAGGCATATACATACATCAAACCAAGTATGTTAAGGAGCTTCTGAAGAAGTTCAAGATGGACGATGCAAAACCAATGAAAACTCTTATACATCCAATAACAGTACTTGGACTGGACGATAGTTCAAAGAAGGTGGACAACACCCTATACATAGGAATGATAGGATCACTCCTATACCTCACAGCGTCCAGACCTGATATCATGTTCAATGTATGTTTATGTGGCAGATTCCAATTTAACCCAAGAGAAGTTCACTTAACTGCTGTTAAAAGAATTTTTCGATACCTTGTTGGAACAACTAATCTTGGTCTATATTTCAAAAGGCAGAAAGATTTCAGATTAGTTGGAGACTGTGATGCTGACTATGCAGGAGACAGAATTGAAAGAAAAAGCACTAGTGGAGGATGTCACTTCATTGGTGGAAACTTAGTCTCCTAGATATGCAAGAAGCAAGGAACCATTGCACTATCCATTGCTAAAGCAGAGTATATTTCAGCTGCAAAGTGTTGTTCTTAAATCTTATGGATCAAGCATCAACTTAAGGACTACAACATATATGAGAGTAACATTCCCATCTTCTGTGATAGCAAAGTTACAATTGATCTCTCTAAAAACCCTATATTGCATTCAAGGGCAAAACATATAGAAATTAAACATCACTTTATAAGAGATCATGTTCATAAAGGTACTATGGAATTACATTTTGTAACCACAGACAATCAGTTAGCTGATATATTTACAAAACCCCTTACTGAAGACAAGCTAGTCCTTCTAAGGAATAGACTTGGCATGGATCTTGTAAAGCAATGATTAACATCTACATGTAGCATCCAATGTGACTATAGTGTACAATGGACATGTCATCCAAAGGTCACTTAGTCATGCATTTATACTGCATATGTTACATTTAAGTCCAATGACTGGACGATGTTTTTCTGTTATGAATTTTCATTTAACATGTTTTGTTTTTTTTACATAATGGCTAAAACGGTTTCGCTTTGAGTAAGTGTGAGTAAATACTCTATGCTGAGTCACTAAACTATTGGTAACCGTACACAGTTACCCATATTCTCAGTACGCCTCATCATGGCGGGTTTAGTGGCATAACCTCCATTTCAAATTCTCATAAAAGCCCAAAAATCATTTCGTGTTCTCCAAACATAACCCATACTTAAGCTGTCAAATCCACTTAGAAAAACACTTTATCATTTTTCACTCAGAGATCATCCTCTACCCCAATCTCTCTTTCTCTCTCTCCAAAAACCTAAACACTCTCTGCAAAACCTAAAAATCCAACCTTTATCACCATGTCGAACTCTACTAACTCAGGTGCTTTCGAACTTGATGTTCATACCTACCCTGAAAACCACTATAGTTTCTCAAGTTGCTACTACTGTACACATTGAGCACTTCTTCAACATTGAACACCTTGAAAAGTTAGGTCTCAACATTGAAGCAAGTCTCCTAAAATGTGGGATCAGAGGATACTTCAATGACAACCAATAGATATTTCCAAAGCTGATCAAGATGTTCTAGAGGAATGCAAGGTTCCATACTTCAAGGGAACTTGTGGCCAATGTACTTGGACGAGAAGTGACTCTGTCCACTGAATCTATAGCCAAAGTCACTGGCTGTGTCAGGGAACAAAATCATTACGGTCCAGAGTGGGCCAAGAAATATGGAAACCATGTTGGGAAGGTGCTTTGCAAGGACAAAACTACAGACTCATCAAAGATTGAATACAAGAATCTGTGTGAGGAAGCAAAGATATGGTAGAAAGTGTGCAACAAGAGCATTATGCATAAAGCTGGGTCTAAGGACTTAGTCACGGACTTACACAAATTCGTGATATTTCATCTGATGGAGGGTATCCCATTCAATCTACCTCATACTATCTACATTAATATTCTGCGTATGATGAAGACTATTGGTGGAAATGATGACATCTTCTACACCGCACTGCTAAACAAGATCCTCTGGGATCAGAAAGTATAACAATGATTTTTTTTATGAGTTGGACGAAGCTGATAATGAGCGCATTATAAGAAAAGGAGGAATGGTTGCAACACAGCAGAAATTTGGTGAAACAAATATTAAGCCGATGAAGATCAAGCTTACTGCAAAGGTCCTAAGGGAATTGGACAAGGAAAATAAGAAGGTCATGAGCAAAGCATGCTTATCCAAAATGACGGAGAAGAAGATATTGATCTTCTTGGTCATGGGAAGAAGATCAAAAGACTGATGCAAGAACAAGAAAGTAGGAAAGTGACAAGACATATGTCACAACAGCAAGAAGAAGATGCAGAAAAAGAAAGAAGAACTAAGAAAAGATATGTTGCTCCTGCACCGTCCAATCCATCTACTGAGAAGCGTCCGAGGACTGCTCTGTCCAAGCCTGTACAGGATGAGTAGCGTCAAAAGACTACTTCAGTGAAGCCTGCACCAGAAAAGCCTAGAGCTCGCAAGCTAAAAATGCTAGATGACTCTGATGATGAGGATCACGTGCCCATTGGCCAAATCAAAAGGAAAGTTAAAGATATGGAGTCTGCATAATAGAAGAAACAAAAGGTATCTGCAGCATCCAAAGTAGGTACTTTTGTTCTTCCTGCTAAAGTACCAAGAAGAGTCAAGACTCAGGCTACAAGGCCAAGAAAATTTCCTATACCACCCCCTTCCTCTCAAGACACTGAGTACAAGTGCTCCACAAACTGCTCAACAAGTTGCTCAACCAACGGCTTTAACATCTGGAACAGCATAGCGTCCACCTCTCCAGTTAGATCTGACAAAATTTGTGCATCCAAGGGATGCTTAGAGAGATGCATGGGCTCAATGGACCATTCCACCAAAAGGGAAGACAGAAGAAGAAATAATCCAAGCAAAGTTCCCTGTTGCATTCTTCATCAGGAATGAACAGAACTATTGCAACAAGAAAGATGTTATATGGAGATCTCGATAGGAACCACTAGAACTATTCCAGTATTTGCACCCGAATGGATGAGGTATGACTATGTTCATCCTCAATCTGCTGAATTTGCTTCGTTACCAAAAGGGACTATAATCAGCAATCCTCCACCAACTTGGATGAGAGAATATTATCCAAACTTGGTTAGGATAGAGTACTATTATCAATGTCCAACTGGTACTCAGCAAAGAGTGCATCCAGATGAAGAAGATCTTCCTGAGCTAGAAGTTGAAATTGCACCTACATTCGCCAAAATTGTGGTAGAGCAGAAGGGAAAGAATCAAAGAAAAAGAAAACCAAAAACAAAGAAGCCCCCTCCTAGCAATGATGATGCATTGGCTACTGAACTGAAAATAGCCATCAAAGAAAGCCTGGACCCATCTAGTCAAGACAGTGTCCAGAGGTGAAATGGGTTAAAAATATCCATATTTGGACCCCTATCACAAAGTTCATTCCACTCCCACCTGGAACTTCAATGCTCAACTTTCAGCCCAACAACTATGATGATCTTGGTAAACTGCTCCAACAGATGTACATTCAAGATCAAGCAGTTGCCTATCCACCCAACCTCCACATCAGACGCTCCACTGATATCAAGTTTGTACTTGATAAGGTATGTCCTAGACTACCTCTATATGATGTTGGTAGGAAGAAAGGGTTCAAGTACTATGGCACTGAGATGCCTAGTAGAGATGAAAAGGTTCAACTCTTACCTTCATCTCAAACCTGGAATCATTTCTTTGACAAGGCTGGTAACCTCACTCGTCCCCTCGGCACTTTTGACACCATGACATTCTGGCGTCAAATTATGTGGGAAGATACACAAAAAGCCTCAAGTTCCGGATGCTCCAAAGCGGATTTCATCCATCCTCTAAAAGGTCTTGAAGTCCTACGTCCAGTCAAGACATTCCACTTCTCTGATACTTTTGCTTGCTTTCTGATCGATGATGATGATTATCTCGATCTGTTGAAGAAACTACCAATCATCTGAAGCAACAAAGTCTATGATCTTCAAAGTCTTAATCGTGCTCAATTTACACAAGAAATTCAAGCACTTCATGAAGAACAGAGAGCTGAAGACGAAAGAGCTCAGCAAGAACAGGCTAAAAAAGAACGAGCAGAAGAGGCAGAAAAAGCTCGTTTGGCGTAACTCGTAAAAGAAGAGGTTGAAAAAGTATTAGCTAAACAAGCAGAAGAAGCTGCTAAACCTAAAGCTACACAAGCAAAGCTGGATGAAGCGTCTGCAAAGGTGAATGATGTGCTCATCCAACTGGATTTAGAGAATGAGGTACAAGTGGACGTTGAACACTTTGTTACTTCGCATGAGGAACAAACCTTTCAATCTGAAGCATCCAAGGATGAAGCAATGGCTAATACTGAAGCGCCACAACCAATGGAGTCCAGAGCTGACAAAGCTACTCCTGAGGTTACTACAAGCCAACCAATTATTGATGCGTCCACTGAAGCACTCTCTAGAACAAGACAAGTAGTTCCTGCAGGTTCGTCAAGTCCAAAGGTTATTGTTCCCTTGCGCTTTGTTGAACCGCAAGGAGTATCTGAAGACAAAGTGAACGAGATTGTTTAACAGGCTCTGAGGCAACAACAATTGGAAACCGAAGATGCTCTTCGTGCTTTCTAGGAAAGGCAACAAGCAGAAGCTGGACAACATCGATTGATGATGAAGAATGCTATTGCTGCTCAATTCATGAGCCTTTCACAGATGCTGGTAAACCAGATTCAATCTACGGCTGCTAATCTCATTGGCACTATTATTCATCAAGTTCCTCCTATTCAACCCATACCGTAACAGTATCCACAACCATCGGTTCAACACCCTGCACCACCTCCTCAAGCACCACCAGAGCAACCACCTCCACCACAGAATCCACCTCAACAGTCCTAAGTGAACATGATGGTCAAATCATCTTTCCATCTTTCAAACCCATTTTTTGTTGATGACAAAAGGGGGAGAAATTGGGATTTTGATAACATAGAGTATTTTTTTGTTACATTTCTCTAAGAAATTCTATTTGTTGGTTGTTTACTTAATATATGAGGTGTTTTTGATCATCAATTCTGCATCCATATCTATGATATGCTACTTTGATACCTGTTATCTCTGATACATCCTTAACATGCAGTATTTTTTTTAAGTGCATGAGAAATATTGAACTTAGGGGGAGTACTTCATTTCATATATTTTCACGCTATCAACATACACTGGCATAACATAATCATTTATACATCTGCTCTGATATCCTTTTTTAGATTATGTATTTACTCACATCAAAATTTAGTATTATTTGTCATCATCAAAAAAGGGGAGATTGTTAGAATCTAAGACTTTGGACGATGTCCAACCCTTCAAACTTCAGTTTTAATGATAACAAATTAGATTAAATTTTGAAGTATCTAATGGTTTATGTTTGAGTATTATAGGAACCACATCGTCCAATGCCTCAATGGTATTGTATTTCTTAAACTCAAACTTTATATTTCTATGTGTACAATGCGTCCAAGGAGTAATTGGAAACTTGTTTTCATAAGTACTAAAACCAGCATCCAACGCACTGTTATAATACAAGCGTCCAATGCATTGCAAAAATCAGTGTGTAAACACTGCGCCCAAATGGGAAGCATCCAACGCTTATATAACTTATATCATCTTTTCTATCAAACAGTTATATAATGCGTCCATGATTGTGTAGAAGTACACTTATGCTTTTCGATGATGATTCTCTGAAATGTTATGTTATTCCCTCTATTTTCTAATGTGACATTTCATTTGAAAATTCGAAAAGTGCACCACAAGGGACAGAAAAGCTTCTCTCTGCAGAAACCGTACAAGTAGTGGAGGCGTTGCATATACTGTTGTCTCTTCCATCTCTCCACCCCAAGCTGACACGTAGCAACGGTCATACGATTGTGAGAGAACGATTATTGGCAAAGGCACAGATCCCACAACAGATATCTTCACCTAGTTGCCTATAAATAGAGGAACAAGCTCACGAAATCAATAACGAAGCATTCAAGTTTTCTAAGAGCTGAAACTCTGCCAAATTAATTGGACGACCTATACTTGTGCAAAAAGAGAAATCTCCTTAGCTTTGCTGAGTTCTTTGTGTATTTACTTACATTGTAACATCCTCTCAGTGAGAGTTATTTGCTGAATTTGTAATCAAACAATTTCTGTTTGGAAAGCCAAGAGTGGCTTAGTGACAAAAGATACTTGGGTGTTCTTTAATCTCAGAAGGAGATTAAAGGTTTGCCAAAATGGCTTAGAGAACACTTGTAGCCAGAAGTGGCAGGGTATGTAATACTTGTTTGCAATCAGAATTTGATTAGTGATGCAGAATGCTATTGTTGATCAGTTCATGCAACTCTCACAGATGCTAGTAAATCAGATCCAGTCAACAACTGCTAATCTCATTGGAACTGTTGCTCATCCAGTTCATCTAGTTCAACATATGCCTCAGCAGTATCCACAACAACCATCGATTGAACAACCTACACCACCAGAGCAACCACCTCCACCACAAGATCCACCTCAACAGCCCTAGGTGACCATGATGGTCAAATCATTTTTCCATATTTCAAACCCAATTTTTGTTGATGACAAAGGGGGAGAATTGGAATTTTGATGTCATAGAGTATTTCTTTTACTTACACTACTCTATGAAACTCTCTTGGCTGTTCATTTAATATATGAGGTGTCTTTGATCATAAACTCCGCATCCATATCTATGATATGTTTTTCACTCTGATACTCGTTATTTATGATACATTGTTATCATGCAATATTATCTTATTTATCAAATGCATGAGAAATGTTGAACTCAGGGGGAGTACTTCATTTCATATATTTTCACCCTGTCAACACCTACTGGCATAACATAATCATTCATATAAACATTGCTCTAATATCTTTATATGATTATGTATTTGCTCGTATCAAATTTAGCATTATTTGTCATCATAAAAAAAAGGGAGATTGTTAGAGTCTAAAACTATGGACGATGTCCAACCCCTCAAACTTTGATTTTGAGGATAACAAATGAGATTAAATTTTGAATTATCTAATGTCTTATGTTTAAGTATTATAGGTACCACATCGTCCAATGCCTCAATGGTATTGTATTTCTTAAACTCAAACATGATATTTCTATGCGTACAATGCGTCCAATGAATAACTAGAAACTTGTTTTTCTAAGTATAAAACCAGCGTCCAATGCACTGTTATAAAACAAGCGTCCAATGCTTTGTGAAAACCAGTGTGTAAACACTATGTCCATTTGAGGAAGCGTCCAATGCTTATATAACTTACACTATCTTTTCTATCAAACTGTTATATAACGCGACTATAATGTGTAAAAGTACACTTATGTTTTTCGATGATAATTCTCTGAAATGTTCCATATTCCCTCTCTTATCATTTGTGACATTTCATTTGAAAATTCGAAAAGTGTACCACAGGGGACAAAAAAAGCTTCTCTCTACAGAAACCGTGTAAGTATTAGAGGCGCTGCATGTACTGTTGTCTCCTCCCTCTCTCAACCCCAAGCTGACACGTAGCAACGGTCTTGTGATTGTGAAAGAATGGTTATTGGCAAAGGCTCAGATCCCATAACGGATATCTTCACCAAGCCTCCTATAAATAGAGGATCAAGCTCAAGAAATCAACAATGAAGCATTCAATTTTTCTAAGAGCTGAAACTCTGCAAAAATGACTGGACGACCTACACTTGTACAAAAAGAGCGATCTTCCTAGCTTTGCTAAGTCATTCTTTGTATTCAAGTTACATTGTAATATCCTCTCTGTGAGAGTTATCTATTAACTTGTAAACAAACTGTTGTTTGGAAAGCCAAGAGTGGCTTAGTGACAAAGAATACTTGGGTGTTCTTTAATCTCAGGGGGAGATTAAAGGTGTGCCAGAAGTGGCTTAGAGAATACTTCTAGCCAGAAGTGGCAGGGTATATAATACTTGTTTGTAATCAGGATTTGATTAGTGGAACCCTTCAAAGGTTTTTGAAGGAGAACTGGACGTAGCTCAGGTTGAGTGAACCAGTATAAACCAAGTGTTTTTACTCTATCGCTTTTAACCTTACCAGTTATTCTTTTAAGTTGTTTCTTCGCATTATATGCACAAGTCTCTTTACTTTATATTTGGGAAAACATTTTGCTTTATGCTTGGTCGATACGCTAAAACGCAAACAACTGGATGTTAGCTGCAATATTCTGTTTTGCAAGTTCCTTGTAAAACTTAAGTTAAAATATCTCCATATTTGCGAAAAGATTTTAAGCTTTTATCTAACACGCTATTCAACCCCCCTTCTAGTGTGATTCTCTGCATTTCAGTGAGTAGAGTATCGTATCCACAGGGACTTGTACGATAATTGGGTTAATAGTAAATTAAATAGACTACGAAATTTAGAAAAGTTTAGTAACCAAAATTAAAAGCAAATGCATAAAAATAAAAAGTGAAATAGAATGAATTTTGGTTTTGGAAAATTAGCAACACTTAGTGTGCGCAGAAAATATGGTTTAAATCAATTAAAATAAATCATCGAGGTTTAACTTCGTTGGACTTCCTAACATGCAATCACAACTCATTCCTATTCAATTAAATTTTAGTTATTAGTCCACCTTAGTCCTTAGCCTTTCCCTAACAAAAAAAAAATAAAAATAAAAAATTGAAATAACTAGCTTGTGTACGTTTTCCTTGACCCGTAGGCCAGTTGCATAGATATCAATAATTAGAATCAGCTATTTGACAGCTGGACAAGGATCCACTTCATTAAATTAGCAAATCCATAAAGGATAAGGTCACAAGGGTGTGTGTGGTTAAGTTTTTATTTTTTTATATTTTATTTTTACTTTCAAATTATTTTAAAGTTAAAGATAAAAATAAAATATAAATTATCTTTTATTTGTTAAGTTAAAAGCTGTTTCTTAAAGTTATTAAAAATTTTCATATTTTTAAAATATTAATTGTCATATTCAGTCGAAGAGTATGTTTATAAAAAAAATATTATGTATAATTAATTTAATGGACATAAAATTATTTTAGTTACAATAAAAATATTAAAATACATATATTTAAAATAGTTTTAAAAATATTTAAATATCTTTTTGTCACTCACATCTGTGAATTTTTTTTTCTCCAGATTTAAAAGTGATTATTTTTGTCCTCTTAATTTAAAAATGGCTAAATGTCACTTTTTGTTCTTTATGTTTTAATATTTTTTCGTTTTAGTATATTAAGTTTTAAAAATCTTATTTTTGTACTTTGTGTTTATTTGGTCTTTTTTTCAGTTTTTTATTCGTAATGTTAGTGTTTCATTAACTTTTAAATTTTGAAATAATTAATTTAACATAGTGACAGCTAAAAACCATCACTAGTGTGTCATCCACTTTTAAAACTTAATGTACTAAAATGAAAATACACTAAAACATAAAGGATTAAAAGTGACATATAGCCTTTAAAAATAGTCAACTTTTTCACACACACAAAATATAACTTAAAGACAAAAACTAAACTATTTCAAATTGAGGGATCAAAAGAAAACTGAGTTCAAATTTGAGAGACTAAAAAGATATTTAATTATTTTTAAATATGTCAAAAATTATCTTAATTAATAACAATTTATTTTAATGATAATTTTTAAAAATATATATTATTTATATAATATTTAAATAAATTTAAATATTAATGAAAATGATAAAAAAATATTTAAAATTTTATATATCTTTTTCAATACTATTTTTAAAAAATAAAATTAATTTATTTAGATAAAAATTATTAACGTTAAATTATATTATAAAGTGTTTAGAAAATTCATCTCAATAATTTGCCTATAGGAAAGTTGCACAAGTAGTAATAATTAGAGCCAAATTGTCTAGCTAGTAGTTGGAACATAATCTATTTCATTAAATTTGCAAATCCGTAAATTAAGGATTAATGTCGTTCTCCAATACAGTAATATAGTGCAAACCAACTCGTTTTAAATACTGTCCATAAATGGTGTCGACTTTTGCATGACTTATCTCATATGAAAGACTTGGTTTAACTTGAATAAATATTGTATTACAAATGTTGACTTTTATTAATACTAATCGCTCTTTATTTTTTTTAAAGATAACTTCTACAAGTAATAGATTTTAATTATAATTGATTTTTAAAATAATTTTTTAAAGCAATCCGTTTCAAATATATGCTAAAATGATTAGTTTTATCTCATTATTAAATTTTATTACAAATTACATATTTTTTAGTTTTCATTCTTAAACGTGAGAGAGACTAATTAATACCTTAAGAGCTCAACTGCTTTCCTTTTTTAGTTTAATAGTTAATTTAAAATTAAAGTTTGAAAAAAGAATTTAAAAAAAAAAGTATAAATCATTTGATAGGTTACATTTTTTAACTTAAAAAGTTCTTTTAAGCTAAAAGGTATTTAATAAAAAAATTTAAAAGATACTGTTTCATCTGAGATAAAAATATTTTAATGATAGTAAAAGTAAATAAAAATATTAAAATGCATATATTTAGAAGTTTTAACTTTGAAATTTTAAAAAATATTGTAATTAAAAAAAATTCATTTCTATCTATTCTGAGAAAAATAAACTCTCATGCCACGTGTCCTCTCCTCACTAAACATATTTCCCGCTCATCTTCTGCACCTTCCTCCTCATTTTCTTCCTCTTTCGCTGCACGCCCTTTCCTCTTTTTTCTTTTTCTTTTTCTTTTTTTTTTCACTCTCACCTTCCCCTTCCTTCCCTCCATCCATGTTACTTTCAACTCCATTTCATAATTTTCTCCCCTTTTCTTTTCCTTTTTTCAACATTTCAATTTTTTTTATAATAATTATTCTTTTATTTATATTATATTACCGTTTACTGTTTTTTATTTATAAAAAATTATATTCTATAATTTATCATTTATAATAGCATAAATAATCATAAAAACAACTATTCTTCTATTTATATTATATTATTATGGTGTTCATGATATTTAATTTTTGTTGAAATATTTATAATAATAATATGCTAAATATTATATAAAAATATGTTATTATTCTATTAATTGAATGATAAATTTAAAGAATTACTTATTACTTATTAAAACTAATTATAATTTAATTAACTATTTTTTTATTTTGAAATCCTATAAAATCATTTTTACTTATAAATCGTATAAAATAAATTTAAATAATTTCATAAATAAATTGTTTGTTGATTAATATTTATATTACGAGGTTGAAATTTTTATAATATAATAAAAATTAATTTATTTAGTTAATATATTCATCACAAAGTAATATTTTGACTTTATTTTAAAACTAATTTATTCAATATATTTATTATAAAATAATTTTAAATTACTTTACCAATAATATCATAATTAAATTAGTTTTAATTTTTTTTTATGATAGGAATCACAAATATCATTCACTGGAAGCAATCTTGCTCGAGACAATTATAGACGACAAAACTCTTTCTTTGAGTATTTCACACAATTAAATATCTAAGAAATTCTCTAAAATCCTATAAAATCATTTTACTTAGAAATTCTATAAAATAATTTTAAATAACTTCATGAATAAATATTTTGTTGAATAACATTTATATTATGAGGTTGAAAATTTTATACTAAAATTAATTTGAATCTAATTAGTTAATATATTTATTACAAAATAATATTTTGATTCTATGTTTAATAACTTCATATATGAAAATTTTGTTGATTAATATTTATATAATATGGTTATTTTTACATAAATATACAATAAATAAATTAAAATTAATTTATTAAATATATTTTTATTACATAAAATGTTTAAATTACTTTATCAATAATATCATAATTTAAATTAGTTTTATTTTTTTATGGTGGAGAACACAAATATCATTCAAGGGGGCAATCATACTCGAGACCATTATGAGCAACAAAACTCTTTGAGTATTTCACACAAGCACATATCTAAGACTCAACAATATCATAAATTAAAACAGTTTTAATTATGGTAGAGACAAAAAATATCATCCAAGGAGATAATCCTCTTCAAGACCACTATGGACGACAAAACTCTTTTTCCGAGTATCATTCATGGGAGGCAATCTTGCTCGAAACCATTATGGGCGACAAAGCTCTTTCTTGGAGTATTTCACACGAGTGCATACTAAAGACTCAATAATATCATAAATTAAAATAGTTTTAATTATGGTAGATACCACAAATATCATTGAGACAAGCGGTTATTAGAAATCATAATGGTGAATTATTAGGCTGCTTTTCTCAATCTCTTCCAATTTCCTTTGCTTTTCATGCAGAAATACAAACGGTTATATTTGCCATTGAGACAGCACATAGAAAAGGATGGGGGATGCTCTGGATAGAATGTGACTCTATGTCTGTGGTTCAAGCCTTCAAATCAGTGGATATGGTACCTTGGACTCTAAAAACGAGATGGCGAAATTGCATTGCTCTTACTAAAAAAATGTCGTTTGCAATCTCTCACATTTATCGTGAAGGAAACAGTTGTGCTGATGCTCTTGCTAACTATGCTTTTCGTGATCCTGCTTTTTCTTGGTGGGACTCCATCCCATCTTTTCTTTGTGATTCCTTCCATAGGGATAAGCTTAGACTACCTTGTTATAGGTTTTGCTAAATTTTGTTCTTCATGGGTTTTGGTTTTATGTCCCCCCATGTTGATTGTTCTTTTGTTTATTATATTAATAAATTTTGGTTTGCTGGCAGAGGATTGGTAGACCTCATGGTGCCAACCTAGTTGGGATTATGAGGCTCTACTATGATGCTCTTGCAAACCTTTGCATTAAAAAACAATATCATTCACGAAAAATAATCTTGTTCAAGACTATTATGAACGACAAAACTCTTTTTTCCAATAATTAACACTACTATATACCAAAGAATCAACATTATTTGTTTTTTCTTTGAAATCCTATAAAATCATTTTTACTTAAAAATTTTATAAATAAATATTTTATTGAATAATACTTATATTACCAAGTTAAAATTTTTATACTAAAATTTATTTAAATCTAATTAGTGAATACATTTATTACAAAATAATATTTTGACTCAGTGTTTAATAACTTCTTATTAAAAAAAAATTGTTGATTAACATTTATATAATAAGTTTAAATTTTTTATATAAAATATAATAAATATATTAAATTTAATTTATTGAATATTAAATTTATTTTTATTACATAATATTTTTAAATTAATTTATCAATAATATCATAAATTAATTTTTTTAAATAATTTTATAAATAAATATTTTTTAATAATATTTATATTATGAGGTTGATTTTTTTATTCAAAAATTAATTTAACTCTAATTAGTTGATGTATTTTTTTTTAAAAATATTTTGGCTCGATATTTAATAACTTTTATATACAGAAATTTTGTTGATTAATATTTATATAATAAGATTATTTTTTTACATAAATATATGAAAATTAATTTATCAAATTTTTTTTATAAAATAGTTTTAAATTACTTATTCAATAGTATCATAAATTAAATTAGTTTTAATTTTTTTAAAATGAATACCACAAATATCATTCACAGGGGACAACCCAGCTTGATTCCATTATGAACGACAAAGCTCTTTCTTTGAGTATTTCACACAAGTGCATACAAAAGACTCAATAATATTATAAATTAAAAATTAAAATAGTTTTAATTATGGTAGAAACCATAAATATTATTCATGGGAGACAATTTTGTTTAAGACCATTATGAACGACAAAACTATTTTTTCAAGTAGTTAACACATCTGCATACCAAATACTTAACAATATATTATTTTAAATATATAAACTAATTTTAAATATTTTATAAATAAATATTTTGTTGAATAATATTTATATTATGAGGTTAAAATTTTTATACTAAAATTCATTTTTTTTTATTAAATTTGTAGAATGCAAACCTCACAGTTGGACGAGGACATCCCAACAACGTTGGCACCCCCACGCCCTAATCATCGGCAGCAAACCACATATTATTAAAAGAAAGTAAAAAAAAGAACATAAAGCATGGGGGACTAGGCCAAAACCCATGAGAACAATCAACAAAAGCGAAAAACAGCCACGAAAAACCCCATAACTATCTCGAAAAATACCACCTCCCGCAGCATGCCCGGGAGATCCTCTAGATGCACCATCAGTGTTACATTTGATATATCCACAAGCTGGGGGGAACCAATTCACTTGCTTAATCTGAACCGGTTTTGGAGGCTTAGCCGAGACGAAGAACTTTTGAAGAAAGGAAAATTCTGAAATAGAATTTGATGCATGGCCCTTAGAAAGAAAACCAGAGAGAGAGACAGCTGAAATCACCATAGTCGAAGCTTGCCGCAGAGGAATACGAACATCACGGAACCTTAAGCTGTTCCAGCACCACCATATAACCCAAAAAACATGCACAACTACAAAAATCATAACTTCCTTCACTTGGGTACTGCACGGCTTATCCACAGATAACAGAACAGCAATACAAGAAGAAAAATCAAACGTAAATGGAAGAAATGACTGCATCCACTTCCATAAATCACTAGCAAAACTGCATGTGAGAAAAAGATGATCAGTTGTTTCATACTCTTTACCACATAAGGCACACATTGAAACAACTACACAACCCCGAGATCGAAGCCTATCATCAGTAGGCATCTTGCCATGAGCAATGCGCCATAAAATAAAACTTCTAGAAGGCGGAACAGAGTTAATCCATAACAACTTTGTCCAATGGAGACTTTGTCCCGGAGTGGAAAAATGATTAAAAGCAGCTTTAAAGGATAGCAGCCCATCCGAAGAAGAACGCCAGACAAGTTGATCAATTTCTTGACTATCATGCAAAGGAGCTGGAATAATAGAGATCGCTGCATGCAGCTGTGGGAGACGTTGCAGCAATGATTCAGGCACATGCCAATGATGATTCAGCACAAAGCAGCTGACTAAAGACTTTAAAAATCTTCTCTGCATCTCTGGAATATTTAAAACATCAGCCAAAGAAGAGTCAAGGCACCAAATATCTAGCCAGAAGTTGACACGATCACCTCTGTTTACAACCCAGCCAGTATTTTCCAAAATCATATTCCACTTACTTTTCATAGAAGTCCAAACAGAGGATGACTTAAAGCTCAATAAAGGTTTGTAGTGTTTTAAAAATCTAGCTCTCATGAAAACCGCCCAGTTTGAATCTGAATGAACAAAATCCCACATAAGTTTTAACATACTTGCCTCATTCAACTTGACAATGGATTTCAATCCAACGCCGCCTTCCACCAAAGGCTTGCAAACTTTACTCCAAGCAACAGTGACCGATTTTCGAGTATTTATATCGCCAGACCATAAGAAATTCCTCAGCCAACTCTCAATAGTCTTAATTAAAGACACAGGCCATGAGTAGACATAAAAAGTATATAACAACATACATGTAATGACTGAATTGATCAATTGAGCTCTACCCATAATAGATAAGAGCTTTCCCTTCCAAGAAACAAGTTTGGCTTTAATTTTATCCGCTATGGGCTGCAGAAAATGAGTCCTTGGTTTACCTATAAAAATAGGGACACCAAGGTAAGTAAAAGGCAAAGAACCAGCTCCAAAACCTAAGCATTGCTGAACTCTGGCTATCCTATCATGAGACATAGAACCCGAGAAGAATTTACATTTCTCAGGACTTATATGCTGGCCAGACGCATCCCCATAAAACTTAAACAATAATTTCAAGTTATTTAGATTTTTTAAGGTCCCCCTACAAAAAATCATGATATCATCTGCATATAAAGCATGTGTTGGAGCAGAGCATCCTCTTGGACTGGCCATAGGCAATAAGTATTTATTATCCACCAAATACATTATCCCCCTGCTCAAGACATCCTCAGCTATACAAAAAAGAAGAGGAGACAGGGGGTCACCCTGTCGCAACCCCCTCTTGCAAGCAATGTAACCAACCGAGGCCCCATTGACTCCAAAAGAAAGCCGAGCAGATTGCAGAATAATCATAATCCAGTTGCAAAAAATTTCACTGAAACCAAAAGCCAGAAGGACCTCCAAAAGGAAATTCCAATCCAGAGTATCAAATGCCTTTCTGATGTCAAACTTTATAGCCAAATTACCACCAAAAACTAGTGTATTCAGCATATTAATAGCCTCGGATGTAATACAAACACAATCTGAAATTTGCCTACCTTTAATGAAACCCCTCTGATGACTGGATATAATTTTGGGAGCAATGTTAGCTAATCTGTCTGCCAACACCTTAGTAATAATTTTAAATTGAAAATTTGCCAAAGCAATGGGACGAAAATTCTCAATCTTATCAGCACCAGGAAATTTAGGAATAAGAGCTATCAAGTTAGAATTAAGGCCTGGCAGAATCCAACTTTGCAAGAAGAATTGCAAAACAGAATTAAAAACGTCAGTACCTATAATGTCCCAAAAAGCATGATAAAAACAACCACCGAACCCATCTGGACCAGGGGCGCTCGAACTACTCAAAGCAAAAACTGCAGACTTCACTTCATCAAAAGTTGGAATATTGGTAAGCATAGAATTATCCTCTGCAGAGACTAAAGATGGAATGACTGTTTTGACTAAATCATTTGGCAAGCATGAGTTTTCCGAAGCATATAAGGAAGTAAAATACTGCAGTACATGCTGTTTAATGGCATCCGGAGAGTCCAGAATACTCTCTCCATCTCTAAGAGTGGTCATACTAAAATTCATTTAAATATAATTAGATAATATATTTATTACAAAATAATTTTTTGATTATATGCTTAATAATTTTATATACGAAAATTTTGTTGATTAATATTTATATGTTATAGTTAAATTTTTATATAAAAATATAATAAATATATTAAAATTAATTTATTAAATTTTTTTATTGCAAAATAGTTTTAAATTACTTTATCAATAGTATCATAGATTATTTTTTTAATTTTTTTAATGATAGAGACCATATGTATAATTAATAAGCACGTCACTAAAAAATATTTCTATATTTGTGGTAATTGTCATAATTGCTAAGTATAATCTAAACAGAAATGTTGTAACTTTTCGGACATAGAAATAAATAAGCTAAATAATTAAGGTGAGTTATATAAAAAATGTTATGCTAATTTAGAAATTAAATATTATTAATCAAATTATTAATAGAAATGTTTGATCTAATTTATAATTTATCTGATCTACTATATAAATATACCATGATTGACTTAAATCTAAAATATAACTATCTAGAAATGAAACTAAAATAATTTTATACTATATTATTATTTTATTTAAAATATATAACTTTACTCTTTACCATGCCATGTATAAAATGGGTGCAAAGTTTTGCAAAGATTCTCCACTCTTCTCTATTTACTAATCATTATCCAAGTTCTATATGTGATCCCAATCACTCATTCTTTAATCTACCGCACGGAAATGCCATGTCCTTCTCCTTGGACCCGATTATGAAGCAGTGCTAAACCATTTCCAAAGTGCATTATTTTTCAACCGTGATGTTTGTTGTGTTAGGAGAGTTGTAGAGAACTGAACGAGGGTGGCCAAGGAGAGGTGGTAAAAGCCAATGTTTTAAAACAGGTTATTAAGCTTCATATGCATCCCCAATGTTCCACCTTGCAGCTAAGTTCATAAATGGTATTTTATTATTATTATTATTAGACTAAAATGCAATTTTGGTCCCTCTATTTTAACAAATGAATCAATACTTGGGAGTTGCTAGATTTAGGCTTGTTGAATCCTGAACCTAGGACATTCAATTTGCAAATGGAATGTTGTTTATGTTTTTATTTTTTATTTTTTATTTAATTAAAACACTATTATGTAAGATGGCAAAATAAAGGAATGTGATTGGATGTCTATGTAAAGTTACTTTTACACTGACAATGTATGGACATTATTCTCATATATATATATATATATATGAGGAGTGATTCACTTACTCCAAGAGTAAGTTTAAGTGAGTTACTCCACATCCTCACCATTCATTTTCTTGAAATCTAATGGTTGTAATGAGTGATTAATCTTAACCATTAGATTTCAAGAAAATGAATGGTGAGGATGAAGAGTAAGTCTCTTATATTTACTCTTGGAGTAAGTGGATCCCTCCTCATATATATATATAGAGGGATAGGATCCGTTTACACCAGGTGTAAGTCTTTAGACTTACACCTAATCTAAACCGTTGATACAAATTAATCTAATGGTTTATATTATTTAAAAAAAAAGCATTGGCAAAGTAGTCACGTGCTTTGATTTCTCTTTCTCTTTTTATATGGGAGGGGGATTCGGTGATCTAGTTAACCGAATACCCTCCATAACAGATAAGTATTTGGCAACCAATTAACCGAATACTCCCAAACCAGATAGGTATTCAACAACCAGTTAGCCAAATACGTCCGCACTATAAGCCTTAAGCTTGGGGAATAACTGAAGACCCTCCATGCTAAAGAAGTATTCGGCATCATGAAGGCCGGATACCGTGGGTAGCATTCAGATAAGGTAAGATCTGCTAGAAGGATATTACTGAGATAACTAAAGATTAAAAGGTAATTAAGCAACCTTGATTAACAATAACAAATCATCAGCATAATCAAGGCCTATAAAAGTCCAATGGCCCAGTAAGGTTAGTATAAAAAGGAGTACGATTCTTGAAGTACGGTAACTTTTGACCCTCATTTATTATCTTTCATTAAATGCTCTGAGCTGAAAGATAACTTGAGCGTTGGAGAGCTTTTTTCAGGTACCCACCCTTCGTCCTTATAGAAGGATTCAGACATTAGCAGGAGGTATTGAATCAAAGATATCAACCGGAGATTGCCTTGCTACCCTCAGACAGGAACATTTTGGCGCCCACCGTGGGGGCCTGGTAAAACTTATCCCACAACCCCTCAAGGAATGGTTACTACTCGGAGTCACGCACACATGGATATACCGGGATCATCAGCACCAGGCATGCAACAAGGCGTCGAATGATGGCATCGAGTTAATGAAAACGTAGCGCAAGTGGAAGATCAAACAGGTTTGTCTTCGGAGTTAAGATAGTTGAGAGCTGATATATCAGCAATACAAAAGCAGAACGCTCATGAGATATCGACCCTCCATAAGGAAAACGTTGAGTTGAAGAGTTTGAATTGGTCTGGGAAGCTCAAAGACCAAACACCTGGTCGACAACATGAAGGTGAGTTAACGACCAATCTCAGCATCCAGGGGGCAACACATTGGCTCTCAACTTTCACCACTGACACTCAGTCGCACCCTTGCAGACATCCCTTTGTTTCCGGAATTATGGAAACCCCTCTCCCCCAAGTTGGAAAAGCCTCAGCTTGGACCGATATGACGGTAGCACTAAAGATGCTATCCTGTGTAGGGTATTCCCCACATCCCTAAAGGGGCAAGCCCTTAATTGGTTTATTCAGCTTCCACCTAATTCCATTGACAACTTTGAAACACTTGTGGCTAGATTTGACACCCAGTTCGCAACAAGTAGACCCCATCACTTGACTTCAGTAGCGTTGGTGAACATTCGGTAAGAAAAAAGAATCGCTTCGGACTTTCATGGAAAGGTTCAGCAAGGTTGCCTTAAACATCTGTAACTTGGACCCAGCGATTGCAATACATCACCTGGTGACGGCTCTTCGACCGGTAGCTTTCGTCAATAGTCTTTGTAAGAAACCTGCACTCGACATGGATGGCCTTCGACGAAGAACAGCAAAGTACATGCAGATGGAGGAGTTGGTCGAGTACAAAAACCAAGTCCGAGCAGAAGCCAGTACAGGAAAGAAAGAACATGAAAAAGATAATCAGGGGAAGGGAAAAGAGAAGTTTCACAAGGATCGAGAATATTGTGGCCCCCGATACACAACCTATACTCCGCTCAACGCTAGCCGCTCTCGAAAACTCGAGCAAGCTCTTGCAACCGAGGTATTGGTTGTGCCGAAAAGAGCAAACACCCCTCCTAAAGCCGACTATAGCAAGCAATGCCGATACCATCGCAATATAGGCCATTCCACCGAGGAGTGTGCGTCACTCAAAGACAAGATTGAGGACCTCATCATGATGGGACACCTCAAAGACTTCGTTTACAATCCTAGAACCGAAAGGTCTCAGTACTCGAGGTATAAAGATGACGATAGAACTTATAGGAGAAACAGTAACTATGATCGAGAATGTGACAGAAAGGTGGAAAGGCAAAGAGGTAGGTCTCGGGAGCGACAAGAAGTTAAACCTCGTGATAGTGGCAATTAGCAAGTTGAAAATGCCACCTATCACCTTCACAGACACAGACTTCCAGGGATCCGACCCAGTACAAGATGATCCAATGGTCATCAGCTTGGACATAGCAGATTGCATAGTCCACAAAATTCTAGTGGATCAAGGAAGCTCTGCAGACATTCTGTATTAGAACACCTTCAAGCAATTAGACATATCGGAGGGGAAGCTTATGCCCTATGACGAGCCCCTTGTTTGATTCTCAAGGGAGAGGGTCAACACCAGGGGATGTATTGATTTGAATATAGTGTTCGGGTACGGAGAAAAGGAGTGGAGAACTATCAAAGTTAGGTACATCGTGGTACATGCTAACACCTCCTATAACATACTACTCGGGCGACCGTCTTTGAATGCTCTAGGAGCCATAATTTCCACCGCACATCTTGCCATGAAGTTCCCTTCTAGCCGAGGCATAGTAATTACGGTTCACGCTGACCAAAAAGTGCTACCTAGCTAGCCTCAAGGTCACTCAGTTGAAGGAAGACGAGTACAAGTCAGTAAACACGGTTTTGGCAGCTGAATCGATGGCCCAACCTTGGATCTCGATCCTAGGATCGACAAAGACAAATGGGCCAAACCAAACGAAGAAATCTGTGCATTCTAAATTGGTGAAACAAAAAGCCAAGTCACGTACCTCGGCAGCAATTTAATGGAAAATGATCGACTTCAAATCCAAAGCGTAATCGGACAAAATACCGACTTGTTTGCTTGGAAAGCCTCGGACATGTCGGGCATCGACCCAAATTTCCACTGTCATAAGTTGGCAATATGGTAAGAGGCTAGGCCGATCACCAGAAAAAGAGAAAGATGGGGGATGAAAGGCAAAAGGCGGTGGCAGAAGAAGTAGCAAAATTGATAGCAGCTAATTTCATCCGAGAAGTCAGGTATACCACTTGGTTAGCCAATGTGGTAATGGTGAAAAAATCGAACGGTAAATGGTGAATGTGTACATACTACACAGATTTGAACAAGACATGTTCAAAGGACGCATACCCTCTACCAGACATTGATCGGGTAGTGGATGGAGTGACCGGACACACTTTCCTATGTTTTTTGGATGCATATTCGGGTTACAATCAAATTCGAATGTACCTTCAGGATGGGGACAAGACTTCTTTCATTACCAAGTCAGCAAACTATTGTTATAAGATCATGCCTTTCAGACTGAAAAATGCCGGGGCAACCTATCTAAGGCTAATGGACAAAGTTTTCTAGAAACAATTAGGGAGAAACCTGGAAGTATATGTAGACGAAATGGTAGTTAAATCTTTCAGTGCCAGCAAGCACAAAAGGGACCTAGAAGAGATCTTTGCTGAGCTCAGAAAGCACAACATGCGCCTAAATCCAGAAAAGTGTGTCTTCAGCATTCAAGGAGGAAAATTCTTGGGCTTTATGTTGACATGTCAAGGAATAGAGGCGAACCCGGATAAATGCCAGGCTGCCATCGCCATGAGAAGTCCGAAGAATCCAAAAGAAGTGCAAAGACTAACTGGGAGAATCGCTTCACTAGCATGATTCTTACCTAGGATTGCCGAAAAGGCGAAACCCATCATGAAATTGTTGAAAGCATCCAAAAATTTTGTGTGGGACAAACATTGTGAATAAGCCTTTCAAGATTTGAAACAAACACTCTCTGCTCCACTGGTGCTTAGGAAACCAGACCATCAAAAGGAGTTAACCTTGTACATCTCGGTCTCACAGGAAGCCATAAGTGCAGTGTTAGCATAGGAACATGAAGAAGGTCAACCACCTATATACTTCATAAGCCGGGTACTACAAGAAGCCGAGACGAGGTATCAGACGATAGAAAAAGTGGCACTGGCACTGGCACTAGTAAGAGCTACAAGGCGCTTAAGACAATATTTTCAGAGCCACCGAATAGTCATCAGGACCAATTGCTTGATAGAAAAAATATTAAAAAAATCCAGAACTGGACGGGTGGATGATGGCCTGGTCAATAGAACTCTCGGAGTTTGACATAAGTTATGAGCCGAGGGGACCCATCAAGGCACAATGCCTGGCAGATTTCATTAGTGAGCTACACCATGCCGGGGGCTTCGAAGACAAGTGGTGGATTGTACACGTTGACGGATCGTCCAATCGACGGGGGAGAAGGGCAGGCATCATCCCGGAAGGACCAAACCAAATACGACTGGAGCAGTCTTTATGGTTTAGTTTCAAAGCATCTAATAATCAGGCTGAATATGAAGCATTATTAGCTGGACTCAGGTTAGCCAAGGAGATGGGAACTCGAAAGGTAGAATGTTGGAGCGATTCCCAAATTGTGGCCGAACAGATTAATGGTGTTTTCCAAGTCAAAGACCCACAACTGTTGAAATACTATCATGTTTTCATACGACTGAAAGAAGAATTCAATGAGGTCCAAGTAAAGCACCTAGTCCGAGAACACAATGATAGGGTCGATCAACTTGCTAAGCTGGCTAGCACTCAGAAACTTGGGAAGCTTAGAACTTTCATTTAAGAAGTGTTACCCGATCCGAGTGTGACCACCGAAGAGTGCATGCAGGTCTTGACGCCCAAAGACCCTTGGATGCATGAGATCTAATAGTATTTGTTGCAGGGTACTTTTCTGGAGGATAAAGAGAAAGAAAAGAGGTTACACATCAGTGCCGCGAGGTACGTTCTGGTGGCCGAAGAGTTATACAGGATGGGGTATTCCACCCCTTTGCTTAAATGTCTAGACAAGGATCAAGCCGAGTATGTCACAAGAGAGCTGCATGAGGGAATTTGTGGCATGCATTCGGGTGGACGCATGATGGCCACTCGCGTACTAAGAGCAGGGTATTACTGGTCGACCCTCAAATCTGACTGTGCCGAATATGTCAAAAGATGCACCCAATGTCAAAAGCATGGTAACCTTATTCATTAACCCGCCAACGAGCTACACGCCATTTCGTCACCATGGCCTTTTACAGTATGGGGGGTTGATATCCTGGGACCTTTCCCCATAGCTAAGGGGCAGTGTAAATTTTTTATAATGGTTGTTGATTACTTTATAAAGTAGATAGAGGTCGAACCCCTGGCAACCATTTCAGCCTAAAATATGCAAAGTTTCTATGGAAAAACATAATCACATGTTTCAGCATTCCGCATGTGATCATCACTGACAACGGGCTGCAGTTTACAGATAAAAAGCTAAATACCTTTCTAGAGGAACTAGGAGTAAAACATAGGGTGACCTCATTCGAACACCCGCAAATGAATGGACAAGTAGAATCGGCCAATAAAGTCATTTTTTCAGAGCTGAAGAAGAGGCTGAGTATAGCTAAGGGTGCTTGGGCCGAAGAGATACCTGGAGTTTTGTGGGCATATAGGTGCACCCCATAATCAACAATCAAATAAACACTCTTCAGAATGGTATATGGAACCGAAGCTATGATTCCGGAAGAGGTAGCGGAACCTACCTTCCGAAGACAAAACTTCAAAGCATCCCAAAACGAAAACTCCATGAGGGTTGAGCTTCTGATCGAAGAAGTGCGCAATCGACCACGCCTAACCGCCGAAGCATGTAGACAGAGGATGACCAAGAGGTTCAACTCAAAATTGAGGCCAAGAGAATGCAAAGAAGGAGACCTAGTCCTAAGAGTTCATGGCAATGCATGAAGAAATGCCCGGGAAGGGAAATTAGCAGTTAATTGGGATGGCCTATTCATAATTTGGCAAAACCTCAACAATGGGGCATACAAGTTAGAAGAGCTTTCAGGAAAGGTGGTGCTGAGAACATGGAATTCGACCCACCTTAAATATTATTTCAATTGATTATGTAATTGGGTGATGTACTCTTTTTCCTTACTTGGCTTTTTATCCCTATAAGAACGTGAAAGGGTTTTTACCGAGAAGGTTTTAACTAGGCACACCTTTTTAACTGAATTAATGAAACGCATTGTTTGACATGTCTATGATTATTTATTTTTCTACAATCATTATTTCTTCATAAATGGTTTCCCTTCTGAGTACTCCTACTCGGCTAAGGATGCACCATTCAGAATTTCTTCACAAATGGTTTCCCTCCCGAATACTCCTACTAGGCTAAGGATGCACAATTCTAAATTTCTTCACAAATGGTTTCCCTCCCGAGTACTCCTACTCTGCTAAGGATGCACCATTTGGATTTTTCAACAACTATTCCCGAACTACCAAATGTGTTGGTTCTCTTCAGAAATATCCATACTCAATGAAAGGAACACATTGGCTAAAATGCGCATTTGAGCCGAATACACACAAGCAAGACTTGGTTAAATATTAATCTCTTAGGGTTATATGCAATATTGCTTAATGATACCCTCGATGTCGTATTTACACTACTTATAATTTTATAGTGTGTGCATAGATTTCACAAAGGGATCGGCTATCAACTAAGTCAACAATATTATTCTAAGTATAGATTGAGAAAAGAGATGCCGAAGAATGAAGCCTGAATTCATTAATCATAATGGAGAATTACAAAATAACTTTCCAAAATAAAAAAAGACACTAACTGCCTAACATACATTAAGATCATTCAGTCGGATCCTCCTAATTCATAACATCATCGATATTCTCCTCTCGATTACCTTCGTTACCTTCAACATCCCCATGAGTATATTTGATGTCACCATCCCGAATAGACTGTTGGAAAGCGTTCTCAAGAACCGCATCCTCAGGAATGTCATCGAGGGATAGTATGCGGCCTTTATAAACATCCTTATCCATGTCAAAAATCGAACGGTTGGGGATGTCAAAGTAGTATAGCATTTGCCGAATGGCGTGTTGGAATCCAGCTTCATGTTCGGCAAAAATTTTGTCTTGTGCTGAAGATGTAATATGCTCCTTGGTGGCACGCTCAGCATCTATTTCCTTTTCCGCCTGTGCTAGCAACATCTTCAAACACTCAATCTTGTTAGCTTGAAGCTTAGCATCCTTCTCGGCCATTATAACCTTGGTATCCAAATCCTTTAGATTAGCCGAAAGGTGCTTTACTTTGTCCTTTAGATGAGCGTGATCATCAGCAAGGGCAATGTTTGCTTCTAAAGCTTGTTGGTTGGATGCTTGTGCTTCTTTTAAACTCTTCTTCAACTTCTCGGTCTCGGCCTCTTTCAACAGATTCATGAACATATGGTGAGCGATGGTCGAAGCTCTTGCTTGAAAATCATAATAAGCCGACCAGTTAGAAGCAGCATCGGCCTTGTTCAAAATATTTTTTCCAGTCTCTGAAACGTCACTGGAGCTGATAATCTTTTTCGGCCAGAAATCTTTGGCGAACAACCCCTCGGCAGTCATGGCAGGGATAGAAGCCAAAGACCCCGAGGATGAGAAATCTAAAGTTTTTTGTTTCAACTTCTTTGCCTTTACCTCCTCGGAAGTCTCATGGCTCTGATGCCTTTTCTTATGATCTTTGTCTCATCTTTTCTTCTCTACAGCCGGAGGGGGCAAAGTATCCTGAGGAGGTGGTAGCCTTGCAATGGGAGGAACAGAAACAGTGCCCGAAGGGTTACCGGCAGCACTGGCCCTGTTCTTCCAAGCATTGCGAAAAGACAAAACATCACCACCTGATTCGGCCATGATACCTGCATTCAACAACATACTTAGTCATTTGCAAGAACTACACATAAAAATGGTAGAAAAGAAAGAATTGGGACCTTACCACACATATCTACTACAACATTTGAAGAATTAAACAAAGCAACAAGCTGTCTGCCCGGAAGCTTTTTGGGAAGTGATTCAAGGAACATAAGGTCCTCGCATTCCTGTTCGGTCATCAAAGACTTCGGAAACTTGTCATAACGCCAAGGGGTCCTCTTCTAGTATAGAGGAAATAGAGCCTTCCCATTACTATCATAAAAATGGTTGGCACCTATATTCGGCTTAATGACAACCTTGAAGAAGCCGGTTTTAAAAATAATATAGAAATATATTTACAGAAGGTTCAATAAAGTTAAAAATACAAAGGGCTTGGAAAGCCTGAATGGCCGCCCACCCATTCGGATGCAATTGAGAGGACGCGACGTTCATAACCCGAAGAAACCCCATGGTAAAGTCGTAAAAAGGGACCGTCATGTGAAGGTCCCGAAAGACACAGTCATACATATAAAAGAAGTCCCTATGGGAGTCCCCCTTCCCTAAGAAAACAAACTCCGGATTGGTTTCTCGCCAACAGCACTGAAGAGCTAGCAGACAATATTCCTCCTCATCTATAGTACAAACAATTACATAATTCAAAAAGTTGGAAACACTACGTTTGTCATCATACCGGGTATAGTAGGATCCGACCTCCCCATCTACCTAGGTATAACCGACAAGTGTTATCGGTTGAAATTCCCTTTTCTTTCCCTGGGTAACCCTCGGCTTACGCTTTGGGACCCGGCTAGGGACAACCTTATTTACCTAAGGAGGGATTACATTTTTGGCTACCTCCACTCGGAAAGGCGGCGAAGACAATGATAATGAAAACAAGGACGAAGACTCCTCAGTAGAATTATCAGACCCCTGGGTGGAAGAAGATGATGATCGAACATTCACAGTTTCCTTTTCTCCGGAAAATCTAATACTAGACAAATCCATGATTAAGAAGAGAAGGATCGACAACTCGTACCTGATTCACGAAGCAGAAAAAATTCATAAAATGGAGTGTCCAACCGAGAGCAGAAGCTTCAATAAGGAAGGATGTAAATAAAAGAAGTGAAGATGACATCTCTCCTATACCCTATTTATAGGGCCCAATGCCCATAAGGTGCGAAAACCCCAACCGTTGATCTAACAGCCCACAAGAATGCAACGCTTCATTTCTCACCCCCAACGGCTTTTTTCGCTATAATGGCTGGGATACAAAAAGACATCATGGAAAATGCTCACCTTGAACAACCCAAACCAATCTAAACATAAGCCTCTTCATGACAACTGTTCGCTCGAGGCTGGGGGGGCATGTATACTGGAGGGGGATTTGGTGATCTAGTTAACCGAATACCCTCTAAAACAGATAAGTATTCAGCAACCAATTAACCAAATACTCCCACAACAGATAAGTATTCAGCAACCAGTTAGCCGAATACATCCACACTATAAGCCTTAAGCTTGGGGAATAACCGAAGACCCTCCACACTAGAGAAGTATTCGGCATCATGAAGGCCGGATACTGCGGGTAGTATTCGGATAAGGTAAGATCTGCTAGTAGGATATTACTGAGATAACTAAAGATTAAAAGGTAATTAAGCAACCTTGATTAACAATAACAAATCATCAACATAATCAAGGCCCATAAAAGTCCAAGGGCCCAGTAAGGTTAGTATAAAAAGGAGCACGATCCTCGAATTACGGTAACTTTTGACCCTTATTTTATTTATTATCTTTCATTAAATGCTCTGAACCGAAAGCTAACTTGAGCGTTGGAGTGCCTTTTGCAGGTACCCACCCTTCGTCCTTACAGAAGGATTCGGACGTTAGCATGAGGTATCAGATCAAAGATATCAACCGAAGATTACCTTATTACCCTCAGACAGGAACACTTTTCTTTTGTTTCCACCAAATTTTCTAGTATGATCAGATTCTTCTTCCCCTCCAGTGGTGAATTGTATTCGTTTTATCGTACTGGGCAAGAGTGACGATGAATTTGATTGAAGGAGGCCACCAATATTATAATGGTTGTACAATTAAATATGTTGCAACTCCATTGGATTTGGCTAGACTAGAATTGCATGGTGAATTAAAAGGTCAAAAATCTGCAGATTAATGAATCAATTGGAATTTGATTGCATTGTAAAATACATTTAATGAACCAAATAATCCATGACCAAGTAAGTTTTCCAAGGTTTATAGGAATAGTATATGAATCAAATGCATTTATAGATTTAGAACACCACCAACACACAATGACTTTGTTCCATCCCACGTCTCCACTGACCATGTAACCTCCGCCAACAACATCAAGTCATGGAATCGTTCATCTACGATGACAAATTTCTCTTAATCTATGTAATTGAAAGGTTCTCAAGCCCTAGCTTTTAGTTCAACAATCAAAGTCCTAAATCCAATTCCTCGTGTTTGGAGGAAGAAACACACTGCGAGTTCTTATTGTACAATCTATACTTCACTATTTGCATTTGAAAATGATAAAATTGTGCTGGTTGGTTTATTTCCCTCTTCGGGGCGGTTTGCATAGAGTATCCAGAGAACAAGGCAAAGCAAGAACACTGGCAGGGAGGTATTGGCCTCGACATATCGCGAATAAGCAAGATAGGGGAAATTGAAAAAATATCACGTGAGTTACTTAAACTTTTTTTTATTATCTAAGTGAAATAATATTAATAGTAAGATTCAATTAAATGAATGGATGAAATTTGGTATAAGTTTAAAGACTTACACCCGATATCAATGGATCTTATCCCACACACACACACACACACACACACACACACACACACACACACACACATATATATATATATATATATATATATATATATATATATATATATATATATCACTGTTTTGCTTTTTATTTTATCATTAACAGTATTTAATTCCTTGTAACAATGTTAATACCATTCTCTTTAACATATTTCTACTGAGACACTTGTATCATTGGTTAAAATTTATTAGAAATTATAAAACTTAATAAATTTAAAGTAAGACCTACAAAGTTGATGTGATTTCTAATAAATTCCAGCTAATATCAAAGAGTATGTTTAAAGGAATACATAGTTACTAAAGGAAAAAAAGAATGGGAGTTCAATTCCTGAACAAAGAAAAAAAAAAGAATGCACTGTTAGCATTTCTCATTCCTTATAATCAACACTGCCCCCAACCTAATACAGCGTAATGGAGAAAATTGGACATTCGAGTCAAAACTAGATGCTGGAGCATTATCTATCACTACGACTGGTGATTTGATGCATCAATACAAACAGATGGTTCTATTGGTTCACAAGCAAGAAAGAAATATAAACTACCAAGAACACAAAGAACTAGAACCAAACAAAGAAATCCAAGAACGCACAACAAACGCAGACCCAAAAGGAAGAGCGTAAAAGATAAATCAAGAATACAACGCAATTATGTGGTTCATCCAATGTGGCCTACAATGGGGATACAATGGAGAACCCCTTGGTTCTGCCCTCACAAGTTCAAGAAGAACTCTTAGCAAATACCCAAGCCTTACACTCTGTTTCTTTCTCCTTTTGCGTACCCAGTGTTTCTGTTATCTCTTCACTCACCCCTATATTGCCCACTCACATATAGTTAGTTAGTTACACTTACTTGCACGCACACTAAATAGAGATCCCATGCCCTCTATTTATAGGCTCCAAGTCACTAGGACTTGTAACAGAAATCATAACAGAAAAACTGCCTTATCAGACGATGCGTACAAACTAATGAAACAGAACTGTTTCATCTGTCTGAGCCATCAAATGGTCTTGAGTCTGTACCAGATGATCCTCATCATATCGAGCACCCATCAAACTGAACATGCATCAGACTGACCAACCATTAGACTGAACATGGATTTGGAGTCATAGATAACAACTCTCCACCTTAACTCAAAATCTGTAAAGAACGATTCCTTCCACTATAGCACTGCTCCTCCACTTCTGAAATTTTGCTTTAAGAGAAATTAATCAAGTCCAAGCAATGCTTGAACTTTGACCTCGGTAGAGACTTTGTAAACACATCAATAGGATTGTCTTCAGATGCAATATTCACAATCCTAACCTCTTCAGATTTAACCATATCTTTAATGAAGTGAAGCCTCACATCAATATGCTTTGTCCTCTCATGGTAAACTTGATGATTTGCAAGGTGTATAGCACTTTGGCTATCACAGTGAATTACCACACACTTTTGTGCAATTCCCAGTTCACCAATCATCCCGTTTAACCATAGAGCTTCCTTCACTCCTTCTGCAAGCGTAATATACTCTGCTTGAGTTGTGGACAAAGCTACCATAGGTTGTAAGTTTTCTTTCCAGCAAATAGCAGTCCCAAACAGTGTGAAAACATACCCAGATAGGGACTTCCTAGTATCCACATTTCCTGCATAGTCTGCAGCAACATACCCCACAATAGCATCTCCACCTTGAGGTGCCTTCTTGTACCTCAAACCAGATCCCAGAGATCCATTCATATACCTCAACACCCACTTTAAAGCTTCCCAATGAACTTGACCCAGATCTGCCATAAACCTGCTTATAATGCTAACAGCATGGGCCAAGTATAGTCTGCTATAGACCATACCATACATAATGCTTCCTACTCCACTAGCATATGGAATAGACTCCATTTTCCTCCTTTCTTCTTCAGAATTAGGAGCTTGAGTAATTGAGAGCTTTGTGTGATGACCCAAAGGTGCGCTTACAGGTTTAGATTGATGCATCCTAAACCTTTCCACTACCTTCTTCAAGTAACCTAGTTGAGATAAGAACAATTCTCTCTTCATCTGATCCCTGATAATATCCATCCCAAGAATCCTCCTTGCAGTACCAAGATCCTTCATCTCAAATTCTGAGCTTAACTTCTCTTTAAGCATACAAATTTCATCCTTGCTTGAGCTAGCTATAAGGATATCATCTACATACAGAAGCAAGAAAAGAACATATTCCTTTTCTCTTCTCAAAATGTAGACACAACCATCATAACTACTCCTTAGAAAACCCATCCTTAGAAGAAAGTCATCAAACTTCTTGTACAACTGACGCGGGCTCTATTTCAAGCCATACAGTGATTTCCTCAAAAGACAAACTTTTATCTGATCCTCTGCAAACCCCTCAAGTTGTTGCATATAGATGGTTTCCTTAAGGTCTCCATGTAAGAAAGATGTCTTGACATCCAATTGTTGCAATTCCAGATCATACTGATTTACAATTGCCATCAAGATCCTTATAGAACAATGTTTTACCACAGGTGAGAAAATTTCATTGTAATCAACCCCCTCTACTTGTGTAAAACCCTTAGCCACAAGCCTTGCCTTGTACCTTGCCTTCTCCACACCTGGAATGCCTTCCTTTTTCTTGAAGACCCACTTGCATCCAACTACCTTCTGGTTTTTAGGTAGATCCACAAGCTTCCAAGTCTGATTATTATCCAAGGACTCAATTTCTTCATTCATAGCTTTTAACCAGTACTGACTTTCATTGCCCTTTGTTGCCTCCCTGAAGTTCCTGATTTTCGAGTCTTGTATTTCTTCAGCCACATTCAGAGCATAGCAAATAAGGTCAACATATCCAAACCTCCGTGTAGGTTTTATCATCCTTTTTTCCCTATCCCTTGCTAGTTGATAGTCAGAGTCTGAACCGCCTCAGTCTATCCTTCCTGGGTCTATTCACTACAAGAATTCTCGCTATTACAGTGGGCTAAAAACCCATTGTAATCTAAAAAATCCCACTGTAAATCAAAATTACCGATAGCTTACAGTGGGCTACTTATCCCTTTATAAAAACCTCGTCGGTAAATTTTATCGACGGCCTCGAAAAGCCCTCGGTAATACAGTGGGCTAAGCCCACTGTAACTCGAGGGTAATATAGTAGGTTCTTTCGTCAATAATTTGACCCTCGATAATATTGAAGGAAAAGTCGTCAGTAATTTGAGTAAAAGTACATATGTAGAAGAATGGATAAACAATTACAGTGGACTAAATCATCTATATTATAGTGGATAAAACCCACGGTAAGAAGCCCACTATAATACAGCGGGTTTAGCCCTCGGTAATTATCTATTTTTTATAAAAAAAAAAATTAAAGACTACAAAAATAAGTAAAGAATTGATAAGTAAAGATTACAAACTTAACAAGAATTGGTATTTACAATCAATCATCACATAGAGAAAGACAAATTAAAGCTATAATTACAAAAGTAATGATGGTCAGCCTATCATTGACTCACATATGCATCGAAAGCTACAAATACATAGAAAACAACATTTGAGACCTAAAGAATCCTAATCAAAGCCTCAAACATTTTGCTTTCAGCCTGAGACAAATGTGAGCTGAAAGTAATTGCTACCATCCCACTAAAGCTTGTGATAAGAGGACGAAGCAACAATTTTGCCTGAAACAAAATCAAACATCAGTAAAAAAAATGTCATGATTGTGCAAATTTCATGATCTTGAATTAATATTTTTTTTTATAATTGATTGAGTTAACAAATAGTCGATGGAAGTTGATTATATTTTCATGCTAGGAGTTTAATGTACAGCAAATAAACCTAACAAAAAGAGAGAGAAAAAATCCAGTAGTGAACATAAGGAAAGAAGATACTAGTAATTATAGTTTACTTTTTCGTAAAAAAGCTATAATTTACTTCAGAATTTTTTTTTTCCTGCAGGATTTTAAGAGAGTTGTGAAGTTAGAAAGTGTGGGTTTAACAACTATTAATTTAATTTTAAAGTGATCTAAAGTTTATGTGATACTTTAAAACTGTACACGTCAGTTAATGCTATAGACACCAATAGTGCCGAGTGGACAAATAGAAAATATCAAAGGGAAAGATCAAGATTACTGCAGCAAAAAAAGTAGAGAAGCACATGCAGCAATTATAATTACCAAAATCAACACATAGCTATTTCTAGGAATACTTGCAGTTTTACTAACCTGGAATATATATATATATATATATATATATATATATATATATATATATATATATATATAAACTCATGCTTAGAAAGAAAAATAGAGTCAAACCTTATAAAGTCCATGCCATTCACATTAGTGTAAAATTGCTCCACGTTACCATTTGCTTTGAAGTTTCAATTTATCAAAAATCTAGTCACACAAGCAATTAATAAGGCAATCTGAACATAACAGAAGACATAATTATAATTATAATTTACAAAAGCAGGATTTGCTTATAGAATAGGTCTTACTAGTGTGGCTTCTTTAACAAATGGATGCAACAGATGTTGAGCAGCGGTGGATTCCCTTACAAACAATTAGACAAGAGGAAAATAAGGTTACCAACAAAGTAATAGTAAAGTTGAATAAGCTTTCAAGTTTCATTTTTCTTTTTGGTTGTGAATTGGAAATTAGAATATATGAAAATATCTTATTATTTCTACGAGATAACTCTCTCACACAGCCTTAGCTGATATTCAGTCAGTTCAGACAGTTATAACTATCTTAGTTAGATAGACAGCTCTATCATTTAGCTTCCAACTTGCACAGTTAGTTAGGTCTATGAACTGATGTGTATATGTATTGATTGTATCAAAGGCAAATGACAGTAATCATTTTTCTGACATCACTAAAGATTTGTTTTCATTCTTTGAACTCTAATATTTGTAAAAGTATCAGTTGTAAATAGGAACTAATTTAGGATAGAATATCCCTGTATATATCTCTATCAATCACTCAATTCAGTTGTTAATCTCATCACAAAAGTCATATAACTTCTTCAGCAGTTTAAAGACAAACTTGCTCAACTTACCTGTCATAATGCAGCAGCAACAAAGTCATTCACTCGATCTTGGACATTGTAATCAAATAATTCAGCAAGTATGCAAAATATAGCAGAGCAGAGAACAAAAATAGTTAACATGTGATAGCAAAATTAACAAGTTCTTATAATATTACTTGAACTATTGGTGAGTCATCATTAACTTCAAAGTAAAATCCTGAAGGTGGCTCATAATTTTCAGGGAATGCTCCAGCAAAGATCTAGAAGAACACAAAGGCAACAAGGATACACAACATAATTAAAAGAAACCTTTAGTTTAAGAGACACCAACATGAAAAAAAAAAAAGTCAACCACACAAATATTTAAAGAGAAAAAAACATTTCTTATTTTTTGCAGCTGGACAAGAGAGGTTTGGAATAGTAATAAGTTCTTATTACAAAGGCACTCATGGAATCATTCTTAGTATTCTATCTATCAATCTATCTATCTATCTATCTATCTATCTATATGAAAAATGAATTTATTTAGTTTTGTATATACTAATAATTATGACATTTAAATATGTAATTTCATATGGAGGCTATTTTTACAATCTATTGCACACATTTGTGCAGTAGATGGCTTTTCTCTTCTTTTTAACTTTATATTTAGCAATTTAGATGAAACTGAGCTCTTTGTTTACGAGTCAAACTATACGAATCTTACCCTTCTTCTATGGTTGCCCAAATTCTTGGTCTCCTATCAATAGATTTACATAGATCCTATGTCGGGTCATTCAATTTGATACATTCTTTGTATCCACGGATATTTCCCATTTTTCTATACTAACATTTGAACAAAAATTAAACTAACCACCTGATTAACAGCAGCAGGATACAGGTTCGTCAACAGAGGGTGCTTCGCCGGAGGTAGCAATCAGGGGCGGAGCAGCTTCCCGTCGCACAGGGGTGAGTAGCTTCTCGTCGACGCCGGTGCAGTTTGACATTGGAGATGCTTCCCCTCGCGTTGTGTGTGGCGATTCCAGGGTCAGTGTGTGCGGCGGTGACTTAGGGTCGTATGTGTTTGCAAGGGTTCTGATGGGTTAAGTGTGATGGAGGTGACTGAGTGAGGCTGTGAGGGAGTGATATGATTTTAGGTTTTAGGTTTTTTAATTACAGTGGGTTTTTCCCACTGTAATCTTCATTACCCATTATAGTGGGCTACACCCACTGCAACCTTTATTTTAATTACAGTGGGCTAAGCCCACTAAAATTAAGAATAAGTGGGTTCCTCAATTTTTATGTATTAAAAATAAATTAGAGTGGGTTTAACCCACTATAACCTTTATTTTCATTACAATGGGCTTAACCCACTGTAATTACCACCGTATTACTGTCTGAAAAGTCGTCAGTAATCACTTTGGCCAACAAAAAAAATAATTAATAACTCGTAATTGATAAATAAAGACGGTAAAGCACACTGTAATTTTTTGACGGCTAGACCCACTCTACTCCATCGTTATTATAGGCAGAAAAGCCGTCTATAATTTATCGACAGACAAATACACTATAATTTGTCTGTATTACCAACAAACTCGAAGCCCACTGTAAAAAACCACTGTAATAGCAAAATTTCTTGTAGTATAATTACCGACAGTCAAGCCGTCTGTAATTACAGTGGGTTTAACCCACTCTACTTATTTTTTTTATTTTAGATACGGTAAAGCCCACTGTAAATTATTCACGGAAAAATCCACTGTAATCCCTCGATATTACAGGCCAAAAAGTCGTCTATAATTTACTTGCAAACAAACCCACTATAATTCGTCTGTATTACGGACGATTTCGTGGCCCATTATAACAAACCCACTGTAATAGCGAAAATTCTTGTAGTAATTGCTGGTAGTTGACTTGCTTCATCTGATGTTTCCCCTGATCTCATCATATGATCATTCTTGAGATCATTAGTAGGAGACTCCACCTCAAACTGAGCTTTCTCCTTACTTTCTTCCAGGTGTTTGCATATCATCCCTTTTCTGGTCTCATCAAATGTGACATCCCTGCTTATGAAGCATCTTGATTCTCCAGGCTCTAACTTCCACAACTTATACCCCTTGACTCCATCCACATACCTAATAATATACACTTCACAGCCCGAGCTTCTAGCTTATCTTACTTGACATGTGCAAATGCCAAAGCACCAAACACCCTTAGATTAGAGTGGTCTACTGGTTTCCCACTCCACACTTCCATTGGTGTTTTAAAGTCCAAAGTAGACGATGGACATATGTTTATCAGATACACATCAGTATATGCAACTTCACCCCAGAAGTTCTTAGGCATACCTATTCCTAAGAGCATGCATCTCACTCTTTCCAAAATGGTCCTGTTAATTCTCTCAGCTAGGCCATTTTGTTAAGGAGTCCCTACAACAGTCTTATGCCTCTTGATTCCATGTTTCCTACAAAACTCATTAAACTGTTCTGAAACAAATTATAGCCCATTGTTAGTCCTTAAGATTTTCAATTTGGTCCCAAGTTGATTTTCTACAAGAGTATGCCACTCTTTGAACCTCTGAAACGTTTCAGACTTATTCTTCAAGATATAAATCCACACTCTTCTAGAGAAATCATCAATAATGGTGAGAAAATAGGAACCCCCTCCATGAGTAATCACCCTTGAAGAACCCCATAGGTCTGAATGAACATACTCAAAGGGCCTACTAGAGACATGCATGCCAGTCCCAAATTTAACTCTATGAGACTTACTCAGTATTCAATGATCACAAAATTCTAGTTTATCCAATTTATCACCATTCAACAGATTTTGTTTTTCCAATTCAACCAAACCTTTTTCACTAACATGTCCTAGTCTCAGATGCCACAACTTAGTCTTATCCTGTAACGTCTGACTAGCTACAGATGCATGAGCAATAACAGTTGAGCCATCAAAGAATATACAGACCATTTCTTTTAACTCCCTTAGCCACAGTTAAGGCTCCATTTTAAATCTTAATCAGACTATGTTCTATCTTGGTTGAGTATCCCAAAATATCAAACATGCTTATAGACAAAAGATTTCTTTTAAGCTCAAGAACATACCTCACATCTTGCAACACCATTTCTCATTTATCAAACATTCTGAGTTTGACAGTACCCATGCCTTGCACTTTGCATGATTTGTTGTTCCCAAGGAGCACCACTTCTCCTTCCTTTAACTCTAAGGTATCAAAGAAATCCTTTATAGGACACATGTGGTATGTACATCCTGAATCCATGACCCAATTCCTCTGTGTTTCAAAAGTTGATGCCACCAAGACCCCCTGCACTCTCATAACCGTTTGAAGCAACAACAACATCAGCAGATTCTTGAGCAACCCGAGACCCCTTGCCTCCTTTCTCTGGAAAATCCTTCTTGAAATGACATGTTTTATGACAATTAAAGCATTTAAGCTTTGACTTCCCCTTTGATTTTGATTTTGACTTCTTCCTTTTACTATCTTTCTTTTCACTTCTTCCCATTGAGACATTCAAGCCTACACCATTATCATTTGTCTTTGACTCTTAAAGCTTTTAAAGCTCTTTAATCTGTATTGAAGTCTGAACTTCTTCCAACGTAATGGTCTGATCCTTCCCATATAGAAGGGCATCCTTGAAATGCTTAAAAGACTTAGGTAAAGCGTTAAGAAGAAGCAGGGCCTTGTCCTCATCATCGAGTTTCATGTCAATATTTTCCAAGTCATCAAGAATCCTATTAAAATCTGCAAGCTGCTCTGTTATCGATCTTGATTCTGTCATCTTGAAAGAATACAGATGTTGCTTCAAACAGAGTCTATTCGCTAAGGACTTTGTAATATACAAAGATTCCAGCTTGGCCCACATCGCAGTTGAGGTCTTTTCTTTTGCAACTTCCCACAGTGCCTTATCATCAAGACACAAGATTATGGCACTTCTTGCCTTGTCGATCATGTCGCTCTTCTCCTTTTGCGAAAGGGTGGAAGACATGTGTGTCTCCCCCTTCAAAGCTTATGCGCATCCTTGTTGCACCAAGATGGCTTCCATCTTGATTCTCCATAATCCGAAATCATTATTTCCAGAGAACTTCTCGATATCATACTTGGTACCCATGGTTCAGCTTTTTCTCTTCTTCCTTTCTTTTCTTTCTCCCCACAGACGGCGCCACTTCTTGGTTCACAAGCAAGAAAGAAATAGAAACTACCAAGAACACAAAGAACTACGAACCAAACCAAGAAATCCAAGAACGCACAACAAAAGCAGACCCAAAAGAAAGAATGATAAATCAAGAACACAACGCAATTACGTGGTTCAGTCAATGTGGCCTACCCCCGCGGAAAGAGCCGCTCCACTATGAAACCATAATCATTACAAGATACAATAGATAACCCCTTGGTTCTGCCCTCACAAGTTCAAGAAGAACTCTCAGCAAATACCCAAGCCTTAAACTCTATTTCTCTCTCCCTTTGAGTACCCAGTGTTTCTGTTATCTTTTCACTCACCTTTGTATTGCCCACTCACATACAGTTAGTTAGTTACACTTACTTGCGCGCACACTAAACAGAGATCCCATGCCCTCTATTTATAGGCTCCAAGTCACTAAGACTTGTAACAGAAACCTTAACAGAAAAATTGCCTCATCAGACGATGCGTATCAGGCTAATGAAACAAAACTATTTCATATGTATGAGCCATCAGACGGTCCTGAGTCAATACCAGACGATCCTCATCAGACCGAGCACCCATATTAATATTGAACATGCATCAAACTAAACATGGATTTGGAGTCACAGATAACAAGTTCATTCAACGAGCGCACAAAAAAGAAATTATAAGAAGTTAACCAATTGTTTCCAATTTAGCATTCATATATCTTATGCAACAAACCAATAATATGCAAAAGTGCAGATATGTGAATGAATAATAATTGATTGGTTTGAATAAAATGTTAAAATATCATACACGCTCGATCTCTACCAATTAATAATTCATAGAGATGAACAATTTACCCACATATGTTTAAAATCAATTTTTTAGACAAATTATTATTCTTTTCTTATTTATTATCTTCTCATTTATGTGAATTATTTAAGAGTTTCTTTTACATGGGTTAATTTAAATTTTATCTTATACGTTGATATCTATAAGTAAATATTTTAATATAGAAATTATATTATATATTTTTTTATCATTAGAAATTATATTATATATAAAATAAAACTCAATGGGATAGATATTTTTTTATGACATCAAGTAGGGAAATTTATGAAAATGTAGGCTTGATGTATGATTTATTATAAAATTTGGTAGTATTTTACAAATTTGGACAAAAAGCTTTTCAATCAAGTATTTAAGTTGGTTTCACACTTTAGAGAGCAGTTTTTTTTTTATTACAATTACAATATTATATATTTTAATTTTTTAAATTAATGAAAAATTGAATTTTAAAATTTATTTTTTCTTACCATTAGTAATCCTTATGTAACTTTAAGAATTTAATCCCTCAAAGTTTTATAACTATACTTACAAACTAAGATATATAAATGTTACCCTTGCAACACGTTAGTTATATATAAATTGAAGAAATTTAAATATTGATTTTAAACGATAAAATGTTTTAAAACTTTTATAATATTGTTCAATTTTAAAAAAAAAATATATATATATATAATCATTTATATAAAATATCAAATTATATGAAGAAGTGTTTAATACACCGTATACATCGTCTTAACTAGAGCCAACTGTCTTACACCAAATGGTTATAATGTCTGATTTAAAATTGTGCTCTTTTGATATCGTTTCTATATAAGCTGGAAAATTGGTCTGTAGGTTACCTTAGAATTACGACTGAAGGGTTTGAAGTGAAGAGAAGCTTCTAGTGGAATCTCAAAGCGTTCAAGGTACTTAGGACTCTTTTTATGATTTATTTTCTTTTAGTCGTGCTGTGTTTTGAAGATTACGGAACTAGCTGAGTGGCTTTTTCATTCTGTTTCTTCTATTATATATTACTCATAAGCTTTTCTACTACTATAGTTCATTTTTGCTTCTACAAGATAGTTATTTTATAATGTGTTTGAATAGGTTGAAATGGAATTTAGAAGGGGAATAAAAACTCACACAACCACAAGGTTCCACGACAACAACTTTCCTGTAGGGGTGTTCATGAACCGATCAAATTCAATCAAAACCAAAAAAATCGAAAACCGAGTAAACCAAAAATCGAATGGATCAAAAATTGAAAAAACCGAAATTTTTTATTGCCCAAACCGAAGTTATATTTATGATACTACTCATGTTTATATTTTTATTTCTTATATATTTATAAAATTACCACATAACTTTATATTTATTAGTGAAACATCTATTTAATTGAAGATATTTTTTTAGTAACTACTCCCTCTGTATTGAAATATAAGCAACAAAAATTGTATGTGTGTTGGACTAAAATATAAGCAAATTTTAACTAACTCTCTCCTATTTAATGATACCATCTCCAAAATACCCTTCATTTAATTAGAGTTTTGTTTCCAACAACCTTTTCTTTCTTTGTACTATGCAATTAAATGCAAGGAGTACTTTAGGAAGTGTGCTACTCCCTCCATTCCTAAACTCTTGATGTTTTAGCTTCTTGTTTTTGTTCCTAAACTCTTGATGTTTTACCCATTCCAATGCTTATTAATTATTTTCTTCCACATATAACCCCATTTAACATGACCTAAATTTTCACAACTTCTTCCATCATAAATATTAAATGAGGGTATTTTAGACTAAATGCATTGTTTGTGAGTAGTATTAAATGTTTCTTAAGCTGTGTGTATTAACCTTAAACATCAAAAGTTTAGGAATGGAGGGAGTAATTTTTTTATTGACACTGTCAAAATTAAATGATGCTAACTAATTTTCTTAAGGGGTGTGAATCAATTTTTTTTCCTTATATTTCAGTCCAGATGGAGTATTTGATTAAAGGTACATAAGTATAATTATTAAGTTATATAAATTTACTTTTAATAGTATATATTTGAAGAGTTATACTATTATTAGTTGTTTATTGACTTATAAAGATGATATTTAATATTTTAAATTATCTTTTATTATGTTTATTATATATATTATCATTTATTTAATATTTTCTCCAAAGAAAAACATAAACAAGACTAAAACCGAAAACCGATCCAATCCAAACCTATTTAAATTGGATCGGATTTAAATTTTTTATCAAACCGATTAGATGATTAATTAAGAAAATTGAAGTGATTGAATCAGATGATTTTTCTCTTCAAAATCGATCCAATCCAATCTGCGAACACCCCTACTTTCCTTTACCATGCTATAAAATGGGACGAATTTTTGCAAAGAATCTCCCCCTCTTCCCTGTTTCCTAGTCATAATCCAAATTCTATCACCCCAATCACTCATTCTCTAACCTACCTCCGTAAGCCATTTTAAAGTGAACTATTTTCTAACTGAAGCGGCACAAATTTAGTGATGTTTATTGTGTTGGGAGAGTTTAAGGGAGAGATAAGGATAAATTGGGAAAGAGGAAAAAATGAAAATAGAAAAAGAAAAATAAAATATTTCTTAGCCTTTGATTTAAAAATTATTGATATAAAATTAATATATCTAATGAACAAAATTACTTTTAGGAGATATGATGCACTTTCCCACCCTAGCATGCTTACAGCGTTAAGGTGGGGTCCAATAGTCATGTGCATACACATAACATTAATTTAAAGACAACAATATGGATATCTTTAATTTTATCCCCAACAGTAATTAATTCCTCGTAACCAATGCTGCTCACAACCTAATACTATCTGCGTAACAAAGAAAATGGAACATTCGAGTCAAAACTATCTCTGACTGGAGATTTGAATGCATTCTTATAAGCAGATGGTTTATTCAAAGAGCATAATTTTTTCATAATAAAAAAAGAGCATAATTTTATTTTATTTTTTTCATAATTTAAGGGAGAGATCACGAGTCGGGTGACTCACTCAGAAGTTAAGCAATTGTGTCCCATTCATCATTCATATCTTATGTAAGAAACCAATAATAAGATATGTGATAGGATGAGTCTAGAGAGGCCCAAATAGGTGATTTTTTAAAAAAAAATAGATAATTTAGACATTATCATTTTAATATTATTCAGTTTTATTTTAAATTTCCTAAACTAGATGAGGATATTTGTACGGTTGTTATTGATAACCATTAGGTTATATATTGTATCCCTCATTCAGCTATGAAGATCAATGAAAAAAATGAAAGTTTATCTTATTCTCTTTTAGTTTTTCTCTGTAGCTTTAATGGTAGATTTTAGGAATAGTGTAGAATAGTCCTTTGAGCCTATCAATATGATGATTAAGAAAAAAATAAAAGACCCATGTATATGGAAATCATCCATTATATGTGTACTATAATATGTGCATGAATAATAATTGATTGGTTCGAATAAGATGTTAAAATATCATCAGACAAGTTCTGTCGACTTATAGCAGGGTGCCTTGGCCCCCTCAAATTTTCCTCTGTTCGAAATTCTTCTGTTATATCTGTTTGTGCTGGACTGTAATACTTATAAATCTCTGAGAAAATAGTAGATCACTTGTGACTTATCCATGCAGCCTAGCGAGAATTTTCTCAGAGCTTAACAGATTGATTATGTGTGCTAATATTTTATTCAACCTCAAATGAAGGTTTTCATTTTTGAAATCTTATGGACCGTGCAACCTAATAAAGTCTCCTTATACTTTTTAAATTTATGGTAGTTAATTTTTAAGTGTTATTTATTTGTTTTATATTTTTGACAAAATATTCTATCTCCTTTTTATAGTTTTTATTCCGAAGATAATTATAATTTTTTTTAGATACTATATCGAAGTATCATATTTTTTTAATAGTTTTTTCGTTTTATAATCCATTATTGTTATTTTAAAAACTATAAATAAATACATTTATATTCAAATGATTTTGTTAAATCTCAAGGGGTCGGTTGCATCTGACATGTCTCCTTGGGGTGAGTAAATGTAAGCGCTCTATAAATCTGGCGCTATCCCTTTCCCTAAATTTTCTCTACCAAGAAAATGATTTTATTAGTCTTCCCTTCATATTGATTTGATTATAATTGATATGAGAGTTAAAGACTATTTATTAACCTTTGTGAATGAGACAAACTTACATGATTATGTAAGAGATTGATAGCTAAAATTTTGAGATATATAAACAAATATTCTCTTCATATTACTATTTTTTCTATATTCTTTTTATTTTTTGTTTTGCCTTTGTTCTTGCCATTGTTTGTGACTAACATAATTTATTTTAATTTAGTAGAATTTTGGAATATAGTTAATAAGATTTTTTTTAAAAAAAAATATGGTGACATGTGAAACATAATTAATTTAGTATATACAATTTCTTATTATAAATTGATAAAGATTATTGGTGACTTGTGAAGCAGATTATCAACATTTATAATCTTGAGTTTTTTTTAGTTTGTTTTCTATTGAAATATATTTTATATTATGTTTTCTTTTTTTTTTTTTTGTACAACATGTATCCTCTAAGAAGCAATTTTAAGAGTATTTAACGTAGTTATATACTAAGGACTTGAATATGAGACTACTTATTAAGTTGAAATAATCTTGTGTCAGTTGATTCACACATTCAGTTATTTTATATTATATTTTCTCCTTTTTTTTGTGTCTTAAAATATATGTAATCATAAATATTTTGTATAAATTTTAAATTTTAAATATAATGTACACTTGGCCCTCCTATGATCCATGTCCGGCTCCGTCCTTGAGTTCTGTCTGTATCAGTTAATAAATTCGAGCTTCAAGCAACAAGCAGACATGAATTGCTGTAAAATAGTAGTGCATCAGAAAAAATGATAGTAAATCAGTATAAAATGGCAGTAATTTAGGAAAGTAAAGGCAACATGGAAAAGTTTTTAACACTAGAATCCTCTTAAGGCTCATAATGGACACTAATGTACATTTAATTCCAACATAAATACAACTAAAAATTTATAATGTCTATAGTTTCACTTTCTTGAGTTCCTCCTATAGTAAATCCTCAGAGTGTCAGTTGGCCTCTTGCAGATGGAATTAAGTCATATCAGGTTTAATTTCTATATCATAAGGTTAGCCTGTCACTTACCTGTCTCATGTGTAATATGACCTTTTGTGATGAAATGGTGTATTTGAACAAAGATCAGTAAGAAAGGCAGAAGGACAACAGAGTCACCCTTCGAATAATTGCAGTAAAATTGATGGATTTATAGTTTGCTATTTTTGGACACAGAAAAAACAAGTACCTGGAAGCAGAGCAAAAGCCCAGCGACAGGTCTTGATAATATTAAAGAAAAAATATGAGTAATTTTGTTAATGGAATTCGCAAACTTTGTGGAGTGGAGAGAACTACTGGAATGTCGATGTATGATGATGAGGATATCGAAATGAATTACAATGGAGGAAAGAAGCCTTCCAGAAATGTAGTGTCAGAAATAGAGCCAGATTTGTTTCCAGAGGTAGAAGAAGAATTCTTTCCATTGAGTTTTGTTGAATCATTGCTGCTTGAAACAGTGGAAGAGGAAGAACTGATTAGTGGAGTTCAAGAACACGAGGAAGGTAAGAATTTAATTAAATTTGTTAAAGGTTGCACTTGCACAAGATTTAATGAAACATAATAACTCTGCATCATCTTGGACAGAGAGTGGGAATAACAATTTACTGGGAAAGAGCCCTATGGGAAACACCATGCTGCATATAGCAGCTCTGTATGGAGATGATACCTGCGTGGAGTGGGTAACTCAAAATCAAAACGCATCAGAGCTTCTGGCGGCGAAAAATGACAATGGTGATACAGCACTGCATGTTGCTGCAAGAGCTGGGCACACCTCTACTCTTGAGAAGTTGTTGGCTGCCCTTCTCTGTAATTTACCACATCCATATTCTGAAAAACCCAAAGAGGCCCTGGATGAAATCCTAGTAAAGAACAAGCAAGGAAATACTTTCTTTCATGAGGCCTTATTGAATGATCACAAAAGGGTAATGAACATTCTAGGTTCTAAAAAATTAAAGATTGAGGCTGGCTTCAAGGAATTGGTTGAGCGAGCTGCGTTCTTTTGGACAAACAAAGAAAACAAATCAGCTTTGCACTTGGCAATTGAGAAAGGCTACGAAGACATTGTTGATCGTGCATTGACCAAATTGATCAGCCAACACCGTCTACTGGATAAGCTGATTGACAACCACCAAGAGTTGGCCAAAATGATTCCGCATGCCACTGAAGCAGGAAAACCACCTCTTCCTCGACACGACCAAGGTACAAAGTTGCTAGATAGCTTCAAATTTCCTCATATTATAATATAATTTCTTGCTACACTTTTTTCCCTTATTTGACACTCATTTGGTTGGGAGAATGAATGACGTATTCATGTTAAATCAAGATAGAAACAAATCTGATCCTAAGAATCGATTCAATCTATTATAAAGTAAATAAATAGTCAACTATTTTCTTACACGGCTAATTCAATTATTAGATTCTTGGATTTTTTTAATATTACAGAAACTATCATAATCACAGGCGCGCACACACAAGTATTCTATTAAAATCGTGCAATTTTCCATGTGTACAGAAAATGAGGATAGTTTCCCTTCTCAATCGTAAGGATAATATCTTATGCTCCTCATTTTAGTAGTAGGCATAAATTCTTCTATGATGTCAATTAATTCTATCCCTAAATTTAACTATTATATATATATATTTAAAACTCAATTAATTACTCAATATCTTTAATCAATTGATTTCATGATTAAATAAGAGTAAAACTTTTGATTTGCGGTGTAGGGGATCAATTTTATTCCTTCTCCAAAAATCTTTGTAGACCCAAAATTCTTTTGTGATTCGTGGACCATGCCATGGGAAAAATTTGAACTATATTTTGTTGTTGTTGTCGTCGATATTTGATGCCATAAAGTTTGAAATAATGGACTAATTAAGTGATAGAAGACTGCAATCTTCAAAGAATTGTATTGAGTATGATTTTATTCATAGTCGGTAATTGTTATACCTTTCCTATGATCTGCATTCTACATCATCTTGGGTCACTGGCAAATAAATATTTTAAATTTATGACATCGCTTGTATTGAGTATGATTTTATACATTGTTACTGATTTTATACATGCAAATAAGAATAGTTTTCTCATCTAACCTAATTATGGTTCTTATGGTCATGACTTTGTAGTAGACATTGATTCCTTCTTTGGTGTCATGTAATTCTACTCCTGAGATTAATTATAGGTTTGTTTATATAAACAGTAATTGATTTGATTCATGGAAATAAATTATTCGTTTCAGGAAGAGGAATGAAAAAACCTCAACAAGAGGGCATTTGCACGGACACTTTAAGACATCGTTTAACTGGTTCACCATTGGAATCCTTAGATCCTATTGATTTGAAAATTGCAAAGACGGCGTCAAGAAAGGGAAAACATCAAGAATTAAGCGATGACTCTACGATAGATGAATGGATTCCATACGGCCACCATTATGTTCCACAAGGAGAATCACCACTCACTGTGGCAATCTTAAAACGCAATCGAGGTACTTCATGTTGCATAATTTTAAATTTTGGCTACTCAATTTATCCATGCAGAAGTGAATAATTAATGTTTATGTTGAATCAAGACAAATTTAAAGTAAAACTTTTGACTCTGCTTAAGAATCACCATATCTCCATTTTCAAAAGTTTGCATGTCAATTTCTATTCTCCAACAGTTAGGCATGGCAACTTCGCAATAAATTTGAATATGTGGTACTCATTTCATCCTAACCCGACTCTGACTTGAAAAATCCACTTTAGCTAGGGATGGGGTCGGGATATACATTAGAGTTAAAAAATTTATTTTTATACTTTTATTTTCATAATTATTAAAATATAAATTAATTATTTTAAAAGTTAAATAATTTAAATTATAACAATAATTAAAATAACAAACATAAAATTATATATTTAATTAAAAATATAATATAATTTTTAATTTTTAATTTCTTTGTCATTTATTAATTTTTATATTGTATGATTAAAAATATAATTAATAATTTAATATATAATTTATTTTAAAATATAAAAAAATTGTTAAAAAATACATGACAGGTTTCTCACAGATTTTCACAAACTTGAGAAAATCTAACAAAGATGAGGTTTGATATTAAAATTTTAAACCCGTTTTTTTTAATTTCAAACTTAAACCTGCCTTGTCTTTTGTGGGAACATACATAGATAGAATGAACTTAATTAGATAGTGTTGGAGAGGATCTCAAATGGGGTGGCTTGGGTTAGCATTGTGAAACAACGTGTTATACTAAATTACTAATACCCTACTCATGGGAGGAATGTTAGCCACGCTCTAGGTTGCTCTGATATTGATGCGTAAAATGCGTTCGCAAAGGGCAAGCGTACACTACGCAGTAGTAACAGTGGACTCTAGGAGTCCGGATATCGAACCCAAAGGACCAGTCGTGTTTCCAAATAATTAATCTCGCAGAAAAACTAAGCAATCCAGAATATAAAATCAAATTGAGAAGAATGTTGGTCAGCTATTCTTTTCAAAAGAAAAAGAATCGGAGCAGAAAGATTACTGTGAGAACAATTATGATAAAGAAGCCTAGGATTGTGATTTCACATGTACCCATTTTCCCCCAATTCTAATCTTAATAAAATTCCTAAATGTGTTACTTGCCAGTGACCTCTTAAATTCGTTAATTAACAATTGATCATAGTTAATAACGCTATTTCCCCTAATTTAATTCCCAATTGATCATAGGTGAATTAATTTAGAGCAAATGATAAATCTCAGAGAGGTTGATTAACAGGTTAATCTACTGGAAATTCATACAATAAGTTTGATCATGCAAATTGTATAAATCCAATCACTTCACAGTTCAGTTAATCGCAAGCAATTGATCATAGACAAGAGATTAACTTCTGTTTAGCCTGATCGATCCTAAAAAGCAATAAAAGTACTGAAGAGATACAAATAATTGAATAACATCGAGGTTTTATTAAAATTAGAACCGGGGTACAAAGGTACAGCTACATCACAATCCGGGGCTAAGAGAAACTAGCCACTCATGTTCATGATTAAGCCAGAAAACTCAAAAGAAGACATAAAGATTACAGAAGGGAAGAAACTTTACAGTGATGATCTCCAATGGTGTTCTCTACGTCCTCCCGCAGCTCATGGTCTCTCACAGGACCTCTTTCTCACCCAGAACCCTCAGTTTTCGAAATAGAACAAAAGATAAAAGATAAAAGGGTTTCTCCTCCTATTTATAATAATTCAAAATTTAAATGGGCTGACAGCATAACTTACCACGGCCGTGGTAAAATGACCACGGCCGTGGTCCTTGCATAAAGGTCCAATTCTGCTACGCAATCAGCATGGCCATGGTAAATTTACCATGGCCATGGTCCTTGCGTTACTTCAATTCTGGCCCCTTTTTTCTTGGTCCTCTAGACAGTGGCATTTTTGCTCCCAAAAAAAATGCAATTTCAATTCTTTTCCTCATGAAGCCTCTTGAGTACCTGTCTTGCATCAACTAACACCAAACAGTGAGTTTTACCAATAAAATATATTCAAAATGTATGAAAATGACATCTAAACTCACATCAAAATACAATCAAAGTCCAATTTATCAGATATGAAGGTGGATTACTAAATTACTAATACCCTACTCATGCAAGTTAGTCTCAAGCAAGGGGTTAAGCACCTCGGTTTGGCTATCGGATTTGCTATGATATGTTGTACATGCGTGATGCAATCTCTTGTAGCTTGAGTAATTCTGTCCAAATATAGCTCATAAAAGTGGGGTCTTGTTTGCTTACAATGGATATGGGTATCTCTTGCAACATTACGATCTCCTTAAATATTTCTGCAATGGCACGAGCAGAAAGGAGATGTTTGATTGGTATATAGTGACCATGCATAAGCTGGTCCACAACTACTAAAATCGTGTCAAAGCCCTTGACCTTTGGAAGCCCAATAATAAAATCATGGCTATTCTTTTATCAATTAATTATATTCTTATCTCCTAATCTTTAATGAATTTACACATGCATTTATTGTGAAATGGAAAGAAAAGAGGTAAAATAAGAAACCCCACAACTATTTTATTAGAATCAAGAAAATTTATTACATTTCTTGGTTTCTACATAACAACCTTAAAAGATAGATAATAAACAAAGTGAGTAGTTATTTAGATCTAATTTTCCTCTATTACTTAAGTCATAACAATTGGTGCTTTTATAAATTGAGAGTTTGCTATGCAAATAGCCAAGGATTGAGACAGGTACAAATCACTGGAGAGGCCAACTATTGAAATTGAAGTTCATCTAATAAATATATATAGAAAAACTATTTGTACAACATTGTTCTCCTCTATAAAACTTATTCTTGAATTAATAAGGAGTATGAAAATCCCAACAAAATCTTTCTGATTAAGAGATTTACCTCCTGCATTTGCCAAAGCAACAATGGCCATGATTATTGTAGCTTCCATGACCCATGAAAAAGATTCAACATAAGACCCAAAATTTTCAAAACTTTGTTTTCCTTCATGTCTTCAAGTTTGTTGTGGCCAAGTATGGTCAACCTCTCCTCAACAACTTCTGTGGTCCATTTGAATCACACTTCAGAGTTTGAAATACTTTTTCAAGTGCTAAACTTCCAAATCCTTAGCTTCCTTTGAAACAACATGTGTAGCTTTTTTCTTCCATTCTATTAGAAAACTTTTGAGTAAATTACACGGACCCCCTGAGATTTTTCTTTATTATACTAGATACTCCTCTATTTTTGAATCCTATAGAAAATCATCTAATTTTTGGACTTTCGTTACACCAACCCCCCTCTTAGGCGTACATTTACACCGACCCCCTCTTAGGCTTAAAAAATGTTACACCAACCCCCCTCTTAGGCTTAAAAAATGTTACACTAGCCCCCCTTAGGGGTACTCAAAGTAATGTAAAAAAATGGAGAGGTGTCTAATATAATAAGAGCAAACCTCAGGGAAGTCTGTGTAATTTACTCAAAACTTTTATATCTTATTTTAATGGACATTAGCTCACATTTAGAAGGGTCAAATATGGTGCAACTCATATATTTAAAACACAAAGAATAATTCCTTTTTGGCATTTGTCCCACACTCAAAAGACTTTGATTTATCTCAGGCACAAATATAACATTTGAAATATATTTATACTATCTCATGTTTAAAACTTTTGAGCAAGATGATTTGCGGTGTAGGGGATCAATTTTATTCCTTCTCCAAAAATCTTTGTAGACCCAAAATTCTTTGTGATTCGTGGACCATACCAGGGGAAAATTTTGAACTATATTTTGTTGTTGTTGTCGTCGATATTTGATGCCATAACGTTTGAAATAATGGACTAATTAAGTGATAGAAGACTGCAATCTTCAAAGAATTGTATTGAGTATGATTTTATTCGTAGTCGGTAATTGTTATACCTTTCCTATGATCTGCATTCTACATCATCTTGGGTCACTGGCAAATAAATATTTTAAATTTATGATATCGCTTGTATTGAGTATCATTTTATACATTGTTACTGATTTTATACATGCAAATAAGAATAGTTTTCTCATCTATCCTAATTATGTTTCTTATGCTCATGACTTCGTAGTAGACATTGATTCCTTCTTTGGTGTCATGTAATTCTACTCGTGAGATTAATTATAGGTTTGTTTATATAAACAGTAATTGATTTGATTCATGGAAAGAAATTATTCGTTTCAGGAAGAGGAATGAAAAAACCGCAACAAGAGAGCATTTGCACGGACACGTTAAGACATCGTTTAACTGGATCACCATTGGAATCATTAGATCTTATTGATATGAAAATTGCAAAGACGGCGTCAATAAAGAGAAAACATCAAGAATCAAGCGATGACTCTACGATAGATGAATGGATTCCATACGGCCCCCATTATGTTCCACAAGGAGAATCACCACTCACTGTGGCAATCTTAAAACGCAATCGAGGTACTTCATGTTGCATAATTTTAAATTTGCTCTCACTTTTGGCTACTCAATTTATCCATGCAGAAGTGAATAATTAATGTTTATGTTGAATCAAGACAAATTTAAAGTAAAACTTTTGACTCTGCTTAAGAATCACTATATCTCCATTTTCAAAAGTTTGCATGTCAATTTCTATTCTCCATGGCACCTTCGCAAGTAAATTTGAATAAGGGGTACTTCATTTCATCCTAACCCGACTTTGACTTGAAAAATCCACTTTAGCTAGGGATGGAGTCGGGATATACATTAGAGTTAAAAAATTTATTTTTATACTTTTATTTTCAAAATTATTGAAATATAAATTAATTATTTTAAAAGTTAAATAATTTAAATTATAACAATAATTAAAATAACAAACTTAAAATTATATATTTAATTAAAAATATATAATTTAATTTTTTATTTCTTTATCATTTATTAATTTTTATATTGTATGATTAAAAATATAATTAATAATTTAATATATAATTTATTTAAAAATATAAAATAAATTAAAAATTGTTAAAAAATACATGACAGGTTTCTCATAGATTTTGCCAAACTTGAGAAAATCCAACAAAGACAATGTTTGATATTAAAATTTTAAACCCATTTTTTTTTTTTAATTTCAAACTTGCCTTGTCTTTACCAAAAATGTCTAGCTCGGTTGGTGGAGTAGGGTGTGTGAGTTATTGTAATCCCCCTGATACCTGTTTTCGATTCCTACGGATAAAAAAAACATGCCTTGTCTTTTGTGCGAACATAGATAGATAGAGTCAAAGCTGCCCCCAATTCACTTGTCAAAGAATGCATCCAATTACACAGTAGGTCCATATTTAACTACCCCGTTCTCAACTGATAGAAACTAACTCTTGTTGGCATGTGTTGTTGGGCTCTCTTGTTTGAAGACTTGAAGGATAGGGATGAATTAATTCATCCCTATCATGCAAGTCTTGAGCCATTGCCTCTACCAACATTTCCCCTGGAATGAACTTAATTAGATAGTGTTGGAGAGGATCTCAATGGGGTGGCTTGGGTTAGCATTGTGAAACGACGTGTTATACTAAATTACTAATACCCCTACTCATGGGAGGAATGTTAGCCACGCTCTAGGTTGCTCTGATATGAAACAATGCAAATTAGTCTCCTCAAGCAAGGGGTTAAGCACCTCGGTTTGGCTATCGGATTTGCTATGATATGTTGTACATGCGTGATGCAATCTCTTGTAGCTTGAATAATTCTGTCCAAATATAGCTCATAAAAGTGGGGTCTTGTTTGCTTACAATGGATATGAGTATCTCATGCAACATTACGATCTCCTTAAATATTTCTGCAATGGCACGAGCAGAAAGGAGATGTTTGATTGGTATATAGTGACCATACATACACTGGTCCACAACTACTAAAATCGTGTCAAAGCCCTTGACCTTTGGAAGCCCAATAATAAAATCAGGGCTATTCATTTATCAATTAATTATACCCTTATCTCTTAATCTTTAATGAATTTACACATGCATTTATTGTGAAATGGAAAGAAGAAAGGGTAAAATAAGAAATCTCACATCTATTTTATTAGAATCAAGAAAATTTATTACATTTCTTGGTTTCTACATAACAACCTTAAAAGATAGATAAGAAACAGAGGGAGTAGTTATTCAGATCTAATTTTCCTCTATTACTTAAGTCATAACAATTGATGCTTTTATAAATTGAGAGTTTGCTATGGAAATAGCCAAGGATTGAGGCAGGTACAAATCACTGCAGAGGCCAACTATTGAAATTGAAGTTCATCTAATAAATATATATAGAAAAATATTTGTACAACGTTGTTCTCCTCTATAAAACTTATTCTTGAATTAATAAGGAGTATGAAAATCCCAACAAAATCTTTCTAATTAAGAGATTTACCTCCTACATTTGCCAAAGCAACAATGGCCATGATTATTGTAGCTTCCATGATCCATGAAAAAGATTCAACATAAGACCCAAAATTTTCAAAACTTTGTTTTCCTTTTTGTCTTCAAGTTTGTTGTGGCCAAGTATGGTCAACTTCTCCTCAACAACTTCTGTAGTGGGTCCATTTGAATCACACTTCAGAGTTTGAAATACTTTTTCAAGTGCTAAACTTCCAAATCCTTAGCTTCCTTTGAAACAACTTGTGTAGCTTTTTTCTTCCATTCTATTAGAAAACTTTTGAGTAAATTACACGGACCACCCTGAGGTTTTCCTTTATTATACCTGATACTCCTCTATTTTTGAACCCTACAGAAAACCACATAATTTTTGGACTTTCATTACACCGACCCCCCTTTTAGGCGTTGATAATTGCCCAATATTACTATATTTTGTAGTGATTTTGTGAGCAATTAGTTGATATTTTCCATGCTTTGGAGCTTTGTTTATCTTCATTTTAGTTGAGTTTTAATAAAAGTTTAGTTTAGTTAGGAATTTCTTGTTTTTACCCTTTTATGCTTGATCTTGGGTTGTTTTCTTGTGTTTTTAGGAACTTATGTGAAGCTTAGAGTAAGCAATGGGGATGTTCCGTGAGAGATTTGATGCGTTGAAGATCATTTGGGTTAAAGTTTAGAGCTTTGGAAGTCTTGCGGAGGCAAAAAGAGCATTTTTGGAAGTCCTGGGAGCTTTGCACACTTGTGCAAACCAAATCACATGCCTGTGCAAGTTTTTAAAGTGTCTGAGAGCGTTGCACACCCGTGCACTCGGAGTGCACACCTGTGCATCGAGCTCTGCAAGATTTATCTCTATTTTTCTGTTTTGATCTCTTTTGGGCTTAAACCCTTGTTGGCCCATAGCTTTAAATAGGGATTTTCTGTTCTAGCCTACGCACCAAATACTTTGTACGTGAAAGAAACAAGAGGTCCGAGATGGGAGCTTAATGCGTTTGGCTTTCTCCATTCTTTCTCCATCTCTTGCTTCTTCCCCCATGGCTATGCGTAGCTAAGTCCACTTTTGTTGGGGTTTGATGTAATTGGATCATCTTTCATGTAATCCCTACTTTATTTCTATTCAATTAGATTTCAGTTATTGTTTCTCTTCTACACTTATTGCTTGTTCTTGGCCTGATCACCCGAGTGCATGATTCTTTTAATTGATTGTAATTGGGAAATTCAATTGATTTGTGAACTGAAGAGAACAACCAATGAACTTTATGCCTAGGGATAGGGTAAAGATTATTGGTCATCGTTAAAACCCTTGCTCTTAATGCAAGTCAATTAATTACACTAATTCAAGGGATTGATAGTGTGATTAAGGGGCTTAGGTTCTCTCGCTTAAGGGATTAAGGTTAGAATAAATTGTGGGTTGATGATAACATCTTTATAATTGAATAGGAATAATTAGGAATGCATGTTAGGTTGATTCAATGAAGTCAAACCCCGGCAATTCACACCATTGATATAAACCTCGTTTTCTGCACACACTCACACCAAGTGTTCGCTAATTTTCTAAAACCAAGTTTCTTCTATTCTTCTCTTTTATTTTTATGCACTTGTCTTTAATTTTGGTTACTAAATTATTCTTAATTTTGTAGTCTATAAAATTTACTTTTAATTACCCAATTATCGTACAAGTCCCTGTGGATACGATACTTTACTTACCCTTTGTTACTTGAACGATTTGGTACACTTGCCAAATTCGTAACAAGTTTCTGGTGCCGTTGCCGGGGACTTGTGTCTTGGTAATTGGGCAAATTTTTAGTATATTTTGTGGACTTTAAACATTCTTTTATTCTTTCACATTTTTTTTTAATTTTTTTTTCTTCTTCCTTATCCAGTGCTAACAGTCTTTCTAGTTGCTCTAGTTGTTTGTGATTTTGTGCATGCCAGGTACTATTGGTACAAGGAGCAAGACTAATCCTCAAGAGCTCGGTTTCATTCCAGAGATTGAGAAGACTGCTAGGCTGATTAGCGGTCAAACTAAAACAGCAAAGCAACTAGCGAAGCAGTTGACATTGGAAGAGAGTTCTTCCAATCCTCACTCACTTTCCGAACATTCTTCTAGTTCAGAGGAGGAAGACATGGCAGAAGAAGAGCAACCTGCCAGGAGAACTCTTGCGGATCATATCAACAATAATGGTCCAAGAGTGTTCTCTAGTATTGCCAGGCCAAGGAACGCCAACCGCATAGTTGAAGCTAAACCAGCATTGCTCACACTTCTCAGTCAACATGCATTTGCTGGTTTAGAGAATGAAGACCCCTACAACCATTTGACCACCTTTTATGATCTATGTGGCACAGCAGGGGTGGCCCAGAATGAAGAGGAGAGCTTATATATGAGGGTGTTCTGTTTCTCCCTCATAGGAAATGCATTGAAGTGGCTCACCAACCTTCCATCTCAGAGTCTTTCCACTTGGTCTGAAGTGGAAAGAAAGTTCTTGGATCGATTTTTCCCTGAAGTGAAGAAAAGCCAAGCAAAGATTGACATATTGGGCTTCCGCCAAAGGAATGATGAGTCACTCCATGAAACTTGGGAGAGATACAAGACTCTTTTGATGAAGTGCCCCAACCACAGGTTGATCAACTCTATATTTTCCTTGGAGGTCTGAAGGGGCAAACAAAAGTGATGCTTGATGCTGCAGCTGGTGGTGGAGTGATAAAAAATAAGTCACTGGATGAAGCCATAGAATTGATTGAAAACATGGCAGCCAGTGATTTTGAAGCTCAACATGATAGAGCTTCACGCAGAGGGGTAATGGAGCTCAACTCTCAAGATGCAATTCTAGCCCAGGTGGAAGCACTCAAGGTGCAAGTGGCCAATCTTCCCCAACAGTTAATGAAAGCTTCCTCTTCTCAATCACATCACCGAGTGCTTAGTTGTGAAATTTGTGGGGGTAATCATCATGTAAAGCACTGCCCTTATACTTCCAGCACACAAGAGGAAGAGGTGAATTATATGGGGAGACAGAACAACTATGGCCAAGGGAAGCAGAATTTCTACGGTAACAACTCTAACCATAGTGGCTTTCAGACTCATCCTGTCTTTGATAAAGGAGTTGATGAAAGATCTTCCCAACAAAAGCCCAACCTCTATGACCGCACGACGAAGTTGGAAGAGACTCTCACGGATTTTATGCAAGTCTCTATTTCTAATCAGAAGAGCACTGATGCCTCTCTTAGAAACTTAGAGACTCAAGTTGGGCAGCTTGCAAAATAGGTGGCGGAATTGACAGAGTACACTAAGAATGGCTTTTCAGCCAACACTCAGACCAATCCCAAGGCTAACTGCAGTGCAATCTTTGCAATTAATGGGTCAGAGTATGATATGGTGAATGGAGATGATGAAGTAGTGGAGGAAGCTGAAGTGAAGAAGGTTGAAGTTCGAAGCACAGATGGGGACTCAAAGATGAAGTGGGCTAGAGCTAGGAAAGCCAAGGAAGAAAAGTTAAGAGCCAAAGCCCCTCTCACTACAAAGCTCCCTTATCCTAAAGCACTAACAAAAATTGATAAGGAGAGACAATTTGCTCGATTCTTAGACATTCTCAAACAACTCTACATCAACATCCCATTCTCGGAAGCCTTGAAGCAAATTCCAATCTATGCCAAATTCTTGAAGGACTTCTTGACAAGGAAAAAGAAGTTCATTGAGAAGGATACCATTGAGTTGGAAGCGGAGTGTAGTGCTATAATTCAGAAGACATTGCCTGCCAAACATAAGGATCCTGGGAGCTTTACTATTCCCATCACCATTGGGAACCTTTCTGTTGATAAAGCGTTGCTTGATTTGGGGGCGAGCATCAACCTGATGCCCCCATCTATGCTAAAGAGAGTTGGAGATGTGGAGGTAAAGCCAACTCGCATGACATTACAGCTTGTTGATCACTCCATTATATACCCTCATGGGGTGGTGGAAAACATGTTGGTGAAGGTCGACAAATTTACAATTCCCGCTGATTTTGTTGTCATGGACATGGCGGAGGATTCACAGATTCCCATCATCTTGGGACGACCTTTTATGAAGACTGTTGATGCTCTAATTGATGTTGGCAAAGGAGAGTTTAAGCTTAAAGTGCAAGATGAAGAGGTGACTTTCAATATCTGTGACTCTGTGAGCCCCCCAAGGGGTTGGGGTTGACACAACCATTCATCTTAGTGACCTTTGAGGTCACTCATCCGTCAAGCTAGTGACGTTAAAGGAGCGCTTACTGGGAGGCAACCCAGCTTTCTCTCTATTTACTCTTTTAATTTTGTCTTTATTTTCCTTGTTTCCACTTGTTCTATTTTACGTTTGGGTGTTTCTTTTGTGATTGTTTCAGGTTGCTATGAACATGATGAAGATATTGGGAAAGCATCCTAAAAAAAAAAAAAATTGACGCGAGTTGCACAACCGTGCAACCAGAGCGCACACCCGTGCATCTTGCGCTGGTGGAGGATCAATTTTTCGACGCAAGTTGCACAACCGTGCAATCCGAGTGCACACCCGTGCATATTGCGCTGATGGAAATACAAGAAAACGACGCGAGTTGCACAGCCGTGCAATCCGAGTGCACCCCTGTGCATCTTGCGCTGATGAAGGATCTACGAAAATTGCACACCCGTGCAATCCGAGTGCACACCCGTGCATCTTGCGTCGATGAAGAATTAAGAGGAGACTCAATTTGGCGAAAGTTGCACAACTGTGCATCCCTTTTGCACACCCTGTGCAATCCTATCTCTATTGGGGCTTGAACAAATGTGCACAACCTGTGCAACCCATTGCACACTCTCTTCATCTTCTTCTTCTCCAACCCTTCTCCTCCCCAAAACACCATAACCACCACCACAAACACCAAATCCACCACCGTAAACCCACCATTACCATCACAGCCCCAATCCGCGCGAGTGCCCTCTTTCTCTCTTCTCCCCGCGCGCCCCAACCACGCGCCCCGCGCGCCGCCACTGAGCGCCCTGCGCGTGAGACCTACAACGCGCAGCCACCATCTCCGCGCGTGCGAGCTCATGTGATCAAACCCAGATCCGCGTGCGCCTCTCTCTTTCGTCCTTTGCGCGCTCGCCGCTCTCTCTCTCCTCCGCTGCGCCAGACCTTCTCTTGCGCACATGCGGTCACCGCGCGCGAACCAGACGTGTCCTGCTCGCATCTCTCTCTCTCCGCGCACCCGCGCGCAGCCACCGCGCGCCATTCTCCTTCTCCTCCGCGCCACCAATGTGTCCCGTTCGCACTGCTCCTCCACGCGAACCCAGAACGTGCCACCAACGCTGCAAGAACAATGTGCCACGCCGTCCACGGCATCCTTGCGTACGCGCACACAGCTGTGGTCTAGATCTGCGCTCCCCGCACATGATAGCACCACCTTGAACATCCAAGGACCAGATTTGAGCTAGCCAACCCTCTCCGCAATGACACATCCTCTGGCCCATGTGGATTGGCCATTCAAAGCTGGGGACCAGCAATTCTTGGCCAGGGGGGTGAGGATGGACCTGATGATGAGCAGTGAGGTAAGTCCTTCTTCTCATTCTTTTCTTTTACCGATTTTGCTTGAATTTAGTTTTGAGAAATAATGATGTGGTTTGTGTATTTGTTGGCTTGTCCCAATGAGCATGAATTGAATGATGATTTTTACAAATTGATTTTGATTTGAGACATGTTTTGTGGTTGCATTCCTGGTCATTAGTGATTGGTTCAAATTGTGGTTGATCTGTTTGACATGTTGCATATACACCCTTGTTTCTTGATGAGACCAACCACGGTGAGAAGTAACTGAATGAAATTGAGTGACACCGTTGATACCAACATATGGTTTTGCTTGAATCTCTTGAATCTTGTTGCTTACATGTTGCTTGGAAGTGATCAAGGCCATCTTTGCTATTTTAACCATTGGCCTTTCTAGCTTACCTTTCATAATAAAATCCCTTGCACCCATCTTTGAGCCAAACAGAAAATTCTTGATGCATGTATGAACCTTTAGCCAAAATGAAAAACAATTGCTTTCCCAATCTTTGGAATAGGAGAACAATTGAGAGATGAAGTCTTGCATTAAGTTTGGGGTGTCTTGCTAGACACCCAAAAGCAAATGAAAAGGTGCCCCAAGGGACTTGAACTGTAAAAAAAAAAAATAAGAATCAGAAAGTGTTGCTCACCCGTATCCCATAGCGTTAAGTGTTGTCAAAAAAAAAAAGAGAGAAAGAAAAAGAGAAAAGAAAAGAAAAATGTGCAAAGGAATAAAGTGGGAGTTGGGTGGAGCTTAATAATTGGGTTGAGTTATTGAAAGAACTTGGGGCATGTATTGTGTGTTTGTTGAGCTAAGATTGAGTTCTCTCTCTTTGTTCTCATATTCTCTAAAGATATTTGAATCCCAAGAAAAACCATTGTTGTTTGTTAGCCCAGCCACATTACAAGCTCAAAAAGTCCTTAGTGATCCTTGATGGCATGTTTGTGACATTGTACTTTGGGAGATGAAAAGCAAAACTGATATATGTGGTGTTGACGTGTGATAGAGTGATACACTCACCTTGTTTTGTGTGCTTGAGAGATACAGTTGTGAGGACCAAGGAACGTGGGTTGTTGATTGCAATTGTGTTATTCATGTTGATCCCTTTATGAATTGTTTCATAGATGCTTTGTGTGGGCACCACAACTTGTCTTGGATTGAAATTGGCAAACTGAACTTGTGAGAAAGGATGCATGCTAAGTGGTGATGAGTCTGTGAATACTTGAGTCATGTCTTGTTAATTTTTATTAGGAATTGAATCTAGGTTGTTTTCATGTTTTCATGTCTTTTTGTTCTATGCTCTTGTTTTGTTGCTCGAGGACGAGCAAAGTTCTAAGTTTGGGGTGTTGATAATTGCCTAATATTACTATATTTTGTAGTGATTTTGTGAGCAATTAGTTGATATTTTCCATGCTTTGGAGCTTTGTTTATCTTCATTTTAGTTGAGTTTTAATAAAAAGTTTATTTTAGTTAGGAATTTCTTGTTTTTACCCTTTTATGCTTGATCTTGGGTTGTTTTCTTGTGTTTTTAGGAACTTATGTGAAGCTTAGAGTAAGCAATGGGGATGTTCCGTGAGAGATTTGATGCGTTGAAGATCATTTGGGTTAAAGTTTAGAGCTTTGGAAGTCTTGTGAAGGCAAAAAGAGCATTTTTGGAAGTCCTGGGAGCTTTGCACACTTGTGCAAACCAAATCACGTGCCTGTGCAAGTGCCTGTGCAAGTTTTTAAAGTGTCTGAGAGCGTTGCACACCCGTGCACTCGGAGTGCACACCTGTGCATCGAGCTCTGCGAGATTTATCTCTATTTTTCTGTTTTGATCTCTTTTGGGCTTAAACCCTTGTTGGCCCATAGCTTTAAATAGGGATTTTCTGTTCTAGCCTACGCACCAAATACTTTGTACGTGAAAGAAACAAGAGGTTCGAGACGGGAGCTTAATGCGTTTGGCTTTCTCCATTCTTTCTCCATCTCTTGCTTCTTCCCCCATGGCTATGCGTAGCTAAGTCCACTTTTGTTGGGGTTTGATGTAATTGGATCATCTTTCATGTAATCCCTACTTTATTTCTATTCAATTAGATTTCAGTTATTGTTTCTCTTCTACACTTATTGCTTGTTCTTGGCCTGATCACCCGAGTGCATGATTCTTTTAATTGATTGTAATTGGGAAATTCAATTGATTTGTGAACTGAAGAGAACAACCAATGAACTTTATGCCTAGGGATAGGGTAAAGATTATTGGTCATCGTTAAAACCCTTGCTCTTAATGCAAGTCAATTAATTACACTAATTCAAGGGATTGATAGTGTGATTAAGGGGCTTAGGTTCTCTCGCTTAAGGGATTAAGGTTAGAATAAATTGTGGGTTGATGATAACATCTTTATAATTGAATAGGAATAATTAGGAATGCATGTTAGGTTGATTCAATGAAGTCAAACCCCGGCAATTCACACCATTGATATAAACCTCGTTTTCTGCACACACTCACACCAAGTGTTCGCTAATTTTCTAAAACCAGATTTCTTCTATTCTTCTCTTTTATTTTTATGCACTTGTCTTTAATTTTGGTTACTAAATTATTCTTAATTTCGTAGTCTATAAAATTTACTTTTAATTACCCAATTATCGTACAAGTCCCTGTGGATACGATACTTTACTTACCCTTTGTTACTTGAACGATTTGGTACACTTGCCAAATTTGCAACAGGCGTACATTTACACGGAGCCCCTCTTAGGCTTACAAAATATTACACCAACCCCCCCCCCCCCCCTCTTAGGCTTAAAAAATTTTACACCAGCCCCCCTTAGGGGTACTCAAAGTAATGTAAAAAACGGAGAGGTGTCTAATATAATAAGAGCAAACCTCAGGAAGGTCTATGAAATTTACTCAAAACTTTTATATCTTATTTTAATGGACATTAGCTCACATCTAGAAGGGTAAAATATGGTGCAACTCATACTTTAAAACACAAGGACTAATTCCTTTTTGGCATTTGTCCCACACTCAAAAGACTTTGATTTATCTCAGGCACAAATATAACATTTGAAATATATTTATACTTGAAGGAGTTTCAACATCAACAACTCATTTTCCTTTGACATCAACACTTTCTCTATTGCCAATGGTGACTTTGGAGAAGTAGGATTGATCAAGCTCCTTAAAAATGCATTGTGGGTCATATGATTTGTGCACCCATTGTCTATAAGCCACACCTCTTTGTTATTACTCGTTTAATAGCAAGTAGTAGGAAATAAATGTCTCTCATTTTTTTCTTCATGCATAACAACTTGGGCTTGTTGTACCAATTGGTTTGCTTTATTTTTGCAAACCTTCTCCTTATAACCAAACTAAATGCATGTCCTACATTTAACGCTTAGCTTGAACCAACAAAAACTTTCAATATGGTTGTTCTTCTTACAATGGGGGAAAGGTGAAAACTTATTTTTTCAACCTCCTCCTTTGTTGCCTTCCTCCTCTTTTCCTTTCTTCTCACCAAATGGCTTTTTCCCATAATTATTATAGCTTTGGGCTTTGCCTTTTGTGTGTGCCACAAAAGCACCTTCAACATCTTCTTCCATTCTCATAGATCTTCTTTGTTTTGTTGCTTGCAAAGCATTCACAAGCTCTGCAATTGATATTTGAGAAAAATCCTTATTTTCTTCTAGAGAGGATATCTTTGACTCAAACCTCTCTAGAAGACACACCAAAACTTTCTCCATGACTCTTTGATCATTAAGATCCTCACCAAGCAATTTGATTTGTGTAACCACCTTTGAAAGTCTATCTATAAAATCTTTGATTGTTCCACTTTCTTTCATTATCACAGCTTCAAACTTTTTCCTTAAGTTCAACACATGCATTATTTTTGTTCTTTTACTCCCTTAGAACTCCTTCTACAACTTATCCCCACTACAACAAAAATGACTTTATGCAACAGCTAAAACCTGTGGCCTAAAACAAAAAAAACCTTGGCCTAAACCTTAGGCCACGATTTTTTGGTTTAGGCCACAGTTTTTTGGCCGTGGTTTAGGTGAGCGTTGCCTATTCGAATAAGCCACGGGTTTTTTCACTATGCCCATGGAAATTTAAAAACCGTTGCCTCATGTGAGAATAGGCAACACTTTTCTGGATTACTTTCACGCAACGGTTTTATTTGTCAAGTTTAGACAACGGTTTAATAAATGTTGCCTATAGATTTAGGCCACAGTTTCACATGATATGATTAACCTTAGACAACACTTTTTAAAACGTGGACATATATCATAGGCAACACTTTGTTAAGGTTTAAGCAGTAATTGTTTAAGTGATACCTATTCATTCAGTCCACACAATTATTCATGTGTTGTCATTTATTTTAAGCAACATTATTTTAAATATAGACATATGGGATAAGAAATTAACATTTAAAACAATTACACCATTAAAAAGTTTTTTTAGTTGCATTGTTAAATAAAATAAGAAAATTGAACATTAAATTATAACACTTTATAATATATATAAAATTACACTCAATGTTTAATCTATATAATCAAAATAATTGGCCTATAAAGTCTCAATGTACAAGGATAAAACAACTTTATAAATTAAAATACTACAATACTACAAATTAACTCAAAATTAACAAAACATTAAAAAAATGTTTCTTCATTGTATCTCCTTAACATCATTCTTCTAGATGATGATTTTCTTCATATCCAACCTGCGAAAAAAGAAAACAAGATAAACAATCATTTTTCTCTCAACAAATTTTACAGACAAATTATATAAGTGAACAATTATAGTGTTAAAATTTAAAATATAAATTATTTTATTTTTTATTGTTATAATTTAAAAATTATTATTATTTAATAATTTTAGAAATTAAAACAATATTTTTATATTCTCAGGCACAAAATTAACTTTGGAAGTATATTACTTTTTTTTTCTTCATGAAATCAACTACGTGAGTGAAGACTTGACATGTATACCTCAATGATATTAATGTTAAAAGAAATATTAAGAATAAAATAGAAAATAAACTAAAATAGTATAATTATATGCTCAGGATAAACCTAACACAAGCAATGCTCAATATAATAGTGACACTTTATAAGCTCAAACCTTCCATTAGCCTCAACCCCAAAAATTATATAAATAAATAAAGTATTTTTCAACCAAAATAACTAAGATCATGATTTATTTTTAGCACAAAGTCCAAACTTGACCCATGGGTTCATTAATCATATGATTGAGAAAATGGAAAAATATGTAAGATCGATCCAATCAACTAAAGACAACAAATAATTGCCTTGAATTAATTTTTCACATGCAAATATATAAATCGTATATAACTATTACTTACTCATTCCCGTATTGTTGCACTGTTATTTCTCGAACTTGCTTCAATTGCTCATGCTCTTTGGGATAGCTACTCGTTTCAAAGATGTACTGGTAAAAAAAGTGCAAAATATTAAGGTTAATATGTGATTTTTTTAAATGTAGGGAAGTCCAAGGAAACTTAATTGAATTAGGATGATTGCACGAACTTTATATATCAGAATAAATGACTTGCAAATAGTTAGATTTTTAGAATTGAGATGAAGATTTGCAAATTCTTTCTATATCAATTTTTAGAAAATAATGAAGCTAGACCAATAATTGATTAATAGGAATCTAAAGTTCAAAACAAAAAAATAAGGATGCATATCATACCGCAGCTCTGTTGACAACTCCAATAGTGGAGACTGAGGAAGCCATGATTGTGTTGCACTTAGACTTGCAGAAGCTGTACAATCAAATACAGAACTGGTATTTTAAGGATAACAAAAATCACAACACAGAGCTGGTATTTTGAGGATAGCAGAAAATACAATAGGGAAGGACTTTTAGTAGTGGTTCAATTGAGTGTATAAATCATGCCATGGCTTTGGGAAGTCTTTTTTGGCTGGGACTTTGCACAACATGGCACCCGTAGTAAAAAGAAAGAGAGCCATCGCATCATGGTTGCAATCATGCATGCTAATAACCGTTAGAATAATCCAACTTAATTCCCTAAGGAATTACTCTATATATAATTAAAATATATGGTTTTGCCATATCCCAATCCAACAGTGGCTTTTCCTTTAAATTCTACGTGTCGAGCAAGGGATGGCAAGATGAAAATCTTTTAAAAGAGAAGCATATGATCTTGGCCTTAGTCTAGCTATCAATAAATTGTATGGAAATGACAAATCACAATTGAGACCCTCTAATAGAATTCCAAAGTGAAGTGAAAAGCTGCTTCACAATTTTCCTTAACACATTGCACTTGGTAAGAAAGAAAATTTACTATATTTTACAGGCACATAGTTATTGATGAATCACTATTAGGATAAAAAAAAATTCAACATTACATAACAGATACACTGAGAATAAAATGAAAAACTGAGGAGAGAACAGTGTATCTATTATCGAAGAACGAATAAATCAGGAATTAGAAGACTATTTCAAGGTTAATTTGCCCCTTCTCAAATCTCAATTGTGTTCCCACATGCACAAATACTTATCAGCTGCGTGTAGAGTGACAAAGATCAATTATTGGGATGTTCTGTAGGCATAAACATTATATATCACCATAACTTATGCTCAAAATTTACCAGCTCAAAAGATTATATAACAAAGATGGTTTTTCTAGTAACATAACATGTTATAGAAACTATGCTTTAAACCTTGAGGTATCGATCTCAGTCAATTCTCTCCCTCTCTTTGTAACAAATTCAACAACTTAAATAGCCCCTACAACTAACTGCTTGATCTTAATAAATATAGCCACTAAGCAACCAACAATGCATGAGTGTCAACACAGTTATTAATTATAACTTAGGCATAATATACACACAAAGAGAAACAAAGACACTTGCCTTGGCCTTTGTCAACAGATCAATGCAGAGGGAGGAAATTAACAATCCAGTTGAAAACTTCTGACAGATCAATAAAAGTATTCTATATATCTATAGATGAAAACCAAGCCTCCTACATAACAAATTAGGTGAAAATTTAAATTGAGATTATCTATATTCAAGACCGAATCTAACACACAAAGAACATCATAAATTCACCCCCTAACAAAAAATAAAGAAGTGGTAATGTTGAGTATAATCACATATCTAACCAAATACATTATTTAACATTAACGCTAGGAGATCATGTTTGCTCAGGGCTTCACCTTAGTAGTTATTAGGTCTGATCCTTTGGTTTTAACTATAATGATTGGTGGTCCAGATTCAGGACATTTGGCAATGTGCAAATGTGATTAGCCAAAATCACCACCTGCAAATCAGAACCAAAACAGAGTGAATAAAAGAACCTGCAGAAAAAAAAAAAGACTGATAAGCAAATAAGTAGAGAAAAAAATGGAAAAAGAGAAAGCAAACCAGAAGAAGAGGATAAAACAGAGATTACAAGGGAAAAAGGAAAAGTAACGGTGTCTCCACGATAACAGCGAGGTCGTGCTCCGATAGCAACCCTCACCTCATTACGTTCCATCGCCGCTCCTCCTCGTACTTTTCTCTCCGTAAACGTTTCAGCCCCTTTCTACATTATTTCTCGGTCTCTCTCTCCCTTTCTACCTCAACGAAAATCTCTCTAAGTGCAAATGTGCAAATCATAAAATCAACAAAGGAACATTTGAACAAGTCATTGATACCAGAGAATATTGCATATAGAGGAAGAAAAATGAACAAAAAATCAATAGTGGGTACCTGGAACAGGCACGAGCTGGGGCGATAATGGCGAGCACAAGATTGCTCCTTTTATCTTTGATGGCCCAACGAGGGGAGAGGAAAATGTAGTTGCTTGGGAAGCGAAGCGAAAAGACATAGGAAGAATCAAAGGTGAGACAATGGGAGATGAATAGAATCAACTTAGGAAGAGAAAAGACTAAAACCTAACCCTATTCATTTTGAGAACAAAATCAACGTTCACTCTCCTTTGTCATTGTGACTCCTCATTTGAGCTACTGTTAGGTTTTCTGGTAATGAAGGTGGATTACTTCTATTTATCACTATATCCCACAAACTTTGAGCATTGAGATAAGTTCTCATTTTTGCAGCACACAAGTGATAGTTTTCACTTGCAAATATAGGAGGTGGAGGTAAAGAACTACTGTTAAAAGTAAGCCATCTTTGTGTTTGAATGTTTTTTGTGTGGATTTTCTTGCTGGTTTTCTTCACTTTGTTTTTTGGGTTTTCTCTCTCTCACGGACCCTTAAAGATCAATGAAGCTCTTGATACCATGTTAAAAAAATAGAACATAACATAAAAGAGGTAGAAGAAAGGAAAAAAACTTATCTCTTACATATTCAGATTTTGCACTTGCAAAATCTAAATATACAAGAGACCAGTCTTACACACAGTTTTTGCACTCTACTAAAAACTAACAAGTCTCTGATTGGGTAAAATAAACAACAAATTATGGCTTGCAAAAATAAGCATCAACCCACAACTAGTTGTTAAACAAAGCATGATTAAAAAGTAATAAAAAAAAGTTGCATGCACATTTAATATATATGACAACAGGAAAAAATCTCAATTGGCAACAAGAAACATGTTGGAGTTTTCACAAACAACAACAATAAGAACAAAGACTAGAGAAAAAAAATATATATGAAGAATAGTAATAGGAAGATAAAATATTTTAAAGTGTCTCTTATATAATTTGTATGTCTGCCTTATTAACAAAGATTAATAAATAATTTTTAATTTTCAAAATTAATTATAATCAAAACAATATAACGGGAAGACTAATAATGTTATTTGATTGAAAATACAATCATTTATATAGTCTTTAAAATAGTAATAATGGATTATAAAAAGAAAAGACTATTAAAAAGGAAAATAAATGAAACTCGAATATTTTATCAAAAAAGAGGAAAAAATATAATGATCTCCATAATAAAAATTATAAAAAGATAAATAAAATATTTATTAAGAATAAAGAATGTAATTATTTTTACGATAAATACTATAAAAATAAAATATTTTATCAAAAGTAAAATATAAATAAATAACACATAAATATCATTATTTTCATAATAAATTCCTTAAATAAAAATAAATATCTTGCATATTAAATTTTTTAAAAACTGAAAGTGTTTGTGGACTCAAATAATGGGTTGAGTACTATTTTGCTAATTAATTTTTAATGTAAAGTAATCGTGTCTTTGTTAGTTGTTGCTAAAGAAATTGTGAAATTGGAAAGCCAAAGAAGGAATTTGAATAATTTTTATGGCTTAATTATGTTTTTAATCTCTAAAATTTGAGATGAATTTGGTTTTGGTCCCTCAAATTTAAAAAGATCATTTTAGTCCCTCAAATTTGAAAAAATATATTTTTAGTCCCTGCACACTAAATTTGAGGGACTAAAATGATTTTTTCAAAGAAGTGTTTAGTCCCTGAACAATAAATTTAAGGGACTAAAACCATATTTTTCAAATTTGAAGGACTAAAATGATATTTTTTAAATTTGAGGGACCAAAACCAAATTCACCTCAAATTTCAGAGACTTTTACATATCGTCTGTCAAAAAATAAATTGAAACATATCTGCTTCAGCCAACTGGTGGGGTTAAAAGGGACTTTTACACTGAAATTCATTGCCGCGCCAATTCATTGAAGACAGAAATTAACTGGTGGGTCCTATAAAATTCAAACTCAACTCTCACAATAATCTATTATACCAAATAGGCACAGGCTATTTCCGTCGTTCAAGCCAAACACACAGTAAAGTTAAATCTTTTAGCTGAAAAATTGGTCACTACAAAGATATAAAGGTGATTTGCCTTTAACCTACGATCCATGATGCTCATTCTTATAATTGTACTGGCTAACTATTTTTTGTCAGCAATATTTATAAACAATTATTGGATTTTTTTTTTAAAATATTCCTTCCCCCGCCTAAATAATTCATCTGTTGATCCTTCTCAATGAGATTCTGCTCATAATTGGTTATTCTTAACATATGCCAGATATTTTACAGAAAATACTGGAGAAAAAGATAGAATGGATTAAGCTAAGGGATAATAAAGGAAGGAATGCTCTTCACTATGCAGCATCTATAGGTTACATTGATGGTGTTGAGCAGTTGTTTAAAAATTGTATTCCCTGCAACATGGAAAGAGACAACTATGGCTTTTTCCCTCTTCATTTGGCTTCTGCAGGTGGGCATGTTGAAGTGGTAAAGAAACTGCTAAAACGCTGTCAAGATCCCAGGGGAATAGTTGATAATTATGGTCGAAATATTGTTCACATTGCGGCTCAAATTGGAAACTTAGATGTGGTAAGATACATCTTGCAAGAGGCAAATGATAGATATGTAAAGATGATAAATGACAAGGATGCCAACGGAAACACTCCCTTGCATTTGGCTACCTTGCACAGCCATCCAAAAATTGTTCATCTCTTAACATGGGATAAAAGAGTGGATCTCAATTCTGCTAATAGAAACAATCAAACAGCTCTTGATGCTTATCTGCAATTTCAACAAGAGAGTCCCCTCCTAAAGGAGGTAAGTATATAGAGTACTCTGTCTTCCTTTAATAATTCAAGATTTAAATATGTTTTTAATTCTTGAAAGAGAAAAATGACTATGCTTTGATAGTGTAAAATAGTTTTACACTGTCATCCAATCATAACCTACCATGTATGATAAGTTTGTTGATTATTACAAAATTATCTTAAAAGTCATATCACAGGTATTCTCATTACTGATTACACATTTTGTTAAATTATTTCTTTTTTTTTTCTTTTTAAATTTTGAATTTGTAACACACAAACATGTGTTTGCAGCGGCTAATACGGATTGCACTAGAATCTGCTGGCGTAAAATATGCTGAAAGAGGGTCACACTCTATCAAGGTCCCTCCCCTTCCCCGAAGTGCAAAAAGTATACGAAAACAGAAAGCCCCAAAAATGGATCCTTACAAAGACAGAACCAACACCCTTATGCTGGTTTCGACCCTCATAACTACAGTAACATTTGCCGCAGGTTTTACTTTGCCCGGTGGAACTAATAGCTCTAATCCAGGACAAGGCATGGCCCTCATGCTAAACCACGTGTGGTTTAAGCCATTTATTTTCAGCATCACAATATCCATGTACGGTGCCGTTAGTGCTACCATTGTACTCATTTGGGCTCAGTTGGGAGATATAACTTTGAGTCGTCTTGCCCTTAAAGTGACAATGCCCCTTTTAGGAATCACTCTTGCAACGTTGTCAGTGGCATTCTTGGCTGGTGTCCACCTTGTTATAAGTGATCTCAGTTGGATGGCAACTGCTTTTCTAGTTTTGTGTGTGATCTGCATTCTCATACTTTCGTTGCTCTACATTCTTCTCTGGTTCTTCTCATCATCAAGATATAAAGTATTCCGATACATATTTTACAAACCTTTTCAGTTTCTGATATGGTTTGAAGAACAAAGTGAAACTAAAGGTATGTAATCTCATACTCATTTCTTGGAAAGAAGTATCACCAGTATGCGTGTCAATAAATCATTAGGTGTTATTATTTCTTTAATATTTTTAGTAATTAGAATAAAAATAAATAATAATATATGTATCAAATAAATATAAATGTAAAACTCTTGTACGTTGACCATGTATTACTGATCATGTACAGTTAGTGTAAATTTTTTTATACTATAAATTCTGATAAGAATGATTCTTAAGATGATTATTGTTAAAGTAAAAAAAAAAAAAAACTTATTATATATGACAAATCTGTGTATTTGTACTATGTGTAATTGTCCCCAAATTTTTATCCTTGTAGCAAGATTTGTTGGTTTTTCCTACTCTGCAAAAATAATCCAGTAGCATGTTTATGTTGTAACACCCTGACCTATTTTCTTCATATAATGATTTTAATAATTTGCTCATAATTCTTATAAAAAATAATTTGCTCATAAAAAAATGATTTTAATAATTTAATAAGATGCAGAAATGAATAGGATGTCTTGAGAATTCTAGCGATATTTTTGTAAAATTTATGTCATGAGAATTTCTAATGATATTTTATTAAATTTGTTAGAGATAGGGATAAAATGATGATTAGTTGTATTGTAGTAGTCCTTAAAGTTTCCACTAATTAAAATTTTACCCTATTTTTCCTAATTACCATTACTGATCATATTTATTTGTGTCATTAATAGATTAATATGACAAAACTTAGTAGATAAAGAATTAGAATGTACAAATAATTTGAATATTATAATATATTATATTGTATTATTATTAATTATTTGCTATATCCTAATCCCTTAAGTGAAGAAAATAAAGAAAAGTAGTGTGTGGAGATGTTGTGCGTCTAGAAAAGAGAGAAGGGAAGGATGGAAGAAGGAAGTAAGAGATAAGATCCAAGACTTTAAATTTCAAGCATGGTGATATAGATAGCCACTAAAATCCATCCTTACTGCTATTATATTCTCTTATTCTTGTTTGGTATTAGGAGAACCCATTCTCAGGGCAAAATTTGATTCTTGAAACTTGGTTTTATTTTTTTATTTTTTATGATAACATAAAGATGAGATTTTAACTATCTTTCCATGGTTAAATGTATGAAATAAGAATTGTAAAAGCTAAAACTTGGTTCTTTTGATGATTGGATTCCTGAACAGTAGTGATCTTGAGCTCTAGAATGTCTTCTAACAGTAGCTTTTTGATTCCTTGTAAAAAAAGTGAAAAACTTTGTTTTGAGATCTTTGAACATTATGAATACTCTTAAATAATTTTGTTGGAAAATTTTGGAATTAGATGTTAAACCTCAAATATGTCTGAGTTGTCTCTCTCTCAAAACGCTTAGGCATGGAACTTGCCAATGCCTAGATGCCTGGCATCCAAAGAAGTGCGCCCTGCCTCAACCTTTCCTTCCTTCTTTCTTTCTTTATTTTATTTTTTCTTTCTTTCTCTTTTTGCTTTTAGGTGTTAGCGAGTGGTTTTTATTTATATTTGTTAAATGCTTAATGATAACTAGTGGGATAAACTATGTGGATATATGCCTATTGGAAAACATAAAGTTACAGCTTGAAAATGTTGAGTTGAACAAGAAATGCATATTGCACGTACATTATTGTCTTCTAAAATGCTAAATGCAAATGGTAATTAGTATGAGATGAAATGTTATTTTATGATCATCATGGTAGTTCAAATTATGATGAATGAAATGATCCTCATGTATTATAGAACTCTTATGAATTCATATGTTATCCTATATATGATCATCATGGTAGTTCAAGTTATAATGAATGAAATGATCCTCATGTATTTAGCATTCATGAATTCATGGTGGCAATGTTATGAAAGGTACTTGACAAGCCATGATCTTCATGTGTGACATTTATATATTGTGTGACCGAATTATATATATATATATATATATATATATATATATATATATATATATATATATATATATGAGGAGGATTCACTTACTCCAAGTTTAAGAGAGTTACTCTTCATCCTAATCATTCATTTTCTTGAAATCTATGGTTTCATTACAATCATTAGATTTCAAGAAAATGAAAAATGAATGGTCAGGATGAGAAGTAACTCTCTTAGAGTTACTCTTGGAGTAAGTGGATCCCTCCTCTCTCTCTCTCTCTCTCTCTCTCTCTCTCTCTCTCTCTCTCTCTATATATATATATATATATATATATATATATATATATTATATATATATGGATTTGCTAACATATGCACACTTGTTTTTTTTATTATAAGTGCATTAGTAAGCTACATCATTGATGTATTTTAAGATAATTTCTAGTTATAGCTTGTTAACGCATTTATACTAAAAAACAAGTGTGTATACGTTAGCAAACCCCTCAAGCATTTGTTAACGTACACATATTTATTTTTAGTATGAGTGCGTTAACAAGCTACACCATTGGTGTATTTTAAGACAATATCTAATTATAGTTTGCTAACACACTTATACTAAAAAATTAAGTGTGTGTTCATTAGTAAATCCATATATATATATATATATATATATATATAAGAAAAAAAATACTTTTATTGATGAAGATGTATACCAACATATATAGCACAAGGTGTGCCCAATAGTTGGCATCCAAATGATATAAGTGCAATAAATATTATTCAGTCTTAATGCTCTTGAATATAAGTTATGAAAGGCTGATTCTACAAAGAGGATGATCTCCTACGGTAAGTTTTAGGGATCACAATCCATAGGCAAGGATGTCACCTTTGCAATGACTATGAGCTTAATTCACAATTATGCAATGTTACAATATATGTCAGCATCATTGTAATGAATTGTATTTGATTCTTGAATTGTGCGTATCTTGTCCTTCAATTCAGGCCCTCTTATTTCTTAATAATAATTTTAGCTTATAAAAAGAACAGTATATGCCAGCAAAGTAAAGCAAAACAAGCTAAAATGAAAGAAGTTATGGTGCCACATTATCGATATCATAAGTTTACAACAAATTGTTACAACAAGATGCCAATATATGTTTGTGCAATGAAATTGACTCCTACAATTCATTTTTGCTATGTATGTTTTATGATTCACATTATATTGCATATATTTCCAAGAACTTATATATATTCTAACTTAAAGAAGGATGGACTTATCGTATCATGTATGGTTTGGTAATAGTTATAGTTCGATAACTTTGTTATTGAGAACTCATTTTTCACTATTTTGTTTTTGTTGTTTTATATGTACTAACTTTTCAGATAAGAACAACTAAAAATGCCGGTGTTGATCTAGTTAGAGTATGCCTGGATAGTGGATCCATATCTCAAGCTACGAGTTTGCTGTTCACAAATTTGACTTGCCATCTGATGTTACTAGATATGCGAGGAACTAAAGTAGACGATCACGTGTTATATTTGATGCTTATGACTTTATAGTATTTTGTGTTGTAGACTTGTAGTTGATGTCACCATGGCTGTAGGTGTTTGTAAGGCCAACCTATTTTGATGCATACATGTATTGTTTTGTGAACAGCTAGATCATTTGTACCTACATGAGATCCTATATTAGTTTGGTTGTGTGTATTTATTTCGGTAAACATGTGAGAGGATAGTTAGTTCTTTGAAGGGACCGTGTATTTTAGAATTCTTATGGTGTGACTGGTATTATGCGTTATCAGAGAATTTCCATTGCAAATTAAGTTGACATGATTTTCATTTCTTCCACTATGACCTAAGGAACTACTCAAAAAGAAAGAAAGAAAGAAAAAAAATCTAATCGTAAGATTTCTTTACTAATTATGGATGCCGTAGATCTTAAATGAATTCCAATGGATGTTAGTTTGTTAAAATTGTTTAATTCCTGAACGAAATTAGGTAGAAATGTTTGTGGTCAGCTAATTAATAAATTTTACATGAAAATTTTAGATTTGAAAAATAGTTCAAGTTGGAAACCTACATGTAGACATGACAAAAATAATATACTCATGGGTGTTTGCTTAGCCCCTTATGTCCTGACTTAATTTGGTGAGAGGAGCTGAGAGGAGCTGATTTGACGGAGTTTAGGATTAGGACTAGATTTTCTTGACATATAAACAATGGAGATGGAAATGGTTTGGGGCCGGCATTTAGGTATTTGCTAAATTCTCTTCATCTTGGTAATATAAATTATAAAAGTCAAATCATAAAATTAAGTTTACATGTTGGGACATTACCTATTATTATAGAACAGATTTAATAGAATGTATATCATTTCTGAGAATAAATTAAGTTCGGTGCAATACTAGAAATATGTCATTTTCCTGTACAAAAAAATTCGCAGGAATTTCCTGCAAATCTTCCTGTGAATTTTATTTTGCAAGAAATTTTTGCGAATTTTGCTGCCACTACATTTATTTTACGATTTGTTTTGCGGAATAAAATTTGTAGGAAAATCTGCAAGAAATGTTTATTTTTCCTGCCGATTTTTCTGCAATCTAAAATCCACAGGAAAAACATAATATTATTTTAATAAATTTACGAAAATACAGCACTGGAAGGCTCGAGTTTGCACAAAAACTATACCCAAGCTCTGTTTTATCTTTCTCGGTAAGCACAAGCTTCTTCTTCCACATTTCATCTTCGAAGCATATAAATTCTTTGTCTTCATCTTCCACAACCATTTCTCAATCTCATTTTTTTATCTCGTTCGTTCTTTGCTCCTTGCAAGAGATAAGTTTCTCTCTCTAAGGTTTCTCTTATTCGCAACTTCCACTCTCCTGAAGAATTTGTTCCTCAGTGTTGTCTCTCTTCCATTTTGCTCTTTCGCTCAATTGATTTGAAGCTCCAGGTACCAACCCTAACCCTAGCCCTCTTCTCCATGCATTCTCGATTTCATCTATCGCAAGCTTTTCTCTCAATTTTCTTATTCTGTTACTGTTCAATTTCCACGCTTCTTAATCCCCTGACTGGATCGATTCTCTGAAAATCAAATACGCTCCAATTTGGATTGCTCGTAACCTTTTTTTGAATTTTTTTTTTCTTTCGAGTCTTTGCTTTTGCTTAATTGATTCAGCCAATTAATTGTGTTATTGTGTAGTTATTTTTTGCTTATTTTTGGAAAATTCCTCTATTAATCTTAAGTTCTTAGATGTACCTATTGAAGAATTCAGAGAGAACCTCAGAAAATTTGCTCTACACTTCATTGTTAAATCATGATGGTCACTTATCAATCATGAACAGGGATAGGAGAAGCATAACAGTCATGCAGAATTGTGTTTTCACTAGCTTTAACTTCAGTCATGCAAGATTATGTAGTTTCTGATCTAAATGCTATGTATCAGTTGGACATAGATAGATACTGATCTAAGTGCTTTACTTGGTCTGAATTTTTACTTCAGGCATCCTATCATCTAATATACCATACTAATACATTTCCACGAGCTTTTTTGGTTCCAGGAATATGTTGAATTTCACAACTTGAGTATGAATTCATGACTGCAACCAAGTATACAAAGACATTATTTCTTGCTTTATTGGACTGGAAGTGCAACACTTGCTAATTTCAATTTCCTATTTTGAATCTGTTATGCTTTTGATCTACATGAAAAATATAGGTCAACACAACTTGTCTTTAATGATAATATTTAGGTAAGAAATTCCTTTCTTAAATAATGAATTTAGATATTTTGGCAGCTAATAATTATCTCTTATATTCTATCTACTTTGTTGCAGGGAACAATATCAGTGGTCCTTGCAGGTCTATTTGCAGCTCTGAAGTTGGTTGGGGGAAACTTGACTTCATCATTAGTGTTTAAGTTAATCATGATAGATTAATATTTGCATTGTAGAGTAAACTAAGAGAAGCTAATCCTGAAAATGCACTTCTTGAGAGCATGTTTTCCTCTAGCTAGGGACATTGTGACAAGTAACACTACAAGTTGTTTGACTAAAAGGTTCTGATTGCTGCAAGCAAAGGCATGATCACAAATCAAGCGACACCTGCTCAATGCTCACTCAACGTGCCTTGAAAGATGTATGCCAATATAATTAAAATTAGTTTGCTTTGGGATGTCCATTCCTAGCATGGGACAGATCTAATTTTGTTTTCTTTTGATAGGTTGGGATAGAGTTTATGGATTTGTTTAGCTACTTGATTCCAGTTTACGAGATAGAGCCTATTGAGAAAATTACATATGCATATCTTGATCAATATTTGTGGTAATTTTTCTAGGTACAGACATAATTTCTATGATTTGTTTTTTCCCCCTTTTAATCAGTTTGCTTACTTCATCTGTGTCACAGTACAAATATGAGGCCAACTTCTGATATTATCATTCTCTTTCAGACTTCTCAACTTCTGTTTCTTGTGAATATGAAATGTGCATTTATTTTGTATGTTTAATCTTTCAGAGTTGATTTTTATACTATTTCCTTGCTTTTTCTCTTTTTTCCTGTCTTTTGTAGACGAACAATGGAAGGCTCCCAATCCCTGTACATAGACCCTATGGGACAACCAAAGCTGGAACCTTACCTTCTACTTCAATAGTATGCTTTATTTTATTTTTTTTAATTTTTGTGTTTATTTATAATAAGGATGTATTGGTGGTTTTCTCTAATTCATGATAGGTACGAGTTTTTACATTGGCGTTTTTTTGTTCTAATTATTTGATCCTATTTCAGCCAGTGCCCCAATCTCAAAGTCAAACAATAGTGGTAGAAAATCCAATGTCTGTAGTCAAGGTATGAATTTCTGGCTTGCTGAAAATTTATTTCTCTCTTTTTATGCTTTATGCTACTATCATTGGTTTTCAGGAAATGCCTACTAGTTTATCCTAAAGAGTGTCTAATGCTAGGTGCTGAGCAGCCATGTTCCAACACTCAAGAAAGAGAGAAAGGTATTGTGAGAGCAATATCCCCACCTCCCTCTTCTCATTTAGTTTTTGGCTTTTAGTTGTACACACTATTATTGTTTTGTGTTTAGTAATAAAGTTTGGTTCAATTCTTAATTTTTTATATTTCATTATTTTATTTTTTACACAAACCTATTTTTTTGTTGTGTATGCTCATCTTGCCAATCAAATATAATAATATACTCTATTATACTGTTGAAGTTTTCATTTTGAACAACCTCGACTATTCTGACAGCAATATCCCCACCTCCCTCTTCTCATTTAGTTTTTGGCTTTTAGTTGTACACACTATTACTGTTTTTGTGTTTAGTAATAAAGTTTGGTTCAATTCTTAATTTTTTATATTTCGTTATTTTCTTTTTTACACAAACCTATTTTTTTGTTGTGTATGCTCATCTTGCCAATCAAATATAATAATATACTCTATTATACTGTTGAAGTTTTCATTTTGAACAACCTGGACTCCTTTGATCTTCTGGAATATTTAATTTGCAGGATGAATTCTCTGGGAATGGATCAGGAACTGTTGATCAAGGTCATCTATGTTTCATGAGCAGTAGTCTCAGGTATTGTTGAAGTTGTGTTATTTTGATAAGAAACTGATAAGTTCTTATAGTTGTTTAGTACAATCACAAACTGGGAATTTTAATTAAATGTGGTCTAGCAACAATTATGAAGTTGTGTGCTTAATTTGATTGTGGCTTGACACAGGTGTCTTTTTTTTTTTCTCAAATCTATTTAATGAAAATTAATTATCCTACCTGTGTGAAATTATAAATGTTCTGTTTCTTGCAGGATTCATTTGAAATTCTTTCAAGACAACGTGATATTGAAATGGGATAGGTTCTGATTATGGTTTTTCTCATCAGATGCGCAATAACCTAAGGCTGCAGCCACAAGTAGTGAACCATGATGAGATCCAGTTGTCTCAGGAATAGACTTATTGAGCTATCGTTATTACTAGTTATCCTTTTTTGGGGTTGTTGAAATGAGTGATACTTTTAATTAGTTTTTTATATTCTACAGAAGAAATTAAGAAAATACTGTTTGGTTTGGAAAAAGGAAATATAGTTTTTTTTTTCTTTCTGGGGTTTATCTGTAGATGAAGGTAAAAAATAATTTGGGGGATCTCTGGATAAAGCTATAAATGCACTCAGCGGTAGAAGCTGAAAATATTAGTGACATCATATATCTGATCTAGACATCCAGTGACAAACGTATGCACTTGCAACTTAAATTTCAAGGTCTAATGTTAGGAATCTATATATGCATCCAAGATATAATTTATTATTAATATACTTTATAATTTCAATATCAACGTTATCGTGGGCACTGCCAAATTATAGATCCACTACCGAATTAGATATAATTTCAACGTATAAAAGCATCATCATTATTATTATTAATATAACTTATAATATAATTTTATTATTATTATTATAAATTTATAACTATATTAATATTTATAATAACATGATTTATAATGTTATTGATATTTTATAAATTAAATAAAAATTTCAAGGTATCATTAAATAAATTTATATTAATATTTTGGAAAATTATGAATATATATATATATTTTAAATTTGCAGGAAAATTTCCTGCGGAATTTCCTGCGAATTTAAAATCCCCAGGAAAGTTACTTGTGGATTTTAAAATCTGCAGGAAAGTTTTCTGCGGATTTTCCTGTGAATATTTTCGCAGGAAAGTTTCCTGCGGAAAAATTCGTAGGAAACTTTCCTGCGGTTTTTTTCCGCAAGAAAATCCACAATTTTAAGTCCGTAGAACTGGTTATCCACGAAGGAATTACCTGTGGATTTGAATCCGCAGGAAATGTGTTTCTGGCGAATTTTTATGCAAAATCTGCAGGAAAATTACCATGTAATAAAATAATGGTTTAAATACATTTTTAGTCCTTGCAATTTAGAGTTTTTTTGCTTTTCGTCTTTGCAATTTTTTTTTGTTTTAGTCCTTGCAAATTATGTTTATTTTCTTTTTCGTCATTAAAGCGATTTAGATATCACTTTTTTTTACTGTTCATAACACTTTTTTCACTGTTCAAAGCGCTGTCTAAACTGCTTTAAGGGCGAAAAATAAAACAAACATAATTTGCAATGACTAAAACAAAAAAAAATTACAAGGACAAAAAACAAAAAAACGTTAAATTGCAAGGACTAAAAAGATATTTAAGTGTAAGATAATTTCTAGTAGTGGTGGGACAAATGGGCCATTGGTTTCAAGGGGAATGGGAAACAGATTTACTAGAAGAGTTCACAAAACTGTTGAAAAAATTAATAAGGTTAAAAGTGAATGAGTTGGACCCTCATGGAAGTGTGCCCAGTTGATGTAGACACATTTGTCAATAAGGTGTGGCATAAGGTGGTTCCGCTGAAAGTGGTGTTTTTCATCTGGAAACTTGTACAAAACAAAATCCCTACGTATAAGAGCTAATCTTCTCAAGAGGGGATTATAGCATCAAAGGCTTCGTTGTGTCCCGGATGTGGAGACGTATTTGAATCCACCCTCATCTTTTTTTTGAGTGCTCTCATTTTGCCATGGTTTGGGGGGAGTGTTTTAAGTGGTTAGAAATTTCAACTGTGTGCATAATGACAGTAGACAGCACTATATGCAATTTGAAGGGTTAGTGTGGCACCATAACATAGGTAAAGATAAGTGGCAAATCATTTGGCATTCTTTTCTGTTGGCTATTTGGAGGGCCAGAAACAAGTTAGTGATTGAATCCATAAGGATAGGAATTGCTGAGATTGAGGAGTGCGCAAAAATGCAAGCATGGAATTGGGTTAAATCAAGATCTAAGGGGTTCAGTTATCCAGTTTCATGCTGGTGAGGTGACCCTGGGTATGTTAATAACTGTTATCTCTCTGAAGGCTAATGTTGATGCATATAATCTTTATTACTAATGCGGATTGGTGCCTAAGCAAAAGTGGCTAATCAGTAAACAGATAAGGGCATTGTTTATTTGCTTGGCCTGGTACGTTCTGCCAATGCACATCAATTGTGTTTTGTGGCTGATTTTGGAACAGAAATGGGACATATATCAATACTAAAGTGGTGCGAATATGGTCATATAAGGAATTATGTTTGCTGAAGTGATGCGAATTTAGTGAAGATTGTAATTGTGGAGCTTGATGCATAGGAATGAGATAAGGAAAAAGAAAAAAAGAAAAAAGAAAAAGCATGGTATGTAGTGTGGTAGATCAGTAGATGGATATTGACATTTGCAGGCTGATATTGTCAAGTAACGGAGTGTAGGGGTCTAAGGCTGGTTATGGTGTTGTCTTCACTAACTGATGTACCTCCAATTCTCCATGAGGGAGTTACAAGTTTGGGTAAAATATTTGTGATCGGACGAAAAATCAATTCCACTGCATCACCAAGAATCCAAGATGACCACCAAGCAGGGGTTTTTTCTCAGGTGTGGATTTATGGTGCACAGCTGAATTATGGAGATGACAGGCTTTTCTGGATCTGTTCCTGGTTGATGTATTGATTTAGATGCAAGTATTGACATGTTCGGGGGAAGCCACAAAATTTATATACAAGTATATGAAAGGGAATGGAAGATGTTTGTGCCTGTATTTTACATGATATAGGCTTTTATGTTAGATGTATTCTGTTTGGGAAGACTTGTCATAATGACATTCACATTATTTCACAGTTTTGTAAGCATTGGGTCACAGCTTAATAATGCATTTATGCTATTCAAAAGATTGTTGAATTGGTGAAAATAATTGCTGAACTGCATAGAGGCATGATCTTTGATTGGTGGAATTGGTTCGGTATGGAATATACATGTCATCAGCACATGATCATAATTTGCTGGGTGGGATATCAGTGAGAGTTATCCTTGGTATTATGTCATATAAATAATAACATATTTTTATGTAATATTGAGCATATTATTATATTAAATATTTCAAGAATATCAATTTTTATAAATAAAAGATATAAAACAATAATATAATAAAAATATAAATAATATCATGATATAAATCTATAAAAAGTATAAAGTAGTACATGTTAAAAAATAATGACAATAGCAAGGACCAAATTTCCTTATGCAGATAATAGAAAAAGGAAAAAAGAATAAAAAAATGAAAAAAAATATTTATTATGTAATTATGTAAATGATTTTAACATTATATATATATATATATATATATATATATATATATTTTAATCAACAAAACCTTATATATATATATATATATATATATATATATATATATATATATATATATATATAATAGGAAAGAAAAAAGAAACAGAAAAGAAAATAAAAAAAACACAAAAAGGTAAAAAAGGAAGAAAATGAAGTTTTGAAGGAAAAAAAATTAATGAAAGTGTCATGTGTCCTGGCAAAAGTTCTCATTTCTTATAGATAAATAGAATAGATTAATATAAATTTTACTTATAAATTATAATTAATTTGGATAAGTAATTATGCAAATTTATCATTAATTTAATATAAATAATTACATATGTATATGTAATATTGGGCATATTATTATATTAAATATTTCAAGAATATAAATTTTTATAAATAAAAGATATAAAACATTAATATAATAAAAAATATAATTAATATAATGATATAAATCTATAAAAAGTATAAAATAGTACAAGTTAAAAAATAATGACAATAGCAAGGACCAAATTTCCTTATGCAGATAATAGAAAAAGAATAAAAGAATAAAAAATGAAAAAGATATTTATTATGTATTTATATAAAAGATTTTAACATTATCATATATATATATATATATATATATATATATATATATATATATATATATATATATATATATAATTCAACAAAACCTTAGATAGATAATAGGAAAGAAAAAAGAAACAGAAAAAGAAAAAAAAAACACAAAAACACAAAAAGGTAAAAGAAAAAAGAAAGAAAACGAAGTTTTGAAGGAAAAAAAATTAATGAGAGAGTGTCATGTGTCCTGACAAAAGTTCTCCTTTCTTATATAGATAAATAGAATATATTAATATAAATTTTACTTATAAATTATAATTAATTTGGATAAGTAATTATGTAAATTTATCATTAATTTAATATAAATAATAACATATGTATATGTAATATTGAGCATATTATTATATTAAATATTTCAAGAATATAAATTCTTATAAATAAAAGATATAAAATATTAATATAATAAAAATATATAATTAAAATAATGATATAAATTTATAAATAAGTATAAAATAATATATGCTTAAAAATAGTGACAATGACAATAGAAAAGAATAAAAGAAATAGAAAACTAAAATTAAAAAAACACAAAAAGGTAAAAACGAAAGAAAGAAAGAAAGAAAGAGAGAAAAGTTTTGGAGAAAAAAAAATTTAATGAAAGAGTAACAATTGTCATAAAAGGATTTTCTTTTCTTATAGAGGATAGATTCATGACAAATGGTGAAACTGAATGCCAAACAAGCACCCAGCTGAGGTAGCGACAAGGTAAGTGAGTAGATACGTTGTAGCTACGGTGTTGCAAGCCAAAACAACTTTTTTAGGCAGTATCAAAGTAGCGCGTGTGCATGGAACAAATGAGGGAGCGTAGTCTACTGATGGAATAAAAAAGGTAACTTTGGAAACAAAATAAACTTTAAAAATTTTGACATGTGTCCAATTTTGATTGAGTCGGACGTTTTTTTGTTCTCATTAAATTGGAGGCTGTAGCATTTCTCCTTGTTATTTATTGTTTAATAATGTTTTTAGGAAATAAAAAATATAAATTACACGAAAAAGAAAAATATCAAATATCAAATTACATGAAACCGTATACTATGTCTTTAACTGATTGGACAGTTGCCAGTTGCACATATATAGGAATAATTAAAGCCAATTGTTTGACAGTAAATGGTTGAAATAACTGATTTGGAATTGTACTCGTTTGAGTATTGATATCGATCACGTGGGTGTTTGGCCCCCCAAAGTGGTGAAGGCAAAAGTTCTCCTTTAATAGAATATATTAATATAAATTTTACTTATAAATTATAATTAATTTGGATAAGTAATTATGTAAATTTATTATTAATTTAGTATAAATAATAACATATGTATATGTAATATTGAACATATTATTATATTAAATATTTCAAGAATATACTTTTTTATAAATAAAAGATATAAAACATTAATATAATAAAATATATAATTAATATAATGATATAAATCTATAAATAAGTATAAAATAGTACATGCTTAAAAATAGTGACAATGGCAATAGAAAAAAATGAAAGAAATAGAAAAAGAAAATAAAAAAAACACAAAAAGGTAAAAAAGAAAGAAAGAAAGATAGGGAGAGAAGTTTTGGAGGGAAAAAATTTAATGAAAGTGACACGTGTCATAAAAGAGTTATCTTTTTCTTTAATAATAATTTGGTTTTTTAAAAATAAAATAAAATAAAAAGTTTACATATTTGTATTAAGGTTCTTAACATTTATTTTTATGCAGTGATATAAAAAATTGGACCGTGTTTACATGTTTACATATAAAAATGAAGTTTATATGTAAACATGTAAGCACGGTACGTATAAAAATGAAGTTTATTTCATCAAAAAATATATATATATAAAAATGAAGTTTACATGTTAATTTGTGAAGGTTCTTCCCTGCACCCATTCTTTGCTGCCATGTGCAATGGAGATTCTCCATACTACAACTGTGATACAGATAAACCTTTTCAGAATTACAAGATAATTACTGGAAGTCTAGATTATACATACTTATATTCTAAGAATAACTTGAGTAAAAAAATTGACGAGTACCTACCATATTCTTGGCCTACCATCTCAACCCTATCTAGTCCTTGCCAATATATCAACAGGAAATTTAACTCTCAGTCCTATTGTGACTAGTATAAATATTAAGTAGTGTCGGCACCATCTACATTTATAGCAGGTGAAATCCTAAGGCATATAAAATTTCAGAGGATCATATATATGAAATCCTTTAAAGTAAGAAATCAAAATTACAAGTATATACAAGAGCCAAGCAACAAGCTTACAAAGGAGGAAAATGATTGTTAGACACCTTACACCTTGGAAGAGAAAAAAAGAGATGAGAAATAAGTAATTGATTTGATTAGTGATGTAATATGATAAGAAAAGAGAAATAGAGAGAAATTAGAGTTGTTGACAAGATGTTTGTAATTTATGAATGTTCAAATATCATCACATTTTGGAATTACACCCCCACCTTTTTAAAACCTTTAATAGTTGAATCTCAAAAGGAAGCAATTGGAGAAACAGATTGTCAATATGATGATGCCCTCTTGTCCCTTTACGCATATTTCAAATTTGTCACAAACTCCAAGACGAAAATCCAACAAATTAATTATAAGAAAATAGAAGCCGTAAATAAGATAGTCCTTTCCCACCTATTGGATCAATTACGCATTAAGGTTTGTTTATTTTTTCTATTCTCTTTGTCTGCATTTTTTTCCTTCTTTTGTTTTTTTTTTTTTTCTTCTTTCTCCTTATTATTGTATTTGTTAGTACTATATTGGAGTGAATTTTCTTTTTTTAAATAAAAATTCAATTATGTGATTCTTTTTGTTTTTTTTAACACTGTTTAGATGCCCGATCATCGAACTCTGATGCGCATCACACTAAAGCCACATTAGAAACAATAGCTAGCTGTGAATTTATAATATGTGCTTGAATTGGGAGCAGGTATGCACAAAGGTTTTTTCTTTTTCTATTCTCTTCATTTGCAATTTTTATTTTCTTTTTTCTTCTTTTTCGTTCTTCTTATTTTTGTTATAATGGAGTATTTTTTTTTTAAATCAAATGTATGATTAATTTTCATTTCATCTTTGTTGTTTAACCATGAGTTTAGGTGCTCGATCAGCCAACCTTGCACATCGCACTGAGGCTACAATTTAGCCTTTTGTTTTCTTTTTTTGCATAAATTAGACATGGAAATTTCATAATATGTGCGCGTATGTGAATTGAAACCAAATAACCACAAAGGGTTTTTCTTTTTCTATTTTCTTCTTCTGAAATTTTTTGTTTTTTTTTTCTCTTATTTTTTTTCCTTCTTTTTCTTCATTTTAATGTATGTTATATTGGACTGATTCTTTTTTAAATTATTTTTCATTTAAGAAACTTTTAAAAAATTTAAAAATTATTTTTTTATCATCCCTTTTTTTTTTTCCCTTATCTATTATACTATATAAAAACTGTTCGGCAATTTGTCACGTGACTAAATAGTGCTCCACTTTTTTTTTTTTTTTTTTTGTATAATTAGGAGGTATTCCCCCTTTCATCGGGTTGGCCCATTTTTGGAGTAAAGTGGTACCTTCAGTTGTGAGCCTTGCGGCTCCATGCCCAAGCCAGGATCGAACCCCACTTTTTGTTTTTTTAACATTTCATTTCATTTTTTTTTTATTTAAAAAACCATGCAATGCACAAGCTATATTCCCAGAAATCACATTCCTAATAATATTATGACTAGGAATATTATTGGAAATATCTTTTAAAATGTGTTTGATTACATTTTAATGTTATTGGAAATATCTTTTAAAATTTAAAATAATTTAAATAAAAATAACTAAAAATGGAAGTTACTAGTATGTTAGAAAATAACTTCCCTTATTCCCATGGGAATATCACTTTTCCATGACTCCGATCATGGGAATAAAAGTGTAGGGAAGCATCGTAAAAGTGAAAGTTTATAACTTTCCCAAGAATCAATAATGCCTGGAAATATTTTTTGGCTAAATGTTATTTTTGGTCCTTTAAGTTTGGGTATTTTTTTTATTTTGGTACATTAAGTTTTAAAAGTCTCATTTTGGTCTTTTATGTTTTCGAAAGTTTCATTTTTAGTCATTTTTTTCATTTTCCGTTAAAAACGTTAGTATTCCGTTAACTTTTAAATTTTGAAATAATTAATTTAAAATAAAGGCGGCTAAAAACTGCTACTATGTGTTTTTTAATAACAAACTATAACATTTTGAAAAACCGTCAACATTTCTTTCCTCTCTTCGTCTTCTCGCATCACTTTCAAGTCTAAAGGCACCAGCAAATAAAGTTGTAGTCCCCTTTTGAAGACCCTGTGGGCTACTATCAACTTCCCCTTTGAGATAATTTGGTTTCTGTAATGTCTTAGCACTTGTTCCAATCTGACCACTTTCTTTACACTCTTTTTTGTTCTCTTTTGTTCAATAAATAGATAAGCATCATCAGCAGTTACACAGCCACCAATGCAAGCTTCCTACAAGATATTTCAAATGGAAAAGAAAAAAAAAAGAAGAGAAAATGATGAATAGAAAACGGAAATGGGAATGGGAGCGACTCGGATGCGAATTTCGATGATGCCCTGGAATACTACCAGCCGATCTTCGGCGTGGACGACGACGGGAGCTTGGACAGCGAGCACGGAGGTGAGTTTCAGCACCTTCCGAACGAGTTCAGTGCACACAACGTGGTGGAGAATGAGATCTCATCTCTAGATCCGAACGACGTCACAGAGAAGAGCAGTGGTGACGAGGAGGAAAAGGAAGGAGAAGAAAGGAGCATAGAGGAGTTCGAGAGGACGGTGAGAGAAGACGAGAATCAGCAAAATGTGCCACTCACGGCGAAGAAGGCGACGAGAGTGATGGAGGCAATGCGTGGAGTGTCCTTCGCTGGAGTGGTTAACGATTTTGTATTTTGTTATTAAAAAACATATAGTGGTGGCTTTTAGCCACCATTATTTTAAATTAATTGTTTCAAAATTCAAAAGTTAATGGAATACTAACCCTTTTAACGGAAAATGGAAAAAAGGACTAAAATGAAACTTTCGAAAACATAAAGGATCGAAATGAGACTTTTAAAACTTAATGTATCAAAATGAAAAAACACCCAAACATAAAGGACCAAAAGTAACATTTAGCCTATTTTTTTTTAAAGCTTGTAAGTTGTAACAAACATGAGAATTTTACATTCCCATGGTTTTAACCCTTTATCTCCTCTTGATTTGTTACCTTTGCCGAATGTTGATTCTATGTTGAATAGAGATGTACTTTCCAAAGTTACTTTTGTTAGGAACTTACATTAAAAGGTGAAGGCACAAATTGAAAGGAAAATGGAACAATATGCTAAACAAGCAAATAAAGGGAGGAAGAAGATGGTGCTTAAACTTGGTGATTGGGTGTGGGTGCACCTAAAGAAGGATAGGTTTCCTTCTCAAAAGTAACCTAAACTTCAAGCTAGAGGTGATGGTCCTTTTCCAGTTCTTTAACGCATCAATGACAATGCCTACAAGGTAGACTTGCCTAATGAATATGGTGTGAGTTCAAGTTTTAATGTTAGTGACTTGTCTCTTTGTGATGTAGGTATCATTGATCCAAATCTGTGGTCAAATTCTTTTCAAGGAGGAGGGGATGATAGAGGACTATCTACAGAGACCATGGATGAAATGACTTGAAGGGAGCTTGCATGGATTGAAAGGACCTATGATTAAAGCAAAGAGCAAGCATATTCAAGAGGAATTGCACAAAAAGATCAATTAAGGACTACTTATGCTAGCCAAAGCCTATGGAGCAGCAAAGGAAGTCAATTGGAGCATCTTGGAAGGATTTTAGTGTCTCAAGGCTCGCTCAAGCAAAGTTAGGAACTTAATTAAGCACAATTGGGACAGAGAGCAACCATGTGAGTCTACTGAGACTCACTTAAACTAGCTAACGAACTCGCTTAAATGAGTGGTCATGCTCTTTTTAATGAGCTCACTTGGTAGCTCTCTATTGTTGGTTCGCTAATCAAGCAAGCCTCCTTACTTGCTTTAGTGCGTCTTGACAACGAATAGTGCTATGTGTTTTAGGAGATTTTGCGTTTTAAATGTAATAAGGCTATTAGTGACCTTAAATTGTGTTTTTGTGAGGCCCAAGCACTCTTAAAAATGTTTAGGACCTTTAATTAGAGCCAAAGCTATATATAGCTTGTTTTTCCCTCTTTGTAGACACTTTTGTAGAGGTGTCAAAACGAGCTGAAACCTGGTGAGCCAACCCGGCTCACCACCAGTTCAAGCCGGGCCAGGTTGAAAAAAAGGAAATTTTAGTGATCTCGGCCCAATTTCAATCCAACTCACTTAACTCGCAAGCCAAATGGATTTGATTCGGGTTGAGTCGAGCTGGCCCATTTAACTCACCTAAATAAAAATTTAAAAAAAAGGAAAAAAAGCAACATAAAGAAATATGAATACGATTCTCATTTGACAAAGAAAGGCCCCACAACTTCCTTCACAGTTAAACAAAAAGAAAGAAAGAATAAGCTAATAAGTTAATACAACTTAAGAAAGAAAGAAAGAAAGAAAGAAACGTTATTGAATATGAAACTATCCACCAAAGGCACAACGACTTCGTTTCACTTGATTTTTGCAATAAAAAATCTTAAATTGTCCACTAAAGAAAAATGTGACTTTTTTTAAAAAAAAATGTTAATGATTTTTCTCTCTTTTTTTTTTTGGTGTTTTTTATTTTTTAAAATTTGGTGAGCCAACCCATCTAATCCACCATGGGCCAAAACATATGGTGGGTTGAGCTGGGTTGAAATTTTCTTAGTTCACCACAAGGTGAGCAGGATTGGGTTGACTCGTTTAAAGCCTCCACCCGTGGTGAACTTTGATATCTCTACACTTTTGGAATCACTATTTGTTAATTATAAGCTTTGCTTATATGAGAGAGTTTAGTGTTCTTCTTAGTTCTTGAGACTTAAGAGAGAAAATTGATTTCTCGCATTCCAATGGATGGGTTGCGTCATGTTTAGAGGGATCTTCTCTCTACATTTTTTATTCACAATATTTGAACACAGACTTTGCTTAAGGGGATCGAGCTCGGTTTTACTTGAATCGAAAATATAATATCTTCTTATTGATAAATGCTAATTCCTCCGACTAGTAGTGGCCGAAAAAGTATCCAAACCATTAAAAACGTGATGTATGTACCTGATTTCACTTTAAAATATTCATTCATTTTAAAATTAGTTCTCTTTTCCAACTTTACCCTTTCCCCCACGACCACACCTTCTCTCATTGATACCTGAAAATTTAGCGGTTGTGGTTGCTCGTCGACGTACTTGGGGATGACTCGATGAGGTAGAAGATGACGAGGCCTTGGCGATGCTCCGGTGGAAAGGATGCACTATGAGACCTTCGAGCCCACGATGACAAGCGGAGGATCTGCAACTCCATCGACTCGGTGAGACCGCGTCCTCCCTTGTAGTAGGTGTCTGCCACCACTGGCAAAGTATGAGTATTTTCATTTGCTCTTTGTAGAGAAATGGCTCCCAATCTCGTGTTTATATCAATAACTATCAAGAGATATCTGGGAATAGATCAGAGAATTAGGTTCATGAACAATCATGGAACTCAGGAAGATCATTGATAAGAACTCATAGCTCCAATGATTAAAGGAATGACAAGGTTCTTGAAATTGATTCTGGAAAACCACACTTCACACTGAAGCATAACAACCACTTTTACTCCACAGGTTTTGATCATTATAAAAAGTGTTTGAACGACACAAAGAAGTTGACATCTCTGGATTCTCTGCAAGCTGGTCAGAGTTCGTGTTGTGAAGAAAGGGAAAAAAGACACCTATTTAGCTGCTTTTCATACAGTTTTTAGGATGAATTCAGCAAAGATGCAAAATTGTAATATGTAATAGACTAGAAAATCAATGTTAATATTGTGCAGCTTGAGTTTTTCCTTGATCAAATCAAGTAATTAATCTGATACAAAACCTTCTAGTTTTATAGCCATTCTTAAATTATTGAAATTTTTGTTAGATAATCTTAATCTGATACAAAGCCTTCCCATCAGCTCTTGCAACTTAGCAACACATTAATTTCTCCATTCCAATTCCCGTCATATCATTATCATTATAAGCTTTACGTTTCCTTCATACTAGGCAGTTACTCGTGCTTTCGCACAGATCGTTTTAATTTCTATATATTTTTTTAGATGATTTATGTATATCATAATTTGCTTAAAAATAAATATTAGATATATATTTGTTGCTCAGCGACAATAAAAAAAATCAAAACATGAATGTTCAATAAGAATAATAGAGGCTGTCAACCAAAAAAAAAAAAGAATAACAGAGCAAGAATGATTGACCTGGTTAATGTTGCATAAACTGTGTTAAAATAGTAACTTGAAACATATTAAAAATTTTAGTCTAACAATAACAAATGCCTCTGAAAGTGTTAATAAGAAAAAAAAAGCCAGCAAAAATAACACAAGATATTCGTGCATTCGCAGGGTCACTCATTTTCACGCATGTTTGAAATACACGTGTTTATAAAATTAAATTTTTATATTGAGACAAATGTAATTAGCTGTTTAAGTTTTCCAAAAAAGAGGAAAGAGTTAGAGTATTCAAGCAGAGAAAATATATTTAGTTATAATCCCATAGATATTTCTTATTTCATTTAAAATATTTATAAAATTGTATGAAAAATTTATGTTTAAAAATTTAGAAAGAATTTAATTTATGTTTATTTTTTTTTTTGTAATTTTGAAATGTAAAATGATAAAATAATTCATTTATTTTACAACTATATTGCAAATATTTATTCTTATTTGCAAAATTTTAAATGATATTTTTTCCTTATTTTTAATAAATTGTGGGGGCATAGTAGAGGATGAATAGTTATTGGGGTGCCAACATAGTTCGGATGTCAAGATTCTATTTTGATGTTATGCACTCCATTGGCTTTATTAAAAAAAACTATATTGCAAATAAAAAAATATTAATTTTATAATATTTATAGTTTATAAACAATACTTCAAATAATTTAAAGTCTAAGAATTAATTAAATTAAATGCAAACTTTTTGAAAACAAATATTAATTACCAACATGTTGATTTGAGTGGAATTGAGATTGAATCCCCTAAGTAAGGTCTTAGGTTCGAGTCTTATGGTCGAAAGATCTTGCTAAAGTCAATGGATATATAAATGATAGAACTTTAAAGTTTGTCATGTAACTTTATCATATAGAAAAAGATAATTTCAATCAACAAAATAGTGACAATTATTAAACATAGAGTCAAAGTATTATTTTGTATAAATATATTAACTAATTAGATTTAAATAATTTTTTAGTATAAAAATTTTAATCACATAATATAAATATCATTAAAAATATTTATTTATGAAATTATTTAAAATTATTTTAAACGATTTTTGAGTATAAATATTATTTTGTAATAAATATATTAACTAATTAGATATAAATTAAATTTAGTATAAAAATTTCAACCTCGTAATATAAATATTATTCAACAAAATATTTATTTATTAAATTATTTTATACAATTTCTAAGTAAAAGTAATTTTGTAGGATTTCAAAGTAAAAATAAATATTGTTGAGTCTTCGATATGCAACTATGTTAAATACTCACAGAAAGAGCTTTGTCGTCCAAAATCGTTCACCCATAATAGTGTTGAGCAGGATTGTCTTCCGTGAATGATAATTGTGGTTTGAAATCGTTCACCCATAAAAATAAATTTAGTTGATTAAGTTATAATTAGTTTAATAAGTAATAATTAATTATAAAAATTTATCATTAAGTTAATATAATAATCATATCTTTATATAATATTGAGCATATTATGATATTAAATATTTCAAGAAAAATTAAATATCGTCAACAAAACTATAATAATTTTTTTTTATAAGTGCTAATATAAATTATAGAATATAAATTTTTATAATAAAAGACATAAAACAGTAATATATTGTAAATTTATTTAATAAATTATAATTAATTTGAAGTAATTATATAAATTTATCATTCATTTAATATAAATAATAACATATTTTTATGTAATATTGAGCATATTATTATATTAAATATTTCAAGAATATAATTTTTTATAAATAAAATATATAAAACAATAATATAATAAAAATATAAATAATATAATGATATAAATCTATAAAAAGTATAAAATAGTACAAGTTAAAAAATAATGACAATAGCAAGGACAAAATTTCCTTATGCAGATAATAGAAAAAGGAAAAAGAATAAAAAAATGAAAAAAAATATTTATTATGTATTTATGTAAATGATTTTAACATTATATATATATATATATATATATATATATATATATATATATATATATATATTAATCAACAAAACCTTATATAGATAATAGGAAAGAAAAAAGAAACAGAAAAAGAAAATAAACAAAAAAACACAAAAAGGTAAAAGAAAAAAGAAAGAAAATGAAGTTTTGAAGGAAAAAAATTAATGAGAGAGCGTCATGTGTCCTGGCAAAAGCTCTCCTTTCTTATATAGATAAATAGAATATATTAATATAAATTTTACTTAGAAATTATAATTAATTTGGATAAGTAATTATGTAAATTTATTATTAATTTAATATAAATAATAACATATGTATATGTAATATTGAGCATATTATTATATTAAATATTTCAAGAATATAATTTTTTATAAATAAAAGATATAAAACATTAATATAATAAAAAAATATAATTAATATAATGATATAAATCTATAAATAAGTATAAAATAGTACATGCTTAAAAATAGTGACAATGGCAATAAAAAAGAATAAAAGAAATAGAAAAAGAAAATAAAAAACACAAAAAGGTAAAAAAAGAAAGAAAGATAGATAGAGAGAGAAGTTTTGGAGGGAAAAAATTTAATGAGAGTGACATGTGTCATAGAAGGGTTCTCTTTTCTTATAGATAATAGATAAATAAAAGACATAAAACAGTAATATATTGTAAGTTTATTTATTAAATTATAACTAATTTGAAGTAATTATATAAATTTACCATTCATTTAATATAAATAATAACATATTTTTAAGTAATATTGAGCATATTATTATATTAAATATTTCAAGAATATAAATTTTTATAAATAAAAGATATAAAAAAATAATATAATAAAAATATAAATAATATAATGATATAAATCTATAAAAAGTATAAAATAGTACATGTTAAAAAATAATGACAATAGCAAGGACCAAATTTCCTTATGCAGATAATAGAAAAAGGAAAAAAGAATAAAAAAAATGAAAAAAATATATTTATTATGTATTTATGTAAATGATTTTAACATTATATATATATATATATATATATATATATATATATATATATATATCAATCAATCAATCAACAAAACCTTATATAGATAATAGGAAAGAAAAAAGAAACAAAAAAAGAAAATAAACAAAAAAAACACAAAAAGGTAAAAGAAAAAATAAAGAAAATGCAGTTTTGAAGGAAAAAAATTAATGAGAGAGTGTCATGTGTCTTGGCAAAAGTTCTCATTTCTTATAGATAAATAGAATAGACTAATATAAATTTTACTTATAAATTATAATTAATTTGGATAAGTAATTATGTAAATTTATCATTAATTTAATATAAATAATAACATATGTATATGTAATATTGAGCATATTATTATATTAAATATTTCAAGAATATAATTTTTTATAAATAAAATATATAAAACATTAATATAATAAAAAAAATATAATTAATATAATGATATAAATCTATAAATAAGTATAAAAAGTACATGCTTAAAAATAGTGACAATGGCAATAAAAAAGAATAAAAGAAATAGAAAAAGAAAATAAAAAAACACAAAAAAGGCTAAAAAGAAAGAAAGAAAGAAAGAAAAGAGAAAGAGAGAAGTTTTGGAGGAAAAAATTTTAATAAAAGAGTGACATATATCATAAAAGAATTTTCTTTTTTTTATAGATGATAGATTCCTTTTATGACAAATGGTGAAACTGAATGCCAAAGAAGCACGCAGCAGAGGTAGCGACAAGGTTAGTGAGTAGATACGTTGTAGCTACGGTGTCGCAAGCCAAAACAATTTTTTTAGGCAGTATCAAAGTAGCGCGTGTGCGTGGAACAAATGAGGGAGCGTAGTCTACTGATGGAATAGAAAAGGTAACTTTGGAAACAAAAAAACTTTAAAAATTTTGACATGTGTCCAATTTTGATTGAGTCGGACGTTTTTTTGTTCTCATTAAATCGGAGGCCGTAGCATTTCTCCTTGTTATTTATTGTTTAATGTTTTTAGGAAATAAAAAATATAAATTACACGAAAAAGAAAAATATCAAATATCAAATTACATGAAACCGTATACTATGTCTTTAACTGATTGGAAGTTGTCAGTTGCACATATATAGGAATAATTAAAGCCAATTGTTTGCCAGTAAATGGTTGAAATAACTGATTTGGAATTGTACTCGTTTGAGTATTGATATCGATCACGTGGGTGTTTGGCCAAAGTGGTGATGGGAAAAAGTGTCAGTTAACGCTGGCTAGCTCTATTGTAGCTTATGCATTTTAAAGTTACTTTCTTTTCACGTTTTTACAAGCATTCACGCGGTTTCAAACACACTGTCTTTATAAACTGGAAAACTGATCTGTCGGTTACGTTAGAATTACGACTGAAACGTTTGAAGTGGAGAGAAGCTTCTAGCGGAATCTCAAAGCGTTCAAGGTACTGAGGACTGTTTTCTCCATATATTATGATTATGATTTTATTATCTTTTAGTTGTGCTCTGTTTCGAAGATTTCGAACTACCTGAGTGGCTTTTGCATTCTGTTTCTGCCATTACTCTTTTTCTTTTTGTTCTGCCATTACTCATAAACTTATCCACCAGTATTAGTTCATTTTTGCGTCTAGAAGATACTTATTTTATAATGTGTTTGAATAGGTTGAATTGGGAGGGAGAGAAATGAAAAGAAGTTATTTAGAAGAGGTTTAAAAACTTTCACTTGTTTAAACAGAGGGGAATTAGAAGAGATACATGCAATAAAAATCGTAGACTCAATCACAACGCCTTTCCTATATACCATGCTATAAAATGGGACAAATTTTTGCAAAGAATCTCCATCCTTCCCAGAGACGGATTTAGGGGGGGCACGCAGGGGCTTCAGCCCCGCCTCCCCTCCAAACTTCTTTCCAGCATATATTAATTATATATACTAATCCCTTTCCAATCTTCTTTCATGTATATAATAATATATTAATTAATTATATATATACTACTTTCAGTAAAAAAAAATAAAAAATAATATATACTAATTAATAAAACTAATAATATATGTTATCACTAATTATAATATAATCCAAATAGATATATATACTAATTAATAGATATGATAAAAATGATATTTTTATGGCTTTCCATCAACTATGCTTTGTGTATTATTACAAGTCTCATTTATCTGTCTATATATTTAACTATTAGCATTATATTATAAACATATTTATATATATTATATATAATTGTTATAAAATTTGGCAACTTTTAGTTACTATTATATTTAATAAATTTGTTTTTCTTTTTGATTGTGAGTCCTATTCGATTGTTATTGTGCTTATGAGATCAAAAAGTCTTTTAAAAGTTGAAAAAAAAAATTAGTACGAGTATTTTATTTTTGTATAAATTAATATTTTTGATCAGGTTGTATAAATTAGTATGAGTTATGAATACATGTATTTCCTTTTTGTATGATCATTTGAAATAAAAATCAATTTTAATTTTACATATAAAACTAATAAATAATTTTATAAAAGTCATTATTTATTAAATATTTATTTGCTAGAAGTTAAATTTAAATAATTAAAGTAAAAAAAATTCCAACCCCCCTTTCATGATTTCCTGGATCCGTCCTTGATCCTTCCCTATTTACTCCTCTGTATGCGGATGAATAGAAGCAAATATATGAGGCATATGCAATCATAATCCAAGCTCTATCACCCCCATTTAGTGCATGTCTGGTTTATGGAGGCTCAAAGATATGTTTTAAAAGTAAAACTGAAAAAATATCATGTTTTAGGTTGAGCATGATTCTAAATTGAGTTTTGTTGCAATTTTACTTTGAAACTCAGTTTGAAATAGAAGTAAAAGGAGAGTTGCTTTTACAAATTCATTTTGTAAAATGAAATTCATCTAAACTTAAATTTATAAACTTTAATCCAGGACATAGCCTTACTCATTTTCTGTTCTACCGCAATGGTTATCTGTTTTAAATTTGTTTTCTATTTTTTTTTAAATGTATTTTTCTGTTTTAAAAATATGTACATGAAACAGAAAAAAAAAACATTTTTTTCTCTATTCCTGCATAAACATTACGAAAAGGAAACAAATTTTTTTAAAAAAAAAGTTGATAGTTTGCGATTAGAAATAAAAACAGAAAATGAAACAAAAAATAAATTTTCAAAGTAAACGGACTCATCTTCCTCCTTGCACCAGATTATAAAGCAGTGTGCTGTGCCATTCCAAAGTGCACTATTTTCTAACGTGAAGCAGCACTAATTTTGTGATGTTTGTTTATTGTGGTGGGAGACTTGTAGACAACTGTTCCACCTTGCAGCTAACGTTCATAAAATTTTATAAGACATTAAAAAAAAAGAAGATAAAATGGTCTTTTATTATTATTTCTTACTTTTTTCTTTTTCCTTTTTTTATATATACTACCAAGTAATTGGAAATAAATTTTTTTATTTTATTTTTCTTTAAATTCATCAATTTATATAATACAAACTTCTACCTAAAATTTATTTTTATATTTTTCTTTCTATTTCTTCCTTTTTCATTTTTTTCCTCCCAATTTTAACCAAATGAAGTGTCGTGTCTTCAAAAATTAGCAACGAAAAGGAGTCCAAGCAGAAAGAAAAAGAGATGTAAGAAGGGAGAAATTATATCCTGGTTCGGACCACCACGTCAGCTATGGTTCCAGCTAGTAAAAGCATGACATGTGGATAATCAAGCAAATACTCACTAAAGGAATTTCCTGGGTTAAATTTAAATTCTTCTTTAATTTATTCCAATAACCGTAATTCTCGTTTGATGATTGATATCAAATTTCGCAACCCATGTTTCCATGTTTTCAAAAATAACTACTCTGTGGCGGTGTCTCTCCGAAAATTTTTATCAGTCGCTCTGTGCCGCCATTGTTGTACATCTATCTTCCACGATGGAGGAAAATTTTATATCACTATATTTGTATTGGAAAGACGTATAAGAACTGGTAGTTGTAAGCCTATGCCCAGGAAGGCAGGAAGGAGATAGAAAAATAAAACATATGCTTGCATGTAAAAGTGATCCAATAATTAATTTGTTAGCCACTTTTATTGGAAATTGAGGTGTTGCCCATTCCATCATTCAAGTATGTATGAGTATTTTTTGTTTGTTTTTGTTTATATCATTCAAGTATATATTGGAAATTTTTAATTGATGTTTTAAAAGCGTTTGGTTTTTGCCCCACCTTTTGCCATTGGATTCAAACTATTCTTAGCTCTGCTAAGTTGTCTTTTCTAGTGAATGGCAAGCCTGTCGGCTTCTTTCAATGTAAAAGAGGTGTTCGTCAAGGTGACCCTCTCTCCCCTTTGTTGTTTTGTTTAGCTGAAGAGGTGTTAAGCCGTGGTATTTCTCAGCTGGTTCAGGAGAATAAGCTTCAACACATTTCGGGGCCAAGGGGAATTGTAGTTCCTAGCCATGTTCTTTTTGCTGATGATGTTATGGTTTTCTGTTGTGGCTCTAAAAAATCTCTGCAATCTTTAATGTCTCTTCTTAGAATGTATGGGGAAGCATCCGGACAACTTCTCAGTTTTTCTAAATGTCGCTTCTATTCTTGCAACTTGTCTCCTCGTAGAGTGACAGCTATTAAAGATATCCTTGGATTTTCTATGGGAAGCCTTCCCTTTGTTTACTTAGGGGTGCCATTATTTCTTGGGAAGCCTCGACGAACTCATTTACAGCCTATTGCAGATAAAATTAAATCAAAGCTTTCTAAGTGGAAAGGATCCTTGCTCTCAATTATGGGACGTGTGCAGTTAGTCAAGTCTGTTATCCAGGGTATGCTTATACACTCTTTTCATATTTATGCTTGGCCTACTTCTTTGTTAAAACAGTTAGATTCATGGACGCGGAATTTTATCTGGGCGGGGGATATACATCAACGAAAGATGGTTACTGTGGCTTGGCACAAGGTTTGCTCTCCTGTTGAAGCAGGTGGTCTGGGTATTCGGCCTTTTCGTAGTATTAATAATGCAGCTATGCTTAAGCTTAGCTGGAATTTTCTCTTCTCTAGTTGTCAATGGGCCTCTTTTATGCGTTCCCGATTTCTGCGAGCCGGAAAGACCTTGACTATGTATGTTCGGTCTTCTCTTTGGCCAGGTCTTCGACCTTTTGTTGATGTTGCTCGTTCCAATTCTAAATGGGTGCTTGGCTCTGGCTGCTCTATTTCTTTCTGGACGGATAAATGGCTTAATAATCCTATTGTTGATATAGTGAATTTGCCTTCTACAATGCATTTTGACCTTCAATCTAAAGTTAGTGATTTTATTTATCAGAATGAATGGCGGATTCCTGATGTTTTTGCTGATTTATTTCCTGAGGTGGCTAATATGATGAGAGAGACCACTCTTCCTAGTGTTCCTGAACCGGATTATGTTGTTTGGTGCCCTTCGGATTCAGGGGTTCTGTCTTTTAAGGGGGCTTATGATTTTTTGCATAACCAGTCCTTTTTAGTTCCTTGGAGTAAAATTTTATGGAGATCTTCAATTCCTCCATCTAGATCTTTTCTGGTTTGGAGATGTCTGCAGGGTAATATACCTACTGATGATATTTTACAAGCTCGTGGTTGCACATTGGTCTCCATGTGTTCTCATTGTACTGAGCATGTGGAAACTGCTGATCATTTGTTCCTCTCTTGTCCAGTTGCTGTCGAGCTTTGGAATTGGTTGAGTTATACTCTTCAATGTCACATAGATAAATCTTCTTTGCTCATGTTATTATCTAATGCTTCGAAAGCCTCCAGTACTCAACTTCAAGATATTTTTGTTGCAGCTATTGTTAACACCATTTGGTTCCTTTGGATAAGCCGTAATCAGGCTAGATTTCAATGTGGCCCTATGACTGTAAACAGGATTAGAAATAATATTGTTGCTGCTGTTTCCCTTTCTGGTAATTTTTCCAAGGGAACCATGCGAAACTCTGTTGTTGATTGGTCTATTCTGAAGCAGTTTCATGTTTTGGGACATGTTGCAAAAGCCCCTAACATTAAACAAGTTCTTTGGTGTCCACCTCTTAGGGGCTGGATTAAATGTAATACCGATGGGGCAGCCAAAGGGGCCCCTGGACCTGCTGCTTGTGGAGCTTTGTTTAGAAATTCAGCGGGTGATTTCTTGGGTGGATTTTCGTTGCAGATCGGATGCTCATATTCTTTGCATGCTGAACTTGTTGCAGCAATAACTGCAGTTGATTTAGCTCTTCAGAGAGGTTGGTTGAAGCTCTGGTTGGAATGTGATTCAAAACTAGTCGTTGAAGCTTTTCAAGCTCCCCATATTGTTCCTTGGCAGCTTCAAGTTAAATGGAAAAATTGTCTAGCCCAACTCTCATCTATGGAGTTTGTTGTGTCTCATATTTACCATGAAGGTAATTGTTGTGCTGACCGCCTTGCTAATCTTGGTATCTCGTCGTCTGGCCCAGTTTGGTGGGATTCTGTCCCTGACTGTATTAGGGACTGCTTCTCTAGGGATAGGCTTGGCCTTCCAGCTTATAGATTTTGTTAATTTTGTGGGTTTTGGTTTGGTCCCCCCACTTTTTTTCTTGTTTTGCTTTGTTTTATCAATAAATTTGAGTTTGGGAGCATGTGATTTCTAGTTCCTTTGGTGCCAACCTAGTTGGGATTAATGGTGCTAGTCTGATGCTTTTCAAGCTTTTTTAAAAAAAATGTGCATAATGTTTTTTTATAAGCCAAAAAACTATGGTAATATAAGCGCAAGCTGCGCAACCAAATGTACAAAGAAAAGGGTATAAAGCAAAAGTTTCATACCTTAGCAACTAACTTACCAAAATACATGACCCAACATTCACCCCAACTAGCGAAACTATTTCCGCTGTATCAAGGCCCAAAATACCAACATCTTGCTCTATACCACAACGTTGAGGAATATAGAAAGATACTAGTGCATGATCCCCAACCCTGCAAATAGAATGACGTAAGATCATCACACCCCATAAGATCCAAAACTCAGGGAAGGATTTATTAAACATTGATAAAATGATAATGAAAAACCTGTAGAATAGCTTCTCATCCACGTCCAAGCTATGACCTGAATGTCTTGCAGAAGCTCTTGATGATCAAATACCTTGTCAGAGAAAATACACTTATTTCTGATTTTCCAAATATTCCAAACACAAGCTCACTAAATGATGTCCCAACGTAACTTACTGACTTTATTAGCACCTGGAATACCATGTTGTTGGAAGTGCAAAATTGGATCAAAAGGAAGAGGAGTATCTATATTCAGCCAGGCATAACATGAAGTCCAAACATAATAAATCTGATCACATGTAAAAAGCACGTGTGACAAAGATTCAAGTTGTGACAAACAGAAAGGGCATAGGAGATCCCAATCACTCAACTGAACGTTCCTCTTGCACAGGTTGTCCTTAGTAGGCAATCTATTTATGAAAATTCTCCAAACCAAAAAACATACCTAGGTGGCACCTTCAAGCTCCATATTGATGAGAGAAAAACGTGTTGTTGTGCACCACGTAGAAGAGAAATTTGAGCATCATATGATGATTTAACCGAAAAAATCCCTTCATTATCATGCAACCACGTCCATCCATCATTAATATCATTGGAAATGATTTTAGATTCCAACATCCTACACCATTGAAGATCCCACACCCAAACCCCATCCACCCATTTCCCCATATCTCCCACTACACTTGCTTGTTGAATAGAATTTACAAATAATCTAGGAAATTTACATGCAAGAGATTCATCACCCACCCAACAATCATGCCAAAAACTCACGTCTTTTCCTCTTCCCACCTTCCACACAAAAGACTTATCAAACCATCTAGATACATCTAGCCCTCCACACACCATAGAAAGATCTCTCCACCAAATAGAAGAAGTATTCCCCACACCCTCTCTCAACAACCCCCTCCACCCATCATATTTTGAAATAAGTACTTTACACCAAAGTGATTCTTTTTGGTGAAAAAGTTCTCATCTCCATTTAGCTAGAAGAGACACATTAAAGATTCTAATATCTTTAATTCCTAAACCCCCCATGACTCTTTGGAAGACACACTTTTTCCCAAATAACCAAACTAATTTTCTTTCTTCCCTCCTCACAACCCCACAAAAAGTTCCTTTGGATAGAAATAATTTTATTTACAATACCCAAAGGCATTTTAAAAAATGACATAAAGAACAAAGGCAAAGAGGTCAATACCAAGTTTATAAGACAAACCCGACCCGCAAAAGCCAAAGTCCTATGTTTCCAAGAAGAGAGCTTCTTAGAAAATTTATTGATAGCAGACTTCCAAGTGTCTTCCCTCCTAGGATTTGCATTGATGGGTATCCCAAGGTATGAAAATGGAAGAGCCAACACATTACAATTCATCAAATCCGCATACCTTTCCTTCCAAGCATCATCCATCCAAATAGCTCCAAAGAAACTTGTATGGAAATTCACTTTGAGACTGGACGTAAGTTCAAAGCACCTAAACAAACTCTTCACCACCATCACATTACTAGGTGTAGCCTCACCAATGAAAATTGTATCATCGGCATATTGCAAAAGATTAATCTCCACCTTGTCATTACCCACCAACAAGCTTGAAAACAATCTCTTATCAATAGCTTCCCTCATCATCCCACTTAGTCCTTCTGCCACAATAGTAAAAATGATAGGAGCTAAAGGATCTTCTTGCGTTAACCCTTTTTGTACCAAGAACTCAGAAGATAGACTTCCGTTAATCAAAATTGAAGTAATAGAAGAGGACAAGCACCAGTCCATCCAAGAAATCCTCTTATCATTAAACCCTAACCTTTGCATCATATAGAACAAGTATTTCCAACATGCTGAGTCATAGGCTTTTTCATAATCAACCTTAAAAATGAGACACTTTTTCTTTCTCCTTCTAGCTTCTTCAATAGCTTTATTGGCCACCAACAACATTATGCAAAAGATATCTAACACCCAAAAAAGGCACTTTGCCTTTGATCAATCACATTAGGCAAAACTTTCTTGATTCTATTGGCTAATATCTTAGCCAAGACCTTATACATACACCCAACCAAAGAAATAGTTCTAAATTCTCCCAAATCATGTGAATTTTCAACTTTCGGAATGAGAGTAACAAAAGATGCATTACTACCTCTTAGGAAAACGCCATGCTCATGAAACTCATTAAGAAATCTCTTAAAATCAACCTGAAAAATGTCCCAAGAGGTCTTAATGAATTTGAAATTCAAACCATCCAGACCTGGGCTATTAAGGCTTACACACTCCCACACCACCTCCTTTACCTTCAACTCTTCAAAACTAGATAACAACATAACATTATCCTCCCTAGTGATTTGACGAAATCTCACTCCCTCAAACGTCAGTCTTACTCCCCCTTCCTCACCAAATCTTCTCAAGGAAAAAAATTGGCTTCCTCATTTATTCTAATCGAACCCTCCACCCACCCACCATCAATGTTTAAACCCCTTATCATACTTTTCCTTCTCCTCCAATTTACCATAGAATGAAAGTACTTTGTATTTTAGTCACCTTCTAAGAGCCACTTTGATCTTGATTTTTGCCTCATGAGAGACTCATTACACATGACCACTTTCCAAATTCCTCTTGAAGATTTCTTCTAGCCTCCACCTCCCCCACACTCAAGCCTTGCTCTTCCTCTTTCCTATCAGGGGAATTCATTTCATCACCAATCTCAATATATTTTCTTTCCAAATTGCTAAACATGTTATGATTCCACCATTTCAACTTTATTTTCAATGACTTAATTTTCTCTTTTAGGATATATGCTCCCCAACCATTCACCTCCAAGCCCTCCCACACCCCCTTCACAAAATCTACAAAAGTCTTATCAAAAAACCAACAATCTAGCACCTTGAACAGTTTGGGGCCCCAATCAATCATCGAATTTTTCAACATAATAAAGCAATTATCAGAGATGTTCCTATCAAGGATGTATTGAGTGCTACTAGCCACAAATTGATCCACTCCTTTGAGACCAAAACCCTATCAGTTATACTTTTAGCTCTTATATTCGGCCTATACCAAGTAAATTTTCTTCCCGCCATTGGTATGTCTTCCAACTCCATGTCATCAATAAACTTGTTAAACTCCCTTCTATCTAGGCTTGTAATGCTATCACTCCCTTGGCCCACTCTTTCTTAAGTCCACCTCACACAGTTGAAATCCCTCACCAAACACCAAATAGGAATAACTCTACTTTGTCTTCTAGTATTTAACTCCTCCCAAATCCTCCTCTTATGCTCACTGTTGCAAGGTACATATACATTAACAATGACAATCATACAATTTGTCTCCTTCCATCTGCCCTCCAATCCAATATAACCAGTGCCATAGAAAGAATTAGCAAGTTCCAAGCTATCATTGTCCCATAAAGAATCCTCCAGCTGCCCCAATAGCAGAAATCTCTAACCAGCTAGCTTTATGACTACCTTATAACGCATAACATAATGCAACACTAATTACCTCTTTTTTTGTTTCCTAGATACAAAGTACTTGTACTTCTTCTTTAATGACCACTTGTCTAATAAATTCCATTTAACCTTCCCCCCAAACCCCTAACATTGTAAGACATGATCCTCATTGTTGAACTTCCCCTATACCCACCAGATGAGCCTTTTTTATTTTCTCAACCTCCATCTAATCCTTCCTTTCCAACTCAACAATTTTATAAACAATTCTCCGCTTTTCCTCTTCATATGTAACTCCACACTTTTTCCCCAACTCCCACATTTTTTTAATCTCCTGAACTTCATCTTTAAACCAAAAATGTTTATTAGAATTCTTGACATTGCTATCAGATAGTATATTGCCGAGAGCACTTTTCTTCACCTTGTTTTTCCTCTTAGCCTTCTTCTTTTTAGTGGAGCACCTCCCTTGAGGGAACAGTCAAATCACTCCAAGCTTTAATTAACCCTCTCGTCACTCCATCCACAAAAGCTTGACTAGAATCATCAATATCTCGCTGTTCATTATTTGCCATGTACCCCCTGGTTGTCATCCCAATGAAACAGTTCAGGTTCCAGAATGTGTTCGTTGCCTTCTACATCATGATATTCCCCCATCGGATTGTGCCCATTAAAAATAATTTCTTTGCCTTTTGAATCTTCTTAGACCTTAATAGAGGCCCGCAAGCTAATATCCTCATGACCATTTTGGGAAGAAAGCTTTTCTACTCGCAGCCCAATAGACAAAGAGATATTATTGTGGGCCAATATTGTCTCTTCTGGCCTAAAATGCTCCAGAGTTCTCACTAAGCCTCCGCTATCTATGTGGACACAATGTCCATCGTCCACTAAGATAGACACTTTTTTCCTACTTTCTTGGTAAGCCTCAATATTCCTATCACCCACTTGTCTTTTCACGCTCCAAGCTAGCTTCCAAAAGTCCCTCCTTATCCCCATCTCCCAAGATATCTCCTTCCACATCCTTATCACCGTAGGGCAAAGTCACATTTCCTTGATCTTCGACGACTATGTTAGCCAGAGCATACGCATGGTCAGGTTTGAAAGCTCCCCCTATGACGTTACTTTTCTCTTCTAACGTCTCTTTTGTATCAACTTCGCTCAGTAATTCCTCTTTCTTTGCCTTAGAACCCATACCATCTCCATTCTCATGTAATCTATTTGCTGCACCACTAACATCCCTTCCTTTATACTTTAGACTGTTAGGTATAGCCGAGAAACATAGGTCATTACCCAACGGATATGACACCATTGTCTCCTCACCACTGCTCTGACAACGTCCCATATTGCCTCCATAGCTCATATCAAGGTTAACCTCTAAGTTACCACCAAGCTCACCACAATCATCTCCGGCCCACTCTAAGCATGACGAGCCTATTACCATGTCATGCTCACTAGCAAAGGAATCAACCTCATTATTTAACTTATTATTTGCCCACATCCAGCAGCTACAATGAATTACTTGTAGAACAATTTCTTCGATGCATCTGATAGAGTGAATAATGCCTTTCATCCTAATCCTCCTACACTCCATGATAGGCTGAGGTGAACAAACCTTCACAAGAATGCACGCTGTATCAATCTTCTCCATGCTTTTAGTATCCTTATCTATACAAATATAACTCCCAAAGAGCCCCACCATATGAGAAAAACACTCATCTCTCCATAGGTGTAAAGGGATCCCAGAGCACTTGAACCAAGCAAGTCTGTTCCTGATAGAAATATCTGGGTTCAACTTTTCCACACTATGAAACAAATTCAAAAAACCCTCTTCCTCATTTTCTATCTTGTTGTGAGCTTCTTCTTCACCAATCCCCTTAATTAGCAAAAAATCGTCACACATATATTGTAATTTAACTTCCCCCAATTCCTTCATCACACATATCTCGTGCAGTTTATAAAAAATAGATAGATCCCTCAGCCTCCCAACCAACCAACTTTCCCACCATTCTTTGCTTTCCACCTTAATATTAATGACCTGGCCGCACCAAGCATCATCATCGTTGTTCTCTTTACCACCTTGCTTTCTAAGCCAGAGGACGTCTTCGCCTTGAGTTTCCTGCCACAACTTAAGCATAAGATCGTTGATGTCCAACCACCCCCTAGACGCCTTAGTCTTTTGTATTTGATGAGCATTTGTAACTATGTTTGTCTGATTATCAAACCCAGCCCCCATTTTCTTCTTCCCTTGTGCTCTGCTATAATAAGAATGAGTGTTGCTTCCTCCATGTTTGTATCTAGGTGTGTTCACAAACATTTTGACGTTTCCAATCCAGATAGAATCTAGTTGTTTTTCAAGTTCCCGAACATTCTTAACATCGAAAAATCTGACAAAGTCATACCTTTCGTCCCTCCTGTTTCTCTTCTTTGCAATGAAGACCTCTCTAACTCTCCCATATCTTTGGAAGATTTTCCAAAGATTACTCACTACGAAATCATTTGGAAATCTAGAGAAGAAGAACGTTGTGATGTCCCCACTATCCCTCCAATTTTTCGAACACTCTCCCATCTTCATGATATTTGAATTATCCTTGTTGGGGCTTTTATCATGTGCATAATGTAATCTAAAACCCGAGTCATATATCTTCCTTAGCTCTCTCTAATAACAATAGGACTTCATATAAAGGGTTTGTGCAGTGCTACACATATATCTTGTTCTACTTGCGGGTTTTTCTTTCCTTGTGCCAAGTACAATGTTTTAACCAAAAATCTTCCTAGAGTTATTTATAGTCATTTGCCTTATAATATTTATATTTGTAATGATGACGATTACTAGACATTGGCAACAAGAACAAATACAATGCAGCAAAGAGAAGTAGACTAAAGTAAGTGATCACCTTGTAACGAGTATTCTCTAGTAAATTTCTTTTATTTTTTATTAAAAAATGATAGAATGGTAAAAACACATTTAATAATATTGAGTAAGATACTAATAACATGTTGAAATTGTCAATAAAATTCATCTAAAGAATCATTGCATAGATGTAAACTGCAAGTTGTTTTACCCCATAGCAACAACTATCCTTGAGCATCATATAAGACCTTTCTGAGAATAATTGTCCACCAAATAAAATTTAGTGGCTTCAAGGAAAAAATTATTACTCAGATTTCGAATATAAGCAAAAAAAAAAAAATTGATTTTGGCTTTAAATATAAATAAATCTCAACTAAATTTAACTTATTTAATGAGACAATATCTAAAATACTCTCCATTTAATAAGGATTTTAATTTCAATGACTCTTTATTCTTGATATTAAATTTCAATAAAAAACAATTTAGAAAAATACTAACTTATTTTTAATTGAAATTTATGTAATTAAATATTGTTAACAAACTTTCTTAATTATTATGAATTAATAATTTTTTTTATATTTAAAACCTGGAGAGTGTCGTAATTCAAAATCCCTTTACCACTTACATAAACCTAGTTAACTATTGCGAATTAGTAAATTAATTGTGCAAGCTAGCTTTTGACTATTGTGCACTTATGGGGTTGACTAGCGCAGCTCATTAATATAGCGCAAGTTGAATATTGTACACACATGGATCGGAGTTGACTAGCGTAGCTAATTAGTCATTTTTGAATATTGTTTGACTAGCGTGAACTTATATCATTTGAAGGATTTAGTTTAGCTTAATTTTTTATTTATCCATATTTAGTTTAGCTTAAATGAATATTATATTACAAATTGTCGAGTTTTATTAATAATCTCTTTACTTTTTATGATAACTTTCGAAAATTACTTCAGTGATGGATGAAAGGATACTTTTTTTTTTTTCTATTATATTTCTCTTTTACTTTTATTCATTTTTATTTTCTTCTTCATTTCTAATCTAAATTGAACATAAAAGTTTTGCTTGGAACCAAGCTCAACTGAAAATTGTTGTCAATCTTTTTTGATGATTTTAGTTTATGAAAGTGATTATTTTATATACAATCCAAACCGATGAATAGATTAACATTAAAATTACTTTTTATATAACTCCCGTATATCAAAACATCAATTAGAAAATATTTTATTATAATCGATATTTGGAATAATTAATTATTGAAATAATCTTTAAAATATCACTTTAAAATATCACATATTGTCTTTAACCGACAAGACAGTTGCGCATATATAGCAATAATTAGAGCCAATTGTTTAACAGCAAATGTTTAAAATAACTGATTTGGAAATGTGCTCTTTTGATATGGATTCTATATAAGCTGGAAAATTGGTCTATAGGTTACACTAGTTACGACTGAAACGTTTGAAGGGGAGATAAGCCTCTAGTGGAATCTCAAAGCCTTTCAAGGTACTTTGGACTCTTATTTCTTATATTATGATTTATTTTCTTTTGGTCGTGCTTTGTTTCAAAGATTTCGGACTAGCTGAGTAGCTTTTACATTCTTTTTCTGGAATTACTCGTAGTATAAGTTCATTTTTGCTTCCAGCCAGAAGATAATTATTTTACAATGTGTTTAATTAAATAGGTTGAATTGGGAGGGAAAGAAATAGAAAGAAGTGACTTAGAAGGAAAATAATAACTTTCACTTGAAATTGGAGGGATAAATGCAAAAAATTCTTAAGCTATACCGGACTACGTACCACACCAGCTTTTCTTTCATGCGTAGAAAGGGACGAAATTTTGCAAAGAATTTCCACTCTTCCCTATTTACCCTTAGTTTGTACATTTTGAATATTCGTTTGAAAACGAATGAATTGGAAATGAGTAAGAGAATGGAAACGGGAAATAACAATTTACGTGAGTCTCACTAAAATTTGTTTCCCCTCTTTACGCTAGCTGTGAAATACTACAATAGAAGTTAGCTGATCAACTGACAATAAACGAGTGCAATAATACTTTTATGGTTCCAAGTATTTTTTTTCTTTTTCATTTTTTTAAAAATTAAATACATTTTTAACCCCAAATAAATATTAATTTTATATTAAGACAATAATAAAGCAAAAATTTAGATCTCTCATTTTTATTTTTTAAATTTCTTAGAAATTAAATAATTTTTTACAACATAAAAGATTAAAAATAATAAATAATTTTATATTAAAAAAATAATATTGGAGTAAAAAATTATTATTTTAATTTATATAAAAATATTTTGAAATAAAATATTTATTTATTTCTACGATCTCTTATTTAAACAAGTGGAAAAAAAATTTCTCCACTTCTTTAATTCTTATTTCTATTTATTCAAATAACAATTCTTTTGTACTTCATTTTTCCTTTATATATTTCTATCATTTTTTTATTTCTTTCTTTTCTATTTCACTCCTAATCCAAACAAAACATTACTCCCTTCTTAGAGGATGAATAAACATATTAAAAATAATTTAAAATATAAAATATCTCATCTATAAATCATTATATCTCTAATTTATCTACTCCTGTAATATAAATTTGAATCCGTATCTTGAACTAAAGTATTTATAGGAGTTATTCTTCAAAAACGTTTTTATGAATTTTTCATATACGAGAGCATTTTTTAAGTTGTTATCACCCTCATTAAGAGATATATTATCCTAATTTTATATGTTGAACATTTAATTTAATTTTTCAATTTTTTACTCTTTTCAAATATACTTCCTAACTTTAATTTCAAATTTAATTTGACTAAACAACTAGGAATTCTTTCTCAGTCATCTCAAACCACTTTCCTTTTATTTTAATCCATATATAATTGATTTTCTTCTTATATCTTTCAATTGATTATTTTCATCTTTGTTTCTAAATTAAATTTTATTTTATTTTTAAAAAGTTTACAATAGTTAAAAATAACTTTTTATCACAATATAAATTACTTATCATAAATTCAAAATATAATTTATATGTTAAAAATATTTATTTATTTTTAATTTTATTTATATAAAAATAAATATTTATTTTGTGCATTGCACACACTTCAAATGTATAATATTAAAAATAACTTTATATAACTTGATAATTATATTTATATATTTTTACTCAATTAATTACTAAAATACATTTTAATTAAATATATTTGTCATAAATAAGTATAATTAAGTTATGTTAGTAATAAAAAAATAAGTTTTGTTATAATTTTACACATTGTAAAAAAATATAAACATGAATGATATTATAAATTTATAAATAAAAAAATATATGTATGTATAAGTTCGATTTGAATTGAGATTCAATCCAGTCTAATATATTTTTTATTTTTTATTTATTCAATTTATTCCATTTTTTATTGATTGAATTAGTTTATAAACGACCCTAATTATACGTATGTGGATCTTTACTATTAAAAAGGGTCTACCCACTGTTATACAAGTCATATTAAAAAAAGGATAAAATAATCTTTTATTATTACTTCTTATTTTTTATTTTCTTTTTTCTTTTTCTTATTATTATCTCTTATTTCTTATTATCTTTTACTTATTCATAAACTAAACAATTGAAAATCATTTTATATTTTATTTCATCTATTCAAAAAGGTTTAAATACCTTTTTATTCCTTACAATTTAACGTTTTTTGTTTTTCGCTCTTAAAACGGTTTAGATAACGTTTTGAACAGTCAAAAAAATACTTTGAACACTAAAACACTATCTAAACCGCTTTAAAGAAGAAAAATAAAACAAACATAATTTGTAAGGACTTAAACAAAAAAAAATTGCAAGGACGAAAAGCAAAAAAAGGCCAAATTATAAGGACTAAAAATATATTTAAATCATTTAAAAATACAAATTTCTACTCAAAATTTATTTCTATTTAGTTTTTTCTTCTTCGTTTGTTTCTTTCCAATTTTAATTGATATCGAAATAAAGTATGTGTTTGGTTCAATTTCAGAAACAAAGGACATGGATTAATTACGTAAAACCCAAAAATATATTCTATTCTATTTACTATATAATAAAAAATATCTCAGCTGGACACGTGGCACGTTTTTATACGTTGCTTTTCCATTTTTCCCACGCAACTTTCCTGACTTTGCGCCTTTTTTTTTTTTTTTTTCCTTTTCCCGCCATCTGTCTTTCACGCGCTCAGCTTTGCTTGCTTTATTTTTTTCTCACGTAGACATAGTTATTGTCTCTCTTGGATGTGCGGTTTTTTTTTTACCACTACAGCAAAAATACAAAAATCTCTTTTCGATGAAAAAACGGCACTATTTGCAAAGGCTGACCACGTGCAAGATTTATCGTTATTGAGAAAAAAATTTAAAATATATAACAATTAGTAAGTAACCCTCTAATAGTATTTATATTTTAGAAAAAAATTATTGTGTTACTTTATGTAATAATATTTATTATTATTATATTTTAAAAGCATGAAACATTTTGGTAATTACATAATTTATTTTCATATGTAAAATTATTATTTGCTTCCTCCAAATTTAAATATAAGCAAAAATATTTATTTTCACATTGATTAAATATATTAATTTTTTAAGGAAAAAGATATTAGTTAAGTTCATTTAATTTTCTTGATTTCATACAAAAAAATTATATTTCCTAAACTACTATTAATCATATTTCATGGAGATGGTGTTCACATTTTAATTAACCTAAGGATCTTTTTAGAATAATAACATTAAATTTAAAATTTATTTGTATTTCAATCTACCAAACTTGAATTTTTTTTTGCTTATATTTAGATCCAGAGTTCTTTTTTTTTGGGGGTCACATGACATTGGTGCATAGCATCCAATCAATTTGTTAATGACTAATCTCCATTGGATAACCTGACTAACTGATCACCTTTAGTAGGATTTCCTCTCCCAATCACTTTTTTCCATTCACAAAACTCGAACCTGAGACCTTGCTTAATAGGATCGGGTCCAATTCCACTCGGACCAACAACATGCTGGTTAACAACATTCTCTTTAACAGTTTTTATTATTGACTTAATTTTATTGAAATTTACAAATTTTAGTGAGTCTCATTTCTAAACTAGGAGAGAAACTCATTGAATGAGAAGCGATACCCATCAAATGAGTAACTGAAAAATTGAAAAATCTAATATCATATTCTTTTTCAGTTGCTCATGAAACTCATTTTTCACGCGATTTTCATCATATTTATGACTCTTTTTAGTTCAATTGATTCCATAGTTTGCATGTAATTGAATCTAATAAGCCAAGTATCACTTCCCGAATCAGTATAAGAAAAGGTTTAAAATTGTGTTTCAAAATTGAAAATGATAATTGTTTCGGAAGAACCAAATTTAAAAAATAAAGAACTAAGTTAATTTTTTTAAAAGATAAAAGACTAACTTGAATCTAAATGAAAAGATACAGAACTAAAAGCGCATTTTAATTTTTTTTTTTTTTATATATTTGACAACTATTTTAATATAAGCGTAAATATCAATGTGATACATGTTATTACATGGGTCAACAGACTAGTTGTATATATAAAGTAGATTTTATCTTAAGGTAGGCATTAATGTGTGTTTTGATTGACTTGATGAGAAACCAAACATCCTGAAGTGACAGAATTCCTTTACAAATTAGGAATGAAAAGTAAGATATTCAAGAAAGAATAAAAGGATGTATGAAGGAACCAAAAGACTTTATCCTGATGTTATTGTTAGAAATTCCTAAAACGAAAATAGAAGATATGATAAATTGAGATGATTAATATATATGCCTTGTGTTGTTTCCACGTAAGAAAGGCAGAAGGAGTACAGAGTGAGCCTTCAAATAATTGCAGTAAAATTGATTGATGTATATAGTTCTCTATTTTTTGACACAGAAAAAAAAGTACATGGAACCAGAGCAGAAAAGCACATCTGAAATGTCGATGAATATTCAGGCTACTGTTATTGAAGTGGCTGGTGAAAATGAAATACAAATCTCGGAACTTACTGAAGTTGAGAAACATAAGAATGAAGATTGTCTGTTAAAGTCTACATACGATTCAATAAAAGACAAAAAATCTCCACCAAATTGGGCACGACAGGGAGAGATCGTGGATGATAAAGTTTATGCGCAAAAGAGCCCTATGGGAAACACCGTGCTGCATATAGCAGCTCTGTATGGAAATGATAACTGGGTGGAGAAGATAACTCAAAATGCATCACACTCACACCTTTTGGCTGCGAAAAATGCCAATGGTGATACAGCACTGCATGTTGCTGCAAAAGCTGGGCATATCTCTACTCTCAAGAAGTTATTGGCTGCAAGTCTCGATAATTTACCACATCCATATTCTGAAAAACCCAAAGATGCTTTGGGTGAAATCCTAGTAAAGAACAAGCAAGGAAATACTTTCTTTCATGAGGCCTTATTGAATGGTCACAAAGATGTAATGAAGATTCTAGATTCCCCAGAATTACAGATTGGGGCTGGCTTCGTGGAACTGGTTGAGCGAGCTGCGTTATTTTGGACAAACAAGGAAGGAAAATCAGTTTTGCACTTGGCAATTGAGAAAGGCTTTGGGGACATTGTTGGTCATGCATTGACCAAGTTGACCAGAGAACACCCTGCATTGGACATGTTGATCCAGAACCACCAGGAGTTGGCCGAAATGATTCCAAAACCACCTCTTCCTGAAAAGGATCAAGGTACAAAGTTGCTAGATAGCTTTGAATTTCCTTTAAATTTCCTCAGTATTTCTTGCTACTCTTTTTCCTTAATTTAATTTGACAGTCATTGGTCGTGGGATTGAATAACTTATTCATGTTAAATCAAGATAAGAACAATACTTATCTAAGTAAATAATAGTTCAACTATTTTCTTAAACGTGTACACACACACACACACACACAATTATCCCATTAAAGTAGAGCATTTTTATGTGTATAGAAAATGAGGATAGTTTACCTTCTCAATCATGCATAATGATAATTTCTTATGCTCCTCACTTTACTAGTAAACAAATTCTTCTATGATGTAATTAATTCTAACCCTAAATTTGATTATTGGTTTATTTATATATATGCCATAGATTGAGGTTAATGGCATATCAATGAATATTAAGGTTCTAAAATATCTAGCAATTCATAAGCAAAAAGAAAAATAATAATAAAAATAAAAATAAATCTAGCATTGATATCAAAGTCACTTTATCCTTAATCATGCTTGTATATAAATTTGGCATGTCATTGTATTGAAATAAAAACATTTAACAGTTTTAGGGTAGAAATTTTATTCCTTCTCCAAAAATCTAATATAGGCCCCAAAATTCTTTGTGATTCGTGGACCATGCTGAGGGAAAAATAATGCGAGTTATAGTTGTCGGCATTTGAAGCCGTACAAGTTTGAAATAATCGACCACGCGGTGGAAGACCCAAACCTTTATATTTTGATTTAATCAAATTCATTGAGTAATTTTTCCAAATAGGGGGATTTTCTAATGCCAATTGGAGCTGTTGTGTGGGCTGTTTGTCGTTGTTGCTATTTCGGTAGTCTCGGGCAAAAATATTTGTGTTCCTATCTGAGGGTAACATGGTAATTTTCACCTTGTTGATGTCTTCAAGCCAAGATCTCCTTCAAGTGTCTGATCCTCCAAGATGAGAAGAGGGGGCGGGTACCTGCAAAAGGTACTCCAACGCTCAAGTCAGCTTTCGGCTTAGAGCATTTAATGAGAATAAATGAGGAATCAAAGTTACTGTACCTCCAGAATTGTACTCTATTTATACTTACTTTATTGGGCCTTGGATCCATCATCCATGCGCTTTTTCCACTTGATCATCTCTTTTAATGATCTGTAATTATCCACTAATTAGAATTACTAGTTACCTTTTTATGGCTTAATTGTCTTGGTGGATTTATATATCCTTGATGTTTTGCATAGTATTAGGTTATTAGGTTGGCCTAATAGCCTGACACTTTGTATAGTATTAGGCAATTAGGTTGACCTAATAGCCTGACACTTCGTAGAGTATTAGGCTATTAGGTTGGCCTCTATTAGGTTGGCCTAATAGCCTGACACTTCATATAGTATTAGGCTATTAGGTTGGCCTAATAGCCTAGTTTCGTTCATAGGGTTCCTTGTCTTTTTAGGGTTCTAAGACATTGTTAACTAGATAGTGTTAGATTATTTGGCAAGCCAAATAGTCGAACACTGCTTTTGCAATGATTCCGTATATGTTTATGTTATGCAAAAGACTAAAGGGTATTTAGCCATGCATCCTGCCGAATACCCAACCAGTATACATGCCCCTCAGCCTCGAGGAACAGTTGTGACAAAGAGGTTTAAATGCGATTTTGTTATTATTATCGGAGGAGGGCAGTTGATATGACGTCTTTTCGTCTCCCTTCCATTATGAGGAAAATAACGGTTGGGGTACTAGAAATGAAGCATTTTTTCATTTTGAACTGTTGGATCGTGATTGATCTAACGGTTAAGAATGCTGCTAATCATGGGCCCGGCCCCTATAAATAGGGTATGAAAGCGTAGGCATTTCATCCCATCTCTTACTTTCTCTTAGCAAAAATTTTGAGCTCTCGGTCGAATAGTAGTTGCACCTTATCGATTGTACTCGCTGTTGGTGTCAGGTACGATTCATTGGCTTTTGCCTAAAGTAGATATGAGTTCGTCTAGTGGTAGTTTTTTAGGAGAGTTCAAGGGATCGGGTCCTTGGATATCATCGCCCCTGGATATATCCGATCCATCTATCAGTTCGAATGTAGGGTCCTCGTCTTCATCTTCCAACGAGGAAGAAATGGCCAAAACGATGAAGAGTGCTTCGGTTGTTTTGGTCTCATCTAGTCATGTATTCGAAGGGATCCCTAAGCGTCATCCTAGGGTTACGAGGGAGAAGAAAAAGTACCCCCCGATCACTCTTAAGGATTACATATGGGTCAATGAGGTCCTATTATTCGCGTTTTGACACCAAAGCTAGTGTTATTAACCTTGTAAATTATGTTATGATGTGTACCATAGAGGAGGATGAGTTTCGGCCTGTAGCCCTCCAATGTTGTCGGACGAATCCTATTCCGGATTTTGTCTTTCTCGGGAAAAGGACATTCAAGAGAGATTGTTTCTTTATATATGATTGCCTTTTCGGTGATCTTCATGTAATGCTGCCCTTTGATGATTTCACTATGGCCGTGCTTCGTGTTCTGAATGTTGCCCCTAGCCAGCTACATCCGAATGGGTAGGCTGCTATCTAGACTTTTCAGGCTTTGTGCATCTTTTGTTTTGTAAAACCTTCTGTAAATTTGTTCTTGTATTATTTTTGTTCTTGGCCAAAGGATGGGTTGTGGATTTCCTTGATCTGAAGACCTAAAAGGCCTTTGTTTCAGTCTTTTACTACTTCGTATAAAAACTTTAAAATTGGTTATTTCAAAGTTTTTATTGATCTTGTTAAGGGGGCGAATCATTTTTATGATCGCAATAATAAATCCTTATTTCCTTTTTATTGGGAGAGGACCCCTAGGCATTATGATAAATTTCCTAAGTCCATGATGACCAAGTAGGAATGTGAGGACTTGATATTTCTTAAGTCCCTCCCTCGGAGGCTTCCGGTCAAATGACTTGTGGCTTTGTTTAAGTCTCCTGTTGTTGTTGTAGATTTAGTTGGTGAGTCTTTGGTTCTTTATTCTTTTCTTATTTTCTTCTTTTATTTTGACTAAGTGTTTTGGGTGTTTGCAAGCATAATGGCTGAAGCTGGTGGTGGCATGTTGTCCTTCTGTTAGGCTAGGAAGAGTAGGGGCGTTGTTATTGGCAACCCTTCCGGAGTTGCTACTGTAATACCCCGAAAATTTCAATCCAGTAAGTAGGAACGTGAGAGTTTTAATTGGAATTAATGAGAATTTAATTGTTTGTTTTAAATAATAAAAAGATATGTTCTGAGAAATTAAAATATAGTTAGTAATTAATTTAGCGATTAAGAAAATAAAGGAAAATAAATAATATAGTAATTTCTTTATAAGGATCAAATAGGAAAAACATTTATAAGAAAAGGACGTAAAAAGTTCTCTGTGAGTAACTTCCTGTAATTAATTCTCTAGAATTAATTCTCGGTGGTTGCTTTTTGTATAATTTGTCTGTAGGTCTGTTTATAAAATTCTGTGTAAGTGAGCTAGTCTGCTTTATTTTATTTAAAATGGTAATGTGCAGTGTGATAAGTATTTAAATTATTTAAATACTTAGATTCATCTGTATAATTGTCTGATAGTTTGTTTTTAGATTTATGTGAAAATAAAATAGTCTGTACTAGTTGAAAATAATAAAATAAAAATACAATGTAATGAGAATTCAAGTTTTAATTATTTGGTTTCATCTGTGATTTAATTTCTTGAAGTAACTGAGAAGGAAAACTATTTGTCTGTGGTAAATATTAGAAATAAACAAATGAGATATTGGTTACTTCGTATTAGTCTTGAAATTGACTGAAAAAACTGTTTTGAATCGTTTTTGAAATCTGAGACTTGCAAGACGAATGATCTTTCGTAAAATTCATCTGAGTGATTACTCTACAGAGAAATTTTAGGAAAGTTATTTAAAAAGTTTTTCAGTTATAAAGAATTATTAAAATTTAAATTGGATGTTTAAAAGTTCATTTTTTTTATATTTAGAATGCGTTCCGGTTTAAACTACACAGAGTATTTCTACACTGAGTAACTCGACACGACCCTAACCCATCTAATCAAGTGACCATTAGCCATTTAAATTTACGCAAACACTCCCTCACCACACTCAACCTCACGTCCCACTCACACTCACCTTCACAACCATCACTCAAATCACCAACTAAGCCTAACACTCATTTCACTCTCTCACTTAAACTTCAGCCTCACTTTCAGCCAAAAGAAAATCAAAGTTGCTCCTCCCTCTCTCTTCTTTCTTCTGGTCGAGACACCCTCCTCCCCCACAAACACCATTCTTCATCCCTTTTCCTCCCTTGCATGTCATAGCTAGAGGGATCAAAAGCCAACACTCATTTGGAGAAAAGTGATCAGCTCTTCCTCCTCTTTCACACGAGCTCACCACTATGGTAAGGGGACTCCTTGTGGATTCTAAAGTGGCTGGAGGTTGGAGGATCCAGCCACTCTTGCATAAATGCCTCCCTTGTTGACTGAAATTGTGAAAAATGTGTTTGCATGTGTGTGTTGAGTTTTGTTTTCTGAAAAACTTTTTGGCAGTGGCTTGTGGTTGTGTTCAAATCTTCTCTTCATCTTTTTCCTTTTTAGAAATTCGTGGGATGGATTTAATACAAAGGAGACCATGACCAATTTTGTTAGAACCCATTTCTAAACCCTCATGCATTTTCAAAACTCGAAAATTGGTGTTGGCAGTGGCTGTCTCACGTAGAAGCCCTGGACAGTGCTTACGTTTTTGTGCATAACTTTTGATCTAGCCATTGGATTTTGATGATACTTGTCCTCAGTTAAATTAGACTCAAAATTCACCAACTTTACTTTTGAGATCATTTCGAGATAACCTCAAATAAAGGTTCATCCGTGACATGCAATGGGGCTATTCTGCTTGTGGAAACTGGTTCCGGCAAGGTTTGGTTTTTGAGCTTTTTAAACCAAAGTAATGACCTTTTTTGAAATCTAATTTTTGTTACTAAAACTAGACAAACAGAGCTTTAAAATTAAATAAGTTTTGAAAATTTTTCTTCCATAATTACTAATTTAACAAATTTGGTTTAAACAAAACACATGCATGGATTCCAGATTTTGAACCTGAGACATAGGTCTTAGAAAAGAAATTACTAGGGAAAATGTAGGAGGAATTAGGATTCAATTTTTACCTTTCCTGAAAGATATGAATGTTAGCTTTTATACCAAAAAAATTTGAGTTAAAATCTCATTTGGAAAGTTTGAGAAAATTACACATCTTTGAGGTATGCTCACTGTGAAGGACATATTGACCTGTGAACTTCTAGGAATTTTAATAATTTTTTTATATTTAATCTGGGAGTGTGGGATACCTTTTTAAAAAATAGGTTTTAAGGGTTTTAATTTGGTATAAGAATTTCATAGAACAAAAATCATTTACTCAATTAATTTTGAACAGAGATTAGGTGCTGTCAAAGAGGGATTCTGTTTTAAATTGCCTTTGAAATATATAATATTTGGTTGTGATATATTTGAATGTTTAAATTAATTATAATTGTGTGCATGTAAGGCAGTAGGTAAATTTTACCCTTGCCTTAAATGATTGTAAGACCCTTGAAATGTGAACTTAGGGCATCTCTGTGCGTGTGATTTGTGCGTTTTGAAACGCTCTGTGGTACAATCATGTGGACTGTAGTATGAATTGTATTTATCTGTGATGTCTGGGTTCTATGAGCATAAGACTCGAACTTGAGTGCTTATGTAAACTAGGACTCTATCCTAGTAATCCGGACAATTTTGCGGGCAATAATAATAATATAAATTCCAACAGTGAGAACAATTAATTTAGACTTAAGAATTTATTTATTTTATAAGCTTAATAAATGAACTCTTTAATTTGTGCTTTGGACTTAGATAAATATTCTAGGACCCTTGCATGGAGGAATTGTCAGTAAGTATTAATTATTAAAAACTTTAGAAATTGAGAGGGTAAGGCACAAATAAAATGTAATAAAGAATCTTAATATGCGATGGTAATATACGCCTTGAGAGTCGTGCAACGAGGAAATACGTGTGTACGGCGGACTTGTGAAGGAAGTCGCGTGGGGCAATTTTGGTTGAGAGAAAGATGCAAAGATATTGGCAGAGATTGAACGATGTGGTCACCAATAGGTGATGGAGAGCATATTCTCGTATGGTATAATTTTTGTTGGAGCCAGGACAAGGTCTTGAGCTCGGCATCGATTCAATTCGTCTTATACCACCAACAGCGGAAACCCATGGTGATGAGCAAAGATAATCTCCGTGTGAGAGTGTACGAGGAGTAAGTCCTCGAAGTATGAATGACCATAGATTGGTACCTGGGAGATGATCGTCAGGCATTACGACCTTGGAGGGTAGGCGTCAAGTTGTGACTTTGTTCACACAAACCAACTTGGCGACCTTGACAATAACCACGAGAAATTCTCAGTTGGTGAGAGCCCACCTTATACCAGGGTGACGGTGTACTCCCAGCAGTCATTCTCCTCAATATATGTAAGACCACTAAGTTCTGGGAGTTCCAGTGGTAGCTGGCCAGTGTGTTACAGTTTACAGATAAAAGTCAGGGAAACAGGTAGGTTCCGAGTGTGAACGTTAGAGAACCACATCGCAGTGGTTAGCAGGATTGTGTGTATGACTTTCAAAGTTGTTCCTTGTGGTTTGCTTGATGAAGCGAAGAGTCACCTTTACGCTTTTGTTTTAGGAGCCGATGGAAGTACCTGTGGAGATCACAAGGGGGCTATCCTCATCAGTTTCGTCGCTCTCATCATCATTTGTCTCTTCGGAGTGTCCTTGAAGAGTTCATCGATACCCGCTATTGTTTTCGATGCCACACCATCCGAGGAGTTCACGTTGATCCGACGCTTCCTGCCTTTCGCCGAACCCCTCTTATGTCAAAGAATTAGAGATGTAATTGGGTGAGACTAAGTCAGGGGGATCCGCCGCTAGTTGTGGGCTTAGGGAACAGTGAGTCCTAGGATTTTGAGGAGGATTGAAGAACCTTGAGAAAGATTCTGTGAAGGATCCTATGGACAATGACCACTAGATTCTCTCCTCAGGGATCTTGTCAGAGGTCTTCTGCCATCCCATTTCTTTGGATTAGTCTAACATGCAGGGTTGGGTTTAGAGATGATTGCTCTGAGACTAGGATTTCCCTTTTATGTATTTGAATACGGGTAGACCTAGGTTTCAGATTTTACTATGGAAGCAATCAATATCCTTTGATAGTATTTTGTATAAAATGATTTTGCAATAATAATCATACAAAAATACTTTCATATACTGATTCAAAAGCTACTAATAAAATGTCAAATTCAGGGTAGGTAGAATCTATTATTGATGATTAAGATTGATGAGCAGATGTATGCTTCTGGATGTTTTAAAAATAGTTTAAGTAGCTGAAGATAGTTTTATATCAAAGATATAACAGTTAATAACCAAGCTACTCAAGATAATAATACAGAAACACACAAATCAAAAGCAGTACAAAGGATAAAGCACACAGAGGAAATTATCCTGGTTCACCCCACTTGGGCTACGTCCAGTCCCTACAACTGTAGGCTTTCCACTAGCGCAAACTCCAACCGGATATTCTTTCTTTCCTGAAGCCTCCCCAGGCTCCTACACTGCAGTATTCTCTAAGCCTTTGCAGGCTCCCCTGAGTATTCTTTCAACAAGCCTCTCCAAGCTTTGAATCCACAGTAGCAACTGCTACTTAACCCACACAACAACCTGTTGTGGTCACTCACAATCTTCAGAAGCAGTAGTCCCCTGACTACTCTTATGAGGTTCCCTATCCTAAATGGGTTCTATTTGGATAGGTACCTAATACATCTCACAGGGAGAAACCCATCAGTAAGTTCCCCTTGAGAAGATGTTTACAGACTTTCTATGGCTAGATAGATTTGGCTATACAAATCGAGAGAGCTTGGGCTAAGGAAGTCTAATATCAGAAGTTGATGGAACTTCTGACCTATGAACTCTCTAGTTATTTCCTTCCTAGCAAGGAACTTCAGTAACACTTTAGTGTCCTTATATAAACAACCTTGAAGCTGACCGTTGCTCGTTTTCTTAGAGGCCAACGGGGATGGTTACTCTACAACTCGAGAAACTTGGAGGCCAAGGAGATTCGTTTTGTGTTGTCTTAATCGCACAACAGGATCCTCCACCTTCCTTAATTAGCAGGAACAACTTATACCAGCTTTGAATTCTCGTTCACTGGTGCTTGCCATTCTGTCCACAACTCATGGCTTCACCTTTATTCCAACTTAGCCATGAATTTTTTGCTACTTCAGAAAAGTAAGTCTTTTGCATAATGATATATATTCATTCTTGACCATTACAGAGTGTGTGATTACTTTTCTTAACAATGGTTGCCTTGCTAAAGTAGAACTTTGCCCTTTCTTCTTGCGAATAGATCCATTAGATCAAGAGAGCTTCCATAAAGGCAGTGCATCAGTACACTGCTGCATAGAGCTAGCTATCATAGCTCGTGGTGTGTGCTTTTTGACCGTGTAGACACTTTTGTCTTCACATGATGCCTAAGCATTGCATCTTCTAATGATCCTTAAGTCATGTGTAGCTTCTGATATCTACTCCTTGACTTAAATTACCCGCAGTATCATGCCTTTGATATCTGCACTTTTACCCGAAAAATATGAATCCTTTTCCAGCTTCTGGTTTCTTGCTTCTGAAGTTGGACAGACTTCAGATTTTGGACGCCAAGGCTATAGGCAAATTCTTCAAACCCCTTCTCCATGCTTCTTGATAAGTTTTGTTTCTTTGAAAGCACTTTAAGGCAAACCATTAGTAGCAAAGAGTCTATCATACTTCAAATCTGCTTCTTAAAAGTTTGTTGTCATTAAAACATTCATCTCATAAAGGGTTCTGCCTCAACAAACTATCCCTGGCCTTGGTTTCTACCTACCATTATTCCTACCTGTAGTGCACAAAGTATTGAGTGATGAATCTCAATATCTCATGTTAATGCAAATAAGGATTTGTAGCATGGTAAACAACCAAAACACTCAAACCGATCTGACCATACTATTAGAACACACAATCTATTCTAACAATATTAAAAACTATTTGATTTGAATCAAACTACTCTGATACCAAAATGTAACCTAAGCGGATATTCCCTTTTGCCTGCATATATTACTAAATTTTGAAAACATAGTATATAAGAATATTAGAGTTTACTATGCGAAAACAAAACTTAAATAGACATAGCTTAAACGAATATAAATCTCTTGGCACTTAAGTATTGTACAAAACACAGAAAGGAACATAAAACATAAACTAACTCCCAGAGAGTGGGAGGTACAAAACTACACTAATCTTCCTCCATGTAAAACATGCTCCAAGCTGCTTCCATAAGGATGTCCACCTGCTTAACCTATAAAAACCTGGAACTTAAATAAATAAGACATAATGTTTCAACGAGTACTCTAAGGACTTTAGTTTGACTTTCTATTCTAAGGATCCTTTTCATAACTCTTAAGGTCTTTTTCTTTTCTTAGCACTCATTCTCACAACTATTATTCAATTATGTACTCTCTACTAATTTATTGGATTAAACCTCATTCTTCACTTAAGCACTTAGAGTTGACCACCTTAGCCATGCCTAAGCCCACATGTGCACAATGGCATTTAAACCTTATCCTTTACTTTTGACCACTCATTAGGGCATCACTTACCTATCACATCGGATAGGAACGTGTGTAGCCTTTTTATCATTATCTACCCAACTAGAGCTTACATTACCTCTCTACAAGGTATAACATCTTGTATGCCCCTTTGGTAGCTTACATAAACTTTCTATCATGTAACCCTTCTCCAACCCCTAAGATAGCATTCAACATACACACGTTCTCATGAAATGTATAGGTTTAGCTCACATTTCTTGCCAGTAACAATGCTCACAGCTCCTTATCTACCTTCCCATAGAGAATAAACAAGCATACATTGCATAGGCAAACTTATCATTCATTCTCTAGTTTGTTTCTAGTATGTGTGGTTTATATTATCTCTCTATTAGTTATGATCTAGTTCTCGTCTTCTATGGCTAAGCTATTGCTAAGTGAGGCATCCCTCTCATTATGACATCTTAATTACCACCGGTTAAAAGATGTTGAACTACCTTCCGTTATTGAAGGATCTCCCCTCTCTTCCAAAGGATGAGTTTACCCTTCTTATTGAAGGACCCCTCTTTCCTTCTTGAAAGAAGTTGTTTTTCCCCTTGCATTAGAAGGATAATGATCCCTTCCCTTATTATAAAGGGGCCTTTAGCCATATCTTACAACTCATTCAGAGTTATCTAACCTCTATTATTTAGTATAAACATTTTTTTTATAAAATCTTTGGCTAAATTACTCCATTGGTCCCTTATCTTTATTTTAGGTTGCAATTTGGTCCTTTATTTTTTAAAAGTTAAAAAATGGTCCCTTATTTATTAAAAGTTGTAAAAAGGTCCCTTAAATAAATTTTTATAGCATATTCCTTAAAGTAATGTCTTTTACAATTTTTTTGGGATAAACATGCTATAAAAAAATTACTTAAGGGACTATTTTGCAACTTTTTAATAAAGAAGGAACCATTTTGCAACTTTTAAAAAATAAAGATAAGGGACTATGTGAATAATTTAGTCAAAATTTTTTCATAAAACATTTGAAAACTCATCTCACCTTGGGGTATCCATAGCCTTTTGCACACTATAGTATGCTGAGTGTGCAGTTCTCGGACATGATTGGTACCAGGGAATGTTTTACCTAATGTTATTGAGGGGATCTATTTATTAAAACAAATTTTCAAAATTATGTTCTTTTCATGAAAAACCTTTTTTTTTTTTTTTTTTTCTGAAACTTAGGGAAAATTCTCCATCTATTAACTAAGGGGAAACTGCCCACCTATTTACTAAAGAGACATAGGTATAGTCTTATAGAGTCTTAGGTATCTTTTATTAAAGAGGATTTATTGTATCACACAATCCCAGGTAGATGCAACAATCACATGAATATAGTTACATACAAGACTACCATTATTAGCTACAATCAACATCACATGTTGCCAAACAATCATAAATATACAAGGGAAAGTAAGCATGATGGGAAACATTTAAATAAAAACTAGCCTTCAACACTATCTAACTACACTCTCTATTTCTACTTAGAGGAATTCTCTTTCTACACCCAACTAAGCTTCTCACAACTTAGTGCATAACATTTATATGCAATCTACCCTCTATAATAGTTATCTACTTATATATATGATAGAGTCTAAGCTGACAAAGTTAAACATCGTTCCCACCGTGGGAAACAAAATATTGTGCGTAGGATATGTGTCCTTTATAATCAAAGGTTAAAATTAGTCAGGGACTACAGTGGAGATACTACACTTGAATAGATCTTAAAAACAACAAAAATATTAGAACTGGTTCTCTCTTCCTAAACTCATCATTTCTTCAAAGCTGAAATCCCTCCCCGCGTTCTTAGTCAGCCTCACCAATGACACCACCACCCTCACACCCCCACTCACAATTCCACAACCTTCCTCTTCACCAACCTCAACCACTTCATACAATGCCATTGCAGTGTAATAGCCCCAAATTTAATTAAATTTATAAAATAATTACACCTCAAAGAAATAAATAAAAAAAGTGAATACAATTGCTAGATATATTCCAGCAATGTATAGTGGATTTCAGTTTGGGTTTCGAGTAAATTTGTTTTGTATACAGATGCATCCTCTCCTTCCAAATTTGTTCTGTATTGTTGGTGTGTAAAAGAAAGGAGGCAAGGGAGGAAGAGAAGTGCGAAGTTGCTAGAAGAGCGAGTTTATATTACCCAAAAATAAACAGAGAAAAAAATCAAAACTTTCTCTATGGGCCATTTCTTCAGCAGGTGATTGGCGGCGGCGTCCTCCACCTCCATGGATGAAACATTTGAAACCTGAGTCTAAGGGCCTCTCCATTGATTTGGTCCTTTTTTCAGATCAATAGTTTCTCATAGTGTGTCCTTTGGGGTGTAAGAAAAAGAGAGCAGGAATGTCAATTGAACTGATGTCGATGTAGCCGATGATGCCAACGGCAACACTGGTGGCCAGGAACCGGTCAGTGATGTTCGTGGGGAAGGTGTGGCCTTGTGGGAGTTGAGTTTGAGGGAGCGGGCGGGGGAGGATCAAGAAGCTCAAGAACATGGAATATTACTTGATATTTTTTTTTAATTATTCCAGTGCAGGTGTTCTCATGTAGTCTCACACTTATCTTAATCGTTAATTCTAAAGGGTGCCTATCCTAAGCTCAATATTTGTTTCTCAATAACTTACACACCGTGGGAAAGATGTTTTACTTTCCCACCTTAGACTTCATCTATATATATATACTTCCTTAAGTTTTGGCATATTATCTCCCCCATTTCATACTATGCGCCTATAACCTTTGTAGGATGTCAACATCATGTATAGAGATATACTAATAATTCAATTAAGTTGATTAATTTGAAAGCTAAGATAATTAACTACAACTTTTATGTTTACTCCGAGACCTAATTTGGAAGTATATTGTAACACCCCTTGTTACTATTAAGGATTTCCTTATTAATTTCAAAATTTGCGAAATAAATTAATATTTAATTATTAAAAACAACCTCTCTAAAAATAGGTAAATTTGTTTTCTTTCTAACTTTAAAACTTTAATTTTGAAACAACAAACAGAAATCATCTTTTCAATTACCACTCATTCAAAATATGCTCATTAAAGAAATATCATTTTTAGTAAAAACAACTCGTTTTACAAAGCATCGCGTTCATAAAAATCCATTAAAATATAACCAACAATTCATTTAAATATAATTAAGTAATCCATCACTATGGGATTCCAATGCAACCAATATAATTACACATTTATAATCTTCTAAATGGACGTATTACAATTAAGCCAAGTGAATGAAATAAATACATCATAATAGTAACCCCTAGTCTACCCACTTGTTTATAAGAAAAGACTAGGACTCAGAGCAGTGGCTCAATCAACACTATAAACCATATTCCCAACTAAATCCACAAGGCATCCTCAAGAGGATCCTCTTTTTCCTCTGTCGCGTTCATTAACATCAACAACAGTGATGTAACATCTCTAGTCCATCTTCATCACTAGCACGAGGTCATCCATCATTATCTGAAAAATATTTGTATGGGTGAGTCTTCCATCCTTCGTCATGCTACAATCAAATGAACCATACAATTCACAAACAAAGATAAATAGTCACTCTATATTGACCACATGTGGACTAGCTCAATAACCTTAATTTCTTATCTAAGCTCACTTGGCTTTACTCATTGGGCCCATAACACCTTTTGACCCGTCCCAGTCACAGAGGACTTACATGTTCACACTTTTGGGTGATTATTGGGAGTACATACCCCTAGTCCTGGTATAAACAGACTGGGTATTCTCACCAACCTTGGTGATGCCCTGTATTTGCCGGGATTCCCAAGCCGACTACGTGAATCCCTCAGCCCCATTGAGGTATCACAACCCGACACCTTATCTTTAATCCCTAAGGACTTTTGCTTGGCCCTACATGCATCCCTCATGTACCCTTGTAGTCAAACCATTCCATCTTATTGCTCAGGCACTCTCTTGCCTGCCACTCCTCACTAGGGATTACATTTAGGGATGTCTCCTCTTCACAATTGCTGATGATTCTCCATAGGGTAAAGATTGTTGACATAGTCAAGCAATCCACAATAAAACTGATCATTACAATACTTGCCACACAAGGTACTCATATCCGTCCTCATGCTGAAAAGTCATGCCATATCAATACTATTGGATAAAATGAATTAGAATATGAGATATCCAAGAGGAGGTGAATTGGATATTAAATAAATTTCTTTTAAAACTTTCTTGAAAATGTCTTTTGTAAGATCCAAAATCCTTAATTCTTGAGGTAATTTAGAAATGTGGGTTGCTTTGTTAATTGATCCCTTATTTCCTAGGTTTAACTTTTGAGAAATTTTTAACAATGTTATACAAGAAACTTAGTTAACCAAGATAGTAGAAAGATATGAGATAGAGAAGATTTCACAAACAATTTATACTGTTCGATTTCAACAGAAATCTACATCTAGTTTGATCCAAAGTAACCTAAGCTTGGACCTTCCACTAAACAAATAACTTGTTTACATACAAACTCACGTGCACATGAAAACCCACACATGCACTACTTCTTAAAAACCTATCAAGAAAAACACTAACATATGCAAAAACCATCTACATGAACCAAAACTTGAGTAACCCACTCAATATCACACTAAAATGCAAAGTAAATGGAAATAATTCACCTATGTAGTGAAGATATGAAAAATGATGCACTTCCTATTCACTTTCAGCTTATCCTCATGAATCCATGGCAAAGATCCATTGATTTCTTTAAGATAAGAAAAAGATTTTGCTCAATGAATCACAAGGATGATGACACTCTAGGTCTCTAAGCTCTCTCTATGAAAATTCTAAGTGTAATGAGAAAAATGAGTGTCACACTTGAGAGCTTTCGAAAAATTCACTATTATAAACCTCAGAACAGAGATAATTGATTATTCACTAAGGATATCGATTATTTTGTTCTTGTCATCTTCTGGGTTTCATGAAGAACAAGATAGTCGATTATTTCTCAAAATAATCGATTAATTGCCAAAACTTACATTTTTGCTTTAGAACCAAATAATCGATTATCTTAAGTGGATAATTGATTATTTGCGAACCTTAAGCAAAATTTGAAAAATAGAACCTTGAGATAATCGATTATATTGTTCTATTAATCAATTAAATTGTTCTTAAATTAAAAACTTATTATTTTTCAAAGAAAAAAATCGGCTAAATTCAATCCTAAACAAATATGAGATAAGCCATGGATCTTCACTTTGGAAATCAAATATGAGAAAATTGAAATGCTTTCTAGCCTAGATGCATGAAATACACACATTCAAGCATTAAAACTATAGCACACATCCTACTAGACCAGTATTCATACTAAGGCATAGAGCTTTACAAACTTTACATAATATCATCATCAAAACTAAAGACATAAGAGCAAACAACAGTCTTCAAATGTATTCATTCTCTACAAATACAAACCACATAGGCCATCATCCACGAACCTTACCACGAAGGCTTCCTCATTCTTGCCACGAGGCATCGTTGTCCTTGCCACACAGGATTCCTCGTCCTCGCCATGAAGGCTTCAATTCTTCCTTTACCTTCCTTATATCCTTTACACGAGACAAGAATCCATACACTTGGACTCACAAGTCCACATTATGAGTAAAAGAAATCCCTTTCCTTTCCTCAATGTCATGGTTACTCATGACATTCCATATTTCCAAATCCATTCAAAATTGGAACATACCAACAATTGGAATCTTATGCCATTTCTTCTCAAGCCTCTACTTTTTACTAAATCCCATACTAAATCTACTAAGTATTCATATGCATTTACGTTGTTATCCCTTGTATAAATCTAATTAGGAGTTCTTCATGCATTCCAACCCTACATTTAAACTCACCTCACCTTGCCACTCAAAATTTAATTCCTTAGCACCATTCAATAAATTTTCTAAGTCTAAATTTATTAAACCCACAGGGTCACATAACCTCCAATTTAAAAGTGTCATATCTTCTTCGTTTGGTCTTCGATTAGCCTCAAATTTTGGGGATAAGTTTATATAACAATATAGTACCTAATTTCTTCATCAAATCATGTTTTGCTTCATTAAAACTTAGCATTTTTAAATGATATTGAGTGCTGGATAGCAGCCAATAATTCTCCATTTTAATCCATACTAAGTGACACAAAGTGTCCACTTACTCACCCAAATAACATCAAATCAATGCACAATCTTTCCAACAAAATTTCCATAATTCAAGATACAATTAATAATCAACTAAGAGAAACTTTTTGATGTAAAAGTGGGTATTAGTACCTCACCCACTAATACATACCCTCAAGGGATCAAAACAAGCATTATAAGCCAATCAAGTAAACATGTATATAATACAATGCTCAAGATGCATAATTCTCACCATTCCTCATCATTGACATAACATTTAAGTCCATGAATTAACTAAATAAAAACAGGGCAGACACTTATCACATTGCAATTCCATCATTTTCTAACAAATTTATCATATAATTAAACTCATGGTAAAAAGTATGATAACTTATGGCTAAAATTCCCAATTCTTGCCAAGAACTTAGGCAATCAATTCTCTTCATCTAAACTCACTTTCAAGCACTTAAAAACACTTCAAATGTTCTATTTTTCTAGCCACAACATTTCTCATATTTAGTCCTTGAAACATGATTATTTAACTAGTTTTAGCCCTCTAACATAGTTTAATTATCAACTTTAAGAATGAAAGGCCCCAACTTTCTCATAGGTAAAACATCATTTTAAACTCATTGAAATGTGTCCAAAATTCTGTTTTAAACATGCATTCCCGCAGTTGCACCCAAGAGCTCCAAAAACTTGATTTTTATGCAAAATTTTGGTCTCCAAATGTCTTGAAAATTAGTCCTATGGTATATATAATCAATCCCTATCCTTTGGGTACACCCTAACAACATCAAAACACTTTTAAAACATACCAAATTTGTTTTCACAAGCATTTTCATAACAGTAACTTTTAGTGACAAAAATGGTTAAAAACTCAATCTTTTTGCCTTCTAACATACTAGAATTAATATCCAATTCATACCCATGAGCAAGCTATCATTTTTATTAATAAAAGTGTCACCTTTAACTGATTTAAAACATGCATTGTTACTGTTTTTAATATTAATCCCGCAGCTCAAATAAAAATTTAATATTAATCCCACGGCTCAAATAAAAAGCCATAAAAAGTGGTTCCAAACTTGTTATTTTGAACTCCTAATGCTCTAAAATTAATATTCAACCAATATATAAGCAAGCTAACATTTTTAAGCATAAAAGTATCACATTTAAGTGTTTAAAATCATACTTTGCCACTGTTTTTCAATAAAATTCGTAGCTCATTAAAAATGCTACAAAAAGTAGTTCAAAACACACTATTTTGGTAGAATTAATACCCAATCCATATATGTGCAAAAGCTACCATTTTTACACACGAAAGTACCACCTTTAAGAGTTTAATATCATACTTTGCCACTGTTTTAAAAATAAATTTCTTAGCTCCTTATAAATACTATAAAAAGTGGTTTAAAACACATTATTTTGGTCTCCAAATGCACTAGAATTAACACCCAACATATATACATATACAAGCTATTGTTTTTTAGCATAAATATACTACCATTTAGTGTTTTAAAACATACATTGTCACTGTTTTAAACTCATTCCCGCAGCTCAAAGAAAATGCCACAAAAAGTGGTTTCAAACTTTTTATTTTAGTGTTCTTATGACTGAAATAAAATTTCAATGCTTTTAGGGGATGGAGTTTAGTCCTTCTCCAAAAATCTTTTTGTAGACCCAAAATTTTGTGATTAGTCGTAAGGTGAGTTACATTCCGTGGTTGTTGTCTGTATTTGATGCCATAAAGTTTGACATAATGAACTTAAGTGGTAGAATAGAACACAACAATCTTCAATTTCTGATTTAATCAAATGCATTGAATAATTTATTATTATTATTATTTTTTTTTTCTGAAAAGGACTTTCTAATTTTGATTGCGGCGTGGGCTGTTTTCTCGTGGTTGTTGCTCCGGTAGTCCCAGCAAAAGTATTTGAATATTCGATGTTCTTCCGTCTGGGTCAATTACTTAAAATAGTACATGAGAAATGTAAAGAAGTTTTTTCTTGTAGAATCATGGTAATGGTCGACATCCCTACTCTGTAGATAACTGCTCTTCCTACCATTGATACCAAATGATAGGTATTAGGGGATCAGTGGTAATAAATGGGAAAATCTGTATTGTATCAAATATGTGTTTGGATTCATATTGAATTTGTTCCAACGTTGAAATATTAATTAACGTGTTTTTATAGGTAAATATTTATATATTTAATTTCACGTTAAAAAATTGATTTTAGGTCACAATTGAGTTTAAGTTAAAATAACTTTAGGTAATTTTTTTATTCAAAATTAGTACTGCATTGAATGTACAAGACTAAGATCATCTGGTCAGAGCCTAAAACAAGGTTTACATGTATGCCAATGAAAGGAAAATAAACCCGAGCAGTTTTACCTCACATATATGTACCATGATTTCCCCATTTTAAGATCCCTTATTCTGTAAATGAAATGAATATAAATAGTTTTCTCATCCATCCTAATTATGGGTTCTTATGGTCCACTTTATAGTAGACATTGATTCTTCTATGGTGTCAGATAATTCTACTCCTTAAACTAATAATGGTTTTTGCTTATACAAACGGTAGTTAGTTTGATTCATGAAAAGAAATTATTCATTTCAGCAAGAGAAAAAAGACAGCAACAAGATAGCAGTAGCAGCACGGACACTTTAAAACCTCGTCCACCACTTGGAGCAATGGCTGATCCTCATACGGAAATCTCAGAGGGAAATGAAAAATATCAAAAATTAAGCCAAGACAATACGATAGAGAAATCGATTGAGAATGACCAAGAAGTAGCCCAATTGATTCCGTACGGCCCTCATTATGTTCCACCAGGACAGTCACCACTCATTCTGGCAATCTTAAAAATGGATGCAGGTACCCCTCTTGTTGCATATCTATAAATTTGCTCACATTTTTGGCTACTGAATTATCTAATTGGATAGGGACACAAACGGGAGAAGTATATGATATTTATGTTGAATAAGGACATAATTAAAACTTTCGTCTCTGCTTAATTAAGAGTTAAGAATGATCACTAAATCTCCACTTTCAAGGAGTTTGCATGTTAAATTCCATTCTCCAACAATCTATGTTGTGCTTTGGTACGATTTTTCCTTGAATGTTCAGTTTTCAGAGCTTCCTTTCTCATGTCAGACACCTCCTCTAGGGAAGGCACCGAATGGGATAGGCTTAAGAGATAAGATAGTGTGATGGATCCAAAATTAAAAGAAAGAGAAAGAAAATGGCAAGAATAGGGAGCGTCTCTCTCATGGGTTTTCACTTACAACTAAGATAGGTTCTACTGTTCAATTGTCAAAGAAGGCATCCAATTACACAGTAAAACCCACATTTGGCTATTCCACTCTCAACTGATAGAAACTAACTTGGTTAACTCTTATTTTTTGAGTATACACTTTCCAACTCCTTTCCTCATTGGGTTGGACCCTAACCAACCCTAATAATACCTCCTTCCTAAGAAGGAACCTTGTCTTCAATGTTTGAATCTGGAAGTTGTGATTGAATGAGTTGCACATCTTTCCAGATAGCTTCCTATAGATTAGAAGCCCATTTGATTACAATTGGTTTGTTGAATTAACTTTGGCTAGAAGTTGACACTAAATGGAAAAGGTTGATGCTAAATGCTAATTTAGTGTTGACCTCATGGCTAAAACTAAATCAGTTGAAGTTAAATTTAGCATTGGATAGTTTTGACCTAACAATGGCTTACTTTGTTGTTGTTGTTGTGATTGTGGCTATGGTTGTTGTTGTTGTCGTTGTGTTGTTGTCATTGTTGTCATTATTATTGTCATAAAATATAATACAAAATACGATAATATAACATAATCGTAGTACATACTATATAGTCTAAATGTACAAAATATTCTCAGGTGACAAAAACCTCAACCAAGTACTATCTCCATTCCTAAATATAAGACTTTTTTTTTTTCAATTTTGTTTGTCCCCTTTTTATAAGACTCTTTTAATTAAGTTGTATCTTGCATTAATTTTTTTTACCAAAATACCCTTAATTACTTTACAATAAATGTTATAAATTAATAAGATAAATTCATTCACTCTCTTGTGAGGATTGGAGAAGATGACTAACACACATTAATTAATTAAGTAGAAAGTAATTAAGTGAAAAATAGCAAGATGATGAGTTACAATAATTTTATGGGTAATTTTGGTAAAATAATATAAATTGTTGACATATTTAATGTTACTAACTAAATTAATCAACTTTCTTAAAGGAAGTGAATTTGTTAAAAGAGTCTTATATTTAGGGGGCGAATGTAGTATACAAAAGCAAATCATGGTGCAATACCAAAAAACAAAAACAAAAAAATCATGGTTTAAAATCATGTGATCGTCCCTTTCCACCAAATGGTCGTCATCCTCAAAATGATGCCATGAAGAATGTTGTTTGGTATTTTAGGAAGCACTATCGAACTAGCACACTAGATCTTCCATTCATTGCAACATGGCTTCCACTGTGCTTTGTAGATGGCCATAAAGTGCCTCAACTGTGACGTAATTATCCTAAATTTTGGAGACCTGCTCATGTTGGACAATGACCTCCAAGTTCAAAGGTGTCAGTATGACCTAAAGGAGCCTATGACTCCTTAGTCGGCAAGGAGACACCGTGTTAGAGGTTGGAGGACAAGCTTACGGTGACACCAGCCTTGGGTCTTAGCCCTTAGCTTCTTGCCACAATTGAAGCTGAGTCACGCCTTATCCTCGTCTTGGGAGTGTTATCAACCACTTTATTTAGTGTCAACCCTGTGGTTGATCTAAATCGGTCAAAGCCAAATTTAGTGTCGGCTAGTTTTGACCCATGCTAATTTTGTGTCTACAATGGCTTACTGGCTGGCAATTAGTGTTAGGACGATGTTATATTTTTTTAATATTTCATGTATAAATTTGGTTTCACCTAATATATACACAAAAATAACAAATGTTATAATAAATGTTATAAAATATATCAAATAAATGACATATATAAAAATATATACAAAATGCTATAAAATAACATAATCATAAGGATAAAGATGTATGGATATCCAAAGCTATTTGACACCTTGAGAGAGAAAGAGAGAGAAATATAGGTATGATAGGCACCGGCGAATCTATGTGTTAGGTTATGGGGGCAATTGTCCCCACAAGAATTATTTTTTTTATTTGTATGTGTAATAAAAAAAATTTTGCCCCCATAAAAAAATAGGTATTATCCCTATAAGATAATTTTTTATTTTAAAATGAATGTAAAACATATAAGAAATAATAAAAAGAGAATAAATTGATACTAATTTAATTCCTTTATCCTTTTAATTTTTTATTGTATTGACAATGAAAAATCATAAAACATTTTTAAAGTATGAAAATGCGTAGAGGCAATTGTAATTTGTAAAAGTTTAAGTATTTTGGATTTTTTTTGTCATGATGTTAGTAAAAGCTTGTAATATTTTTCTTTTGGGAAAATATTATAAACTATTTTTTGCCCCCATTAAGAAAATTTTTTGGATCCACCACTAATGATAGGTGATATGATTTGATAAGAAGAGAAAGATAGAGAGAAAGAATGGATGTCAAATAGGTGTTTGTAATATATGAGTGTCCATATATCATTACCCTAATTGTAATTCATACTATAAGATTTAATTGTACAAAATATTCTTAAGTGACAAAAACATAAACTAAATATATAAAAGAAAATCATGGTCGATGATCATGTGATGGTCCCTCTCTAATGATCCCTCTCTAGCAAATGGTTGTCGTTGTCATAGTGATCTCGCAAAGAAGGTTGATTAGTATTGTAGGAAGCACTACTAGTCTACTACAAAAATGGCCTTTTACATCGATTATGGGAGGCACTTTATATCGGTTTCCAAAACCGATGTAGATAGTATGGGTCGTAGAAAGTGGTAACTTTCTACATCGGTTCACAACCAATGTAGAAAACCACATTCTACATTGGTTATTTCCTTAACCGATGTAGAAAGTGACCACTTTTTCAATCGGTTATTTCCTTAACCAATGTAGAAACTTAATTTTTTTTTAAGAAAATATGTCTATTTACAGTTAATCCCAAAATTGTAGATTCAAAATTATGATCAATCAAATTATAAACCACAATATCATCAAGATACACAATGATTTTTAATGTGGAAAACTCCTCAAATTAAGGGTAATAACCACGGGTCGTCCACACCAAAGAAAAATCTTCACTATTATCAATAAATTATACAAAAAAGTCTGCAAGAAGTGCACAAACAGTGTGTACAATGATATAAAACAAACCAATTGTACAAAGCATACAAGAAGTGCACAAATAGTGCATACAATGATAAACAAGAACACAAGAAATGCAAACAGGTGTTCTTCCTCTCCAAACCTCCAAATGATGATCCAAGCAAGTAATTGATTTTATACATGAACCTTCTTCTTTTTTTCATCTCCTGTAAAACACATCAACAGTTAATATACTGAATGTAACAATAACACTCATTATAACTTAGAAGATATGAAATTAGAGTCATACCTTTGCTTCTCAATAATCCCCTAGCAACAATATGTAGCTTGACAAGGTTGAAATCAATAAGGTTGCCTTTACTTAGCTATGCGTACCACTGAAATTTGCAACTTGGAGATGAACATGATGCAATGGTGGAGGATTTGATTTATCCTTATAAGTCTTTCTAGGCTTTTAAAGGTGGATCAAGTTACTAAGAAAGAGAATAAACTTATCATAAAGGAGTTGGAAGAGAGTAAGGAAATATACAATATGCAAATAGAAGAAATTTAAAGCAGAAAGTAGAAAGTTTTGTCTGAGTAAGTTTCTTCTACTGCATATCACTTAGTGCCTTGATTTCTTCCACTTCTTTTTGATAAACTCATTGAAGAAAATTGATCAACCTTCAAAAGCCTAGGAAAAGCTATGAGGAACCATAAAAATAACATTGTAACGCGAGAAAAACCATAAATGATATGTTCTAAAAAAGTCCAAAATCAATTTTATGGCATGTCAAGCTCAACATGTATATTATGTGTCATTTAGCCATCATGAGTTGGCCTTACTCTGAGTGTCAAGCATGATAGGAATGAAAACAAGAAGTGCGAATTCATTAAGTGATAGAAATGGTGCTAGTGTCAATTAAAGATAGGGTACATGGAGGCGCTTGGTCAAAATGCAGACATGCATACCACCTTCATGTTAGTAACATCATTTCTATCACTTAAATGAGTTATCTATCTTGACTTTAATAGCATCATCCTTGACAATCAGATAAAGTTCTCATGATGGCTAAATGGCATGTAGTGAACATGCAAAACATGACATGCCATAAAATTATTTTTGGACTCTTTTAGAGCTAACATTGTATATCATTTATGCTCTTTCTCTCGTTACAAGGTTGTTTTTGTGGTTCCTCCTAACTCTTCCTAAGCTTCTAAATGTTGATCAATTTTCTTCAATGAGCTTATCATGAACAAGGTGGAAGAAACACAACATGCAGTAGCAGAAGATTACTCAGAAGAAACTAAGTCATTTCTCCTCGGTAATTTCTTTTGTTGCATATTGTTTAGTGTCTTACTCTCTTTCAATTCCTTTTTTATAAGTTCATTATTTTTCTTAATACAAATTAACCCCCCAAGTAGGACCCAAATAGAATGCCAACCCCATACAACTCGTTGGCATATAACAAGACACTTCAATTGAAAAAATAGTTAGGTGCCAAAGAGAAGTTGAAAATGGAAATTGAATTGTCAAAAGGGAAATTGCATGTTATCGGAGGTTGGAGAACAAGTTTGTGGTATTATAACACTAGCGTTAGGTCTTGCCCCTTGGTAGTATCCTACCACGACTGAAGCTGAGTCACACCCTATGCTCTTCTTGTCCATCATGCGATTGTTGTGCCTGACTCAGACACTGGTAGTGACTGTCCTAGTCAAAAGAATTCGACATACTAAGGAACTTTTTTTTGAAAATTATGTTATAAAAATAATGTATACGAAATTTAACTTATATCAGTTCTTTAAGATCTGTTGTCCACTTAGTTGCCAGGTTTTTTTCTAACGGGTAGCCAAGAATCAATTCACCATATCGACATGCCTACCATAGAAGTCAGCGATTGTTTACAAGTATCACAATTCAAATATGATAATGAACTAGAGAAGAAGTGAGAAATAATACTTACCATTTCTAATGCTACATTTAAGTGAGCCTTGCAGCCTGTGGTATAGATCGCTCCACCTCTCTCTGAAGCCCGATTGATCTTATTTTGTCTTGAGATATTTTGAATGGGTGTACTCCAATGGTAGAGAAGACCATTCTAGGCTTACTCCCTCATCCAACCAGCCTTGGAGCCCTTTTTTCTGGCCTTTGTGAGAATGTCAATAAGATGTTTTGTGCTTCTTTAGTTAAACTTCTTGTTCACTAGTTGATGACTTGCTACTTTCAGTTCTTATTCTACAAACTTTGAAGGTCATGATTTACATTTACGTTCAACCCATGCATCCTTCCACTTGTGACATTTGCATACATATATAGCGGGGTTTGAAGCATAGTCATCTGACACTTTTATTTCCTTATTCCATTTACGTACAAACCAACTTTGCATCGCCTGGTGTTAGAGTGTATATTTTTTTTGGGCTTGCCTAACTTTTTGTTTGGTAAAGTTTCCTTATTCTTGCCTTTTTATTTCTTTTGTTTTGTTAGTAACATTCGTTAGTGTTAAATACATTATCAATTTTTCTCTATGTGCATGGCATTAAGATTGTGCCTCAAGCAATTGTCCTTAGAGTATGAAAGATCCCTAAATATACTTTGTTTAGTCCAATTATGACGGTACATACCCTGGTAATCTCCTACCCTAACCAACGTTTGTGACTTTTGGAAAATTATGAAAAACCTCCACATACTTCCCAAAATAGATTTTGTTTAGATTCGATTGCTCACTTGTAAGTGGGCTAGTTTGCAAAGATCAACATATCATAAAATTGTTGAGCTTCTAGATTGAGCAAATCTTCACTCACATGTCTCTTTTCCCACATTAGCACTCACATGGGGCCACTGATAAAGGGCCGAAAAAGTGTCATACACCACCTGACACATTGACACAAATTGGTCTTCATTATCCATATATCCACAAATTGGTCTTCATTATCCATCGATAAAATACCATCAATTTGGGCTCAATAGATTGCCACAATAAGGCTAGTAATTGATAATCCACCTGCTGCCATTTATCCCTTATCTCTCTATTGATCCAATAAGTCATTTTGGTGAAATGTTCAATAAGTCCTCGACCTAAGAACTATATCTCAACAACAATAGACCAGTTCCTATTCAGCATGCCTGTAGTGGTAATTGGAGAACCAAAAAATGAAAAAGAGATCTCTCCTTTCTTAGGCAACTTTATTTTAAAGTATATCATGTGGAGAAACTTAGAGACAACACCTGCAAACAAGTTGGTATATCAAGAAAAAACATAAGGGATAAAGAATAACATTTGATAGTGGCAAAGTCATAGGGCAGCGGCAAAAGAAACATCAGACAATGGCGAAAACTAGAGCTGTCAAATGGGCTGACCCTAACCTATTTGGCCCTAGCCCACATGGGTTAGGGCCAAACTGGCCCATAGGGTCAAATGGCCCACATAATAAATGGCCCATAGGGCCAAAAAGCCATTAGGGCTAGGCCAACCCATGGGCCAACCAACTTCTAGAAATTAAAATTTCAAAAGTTAAGAGAATTTTTCTTGTGAGCTAACACTGGCCGAGATCAGCTGATAATTGGTTTGCTCGAGGTCGGTCGAAAATTGTCGTGGCAAATGTTGGCAGAAAATTGCAGTGTCCGACAACGATCGAAAAATATTTTCGACCGAGGTAGGCTTAAAATTGTCTCGATCGACGTCGGTCAAAAACTCCCTCGGCCAATATTGGTCGAAAAATAGCCCTGGCCAAGGTCGACTGAAAACCGCCCTGGCCAAGGTCGACCGAAAATCACCCTGGTCGAGGTCGACCAAAAACTGTCGTGGTCGATGTCGGATGAAAAACAACCCTGGCCGAGGTCGGCCGAAAACTGCTCCCACTGACATCGCCCAAAAACTCCCCCAGCCAACGTCGGCAAAACACAACCCTAGTCAAGGTCGGCCGAAAACTAGCTCGGTCGACGCCACCCAAAACTCCCCCAGCCGACTTTGGCCGAAAAATAGTCCTAACCGAGGTCAGCCGAAAACTGCCCTAGTCGAGGTCGGCCGAAAACTATTGCGGTTTATGTCAGCCAAAAAACAACCTAGTCAAGGTTTGCTGAAAACTGCCCTGGTTGAGGTCGGCCGAAAACTGCCGTGGTTGAGGTCAGCCAAAAAATGGCTCGGCCAACACCACCCATAAACTCCCCTAGCCGACTTTGGCTGAAAAACAACCCTAGCCGAGGTCGAGAGAAAATTGCCCTGGTCGAAGTCGACTAAAAATTGCTGCAATTGATGTCAGTCAAAAAACAGCCCTGACCGAGGTCGGCCGAAAACCACCCTGGCCAATGTCACCCAAAAACTCCCTCAGCCAATGTCGACCAAAAAATGGCTCTGGTCAAGGTCGACTGAAAATTGCCTTGGTTGAGGTCGGCCGAAAATTGCCTAGGCCGATGTTAGTCCAAAAACAGACTTGGCCGATGTCGGTCGAAAACTGTCCCCGCTAACGTCGTCAAAACTGCCCCGACTATCAGCCGAAAATTTCCTTGTTCTAGGTCAGCCAAAAACTGTTCTAGCTGAGGTTAGCATAAAATGTCTTAGCCAAGGTTGGTTGAAAGAAGCACTAACTAAGGCTGGCCGAAAGAAATCCAAGCCGAAGTTGGCCAAAAAATACACTAGCCGAGACTGGTCAAAAAATGCCCTATCTAAGGCAAGCTGAAAGATGCCTCGGTTGAAGTTTGCCAAAAAATACCCTAGGATTAATCAACTAAAAAAATAATTTTGAAATTATTATGATTTGTGGGCTAGCCCTTCAAGACCCTAGTCCTGACCCTTTACAAAGTGAAGCTTTGTGGGTTAGGGCTTTTTTTGGCCCTTTCATTAAATGGGCTAGAAAACTTAGGGGCATTATAGTGGACCAAGTGGACTGGCCCTAGGACTTAGGGCTAAATTGACAGCTCTAGCGAAAACATAGCAAAAGAATTGAATAGTGGTGAAATGAGGCAAAACAAGAACTGTAATGCATGACCCATTTCATGGAAGGGCTCACAACAGGACTAGGGAGGAATGGCGTGTGGGCCCTACACACTAGAAGTGCATGGCACATTTCCTGGAATGGCTAGCCTGGTGTAGCAAGTGATGCAACAAGTGGAGCACTAGAAGGTAGCGTGTGGGCCCTACAAACTGTGAGTGTCTTGGAAAGAAGCGATGCATGAGGGCGTACGAATGGTCATTCGATGGTAATTCTCAAGGGAAGGTTTGATCAACGACCTCTAGAACTATTTGTGGTGTCGCCTTGGGCAATCGTTGTTGTGGCATAAGCAGTCAGTCTCGATGCCCAGGCGGAACCGGGGAGAATGCAATAATGACTACTTTCTACTGTTAATAATAGTGAAAATGAATTTTTGCTTACTAATCCAATACATAAATTGACTCGAGCTTAATTCACTTGCTAAAAGTTGGCGGCTCTGCTGTAAAAAGCTAAAGTTCTTATCAACGTATGCAAATTTACTTGAATGCAATTTGCTTAAATTTTAGTGTTTTTGTTTTCCTTTTAAAGAGATATGGACAAGTTCAACATTAAAACATGGGTTGATGAGCAGTTTAGATGGTTTCATTAGCTTACTATTATCCCCAAAAACATTTCCCTGTTCTTGCATATATTGTCATTAACAACGTTGTCCATACTTTCAAAATCACAAGCAATAGATAATACTAAGCTAAGATTCATTAACATTTGCCACATGTCTCAAACCAATGCATGCCTCTATGTTATTATACCATTTTTATTATACTAAGATGTCATTGTATAGGCATGAGAATAATATACGAAGAATACTATAAAAGTATATAATTAAGTGTTGTTGATTTCTGTTAAAAAAAAAAATTGTTGTTGATTAAAATTTTAATTGATATGATTAAGTACCCTTGATATTTGAAAATAATTTGTTCAATTGGACTGGACAAAGGCAAGCAGGCTTTGTCTCTTACTGTTAGGGCTTAATACTAGTTGGGGGGCAATTATATTTTGTAAGTGTAAATATAAAGTGATTTAACTATTTTAGGGGGAGGACAGCCCCCGTTGAAATCTAGTTTTACCCAAACTTGGTTCCGATACCATTGTTAGATGAGAAAAATAATTTCTTGTGCATTCCCGTAAGATTTGTACACTTATTTATGTACATGAAAGGCTGAATCAGTCCTTAATGTATAGGGATTAGGGATTATAATCAGGCTATCTAAGATAATTAAATAAAAATAGGGAAACTAATAAGTAATATCACATCAAATTCATTCTATTCTATTACTCATCATATAGTCCGTTTTTATTATTGTTGGTTAAATTTTCTTGTCAGCAATATTTATAAGTCTTAATATTAATAAGTCTTTTTAATATTAGATTTTATTTAATGTTCCTTCTTTCCCTAAATAATTCATTTGTTGATCCTTCTTAAAGAGATTCTGCTTATACTTGATTACTCATCATACGCCAGAAATTTTTTGCATTATACTGAAGAAAAAGAAAGAATGGATTCATTTAAGGGATAATAAAGGGAGGACTGCTCTTCACTATGCAGCATCTATAGGATATATTTTTGGTGTTAAGAAGTTGCTTGAAAACTGTACTTCCTGCAACGCAGAAAGAGACAACGATGGCCTCTTTCCTCTTCATTTAGCTTCTGCAGGTGGGCATGCTAAAGTGCTAAAGATATTGCTAGAACACTGTCCAGATCCCAGAGAAATACTTGATAGATATGGTCGAAATATTGTTCACATTGCGGCTCAAATGGGAAAGCTTAATGTGATAAGATACATCTTGCAAAATGCAAATCATGGACTTGTAAAGATGATAAATGACCCGGATGCCGACGGTAACACTCCCTTGCATTTGGCTGCCAAGCGCTACCATCCAAAAATTGTGCTTGCCATGACATGGGATAAAAGTGTGGATCTCAGTTTGGTTAACAAAAAGAATCAAACAGCTATTGATGCTTGTATGCAATCTCAACAAGAAAATCCGCCCCTTGAGCAGGTAAGTATATACAGTACTCTGTCTCCCCTCAGTGTAATTCAAACTTAAATATGTTTTTACTTTTTAAAAATATGACATTCTTATGTTTCAGTCTTTATCATTTTTTTTTTCAATTTAGTTCTTAAAATAATAAAAAAAATTACGCTTTTCTACTCCTTGTTGAAGGATTATTAATTGAGGGATTAAAAACACTGTTTGTATTAAATATGGGGTATTAGAGACTAAAAATTAGAAAATTTTGTATTTTCAAATATTATGTTCAGGATGATCATATTACCAAAATTTTACCTCAGGATGATTTTATCAAACTCTCACATAGATTGCATGCACAAATCTTCCGACAAATGGATCAGCGTCATCATTGCTCTCATTACATATTTCTTAGACTCAGTCTTTTTTATTGCTGAATTTGTAACACATAAACATGTATTTGCAGTGGCTAACATTGACTGCACTAAAAGCTGCTGGCGTACAAAGTGCTAAAAGACGGTTAAAATCTATCGAGGTCCCTCCCCCTCCCCCTCCCCCTCCCCAAAGTGCAGAAAGTGTTTGCAAACAGAAACCCCCAAACATGGAACCGTATAAAGACAGAATCAACACCCTTATGCTGGTTTCGATGCTTATAACTACAGTAACATTTGCCGCAGGTTTTACTTTGCCTGGTGGAACTAATAGCTCTGATCCAGAAAAAGGCATGGCCACAATGCTACATCACGTGTGGTTTAAGCTATTTATTTTCGGCATCACAATATCTATGTACGGTTCCATTAGTGTTACTATTGAACTCATTTGGGCTCAGTTGGGATATAGACAATTGACTCATTTTGCCCTTAAAGTGGCAATGCCCCAACTAGGAATCACTCTTGCAACGCTATCGGTGGCATTCTTGGCTGGTGTCCACCTTGTTATAAGTGATCTCAGTTGGCTGGCCACTGCTTTTCTGGTTTTGTGTGACATCTCCATTCTCATACTTTCGTCACAGTACATTATTCTCTGCTTCTTCTCTTCTTCAAGAAACAGAGTAATGCGATACATTTGTTTCTATCCTTTTCAGTCTCTGGCATGGTTAGTTGAGCAAGATGAAACTGAAGGTATGTAACCTCACACTCAATACCTTTGAAACTTTCTTGTTTTTATTTTCATTTTTATCCTTTTGGAGAATGAGATTGAACTTCAGCATCCCTTGTGTCCATCAATTGGAGTATTGTATCATAATTGTATGCTACTCATAAATAATGCTACCAGAAGTATATCACGTGTATGCATGTCAATGGTGATAATGTATGTCCTATAGTATTCTCTCAAAGGGGTTATTTTCGCTCGAAAATTGCATAAATGGCCGACAATGCACCACCAGCACCAAAATTGGAGCACGAGGCAATACGGACCTCGAAACTGAAAAGTGTTCCGAGCATTATGGTTTATTATGCATAAGAATGCACTAGGGATCACGGGGCACGAAAACCCAAAAGTGTTATTTTCGCACGAAAATTGCTCAAATGGCCAAAAATGCACCATCGGCACCAAAATTGGACCGCGTGGCACCTCGGACTTCAAAACTTATAAGTTCTCTGAGAATTATGGTTTTTTATGCATAAGAATGCACCAGGGATCACGGGACACCAAAACCTAGTAGTCTTATTTTCGCACGAAAATTGCTCAGTGGGCCGAAAATGCACCACGGGCACCAAAATTGGACCGCGGGGAACCTCGAACCTGAATAATAAAAAGTGTTCCAAGCATTATGGATTTTTATGCATAAGAATGCACTAGGGATCACGGTGCACCAAAACGCAAAAGTCTTATTTTCGCACGAAAATTGCATAAATGGCCGACTATGCTCCACCAGCACCAAAATTGGAGCACGAGGCAATACGGACCTCGAAACTGAAAAGTGTTCCGAGCATTATGGTTTATTATGCATAAGAATGCACTAGGGATCACGGGGCACGAAAACCCAAAAGTGTTATTTTCGCACGAAAATTGCTCAAATGGCCGAAAATGCACCATCGGCACAAAAATTGGACCGCGTGGCACCTCGGACTTCAAAACTTATAAGTTCTCTGAGCATTATGGTTTTTTATGCATAAGAATGCACCAGGGATCACGGGACACCAAAACCTAGTAGTCTTATTTTCGCACGAAAATTGCTCAGTGGGCCGAAAATGCACCACGGGCACCAAAATTGGACCGCGGGGAACCTCGAACCTGAAAAATAAAAAGTGTTCCAAGCATTATGGATTTTTATGCATAAGAATGCACCAGGGATCACGGTGCACCAAAACGCAAAAGTCTTATTTTCGCACGAAAATTGCATCAATGGCCGACTATGCACCACCAGCACCAAAATTGGAGCACGAGGCAATACGGACCTCGAAACTGAAAAGTGTTCCGAGCATTATGGTTTATTATGCATAAGAATGCACTAGGGATCACGGGGCACGAAAACCCAAAAGTGTTATTTTCGCACGAAAATTGCTCAAATGGTCGAAAATGCACCATCGGCACGAAAATTGGACCGCGTGGAACCTCGGACTTCAAAACTTATAAGTTCTCTGAGCATTATGGTTTTTTATGCATAAGAATGCACCAGGGATCACGGGACACCAAAACCTAGTAGTCTTATTTTCGCACGAAAATTGCTCAGTGGGCCGAAAATGCACCACGGGCACCAAAATTGGACCGCGGGGAACCTCGAACCTGAAAAATAAAAAGTGTTCCAAGCATTATGGATTTTTATGCATAAGAATGCACCAGGGATCACGGTGCACCAAAACGCAAAAGTCTTATTTTCGCACGGAAATTGCATAAATGGCCGACTATGCACCACCAGCACCAAAATTGGAGCACGAGGCAATATGGACCTCGAAACTGAAAAGTATTCCGAGCATTATGGTTTATTATGCATAAGAATGCACTAGGGATCACGGGGCACGAAAACCCAAAAGTGTTATTTTCGCACGAAAATTGCTCAAATGGCCGAAAATGCACCATCGGCACCAAAATTGGACCGCGTGGCACCTCGGACTTCAAAACTTATAAGGTGTCTGAGCATTAGGGTTTTTTATGCATAAGAATGCACCAGGGATCACGGGACACCAAAACCTAGTAGTCTTATTTTCGCACGAAAATTGCTCAGTGGGCCGAAAATGCACCACGGGCACCAAAATTGGACCGCGGGGAACCTCGAACCTGAAAAATAAAAAGTGTTCCAAGCAATATGGATTTTTATGCATAAGAATGCACCAGGGATCACGGTGCACCAAAACACAAAAGTCTTATTTTCGCACGAAAATTGCATAAATGGCCGACTATGCACCACCAGCACCAAAATTGGAGCACGAGGCAATACGGACCTCAAAACTGAAAAGTGTTCCGAGCATTATGGTTTATTATGCTTAAGAATGCACTAGGGATCACGGGCCACGAAAACCCAAAAGTGTTATTTTCGCACAAAAATTGCTCAAATGGCCGAAAATGCACCATCGGCACCAAAATTGGACCGCGTGGCACCTCGGACTTCAAAACTTATAAGTTCTCTGAGCATTATGGTTTTTTATGCATAAGAATGCACCAGGGATCACGGGACACCAAAACCTAGTAGTCTTATTTTCGCACGAAAATTGCTCAGTGGGCCGAAAATGCACCACGGGCACCAAAATTGGACCGCGGGGAACCTCGAACCTGAAAAATAAAAAGTGTTCCAAGCATTATGGATTTTTATGCATAAGAATGCACCAGGGATCACGGTGCACCAAAACGCAAAAGTCTTATTTTCGCACGAAAATTGCATAAATGGCCGACTATGCACCACCAACACCAAAATTGGAGCACGAGGCAATACGGACCTCAAAACTGAAAAGTGTTCCGAGCATTATGGTTTATTATGCATAAGAATGCACTAGGGATCACGGGGCACGAAAACCCAAAAGTGTTATTTTCGCACGAAAATTGCTCAAATGGCCGAAAATGCACCATCGGCACGAAAATTGGACCGCGTGGAACCTCGGACTTCAAAACTTATAAGTTCTCTGAGCATTATGGTTTTTTATGTATAAGAATGCACCAGGGATCACGGGACACCAAAACCTAGTAGTCTTATTTTCGCACGAAAATTGCTCAGTGGGCCGAAAATGCACCACGGGCACCAAAATTGGACCGCGGGGAACCTCGAACCTGAAAAATAAAAAGTGTTCCAAGCATTATGGATTTTTATGCATAAGAATGCACCAGGGATCACGGTGCACCAAAACGCAAAAGTCTTATTTTCGCACGGAAATTGCATAAATGGCCGACTATGCACCACCAGCACCAAAATTGGAGCACGAGGCAATATGGACCTCGAAACTGAAAAGTATTCCGAGCATTATGGTTTATTATGCATAAGAATGCACTAGGGATCACGGGGCACGAAAACCCAAAAGTGTTATTTTCGCACGAAAATTGCTCAAATGGCCGAAAATGCACCATCGGCACCAAAATTGGACCGCGTGGCACCTCGGACTTCAAAACTTATAAGGTGTCTGAGCATTATGGTTTTTTATGCATAAGAATGCACCAGGGATCACGGGACACCAAAACCTAGTAGTCTTATTTTCGCACGAAAATTGCTCAGTGGGCCGAAAATGCACCACGGGCACAAAAATTGGACCGCGGGGAACCTCGAACCTGAAAAATAAAAAGTGTTCCAAGCATTATGGATTTTTATGCATAAGAATGCACCAGGGATCACGGTGCACCAAAACACAAAAGTCTTATTTTCGCACGAAAATTGCATAAATGGCCGACTATGCACCACCAGCACCAAAATTGGAACACGAGGCAATACCGACCTCGAAACTGAAAAGTGTTCCGAGCATTATGGTTTATTATGCATAAGAATGCACTAGGGATCACGGGGCACGAAAACCCAAAAGTGTGATTTTCGCACGAAAATTGCTCAAATGGCCGACAATGCACCATCGGCACCAAAATTGGACCGCGTGGCACCTCGGACTTCAAAACTTATAAGGTGTCTGAGCATTATGGTTTTTTATGCATAAGAATGCACCAGGGATCACGGGACACCAAAACCTAGTAGTCTTATTTTCGCACGAAAATTGCTCAGTGGGCCGAAAATGCACCACGGGCACCATAATTGGACCGCGGGGAACCTCGAACCTGAAAAATAAAAAGTGTTCCAAGCATTATGGATTTTTATGCATAAGAATGCACCAGGGATCACGGTGCACCAAAACACAAAAGTCTTATTTTCGCACGAAAATTGCATAAATGGCCGACTATGCACCACCAGCACCAAAATTGGAACACGAGGCAATACCGACCTCGAAACTGAAAAGTTTTCCGAGCATTATGGTTTATTATGCATAAGAATGCACTAGGGATCACGGGGCACGAAAACCCAAAAGTGTTATTTTCGCACGAAAATTGCTCAAATGGCCGAAAATGCACCATCGGCACCAAAATTGGACCGCGTGGCACCTCGGACTTCAAAACTTATAAGTTCTCTGAGCATTATGGTTTTTTATGCATAAGAATGCACCAGGGATCACGGGACACCAAAACCTAGTAGTCTTATTTTCGCACGAAAATTGCTCAGTGGGCCAAAAATGCACCACGGGCACCAAAATTGGACCGCGGGGAACCTCGAACCTGAAAAATAAAAAGTGTTCCAAGCATTATTGATTTTTACGCATTAGAATGCACCAGAGATCACGGTGCACCAAAACGCAAAAGTCTTATTTTCGCACGAAAATTGCATAAATGGCCGACTATGCACCACCAGCACCAAAATTGGAGCATGAGGCAATACGGACCTCAAAACTGAAAAGTGTTCCGAGCATTATGGTTTATTATGCTTAAGAATGCACTAGGGATCACGGAGCACGAAAACCCAAAAGTGTTATTTTCGCACGAAAATTGCTCAAATGGCCGAAAATGCACCATCGGCACCAAAATTGGACCACGTGGCACCTCGGACTTCAAAACTTATAAGTTCTCTGAGCATTATGGTTTTTTATGCATAAGAATGCACCAGGGATCACGGGACACCAAAACCTAGTAGTCTTATTTTCGCCCGAAAATTGCTCAGTGGGCCGAAAATGCACCACCGGCACCAAAATTGGACCGCGGGGAACCTCGAACCTGAAAAATAAAAAGTGTTCGAAGCATTATGGATTTTTATGCATAAGAATGCACCAGGGATCACGGTGCACCAAAACGCAAAAGTCTTATTTTCGCACGAAAATTGCATAAATGGCCGACTATGCACCACCAGCACCAAAATTGGAGCACGAGGCAATACGGACCTCAAAACTGAAAAGTGTTCCGAGCATTATGGTTTATTATGCATAAGAATGCACTAGGGATCACGGGGCACGAAAACCCAAAAGTGTGATTTTCGCACGAAAATTGCTCAATGGCCGAAAATGCACCATCGGCACCAAACTTGGACCACGTGGCACCTCGGACTTCAAAACTTATAAGTTCTCTGAGCATTATGGTTTTTTATGCATAAGAATGCACCAGGGATCACGGGACACCAAAACCTAGTAGTCTTATTTTCGCCCGAAAATTGCTCAGTGGGCCGAAAATGCACCACCGGCACCAAAATTGGACCGCGGGGAACCTCGAACCTGAAAAATAAAAACTGTTCGAAGCATTATGGATTTTTATGCATAAGAATGCACCAGGGATCACGGTGCACCAAAACGCAAAAGTCTTATTTTCGCACGAAAATTGCATAAATGGCCGACTATGCACCACCAGCACCAAAATTGGAGCACGAGGCAATACGGACCTCAAAACTGAAAAGTGTTCTGAGCATTATGGTTTATTATGCATAAGAATGCACTAGGGATCACGGGGTACGAAAACCCAAAAGTGTGATTTTCGCACGAAAATTGCTCAATGGCCGAAAATGCACCATCGGCACCAAACTTGAACCACGTGGCACCTCGGACTTGAAAACTTATAAGTTCTCTGAGCATTATGGTTTTTTATGCATAAGAATGCACCAGGGATCACGGGACACCAAAACCTAGTAGTCTTATTTTCGCCCGAAAATTGCTCAGTGGGCCGAAAATGCACCACGGGCACCAAAACCGGACCGCGGGGAACCTCGAACCTGAAAAATAAAAAGTGTTCCAAGCATTATGGATTTTTATGCATAAGAATGCACCAGGGATCACGGTGCACCAAAACGCAAAAGTCTTATTTTCGCACGAAAATTGCATAAATGGCCGACTATGCACCACCAGCACCAAAATTGGAGCACGAGGCAATACGGACCTCAAAAATGAAAAGTGTTCCGAGCATTATGGTGTATTATGCATAAGAATGCACTAGGGATCACGGTGCACGAAAACCCAAAAGTGTGATTTTCGCACGAAAATTGCTCAAATGGCCGAAAATGCACCATCGGCACCAAAATTGGACCACGTGGCACCTCGGACTTCAAAACTTATAAGTTCTCTGAGCATTATGGTTTTTTATGCATAAGAATGCACCAGGGATCACGGGACACCAAAACCTAGTAGTCTTATTTTCGCCCAAAAATTGCTCAGTGGGCCGAAAATGCACCACCGACACCAAAATTGGACCGCGGGGAACCTCGAACCTGAAAAATAAAAACTGTTCGAAGCATTATGGATTTTTATGCATAAGAATGCACCAGGGATCACGGTGCACCAAAACGCAAAAGTCTTATTTTCGCACGAAAATTGCATAAATGGCCGACTATGCACCACCAACACCAAAATTGGAGCACGAGGCAATACGGACCTCAAAACTGAAAAGTGTTCCGAGCATTATGGTTTATTATGCATAAGAATGCACTAGGGATCACGGTGCACGAAAACCCAAAAGTGTGATTTTCGCACGAAAATTGCTCAATGGCCGAAAATGCACCATCGGCACCAAAATTGGACCACGTGGCACCTCGGACTTGAAAACTTATAAGTTCTCTGAGCATTATGGTTTTTTATGCGTAAGAATGCACCAGGGATCACGGGACACCAAAACCTAGTAGTCTTATTTTCGCCCGAAAATTGCTCAGTGGGCCGAAAATGCACCACCGGCACCAAAATTGGACCGCGGGGAACCTCGAACCTGAAAAATAAAAACTGTTCGAAGCATTATGGATTTTTATGCATAAGAATGCACCAGGGATCGCGGTGCACCAAAACGCAAAAGTCTTATTTTCGCACGAAAATTGCATAAATGGCCGACTATGCACCACCAGCACCAAAATTAGAGCACGAGGCAATACGGACCTCAAAACTGAAAAGTGTTCCGAGCATTATGGTTTATTATGCATAAGAATGCACTAGGGATCACGGGGTACGAAAACCCAAAAGTGTGATTTTCGCACGAAAATTGCTCAATGGCCGAAAATGCACCATCGGCACCAAACTTGGACCACGTGGCACCTCGGACTTGAAAACTTATAAGTTCTCTGAGCATTATGGTTTTTTATGCATAAGAATGCACCAGGGATCACGGGACACCAAAACCTAGTAGTCTTATTTTCGCCCGAAAATTGCTCAGTGGGCCGAAAATGCACCACCGGCACCAAAATTGGACCGCGGGGAACCTCGAACCTGAAAAATAAAAAGTGTTCGAAGCATTATGGATTTTTATGCATAAGAATGCACCAGGGATCACGGTGCACCAAAACGCAAAAGTCTTATTTTCGCACGAAAATTGCATAAATGGCCGACTATGCACCACCAGCACCAAAATTGGAGCACGAGGCAATACGGACCTCAAAACTGAAAAGTGTTCCGAGCATTATGGTTTATTATGCATAAGAATGCACTAGGGATCACGGGGCACGAAAACCCAAAAGTGTGATTTTCGCACGAAAATTGCTCAATGGCCGAAAATGCACCATCGGCACCAAACTTGGACCACGTGGCACCTCGGACTTCAAAACTTATAAGTTCTCTGAGCATTATGGTTTTTTATGCATAAGAATGCACCAGGGATCACGGGACACCAAAACCTAGTAGTCTTATTTTCGCCCGAAAATTGCTCAGTGGGCCGAAAATGCACCACCGGCACCAAAATTGGACCGCGGGGAACCTCGAACCTGAAAAATAAAAAGTGTTCGAAGCATTATGGATTTTTATGCATAAGAATGCACCAGGGATCACGGTGCACCAAAACGCAAAAGTCTTATTTTCGCACGAAAATTGCATAAATGGCCGACTATGCACCACCAGCACCAAAATTGGAGCACGAGGCAATACGGACCTCAAAACTGAAAAGTGTTCCGAGCATTATGGTTTATTATGCTTAAGAATGCACTAGGGATCACGGGGCACGAAAACCCAAAAGTGTTATTTTCGCACGAAAATTGCTCAAATGGCCGAAAATGCACCATCGGCACCAAAATTGGACCACGTGGCACCTCGGACTTCAAAACTTATAAGTTCTCTGAGCATTATGGTTTTTTATGCATAAGAATGCACCAGGGATCACGGGACACCAAAACCTAGTAGTCTTATTTTCGCCCGAAAATTGCTCAGTGGGCCGAAAATGCACCACGGGCACCAAAGTTGGACCGCGGGGAACCTCGAACCTGAAAAATAAAAAGTGTTCCAAGCATTATTGATTTTTATGCATAAGAATGCACCAGAGATCACGATGCACCAAAACGCAATAGTCTTATTTTCGCACGAAAATTGCATAAATGGCCGACTATGCACCACCAGCACCAAAATTGGAGCACGAGGCAATACGGACCTCAAAACTGAAAAGTGTTCCGAGCATTATGGTTTATTATGCATAAGAATGCACTAGGGATCACGGGGTACGAAAACCCAAAAGTGTGATTTTCGCACGAAAATTGCTCAAATGGCCGAAAATGCACCATGGACACCAAACTTGGACCACGTGGCACCTCGGACTTGAAAACTTATAAGTTCTCTGAGCATTATGGTTTTTTATGCATAAGAATGCACCAGGGATCACGGGACACCAAAACCTAGTAGTCTTATTTTCGCCCGAAAATTGCTCAGTGGGCCGAAAATGCACCACCGGCACCAAAATTGGACAGCGGGGAACCTCGAACCTGAAAAATAAAAAGTGTTCCAAGCATTATGGATTTTTATGCATAAGAATGCACCAGGGATCACGGTGCACCAAAACGCAAAAGTCTTATTTTCGCACGAAAATTGCATAAATGGCCGACTATGCACCACCAGCACCAAAATTAGAGCACGAGGCAATACGGACCTCAAAACTGAAAAGTGTTCCGAGCATTATGGTTTATTATGCATAAGAATGCACTAGGGATCACGGGGTACGAAAACCCAAAAGTGTGATTTTCGCACGAAAATTGCTCAATGGCCGAAAATGCACCATCGACACCAAACTTGGACCACGTGGCACCTCGGACTTGAAAACTTATAAGTTCTCTGAGCATTATGGTTTTTTATGCATAAGAATGCACCAGGGATCACGGGACACCAAAACCTAGTAGTCTTATTTTCGCCCGAAAATTGCTCAGTGGGCCAAAAATGCACCACGGGCACCAAAATTGGACCGCGGGGAACCTCGAACCTGAAAAATAAAAAGTGTTCCAAGCATTATTGATTTTTATGCATAAGAATGCACCAGAGATCACGGTGCACCAAAACGCAAAAGTCTTATTTTCGCACGAAAATTGCATAAATGGCCGACTATGCACCACCAGCACCAAAATTGGAGCATGAGGCAATACGGACCTCAAAACTGAAAAGTGTTCCGAGCATTATGGTTTATTATGCATAAGAATGCACTAGGGATCACGGGGTACGAAAACCCAAAAGTGTGATTTTCGCACGAAAATTGCTCAATGGCCGAAAATGCACCATCGGCACCAAACTTGGACCACGTGGCACCTCGGACTTCAAAACTTATAAGTTCTCTGAGCATTATGGTTTTTTATGCATAAGAATGCACCAGGGATCACGGGACACCAAAACCTAGTAGTCTTATTTTCGCCCGAAAATTGCTCAGTGGGCCGAAAATGCACCACCAGCACCAAAATTGGACCGCGGGGAACCTCGAACCTGAAAAATAAAAAGTGTTCGAAGCATTATGGATTTTTATGCATAAGAATGCACCAGGGATCACGGTGCACCAAAACGCAAAAGTCTTATTTTCGCACGAAAATTGCATAAATGGCCGACTATGCACCACCAGCACCAAAATTGGAGCACGAGGCAATACGGACCTCAAAAATGGAAAGTGTTCCGAGCATTATGGTTTATTATGCATAAGAATGCACTAGGGATCACGGGGCACGAAAACCCAAAAGTGTGATTTTCGCACGAAAATTGCTCAAATGGCCGAAAATGCGCCATCGGCACCAAAATTGGACCACGTGGCACCTCGGACTTCAAAACTTATAAGTTCTCTGAGCATTATGGTTTTTTATGCATAAGAATGCACCTGGGATCACGGGACACCAAAACCTAGTAGTCTTATTTTCGCCCGAAAATTGCTCAGTGGGCCGAAAATGCACCACGGGCACCAAAATTGGACCGCGGGGAACCTCGAACCTGAAAAATGAAAAGTGTTCCAAGCATTATGGATTTTTATGCATAAGAATGCACCAGAGATCACGGTGCACCAAAACGCAAAAGTCTTATTTTCGCACGAAAATTGCATAAATGGCCGACTATGCACCACCAGCACCAAAATTGGAGCATGAGGCAATACGGACCTCAAAACTGAAAAGTGTTCCGAGCATTATGGTTTATTATGCTTAAGAATGCACTAGGGATCACGGGGCACGAAAACCCAAAAGTGTTATTTTTGCACGAAAATTGCTCAAATGGCCGAAAATGCACCATCGGCACGAAAATTGGACCACGTGGCACCTCGGACTTCAAAACTTATAAGTTCTCTGAGCATTATGGTTTTTTATGCATAAGAATGCACCAGGGATCACGGGACACCAAAACCTAGTAGTCTTATTTTCGCCCGAAAATTGCTCAGTGGGCCGAAAATGCACCACGGGCACCAAAGTTGGACCGCGGGGAACCTCGAACCTGAAAAATAAAAAGTGTTCCAAGCATTATTGATTTTTATGCATAAGAATGCACCAGAGATCACGATGCACCAAAACGCAATAGTCTTATTTTCGCACGAAAATTGCATAAATGGCCGACTATGCACCACCAGCACCAAAATTGGAGCACGAGGCAATACGGACCTCAAAACTGAAAAGTGTTCCGAGCATTATGGTTTATTATGCATAAGAATGCACTAGGGATCACGGGGTACGAAAACCCAAAAGTGTGATTTTCGCACGAAAATTGCTCAAATGGCCGAAAATGCACCATGGACACCAAACTTGGACCACGTGGCACCTCGGACTTGAAAACTTATAAGTTCTCTGAGCATTATGGTTTTTTATGCATAAGAATGCACCAGGGATCACGGGACACCAAAACCTAGTAGTCTTATTTTCGCCCGAAAATTGCTCAGTGGGCCGAAAATGCACCACCGGCACCAAAATTGGACAGCGGGGAACCTCGAACCTGAAAAATAAAAAGTGTTCCAAGCATTATGGATTTTTATGCATAAGAATGCACCAGGGATCACGGTGCACCAAAACGCAAAAGTCTTATTTTCGCACGAAAATTGCATAAATGGCCGACTATGCACCACCAGCACCAAAATTAGAGCACGAGGCAATACGGACCTCAAAACTGAAAAGTGTTCCGAGCATTATGGTTTATTATGCATAAGAATGCACTAGGGATCACGGGGTACGAAAACCCAAAAGTGTGATTTTCGCACGAAAATTGCTCAATGGCCGAAAATGCACCATCGGCACCAAACTTGGACCACGTGGCACCTCGGACTTGAAAACTTATAAGTTCTCTGAGCATTATGGTTTTTTATGCATAAGAATGCACCAGGGATCACGGGACACCAAAACCTAGTAGTCTTATTTTCGCCCGAAAATTGCTCAGTGGGCCGAAAATGCACCACCGGCACCAAAATTGGACCGCGGGGAACCTCGAACCTGAAAAATAAAAAGTGTTCGAAGCATTATGGATTTTTATGCATAAGAATGCACCAGGGATCACGGCGCACCAAAACGCAAAAGTCTTATTTTCGCACGAAAATTGCATAAATGGTCGACTATGCACCACCAGCACCAAAATTGGAGCACGAGGCAATACGGACCTCAAAACTGAAAAGTGTTCCGAGCATTATGGTTTATTATGCGTAAGAATGCACTAGGGATCACGGGGTACGAAAACCCAAAAGTGTGATTTTCGCACGAAAATTGCTCAATGGCCGAAAATGCACCATCGGCACCAAACTTGGACCACGTGGCACCTCGGACTTCAAAACTTATAAGTTCTCTGAGCATTATGGTTTTTTATGCATAAGAATGCACCAGGGATCACGGGACACCAAAACCTAGTAGTCTTATGTTCGTCCGAAAATTGCTCATTCGGCCGAAAATGCACCACCGGCACCAAAATTGGACCGCGGGGAACCTCGAACCTGAAAAATAAAAAGTGTTCCAAGCATTATGGATTTTTATGCATAAGAATGCACCAGGGATCACGGTGCACCAAAACACAAAAGTCTTATTTTCGCACGAAAATTGCATAAATGGCCGACTATGCACCACCAGCACCAAAATTGGAGCACGAGGCAATACGGACCTCAAAAATGAAAAGTGTTCCGAGCATTATGGTTTATTATGCATAAGAATGCACTAGGGATCACGGGGCACGAAAACCCAAAAGTGTGATTTTCGCACGAAAATTGCTCAAATGGCTGAAAATGCACCATCGGCACCAAAATTGGACCACGTGGCACCTCGGACTTCAAAACTTATAAGTTCTCTGAGCATTATGGTTTTTTATGCATAAGAATGCACCAGGGATCACGGGACACCAAAACCTAGTAGTCTTATTTTCGCCCGAAAATTGCTCAGTGGGCCGAAAATGCACCACGGGCACCAAAAATGGACCGCGGGGAACCTCGAACCTGAAAAATAAAAAGTGTTCCAAGCATTATTGATTTTTATGCATAAGAATGTACCAGAGATCACGATGCACCAAAACGCAAAAGTCTTATTGTCGCACGAAAATTGCATAAATGGCCGACTATGCACCACCAGCACCAAAATTGGAGCATGAGGCAATACAGACCTCAAAACTGAAAAGTGTTCCGAGCATTATGGTTTATTATGCTTAAGAATGCACTAGGGATCACGGGGCACGAAAACCCAAAAGTGTTATTTTCGCACGAAAATTGCTCAAATGGCCGAAAATGCACCATCGGCACCAAAATTGGACCACGTGGCACCTCGGACTTCAAAACTTATAAGTTCTCTGAGCATTATGGTTTTTTATGCATAAGAATGCACCAGGGATCACGGGACACCAAAACCTAGTAGTCTTATTTTCGCACGAAAATTGCTCAGTGGGCCGAAAATGCACCACGGGCACCAAAATTGGACCGCGGGGAACCTCGAACCTGAAAAATAAAAAGTGTTCCAAGCATTATGGATTTTTATGCATAAGAATGCACAAGGGATCACGGTGCACCAAAACGTAAAAGTCTTATTTTCGCACGAAAATTGCATAAATGGCCGACTATGCACCACCAGCACCAAAATTGGAGCACGAGGCAATACGGACCTCAAAACTGAAAAGTGTTCCGAGCATTATGGTTTATTATGCATAAGAATGCACTAGGGATCACGGGGTACGAAAACCCAAAAGTGTGATTTTCGCACGAAAATTGCTCAAATGGCCGAAAATGCACCATCGGCACCAAACTTGGACCACGTGGCACCTCGGACTTGAAAACTTATAAGTTCTCTGAGCATTATGGTTTTTTATGCATAAGAATGCACCAGGGATCACGAGACACCAAAACCTAGTAGTCTTATTTTCGCCCGAAAATTGCTCAGTGGGCCGAAAATGCACCACCGGCACCAAAATTGGACTGCGGGGAACCTCGAACCTGAAAAATAAAAAGTGTTCCAAGCATTATGGATTTTTATGCATAAGAATGCACCAGGGATCACGGTGCACCAAAACGCAAAAGTCTTATTTTCGCACGAAAATTGCATAAATGGCCGACTATGCACCACCAGCACCAAAATTGGAGCACGAGGCAATACGGACCTCAAAACTGAAAAGTGTTCCGAGCATTATGGTTTATTATGCATAAGAATGCACTAGGGATCACGGGGAACGAAAACCCAAAAGTGTGATTTTCGCATGAAAATTGCTCAAATGGCCGTAAATGCACCATCGGCACCAAAATTGGACCACGTGGCACCTCGGACTTCATAACTTATAAGTTCTCTGAGCATTATGGTTTTTTATGCATAAGAATGCACCAGGGATCACGGGACACCAAAACCTAGTAGTCTTATTTTCGCCCGAAAATTGCTCAGTGGGCCGAAAATGCACCACGGGCACCAAAATTGGACCGCGGGGAACCTCGAACCTGAAAAATACAAAGTGTTCCAAGCATTATTGATTTTTATGCATAAGAATGCACTAGAGATCACAGTGCACCAAAACGCAAAAGTCTTATTTTCGCACGAAAATTGCATAAATGGCCAACTATGCACCACCAGCACCAAAATTGGAGCATGAGGCAATACGGACCTCAAAACTGAAAAGTGTTCCGAGCATTATGGTTTATTATGCTTAAGAATGCACTAGGGATCACGGGGCACGAAAACCCAAAAGTGTTATTTTCGCACGAAAATTGCTCAAATGGCCGAAAATGCACCATCGGCACCAAAATTGGACCACGTGGCACCTCGGACTTCAAAACTTATAAGTTCTCTGAGCATTATGGTTTTTTATGCATAAGAATGCACCAGGGATCACGGGACACCAAAACCTAGTAGTCTTATTTTCGCACGAAAATTGCTCAGTGGGCCGAAAATGCACCACGGGCACCAAAATTGGACTGCGGGGAACCTCGAACCTGAAAAATAAAAAGTGTTCCAAGAATTATGGATTTTTATGCATAAGACTGCACAAGGGATCACGGTGCACCAAAACGCAAAAGTCTTATTTTCGCACGAAAATTGCATAAATGGCCGACTATGCACCACCAGCACCAAAATTGGAGCACGAGGCAATACGGACCTCAAAACTGAAAAGTGTTCCGAGCATTATGGTTTATTATGCATAAGAATGCACTAGGGATCACGGGGTACGAAAACCCAAAAGTGTGATTTTCGCACGAAAATTGCTCAAATGGCCGAAAATGCACCATCGGCACCAAAATTGGACCACGTGGCACATCGGACTTCAAAACTTATAAGTTCTCTGAGCATTATGGTTTTTTATGCATAAGAATGCACCAGGGATCACGGGACACCAAAACCTAGTAGTCTTATTTTCGCCCGAAAATTGCTCAGTGGGCCGGAAATGCACCACCGGCACCAAAATTGGACCGCGGGGAACCTCGAACCTGAAAAATAAAAAGTGTTCCAAGCATTATGGATTTTTATGCATAAGAATGCACCAGGGATCACGGTGCACCAAAACGCAAAAGTCTTATTTTCGCACGAAAATTGCATAAATGGCCGACTATGCACCACCAGCACCAAAATTGGAGCACGAGGCAATACGGACCTCAAAACTGAAAAGTGTTCCGAGCATTATGGTTTATTATGCTTAAGAATGCACTAGGGATCACGGGCCACGAAAACCCAAAAGTGTTGTTTTCGCACAAAAATTGCTCAAATGGCAGAAAATGCACCATCGGCACCAAAATTGGACCACGTGGCACCTCGAACTTCAAAACTTATAAGTTCTCTGAGCATTATGGTTTTTTATGCATAAGAATACACCAGGGATCACGAGACACCAAAACCTAGTAGTCTTATTTTCGCACGAAAATTGCTCATTGGGCCAAAAATGCACCACGGGTACCAAAATTGGACCGCGGGGAACCTCGAACCTGAAAAATAAAAAGTGTTCCAAGCATTATTGATTTTTATGCATAAGTATGCACCAGGGATTACGGTGCACCAAAACGCAAAAGTCTTATTTTCGCACGAAAATTGCATAAATGGCCGACTATGCACCACCAGCACCAAAATTGGAGCACGAGGCAATACGGACCTCAAAACTGAAAAGTGTTCCGAGCATTATGGTTTATTATGCATAAGAATGCACTAGGGATCACGGGGTACGAAAACCCAAAAGTGTGATTTTCGCACGAAAATTGCTCAAATGGCCGAAAATGCACCATCGGCACCAAAATTGGACCACGTGGCACCTAGGACTTCAAAACTCATAAGTTCTTTGAGAATTATGGTTTTTTATGCATAAGAATGCACCAGGGATCACGGGACACCAAAACCTAGTAGTCTTATTTTCGCAGGAAAATTGCTCAGTGGGCCGAAAATGCACCACGAGCACCAAAATTGGACCACGGGGAACCTCGAACCTGAAAAATAAAAAGTGTTCCAAGCATTATTGATTTTTATGCATAAGAATGCACCAGAGATCACGATGCACCAAAACGCAAAAGTCTTATTTTCGCACGAAAATTGCATAAATGGTCGACTATGCACCACCAGCACCAAAATTGGAGCACGAGGCAATACGGACCTCAAAACTGAAAAGTGTTCCGAGCATTATGGTTTATTATGCATAAGAATGCACTAGGGATCACGGGGTACGAAAACCCAAAAGTGTGATTTTCGCACGAAAATTGCTCAATGGCCGAAAATGCACCATCGGCACCAAACTTGGACCACGTGGCACCTCGGACTTCAAAACTTATAAGTTCTCTGAGCATTATGGTTTTTTATGCATAAGAATGCACCAGGGATCACGGGACACCAAAACCTAGTAGTCTTATGTTCGCCCCGAAAATTGCTCATTCGGCCGAAAATGCACCACCGGCACCAAAATTGGACCGCGGGGAACCTCGAACCTGAAAAATAAAAAGTGTTCCAAGCATTATGGATTTTTATGCATAAGAATGCACCAGGGATCACGGTGCACCAAAACACAAAAGTCTTATTTTCGCACGAAAATTGCATAAATGGCCGACTATGCACCACCAGCACCAAAATTGGAGCACGAGGCAATACGGACCTCAAAACTGAAAAGTGTTCCGAGCATTATGGTTTATTATGCATAAGAATGCACTAGGGATCACGGGGTACGAAAACCCAAAAGTGTGATTTTCGCACGAAAATTGCTCAAATGGCCGAAAATGCACCATCGGCACCAAAATTGGACCACGTGGCACCTAGGACTTCAAAACTCATAAGTTCTTTGAGAATTATGGTTTTTTATGCATAAGAATGCACCAGGGATCACGGGACACCAAAACCTAGTAGTCTTATTTTCGTAGGAAAATTGCTCAGTGGGCCGAAAATGCACCACGAGCACCAAAATTGGACCACGGGGAACCTCGAACCTGAAAAATAAAAAGTGTTCCAAGCATTATGGATTTTGATGCATAAGAATGCACCAGGGATCACGGTGCACCAAAACGCAAAAGTCTTATTTTCGCACGAAAATTGCACAATGGGCCAAAAATGCACCACGGGCACCAAAATTGGACCATGGGGCACCTCAGACTTCAAAACTTAAAAGTTCTCTAACCATTATGGTTTTTTATGCATAATAATGCACTAGGGATCACGGGGCACCAAAACCCAGTAGTCTTATTTTTGCACGAAAATTGTATAATGGGCCGAAAATGCACCACAGGCACCAAGATTGGACCACAGGGAACCTTGGACCTCAAAAGTGAAAAGTGTTCCAAGCATTATGGTTTTTTATGCATAAGAATGCACCAGGGATCACGGGGCACCAAAACCCAAAAGTCTTATTTTCGCACGAAAATTGCATAAATGGTCGAATATGCACCACCAGCACCAAAATTGGACCACGAGGCACCACGGACCTCAAAACTGAAAAGTTTTCTGAGCATTATGGATTATTATTCATAAGAATCCACTAGGGATCATGGGGCACGAAAATCCAAAAGTGTTATTTTCGCATGAAAATTGCTCAAATGGTCGAAAATGCACCATTCGCACCAATATCGGACCACGGGGCACCACAGACCTCAAAACTGAAATGTGTTCCGAGCATTATGGTTTTTTATGCATAAGAATGCACCAGGGAACACGGGGCACCAAAACCCAAAAGTCTTATTATTGCATGAAAATTTCACAATGGGCCCAAAATGCACCACCGGCACCAAATTTGACCACGGGGCACCTCAGACCTCAGTACTTAAAAGTGCTCCGAGCATTATGGTTTTTTATCATAAGAATGAACCAAAGATCATGGGGTACGAAAACCCAAAAGTCTTATTTTCGCACGAAAATTGCACAAATGGCTGAAAATGCACCACCGACACCAAAATTGAACCACGGGGCACCTCAGTCCTCAAAACTGAAAAGTGTTCCAAGCATTATGGTTTTTTATGCATAAGAATGCACCAGGGATCATGGTGCACCAAAACCCAAAACTCTTATTTTTGTACGAAAATTGCACAATGGGCCGAAAATGCACCACGGGGCACCTCGGACTTCAAAACTTAAAAGTTCTCTGATCATTATGGTTATTTGTGCATAATAATGCACCAAGGATCACGGGGCACCAAAACCCAGAAGTCTTATTTGCGCACGAAAATTGCACAATGGGCCGAAAATGCACCACGGGCACCATAATTGGACCACGGGGAACCTCGAACTTCAAAAGTGAAAAGTGTTCCAAGAATTATGGTTTTTTATGCATAAGAATGCACCAGGGATCATGGGGCACCAAAACCCAAAAGTCTTATTTTCGCACGAAAATTGCATAAATGGCCGAATATGCACCACCAGCACCAAAATTGGACCACGAGGCACCACGGACCTCAAAACTGAAAAGTGTTTTGAGCATTATGGTTTGTTATTCATAAGAATGCACTAGGGATCACAGGGCACGAAAACCGAAAAGTGTTATTTTCGCATGAAAATTCCTCAAATGGCCGAAAATGCACCATTGGCACCAGAATTGGACCACGGCGCACCGTAGACCTCAAAACTGAAATGTGTTCCGAGAATTATGTTTTTTTATGCATAATAATGCACCAGGGAACATGGGACACCAAAACTCAAAAGTCTTATTTTTGTACGAAAATTGCACAATGGGCCGAAAATGCACCACGGGCACCAAAATCGAACTACGGGGCACCTCGGACCTCAAAACCGAAAAGTGTTCCGAGCATTATGGTTGTTTATGCATAAGAATGCGCCAGGGATCATGGGGCACCAAAACCCAAAAGTGTTATTTTCGCACGAAAATTGCTCAAATGGCCGAAAATGCACCACGGGCACCAAAATTGGACCATGGGGAACCTCGGACCTCAAAACCGAAAAGTACTTTGAGCATTATCATTTTTTAAGCATAAGAATGCACCAGGGATCATGGGGAACCAAAACCCAAAAGTCTTATTTTCACACGAAAATTGCACAATTGGCCGAAAATGCAACACAGGCACCAAAATTAGACAACGGGGCACCTCGGACCTCAAAACTGGAAAGTGCTCCCTACATTATGGTTTCTTAAGCAAAAGAATGCAACAAGAATCACGAGGCACCAAAACCCAAAAGTCTTATTTTTGTACGAATATTGCACAAAAGGCCGAAAGTGCACCACCGGCACTAAAATTGGACCACTAGGCACCACGGAACCCAAAGCATTATGGTTTTTTATGTATAAGAATGCACCAGGGATTCATGGTGTATTCTTATGAATAAAAAACTATAATGCTCGGACCACTTTTATGTATTGAGGTCCGAGGTGCCCCGTGGTCCAATTTTGGTGCCCGTGGTGCATTTTCAATCCATTTGTGCAATTTTCGTGCGAAAATAAGACTTTTGGGTTTTGGTGCCCCGTGATCCTTGGTGCATTCTTTTGCATAAGAAACCATAATGCACGGTCCACTTTCCAGTTTTGAGGTCCGAGGTGCCCCGTTGTCTAATTTTGGTGCCTGTGTTGCATTTTCGGCCAAATGTGCAATTTTCTTGTGAAAATAAGACTTTTGGGTTTGGGTGCCCCGTGATCCCTGGTGCATTCTTATGCTTAACAAATGATAATGCTCAAAAAAACTTTTCAGTTTTGAGGCCCGTGGTGCCCCCGTGGTCCAATTTTGGTGCCGGTGGTGCATTTTCGGCCATTTGTGAAATTTTTCGTGCGAAAATAAGACTTTGGGGTTTTGGTGCCCCGTGATCCCTGGTGCATTCTTATGCATAAAAAACTATAATGCTCAGACCACCTTTAAGTATTGAGGTCCGAGGTGCCCCGTCGTTCAATTTTGGTGCCCGTGGTGCATTTTTGGCCCATTTGTGCAATTTTCGTGCGTAAATAAGACTTTTGGGTTTTGGTGCCTCGTGATCCCTGGTGCACTCTTATGCATAAAAAACCATAATGCTCAAAAGACTTTTCAGTTTTGAGGTCTATGGTGCCCCGTGGTCCAATTTTGGTGCCGGTGGTGCATTTTCGGCCATTTGTGCAATTTTCGTGCAAAAATAAGACTTTTGGGTTTTGGTGCCCCGTGATCCCTGGTTCATTCTTATGCATAAAAAACTATATGCTCAGAGAACTTTTAATTTTTGAGGTCCGAGGTGCCACGTGGTCCAATTTTGGTGCCCGTGGTGCATTTTCGGCCAATTATGCAATTTTTGTGCGAAAATAAGACTGTTGGGATTTGGTGCCCCATGATCCCTAGTGCATTCTTATGCATAAAAAATCATAATAATTGGAGCACTTTTCAGTTTTGAGGTCCGTGGTGCCCTGTGGGCCAATTTTGGTGTCGGTGGTGCATTTTCGGCCATTTGTGAAATTTTCGTTCGAAAATAAGACTTTTAGGTTTTGGTTCCCCGTGATCCCTGGTGCATTCTTATGCATAAAAATTCATAATGCTTGGAGCACTTTTCAGTTTTGAGGTCCGTGGTGCCCTGTGGGCCAATTTTTTTGTCGGTGGTGCATTTTTGGCCATTTGTGAAATATTCGTGCGAAAATAAGACTTTTCGATTTTGGTGCCCATGATCCCTAGTGCATTCTTATCCATAAAAAACCATAATTCTTGGAATACTTTTAAGTTTTGAGGTCCGAGGTGCCCCGTGGTCCAATTTTGGTGCTCGCGATGCATTTCGCCCCATTGTGCAATTTTCGTGCGAAAATAAGGCTTTTGGGTTTTGGTGCCCCATGATCCTTGGTGCATTCTTATGCATGAAAAAGCATAATGCTGGAAGCACTTTTCAGTTTTGAGGTCCGATGTGCCCCGTGGTCCAATTTTGGTGCCCGTGGTGCATTTTCGGCCCATTATGCAATTTTCGTGCGAAAATAACACTTTTGGGTTTTGGTGCCCCGTGATCCCTAGTTCATTCTTATGCATAAAAAACCATAATTCTAGGAACACTTTTCAGTTTTGAGGTCCGAGGTGCCCCGTGGTCCAATTTTGGTGCCGGGGGTGAATTTTAGGCCATTTGTGCAATTTTTGGTTGAAAATAAGACTTTTGGGTTTTGGTGCCCCGTGACTCCTAGTGCATTCTTATGCATAAAAAACCATAATGCTTGAAGCACTTTTCAGTTTTGAGATCCGAGGTGCCCCCTGGTCCAATTTTGGTGCCCGTGGTGCATTTTCGGTCCATTGTACAATTTTCTTTCGAAAATAAGACTTTTGGGTTTGGATGCCCCGTGATTCTTGGTGCAATCTTATGTAGAAAAAATCATAATGCTTGGAACACTTTTCAGTTTTGAGGTCCGTGCTGCCCCGTGGTCCAGTTTTGGAGCCGGTGGTGCATTTTCATCCATTTGTTCAATTTTCGTGCGAAAATAAGCCTTTTGGGTTTTGGTGCCCCATGATCCCTGGAGCATTCTTATGCATAAAAAACCATAATGCTTGGAACACTTTTCATTTTTGAGGTCCGTGGTGCCCCGTGGTCCAATTTTGGTGACGGCGGTGCATTTTCGGCCATTTATCGTGCGAAAGTAAGACTTCTGAGTTTTGGTACCCAGTGATCCCTGGTGCATTCTCATGCATAAAAAACCATAATGAACATACCACTTTTAAGTTTTGAGGTCCGAAGTGTGCCGTGGTCCAATTTTGGTGCCCGTGGTGCAGTTTCGGCCCATTGTGCAATTTTCTTGCGAAAATAAGACTTTTGGGTTTTGGTGCCCCGTGAATCCTGGTGCATTCTTATGCCTAAAAACCCATAATGCTCGGACAACTTTTCAGTTTTGAGGTCCGAGGTTCCCCGTGGTCCAATTTTGGTGCCTGTGGTGAATTTTCGACCATTTGGGCGATTTTCGTGCGAAAATAAGACCTTTGTGTTTTGGTGCCCCGTGATCCCTGGTGCTTTCTCATGCTTAAAAAACCATAATGCTTGTAGCACTTTTCAGTTTTGAGGTCCGTGGTGCCCCGTGGTCCAATTTTGGTGCCCATGGTGCATTTTCGGCCCATTGTGTAATTTTCGTGCGAAAATAAGACTTTTGGGTTTTGGTCCGTGACCGCCATCTGATCCTAAAAAAAACAAAACAACAAGAGGATAACTCTCTGCTTCATCAAGCAGTACACACAAAACGACTTTAGAAGTCACAAACATCTACGATCAACCACTTCGATGTTGTTATCTACCGATCACTCTCGACACCTAATCGTTTTCATTACCAAAACCATTGACTCATTTTTCACTGGCCAGCTGCCACTGGAACTCCCAGAACTTAGTGGTCTTACATAAATTTAAGCTAGATGACATATTGGGAGTACACCCATTCTCCACGGTACAATGGCAGGGCTCTCACCAATCGATGATGACTCGTAATTTCTGTTGGGATTGCCAAGTCGGCAATGTGACTAGCGTCACAACTCGACGCCATATATCCCCCAAGGATTGCCTCCTTACGATCATCTCCCAGGTACCAACTGTGGTCTTCTAATGCTCTGAGGACTGACTCCTCAACACTCTCCTCATCAAGTTTATTTTCTTTCTTCGTCGCCTATGGGTTTCCCGCTGCACATGGTACAGGTGCGGACAAATTGACGCCGAGCTAAAGGTACCACCTCTATGCTCACATATGCATATATAAATAAGGACTTTCCCTTTATCGCTACATCGTAACGATCTCATCACCCCAGGTGATGCGTCATTCGCAATCCAACTGGTTCACAGATAACTCACATCCGAAATATCCCATGCGACTTTCTTACATTCTTGAAGTTCTAGAGATTCGACGTACTCTCGTATCTTCATAGTACGACTCTCAACTAATTTATATTTAATAAACTAAATAAAAACAAAATAAATAAATAAATAAATCTCTTAGATCATTTAAATGTGCTCACTATACAAGTTATATTTATCTTTGAATAGCAATTTTGCTATTGACACTAGAAATCATTTCTAGTTACTACAAGTACTTGCGTCGAGTCTTGTAGACACATCACACCAACAAACAATTTTACCACCAGATTCAAACTATGGTCAAGAGACCCGTATCACCAAAACAAAGAAAACCACACTTTCAATATCAAATGCTCAAGGTTTTCCTCCCTAAGACTTAAATGAATCAATCAAAATAATGGTTATATTATATCCATTATCTCACATAATCAAAATACCAGTTAATGGTAAAATGACAAAAGTACAATTATTAATAATCACATTTGACTATTGAGTCAAATTTTCATTGGCGGTACTGAATGTAAGCTCTTACTGAAACAAGCAAATGACTTCGGAATTTAAAGATTTTTTGTATCAAATCGAAGCTCTTGAAATTTAGTTTATAGAAAGGTGTCTCACTTATAAAATCAACATCTAGAAAATTTTATTAAAAAATTTCTAAGTCAGCAACTCTAGATTTTTAGTGCCCACTGAACATATCTCAAAGAAATGTAAATTTCTCCCACTTCCCGAAACTAAATTATCTAAGGCAGCAACTCTAGATTTTCGGCCCTTTGTGCAATTTTGTGTGAAAATAAGAGTTTTGGGTTTTGGTGCCTCGTGATCCTTGGTGCATTCTTATGCATAAAAAACCATAATGCTCGAAGCACTTTTAAGTATTGAGCTACGAGGTGCCCCATGGACCAACTTTGGTGCCCGTGGTGCATTTTCGGCCCATTGTGCAATTTTCGAGCGACAATAAGACTTTTAGGTTTTGGTGTCCCACGATCCCTGGTGCAATCTTATTCATAAAAAACCATAATGCTTGGAGCACTTTTCAGTTTTGAGGTCCATGGTGCCTTGTGGTCAAATTTTTGTGCTGGTGGTGCATTTTCGGCCATTTGTGCAATTTTCGTGCGAAAATAAGACTTTTGGGTTTTCGTACCCCATGATCCCTAGTGCATTCTTATGCATAAAAAACCATAATGCTCAGAGCACTTTTCCGTTTTGAGGTCCGAGGTGCCCCGTGGTCCAATTTTGGTGCCCGTGGTGCATTTTTGGCCCATTGTGCAATTTTCGTGCGAAAATAAGACTTTTGGGTTTTGGTGCCCTGTGATCCCTTGTGCATTCTTATGCATAAAAAATCATAATGCTTGGAACACTTTTCCGTTTTGAGGTTCGGGTTGCCCCGCGGTCCAATTTTGGTGCCAGTGCTGCATTTTCGGCCATTTGTCGTGCGAAGACAAGTCTTTTGGGTTTTGGTGTTCCATGATCCCTGGTGCGTTTTTATACATAAATAATCATAATGCTTAGAGCACTTTTCTATTTTGAGGTTTGTCCTGTCCCGTGGTCCAATTTTGGTGCCGGTGCTGCTTTTTTGGCCATTTGTGAAATTTTCTTGCGAAAATAAGACTTTTCGATTTTGGTGCCCCGTGATCCTTGGTGCATTATTATGCATAAAAAACCATAATGCTCGGAACTCTTTTCGGTTTTGAGGTCCGGGGTGTCCCGTGGTCCAATTTTGGTGTCCGTGGTGCATTTTCGGCCCATTGTGCAATTTTCGTGCGAAAATAAGACTTTTGGGTTTTGGTCCCCATAATCCCTGGTGCATTCTTATGCATAAAAAACCATAAAGCTTGGAACGCTTTTCAATTTAGAGGTCCGTGGTGCCTCGTGGTCCAATTTTGGAGCCGGTGGTGCATATTCGGCCATTTGTGCAATTTTCTTGCAAAAATATGACTTTTGGGTTTTGGTGCCCCGTGATCCCTGGTGCATTCTAATACATAAAAAACCATAATGCTTGGAGGACTTTTCAGTTTTGAGGTCTGTGGTGCCCCGTGGTCCAATTTTGGTGCCTGTGGTGCATTTTCGGCCATTTGTGAAATTTTCGTGCAAAAATAAGACTTTTGGGTTTTGGTGCCCCGTGATCCATGGTGCATTGTTGTGCATAAAAAACCATAATGCTCGGTGAACTTTTAAGTTTCGAGGTCTGAGGTGCCCCGTGGTCAAATTTTGGTGCCCGTGGTGCATTTTCGACCCATTTTGCAATTTTCGTGCGAAAATAGGACTTTTGTGTTTTGGTGCCTCGTGATCCCTGGTGCATTCTTATGCATAAAAAACCATAATGCTTGGAACACTTTTCAGTTTAGAGGTCCGTGATGCCCCGGGGTCCAATTTTGGTGCCGGTGGTGCATTTTCGGGCATTTGTGCAATTTTCGTGCGAAAATAAGACTTTTGGGTTTTGGTGCCCCACGATCCTTGGTGCATTCCTATGCATAAAAAAGCATAATGCTCGGAACAGTTTTCAATCTTGAGATTTGTGGTGCCCGGTGGTCCAATTTTTGTACCGGGGGTGCATTCTCGGCCATTTGTGCAATTTTCGTGCGAAAATAAAACTTTTGGGGGATACCAGAATCCCAACCCGAACAACAACAGCAACAACAACAACAACAACAACAACAACTTAGAGTGCTATAGGTGTGGAGGACCACATCTAGCAAGGAACTGCAACCAGTCACAAGTTGTTATATGTAACAACTGCGGGAAAATGGGGCACGCAACCAAGAACTGTTGGGCTGCTCTGAGGATCACCAGAGGTGCCAAAAATGCTGTGAAGGACAATCAAGGGAGACCAAGGGTAGCTACGAAGGTATTTGCTATGAGTGGCTCTGAGGTCACTGCATCTGATGACCTAATCCAAGGTTAGTAAATTTCGAGGACGAAATTTCTAAAAGGGTGGGAGAGTTGTAACACCCTGAAAATTTCAACTCAGTTATATAAGTATATACGTATATATATTTATAAATATGTATATATTTATATAATTCTCTGTAAGTAACTCTCTGGAATTAATTTTCTACAATTAATTCTCTATAGTTACTTTCCTGTGTTTTTGTTTGTAAGTTGCTATAAAATTCTGTGTGATTGAATTGTTTATGTTGTGTATTTATTTATTTAATTGTGCAGTGTAATATGTACTTAATGATCAAGTACGTATATTGTCTGTGTATGCTTATCTGTTATACCTGCTAGTAATTAATTGAGCTGAGATTAATTACTAGTAGTAAAATATTTATAATATCTATTGTTATGCACTAATTAATCTATTGTTTGCAGATTGATTTTAAGTATTTTAATTATATTAAATTCTAGTAACTCGCACACCAAGTTACCTCTTATAAAGTTTATCGGTAAATAATTTCTTTATAGAGAAAATTTTATTTGAGCTTCTAGAAAAGTTTTTATTGCTAGAAGTTTTATAAAATTAATTAGATGTTTGAAATTAAGTTTTAAAATTTTAAAACACACCTCTTTACGATTACACAGTATAAAATTACACTGTGTAAATTAAATTGAGTAACCAGAGTCCCTAATCCTAAGCTAATGACACAACATTACATGCAAAGCCTAAACTAATGACACCTAAGCTAATGCATACATGCATGTCATCTATGATCAACACCTAAGCATCACTAAGACAACACCTAATCCCATGCACTTAACCTAAGCTTGACACCTAGCTACCCAAAATCCCACGGCCAAACCCAACAACACAACACTAATCTCACTTTCTCTCACTCACCTAAACACCAAACTTAATCTCCAAGTTTTGAACAAGAAAAAAAAATCCTCTCATCTCTCTCTTTTCTTCTCTTGGCCGAGAGCTAGAGGAAGGCAAGGGAGGCCATTGAAGAGCTTGGTGGTTGCATGCAAAGCTTGGATCATCACCAACACATCCTCTAGTTCTCATTTCCACTTTCACCTCTTCTCCTTTTCGGTTGAATTTCAATACTAGGTAAGGGGAACTCTCTTGTGGATTCTTTGTTTTCTTTTTCTGTTGAGAATATGGTTAAGGGCTGGGGGCCTTAACTATAGCATCCATGCATGCCTCCATTGATAAGAATTGTGATGTGTTTGAATTGTTTGTTGAATTGAAATTGGATGGGTAGTGTTGAATTCTCTTTGGCAGTAGTTGTGAGCCTTTGCATGTGGGGAGTAAATTCATTTTTCACCTTGTAATTGGAATGAAAATGGCCCTGGAAACAAGTGAGGTCATGTACCATTTTCTCAAAATGGTTTCATCAATTTTTCTTTAAAAATGTGAACTAAAATTCGTTGGCAGTGGCTGTATTTTCGTTTAGCGTGGAACAGCCCTCACTGTTTTGCCATTTTTGAAAGATCTAACCGTTATTTTTTTTCGAAATTTCTTTTGAATCAAAATAGACACAAAATAAAACAACTTTTGTGTTGATACCTTTGAAAAATAATTTCATCTTGGTGTTCATCCATGGCTCGAAATTGGACTGTCCTGTTTTGGGGTTTCACTGGAACAGGGCTCGGTTTTTGTTAAAATTATCCCTGTGTACTTAATGTTTTTGAAATATAATTAAACCTTTAAAAACTAGACACAATAAAATTTTTAACCATGTATATTACAAAAATTACCAAGCAGAATTTAGAAATTAATTTTTCAAAAAGAAACAGAGCAAGGGTTTAGGACCCTGTTTTGAGTCAAAAATTCTTGGCTGTTAGGAATATTTTTACTGGGAACAATAGAAAATGAATTTGGAAGCAAGAAATACCTTTTTGGAAAGATCAAGAAGTTAGCTTTAAACTGTAAAAAATTTCATTTAATTTAGCTTTGGGAAGTGGGAGAAATTTACATTTATTTGAGCTATGTTCAGTGAGCACTCAAAATCCAGGGCTGCTGACTTAGAAAATTTTTTATAAAATTTTATAGATGTTTTTTTATAAGTGGGATACCTTTCTGTAAACTAGATTTCAAGATCCTCAATTTCATATAAAAAAATTTCAATTCCGAGGTCATTTGCTACAATCAGTGAGAGCTCACATTCAGTATTGCCAAAGAGAAATCTGCCTTTTTAGTCAATTGTGTTACCATATGTGTGTTATTTTGAATTGTGGCAATTATAATTATTAATTGTGATTTTGTAAGGCAGTGGATATGTAATATCCATTGACCTATTCTGTTTTGGGTTTAAGTCCCAAAAATGTGAATCTTGGGTACTTAATCTTTGAAAGTGTGGTTTTGTGTGCTTTTATGATACAGGACTGTAGGTTGAACTTTGTGATAAAATTGTTTGTCTGTGTGATGTGTTCACAAGACTCGGGCACGCGTACTTGTGAGGACTAGAACTATGTTCTAGTGTTTTTGGCTAGACTGCCATGTAACAGATAAATGAAACTTGAACAGTGAGCACAATTAATTAGACTAAAAGATTTATTTTATTTTTATTAAATAGAAATTAATTAACGAACTCTTTATTTTATACATTGGACATAGAAAGAATTTAGGACCTTGGCATGGATGAATCAATGGTAAGTTATTAATTATTAAAAATTATAGAAATTAATGAGAGGGTGAGGCACAAATAAAACTTAACAAGATTTTGTTACGTGTTGTGAATCATGTTGATTTGTGAGAGTCGTGCAATGGAACTGCGTGTGCACAGTGATTCGTGGGAACTGCAAGATGAAAAGAGAGTCAAGTGGAGTGTTCCAGTTGTGAGAATAACAAAGAGAGGGGGGAGTTCAAAAGACGTATCACGACGTAATGTGACGGTCACCCATAGAAAGGTGATGGAGGCAAATGTCCACATACATATAATTTTTTAGCAGAGACGGGGTCTCAGGCTCGGTGTCTATTCGACCGTCCAGTACCATGTGCAGTGGAACGTCACTATGACGAGGAAGAATAATCCTTGTGAGGAGAGTTGTGGAGGAGTCAGTCCTCCGAGTATTGGATGATCACAATTGGTACCTGGGAGATTATCGTAAGGCAAATTGACCTTGGAGGGTAAGGCACTGAGTTGTGACGATAGATCACATAGCTGACTTGGCCACCCTGACAAAAATACAAGACATCATCGGTTGGTGAGAGCCCACCATAGTACCATGGTTAGATGTGTACTCCCAACAATCATCCAACTCAATTGTGTAAGACCACTGAGTTATGGGAGTTCCAGTGGTAGCTGGCCAGTAAGAAAGGATTTACAGAATTAGTGAAAGGAAACGATTAGGATTACGAGTGTGAACGTTAGACAACCACATGGCAATGGTGGACAGGATTTTGTTTGTGACTTGTAAAGTCGTTGTTTGTGTGCTGCTTGATGAAGCAGAGAGTTCACCCTTATGTTTATTTTCTTTTAGGGGCAGATGGCAGTGGAGGACTCAACCCTCCATTGGAGGAATGAGAGCATATTTGGGAGATGGATAACAGTTATGGTCCAGGGCGTAGATCACATCTTGGGCTACATCCGGTTGCACGAATGCCCACGTATAACCCTTGGGGCTTAGGATCTCTGCATAGGGTGGGAGTTAGAAGATGACTACTCTAAGTCCTAGGACTTTCTTTTCTTTGTCATGTATCTAGTTGGGGTAGACATAGGCACTCAGATTTCTTTTGTTATGTGTATATGTCAGTCATCGTGTCATATGACTATTTTCTAGTTTTCTCGTACTTTTCCTTTCTACGTGTTTACTATTATGCTCCGGGGGTACATTATGTTAAACACTTTCAGATATGCATACGTTATATTTCAGTCAAAATTATCAATTGTATTTACATATTTCTACTCCTTCGAAAACTAGAAATTGTTCCTTTACAATAAAAATAACACCACAACCTTTTCTGCAAAATTATATTAACGCATTATAAGTATTAAAACGAAGAGCAACTTTCGAAATTAAAATTGAGGAAAAAGTTTGTTTTAAAAAAAAAATCCATAAAATCCCAATTAAGTTTTCTTAATTTCACTAGATTTTCGTAAGTAAATTAATAAAAACGTGTTATGAAATAATTAATTGAATTAAACCTTGCATATTTCCATAATAGAAATTAGGGTGTTACAGGGAGCACTTTTAAGTATTGTGGTCCAAGGTGCTCCGTGGTACAATTTTGGTGCCCGTGGTGCATTTTCGATCCATTGTGCAATTTTCGTGTGAAAATAAGACTTTTGGGTTTTGGTGCACCGTGATCCCTGGTGCATTCTTATGCATAAAAAACCATAATGCTCATAGCACTTTTCAGTTTTGAGATTCGAGGTGCCCTGTGGCCAATTTTTGTGCCCGTGGTGCATTTTCGGCCCATTGTGCAATTTTTGTGCGAAAATAAGACATTAGGGTTTGGTAGCCATGATCCCTGGTGCATTCTTACGCATAAAAAACCATAATGCTCGTAACACTTTTCAGTTTTGAGGTCCGGGGTGCCCCGTGGTCCAATTTTGGTGCCCGTGGCGCATTTTCGGCCCATTGCGCAATTTTCGTGCGAAAATAAGACTTTTGGGTTTTGATACCCCGTGATTCCTAGTGCATTCTTATGCATAAAAAACCATAATGCTTGGAACACTTCTTAGTTTTGAAGTCCGTGGTGATCCATGGTCCAATTTTGGTGTCGGTGGTGCATTTTCGTCCATTTGTGCAATTTTCGTGCGAAAATAAGACTTTTGGGTTTTGGTACCCCATGATCCTTGGTGCATTCTTATGCATAAAAAACCATAATGCTTGGAGCACTTTTCATTTTTGAGGATCGTGGTGCCCCGTGGTCCAATTTTGGTGTCGGTGGTGCATTTCTGGCCATTTGTGCAATTTTCGTGCGAAAATAAGACTTTTGGGTTTTGCTGCCCGGTGATCCTTGGTGCATTCCTATGCATAAAAAACCATAATGCTCGGAACATTTTTCAGTCTTGAGATTCGTGGTGTCCGGTGGTCCAATTTTGGTGCCAGGGGTGCATTCTTGGCCATTTGTGCAATTTTCGTGCGAAAATAAAACTTTTGGGTTTTGGTGCCCTGTGAACCCTAGTGCATTCTTATGCATAAAAAACCATAATGCTTGGAGCACTTTTTATTTTTGAGGTCCAAGGTGTCCCGTGGTCCAATTTTGGTGCACGTGGTGCATTTACGGCCCATTGTGCAATTTATGTGTGAATATAAGAATTTTTAGTTTTGGTGCCCCATGATCCTTGGTCCAATCTTATGCATAAAAAACTGTAATGCTTGGAACAGTTTTCAGTCTTGAGGTTCGTGTTGCCCCGTGGTCCAATTTTGGTGCCGGGGGTGCATTTTCGGCCATTTGTGCAATTTTGGAGCGAAAATAATACTTTTGGATTTTGGTGCCCCGTGATCCATGGTGCATTCTTATGCATAAAAAACCATAATGCTCAAAGAACTTTTAAGTATTGAGGTCTGAGGTGCCCCGTGGTCCAATTTTGGTGCCTGTGGTGCATTTTCGGCTCAATGTGCAATTTTCGTGCAAAAATAAGACTTTTGGATTTTGGTGCCCCGTGATCCCTGGTGCATTCTTATGCATAAAAAACCATAATGCTTGGAACACTTTTCAGTTTTGATGTCCGTGGTGCCCTGTGGTCCAATTTTGGTGTTGGGGGTGCATTTTCGGCCATTTGTGAAATTTTCGAGCGAAAATAAGACTTTTGGGTTTTGGTGCCTTATGAACCCTGGTGCATTCTTATGCATAAAAAACCATAATGCTCGGAGCACTTTTCATTTTTGAGGCCCGTGGTGCATTTTCGGCCCATTGTGCAATTTTCGTGCAAAAATAAGACTTTTGGATTTTGGTGCCCCGTGATCCCTGGTATATTCTTATGCATAAAAAATCCTAATGCTCACAGCACTTTGAAGTTTTGAGGTTCGAGGTGCCCCGTGGTCCAATGTTGGTGCCCGTGGTGCATGTTCGGCCCATTGTGCAGTTTTCATTCTAAAATAAGACTTTTGGGTTTTGGTGTCCCGTGATCCCTGGTGCATTCTTATGCATAAAAAAACCATAATGCTTGGAGTACTTTTCAGTTTTGAGGTCCGTGGTGCCTCGTGATCCAATTTTGGTGCCGGTGGTGGTGAGTACTCGGCCATTTGTGCAATTTTCGTACGAAAATAAGAACTTAGGGTTTTGGTGCCCCATGATCCCTGGTGCATTCTTATACATAAAAAACCATAATGCTTGGAGCACTTTTCAGCTTCAAGGTCCGAGGTGCCCCGTGGTCCAATGTTGGTGCCCGTGGAGCATGTTCGGCCCATTGTGCAATTTTCATTCTAAAATAAGACTTTTGGGTTTTGGTGTCCCGTGATCCCTGGTGCATTCTTATGCATAAAAAACCATAATGCTTGGAGTACTTTTCAGTTTTGAGGTCCGTGGTGCCTCGTGATCCAATTTTGGTGCCGGTGGTGGTGAGTATTCGGCCATTTGTGCAATTTTCGTGCGAAAATAAGAACTTTGGGTTTTGGTGCCCCATGATTCCTGGTGCATTCTTATACATAAAATACCACAATGCTTGGAGCACTTTTCAGTTTCAAGGTCCGAGGGGCACCGTGGTCCAATTTTGGTGCCCATGGTGCATTTTTGGCCCATTGTAGAATTTTCGTGCGAAAATAAGACTTTTGGGTTTTGGTGCCCCATGATCCCTGGTGCATTCTTACACATAAAAAACCATAATGCATGGAACAGTTTTCAGTCTTGAGGTTCGTGGTGCCTCATGGTCCAATTTGGTTGCCGCGGGTGCATTTTCGGCCATTTTGTGCAATTTTCGTGCGAAAATAAGACTTTTGGGTTTTGGTACATTGTGATCCCTGGTATATTCTTATGCATAAAAAACCATAATGCTCAAAACACTTTTCAGTTTTGAGGTCCGAGGTGTCCCGGGGTCCAATTTTGGTGCCCTCGGCCCACTGTGCAATTTTCATGCGAAAATAAGGCTTTTGGGTTTTTGTGCCCCATGATGCCTGGTGTATTCTTATGCATAAAAAACCATAATGCTCGGAGTACTTTTCAGTTTTGTGGTCTGTGGTGCCTCGTGGTCCAATAATGGTGCCGGTGGTGCATACTCGGCAATTTGTGCAATTTTTGTGCGAAAATAAGACCTTTGGGTTTTGGTGCCCCGTGATCCCTGGTGCATTCTTATACATAAAAAACCATAATGCTTGGAGCGCTTTTCAGTTTTGAGGTCCGTGGTGCCCTGTGGTCCAATTTTGGTGCTTGTGGTGCATTTTCGGCCATTTCTGAAATTTTCGTCCGAAAATAAGGCTTTTGGGTTTTGGTGCCCTGTGATCTTTGGTGCTTTCTTATGCATAAAAAACCATAATGCCCGAAGAATATTTAAGTTTCGATATCCGAGGTGCCTGGCGGTCCAATTTTTGTGCCCGTGGTGCATTTCGGCCCATTGTACAATTTTCGTGCAAAAATAAGAATTTTGGGTTTTGGTGTCCCGTGATCCCTAGTGCATTCTTATGCATAACCAACCACAATGCTCAGAACAGTTTCCAATCATGAGATTCGTGGATCCCGGTGGTCTAATTTTAGTGTCGGGGTAGCATTTAAGGCTATTTGTGCAATTTTCGTGCGAAAATAAGACTTTTGGGTTTTGGTGCCCTGTGAACCCTGGTGCATTCGTATGCGTAAAAGACCATAATGCTCGGAGCACTTTTTAGTTTTGAGGTTCGAGGTTCCCCGTGGTCCAATTTTGGTATACATGGTGCATTTTCGACCCTTTGGGAAATTTTCGTGCGAAAATAAGACTTTTGGGTTTTGGTGACCCGTGATCCTTGATGCATTCTTATGCATAAAAAACCATAATGCTCGAAACTATTTTTAGTCCTGAGGTTCGTGGTGCCCCGTGGTCCAATTTTGGTGCCGGTGGTGCATTTTCGGCCATTTGTGCAATTTTCGTGCGAAAATAAGACTTCTGGGTTTTGGTGCCCTGTGAACCCTGGTGAAGACTTATGCATAAAAAATGACAATGCTTGGAGCACTTTTCAGTCTTGTGGTCCGAGGTGCCCAGTGGTCCAATTTTGGTGCCTGTGGTGCATTTTCGGCCCATTGTGCAATTTTCGTGCAAAATTAACAATTTTGGGTTTTGGTGCTCCGTGATCCCAGGTGCATTCTTATGCATAAAAAACCATAATGCTCGAAACACTTTTCAGTCTTGAGGTTCGTGGAGCCCCGTGGTCCAATTTTGGTGCTAGGGGTGCATTTTCGGTGATTTGTGCTATTTTTGTGCGAAAATAAGACTTTTGGGCTTTGGTGCCCTATGATCCCTGGTGCATTCTTATGCATGAAAAACCATAATGCTCGGAGTACTTTTCAATTTTGAGGTCCGAGGTGCCCCGTGGTCCAACTTTTGTGCCCGTGGTGCATTTTCGGCGCATTGTGCAATTTTCATGCAAAAATAAGACTTTTGCGATTGGGTGCCTCGTCATCCCTGGTGTATTCTTATGCATAAAAAACCATAATGCTTGAAACATTTTTAAGTTTTGAGGTCCATGGTGCCTCGTGGTCCAATTTTGGTGCCGGTGGTGCATTTTTTGCCCTTTGTGCAATTTTCAGGCGAAAATAAGACTTTTGGGTTTTGGTGGCCCGTGATCCTTGGTACATTCTTATGCATAAAAAACCATAATGCTCATAGCACTTTTAAGTTTTGAGGTCCAAGGTTCCCCGTGGTCCAATTTTGGTGCCTGTGGTGCCAGTTACGTAATATCCGTGCAAAATTAAGACTTTTGGGTTTTTGTGCCCCGTGATCCCAGGTGCATTCTTATGCATAAAACACCATAATGCTCAGAACACTTTTCATTCTTGAGGTTCGTGTTGCCCCGTGGTCCAATTTTGGTGCCTGGGGTGCATTTTTGGTGATTTGTGCAATTTTCAAGCGAAAATAAGACTTTTGGGCTTTGGTGCCCCGTGATCCCTGGTGCATTCTTATGCATAATAAACGATAATGGTCGGAGAACTTTTCAGTTTTGAGGTCCGAGGTGCCCTGTGGTCCAATTTTGTTGCCCGTGGTGCATTTTCGGCCCATTGTGCAATTTTCGTACGAAAATAAGACTTTTTGGATTGGGTCCCTTGTGATCCCTACTGTATTCTTATGCATAAAAAACCATAATGCTTGAAACACTTTTAATTTTTGAGGTCAGTGGTGCACCGTCGTCCTATTTTGGAGCCGGTGGTGCATTTTAAGCAATTTGTGCAATTTTCGTGCGAAAATAAAACTTTTGGGTTTTGGTGCCCTGTGAACCCTGGTGCATTCTTATGCATAAAAAACAATAATGTTCAGAGCACTTTCAATTTTGAGATCCAAGGTGCCCCATGGTCCAATTTTGGTGCCCATGGTGAATTTTCGGCCCGTTATGCAATTTTCTGCAAAATTAAGACTTTTGGGTTGTGGTGCCCCGTGATCCCTGTTGCATTCTTATGCATAAAAAACCATAATGGTTGGAGCACTTTTCAGTTTTGAGGTTCGTCGTGCCCCGTGGTCCAATTTTGTTGCCCGTGATGCATTTTCGGCCCATTGTGCAATTTTCATGCGAAAATAAGACTTTTTGTACCCCGTGATCGTTGGTCCATTCTTATGCATAAAATACCATAATGCTTGGAGCACTTTTAACTTTTGAGGTTTGAGGAGCCATGTGGCCCAATTTTGGTGCCCGTGATGCATTTCAGGCCCACTATGCAATTTTCGTGCGGAAATAAGACTTTTGGGTTTTGGAGCCCTGTGATCACTGGTGCATTCTTACGCATAAAAACCATAATGCTTAAAGCACTTTCCAGTTTTGAGGTCCGTGGTGCCCCGTGGTCCAATTTTGGTGCCGGTGATGCATTTTCGGCCATTTGTGCAATTTTCATGTGAAAATAAGACTTTTGGGTTATGGTGCCCTGTGAACCCTGCTGCTTTCTTAAGCATAAAATACCATAATGCTCGGAACACTTTTCAGTCTTGAGGTTCGTGGTGCCTCGTGGTCCCATTTTGGTGCCGGGGGTGCATTTTCGGCCATTTGTGCAATTTTCGTGCAAAAATAATACTTTTTGTTTTGGTGCCCCGTGATCCATAGTGCATTCTTATGCATAAAAAACCTTAATGCTCAGAGCACTTTTATGTTTTGAGGTACGAGGCGTCTCGTGGTCCAATTTTGGTGCCCGTGGTGCATTTTCGGCCCAGTATTTAATTTTCTGCAAAATTAAGACTTTTGGGTATTGGTGCCCCATGATCCCTGGTGCATTCTTATGCATAAAAAACCATAATGGTTGGAGCACTTTTCAGTTTTGAGGTTCGTGGTGCCCTGTGGTCCAATTTTGTTGCCCGCGGTGCATTTTCGGCCCATTGTGCAATTTTCGCGCGAAAATAAGACTTTTTGTGCCCCGTGATCGCTGGTCCATTCTTATGCATCAAACACCATAATGCTTGGAGCACTTTTAACTTTTGAGGTTTGAGGAGCCATATGGCCCAATTTTGGTGCCCGTGATGCATTTCAGGCCCACTGTGCAATTTTCGTGCGGAAATAAGACTTTTGGGTTTTGGAGCCCTGTGATCACTGGTGCATTCTTACGCATAAAAACCATAATGCTTAAAGCACTTTCCAGTTTTGAGGTCCGTGGTGCCCCGTGGTCCAATTTTGGTGCCGGTGATGCATTTTCGGCCATTTGTGCAATTTTCATGTGAAAATAAGACTTTTGGGTTATGGTGCCCTGTGAACCCTGCTGCTTTCTTAAGCATAAAATACCATAATGCTCGGAACACTTTTCAGTCTTGAGGTTCGTGGTGCCTCGTGGTCCCATTTTGGTGCCGGGGGTGCATTTTCGGCCATTTGTGCAATTTTCGTGCGAAAATAATACTTTTTGTTTTGGTGCCCCGTGATCCCTAGTGCATTCTTATGCATAAAAAACCTTAATGCTCAGAGCACTTTTATGTTTTGAGGTACGAGGCGTCCCGTGGTCCAATTTTGGTGCCCGTGGTGCATTTTCGGCCCAGTATTTGATTTTCTGCAAAATTAAGACTTTTGAGTATTGGTGCCCCATGATCCCTGGTGCATTCTTATGCATAAAAAACCATAATGGTTGGAGCACTTTTCAGTTTTGAGGTTCGTGGTGCCCCGTGGTCCAATTTTGTTGCCCGTGGTGCATTTTTGGCCCATTGTGCAATTTTCGCGCGAAAATAAGACTTTTTGTGCCCCGTGATCGCTGGTCCATTCTTATGCATAAAACACCATAATGCTTGGAGCACTTTTAACTTTTGAGGTTTGAGGAGCCATGTGGCCCAATTTTGGTGCCCGTGATGCATTTCAGGCCCACTGTGCAATTTTCGTGCGGAAATAAGACTTTTGGGTTTTGGAGCCCTGTGATCACTGGTGCATTCTTACGCATAAAAACCATAATGCTTAAAGCACTTTCCAGTTTTGAGGTCCGTGGTGCCCCGTGGTCCAATTTTGGTGCCGGTGATGCATTTTCGGCCATTTGTGCAATTTTCATGTGAAAATAAGACCTTTGGGTTATGGTGCCCTGTGAACCCTGCTGCTTTCTTAAGCATAAAATACCATAATGCTCGGAACACTTTTCAGTCTTGAGGTTCGTGGTGCCTCGTGGTCCCATTTTGGTGCCGGGGGTGCATTTTCGGCCATTTGTGCAATTTTCGTGCAAAAATAATACTTTTTGTTTTGGTGCCCCGTGATCCCTAGTGCATTCTTATGCATAAAAAACCTTAATGCTCAGAGCACTTTTATGTTTTGAGGTACGAGGCGTCTCGTGGTCCAATTTTGGTGCCCGTGGTGCATTTTCGGCCCAGTATTTAATTTTCTGCAAAATTAAGACTTTTGGGTATTGGTGCCCCATGATCCCTGGTGCATTCTTATGCATAAAAAACCATAATGGTTGGAGCACTTTTCAGTTTTGAGGTTCGTGGTGCCCTGTGGTCCAATTTTGTTGCCCGTGGTGCATTTTCGGCCCATTGTGCAATTTTCGCGCGAAAATAAGACTTTTTGTGCCCCGTGATCGCTGGTCCATTCTTATGCATAAAACACCATAATGCTTGGAGCACTTTTAACTTTTGAGGTTTGAGGAGCCATGTGGCCCAATTTTGGTGCCCGTGATGCATTTCAGGCCCACTGTGCAATTTTCGTGCGGAAATAAGACTTTTGGGTTTTGGAGCCCTGTGATCACTGGTGCATTCTTACGCATAAAAACCATAATGCTTAAAGCACTTTCCAGTTTTGAGGTCCGTGGTGCCCCGTGGTCCAATTTTGGTGCCGGTGATGCATTTTCGGCCATTTGTGCAATTTTCATGTGAAAATAAGACTTTTGGGTTATGGTGCCCTGTGAACCCTGCTGCTTTCTTAAGCATAAAATACCATAATGCTCGGAACACTTTTCAGTCTTGAGGTTCGTGGTGCCTCGTGGTCCCATTTTGGTGCCGGGGGTGCATTTTCGGCCATTTGTGCAATTTTCGTGCAAAAATAATACTTTTTGTTTTGGTGCCCCGTGATCCCTAGTGCATTCTTATGCATAAAAAACCTTAATGCTCAGAGCACTTTTATGTTTTGAGGTACGAGGCGTCTCGTGGTCCAATTTTGGTGCCCGTGGTGCATTTTCGGCCCAGTATTTAATTTTCTGCAAAATTAAGACTTTTGGATATTGGTGCCCCATGATCCCTGGTGCATTCTTATGCATAAAAAACCATAATGGTTGGAGCACTTTTCAGTTTTGAGGTTCGTGGTGCCCCGTGGTCCAATTTTGTTGCCCGTGGTGCATTTTCGGCCCATTGTGCAATTTTCGCGCGAAAATAAGACTTTTTGTGCCCCGTGATCGCTGGTCCATTCTTATGCATAAAACACCATAATGCTTGGAGCACTTTTAACTTTTGAGGTTTGAGGAGCCATGTGGCCCAATTTTGGTGCCCGTGATGCATTTCAGGCCCACTGTGCAATTTTCGTGCGAAAATAAGACTTTTGGGTTTTGGAGCCCTGTGATCACTGGTGCATTCTTACGCATAAAAACCATAATGCTTAAAGCACTTTCCAGTTTTGAGGTCCGTGGTGCCCCGTGGTCCAATTTTGGTGCCGGTGATGCATTTTCGGCCATTTGTGCAATTTTCATGTGAAAATAAGACTTTTGGGTTATGGTGCCCTGTGAACCCTGCTGCTTTCTTAAGCATAAAATACCATAATGCTCGGAACACTTTTCAGTCTTGAGGTTCGTGGTGCCTCGTGGTCCCATTTTGGTGCCGGGGGTGCATTTTCGGCCATTTGTGCAATTTTCGTGCGAAAATAATACTTTTTGTTTTGGTGCCCCGTGATCCCTAGTGCATTCTTATGCATAAAAAACCTTAATGCTCAGAGCACTTTTATGTTTTGAGGTACGAGGCGTCCCGTGGTCCAATTTTGGTGCCCGTGGTGCATTTTCGGCCCAGTATTTGATTTTCTGCAAAATTAAGACTTTTGAGTATTGGTGCCCCATGATCCCTGGTGCATTCTTATGCATAAAAAACCATAATGGTTGGAGCACTTTTCAGTTGTGAGGTTCGTGGTGCCCCGTGGTCCAATTTTGTTGCCCGTGGTGCATTTTCGGCCCATTGTGCAATTTTCGCGCGAAAATAAGACTTTTTGTGCCCCGTGATCGCTGGTCCATTCTTATGCATAAAACACCATAATGCTTGGAGCACTTTTAACTTTTGAGGTTTGAGGAGCCATGTGGCCCAATTTTGGTGCCCGTGATGCATTTCAAGCCCACTGTGCAATTTTCGTGCGGAAATAAGACTTTTGGGTTACGGTGCCCTGTGAACCCTGCTGCTTTCTTAAGCATAAAATACCATAATGCTCGGAACACTTTTCAGTCTTGAGGTTCGTGGTGCCTCGTGGTCCCATTTTGGTGCCGGGGGTGCATTTTCGACCATTTGTGCAATTTTCGTGCGAAAATAATACTTTTGGTTTTGGTGCCCTGTGATCCCTAGTGCATTCTTATGCATAAAAAACCTTAATGCTCAGAGCACTTTTATGTTTTGAGGTACGAGGCGTCCCGTGGTCCAATTTTGTTGAGCGTGGTGCATTTTCGGCCCAGTATTTAATTTTTGTACGAAAATAAGACTTTTGGGTATTGGTGCCCCGTGATCCCTTGTGTATTCTTATGCATAAAAAACCATAATGCTCGTAGCACTTTTCAATTTTGAGGTCTGTGGTGCCCCGTGGTCCAATTTTGGTGCCGGTGGTGCATTTTCGGCCATTTATGAAATTTTCATGCGAAAATAAGACTTTTTGTGCCCCGTGATCGCTGGTCCATTCTTATGCATAAAACACCATAATGCTTGGAGCACTTTTAACTTTTGAGGTCTGAGGAGCCATGTGGCCCAATTTTGGTGCCCGTGATGCATTTCAGGCCCACTGTGCAATTTTCGTGCGAAAATAAGACTTTTGGGTTTTGGAACCCTGCGATCACTGGTGCATTCTTATGCATAAAAAACCATAATGCTTAAAGCGCTTTCCAGTTTTGAGGTCCGTGGTGCCCCGTGGTCCAATTTTGGTGCCGGTGATGCATTTTCGGCCATTTGTGCAATTTTCATGTGAAAATAAGACTTTTGGGTTATGGTGCTCTGTGAACCCTGCTGCTTTCTTAAGCATAAAATACCATAATGCTCAGAACAATTTTCAGTCTTGAGGTTCGTGGTGCCTCGTGGTCCCATTTTGGCGCCGGGGGTGCATTTTCGGCCATTTGTGCAATTTTCGTGCGAAAATAATACTTTTGGTTTTGGTACCCCGTGATCCCTAGTGCATTCTTATGCATAAAAAACCTTAATGCTCAGAGCACTTTTATGTTTTGAGGTACGAGGCGTCCCGTGGTCCAATTTTGGTGAGCGTGGTGCATTTTCGGCCCAGTATTTAATTTTCGTACGAAAATAAGACTTTTGGGTATTGGTGCCCCGTGATTCCTGGTGTATTCTTATGCATAAAAAACCATAATGCTCATAACACTTTTCAATTTTGAGGTATGTGGTGCCCCGTGGTCCAATTTTGGTGCCGGTGGTGCATTTTCGGCCATTTATGAAATTTCATGCGAAAATAAGACTTTTTGTGCCCCGTGATCGCTGGTCCATTCTTATGCATAAAACACCATAATGCTTGGAGCACTTTTAACTTTTGAGGTCAGAGGAGCCATGTGGCCCAATTTTGGTGCCCGTGATGCATTTCAGGCCCACTGTGCAATTTTCGTGCGGAAATAAGACTTTTGGGTTTTGGAGCCCTGTGATCACTGGTGCATTCTTACGCATAAAAAACCATAATGCTTAAAGCACTTTCCAGTTTTGAGGTCTGACGAGCCATGTGGCCCAATTTTGGTGCCCGTGATGCATTCCAGGCCCACTGTGCAATTTTCGTGCGGAAATAAGACTTTTGGGTTTTGGAGCCCTGTGATCACTGGTGCATTCTTATGCATAAAAAACAATAATGCTCATAGCACTTTTAAGTATTGAGGTCCGAGGTGCCCCGTGATCCAATTTTGGTGCCCGTGGTGCATTTTCGGCCCATTATGCAATTTTCGTGCGAAAATAAGACTTTTGGGTTTTTGTGCCCCGTGATCCTTGGGACATTCTTATGCATAAAAAGCAATAATTCTCGGAACAGCTTTCAGTCTTGAGATTCGTGGTGCATGGTGGTCTAATTTTGGTGCCAGGGGTGCATTTTCGGCCATCCGTGCTAATTTTGTGCGAAAATAAGACATTGGGGTTTTGGTGCCCTGTGAACCCTGGTGCATTCTTGCTAAAAAAAAAACCATAATGCATGGAGCACTTTTCAGTTTTTAGGTCCGAGGTGTCCCGTGGTCCAATTTTGGTGCATGTGGTCCTTTTTCGGCCCATTGTGCAATTTTAGTACGAAAATAATACTTTTGGGTTTTGTGGCCACGTGATCCTCGGTGCATTCTTACGCATAAAAAACCATAATGCAGGGAACAGTTTTCAGTCTTGAGGTTCGTGGTGCCCTGTGGTCCAATTTTGGTGCTGGGGGTACATTTTTAGCCATTTGTGCAATTTTGGTGCGAAAAAAAGACTTTTGGATTTTGGCGCCCCGTGATCCCAGGTGCATTCTTATGCATAAAAAACCATAATGCTCAGAGCACTTTTAAGTTTTCAGGTCCGAGGTGCCCCGTGGTCCAATTTTGGTGCCTGTGGTCCATTTTCGGCCCATTGTCCAATTTCGTCCGAATATAAGACTTTTGGGTTTTGGTGCCCCGTGATCCCTGGTGCATTCTTATGCATTAAAAACCATAATGCCTGGAACAATTTTAAGTCTTGAGGTTCGGGGTGCCCCGTGGTCCAATTTTGGTGTCAGGGGTGCATTTTCGTCCTTTTGTGCAATTTTCGTGCGAAAATAAGACTTTTGGGTTTTGGTGCATCGTGATACCTAGTGCATTCTTATGCATAGAAAACCATAATGCTCGAAGCACTTTTCAGTTTTGAGGTCTGAGGTGCCCCGTGGTCCAATTTTGGTGCCCGTGATGCATTTTCGCCCCATTGTGCAATTTTCTTGCGAAAATAAGAATATTGGGTTTTGGCGCCCCATGATCCGTGGTCCATTCTTATGCATAAAAAACCATAATGCTTGGAACTCTTTTCAATTTTGAGGTCTGTGGTGCCTCGTGGTCCATTGTTGGTGCCGGTGGGGCATTTTCGGCCCATTGTGCAATTTTCATGCGAAAATAAGACTTTTGGGTTTTGGTGCCTCGTGATGCCTGGTGCAGTCTTATGCATAAGAAACCATAATGCTCAGAGCAGTTTTCAGTTTTGAGGTCTGAGGTGCCCCGTGGTCGAACTTTGGTGCTCGTGGTGCATTTTTAGCCCATTGTGCAATTTTCGTGCTAAAATAAGACTTTTGGGTTTTGGTACCCCATGATCCCTTGAGCATTCTTATGCATAAAAAATCATAATGCTCGAAGCACTTTTCAATTTTGAGGTCCGAGGTGCCCCGTGGTCCAATTTTGGTGCAGGTGGTGCATTTTCGGCCAATCGTGCAATTTTCATGCGAAAATAAGACTTTTGGGTTTTGTTGCCCCGTGATCTGTGGTGCATTCTTATGCATAAAAAACCATAATGCCCGGAACAGTTTCAAGTATTGAGGTTCGTGGTGCCTCGTGGTCCAATTTTGGTGCCGGGGGTGCATTTTCGGCCATATGTGGAATTTTTTTGCGAAAATAAGACTTTTGGGTTTTGGTGCCCCGTGTTCTCTGGTGCATTCTTATGCATAAAAAACCATAATGCTCGGAACTCTTTTTAGTTTTGAGGTCTGTGGTGCCCCGTGGTCCAATGTTGGTGCCAGTGGGGGCATTTTCAGCCATTTGTGAAATTTTCATTCGAAAATAGCACTTTTGGGTTTTGGTGCCCCGTGATGCTTGGTGCATTCTTATGCATAATATACCATAACGCACAGAACACTTTTCAGTCTTGAGGTTCGTGGTGCCCCGTGGTCCCATTTTGGTGCCGGGGGTGCATTTTCGGCCATTTGTGCAATTTGCGTGCGAAAATAAGACTTTTGGGTTTTGGTGCCCCGTGATACCTGGTGCATTCTTATGCATAAAAAAACTTAATGCTCAGAGCACTTTTAAGTTTTGAGGTGCCACGTGGTCCAATTTTGGTGCCGGTAATGCGTTTTCGCCCATTTGTGCAATTTTCGTGCGAAAATAAGACTTTTGGGTTTTTGTGCCTCATGATCCCTAGTGCATTCTTATGCAAAAAAAACCATAATGCTCCTAACACTTTTCAATTTTGAGGTCTGTGGTGCCCCTTGGTCCAATTTTGGTGCCGGTAATGCATTTTCGGCCATTTGTGCAATTTTCGTGGGAAAATAAGACATTTGGGTTTTGGTGCCCCATGATCCTTGGTGCATTCTTGTGAATTAGATATTTCACAAGGGACTTGTCAAACCCAAGATCACAGGTATCGTCCAATAGTTAAAATGATAGTTTAGTGAAACTGCGTTTTCTTGTTAATCGTCTAGGCGTAAATAAGAGACTTTCGTAAATAGGATATAAAGAACCTTGTGCGCAAAGTGTGAAGAAATAACTTCAGAGAATAGCAAGTAAGCTTGAAAGTGATAGAGTAAAAACACTTGGTTTATACTGGTTCACTCAACCTGAACTACGTCCAGTTCTCCTTCAAAAACTTTGAAGGGTTCCACTAATCAAGTTCTGATTACAAACAAGTATTATATACCCTGCCACTCCTGGCTACAAGTATTCTCTAGGTTTTTATGCCCCGTGATCCCTGGTGTTCTCTTATGCTTAAAAATCCACAATGCTCGGAACACTTTTAAGTTTTCAGGTTCGAGGTGCCCGTTGGTCCAATTTTGGTGCCCGTGATGCATTTTCGGCCTATTATGCAATTTTCTTGTGAAAATAAGACTTTTGGGTTTTGGTGCCCCACGATCCCATATTCGTTCTTAAGCATAAAAAACAATAATGCTTGGAGCAATTTTCAGTCTTGAGGTCCGTGGTGTCCCGTGGTCCAATTTTGGTGCCGGTGGTTCTTTTTCGGCCATTTGTGCAATTTTCGTGTGAAAATAAGACTTTCGGGTTATGGTGCCCTATGAACCCTGGTGCATTCTTATGCATTAAAAACCGTAATGCTGATAGCACTTTTCATTTTTGAGGTCCGAGGTACCCCGTGGTCCAATTTTGGTGCCCGTGTTGCATTTTCAGCCCATTGTGCAATTTTCGTACGAAAATAAGACTTTTGGGTTTTGGTGCCCCATGATCCCTGGTGCATTCTTATGCATAAAAAGCCATAATGCTCGGAACGCTTTTCAGTTTTGAGGTTCGGGGTGCCCAGTGGTCCAATTTTGGTGATGGTGGTGCATTTTCGGCCATTTGTGCAATTTTCATGCGAAAATTGTACAAATGGCCAAAAATGCACCACCGGCACCAAAATTGGACCACAGTGCACCCTGAACTGCAAAACTGTAAAGTGTTCCGAGCATTATGGTTTTTTATGCATAAGAATGCACAAGGGATCACGGGGGTACCAAAACCCAAAAGTCTTTTTTTGCACAAAAATGGCACAATGGGCCGAAAATGCACCATGGGCACCAAAATTGGACGACGGAGCACCACGGACCACAAAACTGAAAAGCATTCTGAGCATTATGATTTTTTATGCATAAGAATCCACCATGGATCACGGGGCACAAAAACCCAAAAGTCTTATTTTAACACGAAAATTGCATAATAGGCCGAAAATGCACCATGGGCACCAAAATTGGACCACGGGGCTCCACGAACCACAAAACTGAAAAGCGTTATGAGCATTATGGTTTTTTATGCAAAAGAATCCACCATGGATCACGGGGCAGCAAAACCCAAAAGTCTTATTTTCGCACGAAAATTGCATAATAGGCCGAAAATGCACCGTGGGCACCAAAATTGGACCATGGGGCTCCACGGACCTCAAAACTCAAAAGTTCTCCAAGTATTATGGTTTTTTTATGCATAAGAATGCACCAGGGATCACGGGGCACCAAAACCCAAAAGTCTTATTTTCGCACGAAAATTGCATAAATGGCCGACTATGCACCACCAGCACCAAAATTCGACCACGAGGCACCACGGACCTCAAAACTGAAAAGTGCTATGAGAATTATGGTTTTTTATGCATAAGAATGCACCAGGGAACACGGGGCACCAAAACCCAAAAGTCTTATTTTTGCACGAAAATTGCACAAATGGCCGAAAATGCACCACCGGCACCAAAATTGGACCACGGTGCACCCTGGACTGCAAAACTGTAAAGTGTTCCGAGCATTATGATTTTTTATGCATAAGAATGCACCAGGGATCACGGGGGTACCAAAACCCAAAAGTATTTTTTCGCACAAAAATGGCACAATGGGCCGAAAATGCACCATGGGCACCAAAATTGGACGACGGAGCACCACGGACCACAAAATTGAAAAGCGTTCTGAGCATTATGGTTTTTTATGCATAAGAATCCACCATGGATCACGGGGCACCAAAACCCAAAAGTCTTATTTTCGCACGAAAATTGCATAATATGCCGAAAATGCACCGTGGGCACCAAAATTGGACCACGGGGCTCCACGGACCACAAAAATGAAAAGCGTTCTGAGCATTATGGTTTTTTATGCAAAAGAATCCACCATGGATCACGGGGCACCAAAACCCAAAAGACTTATTTTCGCACGAAAATTGCATAATAGGCCGAAAATGCACCGTGGGCACCAAAATTGGACCACGGGGCTCCACGGACCTCAAAACTCAAAAGTGCTCCAAGTATTATGGTTTTTTATGCATAAGAATGCACCATGGATCACGGGGCACCAAAACCCAAAAGTCTTATTTTCGCACGAAAATTGCATAAATGGCCGACTATGCACCACCAGCACCAAAATTCGACCACGAGGCACCACGGACCTCAAAAATGAAAAGTGCTCTGAGAATTATGGTTTTTTATGCATAAGAATGCACCAGGGAACACGGGGCACCAAAACCCAAAAGTCTTATTTTTGCACGAAAATTGCACAAATGGTCGAAAATGCACCACCGGCACCAAAATTGGACCACGGTGCACCTTGGACCGCAAAACTGTAAAGTGTTCCAAGCATTATGGTTTTTTATGCATAAAAATGCATCAGGGATCACGGGGTACCAAAACCCGAAAGTCTTTGTTTCGCACGAAAATGGCACAATGGGCCGAAAATGGACCATGGGCACCAAAATTGGACCACTGGGAACCTCGGACCTCAAGATTGAAAAGTTCTTCGAGCATTATGATTTTCTATGCATAAGAATGCACTAGGGATCATGGGGAACGAAATCCCAAAAGTCTTATTTTCCCATGAAAATTGCACAAATGACCAAAAATGCACCACTGGCACCAAAATTTGAACACGGGGTGTAACACCCTGAAAATATCAACTCGATTAGATATATAAATATGCATAATTATATTTATCTATATATAAATCTCTGCAAGTAAGTGATAGAAAGTAATTCGCTAGAATAAATTCTCTATAGTTGCTTTTCTGTATAATTGACTGTTAGTTTGATTTTTAGTTTCGATGAAAATAAAATAACCTGTGTTATTTTATTTAGGTTGATGATGTGTGGTGTAATGAAAAATTTAATTTTTAGTGTTTAAATTCATCAGTGAAAAATAGATAATTTCTCTGTTTGAAGTATCTAATGAAACAGATGTGGATTCATCTGCCAGTAGAAAAAAAAATTGTCTGTGTTTATTTGTAGTTTGTGTCTCTATGTTGTTAAAAAAAAAAAAAAAGTTTTTCAATTGTAAAGAATTTCTAAAATTTAAAATAGATAGTTATCGATTAGTTTTCGTTGTAAAAACTGCGTTCTGGGTTAAATTACACAGTGTATTTCTACACTGTGTAAATTGACATGACCCTCAACCATCCAATCAAGTGACCATTGGCCACTTGCACCTCATGTAGAGACAGCCTCACTGCTGCCAGCAGCCAACAGCCAGCCCTATCACACTTTTCAGCCTCCCTAGCTAAGCATCACTCAAATCACACTTAAGGCTAACACTCACCTACACTCACTCAACCACTCACTCACTTAACTTCAGCCAAACCTCTGTCCAAGGAGAAGACTGAAACTGCTCAGCCCTCTCTGTTCCCTCCTCTGGTCGCAGCCCTCTCTCTCCCTCACAAACACCATTTTTTTTCAGCTTCTTCTTCCTCTTGCATCCTCTAGTTGGAGTGCCCTGCAGCCAATACTCCTTTGAAGGAAGCTAACCAGCTTCTTCTCCTCTGTCCAGCAAGATCTTCATCACTGTAAGGGGACTCTTTGATGGATTCAAGTGGCTAGAGGTGGAGGATCCAGCCACTCTCACCCTAAATGCCTCCCATGCGAACTGGTTGCATGAATTGTGTAGTTGTATGTGTGTGACTGGTTTTGTTTTCTTTTATTTCTCTTTGGCAGTGGCTGTGTCTATGTCAAAACTTTTCTCCTCATCTTTTTCTTGCCTAAAAATCGTGGGATGGCTCCAATACAAAGGAGACCATGCCCAAAATTTGTTAGAAACTCATGCACTTTCAAGAAATTCGAAAAAAAGTTATGCTGGCAGTGGCTGTCTCATGGTAGAAGCCCTGGACAGTGGCTATGTTTTCGACCATAACTTTTTATCTAACCGTTGGATTTTGATGAAACTTGTCCCCAGTTGAAGTAGACTAAAAATTAACTAACTTTTCTTTTGAGACCATTGTGAGATGACATCAAATGAAGGTTCATCCATGACCTGTATTGGGACCGTTCTACTTTCGGAAACTGGTTGGGCAGTGGCTGTTTCACGTAGAAGCCCTGGATAACGTTTACATTTTTTAATATAAATTTTAATCTAACCGTTGGATTTTAATGAAACTTGTCCCCTGTTAAAGTAGACTCAAAATACACCAACTTTTATTTTGAGACCATTGTGAGATAACCTCAAATGAAGGTTCATCCGTGACATTCAATGGGACTATTCTGCTTGTGAAAACTGGTTCGGGCAAGGTTCGGTTTTTGACCTTTTTAAAACAAAATAATGACTGTTTTTAAAATATAATTTTTGATCATAAAACTAGACAAACAGATCTTTAAAATGATGTAAGTTTTGAAATTTTTCACCCACAATAGCTAAGTTAATTAATTTGGTTTAGACAGATCTCATACATGGATCTCAAATTTCGAACCTGAGACATAGGTCTTAGAAAACAAATTACTGGGAAAAATGTAGGAGGAATTAGCAATCAAGTTTTACTTTTTCTGAAAGGTATAAATTTTATATTTTTACCATAAAAATTTGAGAGAATATATCCTTTGGGAAGGTTGAGAAAATTTCACATCTTTAAGGTATGCTCACTGTGAGGAGCATGCTGACCTGCGAACATTTAGAAATGTTCATAAATTTTTGTAGATTTAATCTGAGAGTGTGGATTACCTTTCTGAAAAATAGGTTTTAAGATCTTTAATTTGATATAAGATTTTTGCCAAACAAAATTTTTTTACTAAATTAATTTTGGACAGATATTGGGTGCTTCCAGAGAGGAATTCTGTTCTTAAAATTGCCTTGATATATGATATTTGAACTATGATATGTTTGAGTGTGTGAATTAATTTTAAATATGTATGTGCAAGGCAGTGGGTAAAAATTTACTCTTGCCTCATGTGATTGTAAGACCCTTGGAATGTGAACCTAGGGCACCTGTGTTTGTGTGATTGTGCATTTTGAAATGCTCTATGATACAGTCATGTGGACTGTAGTGTGATTTAAATTTCTCTGTGATGTCTGTGATCTGTGAGCATAAGACTCGATCGTGAGTGCTTATGTGGACTAGGACATTGTCCTAGTGATCCGGGAAAATTGTACCGGTAATAATAATATAAATTCCAACAGTGAGAACAACTAATTTAGACTGAAGAATTTATTTTTCTAGGCTTAATAAATTAACTCTTTGATTTGTGCTTTGGACTTAGATAAATATACTAGGACCCTTGCGTGGAGGAATCGTCGGTAAGTATGAATTATTAAAAACTTTAAAAAAATTGAGAGGGTAAGGCACAAATAAAATGTAATAAAGGACTTCGATACGTGAGGGCGATATGCGCCTTGAGAGTCGTGCAACGAGGAAAAACGCGTGTATGGCGGACTCATGAAGGAAGTCGCGTGGGATGATTCCGGATGAGCGAAAGTTGCTACGATGTTAATAGAGATCGAACGACGTGTTCACCAATAGGTGATGGAGAGCATATTCTCATATGGTATAATTTTGTGGAGCCAAGACAAGGTCTTGAGTTTGGCGTCAATTTCGATCCGTCTAATACCCCCTGTAGCGGAAACCCACGGCGACGGGCAAAGAAAATCTCCGTGAGAGAGTGTGCGAGGAATAAGTCCCCGGAGTATGAATGACCACAGATTGGTACCTGGGAGATGATTGTGAGGCATTACGACCTTGGAGGGTAGGCGCCGAGTTGTGACTTCGTTCACACAAACCGACTTGGCGACCCTGACAATAACCACGAGAAAATCTCAGTTGGTGAGAGCCCACCTTATACCAGGGTGATGGTGTACTCCCAGCAGTCATTCCACTCAATATATGTAAGACCACTGAGTTCTGGGAGTTCCAAGTGGCAGCTGGCCAGTATGTTATAGTTTACAGATTTTAGTCATGAAAGCGAGTAGGTTCTGAGAGTGAACGTTAGAGAACCACCCCGTAGTGGTTGGTAGGATTGTGTGTGACTTCTACAGTTGTTTCTGTGTGATTGGCTTGATGAAGCAAAGAGTTTACCCTTTCTGTGTGTTTATTTTCTTTAGGTCCAGATGGCGGACGAGGAACCAGCCCTCCATTGGGAGGTTGATTGCTATTTTGGAAGATGGATAGCCGACGTGGTTGCGGGCGTAGACCACTTTACCGGCTACATACGGTTTACACGGACGCCCATTGACGAGCCTATAGGAGCGCACCCGGTAGTAGCAGAATACTTTGCATGGTGGACGCAGCCGACGCCGCCATACTACCGTCATGCGGAGCCCGTCGACGTAGTGATGATCTCCTCATCCCTTCTTTTGTCCGAGTGCACAGAGACTGCTTCTCATTCTTTAGGAGTGCAGTTAGAGGAGTTAGATGACTCCGACACAGAGGAAACTCCTACTGAGGGGAGTTCCTCTGCAGTGCCTGACTATGTACCCCAGCCAGAGTATGAGGCAGTAGGGGAGGATGACGAGGCCGCTCCAGCGGCGATGGAGGCTGATGGGGAGGAGCCAGCAGCAGCTGCTGTAAAGGAGGTGGCAGAGGCTCCTGCCGAGGGAGCTGGCTGGTTGCCAGCAGAGGACGAGGAGGACCCCGAGGAGGATCCCGAGGAGGACCCCAAGGAGGATCCGGAGGAGGATCCAGAGGAGGATCTTTCTGAGGATTCCTTCGAGGTCTTATCTCGTGAGTCGCACACTTAGTCCTCCGTTGGTCGACAGTTCCCGTAGGTGTGGGCGGAGTTTCTTGGGGTAGATGGTAGATGACTGCTCTGAATGTTAGGATCTTCTTTTATCTTTACCATGTATTCTGTTGGGTAGATCTAGGCATTCAGATGTTTTGTTATATATGTTTCAGTCATCTTGCGTACCACATTAGGTATTTGCTACACACAGTTACTGGGAACCTCGTGATGCTCATTAGACTCTTTATATATATATATATATATATATATATATATATATATATATATATATATATATATATATGCAGTGTATCTTTCTGTTATTCATTTATGTCTTTAATTATTACCTTATTTATTTATTCCGCATAATTGAGAATTCAAAGTGGTCTTTTGCAATGATAAATACGTTAAGATCTTCTCCCATTAAAATGACGCGTTGATAAATGCTAAAACAAATGAGGACTTTCGAATTCAAAGTTTAAAAAAATTTGAAGTGCATAGTTCAATTAAAAATTTTTAAAAAAATTCACAAAAATTCCACCTACCACGTTTTAACTTCACTTGTTTTCACAAGTACAAATTTATTAAAGAGCTTTAGAAAATAATTAATTGAATTAAATACAGCATATTTTCCTAGTTAGAACTAGGGCGTTACACGGGGCACCACGGACCTCAAAACTGAAAAGTGTTCTGAGCATTTTGGTTTTTTATGCATAAGAATGCACTAGGGATCATGCGGCACCAAAACCCAATAGTCTTATTTTCACACGAAAATTGCACAATAGGCCGAAAATGCACCACGGGCACCAAAATTGGACCACGGGGCACCTCAGAACTCAATACTTAAAAGTGCTTCGAGCGTTATGATTTTTTACGCATAAGAAGGCATTAGGGATCACGGGGCACCAAATCCCAAAAGTCTTATTTTCGCACGAAAATTTCACAAATGGATGAAAATGCACCACCGGCACCAAAATTGGACCACGGGGCACCACGAACCTCAAAACTTAAAAGTGTTCCGAGCATTGTGGTTTTTTATGCATAGGAATGCACCAGGGATCATGGGGCACCAAAACCCAAAAGTCTTATTTTCGCACGAAAATTACACAAATGGCCGAATATGCACCATCGACACCAAAATTGGACCATGGGGCACCACGAACCTGAAAACTTAAAAGTGTTCCAAGCATTATGGTTTTTCATTCATAAGAATGCACCAGGGATCACGGGGCACCAAAACCCAAAAGTCTTATTTTCACACGAAAATTGCACAATGGGCCGAAAATGCACCATGGGCACCAAAATTGGACCACGGTGCACCTCAGACCTCAAAACTAAAAAGTGCTCTAAGCATTATGGTTTTTTATGCATAAGAATGCACCAGGGAACACGGGGCAACAAAACCCAAACGTCTTATTTTCGTACGAAAATTGCACAATGGGGCAAAAATGCACCACGAGCACCAAGATTGGATGACGGGGCACCTCGGACCTCAATACTTAAAAGTTGTCCGAGAATTATAGTTTTTTATGCATAGGAATGTACCAGGGATCATGGGGGCACCGAAACCCAAAAGTCTTATTTTCGCACGAAAATTGTGCAAATGGCCTAATATGCACCACCGGCACCAAAATTGGACCACGGGGCACCACGGACCTGAAAACTGAAAAGTGTTCCAAGCATTATGGTTTTGTATGCATAAGAATGCACCAGGGATCACGGCGCACCAAAACCCAAAAGTCTTATTTTCGCACCAAAATTGCACAACGGGCCGAAAATGCACCACGGGCACTAAAATTGGACCACGGTGCACCTCGAACCTCAAAACTAAAAAGTGCTCCAAGTATTATGGTTTTTAATGCATAAGAATGCACCACAGATCACGGGGCACCAAAACCCAAAAGTCTTATTTTCGCCCGAAAATTGAACAATGGGCCGAAAATGCATCATGGGCACCAAAATTAGACAACGACGCACCTTGGACCTCAAAACTGAAAAGTGCTTCGAGCATTATGGTTTTTTATGCATAAGAATGCATAAGGTATCACGGGGCACCAAAACCCAAAAGTCTTATTTTTGCACGAAAATTGTACAAATGGTCGAAAATGCACCACCGGCACCAAAATTGGACCACGGTGCACCCCGAACTGCAAAACTGTAAAGTGTTCCGAGCATTATGGTTTTTTATGCATAAGAATGCACCATGGATCACAGGGTACCAAAACCCAAAAGTCTTTTTTTCGCATAAAAATGGCACAATGGGCCGAAAATGCACCATGGGCACCAAAATTGGACGACGGAGCACCACGGACCACAAAACTGAAAAACGTTCTGAGCATTATGGTTTTTTATGCATAAGAATCCACCATGGATCACGGGGCACCAAAATGGAAAAGTCTTATTTTTGCACGAAAATTGCATAATAGGCCGAAAATGCACCGTGGGTACCAAAATTGGACCACGGGGCTCCACGGACCTCAAAACTCAAAAGTTCTCCAAGTATTATGGTTTTTATGCATAATAATGCACCAGGGATCATGGGGCCCCAAAACCCAATAGTCTTATTTTCGCACGAAAATTGCACAATGCACCGAAAATGCACCACGGGCACCAAAATTGGACCACGGGGCACCTCAGACCTCAATACTTAAAAGTGATCCAAGGATTATGGTTTTTTATGCATAAGAATGCACCAGGGATCACGGGGCACCAAAACCCAAAAGTCTTATTTTTGCACGAAAATTGTACAAATGGTCGAAAATGCACCACCGGCACCAAAATTGGACCACGGTGCACCCCGAACTGCAAAACTGTAAAGTGTTCCGAGCATTATGGTTTTTTATGCATAAGAATGCACCATGGATCACAGGGTACCAAAACCCAAAAGTCTTTTTTTCGCATAAAAATGGCACAATGGGCCGAAAATGCACCATGGGCACCAAAATTGGACGACGGAGCACCACGGACCACAAAACTGAAAAACGTTCTGAGCATTATGGTTTTTTATGCATAAGAATCCACCATGGATCACGGGGCACCAAAATGGAAAAGTCTTATTTTTGCACGAAAATTGCATAATAGGCCGAAAATGCACCGTGGGTACCAAAATTGGACCACGGGGCTCCACGGACCTCAAAACTCAAAAGTTCTCCAAGTATTATAGTTTTTATGCATAATAATGCACCAGGGATCATGGGGCCCCAAAACCCAATAGTCTTATTTTCGCACGAAAATTGCACAATGCACCGAAAATGCACCACGGGCACCAAAATTGGACCACGGGGCACCTCAGACCTCAATACTTAAAAGTGCTCCAAGGATTATGGTTTTTTATGCATAAGAATGCACCAGGGATCACGGGGCACCAAAACCCAAAAGTCTTATTTTTGCACGAAAATTGTACAAATGGTCGAAAATGCACCACCGGCACCAAAATTGGACCACGGTGCACCCCGAACTGCAAAACTGTAAAGTGTTCCGAGCATTATGGTTTTTTATGCATAAGAATGCACCATGGATCACAGGGTACCAAAACCCAAAAGTCTTTTTTTCGCATAAAAATGGCACAATGGGCCGAAAATGCACCATGGGCACCAAAATTGGACGACGGAGCACCACGGACCACAAAACTGAAAAACGTTCTGAGCATTATGGTTTTTTATGCATAAGAATCCACCATGGATCACGGGGCACCAAAATGGAAAAGTCTTATTTTTGCACGAAAATTGCATAATAGGCCGAAAATGCACCGTGGGTACCAAAATTGGACCACGGGGCTCCACGGACCTCAAAACTCAAAAGTTCTCCAAGTATTATGGTTTTTATGCATAATAATGCACCAGGGATCATGGGGCCCCAAAACCCAATAGTCTTATTTTCGCACGAAAATTGCACAATGCACCGAAAATGCACCACGGGCACCAAAATTGGACCACGGGGCACCTCAGACCTCAATACTTAAAAGTGATCCAAGGATTATGGTTTTTTATGCATAAGAATGCACCAGGGATCACGGGGCACCAAAACCCAAAAGTCTTATTTTTGCACGAAAATTGTACAAATGGTCGAAAATGCACCACCGGCACCAAAATTGGACCACGGTGCACCCCGAACTGCAAAACTGTAAAGTGTTCCGAGCATTATGGTTTTTTATGCATAAGAATGCACCATGGATCACAGGGTACCAAAACCCAAAAGTCTTTTTTTCGCATAAAAATGGCACAATGGGCCGAAAATGCACCATGGGCACCAAAATTGGACGACGGAGCACCACGGACCACAAAACTGAAAAACGTTCTGAGCATTATGGTTTTTTATGCATAAGAATCCACCATGGATCACGGGGCACCAAAATGGAAAAGTCTTATTTTTGCACGAAAATTGCATAATAGGCCGAAAATGCACCGTGGGTACCAAAATTGGACCACGGGGCTCCACGGACCTCAAAACTCAAAAGTTCTCCAAGTATTATGGTTTTTATGCATAATAATGCACCAGGGATCATGGGGCCCCAAAACCCATTAGTTTTATTTTCGCACGAAAATTGCACAATGCACCGAAAATGCTCCACGGGCACCAAAATTGGACCACGGGGCACCACGAACCTCAAAACTTAAAAGTGTTCCGACCATTGTGGTTTTTTATGCATAGGAATGCACCAGGGATCATGGGGCACCAAAACCCAAAAGTCTTATTTTCGCACGAAAATTACACAAATGGCCGAATATGCACCATCGACACCAAAATTGGACCATGGGGCACCACGAACCTGAAAACTGAAAAGTGTTCCAAGCATTATGGTTTTTCATTCATAAGAATGCACCAGGGATCACGGGGCACCAAAACCCAAAAGTCTTATTTTCACACGAAAATTGCACAATGGGCCGAAAATGCATCATGGGCACCAAAATTGGACCACGGTGCACCTCAGACCTGAAAACTAAAAAGTGCTCTAAGCATTATGGTTTTTTATGCATAAGAATGCACCAGGGAACACGGGGCAACAAAACCCAAACGTCTTATTTTCGTACGAAAATTGCACAATGGGGCGAAAATGCACCACGAGCACCAAGATTGGATGACGGGGCACCTCGGACCTCAAAACTTAAAAGTTGTCCGAGAATTATAGTTTTTTATGCATAGGAATGTACCAGGGATCATGGGGGCACCGAAACCCAAAAGTCTTATTTTCGCACGAAAATTGTGCAAATGGCCTAATATGCACCACCGGCACCAAAATTGGACCACGGGGCACCACGGACCTGAAAACTGAAAAGTGTTCCAAGCATTATGGTTTTGTATGCATAAGAATGCACCAGGGATCACGGCGCACCAAAACCCAAAAGTCTTATTTTCGCACCAAAATTGCACAACGGGCCGAAAATGCACCACGGGCACTAAAATTGGACCACGGTGCACCTCGAACCTCAAAACTAAAAAGTGCTCCAAGTATTATGGTTTTTAATGCATAAGAATGCACCACAGATCACGGGGCACCAAAACCCAAAAGTCTTATTTTCGCCCGAAAATTGAACAATGGGCCGAAAATGCATCATGGGCACCAAAATTAGACAACGACGCACCTTGGACCTCAAAACTGAAAAGTGCTTCGAGCATTATGGTTTTTTATGCATAAGAATGCATAAGGTATCACGGGGCACCAAAACCCAAAAGTCTTATTTTTGCACGAAAATTGTACAAATGGTCGAAAATGCACCACCGGCACCAAAATTGGACCACGGTGCACCCCGAACTGCAAAACTGTAAAGTGTTCCGAGCATTATGGTTTTTTATGCATAAGAATGCACCATGGATCACAGGGTACCAAAACCCAAAAGTCTTTTTTTCGCATAAAAATGGCACAATGGGCCGAAAATGCACCATGGGCACCAAAATTGGACGACGGAGCACCACGGACCACAAAACTGAAAAACGTTCTGAGCATTATGGTTTTTTATGCATAAGAATCCACCATGGATCACGGGGCACCAAAATGGAAAAGTCTTATTTTTGCACGAAAATTGCATAATAGGCCGAAAATGCACCGTGGGTACCAAAATTGGACCACGGGGCTCCACGGACCTCAAAACTCAAAAGTTCTCCAAGTATTATGGTTTTTATGCATAATAATGCACCAGGGATCATGGGGCCCCAAAAACCAATAGTCTTATTTTCGCACGAAAATTGCACAATGCACCGAAAATGCACCACGGGCACCAAAATTGGACCACGGGGCACCTCAGACCTCAATACTTAAAAGTGCTCCAAGGATTATGGTTTTTTATGCATAAGAATGCACCAGGGATCACGGGGCACCAAAACCCAAAAGTCTTATTTTCGCACGAAAATTGCACAAATGGCCGAAAATGCACCACCGGCACCAAAATTGGACCACGGGAGACCACGGACCTCAAAACTGAAAAGTGCTATGAGCATTATGGTTTTTTATGCATAAGAATGCACTAGGGATCACGAGACAACCAAATCCCAAAAGTCTTATTTTCCCATGAAAATTACACAAATGGCCGAAAATGCACCACCGGCACCAAAGTTGGACCACGGGGCACCACGAACCTCAAAACTGGAAAGTGTTCCAAGCATTTTGGTTTTTTTTTGCATAAGAATGCACCATGGATCCTAGGGCACCATAACCAAAAATTCTTATTTTCGCACGAAAATTGCATAGTGGGCCGAAAATGCACCATGGACACCAAAATTGGACCACGGGGAACCTCGGACGCCAAAATTGAAAAGTGCTATGAGCATTATGGTTTTTTTATGAAAAAGAATGCACTAGGGATCATGGGGCACGAAAACCCAAAAGTTTTATTTTCCCATGAAAATTGCATAAATGGCCTAAAATGCACCACCGGCACCAAAATTGGACGACGGGGCACCACGGACCATAAACCTGAAAAGTGTTCCGAGAATTATGGTTTTTTATGCATAAGAATGCACCATGGATCACGGGGCACAAAAACCCAAAAGTCTTATTTTCGCATGAAAATTGCACAATACGCCGAAAATGCACCATGGGCACCAAATTTGGACCACGAGGCTCCACGGACCTCAAAACTGAAAAGTGCTCCGAGCATTATGGTTTTTTATGCATAAGAATGCACCAGAGATCATGGGTCACCAAAACCCAATAGTCTTATTTTCGCACGAAAATTGCACAATGGACCGAAAATGCACCACAGGCACCAAAATTGGAGCACGGGGCACATCGGACCTCAAGATTGAAAAGGGATCCGAGATTTATGGTTTTTTATGCATAAGATTGCACTAGGGATCACGGGGCACCAAAACCCAAAAGTCTTATTTTCCCATGAAAATTGCACAAAAGGCCGAAAATGCACCAACTGCACCAAAATTGGACCACGGGGCACCACGAACCTCAAAACTGAAAGGTGTTCGGAGCATTATGGTTTTTATGCATAGGAATGCAGCAGGGATCATGGGGCACCAATAGCCAAAAGTATTATTTTCGCACGACAATTGCACAATGGGCTGAAAATGCACCACCAGAACCAAAATTGGACCACGGCACACCACGGACCTCAAAACTCAAAAGTGTTTTGAGCATTATTGATTTTTATGCATAAGAATGCACCATGGATCACGGGGCACCAAAACCCAAAAGTCTTATTTTTGCACGAAAAGTGCACAATGGGCCGAAAATGCACCATGGGCACCAAAATTGCACCACGAGGCACCTCAGACCTCAAAACTGAAAAGTACTCCGAGCATGATGACTTTTTATGCATAAGAATTCACCAAGGATCATGGGGCACCAAAACCCATATGTCTTATTTTCGCACGTTGTGTAATTTTGGTGCCCGTGGTGCATTTTCGGCCCATTGTGCAATTTTCGTGCGAAAATAAGACTATTGGGTATTGGTGCCCCACGCTTCCTGGTGCATTCCTATGCATAAAAACCATATTGCTCGGAACATTTTGGTGTCGGTGCTGCATTATTGGCCATTTGTGCACTTTTCGTGCGAAAATAAGAATTTTGGGTTTTGGTGCCTCGTGATCCTTGGTGCATTCTTATGAATAAAAAACAATAATCCTCGAAGCACTTTTAAGTATTGAGGTCCGAGGAGCTCCGTGGTCCAACTTTGGTGCCCGTGGTGCATTTGCGGCCCATTTTGCAATTTTCGTGCGAAAATAAGACTTTTGGGTTTTGGTGCCCCATGATTCTTGGTGCATTCTTATGCATAAAAAACTATAATGCCCAGAGCACTTTTCAGTTTTGAGGTCCAAGGTGCCCCGTGGTCTAATTTTGGTGCCTGTGGTGCATATTTGGTCCATTGTGCAATTTTCGTGCGAAAATAAGACTTTTGGGATTTCGTGCCCCATGATCCTTGGTGCATTCTTATGCATAAAAAACCATAATACTTTGAGCACTTTTCAGTTTTGAGGTTTGTGGTGCCCCAGGGTCCAATTTATGTGTCGGTAGTGCATTTTCGGCCATTTGTGAAATTTTTGTGCGAAAATAAGACTTTTGGGTTTTGGTGGTTCGTGATCCTTTGTGCATTCTTATGCATAAAAACCATAATGCTCAGAGAAATTTTAAGTTTTGAGGTCTGAGGTGCCCTGTGATCCAATTTTGGTGCCCGTCGTGCATTATCGGCCCATTGTGCAATTTTTGTGCGAAAATATGACCTTTGGGTTTAGGTGTCCCGTGATCCTGGTGCATTCTTATGCATAAAAAACTATAATGCTCAGAACACTTTTTAGTTTTTAGGATCGCGGTGCCCTGTGATCAAACTTTGGTGCCGATAATGCATTTTCGACCATTTGTGCAATTTTCGTGCGAAAATAACACTTTATGGTTTTGGTACCCCGTGATCCCTGGTGCAATCTTATGCATAAAAAATCATAATGCTCAGAGCACTTTTCAGTTTTGAGGTCCGACGTGCCCCGTGGTCCAGTTTTGGTGCCCGTCGAGCATTTTTGGCACATTGTGCAATTTCCGTGCGAAAATAAGACTTTTGGATTTTGTTGCCTCGTGATCCCTGGTGCATTCTTATGCATAAAAAACCATAATGCTTGCAACACTTTTCAGTTTTCAGGTACGTGGTGCCCCGTGGTCGAATTTTGGTGTCGGTGGTGCATATTCGGCCATTTGTGCAATTTTCGTGCGAAAATAAGACTTTTGGGTTTTGGTGCCCCGTGATCCCTGGTGCATTGTTATGCATAAAAGACCATAATGCTCGGAGCAATTTTCAATTTTGATGTCCGAGGTGCCTCGCGGTGCAATTTTGGTGCCCATGGTGCATTTTCGGCCCATTGTGCACTTTTCGTGCGAAAATAAGACTTTTGGGTTTTTGTGCCCCGTGATCCATGGTGTGTTCTTATGCATAACAATCGATAATGCTCAGAACACTTTTGAGTTTTGAAGTCCGTGGTGCTCCGTGGTCCAATTTTGGTTCTGGTGGTGCATTTTCGGCCATTTGTGCAATTTTCGTGCGAAAATAAGACTTTTGGGTTTTAGTGCCCCGTGATCCCTTGTGCCTTCTTATTCATAAAAAATCATAATGCTTGGAGTACTTTTAAGTTTTGAGGTCTGAGGTGCCCCGTGGTCCAATTTTGGTGCCGATGTTGCATTTTCGACCATTTGTGCAATTTTCGTGCCAAAATAAGACTCTTCCATTTTGGTACACCGTGATACCTGGTGCATTCTTATGCATAAAAAACCATAATGCTCATAGCACTTTTCAGTTTTCAGGTCCGAGGTGCCCCGTGGTCCAACTTTAGTGCCCAGGGTGCATTTTCGGCCCATTGTGCAATTTTCGTGCGAAAATAAGACTTTCGGGTTTTGGTGCCCCATGATCCCTAGTGCATTCTTATGGATAAAAAACCATAATGCTCGAAACACATTTGAGTTTTGAGGTCCAGGGTGCCCCGCGGTGTAATTTTGGTGTCAGTGGTGCATTTTTGGGCATTTGTGAAATTTTCGTGTGAAAATAACACTTTAGGGTTTTGGTGCCCTGTGATCCCTAGTGCATTCTTATGTATAAAAAGCCATAAATGCTCAGAGAACTTTTAAGTATTGAGGTCCGAGGTGCCTCGTGGTCCAATTTTGGTGCCCGTGGTGCATTTTCTGCCCATTGTGCAATTTTCGTGTGAAAATAAGATTTTTGGGTTTTTGTTCCCCGTTATCCCTGGTGCATTCTTATGCATAAAAAACCATAATGGACGAAACACTTTTCAGATTTGAGGTCCGAGGTGCCCCGTGGCCCAATGTTGGTGCCGGTGGTGCATTTTAGGCTATTTGTGCAATTTTCGTGCAAAAATAAGACTTTTGTGTTTTTGTGCCCCGTGATCCCTGGTGCATTCTTATGCATAAAAAACCATAATCCTTAGAGCACTTTTCAGTTTTGAGGTCCAAGGTGCCCCGTGGTCCAATTTTGGTGCTCGTCGTGCATTTTCAGCCCATTGTGCAATTTTCATGCCAAAATAAGACTCTTGGATTTTGGTGCCCCATGATCCTTGTGTATTCTTATGCATAAAAATCCATAATGCTCGGAACACTTTTCTATTTTGAGGTTCGTCGTGCGCCGTGGTCCAATTAAGGTCCTGGTGGTGCATTTTCGGCCATTTGTGAAATTTTCGTGCTAAAATAAAACTTTTGGGTTTTGGTGCTCCGTGATCCCTGGTGGATTCTTATGCATAAAAAACCATAATGTTCAACCACTTTTAGGTTTTGAGGTCCGAGGTGCCCCGGGGTCCAATTTTGGTGCTCGTGATGCATTTTCGGCCCATTGTGCAATTTTCGTGCGAAAATAAGACTTTTGGGTTTTGGTGCCCCGTGATCCCTGGTGCATTCTTATGCATAAAAAACCATAATGCATCAAGCACTTTTTAGTTTTGAGGTCCGTGATGCCCCGTGGTCCAATTTTGGTGCCAGTGGTGCATTTTCTGCCATTTGTGGAATTTTCGTGCGGAAATATGACTTTTTGGTTTTGGTGCCCCGTGATCCCTGGTGCATTCTTATGTATAAAAAACTACAATGCTTGGAACACTTTTCAGTTTTGAGGATCGTGGTTCCCCGTGGTCCAACTTTGGAGCCCGTGGTGTATTTTCGACCCATTGTGCAATTTTCGTTAAAAATAAGACTTTTGGGTTTTCGTACCTATGATCCCTGGTGCATTCTTATGCATAACAAACCATCATGCTCATAGCACTTTTCAGTTTTGATATTTGAGGTGCCCCGTGGTCCAATTTTGCTGCCTGAGGTGCATTTTCGATACTTTGTGCAATTTTCGTGCAAAAAGAAGACTTTTAGGTTTGGGTGCCCCGTGATCGTTGGTGCATTCTTATGCATAAAAACTACCATAATGCTCGTAACACTTTTCAATCTTGAGGTTCGTGGTGCCCTGTGGTTCAATTTTGGTGCCGGAACTGCATTTTCGGACATTTGTGCAATTTTCGTGCGAAAATAAGACTTTTGGGTCATAGTGCCCCGTGATCCCTGGAGCATTCTTATTCATAAAAAACCATAATGCTCGAAGGACTTTTCAATTTTGAGGTCCGAGGTGCCCCGTGGTCCAATGTTGGAGCTGGTGGTGCATTTTTTGCCATTTGTGCAATTTTCGTGCGAAAATAAGCCTTTTGGGTTTTCGTGCCTCGTGATCCCTGGTGCATTCTTATGCATAAAAAACCACAATGCTCGGAGAACTTTTCAGTTTTGAGGTCCGAGGTGCCCATGGTCCAATTTTGGTGCCCGTGGTGCATTTTCGGCCCATTGTGCAATTTTCGTGCGAAAATAAGACTTTTGGGTTTTGGTGCCCCATGATCCTTGTGCATTCTTATGCATAAAAATCCATAATGCTCAGAACACTTTTCAGTTTTGAGGTCCGTTGTGCGCCGTGGTCCAATTTTGGTGCCGGTGGTGCATTTTCGACCATTTGTGAAATTTTCGTGCGAAAATAAGACATTTTGGTTTTGGTGCCCTGTGAACTCTGGTGCATTCTTTTGCATAAAAAATGATAATGCTCATAGCACTTTTCAGTTTTGAGGTCCGAGGTGCCCCGTGGTCCAATTTTGGTGCCCGTGGTGCATTTTCGGAACATGGTGCAATTTTCGTGCCAAAATAAGACTTCTGGGTTTTGGTGCCTCGTGATGCCTGGTGGATTCTTATGCATAAATAACCATAATGCTCGGAGCACTTTTCAGTTTTGCGGTCCGTGGTGCCCCGTGGTCCAATTTTGGTGCTCGTGGGACATTTTCGACCTTTTGTACAATTTTCGTGCAAAAATAAGACTTTTGGGTTTTGGTGCCCCGTGATCCAAGGTGCATTCTTATGCATAAAAAACCATAATGGTCGGAACACTTTTCAGTCTTGAGATTCGATGTGCCCCGTGGTCCAATTTTGGTGCCAGAGGTGCATTTTCGGCCATTTGTGCAATTGTCGTACGAAAATAAGACTTTTGGATTTTGGTGCCCCGTGATCCCTGGTGCATTCTTATGCATAAAAACCCATAATTCTTGGAGCACTTTTCAATTTTGAGTTTCGAAGTGCCCCGTGGTCCAATTTTGGTGCTCGTGGTACATTTTCGGTCCATTGAGCAATTTTCGTGCGAAAATAAGACTTTTGGTTTTGGTGCCCCGTGATCCCTAATGCGTTATTATGCATAAAAAATCATACAGCTCGGAGCACTTTTAAGTATTGAGGTGTGAGGTGCCCCATGGTCCAATTTTAGTGCCCGTGGTGCATTTTCAGCCAATTACGAAATTTTCGTCCGATAATAAGACTTTTGGGTTTTGGTGCCCCGTGATCCCTGGTGCATTCTTATGCAAAAAAAACCATAATGCTCAGAGCACTTATCAGTTTTTAGGTCTGAGGTGCCCCGTGGTCCAATTTTGGTGCCCGTGATGCACTTTCGGCCCATTGTGCAATTTTCGTGCGAAAATAAGACTTTTGGGTTTTGGTGCCCCATGATCCTTGGTGCATTCTTATGCATAAAAGACCGTAATGGTCAGAACACTTTTCAGTCTTGAGGTTCGTGGTTCCCCGTGGTCCAATTTTGGTGTCGAGGGTGCATTTTCTGCCATTTGTGCAATTTTCGTGCATAAATAAGAATTTTGGGTTTTGGTACCCTCATGATCCATGGTGCATTCTTTTGCATAAAAAACCATAATGCTCGGAGCACTTTTCAGTTTTGAGGTTCGAGGTGCCCCGTGGTCCAATTTTGGTGCCGGTGGTGCATTTTCCGCCATTTATGCAATTTTCGTGCGAAAATAAGACTTTTGGGTTTTGGTGCACCGTGATCCCTGGTGCATTCCTATGCATAAAAAACAATAATAATTGAAACACTTTTCAGTTTTGAGGTCCGTGGTGCCCCGTTGTCCAATTTTTGTGCCTGTGGTGCATTTTAGGCCCATTATGAAGTTTCGTGCGAAAATATGAATTTTGCATTTTGGTGCCGCATGATCCTTGGTGCATTCTTATGCTTAAAAAACCATATTGCTCGGAACACTTTTGAGTTTTGAGTTTCATGGTTCCCCGTGGTCCAATTTTGCTGCCCGTGCTGCATTTCGGCCCATTGTCCAATTTTCGTGCAAAAATAAGACTTTTGGTTTGGTGCCCCATGATCCGTGGTGCATTCTTATGCAAAAAAAAAAACCATAATTCTCGGAGCACTTATCCGTTTTTAGGTTTGAGGTGCCCCGTGGTCCAATTTTGGTGCCTTGTGATCCCTGGTGCATTTTTATGCATAAAAAACCATAATGCTCGGAGAACTTTTAAGTTTTGAGGTCCGAGGTGCCCGTAGTCAAATTTTGGTGCCCGTGGTGCATTTTTAGCCCATTATGCAATTTTCGTGCGAAAATAAGACTTTTGGGTTGTGTTGCCCCATGATCCCTGGTGCATTCTTATGTATAAATAACCATAATGCTTGGACCACTTTTCAGTGTTGAGGTCCTTGGTGCCCTGTGGCCCAATCTTTGTGCCGGTGGTGCATTTTCGGCCATTTGTGACATTTCGTTCAAAAATAAGACTTTTGAGTTTTGGTTCCCCGTGATCCCTGGTGCATTCATACGCATGAAACCATAATGCTCGGAATACTTTTCAGTTTTAAGCTCTGTGGTTACTCGTGGTCCAATTTTGGTGTCCGTGGTGGATTTTTGGCACATTGTGCAATATTCGTGCGAAAATAAGACTTTTGGGTTTTGGTGCCTTGTGATCCCTGGTGCTTCGAGCATTATGCTTTTTATTCGTACATCTCGGACCTCGAAACTGAAAAGTGCTTCGAGCATTATGCTTTTTTATGCATAAGAATGCACCAAGGTTCATAGGGCACGAAAACCCAAAAGTCTTATTTTCGCACGAAAATTGCACAAATGGCCGAGAATGCACCCCCGGCACAAAAATTTGACAACTTGGCACCACGAATCTCAAGACTGAAAACTGTTCTGAGCATTATGGCTTTTATGCATAGGAATGCACCCAGGATCACGGGGCACCAAAACCAAAAAGTCTTATTTTCGCACGAAAATTGCACAATGGGCCGAAAATGCACCACCTGCACCAAAATTGGACCACGTGGCACCCCGGACCTAAAAACTGAAAAGTGTTCTGAGCATTATGATTTTTTATGCATAAGAATGCACCAAGGATCAGGGGTCGCCAAATCGCAAAAGTCTTATTTTCGGATGAAAATTTCACAAATGGCCAAAAATGCAGCACTGGCACCAAAACTGGACCATGGGGCACGACGGACCTCAAAACTTAAAAGTGTTCCGAGCATTATGGTTTTTTATGCATAAGAATGCACCAGGGATCACGGGACACCAAAACCCAGAAGTCTAATTTTCGCACGAAAATTTCACAATAAGCCGAAAATACACCATGGGCACCAAAGTTGGACCATAGGGCACCTCAGACCATAATACTTAAAAGTGCTTCGAGCATTATTGTTTTTTATGCATAGGAATGCACTAGGGATCACGGGGCACCAAAACCCAAAAGTCTTATTTTCATACAAAAATTGCACAATTGGCTGAAAATGCACCACGGGCACCAAAATTGGACCACAGGGCACCTCGGACCTCAAAACTGAAAAGTGCTCCTAGCATTATGGTTTTTTATGCATAAGAATGCACCAAGGTCCACAAGGCCCCAAAACCCACAAGTCTTATTTTTGTACGAAAATTGCACAAATGGCCGACAATGCATTATGGTTTTTTATGCATAGGAATGCACCAAGGATCACGGGGCACCAAAACCCAAAAGTCTCATTATCGCACGAAAATTGCAAAAATGGCCGGAAATGCACCACCGGCACCAAAATTGGATCACGGGGCACCACGGACCTCAAAACTGAAAAGTGCTCCGAGCATTATGGTTTTTTATGCATGAGAATGCACTAAGGATCATGGGGCACCAAAACCCAAAAGTCTTATTTTCGAACGAAAGTTGCACAAATGACCGAAAATGCACCACCGGCACCAAAATTGGACCACGGGACACCACGGACCTCAAAACTTAAAAGTGTTCCGAGAATTATGCTTTTTAATGCATAAGAATGCACCAGGGATCACGGGGCACCAAAACCCAAAAGTCATATTTTCGCACGAAAATTGCACAATGAGCCGAAAATGCACCACGGGCACCAAAATTGGACCATGGGGCACGTCGAACTACAATACTTCAAAGTGCTTCGAGCATTATGATTTTTTTGCATAAGAATGCACTAGGGATCACATGGCACGAAAACCCAAAAGTCTTATTTTCGCTCGAAAATTTGTCAAATGGCAGAAAATGCACCACGTGCACAAAAATTGGACTACAAGGCACCTCGGACCTCAAAACTGAAATGTTTTCCGAGCATTATGGTTTTTTATGCATAAGAATGCACCAAGGTCCACAAGGCACCAAAATCCAAAAGTCTTATTTTCGTACAAAAATTGCACAAATGGCAGACAATGCACCACCGGCACAAAAATTGGACCTCGGGGCACCACGAACCTCAAAACTGAAAAGTGCTCCGAGCATGATGGTTTTTTATTCATAAGAATGCACCAAGGATCATGGGGCACAAAAACCCAAAAGTCTTATTTTCGCACGAAAGTTACACAAATGGTCGAAAATGTATCACCGGCACCAAAATTGGACCACGGGCCACCCCGGTCCTCAAAACTGAAAAGTGTTCCAAGAATTATGGTTTTTTAAGCATAAAAATGCACCAATGATCACGGGGTACCAAAACCCAAAAGTCTTATTTTCGCAAGAAAATTGCACAATGGGCCGAAAATGCACCACGATCACCAAAATTGGACCATAGGGCATTTCAGACCTCAAAACTTAAAAGTGCTATGAGCATTATGGTTTTTTATGATGCACCAAGGATCATAGGGCACCAAATCCAAAAAGTCTTATTTTCGCACGAAAATTGCACAATGCGCCGAAAATGCACCACGGGCACCAAAATTGGACCACGGGGCACGTCGAACCTCAAAACTGAAAAGTGCTCTGAGCATTATGGTTTTTTATGCGTAAGACTGCACCAGGGATCACGGGGCTCCAAAACCCAAAAGTCTTATTTTCGCACGAAAATTGCACAATGGGCCGAAAATGCACCACGGGCACCAAAATTGGACCACGGGGCACCTCGGACATCAAAATGTAAAATTTCTCCGACCATTATGGTTTATTATGCATAAGAATGCACCAGGGAGCACAGGGCACAAAAACCCAAAAGTCTTATTTTCGCACGAAAATTGCACAAATGTCCGAAAATGCACCACCGGCACCAAAATTAGACCACGGGGCACCACAGACATCAAAATTGAAAAGTGTGGTGAGCATTATGGTGTTTTATGCAAAAGAATGCACCAGGGATCACGGGGCACCAAAACCCAAAAATCTTATTTTCGCACGAAAATTTCACAAATGGCCGAAAATGCACCACCGGCACCAAAATTGGAACAGGGGAAACACGGACCACAAAACTGAAAGGTGTTCCGAGCATTATGGTTTTTTATGCATAAGAATGCACCATGGGTCGAAAACCCAAAAGTCTTATTTTCGCCCGAAAAGTGCACAATGGGCCGAAAATGCACCATGGGAACCAAAATTGCACCACGAGGCACCTCGGACCTCAAAATTGAAAAGTGCTTCGAGCATTATGGTTTTTTATGCATAAGAATGCATCAGGGATCATGGGAAACCAAAACCCAAAAGTCTTATTTTCGCACGAAAAGTGCACAGTGGGCAAAAAATGCACCACGGGCTCCAAAATTGGACCACGGGGCACCTCGGACCTCAATACTTAAAAGTTCTCCGAGCATTATGGTTTTTTATGCATAAGAATGCACTAGGGATCACGGGGCACCAAAACCCAAAAGTGTTATTTTCGCACGAAAATTTCACACATGCCCAAAAATGCACCACCGGCACCAAAATTAGACCACGGGGCACCCTGGACCTCAAAACTGAAAAGTATTTCGAGCATTATGGTTTTTTAAGCATAAGAATGCACCAGGGATCACGGGGCACCGAAACCCAAAAGTCTTATTTTCGCACGAAAATTGCACAATGGGCCGAAAATACACCATGGGCACCAAAGTTGGACCACGGGGCACCTCGGACCTCAAAATTGAAAAGTGCTCTGAGAATTATGGTTTTTTATGCATAAGATTGTGCCAGGGATCACGGCGCGCCAAAATGAAAAAAGTCTTATTTTCGCACGAAAATTGTACAAATGGTCGAAAATGCACCACTGGCACCAAAATTGGACCACGGGGCACCATGGATCTCAAAACTGAAAGGTGTTCCGAGCATTATGGTTTTTTATGCACAAGAATGCACCAGGGATCATGGGGCACCAAAACCCAAAAGTTTTATTTTCGCATGAAAATTGCACAAATGTGCCGAAAATGTACCACCGGGCACCTCGGACCTCAATACTTAAAAGTGGTCTGAGCATTATAGTTTTTTATGCATAAGAATGCACCAGGGATCACGAGGCACCAAAAGTCTTCGGCTATTTGTGCAATTTTCGTGCGAAAATATGTCTTTTGGGTTTTGGTGCCCGATAATCGATGGTGCATTCCTATGCATAAAAAACTATAATGCTCAGAACACTGTTCAGTTTTGAGGTCCGTGGTGTCCCGTGGTCCAATTTTGGTGCCGATTGGTGCATTTTCGGCCATTTTAGTAATTTTCGTGCAAAAATAAGACTTTTGGATTTTGGTGCCCCGTGATAATCGGTGCATTCTTATGCATAAACAATCATAATGCTCGAAGCACTTTTCAGTTATGAGGTCCGAGGTGCCCCGTGGTGCAGTTTTGGCCCATTGTGCAATTTTCGTGCGAAAATAAGACTTTTGGGTTTCGGTGCCCTTTGATCGCTGGAGCATTCTTATGCATAAAAAAACATAATGCTCGGAACACTTTTCAATTTTGAGGTCCGTGTTGCCCCATGGTCCAATTTTGGTGCCGGTGGTGCATTTGCGGCCATTTGAGCAATTTTCGTGCCGGTGGTGCATTTTCGGCCCATTGTGCAATTTTCTTGCGAAAATAAGACTTTTAGGTTTTGGTGCCGCGTGATCATTGGTGCATTCTTATGCATAAAAAATCATAATCCTCGAAGCACTTTTCAGTTTTGAGGTCCGAGGTGCCCCATGGTCCAATTTTGGTGCCCGTGGTGCATTTTCGGCCCATTGAGCAATTTTCGTGCGACAATAAGACATTTGGATTTTGGTGCCCCGTGATCCCAGGTGGTTTCTTATGCATAAAAAACCATAATGCTCGGAACACTTTTGAATTTTGAGGTCCGTAGTGCCCCGTGGTCCAATTTTGGTGCCCGTGGTGCATTTTCGGCCCATTGTGCAACTTTCGTGCGAAAATAAGGCTTTTGGGTTTTGGTGCCCCTTGATCCTTGGTGCATTCTTATGCATAAAAAACCATAATGCTCGGAGCACTTTTCAATTTTGAGGTCCATGGTGCCCCGTGGTCCAATTTTGGTGCCCGTGGTGCATTTTCGGCTATTTGAGCAATGTTCGTGCGAAAATAAGACTTTTGGGTTTTGGTACCCCGTGATCCCTGGGGCATTCTTATGCATAAAAAATGATAATGCTCAGAACAGTTTTCAGTCTTGAAATTCGTGGTGCCCCGTGGTCCAATTTTGGTGCCGGTGGTGCATTTTCTGCCCATTGTGCAATTTTCTTGCGAAAATAAGACTTTTAGGTTTTGGTGCCCCATGATCCTTGGTGCTTTCTTAAGCATAAGAAATCACAATCCTCGAAGCACTTTTCAGTTTTGAGGTCCGAGGTGCCCCATGGTCCAATTTTGGTGCCCGTGGTGCATTCTCGGCCCATTGTGCAATTTTTGTGCGACAATAAGACATTTGGATTTTAGTGCCCCGTGATCCCTGGTGCTTTCTTATGCATAAAAAACCATAATGCTCGGAACACTTTTCCATTTTGAGGTCCGTAGTGCCCCGTGGTCCAATTTTGGTGCACGTGGTGCATTTTCGGCCCATTGTGCAACTTTCGTGCGAAAATAAGGCTTTTGGGTTTTGGTGCCCCTTGATCCCTAGTGCATTCTTATGCATAGAAAATCATGATGCTTGAAGCACTTTTCAGTTTTGAGGTCCGAGGTGCACTGTGGTCCAAATTTGGTGCCGGTGATGCATTTTTAGCCATTTGAGCAATTTTCGAGCGAAAATAAGACTTTTGGGTTTTGGTGCCCCGTGATCCTTGGTGTATTCTTATGCATAAAAAAACAATATGCTTGGAATAGTTTTCACTCTTGAGGTTCGTGGTGCCCCGTGGTCTAATTTTTGCACCGAGGGTGCATTTTCACCATTTGTGCAATTTTCGTACGAAAATAAGACTTTTGTGTTTTGGTGCCACGTGATCCCTGTGCGTTCTTATGCATAAAAAACCATACTGCTGGAAGAACTTTCCAGTTTTGAGGTCTGAGATGCCCTGTGGTCCAATTTTGATGCCTGTGGTGCATTTTCTACCCATTGTGCAGTTTCCGTGCGAAAATAAGACGTTTGGCTTTTAGTGCCCCGTGATCCCTGGTGCATTTTAATGCATAAAAATCCATAATGCTCGAAGCACTTTTCAGTTTTGAGGTCCGAGATGCCCCGTGGTCCAATTTAGGTGCTTGTGGTGCATTTTTAGCCCATTGTGCAATTTTCGTGCGAAAATAAGACTTATGTATTTTGGTGCCCTTCATCCCTGGTGGATTCTTATGCATAAAAAACTATAATGCTCAGAACACTTTTCAATTTTGAGGTCTGTGGTGCCCCGTGGTCCAATTTTGGAGCCCGTGGTGCATTTTCGGCCATTTGAGCAATTTTCATGTGAAATTTACACTATTGGGTTTTAGTGCCCCGTGATCCCTAGTGCATTCTTATGCATAAAAAACCATAATGCTCGGAGTACTTTTCAGTTTTGAGGTCCGAGGTGCCCCGTGGTCCAAATTTGGTGCCCGTGGTGCATTTTTGGCGATTTGTACAATTTTTGTGCGAAAATAAGACTTTTGGGATTTGGTGCGCCATGATCCTTGGTGCATTCTAATACGTAAAAAACCATAATGCTCGGAAAATTTTTCAGTATTGAGGTTCATGGTGCCTCGTGCTCTAATTTTGGTGTCGTGGTTGCATTTTCGGCCAATTGTGCAATTTTCGTGCGAAAATAAGACTTTTGGGTCTTGGTTCCCCATGATCCCTGGTGCATTCTTAATCATAAAAAACCATAATGTTTGGAGCACTTTTCAGTTTTGAGGTTCGAGGTGCCCCGTGGTCCAATTTTGGTCCCCATGGTGCATTTTCGGCTCGTTGTGCAATTTTCGAGTGAAAATAAGACTTTTGGGTTTTGGTGCCCCCTGATCCCTGGTGCATTCTTATGCATAAAAAACCATAATGCTCGAAGCACTTTTCAATTTGGATGTCCGAGGTGCTCCGTGGTCCAATTTTGGTGCCCGTGGTGCATTTTCGGCCATTGTGCAATTTTCGTGCGAACATAAAACTTTTGGGTTTTGGTGCCCCTTGATCCCTGGTACATTCTTATGCATAAAAAACCATAATGCTATGAACACTTTTCAATTTTAAGGTCCGTGGTGCCCCATGGTCCAATTTTTGTGCCTGTGGTGCATTTTCGGCCATTGAGGAATTTTCGTGCGAAAATAAGACTTTTGGGTTTTGGTGCGCTGTGAACCCTAGTGCATACTTATGCATAAAAAACCATAATCGTTGGAGCACTTTTCAATTTTGAGGTCCGAGGTGCCCCTGGTCCAATTTTGGTGCACGTGGTGCATTTTCGGCCCATTGTGCAATTTTCGTGCGAAAATAAGACTTTTGGGTTTTGGTGCCCCGTGGTCCCTGGTGCATTCTTATGCAAAAAAAACCATCATGCTCGAAGCACTTTTTAGTTTTGAGTTCCAAGGTACCCCGTGGTCCAATTTTGGTGCCCATGGTGCATTTTCGGCCCATTGTGAATTATTCGTGCGAAAATAAGACCTTTGGGTTTTGGTGCCCTTGATCCCTGGTGCATTCTTATGCATATAAAACCATAATGTTGTGAACACTTTTAAATTTTGAGGTCCGAGGTGCCCCGTGGTCCAATTTTTGTGCCCGTGGTGCATTTTCAGCCCATTGTGCAACTTTCGTGCGAAAATAAGACTTTTGGGTTTTGGTGCCCTGTGATCCTTGGTGCATTCTAACGCATAAAAAACCATAATGCTCAGAACTGTTATCAGTCTTGAGGTTTGTGGTGCCCCATGGTATAATTTTGGTACCGTGGGTGCATTTTCGGCCATTTGTGAAATTTTCGTGCTAAAATAAGACTTTTGGGTTTTGGTGCCCCCATGATCCCTGGTGCATTCTTATGCATAAAAAACAATAATGCTCAAAGAACTTTTTAGTTTTGAGGTCCGAGGTGCCCCGTGGTCCAATTTTGGTACCCCGTGGTGCATTTTCGGCCCATTGTGCAATTTTCGTGCGAAAATAAGACTCTTGGGTTTTGGTGCACCTTGATCCCTGGTGGATTCTTATGCATAAAACCATAATGCTTGGAGCACTTTCAGTTTTGAGGTCCGAGGTGCCCCATGGTCCAATTTTGGTGCACATGGTGCGTTTTCATCCCATTGTGCAATTTTTGGGCGAAAATAAGACTTTTGGGTTTTGGTTCCCCTAGATCCCTGGTGCATTCTTATGCGTAAAAAACCATAAAGCTCAAAGTATTTTTCAGTTTTTAGGTGCGAGGTGCCTCGTGGTCCAATTTTGGTGCCTGTGGTGCATTTTCGGCGATTTGTGCAGTTTTTGTGCGAAAATAAGACTTTTTGGTTTTGGTACCCTGTGAACCCTGGTGCATTCTTATTCATAAAAAACCATAATGCTGGGAGTACTTTATAGTTTTGAGGTCCGAGGTGCCCCGTTGTCCAATTTTGGTGCACGTGATGCATTTTCGACCCATTGTGCAACTTTCGTGCGAAAATAAGACATTTGGGTTTTGGTGCCCCGTGATCCTTGGTGCATTCTAATGCATAAAAAACCATAATGCTCGGAACAGTTTTCAGCCTTGGGGTTCGTGGTGCCCCGTGCTCTAATTTTGGTGCAGTGGGTGCATTTTCGGCCATTTGCGCAATTTTCGTGCGAAAATAAGACTTTTTGGTTTTGGTGCGCCGTGATCTTTGGTGCATTCTTATGCATAAAAAACCATAGAACTTAGAGCACTTTTGAGTTTTGAGGTCCGAGGTGCGCCGTGGTCCAATTTTGGTGCACGTCGTGCATTTTCGGCCCATTGTGCAATTTTCGTGCGAAAATTAGACTTTTGGGTTTTGGTGCCCTGTGATCCCTGGTGCATTCTTATGCATAAAAAACCATAATGCTCGGAGCACTTTTCAGTTTTGAAGTCCGAGGTGCCCTGTGGTGCCCGTGGTGCATTTTGGGCGACTTGTGCAATTTTCGTGCGAAAATAAGACTTTTGGGTTTTGGTGTCTTGTGAAGCCTGGTGCATTCTTATGCATAAAAAACATTAATGCTTGGAGCACTTCTCATTTTTGAGGTCCGAGGTGCCCCATGGTCCAATTTTGGTGCAGGTGGTGCTTTTTCGGCCCAATATGCAACTTTCGTGCGAAAATAAGACTTTTGGGTTTTGGTGCCCTGTGATCCTTGGTGCATTCTAATGCATAAAAAACCATAATGCTCAGAACAGTTTTCAGTCTTGAGGTTCGTGGTGCCCCGTGGTCTAATTTTGGTGTCGTGGGTGCATTTTCGACCATTTGTGCAATTGTCGTGCGAAAATAAGACTTTTGGGTTTTGGTGCCCCGTGATCCCTAGTGCATTCTTATGCATCCAAAACCATAATGCTTGGAGCACATTTCAGTTTTGAGGTCCGAGGTGCCCCGTGGTCCAATTTTGGTGGATGTGGTGCATTTTCGGCCTGTTGTTCAATTTCGTGCAAAAATAAGACTTTTGATTTTTGGGGCCCTGTGATCCCTGTTGCATTCTTATGCATAAAAAATCATAATGCTCGAAGCACTTTTCAGTTTTGAGGTCCGAGGTGCCCTGTGGTCCAATTTTGGTGCCCGTGGGGCATTTACGGCCCGTTGTGCAATTTTCGTGTGAAAATAAGACTTTTGGGTTTTGGTGCCCCTTGATCCCTAGTGGATTCTTATGCATAAAAAACTATAACGCTTGGAATACTTTTCAATTTTGAGGTCTATGGTACCCCGTGGTCCAATTTTGGAGCCGGTGGTGTATTTTTGGCCATTTGAGCAATTTTAATGCGAAAATTAGACTATTGTGTTTTGGTGCCCTGTGATCCCTTGTGGATTCTTATGCATAAAAAACTATAACGCTTGGAATACTTTTCAATTTTGAGGTCCGAGGTGCCCCGTGCTGCAATTTTGGTGCTCGTGGTGCCTTTTCGGCCCATTGTGCAATTTTTGTGCGAGAATAAGACTTTTGGGTTTTGGTGCCCCTTGATCCTTGGTGCATTCTTATGCATAAAAAAGCATAATGCTCTGAACACTTTTAAATTTTGAGGTCCGTGGTGCCCCGTGGTCCAATTTTGGTGCAGGTGGTGCATTTTCAGCCCAATGTGCAACTTTCGTGCGAAAATAAGACTTTTGGGTTTTGGTGCCCTGTGAACCCTGGTGCATTCTTATGCATAAAAAACCATAATGCTCCGAGCACTTTTCAGTTTTAAGGTCCGAGGTACCCCGTGGTCCAATTTTGGTGCACGTAGTGCCTTTTCGTCCCATTGTACAATTTTCATGCGAAAATAAGACTTTTGGGTTTTGGTGCCCCATGATCCCTGGTGCATTCTTATGCATAAAACCATAATGCTTGGAGCACTTTTCAGTTTTGAGGTTCGAGGTGCCCCGTGGTCCAATTTTGGTGCACGTGGTGTATTTTCGGCCCATTGTGCAATTTTGTGCGAATATAAGACTTTTGGGTTTTGGTGCCCCTGATCCTGGTGCTTTCTTTTGCATAAAAAATGATAATACTAGGAACACTCTTATGTTTTTAGGTCCGTGGTGCCCCGTGGTCCAATTTTAGTGCACGTGGTGCATTTTCGGCCCATTGTGCAACTTTCGTGCGAAAATAAGACTTTTGGGTTTTGGTGCCCCGTTACCCTTGGTGCATTCTTATGCATAAAAAACCATACTGCTCAAAGAACTTTCCAGTTTTAAGGTCCGAGATGCCCCGTGGTCCAATTTTTTGTGCCTGTGGTGCATTTTCAGCCCATTGTGCAGTTATCGTGCGAAAATAAGAAGTTTGGATATTGGTGCCTCGTGATCCCTGGTGCATTTTAATGCATAAAAACCCATAATGCTCGAAGCACTTTTCAGTTTTGAGGTCCGAGATGCCCCGTGGTCCAATTTAGGTGCTTGTGGTGCATTTTTAGCCCATTGTACAATTTTCGTGCAAAAATAAGACTTTTGTGTTTTGGTGCCCTTCATCCCTGGTGGATTCTTATGCATAAAAAACTATAATGCTCGGAACACTTTTCAATTTTGTGGTCTGTGGTGCCCCGTGGTCCAATTTTGGAGCCCGTGGTGCATTTTCGGCCATTTGAGCAATTTTCATGTGAAATTTACACTATTGGGTTTTAGTGCCCCGTGATCCCTGGTGCATTCTCATGCATAAAAAACCATAATGCTCGGAGTACTTTTCAGTTTTGAGGTCCGAGGTGCCCCGTGGTCCAATTTTGGTGCCCGTGGTGCATTTTTGGCGATTTGTGCAATTTTTGTGCGAAAATAAGACTTTTGGGATTCGGTGCCCCATGATCCTTGGTGCATTCTAATGCATAAAAAACCATAATGCTCGGAAAAGATTTCAGTATTGAGGTTCATGGTGCCTCGTGCTCTAATTTTGGTGTCGTGGGTGCATTTTCGGCCAATTGTGCAATTTTTGTGAGAAAATAAGACTTTTGGGTTTTGGTGCCCCGTGATCCCTGGTGCATTCTTATGCATAAAAAACCATAATGTTTGGAGCACTTTTCAGTTTTGAGGTTCGAGGTGCCCCGTGGTCCAATTTTGCTGCCCATGGTGCATTTTCGACCCCTTGTGCAATTTTCGAGTGAAAATAAGACTTTTGGGTTTTGGTGCCCCTTGATCCCTGGTGCATTCTTATGCATAAAAAATCATAATGGTCGAACCACTTTTCAATTTGGAGGTCCGAGGTGCTCCGTGGTCCAATTTCGGTGCCCGTGGTGCATTTTCGACCCATTGTACAATTTTCGTGCGAAAATAAAACTTTTGGGTTTTGGTGCCCCTTGATCCCTGGTACATTCTTATGCATAAAAAACCATAATGCTGTGAACACTTTTCACTTTAAGGTCCGTGGTGCCCCGTGGTCCAATTTTTGTGTCTGTGGTGCATTTTCGGCCATTTGAGCAATTTTCGTGCGAAAATAAGACTTTTGGGTTTTCGTGCGCTGTGAACCCTAGTGCATACTTATGCATAAAAAACCATAATCGTTGGAGCACTTTTCAGTTTTAAGGTCCGAGGTATCCCTGGTCCAATTTTGGAGCACGTGGTGCATTTTCGGCCCATTGTGCAATTTTCGTGCGAAAATAAGACTTTTGGGTTGTGGTGCCCCATGGTCCCTGGTGCATTCTTAAACATAAAAACCCATAATGCTCGAAGCAATTTTTAGTTTTGAGTTCCAAGGTACCCTGTGGTCCAATTTTCGTGCCCATGATGCATTTTCAGCCCATTGTGCAATATTCGTCCGAAAACAAGACTTTTGGGTTTTGGTGCCCTTGATCCCTGGTGCATTCTTACGCATATAAAACCATAATGTTGTGAACACTTTTAAATTTTGAGGTCCGAGGTGCCCCGTGGTCCAATTTTTGTGCTCATGTTGCCTTTTCGGCCCATTGTGCAATTTTCATGCGAAAATAAGACTTTAGGGTTTTGGTGCCCTGTGATGCCTGGTCCATTCTTATGCATAAAACCATAATGCTTGGAGCACTTTTCAGTTTTGAGGTCCGAGGTGCCCCGTTGTCCAATTTTGGTGCATGTGGTGCATTTTCGTCCCATTGTGCAATTTTCGGGCGAAAATAAGACTTTTGGGTTTTGGTGCCCCTTGATCCCTGGTGCATTCTTATGCATAAAAAACCATAAAGCTTAGAGCATTTTTCAGTTTTGAGGTCCGAGGTGCCCCGTGGTCCAATTTAGGTGCCCGTGGTGCATTTTCGGCGATTTATGCAGTTTTCGTGCGAAAATAAGACTTTTGGGTTTTGGTACCCTGTGAACCCTAGTGCTTTCTTATGCATAAAAAACCATAATGCTTGTAGTACTTTATATTTTTGAGGTCCGAGGTGCCCCGTGGTCCAATTTTGGTGCACGTGGAGGATTTTCTTCCCATTGTGCAATTTTTGTGTGAAAATAACACTTTTGGGTTTTGGTGCCCCGTGATCCATGGTGCATTCTTATGCATAAAAAACCATAATGCTCGAAGAACTTTTCAATTTTGAGGTCCGAGGTGCCCCGTGGTCCAATTTTGGTGCTCGTGGTGCCTTTTCGGCCCATTGTGCAATTTTCATGCGAAAATAAGACTTTAGGGTTTTGGTGCCCTGTGATGCCTGGTGCATTCTTATGCATAAAACCATAATGCTTGGAGCACTTTTCAGTTTTGAGGTCCGAGGTGCCCCGTGGTCCAATTTTTGTAAATGTGGTGCATTTTCGTCCCATTGTGCAATTTCGGGCGAAAATAAGACTTTTGGGTTTTGGTGCCCCTTGATCCCTGGTGCATTCTTATGCATAGAAAACCATAAAGCTTAGAGCATTTTTCAGTTTTGAGGTCCGAGGTGCCTCGTGGTCCAATTTTGGTGCCTGTGGTGCATTTTCGGCGATTTGTGCAGTTTTCTTGCGAAATAAGACTTTTGGGTTTTGGTACCCTGTGAACCCTAGTGCTTTCTTATGCATAAAAAACCATAATGCTTGGAGTACTTTATAGTTTTGAGGTTCGAGGTGCCCCGTGGTCTAATTTTGCTGCCCATGGTGCATTTTCGGCTCGTTGTGCAATTTTCGAGTGAAAATAAGACTTTTGGGTTTTGGTGCCCCTTGATCCCTGGTGCATTCTTTTGCATAAAAAATCATAATGCTTGAAGCACTTTTCAATTTGGAGGTCTGAGGTGCTCCGTGGTCCAATTTCAGTGCCCGTGGTGCATTTTCGGCCCATTGTGCAATTTTCGTGCGAACATAAAACTTTTGGGTTTTGGTTCCCCTTGATCCCTGGTACATTCTTATGCATAAAAAACCATAATGTTGTGAACATTTTTCACTTTTAAGGTCCGTGGTGCCCCGTGGTCCAATTTTTATGCCTGTGGTGCATTTTCGGCCATTTGAGCAATTTTCGTGCGAAAATAAGACTTTTGGATTTCGGTGCGCTGCGAACCCTAGTGCATACTTATGCATAAAAAACCATAATCGTTGGAGCACTTTTCAGTTTTAGGGTCCGAGGTGCCCCCTAGTCCAATTTTGGTGCACGTGGTGCATTTACGGCCCATTGTGCAATTTTCGTGCGAAAATAAGACTTTTGGGTTTTGGTGCCCCGTGGTCCCTAGTGCATTATTAAGCATAAAAAACCATAATGCTCGAAGCACTTTTTAGTTTTGAGTTCCAAGGTGCCCTGTGGTCCAATTTTGGTGCCCATGGTGCATTTTCAGCCCATTGTGCAATATTCGTCGAAAAATAAGACTTTTGGGTTTTGGTGCCCTTGATCCCTGGTGCATTCTTATGCATATAAAACCATAATGTTGTGAACATTTTTAAATTTTGAGGTCTGAGGTGCCCCGTGGTCCAATTTTTGTGCCTGTGGTGCATTTTCAGCCCATTGTGCAACTTTCGTGCGAAAATAAGACTTTTGGGTTTTGGTGCCCCGTGATCCTTGTTGCATTCTAATGCATAGAAAACGATAATGCTCAGAACAGTTTTTAGTCTTAAGGTTTGTGGTGTCCCATGGTCTAATTTTGGTGCCGTGGGTGCATTTTCGGCCATTTGTGAAATTTTCGTGCGAAAATAAGACTTTTGGGTTTTGATGCCCCGTGATCCCTGGTGCATTCTTATGCATAAAAAACCATAATGCTCGAAGAACTTTTTAGTTTTGAGGTCCGAGGTGCCCCGTGGTCCAATTTTGGTGCCCCGTGGTGCATTTTCGGCCCATTGTGCAATTCTCGTGCGAAAATAAGACTCATGGGTTTTGGTGCACCTTGATCCCTGGTGGATTCTTATGCCTAAAAAACTATAATGCTTGGAACACTTTTCAATTTTGAGGTCTGTGGTGCGCCGTGGTCCAATTTTGGAGCCGGTGGTGCATTTTCTCCCATTTGAGCCAATTTCATGCGAAAATTAGACTATTGGGTTTTGTTGCCCCGTGATCCCTGATGCATTCTTATACATAAAAAATAATAATGCTCTAAGCACTTTTCAGTTTTGAGGTCCGAGGTGCCCCGTGGTCCAATTTTGGTGCTCATGGTGCCCTTTCGGCCCATTGTGCAATTTTCATCCGAAAATAAGACTTTAGGGTTTTGGTGCCCTGTGATGCCTGGTGCATTCTTATGCATAAAACCATAATGCTTGGAGCACTTTTCAGTTTTGAGGTCCGAGGTGCCCCGTGGTCCAATTTTGGTAAATGTGGTGCATTTTCGTCCCATTGTGCAATTTTCGGGCGAAAATAAGACTTTTGGGTTTTGGTGCCCCTTGATCCCTGGTGCATTCTTATGCATAAAAAACCATAATGGTCAAAGAACTTTTCAATTTTGAGGTCCGAGGTGCCCCGTGGTCCAATTTTGGTGCTCGTGGTGCCTTTTCGGCCCATTGGGCAATTTTCATGCGAGGTCCGAGGTCCGAGGTCCGAGGTGCCCCGTGGTCCAATTTTGGTGCCCGTGGTGCATTTTCGGCGATTTGTGCAGTTTTCGTGCGAAAATAAGACTTTTGGGTTTTGGTACCCTGTGAACCCTAGTACTTTCTTATGCATAAATAACCATAATGCTTGGAGTACTTTATAATTTTGAGGTCCGAGGTGCCCCGTGGTCCAATTTTAGTGCACGTGGAGGATTTTCTCCCCATTGTGCAATTTTCGTGTGAAAATAACACTTTTGGGTTTTGGTGCCCCGTGATCCCTGGTGCATTCTTATGCATAAAAAACCATAATGGTCAAAGAACTTTTCAATTTTGAGGTCCGAGGTGCCCCGTGGTCCAATTTTGGTGCTCGTGGTGCCTTTTCGGCCCATTGGGCAATTTTCATGCGAAAATAAGACTTTTGGGTTTTGGTGCAGTGTGATCCCTGGTGTATTCTTATGCATAAAACCATAATGCTTGGAGCACTTTCAGTTTTGAGGTCCGAGGTGCCCCATGGTCCAATTTTGGTGCACGTGGTGCGTTTTTGTCCCATTGTGCAATTTTCGGGCGAAAATAAGACTTTTGGGTTTTGGTGCCCCTTGAACCCTGGTGCATTCTTATGCATAAAAAACCATAAAGCTTAGAGCATTTTTCAGTTTTGCGGTCCGAGGTGCCCCGTGGTCCAATTTTGGTGCCCGTGGTGCATTTTCGGCGATTTGTGCAGTTTTCGTGCGAAAATAAGACTTTTGGGTTTTGGTACCCTGTGAACCCTAGTGCTTTCTTATGCATAAAAAACCATAAAGCTTGGAGTACTTTATAGTTTTGAGGTCCGAGGTGCCTCGTGGTCCAATTTTGGTGCACGTGGAGGATTTTCTCCCCATTGTGCAATTTTCGTGTGAAAATAACATTTTGGGTTTTGGTGCCCCGTGATCCTTGGTGCATTCTTATGCATAAAAAACCATAATGCTCGGAGCACTTTTCAGTTTTGAAGTCCGAGGTGCCCTGTGGTGCCCGTGGTGCATTTTGGGCGACTTGTGCAATTTTCGTGCGAAAATAAGACTTTTGGGTTTTGGTGTCTTGTGAACCCTGGTGCATTCTTATGCATAAAAACATTAATTCTTGGAGCACTTCTCAGTTTTGAGGTCCGAGGTGCCCCATGGTCCAATTTTGGTGCAGGTGGTGCATTTTCGGCCCAATGTGCAACTTTCGTGCGAAAATAAGACTTTTGGGTTTTGTTGCCCAGTGATCCTTGGGGCATTCTAATGCATAAAAAACCATTATGCTCAGAACAGTTTTCAGTCTTGAGGTTCGTGGTGCCCCATGGTCTAATTTTGGTGTCGTGGGTGCATTTTCGGCCATTTGGGCAATTTTCGTGCTAAAATACGACTTTTTGATTTTGGTGCCCCATGATCCCTTGTGCATTCTTATGCATCAAAAACCATAATGCTTGGAGCACTTTTCAGTTTTGAGGTCTGAGGTGCCCCATGGTCCAATTTTGGTGCATGTGGTGCATTTCCGGCCCATTGTTCAATTTTCGTGCAAAAATAAAACTTTTGGTTTTTGGGGCCCTATGATCCCTGGTTTATTCTTATGCATAAAAAATCATAATGCTCGAAGTACTTTTCATTTTTGAGGTCCGAGGTGCCCCGTGGTCCAATTTCGGTGCCCGTGTGGCATTTACGGCCCATTGTGCAATTTTCGTGCGAAAATAAGACTTTTGGGTTTTAGTGCCCCTTGATCCCTGGTGGATTCTTATGCATAAAAAACTATAACGCTTGGAATACTTTTCAATTTTGAGGTCTGTGGAGCCCCGTCGTCCAATTTTGGAGCCGGTGGTGTATTTTCGGCCATTTGAGCAATTTTCATGCGAAAATTAGGCTATTGAGTTTTGGTGCCCCGTGATCCCTGGTGCATTCTTATGCATAAAAAACCATAATACTCATAGCACTTTTCAGTTTTGAGGTCCGAGGTGCCCCGTGGTCCAATTTTGGTGCTCGTGGTGCCTTTTCGTCCCATTGTACAATTTTCTTGCAAAAATAAGACTTTTGGGTTTTGGTGCCCATGATCCCTGGTGCATTCTTATGCATAAAACCATAATGCTTGGAGCACTTTTCAGTTTTGAGGTTCGAGGTGCCCCGTGGTCCAATTTCGATGCACGTGGTGCATTTTCGGCCCATTGTGCAATTTTCGTGCGAAAGTAAGACTTTTGGGTTTTGGTGCCCCTGATCCCTGGTGCTTTCTTATGCATAAAAAACAATAATACTAGGAACACTCTTCTGTTTTGAGGTCTGTGGTGCCCCGTGGTCCAATTTTGGTGAACGTGGTGCATTTTCGGCCCATTGTTAAACTTTCGTACGAAAATAAGACTTTTGGGTTTTGGTGCCCCGTTATCCTTGGTGCATTCTTCTGCATAAAAACCATACTGCTTGGAACACTTTTCAGTTTTGAGGTCCGTGGTGCCTCGTGGTCAAATTTTGGTGCCAGTGGTGCATTTTCGGCCATTTGTGAAATTTTCGTGCGAAAATAAAACTTGTGGGTTTTGGTGCCCCATGATCCTTGGTGCATTCTTATGCATAAAAAACTATAATGCTCGGAACACTTTTCAATTTTGAGGTCCGTGGTGCCTCGTGGTCCAATTTTGGTGCCGGTGGTGCATATTCGGCCATTTGTGCAATTTTCGTGGGAAAATAAGGATTTTGGGTTTTGGTGCCCCGTGATCCCTGGTGCATTTTTATGCATAAAAGACCATAATTCTTGGAGCACTTTTCACTTTTGAGGTCCGTGGTGCACCGTGGTCCAACTTTGTTGCATGTGGTGCATTTTTGGCCATTTGTGAAATTTTCGTGCGAAAATAAGACTTTTGGGTTTTCGTGCCCCGTGATCCCTAGTGCATTCTTATGCATAAAACCATAATGCTTGGAGCACTTTTTAGTTTTGAGGTCTGAGGTGCCGCATGGTCCAATTTTGGTGCTCGTGGTGTCTTTTCGGTCCATTGTGCAATTTTCATGCGAAAATTAGACTTTTTGATTTTGGTGCATCGTGATCCCAGGTGTATTCTTATGCATAAAACCATAATGCTTGGAGCACTTTTCAGTTTTGATGTTCGAGGTGCCCCGTGGTCCAATTTCGGTGCACGTTGTGCATTTTTGGCAGATTGTACAATTTTCGTGCGAAAATAAGACTTTTGGGTTTTGGTGCCCCTGATCCCTAGTGCCTTCTTGTGCATAAAAAACCATATTGCTTGGAGCACTTTTCAGTTTTAAGCTCTGGGGTATCCCGTGCTCAAATTTTGGTGCCTGTGGTGCATTTTCGGCCATTTGTGAAATTTCCGTGGGAAAATAAGACTTTTGGGTTTTTGTGCCCCCATTATCCTTGGTGCATTCTTCTGCATAAAAAACCATACTGCTCGGAACACTTTTTAGTTTTGAGGTCCGTGGTGCCTTGTGGTCAAATTTTGGTGCCGGTCGTGAATATGCTGCCATTTGTGAAATTTTCGTGCGAAAATAAGACTTGTGGGTTTTGGTGCCCCATGATCCCTAGTGCATTCTTATGCATAAAAACTATAATGCTCGGAACACTTTTCAATTTTGAGGTCTGTGGTGCCTCGTGGTCCAATTTTGGTGCCGGTGGTCCATATTCGGCCATTTGTGCAATTTTTGTGGGAAAATAAGGATTTTGGGTTTTGGTACCCCGTGATCCCTGGTGCATTCTTATGCATAAAAGACCATAATTCTTGGAGCACTTTTCAGTTTTGAGGTCCGTGGTGCACCGTGGTCCAATTTTGGTGCAGGTGGTGCATTTTCGGCCATTTGTGAAATTTTCGTGCGAAAATAAGACTTTTGGATTTTTGTGCCCCGTGATCCCTGGTGCATTCTTATGCATAAAAAACCAAAATTCTCGGAGGACTTTTATGTTTTCAGGTCCGAGGTGCCCCGTGGTCCAATTTTGGTGCCCGTGGTGCATTTTCAGCCCGTTCTGCAATTTTCGAGCGAAAAATAAGACTATTAGGTTTTGGTGCCCAGTGATCCTTGGGGCATTCTTATGCATAAAAACCCATAATGCTTGGTGCAATTTGTAGTTTTGAGGTCCGTGGTGCATTCTTATGCACAAATATGCATAATGCTCGGAGCGCTTTTCAGTTTTGAGGTCCTTGGTTCCCCGTGGTCCAATTCTGGTGCCGGTGGAGCATTTTCGGCCATTTGTGCAATTTTCGTGCGAAAATAAGACTTTTGGGTTTTGTTGCCTTGTGATCCCTAGTGCATTCTTATGCATAGAAAACCATAATGCTCGTACCAGTTTTAAGTATTAAGGTCCGAGGTGCCCTCGGGTCCAATTTTGGTGTCCGTGGTGAATTTTTAGCCCATTGTGCAATTTTCATGCGAAAATAAGACTTTTGGGTTTTGGTGCCCTGTGATCCTTGGTGCATTCTTAAGCATAAAAAACCATAATGCTCATGGCACTTTTCAGTTTTGAGGTCCGAGGTTCCCTATGGTCCAATTTTGGTGCAAGTGGCGCATTTTCAGCCCATTGTGCAATTTTCGTGCGAAAATAAGACTTTTGGGTTTTGGTGCCCTGTGATCCCTGGTGCATTCTTATGCATAAAAAACCGTAACGCCCATAGCACTTTTCAGTTTTGAGGTCCGAGGTGCCCCATGGTCCAATTTTGGTGCAAGTGGTGCATTTTCGGCCCATTGTGCAATTTTCGTGCGAAAATAAGACTGTTGGATTTCGGTGCCTCAGGATCCCTGGTTCATTCTTATGCATAAATAACCATAATGTTCATAGCACTTTTCAGTTTTGAGGTCCAACGTGTCCCGTGGTCCAATTTTGGTGCGGTGGTGCATTTTCGACCCTTTTTGCAGTTTTCGTGCAAAAATAAGACTTTTGGGTTTCGGTACCCCATGATCGCTGGTGCATTCTTATGCATAAAAAACCATAATGCTTGGATCATTTTTCAGTTTTGAGGTCCGTGGTGCCCCGTGGTCTAATTTTGGCACCGGAGGTGCATTTCCGGCCATTTGTGCAATTTTCGTGCGAAAGACTTTTGGGTTTCGGTACCCTGTGATCCCTGGTGCATTCTTATGCATAAAAAACCATATTGCTTGGAGCACTTTTCAGTTTTGAGGTCCGTGGTGCCCCATGGTCCAATTTTGGTGCCCGTGGTGCATTTCCGGCCCAATATTCAGTTTTCGTGCGAAAATAAGAGTATTACACTTTTCAGCTTTCGTGGAGCACTTTTCAGTTTTTGTGCCCCATGATCCCTGGGCATTCATATGCATAAAAAACCAAAATGCTCGGAACACTTTTCAGTTTTGATGTCCGTGGTACCGCGTGGTCCAATTTTGGTGCCGATTGTCCATTGTCGGCCATTTGTGCAATTTTTGTGCGAAAATAAGAGTTTTGGGTCTTGGTGGCCTATGATCGATGGTGCATTCTTATGCATAAAAAACCATAATACTCATAGCACTTTTCATTTTTCAGGTCCGAGGTGCCCTGTGGTCCAATTTTGGTGCTCGTGGTGAATTTTCGGACCATTGTGCAATTTTCGTGCGAAAATAAGACTTTTGGGTTTTGGTGACCCGTGATCCCTGGTGCATTCTTATGCATAAAAAACCATAATGCTCAGAGCACTTTTTAGTTTTGAGTTTCGAGGTGCCCCGTGGTCCAATTTTGCTGCAAGTGATGCATTTTCGGCCCATTGTGCAATTTTCGTGCGAAAATAACACTTTTGGGTTTTGGTGCCTCGTAATCCATGGTGCATTCTTATGCATAAAACACCATAATGCTTGGAGCACTTTTCAGTTTTAAGGTCCGTGGAGCCCCGGGGTCCAATTTTGGTCCTGGTGGTGCATTTCCGGCCATTTGTGAAATTTTCATGCGAAAATAAGACTTTTGGGTTATGGTGCCCCGTGATCCCAAGTGGAATTTTATGCATAAAAGACAATAGGGCCCAGAACTCTTTTCAATTTTGAGGTCCGTGGAGCCCCGTCTTCCAATGTTGGTGCCGGTGGGGAATTTTCGGCCACTTGCGCAATTTTCATGCGAAAATAAAGACTTTTTCGTTTTGGTGCCCTGTGAACCCTGGTGCATTCTTATGCATAAAATACCATAATGCTCGGAGCACTTTTCAGTTTTAAGGTCCGAGGTGCCCCGTGGTCCAATTTTGGTGCACGTGGTGCATTTTCAGCCCATTGTTCAATTTTCGAGCGAAAATAAGACTTTTGGGTTTTGGTGCCCCGTGATCCTTGGTGCATTCCTATGGATAAAAAACTATAATGCTCGGAATAGTTTTCAATCTTGAGGTTCGTGGTACACATTGGTCCAATTTTGGTGTCGGGGGTGCATTTTCGGCCATTTGAGCAATTTTCGTTCGGAAATATGACTTTTGGGTTTTGGTACCCCGTGATCCCTGGTGCATTCTTATGCATAAAAAACCATAATTCTTCGAGCACTTTTCAGTTTTGAGGTCCATGGTGTCCCATGGTCCAATTTTGGTGCCGGTGGTGCATTTTCGACCACTTGTGCAATTTTCATGCAAAAATATGACTTTTGGGTTTTGGTGCCCCGTGATCCCTGGTGCATTCTTATGCATAAAAAACCATAATGCTCAGAGCACATTTAAGTAATGAGTTTTGAGGTGTCCCGTGGTCCAATTTTGCTACCAGTGGTGCATTTTCGGACCATTGTGCAATTTTCGTGCCAAAATAAGACTTTTGGGTTTTGGTCCCTCGTGATCCCCGATGCATTCTTATGCATAAAAAACCATAATGCTGGGACCACTTTTAAGTATTGAGGTCCGAGGTGCCCCATGGTCCAATTTTGGTGCCTGTGGAGCATTTTCGAGCGAAAATAAGACTTTTGGATTTTGGTGCCCTGTGATCCCTGGTCATTATGATGCATAAAAAACCATAACGCTCGGAACAATTTTCAGTTTTGAGGTCCGTGGGGCCCCATGGTCTAATTTTGGAGCCAGTAATGCATTTTCTGCCATTTGTGCAATTTTCGTGCGAAAATAAGACTTTCGGGTTTTTGTGCCCTGTGATTTCGGTGCATTCTTATGCATAATAAACCACATTGCTAGGAGGACTTTTCAGTTTTGAGGTTCGTGGTTCCCCGTGGTCCAATGTGGGTGTCGGCGGTGCATTTTCGGCCATTTGTGTAATTTTCGTGCGAAAATAAGACTTTTGGGTTTTGGTGGCCTGTGATCCCTGGTGCATTCTTATGCATAAACAACCATCATGCTCGGAGCACTTTTAAGTTTTGAGGTCCGAGCTGCCCCATGTTCCAATTTTGCAGCTCATGATGCAATTTCGAAAATTTGTGTAATTTCCGTGCGAAAATAAGACTTTTGGGTTTTGGTTCCCTGTGAACCCTGGTGCATTCTTATGCATAAAAAACCATAATGCTCATAGCACTTTTCAGTTTTGAGGTCCTAGGTGCCCCATGCTCCAATTTTGGTGTTCGTGGTGCATTTTCAGTCCATTATGCAACTTTCATGCGAAAATAAGACTTTTGGAATTTGGTGCCCCGTGATCCCTGGTGCATTCTTATGCATAAAAAATCATAACGCTTGGAACACTTTTCAGTTTTCAGGTCTGAGGTGCCCCGTGGTCCAATTTTGGTGCCCGTGGTGCATTTTCGACCCATTGTTCAATTTTTGTGCGAAAATAAGAATTTTGGGTTTTGGTGCCCCGTGATCCCTGGTGCATTCTTGAGCATAAAAACCATAATGCTCAGAGCACTTTTAAGTTTTGAGGTCCCAGGTGCCCCGTGGTCCAATTTTGGTACCCGTGGTGCATTTTCGTCCCATTGTGCAATTTTCGTGCGAAAATAAGACTTTTGGGTTTTGGTGCCCCGTGATCCCTGGTGCATTCTTAAGCTTAAAAAACCATAATGCGTGCAGCACTTTTCAGTTTTGAGGTTCATGGTGCCCCGTGGTCCAATTTTGATGCCAGTGGTGCATTTTCGTCCATTTGTGTAATTTTCGTGCGAACATAAGACTTCTGGGTTTTGGTGCCCTATGAACCTTGTGCATTCTTATGCATAAAAAGCCATCATGCTCATAGCATTTTTCAGTTTTGAGGTCCTAGGTGCCCCGTGGTCCAATTTTGGTGCCCGTGGTCTAATTTTTTGTGCCAGTCGTGCATTTTTGGCCATTTGTGTATTTTCATGTGAAAATAAGACTTTTGGGTTTTGGGGCCCTGTGATCCCTGGTGCATTCTTATGCATAAACCATAATGCTCGGAGCACTTTTAAGTATTGAGGTCCGAGGTGCCCCGGGGTGCAATTTTGGTGCCGTGGTGCATTTCCAGCCCATTGCAATTGTCGTGCGAAAATAAAACTTTTGGGTTTTGCTGTCCCGTGATTCCTGGTGCATTCTTATGCATAAAAAGCCATAACGCTCGGAACACTTCTCAGTTTTGAGGTTCGAGGTGCCCCGTTGTCCAATGTTGGTGCCCGTGGTGCATTGTCGGCCCATAGTGATATTTTCGTTCGAAAATAAGACTTTTGGTTTTTGGTGCCCCTTGATCCTTTTTGCATTCTTATGCATAAAAAACCATAATGCTCGGAAAACTTTTCAGTCTTGAGGTTCGTGGTGCCCTGTGGTCCCATTTTGGTGCCGGGGGTTCATTTTCGGCCATTTGTGCAATTTTCGAAAGAAAATAAGACTTTTGGGGTTTTGGTGCCCTGTAATACCTGGTGCATTCTTATGCAAAAAATACCTTAATGCTCCGAGCACTTTTAAGTTTTGAGGTCCGAGGTGCCCCGTGGTCCAATTTTGGTGCCCGTGATGCATTTTCGGACCATTATGCAATTTTCGTTCGAAAATAAGACTTTTGGCTTTTGCTTCCCATGATCCCTGGTGCATTCTTATGCATAAGAAACCATAATGCTTAGAGCACTTTTCAGTTTTGTGATCCGAGGTGCCCCGTTGTCCAATTTTGGTGCCCGTGGTGCATTTTCGGCCCATTGTTCAATTTTTGTGCGAAAATAAGAATTTTGGGTTTTGGTGCCCCGTGATCCCTGGTGCATTCTTCAGCATAAAAAACCATAATGCTCAGAGCACTTTTAAGTTTTCAGGTCCCAGGTGCCTCGTGGTCCAATTTTGGTACTCGTGGTGCATTTTCGTCCCATTGTGCAATTTTCGTGCGAAAATAAGATTGGGTTTTGGTGCCCCGTGATCCCTGGTTCATTCTTAAGCATAAAAAACCATAATGCTCAGAGCACTTTTAAGTTTTGAGGTCCCAGGTGCCCTGTGGTCCAATTTTGGTACCCGTTGTGCATTTTCGTCCCATTGTGCAATTTTCTTGCGAAAATAAGACTTTTGGGTTTTGGTGCCACGTGATCCCTAGTGCATTCTTATGCAGAAAAAACCATAATGCTCGAAACACTTTGCAGTTTTAAGATCCATGGTGCCCCGTGGTCCAATTTTGGTGCCCGTGGTGCATTTTCGGCCCATTGTGCAATTTTCGTGTGAAAATAAGACTTTTGAATTTTGGTGGCCCGTGATCCCTGGTTCATTCTTATGCATAAATAATCATAATGCTCGTAGCACTTTTATGTTTTGAGGTTCGAGGTGCCCCGTGGTCCAATCTTGGTGCCTGCAGTGCATTTTCGCCCCCATTGTGCAATTTTTATGCTAAAATAGGACTTTTGCATTTTGGTGCCCCGTGATCCCTGGTGCATTCTTATCCATAATGCTTGGAACACTTTTCAGTTTTGAGGTCCGTGGTGCCCCGTGGTCTAATTTTTGGTGCCAGTGGTGCATTTTTGGCCATTTGTGTATTTTCATGCGAAAATAAGACTTTTGGGTTTTGGTGCCCTGTGATCCCTGGTGCATTCTTATGCATAAAAACCATAATGCTCGGAGCACTTTTAAGTATTGAGGTCCATGGTGTCCCGTGGTCCAATTTTGGTGCCGGGGGTGCAATTTCGGCCATTTGTTCAATTTTCGTGCGAAAATAGGACCTTTGGTTTTTGGTGCCCCGCGATCCCTGGTGCATTCTTATGCATAAAAAACCATAATGTTTGGAGCACTTTTCAGTTTTAAGGTCGGAGGTGCACAATGGTCTAATTTTGGTGTCCATGGTGCATTTTCGGCCCATTGTGCAATTTTCGTGTGAGAATAAGACATTTGGGTTTTGGTGCCCCGTGATCCCTGGTGCATTCTTATGCATAAAAAACCATAATGCTCGGAGCACTTTTCAGTTTTGAGGCCCGAGGTGCCCCGTGGTCCAATTTTGGTGCCCGTGGTGCATTTTCGGCCCATTTTGCAATTTTCGTGCGAAAATAAGACTTTTGGATTTTGGTGCCATGTGATCCATAGTGCATTCTTATGAATAAAAAATCATATTGCTCGCAGCACTTTTAAGTTTTGAGGTTCGAGGTGCCCCGTGGTCCAATCTTGGTGCCCGTGGTGCATTTTGAGCCAATTGTGCAATTTTCATGCTAAAATAAAACTTTTGGGTTTTGGTGCCCCATGATCCCTGGTGCATTCTTATACATAAAAAACCATAATGCTTGGGGCACTTTTCAGTTTTGAGGTATGTGGTGGCCCGTGGTCCAATTTTGGTGCTTGTGGTGCATTTTCCCGCCTATTGTGAAATTTTCATGCGAAAATAAGGCTTTTGGGTTTTGGTGCCCCATGATCCTTGGTGCATTCTTATGCATAAAAAACCACAATGCTCGAAGAACCTTTAAGTTTCGAGGTCCGAGGTGCCTCGTGGTCCAATTTTGGTGCCTGTGATGCATTTTCCTCCATTTGTGAAATTTTCGTGCGAAAATAAGGCTTTTGGGTTTTGGTGCCCCGTGATCCTTGGTGCATTGTTATGCATAAAAAACCATAAAGCTCGGGAACTTTTAAGTTTCGAGGTCAGAGGTGACCCGTGGTCCAATTTTTGTGCCCGTGGTGCATTTCGGCCCATTGTACAATTTTCGTGCAAAAATAAGACTTTTGAGTTTTGGTGCCCAGTCATCCCTGGTGCATTCTTATGCATAACCAACATAATGCTCATAACAATTTTCAGTCTTGAGATTCGTGGATCCCGGTGGTCCAATTTTGGTGTCGGGTAGCATTTTAGGTCATTGTGCAATTTTCATGCGAAAATAAGACTTTTGGGTTTTGGTGCCCTGTGAACCCTGGTGCATTCTTATGCATAAAAAACCATAATGCTCGCAGCACTTTTTAGTTCTAAGGTTTGAGGTGCCTCGTGGTCCAAGTTTGGTGCACCTGGTGCATTTTCGGCCCTTTGGTAAATATTCGTGCGAAAATAAGACTTTTGGGTTTTGGTGACCTGTGATCCTTGGTGCATTCTTATGCATAAAAAACCATAATTCCCGGAACAGTTTTCATTCTTGAGGTTCGTTGTGCCCCGTGGTCCAATTTTGGTGCTGGTGGTGCATTTTCGATCATTTGTGCAATTTTCGTCCGAAAATAAGACTTTTGGGTTTTGGTGCCCTGCGAACCCTAGTGCATTTTTTTGCATAAAAAACCATAATGCTTGGAGCACTTTTTAGTTTTGAGGTTCGAAGTGCCCCGTGGTCCAATTTTGGTGCAAGTGGTGCATTTTCGGCCCTTTGGGAAATTTTCGTGCAAAAATAAGACTTTTGGGATTTGGTGACCCGTGATCCTTGATGCATTCTTATGCATAAAAAACCATAACGCTCGGAACAGTTTTCAGTCTTCAGGTTCGTTGTGCCCCGTGGTCCAATTTTGGTGCCGGTGGTGCATTTTCGGCCATTTGTGCAATTTTCGTGCGAAAATAAAACTTTTTGGTTTTGGTGCCCTGCGAACCTTGGTGCATTCTTATGCATAAAAAACCATAATTCTTGGAGCACTTTTAAGTATTGAGGTTCGAGGTGCCCCGTGGTGCATTTTCAGCCATTTGTGCAATTTTCGTGTGAAAATAAGACTTTTGGATTTTGGTGCATCGTGATACTTGGTGCATTCTTATGCATAAAAAGCCATAATTCTCAAAACACTTTTCAGTTTTGAGGTTCGAGGTGCCCCGTTGTCCAATTTTGGTGCCCGCGACCCATTGTGCAATTTTCGTGCGAAAGTAAGACTTTTGGGTTTTAGTGCCCCGTGATCCCTGGTGCGTTCTTATGCATAAAAAACCATTATGCTCAGAACTCTTTTTGAGTTTTGAGGTTCGTGGTACCCCGTGGTCCAATGTTAGTGCCAGTGGGTCATTTTTGGCCATGTGAGAAATTTTGGTGCGAAAATAAGACTTTTGGGTTTTGGTGCCCCGTGATCCCTGGTGCATTCCTATGTATAAAATACCATAATGTTCGGAGCACTTTTTAGTTTAGGGTTTAGGGTTTAGGGCATAGATTCTTATACTCAATCCTGGATGAATCTGTAGACTTGTTCTTACACAGTACCTTTCCAACGTTGTTTCCGTATTGCTTCGCCCACTTTGACTTGTACTAATTTTGTTCCCTGATACAGCCAGTGACTTTGGCTATAGATTCAGTAGAAAAAATCACTTCTCGTCCAATCATAGTGGACACGAGTTCCCTTGAGTTCTGGAATCTTACGTTCCTCCAGAACATTCTGATCAGTTCTGGAAATATCTTCTGGTTTTCGTTGAAATATTCTCTGATTCCGCATTTTAGAAAACTTTCATCGAGATTCAGACCCAACTTTTCTAGTTTTCCAATGTTGAAGAAGTGCTCAAGGTGAATAGTGGAGGCACCTTGAGACACTATAGTAGTTTCAGGGTAGGTATGAACATCAAGTTCGTAGTTGCTTGAGTTAGCAGAGTTCGTCATGATGATAAAGGTTTGATTTTTAGGTTTTGCAGATAGTGTTTAGGTTTTCTGAGAGAGAAAGAAGGAGAATGCTGGAGGTAGAAGATAATTTCGAAGAAGGGAAATTTGGTAAATTAATTTTCTGAGTGAATTTGTCAGTTTAAGTATAGGCTCTGTTTGGCGAACATGAGGTTTTGGGCTTTTGTGAATATTTGAAATGGAGGTTATGCCATAAGACCCGCCATGATGAGACATGTTGAGGATATGGGTAACTGTGTACGGTTATTAACAGCTAGGTGACTTAGCATAGGGCATTAATTCGCAATTACACAAAATGAAACTGTTTTGGCTATTAAAACAATGTTAAATAGGAAAAAAAATATCGTCCAGTCATTGGACTTAACTGTAGCATATGCAGTGCACGTGCATGTCAAAGTTACCTTTGAACGACATGTCCATTGGACGCTGTTTGTCACATTGGACGCTACATATGGATTTTAATCATTCTTTTACAAGACTCATGTGAAGTCTATTCCTCATAAGGACTAGCTTGTCTTTAGGTTTTGTAAATATATCAGCTAGCTGATTATCTGTGGTTACAAAATGTAATTCCACAGTACCCTTCTGAACATGATCTCTTATAAAGTGATGTTTAATTTCTATATGTTTTGCCCTTGATTGCAATACTAGGTTTTTAGAAAGATTAATTGCAGCTTTGCTATCACAGAAGATAGGAATGTTACTCTCATATATGCTGTAGTCCTCAAGTTGATGCTTGATCCATAGGATTTGAGAGCAGCACTTTGCAGCTGAAATATACTCTACTTCAGCACTGGATATTGCAATTGTTCCTTGCTTCTTGCATATCCAGGAGACTAAGTTTCCACCAATGAAGTGACATCCTCCACTAGTGCTTTTTCTTTCAATTCTATCTCCAGCATAGTCAGCATCACAGTATCCAACTAATCTAAAATCCTTCTACCTTTTGAAATGTAGACCAAGATTAGTTGTTCCATCAAGATCTCGAAAGATTCTTTTAACAGTAGTTAAGTGAACTTCCCTTGGGTCAGATTGGAATCTGCAACATAAGCATACGCTGAACATGATGTCAGGTCTGGACGCTGTGAGGTATAGGAGTGATCCTATCATTCCTCTGTATAGGGTGTTGTCCACCTTCTTTGAACCATCGTCCAGTCCAAGTATTGTTGTTGGGTGCATAGGAGTTTTCATTGGCTTTGCATCATCCATTTTGAACTTCTTGAGAAGCTCCTTAACATACTTGGTCTGATGTATGTATATGCCTTTATCAGTTTGCTTGATTTGCAATCCAAGGAAGAATTTTAGTTCTCCCATCATGCTCATCTCGAATTCTGTTTGCATTAACTTAGCAAATTCTTCACAAAGAGATTCGTTAGTAGCACCAAATATGATATCATCAACATATACTTGAGCAATAATGAAATTAGAAGAATAATATTTGCGAAATAGTGTAGTGTCTACTTTTCCTCTTGAGAAACCATTTCTAAAAGAAATGAGCTGAGTTTTTCATACCAAGCTCTCGGTGCTTGTTTTAGTCCATATAATGCTTTGTTAAGTTTGAAAACATGATTAGGAAAAGCATCACTCTCAAACCTTGGGGGTTGCTCCACATAGACTTCTTCTTTTATCAGTCCATTGAGGAATGCACTTTTTATGTCCATTTGATATAGCTTCATATTGCTATGAGCTGCAAATGATAGTAAAATGCGAATTGCCTCTAGACGTGCAACAGGTGCATAAGTTTCAATATAATTTATACCTTCTTGTTGTGAGTAACCTTTGGCTACCAGTCTGGCTTTGTTTCTCATAACATTACCTGTTTCCTCCAATTTGTTTCTGAACACCCATTTAGCTCCTACGACTTCTTTGTTATTAGGGAGTTCTACAAGTTTCCAGACATCGTTCTTTTGAAATTGGTCAAGTTCATCTTGCATTTCTTTGACCAGTTTTCATCTTCTAGAGCATCGTCCACAGTCTTAGGTTCTATTTGTGATATGAGTGTTGTATGACCTTGTTGTTGAAGTGAAGATCTGGTTCTGACTCTATCCTTTGGATCACCAATGATTTGGTCTTCTGGATGATGCTTCTTCATTTGCCACTGGCGTCCAGTTGGTTCCCTTTGTTCTTTTGTTGGACCGTCCAGGGGAACATTAGACTTTTCAACTATGACATCACTGTTGGACGTGTCTGACGATTTCCTTGCATCGTCCAGCCTGAGTTCTGCAAATGATTCATCTAGCTCTGATAATTTCTTATTAGGCTTAGTGTCATTGAACTTCACATGGATAGCTTCTTCAACAACTAAGGTTCTAGAATTATAAACTCTATATGCCTTTGAAGTTTCAGAATATCCAAGCAATATTCCTTCATCACACTTAGAATCAAATTTCCCAAGTTATCCTTAGTGTCCAGAATGAAGCATTGACATCCAAATGGATGGAAGTAGGATATGTTGGGTCTTCTCCCTTTCCACAATTCATATGGAGTCTTTTTAAAGATTGGCCTGATATAGATTCTATTATGTAAATAACAAGCAGTAATCACTGCTTCAACCCAAAAGTGTTTTGGGGTTGAATTATCATTCAACATGGTTCTGGCCATCTCTTGGAGTGACCTGTTCTTCCTCTCAACAACACCATTCTGTTGTGGTGTTCTGGGTGTTGAGAAATTGTGAAGGATACCATTTTCTTCACAAAACCTTTGAAAACTTTCATTTTCGAATTCTCCCCCATTATCACTTCGGATCGAAATAATGCATTCTCCTTTTTCATTTTGAATTCTTTTGCAGAAGTTATAGAAGGCCTTAAAAGACTCATCTTTGTGAGATAGGAACATGACCCATGTCCATCTAGTATAGTCGTCCACTATAACTAATCCGTACCTCTTACCACCTATAGAGGCTGTTCTTGTGGGTCCAAACAGGTCAATATGTAACAGCTCAAGAAGTCTAGAAGTGGAAACAATGTTTTTACTTTGAAAAGAATTTTTTACTTGTTTCCCTTTCTGACAGGCTTCACAAAGAAGATCATCTTTATATGACATACTTGGTAATCCTCTCACGAGGTTATGCCTATTAAGCTTTGAGATTAATCTCAAGCTGGCATGCCCAAGTCTTTTATGCCATAGCCAATGATTTTCTTTAACTAAAACTAAGCATGAAACATTTTGACTTGATAGTTCCCCAAGTTTAATCTTGTAGAGATTACCTTGCCTCTTTGCAGTAAAGAGAAGGGATCCATTAGAGTTCTTGACTATACATTCACCTTTGTTAAAGGCAACATCATATCCACTATCACATAATTGACTTATGCTAAGTAGATTGTGCTTGAGACCTTTAACATAAAGAACATTATCAATACAGGGATAGGGTGGTATACCAATCTTACCCACGCCAGCTATCATCCCTTTCTGATTACCTCCGAAAGTGACTGTCCCACCAGTCTTGGGTCGGAGGCTTTGGAACATACATGTTTCTCCTGTCATGTGATGCGAGCACCCACTGTCCATGTACCATGATTGGAGTTTCTTTCCTGCTGTTAAGCATGTCTGTAACAGAAACAATTTTATCCTTAGGTACCCAGATTGACTTGGGTCCCTCATACGTTAACGCAAGAGTGTCCCACATTTGTTTTGCGCTTTTGAAACTGTGCACTTTGTTGTATTCTTGTTCAGATAGTGCACACATGATGATATTTCTGGCTCTGGAGTAGAGATGAAATCTTTGTTTCTGCTCCTCCATCCATCTAGCCTTTGGGATCTCATTGAGACTCTCATCAACTGGAATGTAGTCGCCCATCTCCACAACGTCCCACATATCAATATGATAGGATTCAAAGAATGCTATCATTCTTTGCTTCCAATAATCATATTTGACACCGTTGAAGAGTGGTGGTCTGTTCACAGCTTGTCCCTCATTTTCCATCTTTCTTAGAATCTGGTTTCCTTTGTACTGCCAAGTACTCAACCCGAGAGGCCGAGCTCTGATGCCAAGTGAAATGTAGAGATTCACACTAGAAGGGGGATTAAATAGTGTGTAAGTTATATTATTAAAAAAAACTTTTCGCAAAGATGGAGATAAAATATCTTAGGTTTCACAAGGGGCTTGTAAAACACAAGATCATAGGTATCATCCAATAGTTAAAATGACAGTTTAGTGAAACCGCGTTTTCTTGTTAATCGTCCAGGCGTAAATAAGAGATTTTCGTAAATAGGATATAAAGAACCTTGTGCGCAAAGTGTGAAGAAATAACTGAAGAGAATAGCAAGTAAGCTTGAAAGCGATAGAGTAAAAACACTTGGTTTATACTGGTTCACTCAACCTGAGCTACGTCCAGTTCTCCTTCAAAAACCTTGAAGGGTTCCACTAATCAAGTTCTGATTACAAACAAGTATTATATACCCTGCCACTCCTAGCTACAAGTATTCTCTAGGCCACTTCTGGCACACCTTTAATCTCCCCCTGAGATTAAAGAACACCCAAGTATTCTTTGTCACTAAGCCACTCCTGGCTTTCCAAACAGAAACTATTTGAGTACAAGTTAAATAAACAGGTCTCACAGAGAGGATATTACAATAAAAACTCAATTACACAGAATAACTTAGCAAAGCTAAGTAGATTCCTCTTTCACACAAGTGTAGGTCGTCCAATCGATTTGGCAGAGTTACAGATATTCTAAAAACTTGAAAAATTCTCTCTTCAAAACATGACCTTGTTCCTGTATTTATAGGCAGCTTGGTGAAGATATCTGTTGTGGGATCTGTGCCTTTGCCAATAACAGTTCTCTCACAATCATATGACCATTGCTACGTGTCAGCTTGGGTGGAGAGATGAAGGAGACAACAGTACATGCAGTGCCTCCACTACTTGTACGGTTTCTGCAGAGAGAGGCTTTTCTGCCCCCTGTGGTACACTTTTCAGCCCATTGTGCAATTTTCATGCGAAAATAAGACTTTTGGGTTTTGGAGCCCCGTGATCCCTGGTGCACTCTTACGCATAAAAAACCATAATGCTTGGAGCACTTTTCAGTTTTGAGGTCCTTGGTGCCCCGTGGTCCAATTTTGGTGCCGGTGGTGCATTTTCAGCCATTTGTGCAATTTTCGTGCGAAAATAAGACTTTTGGGTTTTGGTGCCCTGTGAACCCTGCTGCTTTCTTATGCATAAAAAACAATAATGCTCATAGCAATTTTCAGTTTTGAGGTCTGAGGTGCCCCATGGTCCAATTTTGGTACCCGTGATGCATTTTCGGCCATTTGCGCAATTTTTGTGCGAAAATAATACTTTTGGGTTTTGGTGCCCCTTGATGCTTTGTGCATTCCTATGCATAAAAAACCGTAATGCTTGGAACACTTTTCAATCTTGAGGTTCGTGGTGCCCCGTGGTCCAATTTTGGTGCCGGGGGTTCATTTTCGGCGATTTGTGCAATTTTCGTGCGAAAATAAGACTTTTGGGTTTTCATGCCCTGTGATCCCTAGTGCATTCTTATGCATAAAAAACCATAATTCTTGGAACACTTTTCAGCTTAGAGGTCTATGGTGCCCCGTGTTCCAATTTTGGTGCCTGTGGTGCATTTTCGGCCATTTGTGAAATTTCCGTGCGAAAATAAGACTTTTGTGTTTTTGTGCCCCATGATCCCTGGTGCATTCTTATGCATAAAAAACCATAATCCTCTGAGAACTTTTAAGTTTTGAGTTTCGAGGTGCCCCGTGGTCCAATTTTGGTGCCTGTGGTGCATTTTTGTCCCATTGTCCAATTTTCGTGCGAAAATAAGACGTTTGGGTTTTGGTGTCCCGTGATCCCTGGTGCATTCTTATCCATAAAAAACCATAATGTGTCGAACACTTTTCAGTTTTGAGGTCCGTGCTGCCTCGTGGTCCAATTTTGGTGCCCGTGGTGCATTTTTGGCCCATTGTGCAATTTTCGTGCGAAAATAAGACATTTAGATTTTGGTGCCTCGTGATCCCTGGTGCATTCTCATGCATAAAAAACCATAAAGCTCAGAGTACTTTTCAGTTTTGAGGTCCGAGGTGCCCCGTGGTCCAATTTTGATGCCCGTGGTGCATATTCGGCCATTTGTGCAATTTTCGTGCGAAAATAACACTTTTGGATTTTGGTGCCCCATGATCCCTGGTGCATTCTTATACATAAAAAACCATAATGCTTCGAGGACATTTCAGTTTTGAGGTCCGTAGTGCCCCATGGTCCAATTTTGGTGCATGTGGTGCACTTATCGACATTTGTGAAATTTTCGTGCGAAAATAAGACTTTTGGATTTTGGTGCCCCATGATCCCTGGTGCATTCTTATGGATAAAAAACCATAATGCTCGGTCAACTTTTAAGTTTTGAAGTCCGAGGTGCCCCGTGGTTCAATTTTGGTGCCCGTGGTGCACTTTCGACCCATTGTGCAATTTTCGTGCGAAAGTAAGACTTTTGGGTTTTTGTGCCCCGTGATGCCTGGTGCATTCTGATGCATAAAAAATCATAATGCTTGGAACACTTTTCAGTTTAGATGTGTATGGTGCCCCGTGGTCCAATTTTGGTGCCTGCGGTGCGTTTTCGGTCATTTGTGAAATTTTCGTGCGAAAATAAGACTTTTGGGTTTTGGTGCCCCGTGATCCCTAGTGCATCATTATACATAAAAAACCATAATGCTTGGAGCACTTTTCAGTTTTGAGGTTTATGGTGCCCCGTGGTCCAATTTTGGTGCTCGTGGTGCATTTTCGTCCCATTGTGCAATTTTCGTGTTAAAATAAGACTTTTGGGTTTTGGTGCCCCATGTTCCTTGGTGCATTTCTATGAATAAAAAATCATAATGCTTGGAACAGTTTTCACTCTTGAGATTCGTGGTGCCCAGTGGTCCAATTTTTGTGCCAGGGGTGCATTCTCGACCATTTGTACAATTTTCGTGCGAAAATAAGACTTTTGGGTTTTGGTGCCCTGTCAACCCTGGTGGATTCTTATGCATGAAAAACCATAATGCTCGGATCACTTTTCAGTTTTGAGGTCCGAAGTGCCCCGTTGTCCAATTTGGTGCACGTGGTGCATTTTCGGCCCATTTTGCAATTTTTGTGCGATAATAAGAATTTTTGGTTTTGGTACCCCGTCATCCTTGGTGCATTCTTATGCATCAAAAACCATAATGCTTGGAACAGTTTTCAGTCTTGAGGTTCATGGTTCCCCATGGTCCAATTTTGGTGCCGAGGTTGCATTTTCGGCCATTTGTGCAATTTTCGTGCAAAAATAAGACTTTTTGGTTTTGGTGCCCTGTGAACCCTGGTGCATTCTTATGCATAAAAAACCATAATGCTCGGATCACTTTTCAGTTTTGAGGTCCGAGGTGCCCCATGGTCCAATTTTGGTGCACGTGATGCATTTTCGGCCCATTGTGCAATTTTCGTGCGAAAGTAAGACTTTATGGTTTTGGTGCCCCGTGATCCTTGGTGCATTCTTATGCATAAACAACCATAATGCTCATAACAGATTTTAGTCTTGAAGTTCGCGGTGCCCCGTGGTCCAATTTTTGTGCCGAGGGTGCATTTTCGTCCATTTGTGCTATTTTCGAGCGAAAATAAGACTTTTGGGTATCGGTGTCCCCTGGTCCCTGGTGCATTCTTATGCAATAAAAACTATAATGCTCAAAGCACTTTTCAATATTGAGGTCCGAGGTGCCCCGTTGTCCAATTTTGGTGCACGTGGTGCATTTTCGACCCATTTTGCAATTTTTGTGCGATAATAAGAATTTTTGGTTTTGGTGCCCCGTCATCCTTGGTGCATTCTTATGCATAAAAAACCATAATGCTCAGAACAGTTTTCTGTCTTGAAGTTCGTGGCGCCCCGTGGTCCAATTTTGGTGTCGAGGGTGCATTTTCGTCCATTTGTGCTATTTTCGAGCGAAAATAAGACTTTTGGGTACCGGTGTCCCCTGGTCCCTGGTACATTCTTATGCAATAAAAACTATAATGCTCAAAGCACTTTTCAATATTGAGGTCCGAGGTGCCCCGTTGTCCAATTTTGGTGCACGTGGTGCATTTTCGACCCATTTTGCAATTTTTGTGCGATAATAAGAATTTTTGGTTTTGGTGCCCCGTCATCCTTGGTGCATTCTTATGCATAAAAAACCATAATGCTCAGAACAGTTTTCTGTCTTGAAGTTCGTGGCGCCCCGTGGTCCAATTTTGGTGTCGAGGGTGCATTTTCGTCAATTTGTGCTATTTTCGAGCGAAAATAAGACTTTTGTGTTTTGGTGCCCCGTGATCTCTGGTGCATTTGAGAACTTTTAAGTTTTGAGTTCCGAGGTGCCCCGTGGTCCAATTTTGGTGCCTGTGGTGCATTTTCGTCCCATTGTCCAATTTTCGTGCGAAAATAAGACGTTTGGGTTTTGGTGTCCCGTGAACCCTGGTTCATTCTTATGCATAAAAAACCATAATACGTGGAACACTTTTCAGTTTTGAGGTCCGTGCTGCCTCGTGGTCCAATTTTGGTGCCCATGGTGCATTTTCGGCCCATGATCCCTGGTGCATTCTTATGCATAAATAATCATAATGCTCGCAGCACTTTTATGTTTTGAGGTTCGAGGTGCCCCGTGGTCCAATCTTGGTGCCCGTGGTGCATATTCGGCCATTTGTGCAATTTTCGTGCGAAAATAAGACTTTTGGATTTTGGTGCCCCGTGATCCCTGGTGCATTCTTATGCATAAAAAACCATAAAGCTCAGAGTACTTTTCAGTTTTGAGGTCCGAGGTGCCATGTGGTCCAATTTTGATGCCCGTGGTGCATATTCAGCCATTTGTGCAATTTTCGTGCGAAAATAACACTTTTTGATTTTGGTGCCCCGTGATCCTTGGTGCATTCTTATACATAAAAAACCATAATGCTTGGAGGACATTTCAGTTTTGAGGTCCGTAGTGCCCCATGGTCCAATTTTGGTGCATGTGGTGTATTTACGAACATTTGTGAAATTTTCGTGCGAAAATAAGACATTTGGGTTTTGGTGCCCCCATGATCCCTGGTGCATTCCTATGCATAAAAAACCATAATGCTCGGTCAACTTTTAAGTTTTGAAGTCCGAGGTGCCCCGTGGTCCAATTTTGGTGCCCGTGGTGCATTTTCGACCCATTGGGCAATTTTCGTGCGAAAATAAGACTTTTGGGTTTTTGTGCCCCGTCATTCCTGGTGCATTCTGATGCATAAAAAACCATAATGCTTGGAACACTTTTCAGTTTAGATGTCTATGGTGCCCCATGGTCCAATCTTTGTGCCCATGGTGTGTTTTTTGTCATTTGTGAAATTTTTGTGCGAAAATAAGACTTTTGGGTTTTGGTGCCCCGTGATCCCTGGTGCATCCTTATACATAAAAAACCATAATGCTTGGAGCACTTTTCAGTTTTGAGGTCTGTGGTGCCTCGTGGTCCAATTTTGGTGCTCGTGGTGCATTTTCCGCCCATTGTGCAATTTTCATGCGAAAATAAGACTTTTGCGTTTTGGTTCCCCGTGATTCCGTGTGCATTCTTATGCATAAAAACCATAATGCTCAGAGCACTTTTCAGTTTTGAGGTCCAAGATGCCCCGTGGTCCAATTTTGGTGCCCGTGGTGCATTTTCGGCCCATTGTGCAATTTTCGTGCGAAAAGAGAACTTTTGGGTTTTGGTGCCCCATGATCCTTGGTGCATTCCTATGCATAAAAAACCATAACGCTTGGAACAGTTTTTAGTCTTGAGATTCGTGGTGCCCGGTGGTCCAATTTTGGTGCCAGGGGTGCATTCTCAGTCATTTGTACAATTTTCGTGCGAAAATAAGACTTTTGGGTTTTGGTACCCTGTCAACCTTGGTGCATTCTTATGCATGAAAAACCATAATGCTCGGATCGCTTTTTAGTTTTGAGGTCCGAGGTGCCCCGTTGTCCAATTTTGGTGCATGTGGTGCATTTTCGGCCCATTTTGCAATTTTTGTGCGATAATAAGAATTTTTGGTTTTGGTGCCCCATCATCCTTGATGCATTCTTATGCATCAAAAACAATAATGCTCGGAACAGTTTTCAGTCTTGAGGTTCATGGAGCCCCGTGGTCCAAATTTGGTGTCGAGGGAGCATTTTCGGCCATTTGTACAATTTTCGTGCGAAAATAAGACTTTTTGGTGTTGGTGTCCTGTGAACCCTGGTGCATTCTTATGCATAAAAAACCATAATGCTCGGATCACTTTTCAGTTTTGAGGTCCGAGGTGCCCCATGGTCCAATTTTGGTGCACGTGGTGCATTTCCGGCCCATTGTGCAATTTTCGTGCGAAAATAAGACTTTATGGTTTTGGTGCCTCGTGATCCTTGGTGCATTCGTTTGCATAAAAAACCATAATGCTCAGAACAGTTTTCAGTCTTGAAGTTAATGGTGCCCCGTGGTCCAATTTTTGTGCTTAGGGTGCATTTTCGGCCATTTGTGCTATTTTCGTGCGAAAATAAGACTTTTGGGTTTCGGTGCCCTGTGATCCATGGTGCATTCTTATGCAATAAAACTATAATTCTCAGAGCACTTTTCAGTATTGAGGTCCGAGGTGCCCCGTTGTCCAATTTTGGTGCCCGTGGTGCATTTTCGTCCCATTGTCCAATTTTCGTGCGAAAATAAGACTTTTGGGTTTTGGTGCCACGTGATCCCTGGTGCATTCTTATGCATAAGAAACCATAATGCTTGGAACACTATTCAGTTTAGAGGTCTGTGGTACCCCGTGGTCCAATTTTGGTGTCGGTGGAGTATTTTCGGTCATTTGTGCAATTTTCGTGCGAAAATAAGACTTTTGGATTTTGGTGCACCGTGATCCTTGGTGCATTCCTATGCTTAAAAAACCATAATGCTCGGAACAGTTTTCAGTCTTGAGGTATGTGGTGCCCGGTGGTCCAATTTTGGTGTCGGGGGTGCATTCTCGGCCGTTTGTGCAATTTTCATGCGAAAATAAGAATTTTGGGTTTTGGTGCCCTGTGAACCCTGGTGTCTTCTTATGGATAAAAACCTATAATGCTCGGAGAACTTTTCAGTTTTGAGGTCCGAGGTGCCCCGTGATCCAAGTTTGGTGCATGTAGTGCATTTTCGGCCATTTGCGCAATTTTCATGCGAAAATAAGACTTTTGGGTTTCGGTGCCCCGTGATCCCTGGTGCATTCTTATGCATAAAAAACCTTAATGCTCAGAGCACTTTTAGGTTTTGAGGTCTGAGGTGCCTCGTGGTCCAATTTTGGTGCCCGTGATGCATTCTCAACCCATTGCGCAATTTTTGTTCGAAAATAAGACTTTGGGGTTTAGGTGCCCCGTGATCCCGCGTGCATGCATAGAAAACCATAATGCTTGGAGCACATTTTAGTTTTGAGGTTCGAGGTGCCCCGTAGTTCAATTTTGGTTCCCGTCGTGCAATTTCCGTCCATTGTGCAATTTTCATGCTAAAATAAGACTTTTGGGTTTTGGAGCCCCGTGCGCCCTAGTGCATTCCTATGCATAAAATACCATAATACTCGGAACACTTTTCAGTTTTGGGGTTCGTGGTGCCCCGTGGCCAATTTTGGTGCCGGTGGTGCATTTTCGGCCATTTGTGAAATTTTCGTGCAAAAATAAGACTTTTGGGTTTTAGTGCCCCGTGATCCCTTGTGCATTCTTATGCATAAAAAACCATAATGCTCAGCGCACTTTTAAGTATTGAGGTCCGAGGTGCCTCGTGTTCCAATTTTGGTGCCCATGGTGCATTTTCGACCCATTGTGCAATTTTTGTTCGAAAATAAGACTTTTGGGTTTTGGTGTCCTGTGATCCCTGGTGCATTCTTATGCATAAAAAACCATAATGCTTGGAACACTTTTCAGTTTTCAGGTTCATGGTGCCCCGTGTTCCAATTTTGGTGCCGGTGGTGCATTTTCGGCCATTTGTATAATTTTCGTGCGAAAATAAGACTTTTGGGTTTTGGTGCCCCGTGATCCCTGTTGCATTCTTATGCATAAAAAACCATAATGCTTCGAGCAATTTTTTGTTTTGAGGTCCCATGTTCCACGTGGTCCAATTTTTGTACCCGTGGTGCATTTTCGGCCCATTGTGTCGTTTTCGTTTGAAAATAAGACTTTTGGGTTTTTGTGCTCCATGATGCTTGGGGCATTCTTATGCATAAAAAACCATAATGCTCAGAACACCTTTTAGTCTTGAGGTTCGTGGTGCATATTCGGCTATTTGTGAAATTTTTGTGCGAAAATAAGACTTTTAGTATTGAGGTTCGTGGTGCACCGTGGTCCCGTTTTGGTGTCGGGGGTTCATTTTCGACAATTTGTGCAATTTTCGTGTGAAAATAAGACTTTTGGGTTTTGGTGCCCTATGATCCCTGGGGAATTCTTATGCATAGAAAACCTTAATGGTCGGAGCATTTTTCAGTTTTAAGGTCCTAGGTGCCCCGTGGTCCAATTTGGTGCTCGTGCAGCATTTTCGGCCCATTGTTCAATTTTCCTGTGAAAATAAGAATTTGGGATTTCGTGCACCGCGATCCCTGGTGCATTCTTATGCATTTAAATCCATAATGCTCAGAGCACTTTTAAGGTTTGAGGTCCCAGGTGCCCCGTGGTCCAATTTTGGTACCCGTGGTGCATTTTCGTCCCATTGTGCAATTTTCGTGCGAAAATAAGACTTTTGGGTTTTGGTACCCCGTGATCCCTGGTGCATTCTTATGCATAAAAAAACTATAATGCTCGGACCACTTTTAATTATTGAGGTCCGAGGTGCCCCGTGGTCCAATTTTGGTGCCCGTGGTGCATTTTCGACAGATTGTGCAATTTTCGTGCGAAAATAACACTTTTGCATTTTGGTGCCCCGTGATCCCTGGTGCAATCTTATGAATAAAAAACCATAATGCACGGAGCACTTTTCAGTTTTGAGGTCCGGGGTGCCCCGTGGTCCAATTTCGGTGCCCGTGGTGCATTTTCGGCCCATTGTGCAGTTTTCGTGCGAAAATAAGACTTTTGGGTTTTGGTGCCCCATGATCCATGCTGCATTCTTATGCAATAAAAACCATAATGCTCGGAACACTTAGTAGTTTTGATGTCCATGGTGCCCCGTGGTCCAATTTTGGTGCCGGTGGTGCATTTTCGGCCATTTGTGCAATTTTCGTGCGAAAGTAAGACTTTTGGATTTTGGTGCCCCGTGATCCCTGGTGCATTCTTATGCATAAAAAACCATAATGCAAGGAACACTTTTCAGTTTTGAGGTCCGGGGTGCCCCGTGGTCCAATTTTGGTGCCGGTGGTGCATTTTCGACCATTTGTAAAATTTTCGTGCAAAAATAAGACTTTTGGGTTTTGGTGCCCCGTGATCCCTGATGCATTCTTATGCACAAAAAACTATAATGCTTGGACCACTTTTAAGTATTGAGGTCCGAGGTGCCCCGAGGTCCAATTTTGGTGCCCGTGGTGCATTTTCGGCAGATTGTGCAATTTTCGTGCAAAAATAAGACTGTTGCGTTTTGGTGCCCCATTATCCCTGGTGCATTCTTATCAATAAAAAACCATAATGCATGGAGCACTTTTCAGTTTTGAGGTCCGAGGTGCCCCGTGGTCCAATTTTGGTGCCCGTGGTGCATTTTCGGCCCATTGTGCAATTTTCATGCGAAAATAAGACTTTTGGGTTTTGGTGCCACGTGATCCCTGATGCATTCTTATGGATAAAAAACCATAATGCTTGGAACACTTTTTAGTTTTGAGGTCCGTGGTGCCCTGTGGTCCAACTTTGGTGCCGGTGGTGCATTTTCCGCCATTTGTGCACGTATTAATAATCACATTTGACTATTGAGTAAAATTTTCATTGGTGGTACTGAATGTGAGCTCTCATTGAAACAAGCAAATGACCTCGGAATTTAAATATTTTTGTATCAAATGGAAGCTCTTGAAATCTAGTTTATAGAAAGGTGTCTCACTTATAAAATCAACATCTAGAAAATTTTATAAAAAAATTTCTAAGTCAGCAACTCTAGATTTTTAGTGCCCACTGAACATAGCTTAAAGAAATGTAAATTTCTCCCACTTTCCAAAACTAAATTAACTGAAAATTTTTACAGTTTAAAGCTAACCCCTTTATCTTTCCAAAAAGGTATTTCTTGCTTCCAAATTCATTTTCTATTGTTCCCAGTAAAAATATAACTAACAGCATACAATTTTGACATCAAAACAGGGTCCTAAACCATTGGTTTGTTTCTTTTGAAAAAAATAATTTATAAATTATGCTTGGCAATTTTTGTAATATGCATGGTTAAAAATATTATTTTTTCTAGTTTTTAAAGGTTTAATTAACTTTCAAAAACATTAAGTACACAGGGAGAATTTTAACAAAAACCGAGCCGTGTTCCAGTGAAACCCCAAAACAGGACAGTCCACTTTCGAGCCATAGATTAACCCCAAGATGAAATTATTTTTCAAAGATGTCAACATAAAAGTTGTTGAATTTTATGTCTATTTTCATTCAAAAAAAATTTGAGGAAAAACCAACGGTTATATCTTTCAAAAATGGAAAAACAGTGAGGGCTGTTCCATGCTAAACGAAAGGACAGCCACTGCCAACGAATTTTTAGTTAACAATTTTCAAAGAAAACTTGATCAAAACCATTTTTGAGAAAAAGGTACATGATCTCACTTGTTTCCAGAGCCATTTTCATTCCAATTACAAGATGAAAATGAACTTACTCCTTACATGCAAAGGCTCACAACTACTGCCAAAGAGAATTCAACACCACCCATCCACTTTCAACTCAACAAACAATTCAAACACATCTCAATTCTCAGCGATGGAGGCATGCATGTATGCTATGGTTAAGGCCCCCAGACCTTAACCATATTCTCAACAAGAAAAGAGAACAAAGAGTCCACAAGAGAGTTCCCTCACCTTGGTTCTTGGTTCCAGCCGAGAGAAAGGAAGAAGAGATGAAGGGGAGACTAGGTAGAGAGGATGAGGGCTGTCATTGGCTTACATGCAAAGCTTCAAGCTCCAAAAATGGCTTCCCCTTCTCTTTGTTGGTGTCTCGGCCAAGAAAGGAAAAGAGGTGAGAGAAGAGAGAATTTTGTGTGTGTAAATTTTGCTTGTTAGGAGGATTAGTGAGTGAGTGTGTGAGCTTAGGGGTGTGGCCGTGGGTTTTGGGGTGGTTAGGTGTTGAGGTTAGGCTAGGTGTCAAGCCCTTGTGGCTTGCATGTAGGTTAGTTGTCATGCAATTGAGGATAGAGAGTTTAGTTTACACAGTGTAATTTTACACTGTGTAATCGTAAAGAGATGGCTTTTAAAATTTTAAAACTTAATTCCAAACATCTAATTAATTTTATAAAACTTCTAGTAATAAAACTTTTCTAGTAGCTCAACTAAAATTTCCTCTGTAAAGAAGTTATTTATAGATAAATTTTATAAGAGTTAACTTGGTGTGCAAGTTACTATAATTTAATATAATTAAAATAATTAAAACCAATTTGCAAACAATAAATTAATTAGTGCACATCAATAGATATTATAAATAATCACTACTAGTAATTAATTTCAGCTCAATTAATTACTAGCAGACATATCAGATAGTCACTCGTATTCAAATTTTGAGTACTTGAATATTAAGTACGCATCACGCTGCACATGACTAAAAGAAATAAAATAACACAGAAAATTTAATTACACAAAATTCTACAGGCAGCTTACAGGCAAAAACACAAGAAAGTAACTAAGAGAATTAATTGTAGGAAATTAATTCCAGAGAGTTACTTACAGAGAAATATATAAATATATACATATTTATAAATATATATAAATATATACATATTTATAAATATATATACATATATACATATTTATAAATATATATACATATATACTTATATAACTAAGTTGAAATTTTCAGGGTAGTAATTGATCGTAGGTAATTTAATTACTAATAATAATCTTGGGAATTTAATTACATACACGTTAAGATTTTAAATCCAAATACACATACATGAAATTTAATAATTACATAAAACTCTATAAACAAACTTACAGTCAATTCATACAGAAAAGTAACTACAGAGAATTAATTCTAGAGAATTAATTACAAAGAGTTACTCACAGAGAAACTTTTATTACAAGCAATTAGTTTTCAAGAAATTATCACATAGAAATTGATTACAGAGAACATTATATATATATATATATATATATATATATATATATATATATATATATATATATATATATATATCATTTGATAAATTTTTCCTATTTGACTATTATAACGACTTACTCATGTTGTTTATTTTCCATCATTTTTCTTATTTACTCAATTAATCACTAACTATATTTTAATTACTCAATAGACATTTTTTTTTCTTATGTAAAACAAACAAATAAATTTCCATTAATTTCTAATTAAGTTACTCATGTATTGGGTTGTAATTTTTGGGGTGTTACATTTTTGGTGCCCTGTGGTCCAATTTTGGTGCCGGTGGTGCATTTTCGGCCATTTGTGCAATTGTCGTGCGAAAATAAGACTTTTGGATTTTTCTGCCCTGTGATCCTTGGTGCATTCTTCTGCATAAAAAATCATAATGCTTGGAGCATTTTTAAGTTTTGAAGTCCGAGGTGCCCCGTGGTCATATTCTGGTGCCCGTGGTGCATTTTCGGCCCATTTGTGCAATTTTCGTGCGAAAATAAGACTTTTGTGTTTTGGCGCCCCATGATCCATGGTGCATTCCTATGCATAAAAAACCATAATGCTAGGAACAATTTTCAGTCTTGCGATTCGTGGTGCCTGATGGTCCAATTTTGGTGCCGGGGTGCATTTTCGTCCATTTGTGCAATTTTCGTGCGAAAATAAGACTTTTGGGTTTTGGTGCCTTGTGAACCCTGGTGCATTCTTAGGCCTAAAAAACCACAATGCTCAGACCACTTTTCAGTTTGGAGGTCCAACGTGCCCCGTGGACCAATTTTGGTGCTCGTGGTGCATTTTTGGCCCATTCCGCAATTTTTGTGCAAAAATAAGACTTTTCGATTTTGGTGCCCCGTGATCCATGGTGCATTCTTATGCATAAAAAACCTTAATTCGTAGAGCTCTTTTTAGTTTAGAGGTCCGAGGTGCCCCGTGCTCCAATTTTTGTGCCCGTGGTGCATTTTCGGCCTATTGTGCAATTTTCGTGCGAAAATAAGAATTTTGGGCTTTGGTGCCGCATAATCCCTAGTGCATTCTTATGCATAAAAAACCATAATTCTTGGAGCACTTTTCAATTTTGAGGTCCGTGGTGCCACGTGGTCCAATTTTGGTGCCAGTGGTGCATTTTCGGCCATTTGTGAAATTTTTGTGCGAAAATAAGACTTTTAGGTTTTGGTGCCCCGTGATCCCTGGTGCATTCTTATGTATAAAAAACCATAATTCTTGGAACAGTTTTCATTCTTGAGGTTCATGGTACCTCGTGGTCCAATTAGAGTGTCGTGGGTGCATTTTCGACCATTTGTGCAATTTTCATGTGAAAATAAGACATTTGGGTTTTGGTGCCCCGTGATCCCTAGTGCATTCTTATGCGTAAAAAACCATAATGCTCTTACCACTTTTAAGTATTGAGATCCGAGGTACCCCGTGGTCCAATTTTGGTGTTCGTGCTGCATTTTCGGCCAATTGAGCAATTTTCGTGCGAAAATAAGACTTTTGGGTTTTGGTGCCCCTTGATCCTTTGTGCATTCTTATGCATAAAAAACCATAATGCTCGAAGCACTTTCAGATTTCAGGTCTGAGGTGCCCCGTGGTCCAACTTTGGTGCTCGTGGTGCATTTTCGGCCCATTGTGCAATTTTTGTGCGAAAATAAGGCTTTTGGGTTTTCGTGCCCTTGATCCCTGGTGCATTCTTATGCATAAAAAACCATAAAGCTTGGAACACTTTTTAGTTTTGAGGTCCGAGGTGCCCCGTGGTCCAATTTTTGTGCCCGTGGTGCATTTTCGGCCCATTGCGCAATTTTTGTGCAAAAATAAGACTTTTGGTTTTGGTGCCCCATGATCCCTGGTGCATTCTTATGCATAAAAACCATAATGATCGAACCACTTTTAAGTTTTGAGGTCCGAGGTGCCCTGTGGTCCAATTTTGGTGCCCGTGGTGCATTTTCGGCCCATCGTTCAATTTTCGTGCGAAAATAAGACTTTTGGGTTTTGGTGCCCCTTGATCCCTGGGACGTTCTTTTGTATAAAAAACCATAATGCTTGGAGCACTTGTCAGTTTTGAGGTCCGTGGTACCCCGTGGTCCAATTTTGGTGCCGGTGGTGCATTTTCGGCCATTTGTGCAATTTTCGTGCGAAAATAAGACTTTTGGGTTTTGGTGCCATGTGATCCCTGGTGCATTCTTATGCACAAAAAACCATAATGATCAGACCACTTTTCAGTTTTGAGGGTCGAGGGGCCTCGTGGTCCAATGTTGGTGCCGGTGGTGCATTTTCGGCTGGTTGTGCAATTTTCGTGCGAAAATAAGACTTTTGGGTTTTGGTTCCCCGTGATCCCTGGTGCATTCTTATGCATAAAAAAAACTAATGTCGGAGCACTTTTAGGTTTTGAGGCCCGAGGTTCCCCGTGGACCAATTTTGGTGCTCGTGATGCATTTTCGGCCCATTATGCAATTTTCGTGCGACAATAAGACTTTTGGGTTTTGGTGCCCCATGATCCTTGGTGCATTCTTATGCATAGAAAACCATAATGCTCGGAGCTCTTGTCAGTTTTGAGGTTTGTGGTGCCGGTGGTGCATTTTCGGCAATTTGTGCAATTTTCGTGCAAAAATATAACGTTTTGGTTTTGGTGCCCTGTGAACCCTGGTGCATTCTTATGCATAAAAAACCATAATGCTCATAGAACTTTTCAGTTTTGAGGTCCGAGGTATCCTGTGGTCCAATTTTGGTGCTAGTGGTGCATTTTCGGCCTATTGTGCAATTTTCATGCGAAAATATGACTTTTGGGTTTTGGTGCCACGTGATCCCTGATGCATTCTTATGGATAAAAAACCATAATGCTTGGAACACTTTTTAGTTTTGAGGTCCGTGGTGCCCCGTGGTCCAACTTTGGTGCCGGTGGTGCATTTTCCGCCATTTATGCAATTTTCATGCAAAAATAACACTTTTGGGTTTTGGTGCCTTGTGATTCCTGGTGCATTCTTATCCATAGAAAACCATAATGCTAGGAAAACATTTAAGTTTTCAGGGTCGAGTTGCTTTGTGGTCCAATTTTGGTTCCTGTGGTGCATTTTCGGCCCATTGTACAATTTTCGTGCGTAAGTAAGACTTTTAGGTTTTAGTGCCCCGTGATCCCTGGTGCATTCTTATGCACAAAAAACCCTAATTCTTGGAACACATTTTAGTTTTGAGGTCTGTGGGGCCCCGTGGTCCAACTTTGGTGCCTGTGGTGCATTTTCTACCCATTGTGCAATTTTCGTGCGAAAATAAGACATTTGGGTTTTGGTACCCCGTGATCCCTGGGGCATTCTTATGCATAAAAAACCATAACGCTCATAGCAGTTTTCAGTTTTGAGGTCCGAGGTGCCCCGTGGTCCAATTTTGGTGCCCGTGGTGCATTTTCGGCCCATTGTGCAATTTTCATGCGAAAATAAGACTTTTGGATTTTGGTGCCACGTGATCCCTGATGCATTCTTATGGATAAAAAACCATAATGCTTGGAACACTTTTTAGTTTTGAGGTCCGTGGTGCCCTGTGGTCCAACTTTGGTGCCGGTGGTGCATTTTCCGCCATTTGTGCAATTTTCGTGCAAAAATAACACTTTTGGGTTTTGGTGCCTTGTGATTCCTGGTGCATTCTTATCCATAGAAAACCATAATGCTAGGAAAACATTTAAGTTTTCAGGTTCGAGTTGCTTTGTGGTCCAATTTTGGTTCCTGTGGTGCATTTTCGGCCCATTGTACAATTTTCGTGCGTAAGTAACACTTTTAGGTTTTAGTGCCCCGTGATCCCTGGTGCATTCTTATGCACAAAAACCCCTAATTCTTGGAACACATTTTAGTTTTGAGGTCTGTGGTGCCCCGTGGTCCAACTTTGGTGCCCGTGGTGCATTTTCGACCCATTGTTCAATTTTCGTGCGAAAATAAGACATTTGGGTTTTGGTACCCCGTGATCCCTGGGGCATTCTTATGCATAAAAAACCATAATGCTCATAGCAGTTTTCAGTTTTGAGGTCCGAGGTGCCCCGTGGTCCAATTTTGGTGCCCGTGGTGCATTTTCGGCCCTTTATGCAACTTTCGTGCGAAAATAAGACTTTTGGGTTTTGGTGCCCCGTGATCCCTAGTGTATTCTTATGCATAAAAAACCATAATGCTTGCAACAGTTTTCAGTTTTTAGCTCCGTGGTGCATTTTCGACCCATTGTGCAATTTTCGTGCGAAAATAAGACTTTTGGGTTTTGGTACCCCATGATCCCTGGGGCATTCTTATGCATAAAACACCATCATGCTCTCAGCACTTTTCAAATTTGAGGTCCGAGTTGCCCCGTGGTTCAATTTTGGTGTCGTGGTGCATTTTTTGCCCTTTCTGCAATTTTCGTACGAAAATAAGACTTTTGGGTTTTGGTACCCCGTGATCCCTAGTGCGTTCTTATGAATAAAAAACCATAATGCTTGGAACAATTTTTAGTTTTGAGGTCCGTGGTGCATTTTCGGCCCATTGTGCAATTTTCGTGCGAAAATAAGAATTTTGGGTTTTGGTGCCCCGTGATCCCTGGTGCATTCTTATACATAAAAAACCATAATTCTTGGAACACTTTTCAGTTTTGAGGTCCGTGGTGCCCAGTGTTCCAATTTTGGTGCCGGTGGTGCATTTTCAGCCATTTCTGCAATTTTCGTACGAAATTAAGACTTTTGGGTTTTGGTACCCCATTATCCTTGGTGCATTCTTATGCATAAGAAACCATAATGCTCGGAGCACTTTTCAGTTTTGAGGTCCGTGGTGCCCCGTGGTCCAATTTTGGTGTCGGTAGTGCATTTTTTGCCATTTGTGAAATCTTCGTGGGATAATAAGACTTTTGGGTTTTTGTTCCCCATGATCCTTGGTGCATTCTTATGCATAAAAAACTTTAATGCTTGGAGCACTTTTCAATTTTGAGTTTCGTGGTGCATCCTGGTCCAATTTTGGTGCCAGTGGTGCATTTCCGGCCATTTGTGCAATTTTCGTGCAAAAATAAGACTTTTCGGTTTTGGTGTCCCGTGATCCGCGGTGCATTCTTATGCATAAAAAACCATAATACTTGAAGCACTTTTAAGTATTGAAGTTCGAGGTGCCCCGTGGTCCAATTTTGGTGCCCGTGGTGCATTTTTGGCCCATTGTGTAATTTTCGTGCGAAAATAAGACTATTGGGTTTTGGTGCCCCGACATCCCTGGTGCATTATTATGCATAAAAAACCATATTGCTCAGAGAATTTTTGAGTTTTGAAGTCCGAGGTGCCCCGTGGTCCAATTTTGGTGCCCGTGGTGCATTTTCGACCCATTGTACAATTTTCGTGCGAAAATAAGACTACTGGGTTTTTGTACCCCGTGATCCCTGGTGCATTCTTATGCATAAAAAACCATAGTGCTTGGAACACTTTTCAGTTTTGAGGTCCGAGGTGCCCCGTGGTCCAATTTTGGTGCCAATGGTGCATTTTCGGCCATTTGTGCAATTTTCGTGCGAAAATAAGACTACTGGGTTTTGGTGCCCCGTGATCCCTGGTGCATTCTTATGCGTAAGAAACCATAATGCTCAGAGAACTTTTAAGTTTTGAAGTCCGAGGTGCCCCATGGTCCAATTTTGGTGCCCGTGGTGCATTTTCGGCCCATTGTGCAATTTTCGTGCGAAAATAAGACGTTTGGGTTTTGGTGCCCCGTGATCCCTGGTGCATTCTTATGCATAAAAAACCATAATACTTGGAACACTTTTCAGTTTTGAGGTCTGAGGTTCCCCGTGGTCCAATTTTGGTGCCCGTGGTGCATTTTCGACCCATTGTGCATTTTTCGTGCGAAAATAAGACTATTGGGTTTTGGTGCCCCGTGATCCCTGGCGCATTCTTATACATAAAAAACCATAATGCTAAAAAAACTTTTAGGTTTTGAAGTTCGAGGTGCCCCGTGGTCCAATTTTTGTGCTCGTGATGCATTTTCGGCCCATTATGCAATTTTCGTGCGAAAATAAGACTACTGGGTTTTGGTGCCCCATTATCCCTGGTTCATTCTTATGCATAAAAAACCATAATGCTCGGGGCACTTTTAAGTATTGAGGTCCAAGGTGCCCCATGGTCCAATCTGGTGCCGGTGGTTCATTTTCGGCCCATTGTGCAAATTTCGTGCGTCAATAAGACTTTTGGGTTTTGGTGCCCCTGATACCTGGTGCATTCTTTTGCATAAAAAACCATAATGCACGGAGCACTTTCCGGTTTTGATGTCCGAGGTGCCCCGTTGTCTAATTTTGGTGCCTATGTTGCATTTTTGGCCAATTGTGCAATTTTTGTGCGAAAATAAGACTTTTGGGTTTTTGTGCCCCTTGATCCCTGGTATTCTTATGCTTAAAAAACCATAATGCTCGGAGCACTTTTCAGTTTTGAGGTTCGTGGTGTCCCGTGGTCCAATTTTGGTGCCTGTGGTGCATTTTTGGTCCATTTTGCAATTTTCGTGCGAAAATAAGACCTTTGGGTTTTGGTGCCCGTTGATCCCTGGTGCATTCTTATGCATAAAAAACAATAATGCTTTGAACACTTTTCATTTTTGAGGTCTGTAGTGCGCCGTGGTCCAATTTTAGTGTCGGGGGTGCATTTTCGGCCATTTGTGCAATTTTGGTGCGAATACAAGACTTTTGGATTTTGGTGCCCGGTGATTCCTGGTGCATTTTTATGCATAAAAAACCATAATGCTTGAAGCACTTTTCGGTTTTGAGGTCCGAGGTGCACCGTGGTCCGATTTTCGTGCCCGTGGTGCATTTTCAGCCCATTGTGCAATTTTGGTGCAAAAATAAGACTTTTGGGTTTTCGTGCCCCATGATCCCTAGTGCATTCTTATGCATAAGAAACCATCATGCTCAGAACTCTTCAGTTTTGAGGTCCGTGGTGCCCCGTGGTCCAATGTTGGTGCCGATGGGGCATTTTCGGCCATTTGTGCAATTTTGATGCGAAAAAAAGACTTTTGGGTTTCGGTGCTGCGTGATCCCTGGTGCATTCTTAAGCATAAAAAACTATAATGCTCGGAGAACTTTTGAGGTCCGAGGTGCCCCGTGGTCCAATTTTGGTGCCCGTGGTGCCTTTTCGGCCATTGTGCAATTTTCGTGCAAAAATAAGACTTTTGGGTTTTTGTGGCCTGTGATCCCTGGTGCATTCTTATGCAAAAAAAACCTGAATTCTCAGAGCACTTTTTGTTTTTGAGGTCCGATGTGCCTCGTGGTCCAATTTTGGTGCCCGTGGTGCATTTTCGGCCCATTGTGAAATTTTCGTGCGAAAATAAGACTTTTGGATTTTTGTGCCCCGTGATCCCTGGTGCATTCTTATGCATAAAAACCATAATGCTCGGAACACTTTTCAATTTTGAGGTTCGTTGTAACACCCTAAGTTCTATAATGATGAATATGCGATTTTTGATTCAATTATTTATTTTATAAAATGCCTTAGTTAATTTACTTAAGAAAACACGTGAAAGGTGAAAGAAACATAATCAGAATTTAGTGAAAATTTTAAAAGTTTTTAATTCAATTTTAATTACGAAAGTTATAATTTTCTGTGGCAGTTATAACACGTTATTTAATTCAACAAAAAGGTCAAGCGTAGTTTCAATCGTTAAAGATCGAATTAAATTTTTGTATATGCGGAAATAAAACAATGGAAGATGCTTAGGACTAGAAATGTAAACATGTATATACATATATGTAACCAAAAGACATAACGTACTCCTGGAGCATAAGTACAGAAAGATAATACGCGGTCCACATGATGACTGAATATGTACAACAAAATATCTGAGATGCTTAGATCTACCCGACCAAATACATGATAAAGCAAAATAAGATCCTAGCTCCCAGAGCAGTCATCGTCTACTCCTACCCTGTGAAGACTCAACCCAAAAGCTTAGGTGGGTCGCTAGTCGATGTGGTCCTAACAGTGAGACTCGCGAGAAGAAACCTCAAATGAATCCCCAAGAGACTCTCTCTCTGAGTCCTCCTCAGGATCCTCCTCCGGATCCTCCTCTATGTCAGACTCCACCAACCAACCTGGTCCACTGGCTGGAGCCTCCACGACCAACTCTGTTGTTGTTGCGGCTGCTATTGGCATCACCTGATTCCCCTCAGTAGGAATCTCGTCCATGTCCACAGGTATTTCCACCTCTGCAGGAGCCATCTCCCAAGGCTCAAGGTCACTGTGCTCCCCCAGCTGTAACTCCAACTCTAAGGAATAAGATGCAGTGGGGGTGCGCTCTGAGTCAGTCGAGTGTGGTCCTGGCCCTCTAAATGACGTAGCGGCTGAAGAGACGTAGATGACCTCCACAGGTTCGACTTGTTGGTAATACGGTGGTGTAGGTTGTGTCCACCACGCTAAATACTCGTCTATAATAGGATAAACTCCAGGCTCGTACTCCGGTGTGTGAACCAAACGGATGTAGCCTATAAAATGATCTACATGGCTAACCAAATTGAGCTCCCACCTCCCGTAGATGCGCTCAACTTCCCAGAAATGATGAGGGTCCAGGACCGCCATCTGATCCTAAAAAGAAGAAAATAAGAGGTAACTCTCTGCTTCGTCAAGCAGTACACACAAAACGACTTTAGAAGTCACAAACATCTACGATCAACCACTTCAATGTGGTTATCTACCGATCACTCTCGACACCTAATCGTTTTCATTACCAGAACCATTGACTCATTTTTCACTGGCCAGCTGCCACTGGAACTCTCAGAACTCAGTGGTCTTACATAAATTTAAGCTAGATGACATATTGGGAGTACACCCATTCTCCACGGTACAAAGGCAGGGCTATCACCAATCGATGATGACTCATAATTTCTGTCGGGATTGCCAAGTCAACTATGTGACTAGCGTCACAACTCGGCGCCATATATCCCCCAAGGACTGCCTCCTTACGATCATCTCCCAGGTACCAATTGTGGTCATCTAATGCTCTGAGGACTGACTCCTCAACACTCTCCTCACCAAGTTTATTTTGTTTCTTCGTCGCTTGTGGGTTTCCCGCTGCACATGGTACAGGTGCGGACGAATTGACGCCGAGCTAAAGGTACCACCTCTACGCTCACATATGCATATATAAATAAGGACTTTGCCTTTGTTGCTACATCGTAATGATCTCATCACCCCAGGTGATGCGTCATTCACAATCCGACCTTGGTTCACAGATAACTCGCAGATGAAATATCCCACGCGACTTTCTTACATTCTTGAAGTTCCAGAGATCTGATGTACTCTCGTATCTTCATAGTACGTCTCTCAACTCACATAAGTCACAATGTGTCATATATTTTATTATGTTTTAAATATTCCTTACCCTCTCAAGTGTCTTATGATTTAAAAAAAAAAAAATATTTATACTCACCATTATTCCTCCATGCAAAGGTCCTAAATCCTTTTCTATGTCCAATGCATAAAAGAAAGAATTCATTTATTAATTTATATTTAATAAACTAAATGAAAATAAAATAAATAAAAAAATCTCTTAGATCATTTAAATGTGCTCACTATACAAGTTATATTTATCTTTGAATAGCAATTTTGCTATTGACACTAGAAATCAATTCTAGTTACTACAAGTACTCGCATCGAGTCTTGTAGACACATCAAACCAACAAACAATTTTACCACCAGATTCAAACTACGGTCGAGAGACTGTATCACCAAAACAGAGAAAACCACACTTTCAATATCAAATGCTCAAGGTTTTCCTCCATGAGACTTAAATGAATCAATCAAAATAATGGTTATATTATATCCATTATCTCACAGAATCAAAATATTAGTTAAAGGTAAAATGACAAAAGTTCACGTATTAATAATCACATTTGACTATTGAGTCAAATTTTCATTGACGGTACTGAATGTGAGCTCTCACTGAAACAAGCAAATGACCTTGGAATTTACAGATTTTTGTATCAAATCGAAGCTCTTGAAATCTAGTTTATAGAAAGGTGTCTCACTTATAAATTCAACATCTAGAAAATTTTATAAATTTTTTTCTAAATCAGCAACTCTAGATTTTTAGTGCCCACTGAACATAGCTCAAAGAAATGTAAATTTATCCCACTTACCAAAACTAAATTAACTGAAACTTTTTACAGTTTAAAGCTAACCTCTTGATCTATCCAAATTCATTTTTTATTGTTCCCAGTAAAAATATTACTAACAGCTTACAATTTTGACATCAAAACAGGGTCCTAAACCATTGGTTTGTTTCTTTTGAAAAAAATAATTTATAAATTATGCTTGGAATTTTTTTTAATACACATGGTTAAAAATATTATTTTGTCTAGTTTTTAAAGGTTTAATTAAATTTCAAAAACATTAAGTACACAGGGAGAATTTTAACAAAAACCGAGCCCTGTTCCAGTGAAAACCCTAAACAGGACAGTCCACTTTCGAACCATAGATTAACCCCAAGATGAAATTATTTTTCAAATATGTAAACATAAAAGTTGTTTAATTTTATGTCTTTTTTCATTCAAAACAAATTTGACGAAAAACCAACGATTAGATCTTTCAAAAATGGCAAAACAGTGAGGGCTGTTCCATGCTAAACGAAAGGACAGCCACTGCCAACGAATTTTTAGTAAACAATTTTCAAAGAAAACTTGATCAAAACCATTTTTGAGAAAAAGGTACATGATCTCACTTGTTTCCAGAGCCATTTTCATTACAATTACAAGATGAAAATGAACTTACTCCTTACATGCAAAGGCTCACAACTACTGCCAAAGAGAATTCAACACCACCCATGCACTTTCAACTCAACAAACAGTTTAAACACATCTCAATTCTCAGCAATGGAGGCATGCATGTATGCTATGGTTAAGGCCCCCAGCCCTTAACCATATTCTCAACAAGAAAATAAAACAAAGAGTCCACAAGAGAGTTCCCTTACCTTGGTTCTTGGTTCCAACCGAGAGAAAGGAAGAAGAGATGAAGGGGAGACTAGGTGGAGAGGATGAGGGCTGTCAATGGCTTGCTTGGAAAGCTTCAAGCTCCAAAAATGGCTTCGCCTTTACTTGTTGGTGTCTCGGCCAAGGAAGGAAAAGAGGCGAGAGAAGAGAGAATTTTGTGTGTGTAAATTTTACTTGTTCGGAGGATTAGTGAGTGAGTGTGTGAGCTTAGGGGTGTGGCCGTGGGTTTTGGGGTGGTTAGGTGTTGAGTTTAGGCTAGGTGTCAAGCCCTTGTGGCTTGCATGTAGGTTAGTTGTCATGCAATTGAGGTTAGAGAGTTTAGTTACTCAGTTTAGTTTACACAGTGTAATTTTACACTATGTAATCATAAAGAGATGGCTTTTAAAATTTTAAAACTTAATTCCAAACATCTAATTAATTTTATAAAACTTCTAGTAATAAAACTTTTCTACTAGCTCAAATAAAATTTCCTCTATAAAGAAGTTATTTACAGATAAATTTTATAAGAGTTAACTTGGTGTGCAAGTTACACTACAACATTTTTGCCTTTAGACCACAACAAAAAGCTGTGCTTAGATGTAAACAAACCGTGGTCTTAACTTTAAGCCACGGTTTTTCAGTTGTGCTCTAAGTGGCCGTGGCCGGAAGCTTTAGACCACAGTTTTTTCACTTTTGACCACGGTGAAGAAAAAACCGCGGCCTTAGATAATAAAAAAGGCCACACTTTTTTAGATGTTGTTATTCTTTTAAGACCATGGTTTTTTAAATGTGGACAAATACTTAAGCTACATCTACAAAGTTTAAAATATGGCCCTATAACCATTGTCTAAACCTTAAGGCCATGGTTTTTTTAAGTATTATCATACATGTTATATGTTTAAGCCACGGTTCTAGAAGTATGGGCATATATTTTAGACAGCGTATTTTTTAATGTAGACAATTGTGGTCTAAACATTTAGGCCATAGTTTTCTAAGTGTAGTCAAAGTGTTATATAGTTAAGTCACAATTATAAAAGTGTGGACATATATATTAGACAACAGATTTTTCAATGTAGACAAATAGTATAGGCAATAATTGTATAATTGTTCAAACATTTAAACCATGGTTTTTTAATTGTCACTTTACTATAGGCAACATTTATTCAATTTATTCTTATATATATAGTAAATTGGTATTTGAGCCATAATTATGTAATTATTTATCATTTATTAGTGACAATACTTAATTATTTATGTATATAAATAATTAAACAATATAGAAAAACATTTAACTCATAAAATAATTAAACTATTAAATAAAAGGTGGAAGTGCTTTATATATTGAAAATGTACTATCTACAAAATATGCATAAACACTTGCAACATTTTTTGTCATTTATAAAAGCTTCAAGTATTAAAAGTAGTTTCTCAAAAGTATGCAACATTTACAACTCAATAAATTTGTAAGAAATAAAGTAGTCTCTCAAAAGTCTCATCTCTAAGAAATTAAGCTAGCCTCCACGCATATGAACTTCAGTCTTCTATATCTTAATCATGAGCTTCTTGCTCTCCAACCTGCAAATATGAAAACATGAAATATAATTTTACATTTCTCGTTACAAAATTCATATTTCAATCCAAGTATTGAAAGTGTCATAGTGATATGCACACATATCTAATATTTGATATCTTTTAAGAAAAAAACTTTTTTTTATGAAATTAGTACCATGTTTAACTAGCATGTAAAACTTGCATGCTCATCTTCCATTCAGTCACATCAAATCAATACTTTATTAAAACATTACAGTCCAACTCAAATTGTCAGATCAATTCAACAAATTAATTTTTCAATTCTCAGTCAAGAATACCCACACCTCAAATACTTATGCAACCCAAATTAAAATACAATAGTCAAATTATATATAGTCATCTACTATCAAAGCAGTTAAATACTTGAACATTAGTTGATGTTGAGGAATTGAAATTATATCAAAGCAGTTAAATGCTTGAACATTACTTGATGTTCCTCAACCCATGTTTAAGCTTTAACCAAATTATATATACCTTTCAAAATCTGGAACATTAGTTGATATTGAGGAACTCATTGTTGCACTGCTTTCATTGGCCACGACATTTTCTATCAAAATATCCAAAGCTTCATCATCCAAATTTGGATTGGTTTGCTTCATAAAGCTTTTTAGAAGCGATTCCAATCCTTGAAACCTTTTAGCAATTATCCAACTCATTTGCGTGTTCCTTCTTAAGAGCAAAAATTTCTTCCTTTCTTTTCAATTGCGATGGTGTGATAGTTTTTCCATAGCAACGCACTCTACCTAGTTTTTCTTTTCCAAGTAACAATTTAAATGTTTGTTCAGTAGAACCAGAGGAATGATGAACTGAATCTAGAAGCTTTTCCTAATTAATTGAAAAGATCAATGTCAGATATAATCAATATCAAATATACTTGATGAGTAACAATAAACTATCTTACAATAGAAAATTGTGTTTCTTCATCCACTTCTTTTCCTTTCGGCTGGGCTTTGCGGGTCTCAATGAACATTTCAGCTTGAGTAACTTCCTCTCCCTTTTTCTTCTTTTGACTCTACATTAATTAATGAGATTAAATATTAACTAATATTGATTAGAATGATTTGTTTTAAATATATAAAATAACACACACAAACATATAAATACATTACCAATTCAGCACGAATTATTGCAAAATTTATAGGTCCCGTACGATGCAAATACTTTTGTTTAGCCCTATTCAAAGCATTTTTCTTGCTAATATCCTACATCATAGAGAAAAAAAATAAAGTTAGATAATAAAATTTAAATTTAAAATTAATATATCATACAATTATCTTACTTGGATAATACTACTTCTCCAATAAGTCATCAACTGCTTAAAATGAGCTTCAGGTATAGTCTCGGGATGATTTTTTAACCTTTCCTTCAAAGTAGAGTATTTCTCAAAATGTTTCTTCTTGATGCAACTCTTATAACGTCTCCAAGCATCATTTATGCGCGTAAACACAACTTTTTGTCCTTCATCAGGAATATTGTACTTTTCCTACAAAAAGAAAGTATTACATCAACTTGCAGTAATTGCTAAACATTCAATAAAATATATATGAATTTATTTTTGTCATACATTCACATAATCCCATATACTCTTCCTGTGATCTTTCATCAAAACTTTAAAGTTTGTATAAATCAAGGGACAAAAGTCAGCATTTCTTGCTATAGTGCCAAGGAAATAACTCAAATCATATACAGTTTTATTGTTGGGTCCAATTGGCTCCCCATCATTGTCTAAGACAACTACTTCACGATGTTGAGCAGGTCTTGAATGAATTCTTAAGCACTGTGTTGGTCCCTGTGTTCTTTTCTTACTTGTATCTATTATAACATGAAACTTAAATAAGATGAAGAACAAATTAATACTTAAAGTCATATTTCTTGAGATTAAAAATCAATTACTTTACCATTCATAATGTCATCTTCCTGTAGGTGTGCATCTCCTTCATATATGACATTTAGATCTTCATCCTCTTAGTGTGCATTTTCTTCTGGTTCCATGTGAATTTCATCTCCCAGATCTTCTTCTTCATCAACATCACCATGGTTTTCAATAAACTCATCAATTAACATTGGTGGACACATTGAAACTACTTTTGTCTTCTTCCTAGCACTTGTATCTTCATTTTTAGCCACTACCCTTTTTATGGGTTGCTCATTTGCTCTTGAAGTATCATTTTTAGTCATTAACCCTTTCACAGGTTGTTGCTTCGTCCCTGAACTATCATTTTCATCTACTGCCTTTCTCTTTGGTTGTTGCTTTGCTTTTAAATTGTCATTTTCAGCGGCTACCACTTTCACAGGATGTTGATTTGCACTTGAACAGTCTTTTTCAGCTGCTGACCTTTTGATAGGTTGTTGCTTTGCCCTTGTACCATCATTTTCAATTATTGTCCCTTTCATAGAGTGCTGATTTGGTTTTGAACTCTGAATTTCAGCTGATGTCCTTTTCATGAATTGTTGATTGGGTCTTGAACTTTCATTGCCAATTTTTGCCATTTCATAGACAACTTATTTACCCTCATCACATCATCTTGAGTCACTACTTTTGGCATTGAGTGTTGCTTTGCCCTTGACATTACATCATCTTGAGCCATTGCCTTTTTCATGGGCTGCCTCTTTGGATCTTGAATTTGTATAGATCCTTGGCTTCTTAATGCAAACTCAGATAACTTGAATTGAGCTTGGGGTGATACCGTAAATGCAGGCTTATTTTGCTTGTTACTGTGCCCTTTAACTTCATTCACATGTGCAGTAGCTTCTCTAAGATTCTCTATTATCTTCTCTTGCTTGATTTTAAATTTTTTTGCCAATTCAGCACTTGATCTTGCTTGTAAAAGTTGAAAATCGGATGTACTTCTTTTAGCCTTGCCTTGAGTTGTCATCTTTTTAATTTTCTAACAAGAAAAAAATAAAGTCAATTTATTATCATAGTCAAAATAAAATTGTTTATAGACATTCAACATTCATTTCCATGTGTATCAGTGTTTCAAGCAAGTTTATGCAAATATAAACTGAAACATACAAACTCGGATTTAGTTATGCAGGCATAATAAGAAAAGTCTAGTGGCAGCCAATTTAGAAAATTAGACAAAATAGCAATGCTTTTATGCACTTTCCTTGGTGTCTCAACTAAAAAATGCTCATTTGTGAGAAAAATTAAGGAAAAAGACACATTAATTTGATCATATAATGAGTCTAGTGGTTCACTTAGTTGAAGTTAGGAAGTAGTCTAAACCATGGATCATGATGCAATATCCTTTCTTTTGAAGTGACATACTCATTGTACTTTTTCTTCATATTGATTACCACTGAACAATTTTGACCACATTTTATTAATTGCTTTTGATAGTAGAAAATACTTGTACACTAAGATTCCCTCAAGGGAAGTTCTAATACCATATAATACCCAAAACAATATAAGACATTAGCTAGCATGATGGAAATCACTGAAAACACCCACCAAACATTCTCTTCTTCCTTCTTGACAAGTGGAGTTGGCTATCACAATGCAAAGACACAAGAGGGGGGAGGAACACAAAACGATACATAGAGTAAATTGGCTGCATAATATAACAGAACACAAAGTGCAGGCAACCAACAAAATAAAAGATCACTAGAAAATTGAATCTGCGCTTTGCACAATCAGCGAACGAATCAACAAAATATTTTAATAATAAAAAAATGAATTACAAAGATAGAGAGAGAAAGTAAAAAGTGAAAAAAGCTGGGTTAAAATGGTGACATGTATCTTATTCCTAGACAATTTTTATATAATATGGGTCTAGTTTGGGTTCTGCAAGTTTTATACAAAAACCATGTAGTGTAGATTGAGTAAGGACAGGTATTGGGAAGCTACATTGTTTAGCCGAAAGACAAAAATAAGCTACACCAATTAACAACATACTGGATGATTAAAAAAAAGCAAATGGAGTTCTAAATGAAATAAAAAGTCTTGACAAGGAATCCTTAACTAAGATTTTCTCACCTTCAATTGTCTATCACCACGCCTCAAAATTTCAAAGAGCCTTCGGTAACTCTTCCAAGAGGTATATTGCCTTTAAGCCAAAAAAAAACAATGGTATGTAATGTAAGAATGTAGTGTTACAATAAAAGATAAGAATAACACAAGATATAAACAGTAGTTGATGATTAAAGTAAGTATATAATATGCTCAAATTAATATAGAAATTTAGATATCATAAAACAATTTCAAACAAATCATTCATTACTATGTCGTGCAATGAAAATTGAGGAATGTACAAGTAATACAAAAATAAATCCAACAAAGCGAAAAGAAAAAGGATGAAACTATAAAATTCTATAAAATGGAAAAATTAAAGGTTAGTACATTATTCCATGTAGTCAAATAAAGTGTCATCAAAATCAAAATCTTCTTCAAAATCCAAATCTTCTTCAGATACATTTTTCTGTTTAGCATTTGATTTAGGTTTCTCAGCTATTGTTGCAGGTAAGTCTTCTCTAACCCAATTAAGCTCATCATTGTTTGGTGCATCTAGATTTGTAGTATCCTCCAACGGCTCACTCCGATAAGCTTCTTGTGCTTCCAAATCTGACTGGTCACCCATGTTAAACAAATCTCTTGGAATTGTCTTCATAACATAACGCCTATTTGCGTTAAAAGGATCTTGGACATAAAAACATTGGTGGACCTAAGAAGCTAGCACAAAAGGATCATCTTGATAACACTTTTTGTTAAAACGCACACAAGTTAGCCCATATTTATCTTCTTCAACCTCAAACCAATCACATTTAAACAATACAAACTTGAAGTGACCATAATAGTCTAACTCAATTATTTCATTGATTGCTCCATAATAAGTGACCGGTTCTATCAAAGGATTTTCATCCTTAGAGCTTGCAAAACTTGAAGTCAACGAAACCAAAGTGACACCAGAATTCTGACTTTTGCGTCTTGCATCTCGTCTTGTAGTATGGAATCTATATCCATTAATGAGGTAACCAGTAAACCTCTTTGCAATAGTATTCGGACCTCTGGAGAGTTGTTTAAGTGGAAATGATACATCATCTTTCAAGGCACGAGCTTTAAACCATTCATTAAAATCTTGACTCTGGATTTTAGCTTTGGACCACTTTCTTTGTTTGGTGTTATTATTAACAATATCATCATGCTCTCTACAAAAGACAACAATGTTATGTTAGTATACCTCCAAAATCATATTAGTAGAAGAACAAGAAGTTGTTATGGTACCTGATGTATTGATTAACATCATCGCAATTGAATAAGATGTATCGATGCGCTTGGTTTTTAACTTTTAAATCTAGAGAACAAGGTTCACCGTTTCTCTTCCTCCCTAAAGGACGACCCATTCTTGGAAGGTAATTAGCTGAATCTACTCCACAGGAATCACTGTTATCATCATTTTGATCCTTTCTATTCAGCTTTGTCTCTACACTTTTGTCCAAATATCTTGAGCAAAAAGTTAGAGCTTCTTCAGCCAAATACCCCTTAGCAATAGAACCTTCTGGATGAGCTTTATTACGAACATAAGACTTAAGTTTACATAAGTATCTTTCTGTCGGATACATCCACCTGAATTGAATGGGACCACCTAATCTGACTTCATTTGCTAGGTGGAGAGGCAAGTGAACCATTATGTCAAAAAAACTAGGTGGAAAAATCATCTCCAATCGACAAAGAATGTCAACAATTTCTGCTTCTAAGAAATCCAAATCTTCCACTTGGATTACTTTTTGACACAGAAAGCGAAAAAAGGATCCAAGACGAATAAGAGGGTCAGCCACTGCATTAGGCATTGTGCTTCTTATTGCTATTTGCAATAGGTAGTGTAACATGAAATGTGCATCATGACTCTTGTAACCAGATACTTTCTTATCATCGACATGCACACACTTTGAAATATTTGATGCACTCCCATCTGGCAATTTGGCATCCTTCAAGATACCACAGAAAATAGACTTTTCTTTCGAAGTCATTGAGAAACATGCTTTTGCAAACTTTGCATGACCTCCACCAATCTCCAATGGATGAACGTTTTTTCTAATTCCCATTTCTTGCAAATCATAACGAGCATTAATGTGATCTTTTGTCTTGCCTGAGATGTCCAAAAGAGTCCCAATAATGCTATCACATATGTTCTTTTCAATGTGCATTACGTCAAAATTATGACGTAATGTATTTTGAGCCCAATAACTCAACTAAAAAAAAATTGACCTCTTCTTCCAGGGTCCAATAATTTTCTTCTTTTTCTCCTTCCCAAATTCATTAGTGAAAGTCTTTAAGCTTTCTAGGATTTCTATCCCTTCTAACATAGGTGGTGCTGACCTAAGTTCTTTTTTCCATTAAAAGACTTCCTATTAGCTCTCCAAGCATGATTCAATGGCAAAAAGACACGATGATCCATATAACACAACTTGAAACTGTTATACAAATACAATGAATTGGTGCTGTAACAACAACATGCACATGCCAACTTCCCTTTGGTGCTCCAACCTGACAGCATAGCGTACCCAGGGTAGTCACTAATGGTCCACAAAAGGGCTGCATGCATTTGAAATGTCTGATTTCTTGAGGCATCATATGTCTCTACTCCTACATCCCATAATTCCTTATGCTCCTCAATCAGCGGCTTAAGATACACATCGATATCCTGGTGATTTTGGTCCAGGAATTAGTAATGACAACATCATGTATTCAGATTTCATGAACAACCAAGGTGGATAGTTATATACCACCATCCATGCTTGGCCATCAGCAGGATATCAAAAGAAAAATTACGGGACTCAAAAGCAAAATTAGGATGAAGCCTATCAAAGTCCTTCCATGCTTGGCCATCAGCAGGATGCCTCAGTTTCCCATCCTTTATCCGTTCATCTTCATGCCACCTCATTGACTCAGTTGTCCTTGAACACATAAATAACCTTTGAAGTCTAGGAATCAATGGAAAGTATCTCAAAATCTTTGCTGGAACTTTATGATTATTTTTTGGTTGCACAATCTGACCTTCTACTTGAGTGAATTCCTTCCATCGAGAAGTTTTACAAACATCACAATTATCATCATTCTCATGCTCTTTCCAATATAACATGTAGTCCTTCGGACATGCATGGATCTTTTTATAATCAAGACCCAAATCCCTAATCATGGACTTTGTTTTGTTAAAAGATTCTGGAATGTTTAAATCCGGCATGGCTTCTTTCAATAATTCCAAGAGAGCAGTGAATGATGCATTGCTCCACCCACGAAGGCACTTCAACAAGTACAATCGAATTATAAACGATAAAGTAGATAAGTTTTTGCATCCTGGGTACAGTTCCTATTTCACCTCATTAACCAAATTGAAAAACTTTCTAGCATCCTCATTAGGCCCCTCACTAACTCCATCTACTTCTATTGTGTTTCTAAATGTGTCATACAATAAGCCACCAATGTCATCATGTGAGTCCTCTTAATCTTCCATGACATTGTCGATTTCCATTCACGATGCTATTTGCTCCCCATGGTTTACCCAAATATCATAGCCTTTCAGAAAACCTTTTGCTATTAGGTGATCATAAACCACGTGTCTCCTTGCCCATAAACGATTTCTACACTTAGCACAAAGACATAAAATCTCATCTCCTTGAGGTCTTCCTTTAGTGTAGGCGAAATCTAAAAATGACTCTACACATTGATATACTTAAGACTAAACCTTGGAAGTTTAGTCCACTCTTTGTCCATCACTTTTAAACTAATACATAAAAAATAAAAATGTTATCATAAAAATTGTCTTATACACTAAAGTGGTGGACAAAATATACTATACTATAATATATTATAAATTTTAGGTCAAAGATCATCATGAAAGATGTGTCAATTTGAATATTGTTCTATGATCTTAATGATAACAATTAGTTGGTGAGAATAAAATTAACCAATTCACAAAAAGCAAGGAGAATTAAATTCTAAGGGCAACCAAGTGCATAAGAAATTATGAATAAATTTAACAAAGAGATACCTACGAAGAAACAAATTTGGACTTTAAGCCTGCCAAAGATAATATTTCCTAACACAAACATGTGGCCAAATATAAATATATCAGTGAAGGAAACAACAATTATCGAGCTTTTTCCCTCTAAGTAAAGAATTCATACAGTGAAGGCATATAAAAGAAGGATCACAGTTCCTAAGTAAAGAAAATTCATATGTGTAATAATACATATACAACAATTCTTACATTACCTTTTATAATTTATTTTTTTATCTCCATCATTCACTTCACTCATCTTAAACATATATTGTTAAAATTTAATATTTTTAGTCTTAATTTCTTTATTTTTATTTTTCATCCTACCATATACACTCACCTAGATGCATTGTTACATTATGGATAAACAATTATATATTTATCATAATCAAATTAAAAGTTACCATGCTAAATAATTTGAAATGGTACACAGATGATATGCCAAAAGAACAAAGGTGCCTAATTATAAGTATTGAGACAATTGTCTAATCACAGGTCCTAATAATTTGGATCCAGCTTTAATGGGTGGATATCACCTAATATAAAAAAGAAGATTATAAAGTGCTTAAAACAAAAATTGAATGATGCCTATGTTCAAATGATTACTTTTAAACTCCTTTCATCTTACAAAATTTGACTATAATTACTCCAAGGATAGTACATACTTTATAAATTTATTATTTATTATAATTTTACAAATAACTTCTTTAAAGATAACAATTAAAAATTAATAAATAAAAACTTTAATTCAAAATTATAAAAAAAGGAAGTGGGATCAGGAAACTGTGTATACAGTGGGTGATCCAAGGAAGTGGGATTATGTGATATGTTGGTTAGGTGGACGAAAAGTAAGCTTAGTTAGATTAGCTACATAGTTAGCAAGAAGCAACTTGCTAGCAGGGTAGTGGTGTGGTATGTGTGCCCTGGACAATAATTAGAAATGAAATAGTTGGTGACAATACAACTCTTGTGACTTTGAAATGCATGAGTCCGGGACAGGTGTTGTGCGTGAGGGGGGTGGGTAGAGGATAGTCTTCCGCATGAACAATTGCAAAGGCATGTCTACAGTGGCTTAACGACTAGATGCACTAGAGGACACACATTATTAATTATGCACGCCACTTACATTGTGTTATATTGGGGCTGGCTAGACAGCCCAAACTTGTGTATATATGGGCCTCGCATGGGTACTACTTGTACTCAACAAAAGGCTATTCATAAATAAAAAATTGCTGTTCAAAAAAAAGAAAAGTACTGCCAAAATAAGGGACGGTATAATTTTTTTCACTCACTTACAACAAAATTGGGCTTGGGAAAATATCAATATGGATTTAGGTGGTTGTAGGCTTTGTGTGTGTAGGGAGGAGAAATGCTTAAAAGCAATTTCTGTAAACTCACAATGGCCAATTTAAAGCTTACTTCAATATTTCGAGTACCAATTATTATAAAATCATGTCATATAATATTAGATAACTATATAAGACAAACAAATAATGTCCTTACTTACCTCCAAATCCTGCCTTTGGTATCGTCTACTTGCAAGGATGAATTTCTATTCCACAAAAACTGATCAGTCTTATACTCTGCCCCGTATATGTGACAAGGTACATATAATGAAATTATGAATTTGTTGGAAAAAGACAAGAACTTATTGAGAAGTGGATGCACTTGAAGTTACATAGTTGTTTACAAGCAATAACATTAGACAACAAGTTGAATTAGAATTTACTCCTATCAAATGGAAGGATTAGTAGCTATCAAAATAAGAATAATTGAAAAAATAAGAAACAGAACATATGAGCTCTATTAAGAACCATATTAACTCTCCAACAGTGAGACTCTTGAATCATGCATTTTACATCTTGAAACTTTGAACATGCAGCTTCAAAGTTCAAAACCTGAGTGTTATATTTTATTTGTCTGAATCACAAACTCCTGCTCTCATGCAATTTGGTAGGACAAAAAGTCAACAATGTTGATGCATAGTCATTTAGCTAACTATAAATATCAATCATAACAATGGTAAACTTTTTTATTCTTACTAGCTAGACTTTTTTTCGGTTGCATTATGTAACAGCAATGGTGTGAAAATGACCACTTTGTTTAGACACGGGTGAGGGTATGGCTTTATATCATATGTTATCTTTGTACTTTTATACCAACTTTGTCACCTCTTGTGTATAGTTTGGCTCTTAATATACATTTTCTCAATTGCCTATTAAAAAAAATGGCTCCCTATAATCACCGAGTCCTATTTCTATTTGACAGTATCTATTCCACCTGCCATAGACCCACCATAGCTTAACTGCATTATGCCTACACAATCTGTATAATCCCATCCCATCATAGTATCCCTTGTGTTACTGTTGCTATATTCTTATATACCCATTTTCCCAAAATATTTGACAAAAAAATTCACCATAAAACTAACACATATGCCGTAGCCATACCCTTAAATACACAGACTAAGCACAGGTGTGTTAAGTCTGATGCAACGAGGTAGTACAAAAGGAGTACTCACTTGATATGAAAACCACCCCTCCCTTACAATTTCACCTATACAAGATCCTACCCTTTACACAAACAGTATACAAAATTCAGCTCTACCGCATGAGTCAGACACAGTCCAAGACATCTTGTATTAACATTAATTACAATAACATATATGTGAATGTACCTGTACATGTATATATAGTAGAGATTGAAACACTTAACAATGAGAATAAATAAAGTTCATCAAAAAGAAAAAAAAATGAAATTAGAAGCCTTTGGACTGGGCATACCAAGTGAAAGAAAAATATAAAAAGAGGATGAATGATTTAAATGGAAGATGAATGATATATATAGGGAAAGTATGTAGGCATATCCAGAGAGGATCATTAATCGAGAAACAACCTAAACTTTTATTGCAGTGGTCCATATATTGTCTGCCAATTTATATTTGATCCATCAGACCCACGTGTAAGTAATTGCACGTATGCCATATGGGGCATCTTAATTGTATTTTATATTAACTAAATTCTCAATAATGGTATTTGGTATCAAAGCTTTTACATGTAGCGATAAAAAAAATGGCAAAGAATCAACTGTGATCAGAAAAAAGGTTAAAAAAATTTGAAAATAAAAAACCAATAAATTACATTAAAATTCTTTTACTTCTTTTGTAGGTCATTTTCAAAAAAAAAAATCATACTGTTTGACATTACCCAACAAAATAGGACATGGCAAAACTATAAACATAGCCATAAAGTGACAAAACTTAAACAAGCAACCTCTCATAGATAATTAACTCTTCTCCATCTTTAAGATGAAAACATCTGCCCGTTGAAAACTGACTTTTTTAAACTGCAGAATTAAATTTCAACCAACACTAAGAACAGGACAAACAACAGGACACACAAAAATCAATTCTATTCCTCTTTCTAAAACTGGTTTACTTTTTTTTTTGGTACAATTGAAAATAAAAGACACAACAAACAATCCTGCTACTGGTTTTCTTTTGATTGAAATTACTTTTAATTTCTTTATGCACAAAACCAGTTTTAATTTTTTTTTCACAAAAATCCATTTATAATGAAGTAATGATTCATTATTTTCATCAAACACTTACCATATATGGACTTTATGCATAGTTAGATGTGGGCATTATTTTCATCCAACAACCACCTAAATTAGCTAATTAGCTAATGAGGTAATGATTCATTCCCAATGACAATTCAAATTCACTCACTCACTACTTACCTCACCCTCAAATTTTGCCACTTCTTATTCTTATTTCAAAGTACCCCCACTTCCCCAAAATTTAAAAAAAGAAAAAGAAAAACAATGCAAGGATGGGGACAAGGGAAAAGAATAAAACACCAAAAATACCCCATGAGAAACATGGTAGGGTCAAAGTGGTCCAGCAATGGTAAAAGAACTCAAATCTAGCTTGCAGTTACAGCCTACATGACAGGTTCATCATTCACATCACAAATAAAGAAAATTACATTAAGAGTTGGGCCAAAACAACACTATCAGCAACCAGCGTCTCAGGCATTGAAAGTGATGCCTAATGAAAACTCCCTACCAAATTATCATTTGTGAATATGCAATCAAGTTATTTTCTACAAATAGTTTTACCAAATTATACTTTTCATATCTTTTAAGAAAACTAATTAAATTTGAGGGGAAGGGGCTTTCGATATGACAGAGGTTCAGAAGGAAGAAACACAAATCCCTAATTGAACCCACAGAGAGAGAAAAGGAGAAGAAGAGAAAAGGTCAGAATCCATACCAAAGCGAGAAAGCACATGTGAAGAGTAGAGCAAGCCTTCTGTGAAATATGAGGTACTGTGCGCTCAAACGAACGAGAAGAGCAAGCGTGGCTTCCGTGAAACAAACGAACCATTATGGTGGAATATGGTGCGATTGAAGACTGAGAGTAGAGAAGAGTACGTACTGGGCGCTCCTGCGTTTAGGATTAGCGCTATATTTAAGTTTTATTTTAATATATCTTGCGCGGTATATATTTCGCGGTTTAAGTTTTAATTTGTATTAAGATTTTTTAATTTTCTTAATGCCACGGTTTTATTTTCATTCTTTTAAGCCACGGGTCTCTAAATGTGGTATTCTAATCCACGGTTTAAAACTTGTTACCTAAGTGTTTATAAAAAGAATAAACCACAGGTTTTATAAGTCACAGATCTTTAAATGTGGTCTAATGTTTCCACAGTTAAAAACTTGCGGTCTATTCTATCTCAACACTTTTAAAACCGCGGTCTCATCTAAATAGACCACGCCTATTATTTATGAAAAAAAGCCATGGCCTATTTCAAGTTTCAACCACGGTTTTTTAACCGTGAAAACGAAAGTGTGGCCTGAAGGACAAAATGTTGTAGTGTTACTATAATTTAATATAATTAAAATACTTAAAACCAATTTGCAAACAATAAATTAATTAGTGCACAACAATAGATATTATAAATAATCACTACTAGTAATTAATCTCAGCTCAATTAATTACTAGCAGACATATCAGATAGTCACTCATATTCAAATTTTGAGTACTTGAATATTAAGTACGCATCACGTTGCACATGACTAAAAGAAATAAAATAACACAGAAAATTTAATTACACAAAATTCTACAGGCAGCTTACAGGCAAAAACACAAGAAAGTAACTAAGAGAATTAATTGAAGGAAATTAATTCCAGAGAGTTACTTACAGAGAAATATATAAATATATACATATTTATAAATATATATACATATATACTTATATAACTAAGTTGAAATTTTTAGGGTAGTAATTGATCGTAGGTAATTTAATTACTAATAATAATCTTAGGAATTTAATTACATACACGTTAAGATTTTAAATCCAAATACACACACATGAAATTTAATAATTACATAAAACTCTATAAACAAACTTACAGACAATTCATACAGAAAATTAACTACAGAGAATTACTTCTAGATTAATTACAAAGAGTTACTCACAGAGAAACTTTTATTACAAGCAATTAGTTTTCAAGAAATTATCACATAGAAATTGATTACAGAGAACATTATATATATATATATATATATATATATATATATATATCATTTTATAAATTTTTCCTATTTGACTATTATAACGACTTACTCATGTTGTTTATTTTCCATCATTTTTCTTATTTACTCAATTAATCACTAACTATATTTTAATTACTCAACACACATTTTTTTTCTTATGTAAAACAAACAAATAAATTTCCATTAATTTCTAATTAAATTACTTATGTTCCTAATTATAGGGTTGTAATTTTCGGGGTGTTACATTCGTGGTGCCCCGTGGTACAATTTTGGTGCCGGTGGTACATTTTCGACCATTTGTGCAATTTTTGTGCGAAAATAAGACTTTTGGGTTTTGGTGCCCCGTGATCCCTGGTGCATTCTTATGCATAAAAAACCATAATACTTGTAGCACTTTTCAGTTTTGAGGTCCGAGGTGCCTCGTGGTCCAATTTTGGTGCCTGTGGTGCATTTCCGGCCCATTGTGCAATTCTCGTGCGAAAATAAGACTTTTGGGTTTTGGTGCCTTGAGATCCCTGGTGCATTCTTATGCATAAAAAACCATAATACTTGGAACACTTTTTAGTCTTCAGGTTCGTGGTGCCCCTGTGGTCCAATTTTGGTGCCGGGGGTGCATTTTCGGCCATTTGTGCAATTTTCGTGCGAAAATAAGACTTTTGGATTTTGGTGCCCCGTGATCCCTGTTGCATTCCTATCCATAAAAAACCATAATGCTCAAAACACTTTTCAGTTTTGAGGTCCGTGGTGCCTCGTGGTCCAATTTTCGTGCCGGTGGTGCATATTCAGCCATTTGTGCAACTTTCGTGCGAAAATAAGACTTTTGGGTTTTGGTGCCCCGTCATCCCTGGTGCATTCTTATGCATAAAAAACCATAATGCTCAGAACACTTTTCAGTTTTTAGGTCCGTGGTGCCCTTGGTCCAATTTTGGTGCCGGCAGTGCACTTTCGGCCATCTGTGGAATTTTCGTGCGAAAATAAGACTTTTGGGTTTTGGTGCCCGTAATTGCCAGTGCATTCTTATGCATAAAAAACCATAATGCTCAGAGGACTTTTAAGTATTGAGGTCCGAGGTGCCCGGTGGTCCAATTTTGGTGCTCGTGGTGCATTTTCGGCCTATTGTGCAATTTTTGTGCGAAAACAAGAGACTTTTGGGTTTTGTTGCCCTGTGATCCCTGGTGCATTCTTATGCATAAAAAACCATAAGTCTCAGAACACTTTTCAGTTTTGAGGTCTATGGTGCCCCATGGTCCAAATTTGGTGCCTGTGTTGCATTTTCGGCCCATTGTGCAATTTTCGTGTGAAAATAAGACTTTTGGGTTTTGGTGCCCCGTTATCCCTGGTGCATTCTTATGCATAAAAAATCATAATGCTCGGAGGACTTTTAAGTATTGAGGTCCGAGGTGCCCGGTGGTCCAATTTTGGTGCTCGTGGTGCATTTTCGGCCATTGTGCAATTTTCGTGCGAAAATATGACTTTTGGATTTTGATGCCCCCGTGATCCCTGGTGCATTCTTATGCATAAAAAACTATAATGCTCGGAGAACTTTTATGTTTTGAGGGCTGAGGTGCCCCGTGGTCCAATTTTGGTGCCCGTGAGGCATTTTCGGCCCATTGTGCAATTTTCATACGAAAATATGACATTTGGGTTTTGGTGCCCCCTAATCCCTAGTGCATTCTTATGCATAAAAAAACTGTAATGCTTAGAGCACTTTTCAGTTTTAAGGTCCAAGGTGCCCCGTGGTCCAATTTTGGTGCCCGTGGTGCATTTTCGGCCCATTTGTGCAATTTTCCTGCGAAAATAAGACTTTTGGGTTTTGGTGTCCCGTGATCCCTGTGCATTCTTATGCATAAAAAACCATAATGCTAGGAACACTTTTCAGTTTTGAGGTCTGGGTTGCCTCGTGGTCCATTTTTGGTGTCGGTGCTGCGTTTTCGACCATTTGTGAAATTTTCGTGCGAAAATAAGACTTTTGGGTTTTGGTGCCCCATGAACCTTGGTGCATTCTTATGCATAAAAAACCATAATGCTTGGAGTATTTTTCAGTTTTGAGGTTCGTGGTGCCTCGTGGTCCAATTTTGGTGCCCGTAGTGCATTTTCGGCCCATTGTGCAAAATTCGTGCGAAAATAAGACTTTTGGGTTTTGGTGCCCCTTGATCCCTAGTGCATTCTATTACATAAAAAAACAATAGAGCTTGGAGCAATTTTGAGATTTGAGGTCCATGGTGTCCCGTGGTCCAATTTTGATGCAAGTGGTGCATTTTCGACCATTGGTGAAATTTTCGTGCGAAAATAAGACTTTTGGGTTTTGGTGCCCCGTGATCGTTGGTGCATTCTTATGCATAAAAAACCATAACGCTCAGAGAACTTTTAAGTGTTGAGGTCCGAGGTGCCCCGTGGTCAAATTTTGGTGCCCATGGTGCATTTTCGACCCATTGTGCAATTTTCGTGCGAAAATAAGACTTTTGGGTTTTGGTGCCCCGTGATCCTTGGTGCATACTTATGCATAAAAAACCATAATGCTTGGAACAGTTTTAAGTTTAGAGGTCCGTGGTGCCCCATGACCCAATTTTCATGCCGGTGGTGCATATTCGGCCATTTGTGCAAATTTCATGCGAAAATAAGACCTTTGGGTTTTGGTACGCCATGATCCCTGGTGCATTCTTGTACATAAAAAACCATAATTCTTGGAGGACTTTTTAGTTTTGAGGTCCGTGGTGCCCCGTTGTCCAATTTTGGTGCCTATGGTGCATTTTCTGCCCATTGTGAAATTTTCGTGCGAAAATATGACTTTTGGATTTTGGTGTCCCCATGATCCCTGGTGCATTCTTATGCATAAAAAACTATAATGCTCAGAGAACTTTTATGTGTTGAGGTCTGAGGTACCCCGTGGTCCAATTTTGGTGCCCGTGAGGCATTTTTGGCCCATTGTGCAATTTTCATGGGAAAATATGACTTTTGGGTTTTGGTGCCCCCTAATCCCTGGTGCATTCTTATGCATAAAAAAACCATAATGCTTAGACCACTTTTCAGTTGAGGTCTAAGGTGCCCCGTGGTCCAATTTTTGTGCCCGTAGTGCACTTTCGGCCCATATGTGCAATTTTCCTGCAAAAATAAGACTTTTGGGTTTTGGTGTCCCATGATCCCTGGTGCATTCTTATGCATAAAAAACTATAATGCTCATAGTACTTTTTAGTTTTGAGTTTCGAGGTGCCCCGTGGTCCAATTTTGGTGCCTATGGTGCATTTTCCGCCCATTGTGCAATTTTCGTGCGAAAATATGACTTTTGGATTTTGGTGCCCCCGTGATCCCTGGTGCATTCTTATGCATAAAAAACTATAATGCTTGGAGAACTTTTATGTTTTGAGGTCTGAGGTGCCCCGTGGTTCAATTTTGGTGCCCGTGAGGCATTTTCGGCCCATTTTACAATTTTCATACGAAAATATGACATTTGGGTTTTGGTGCCCCCTATTCCCTGGTGCATTCTTATGCATAAAAAAACCATAATGCTTAGAGCACTTTTTAGTTTTGAGGTCCAAGGTGCCCCGTGGTCCAATTTTGGTGCCCGTGGTGCATTTTCGGCCCATTTGTGCAATTTTCCTGCGAAAATAAGACTTTTGGGTTTTGGTGTCCCGTGATCCCTAGTGCATTCTTATACATAAAAAATCATAATTCTAGGAACACTTTTCAGTTTTGAGGTCTGGGTTGCCCCGTGGTCCATTTTTGGTGTCGGTGCTGCGTTTTCGACCATTTTTGAAATTTTCGTGTGAAAATAAGACTTTTGGATTTTGGTGCCCCGTGAACCTTGGTGCATTCTTATGCATAAAAAACCATAATGCTTGGAGTACTTTTGAGTTTTGAGGTCCGTGGTGCCTCGTGGTCCAATTTTGGTGCCCGTAGTGCATTTTCGGCCCATTGTGCAAAATTCGTGCGAAAATAAGACTTTTGGGTTTTGGTGCCCCGTGATCCCTGGTGCATTCTATTACATAAAAAACCATAGAGCTTGGAGCAATTTTGAGATTTGAGGTCCATGGTGCCCCGTGGTCCAATTTTGGTGCAAGTGGTGCATTTTCGGCCATTGGTGAAATTTTCGTGCGAAAATAAGACTTTTGGGTTTTGGTGCCCCGTGATCGTTGGTGCATTCTTATGCATAAAAAACCATAACGCTTGGAGAACTTTTAAGTTTTCAGGTCCAAGGTGCTCCGTGGTCAAATTTTGGTGCCCATGGTGCATTTTCGGCCCATTGTGCAATTTTCGTGCGAAAATAAGACTTTTGGGTTTTGGTGCCCCGTGATCCTTGGTGCATACTTATGCATAAAAAACCATAATGCTTGGAACACTTTTAAGTTTAGAGGTCTGTGGTGCCCCGTGGCCCAAATTTCGTGCCGGTGGTGCATATTCAGCCAATTGTGCAAATTTCATGCGAAAATAAGACCTTTGGGTTTTGGTACGCCATGATCCCTGGTGCATTCTTATACATAAAAAACCATAATTCTTGGAGGACTTTTTAGTTTTGAGGTCCGTGGTGCCCCGTGGTCCAATTTTGGTGCCTATGGTGCATTTTCTGCCCATTGTGCAATTTTCGTGCGAAAATATGACTTTTGGATTTTGGTGCCCCCATGATCCCTGGTGCATTCTTATGCATAAAAAACTATAATGCTCGAGAACTTTTATGTGTTGAGGTCTGAGGTACCCCGTGGTCCAATTTTGGTGCCCGTGAGGCATTTTCGGCCCATTGTGAAATTTTCATGCGAAAATATGACTTTTGGGTTTTGGTGCCCCCTAATCCCTTGTGCATTCTTATGCATAAAAAAACCATAATGCTTAGAGCACTTTTAAGTTTTGAGGTCTAAGGTGCCCCGTGGTCCAATTTTGGTGCCCGTGGTGCATTTTCGACCCATTTGTGCAATTTTCCTGCGAAAATAAGACTTTTGGGTTTTGGTGTCCCGTGACCCCTGGTGCATTCTTATGCATAAAAAACCATAATGCTCATAGTACTTTTTAGTTATGAGTTCCGAGGTGCCCCGTGCTCCAATTTTGGTGCCTGTGGTGCTTTTTCTGCCCATTGTGCAATTTTCGTGCGAAAATATGACTTTTGGGTTTTGGTGCCCCGTGATCCCTGGTGCATTCTTATGCATAAAAAACTATAATGCTCGGAGAACTTTTATGTTTTGAGGTCTGAGGTACCCCGTGGTCCAATTTTGGTGCCCGTGAGGCATTTTCAGCCCATTGTGCAATTTTCATGCGAAAATATGACTTTTGGGTTTTGGTGCCCCCTAATCCCTGGTGCATTCTTATGCATAAAAACCATAATGCTTGGAGTACTTTTGAGTTTTGAGGTCCGTGGTGCCTCGTGGTCCAATTTTGGTGCCCGTAGTGCATTTTCGGCCCATTGTGCAAAATTCGTGCGAAAATAAGACTTTTGGGTTTTGGTGCCCCGTGATCCCTGGTGCATTCTATTACATAAAAAACCATAGAGCTTGGAGCAATTTTGAGATGTGAGGTCCATGGTGCCTCGTGGTCCAATTTTGATGCAAGTGGTGCATTTTCGGCCATTGGTGAAATTTTCGTGCGAAAATAAGACTTTTGGGTTTTGGTGCCCCATGATCGTTGGTGCATTCTTATGCATAAAAACCATAACGGTCGGAGAACTTTTAAGTTTTGAGGTCCGAGGTGCCCCGTGGTCAAATTTTGGTGCCCATGGTGCATTTTCGGCCCATTGTGCAATTTTCGTGCAAAAATAAGACATTTGGGTTTTGGTGTCCCGTGATCCCTGGTGCATTCTTATGCATAAAAAACCATAATACTAGGAACACTTTTCAGTTTTGAGGTTCGGGTTGCCCCGTGGTCCATTTTTGGTGTCGGTGCTGCTTTTTCGACCATTTGTGAAATTTTCGTGCGAAAATAAGACTTTTGGGTTTTGGTGCCCCGTGAACCTTGGTGCATTCTTATGCATAAAAAGCCATAATGCTTGGAGTACTTTTCAGTTTTGAGGTCAGTGGTGCCTCGTAGTCCAATTTTGGTGCCCGCAGTGCATTTTCGACCCATTGTGCAAAATTCGTGCGAAAATAAGACTATTGGGTTTTGGTGCCCCGTGATCCTTAGTGCATTATATTACATAAAAAACCATAGAGCTTGGAGTAATTTTGAGATTGGAGGTCCATGGTACCCTGTGGTCCAATTTTGGTGCAAGTGGTGCATTTTCGGCCATTGGTGAAATTTTCGTGCGAAAATAAGACTTTTGGGTTTTCGTGCCCCGTGATCGTTGGTGCATTCTTATGCATAAAAACCATAACGCTCGGAGAACTTTTAAGTTTTTAGGTCAGAGGTGCCCCGTGGTCCAATTTTGGTGCCCATGGTGCATTTTCAGCCCATTGTGCAATTTTCGTGCGAAAATAAGACTTTTGGGTTTTGGTGCCCCGTGATCCTTGGTGCATACTTATGCATAAAAAACCATAATGCTTGGAACACTTTTCAGTTTAGATGTCCGTGGTGCCCCGTGGCCCAATTTTCGTGCCGATGGTGCATATTCGGCCATTTGTGCAAATTTCGTGCGAAAATAAGACCTTTGGATTTTGGTACGCCATGATCCCTGGTGCATTCTTATACATAAAAAACCATAATGCTTGGAGGACTTTTTAGTTTTGAGGTCCGTGGTGCCGCGTGGTCCAATTTTGGTGCTAGTGGAGCATTTTTGACCATTTGTGAAATTTTCGTGTGAAAATAAGACTCTTGGGTTTTGGTGCCCTGTGATCCCTCGTGCATTCTTATGCACAAAAGACCATAATGCTTGTATCACTTTTCAGTTTTGAGGTCCGAGGTGCCCCGTGGTCCAATTTTGGTGCCCGTGGTGCATTTTCGGCCTATTGTGCAATTCTTGTGCGAAAATAAGACTTTTGGGTTTTGGTACCTTGTGATCCCTGGTGCATTCTTATGCATAACAAACCATAATGCTTGGAACACTTTTCAGTCTTAAGGTCCGAGGTTCCCCGTGGTCAAATTTTGGTGCCCGTGGTGCATTTTCGGCCATTTGTACAATTTCGTGCGAAAATAAGACTTTTGGGTTTTGGTGCCCCGTGATCCCTGTTGCATTCCAATGAATAAAAAACCATAATGCTCGAAACACTTTTGGTGCCGGTGGTGCATATTTGGCCATTTGTGCAATTTTCGTACGAAAATAAGACTTTTGGGAAAAGGTGCTCCGTGATCCCTTGTGCTTTCTAATGCATAAAAAACAATAGTGCTCGAAAATGCACCATCGGCACCAAATTGGACCACGGGCCACCTCGGACCTCAATAATTAAAAGTGCTTCGAGCATTATGGTTTTTTATGCATAAGAATGCACCAGGGATCACGGGACACCAAAACCCAAAATCTTATTTTCGCACGAAAACTGTACAAGTTCTCGAAAATGGACCACCCTGGTTTTTTATGCTCCGTTCATTTCGACCCATTTGTGCAATTTTCGTGCGAAAATAAGACTTTTGGATTTTGGTGCCCTATCATCCCTGGTGCATTCTTATGCATAAAAAACCAGAATGCTCGGAACACTTTTTAGTTTTTAGGTCCGTGGTGCCCCGTGGTCCAATTTTGGTGCCGGTGGTGCATTTTCGGCCATTTGTGTAATTTTTGTGCGAAAATAAGACTTTTGGGTTTTGGTGCCCGTAATCACTAGTGCATTCTTATGAATAAAAAACAATAATGCTCAGAGGACTTTTAAGTATTGAGGTCCGAGGTGCCCCGTGGTCCAATTTTGGTGCTCGTGGTGCATTTTCGGCCCATTGTGCAATTTTTGTGCGAAAATAAGAGACTTTTGGGTTTTGTTGCCCTGTGATCTCTGGTGCATTCTTATGCACAAAAAACCATAATGCTCAGAACACTTTTCAGTTTTAAGGTCCGTGGTTCCCCGTGGTCCAATTTTTGTGCCCGTGTTGGATTTTCGGCCCATTATGCAATTTTCGTGTGAAAATATGACTTTTGGGTTTTGGTGCCCTGAGATCCCTGGTGCATTCTTATGCATAAAAAACCATAGTGCTCATAGTACTTTTCAGTTTTGAGGTCCGAGGTGTCCCGTGGTCCAATTTTGGTGCCTGTGGTGCATTTTCAGCCCATTGTACAATTTTCGTGCAAAAATAAGACTTTTGGATTTTGGTGCCCTCGTGATCCCTGGTGCATTCTTATGCATAAAAAACTATAATGCTCGGAGAACTTTTATGCCTTGAGGTCTGAGGTGCCCCGTGGTGCAATTTTTGTGCCTGTGAGGCATTTTCTGCCCATTGCGCAATTTTCGTGCGAAAATAAGACTTTTGGGTTTTGGTGCCCTGTGATCCCTGGTGCATTCTTAAGCATAAAAAACCATAATGCTTAGAGCACTTTTCAGTTTTGAGGTCCAAGGTGCCCCGTAGTCCAATTTTGGTGCCCATGGTGCATTTTCGGCCCATTTGTGCAATTTTCTTGCAAAAATAAGACTTTTGGGTTTTGGTGCCCCATGTTCCCTGCTGCATTGTTAAGCATAAAAAACCATAATGCTCATAGTACTTTTTAGTTTTGAGTTCCGAGGTGCCCCGTGGTCCAATTTTGGTGCCTGTGGTGCATTTTTCGCCCATTGTGCAATTTTCGTGCAAAAATAAGACTTTTGGATTTTGGTGCCCCCGTGATCCCCGGTGCATTCTTATGCATAAAAAACTATACTACTCAGAGAAATTTTATGTTTTGAGGTCAGAGGTGCCATGTGGGCCAGTTTTGGTGCCCGTGAGGCATTTTCGGCCCATTGTGCAATTTTCAAGCGAAAATAAGACTTTTGGGTTTGGGTGCCCCCTTATCCCTGGTGCATCTTATGCATGAAAACCCATAATGCTTACAGCACTTTTCAGTTTTGAGGTCCAAGGTGCCCCATGGTCCAATATTGGTGCCCGTGGTGCATTTTCGGGCCATTTGTGCAATTTTCTTGCGAAAATAAGACTTCTGGGTTTTGGTGTCCCATGACCCCTGGTGCATTCTTATCCATAAAAAACCATAATGCTAGGAACACCTTTCAGTTTTGAGGTTCGGGTTGCCCCGTGGTCCATTTTTTGTGCCGGTGCTGCGTTTTCAACCATTTTTGAAATTTTCGTGCGAAAATAAGTCTTTTGGGTTTTGGTGCCCCGTGAACCTTCGTGCATTCTTATGCATAAAAACCATAATGCTTGGAGTACTTTTCATTTTTGAGGTCCGTGGTGCCTCGTGGTCCAATTTTGGTGCCGGTGGTGCATACTCGGCCATTTGTGCAATTTTCGTGTGAAAATAAGACTTTTGGGTTTTGGTGCCCCGTGATCCCTGGTGCATTCTTATACAAAAAAAACCATAGAGCTTGGAGCATTTGTCAGATTTGAGCTCCATGGTGCCCCGTGGTCCAATTTTGGTGATGTGGTGCATTTTCGGCCATTGGTGAAATTTTCGTGCGAAAATAAGACTTTTGGGTTTTGGTGCCCCGTGATCCTTGGTGCATTCTTATGCATAAAAAACCATAATGCTAGGAGAACTTTTAAGTTTTGAGGTCCGAGGTGCCCCGTGATCCAATTTTGGTGACTGTGGTGCATTTTCGGCCCATTGTGCAATTTTTGTGCGAAAATAAGACTTTTGGGTTTTGGTGCCCCGTGATCCTTAGTGCATTCCTATGCATAAAAAACCATAATGCTTGGAACACTTTTAAGTTTAGAGGTCCGTGGTGCCCCGTGGTCCAATTTTGGTGCCGATGGTGCATATTCAGCCATTTGTGCAATTTTCGTGCAAAAATAAGACTTTTGGATTTTGGTACGCCGTGATCCCTGGTGCATTCTTATACATAAAAAACCATAATGCTTGGAGGACTTTGCAGTTTTGAGGTTCGTGGTGCCCCGTGGTCCAATTTTGGTGCCACTGATGCATTTTCGACCATTTGTGAAATTTTCGTGCAAAAATAAGACTCTTGGGATTTGGTGCCCTGTGATCCCTGGTGCATTCTTATGCATAAAAAACCATAATGCTTGTAGCACTTTTTAGTGTTATGGTCCGAGCTACCCCATGGTCCAATTTTGGTGCCCATGGTGCATTTTCGGTCCATTGTGCAATTCTTGTGCGAAAATAATACTTTTGGGTTTTGGTGCCTTGTGATCCCTGGTGCATTCTTAAGCATAAAAAACCATAATGCTTGGAACACTTTTCAGTCTTGAGGTCCGACATGCCCCCGTGGTCCAATTTTGCTGCCCGTGGTGCATTTTCGGCCATTTGTGCAATTTTTGTGCGAAAATAAGACTTTTGAGTTTTGGTGCCCCATGATCCCTGTTGCATTCCTATGCATAAAAAACCATAATGCTCGAAACAATTTTCAGTTTTGAGGTCCGGGATGCCCCGTGGTCCAATTTTTGTGCACGTGGTAGATTTTCGGCCCAATGGGAAATTTTTGTGCGAAAATAAGACTTTTGGGTTTTGGTGCCCCGTGATCCTTGGTGCATTCCTATGCATAAAAAAGCATAATGTTTGGAACAATTCTCAGTTTTGATGTCAGTGGTGGCCCGTGGTCCAATTTTGGTGCCGATGGTGCATTTTCGGCCATTTGTACAATTTTCGTGCGAAAATAACACATTTGGGTTTTCGTGCCCCATGATACTTGGTGCATTCTGATGCATAAAAAACCATAATGCTCGGAGCACTTTTCAGTTTTGCAGTCCGTGGTGCCCCGTGGTCTAATTTTGATGCCGGTGGTGCATTTCCGGCCATTTTTGCAATTTTCGTGCGAAAATAAGACTTTTGGGTTTTGGTGCCCTTTGAACCCTGGTGCATTATTTTGCATAATAAACCATAATGCTTGGAGAACTCTTCGGTTTTGAAGTCCGAGGTGAACCGTTGTTCAATTTTGGTGCCCGTCGTGCATTTTCGGCAAAATGTCCAATTTTCGTGCGAAAATAAGACTTTTGGGTTTTGGTGCCTTGTGATCCTTGGTGCATTCTTATGCATAAAAAACCATAATTCTTGGAGCACTTTTTAGTTTTGAGGTCTGTGGTACCCCGTGGTCTAATTTTGGTGCCTGTGGTGCATTTTCGGGCATTTGTGAAATTTTTGTGCGAAAATAAGACTTTTGGGTTTTCGTGCCTTGTGATACCTAGTGCAATATTTTGCATAAAAAACCAAAATGCTCGGATCACTTTTATGTCTTAAGGTCTGAGGTGCCCCGTGGTCCAATTTTGGTGCGCGTGGTGCATTTTTGGCCCGTTGTGCAATTTTCGTGTGAAAATAAGTCTTTTGGCTTTTGGTGCCCAGTGATCCCTGGGGCATTCTTATGCCTAAAAAACCATAATGCTTGGAGCAATTTGCTGTTTTGAGGTCCGTGGTGCCCCGCGGTCCAATTTTGGTGTCGTTATTGCATTTTCGGCCATTTGTGCAATTTTCGTGCGAAAATAAGACTTTTGGGTTTTGGAGCCCTGTGTACCCTGCTACATTCTTATGCGTAAAAAACCATAATGCTCATAGGACTTTTCAGTTTTGAGGTCCGAGGTGCCCCGTGGTCAAATTTTGGTGCCCGTGGTGCATTTTCGGCCCTTCGTGCAATTTTCGTGCGAAAATAAGACTTTTGGGTTTTGGTGCCCCATGATCCCTGTCGCATTTCTATGCATAAAAAAGCCATAAGGCTCGGAGCACTTTTCAGTTTTGAGGTCTGTGGTGCCTAGCGGTCCAATTTTGGTGCCGGTGGTGCATTTTTGGCTATTTGTGCAATTTTCGTGCGAAAATAAGACTTTTGGGTTTTGGTGCCTTGTGATCCCTGGTGCATTCTTATGCATAAAAAACCATAATGCTTGGAGTACTTTTGTGTTTTGAGGTCCGTGGTGCCCCGTGGTCCAATTTTGGTACCTGTGGTGCATTTTCAACCATTTGTGAAATTTTCGTGCGAAAGTAAGACTTTTTGGTTTTGGTGCCCTGTGATTCCTACTCTATTCTTATGCATAAAAAACCATAATGCTGGGAAAACTTTTTAGTTTTGAGGTACGTGGTTCCACGTGGTTCAATTTTGGTGCCGGTGGTGCATATTCGGCCATTTGTGCAATTTTCTTGCGAAAATAAGACTTTTGGGTTTTGGTGCCCTGTGATTCCTGGTGCATTCTTTTGCATAAAAAAGCATAATGCTTGGAGCACTTTTCAGTTCGGAGGTCCGAGGTGCCCCACGGTCCAATTTTGGTGCTCGTGGTGCATTTTCGGCCCATTGTGCAATTTTCGTGTGAAAATAAGTCTGTTGGGTTTTGGTGCCCCGTGATCCCTAGTGCATTCTTATGCATGAAAAACCATAATGCTCAGAAGACTTTTCAGTTTTGAGGTCCGTGGTGCCCCGTGGTCCAATTTTGGTTCCGGTGGTGCATTTTCAGCCATTTGTGCAATTTTTGTGAGAAAATAAGACCTTAGGGTTTTGGTGCCCCATGATCCCTGGTGCATTCTTATAAATAAAAAACCATAATGCTCGGAACACTTTTCAGTTTTGAGATCCGGGGTGCCCAGTGGTCCAATTTTGGTTTCGGTGGTGCATTTTCGACCATTTGTGCAATTTTTTGTGCGAAAATAAGACTTTTGGGTTTTGGTGCCCCGTGATCCCTGGTGCATTCTTGTGCTTAAAAAACTATAATGCTCGGACCACTTCTAAGTATTGAGGTCCGAGGTGCAACGTGGTCCAATTTTTGGTGCCTGTGGTGCATTTTCAGCCCATTGTGTAATTTTCGTGCGAAAATAAGACTTTTGGGTTTTGGTGCCCCGTGATCCCTGGTGCATTCTTATGCATAAAAAACCATAATGCTTGGAACACTTTTCAGTTTTGAGGTCCGTGGTTCCCTGTCGTCCAACTTTGGTGCTCGTGAGGCATTTCCGACCTATTGTGCAATTTTCGTGCAAAAATAAGACTTTTGGGTTTTGGTGCCCCGTGATCCTTGGTGCATTCTTTTGCATAAAAACTATAATAATGCTCATAACACTTTTCAATCTTGAGGTTCGTGGTGCCCCGTGGTCCAATTTTTGTGCCGGGGGTGCATTTTCCGCCATTTGTGCAATTTTCGTGCGAAAATAAGACTTTTGGGTTTTGGTGCCCCGTGATGCCTAGTGCATTCTTATGTATAGAAAACCATAATGCTCGGAGAACTTATAAGTTTTGAGGTCCGAGTTGCTCTATGGTCCAATTTTGGTGCCCGTCATGCATTTTCGGCCCAATGTGCAATTTTCGTGTTAAAATAAAGACTTTTGGGTTCTGGTGCCCCGTGATCGTTGGGGCATTCTTATGCATAAAAAATCATAACGCTTCGAGCACTTTTCAGTTTTGAGGTCCGTGGTGCCTCGTGGTCCAATTTTGGTGCCCGTGGTGTATTTTCAGCCATTTGTGAAATTTTCGTGCGAAAATAAGACTTTTGGGTTTCTGTGCCCCGTGACCCCTAGTGCATTTTTATGCATAAAAAACCGTAATGCTTGGAATACTTCTCATTTTTTAGGTCCGTGGTGTCCCGTGGTCCAATTTTGGTGCCGGTGGTGCATTTTCGGCCATTTGTGCAATTTTCGTGCGAAAATAAAACTTTTCGGTTTTGGTGCCCCGTGATCCCTGCTACATTCTTAAAGCATAAAAAACCCAATGCTTAGAGCACTTTTCAGGGATCACGGGGCACCAACACCCAATAGTCTTATTTTCGCATGAAAATTGAACAAATGGCCGAAAATGCTCCACCGACACCAAAATCGGACCACGGTGCACGAAGAACCTCAAAACTGAAAAGTGATCCAAGCATTATGGTTTTTGATGCATAAGAATGCACCAGGGATCACGGGGCACCAAAACCCAAAAGTCTTTTGTTCGCACGAAAATTGCACAATGGGCGGAAAATGCACCACGGGCACCAAAATTGGACAACGGGGAACCTCTGAACTCAATACTTAAAAGTGCTTTGAGCATTATGGTTTTTTATGCATAAGAATGCACCAGGGATCACGGGGCACCAAAACCCAAAAGTCTTATTTTCGCATGAAAATTGTACAAAAGGCCGAAAATGCACCACCGGTACCAAAATTGGACCACGGGGCACCACGAACCTCAAAACTGAAAAGTGTTCCTAGCAGTATGGTTTTTTATACATAAGAATGCACCAGGGATCATGGGGCACCAAAACCGAAAAGTCTTATTTTCGTAGAAAAATTGCACAATGGGCTGAAAATGCACCACGGGCACCAAAATTAGACAATGGGGCACCTCGGACCTCAAAACTGAAAAGTGCTCTAAGCATGACGATTTTTTATGCATAAGAATGCACCAGGGATCATGGGGGCACCAAAACCCAAAAGTCTTTATTTTCACACGAAAATTGCACAATGGGCCGAAAATGCATCACTGGCACCAAAATTGGACCACGAGGCACCACGGACCTCAAAACTGAATAGTGCTCCAAGCATTATGGTTTTTTATGCATAAGAATGCTCCAGGGATCACGGGGCACAAAAACCCAAAAGTCTTTTTTTCGCACAAAAATTGCTCAAATGGCCGAAAATGCATTACCGACACCAAAATTGGACCACGGGGCACCTCGGACCTCAAAATTGAAAAGTTCTCCGAGCAGTATGGTTTTTTATGCATAAGAATACACTAGGGATCACGGGGCACCAAAATCCAAAAGTATTATTTTCAAACAAAAATTTCACACATGCCCAAAAATGCACCATCGGCACCAAAATTGGACCACGGGGCACCCTGGACCTCAAAACTGAAAAGTGTTTCGAGCATTATGGTTTTTCATGCATAAGAATGCACCAGGGATCATGGGGAACCAAAACCCAAAAGTCTTATTTTCGCACGAAAATTGCACAATGGGCCGAAAATGCACCACGGGCACCAAAATTGGACCACGGGGCACCGCGGACCACAAAACTAAAAGTGCTATGATCATTATGGTTTTTATGCATAAGAATGCACCAAGGATTACGGGGAATCAAAACCCAAATGACTTATTTTCGTACGAAAATTGCATAATGGGCCGAAAATGCACCACGCGCACCAAAATTGTACCACGGGGCACCTCGGACCTCAAAACTGAAAAGTGGTCCGAGCATTTTAGGCATAAGAATGCACCAGGGATCACGGGGCACCAAAATGCAAATGTCTTATTTTCGCACGAAAATTGCACAAATGGCCGAAAATGGACCACTGGAACTAAAATTGGACCACGGGACACCATGGACCTCAAAACTCAAAAGTGTTCCAAGCATTATCGATTTTTTTGCATAAGAATGCACCATGGATCACGGGGCACAAAAACCCAAAAGTCTTATTTTGGCACGAAAATTGCACAGATGGGCCGAAAATGCGCCCCAGGCACCAAAATTTGACCACGGGACACCTCGGACCTCAATCCTTAAAAGTGATCTGAGCATTATAGTTTTTTATGCATAAGAATGTACCATGGAGCACGGGGCACCAAAACCCAAAAGTCTTGTTTTCGCATAAAAATTGAAAAAATGGCCGAAAGTGCACCACCGGAACAAAAATTTGACCACGGATCTCAAAGATCAAAAGTGTTCAAAGCATTATCGATTTTTATGCATAAGAATGCACAATGGATCACGGGGCACCAAAACCCAAAAGTCTTATTTTCGCATGAAAAGTGCATAATGGGCCGAAAATGCACCATGGGCACCAAAATTGCACAACGAGACACCTCGGACCTCAAAACTGAAAAGTGATCTGAGCATTATGGTTTTTTATGCATAAGAATGCACCAGGGATCATGGGGAACCAAAACCCAAAAGTCTTATTTTCGCACGACAATTGCGCAATGGGCCGAAAATGCACCACGGGCACCAAAATTGGACTACAGGGCACCTCGGACCTCAATACTTAAAAGTGCTCCGAGCATTATCATTTTTTATACATAAGAATGCATCAGGGATCATGGGACACCAAAATCCAAAAGTCTTATTTTCGCATGAAAATTGCACAATGGGCAGAAAATGCACCACGGGCACCAAAATTGGACCATGGGGCACCTCGGACCTCAATACTTAAAAGTTCTTCGAGCATTATGATTTTTTATGCATAAGAATACACTAGGGATCATGGGGCACCAAAACCCAAAAGTGTTATTTTCAAACGAAAATTTCACTTCACACACGCCCAAAAATGCACCACCGGCACCAAAATTGGACCACGGGGCATCTTAGACCTCAAAACTGAAAAGTGTTTCAAGCATTATGGTTTTTTATGCATAAGAATGCACCAGGGATCATGGGGAACCAAAACCCAAAAGTCTTATTTTTGCACGAAAATTGCACATTGGGCCGAAAATGCAGCACAGGCACCAAAGTTGGACCACGGGGCACCTCAAACCACAATACTTAAAAGTGCTCCGAGCATTATGGTTTTGTATGCATAATAATGCACCAGGAATCACTGGGCACCAAAACCCAATAGTCTTATTTTCGCACGAAATTTGCAAAATGGGCCGAAAATGCACCACAGGCACGAAAGTTGCACCACGGGGCATCACAGACCTCAAAACTGAAAAGTGTTTTGAGCATTATGGTTTTTTACGCATAAGAATGAACCAGGGATCACGGGGCACCAAAATGCAAAAGTTTTATTTTCGCACAAAAATTGCACAAATGGCCGAAAATGCACCACCGGCACGAAAATTGGACCACGGTGCACCTCAGACCTGAAAACTTAAAAGTGCTATGAGCATTATGGTTTTTTATACATAAGAATGCTTCAGGGATCACGGGGCACAAAAACCCAAAAGTCTTAGTTTCACACGAAAATTGCACAATGGGTCGAAAATGCACCACGGGCACCAAAATTGGACCACGGGGCACCGCGGACCACAAAACTAAAAGTGCTATGATCATTATGGTTTTTATGCATAAGAATGCACCAAGGATTACGGGGAATCAAAACCCAAAAGACTTATTTTCGTACGAAAATTGCATAATGGGCCGAAAATGCACCACGCGCACCAAAATTGTACCACGGGGCACCTCAGACCTCAAAACTTAAAAGTGCTATGAGCATTATGGTTTTTTATGCATAAGAATGCATAAGGGATCACGGGACACCAAAACCCAAAAGTCTTATTTTCGCACGAAAATTGCACAAATGGCCGAATATGCACCACCGGCACCAAAATTGGACCACGGGGCACCACGGACCTCAAAAATCCAAAGTGTTCCAAGCATTATCGATTTTTATGCATAAGAATGCACCATGGATCATGGGGCACGAAACCCCAAAAGTCTTATTTTCGCCCAAAAAAGTACACATTGGGCCGAAAATGCACCATGGGCACCAAAATTGCACCACGAGGCACCTCGGACCTCAAAACTGAAAAGTGCTCCAAGCATTATGGTTTTTTATGCATAAGAAGGCACCATTGATCCTGGGGAACCAAAACCCAAAAGTCTTATTTTCGAACGAAAATTGCACATTGGGCCGAAAATGCAGCACGGGCACCAAAGTTGGACAACGGGGCACCTCACACCTCAATACTTAAAAGTGCTCCAAGCATTATGGTTTTTTATGCATAATAATGCACCAAGAATCACCGGGCACCAAAACCCAATAGTCTTATTTCCGCACGAAAATTGCAAAATGGGCCGAAAATGCACCACAGGCACCAAAGTTGGTCCACGGGGCACCACGGACCTCAAAACTGAAAAGTGTTTCGAGCATTATGGGTATTTATGCATAAGAATGCACCAGGGATCATGGGGCACCAAAATGCAAAAATCTTATTTTCGCACGAAAATTGCACAAATGGCCGAAAATGGACCACCAGCACCAAAATTGGGCCACGGTGCACCTCTGACCTCAAAACTAAAAAGTGCTCCAAGGATTATGGTTTTTTATGAATAAGAATGCACAAGGGATCACGGGGCACCAAAACCCAAAAGTCTTATTTTCGCACGAAAATTGCACAAATGGCCGAAAATGCATTATCGGCACCAAAATTTGATGACGGGGAACCACGATCCTAAAAACTAAAAAGTTTTCTGAGCATTATGGTTTTTTATGCATAAGAATGCACCAGGGATTATGGGACACCAAAACCCAAAGGGCATGTTTTCGCACGAAAATTGCACAATGGGCCGAAAATGCACGACGGGCACCAAAATTGGACCACGGGGCACCTCGGACATTAAAACTTAAAAGTTCTATAAGCATTATGGTTTTTATGCATAAGAATGCACCAAGGATCATGGGGCACCAAAACCCAAAAGTCCTGTTTTTGCTCAAAAATTTTACAAATCGCCGAAAATGCACTACCGGCAAATAAATAAATTGGACCCTGGGGCACCATGGACCTGAAAACTAAAAAGTGCTCCAAGCATTATGGTTTTTTATGCATAAGAATGCACTAGGGATCACGGGGCACGAAAACTCAAAAGTCTTATTTTCGCACGAAAATTGCGTAATGGGCCGAAAATACACCACGACCACCAAAATTAGACCACGGGGCACCTCGGACCTCAAAACTGAAAAGTGCTCTGAGCATTATGGTTTTTTATTCATAAGAATGCACCAGGGATCATAGGCTACCAAAACCCAAAAGTCTTATTTTCGCACAAAAATTGCAAAATGGGCCGAAAATGCACCACAGGCACCAAAGTTGGACCACGGGGCTCCTCGGACCTCAATACTTAAAAGTGCTTCGAGCATTATGGGTTTTTATTCGTAAGAATGCACCAGGGATCACGGGGCACCAAAACCCAAAATTCTTATTTTCGCACGAAAATTGCACAAATTGCCGATAATGCAGCACCAGCACAAAAATTGGACCACGAGGCTGAACGAACCTCAAAACTGAAAGATGTTCTGAGCAAAATGGTTTTTATGCATAGGAATGCACCAGGGAGCGTGGGGCACCAATACCCAAAAGTCTTATTTTCGCACGAAAATTGCACAATGTGCCAAAAATGCACCACGGGCACAAAAATTAGACAACGTGTGAAAATAAGACATTTGGGTTTTGGCACCCCATGATCCCTGGTACATTCTTATGCATAAAAAGCCATCATGCTCGGAGCACTTTTCTGTTTTGAGGTCTGAGGTGCCCGTTGTCTAATTTTGGTGCCTGTGGTGCATTTTCGGCCCATTGTGCAATTGTCGTGCGAAAATAAGACTTTTGGGTATTGGTGCCCCATGATCCCTAGTGCATTCCTATGCATAAAAACCATAGTGCTCTGAAAACCTTTCAGTTTTGAGGTTCGTGGTCCCCCGTGGTCCAATTTTGGTGCCGTTGGTGCATTTTTGGCCCTTTGTGCAATTTTCATGGGAAAATAAGACTTTTGGGTTTTGGTGCCCCTTGATCCCTAGTGCATTCTTATGCATAAAACACGATAACTCTTGGAGTACTTTTCAATCTTGAGGTCCGATGTTCCCCGTAGTCCAATTTTGGTGCCCATGGTGCATTTTCGGCCCATTGTGCAATTGTCGTACGAAAATAAGACTTTTGGGTTTTGGTGCCCGGTGATCCCTGGTGCATTCTTATGAATAAAAAACCATAATACTCAGAACAATTTTTGGTTTTGAGGTCTGTTGTGCCCCGGGGTCCAATTTTGGTGCCAATGGTGCATTTTCGTCCATTTGTGCAATTTCCGTGCGAAAATAAGACTTTTGGGTTTTGGTGCACTCTTATGCATAAAAAACCATAATGCTCAGAGGACTTTTCAATTTTATGGTCCGTGGTGCCCCGTGGTCCAATTTTGGTGCCCATGGTGCATTTTCGGCCCATTATGCAATTTTCGTGCGAAAATAAGACTTTTGGGTTTTGGTACCCCTTGATTCCTAGTGCATTCTTATGCATAAAAAACCATAATACCAGTAACACTTTTTAGTTTTAAGGTCCGTGGTGCCCCGTGGTCCAATTTTGGTTCTGGTGGTGCATTTTCGGCCATTTGTGCAATTTTTGTGCAAAAATAAGACTTTTGGGTTTTGGTGCCCCATGATACCTGGTGCGTTCTTATGCATAAAAAACTATAATGCTCATATCACTTCTAAGTATTGAGATTCGAGGTGCCCCGTGCTCCAATTCGGGTGTCCGTGTTGCATTTTTGGTCCATTGTGCAATTTTCGTGCGAAAATAAGACTTTTGGGTTTTGGTGCCCCGTGATCCATAGGGCATTCTTATACATAAAAAATCATAATTCTTATAGCACTTTTCAGTTTTGAGGTCCAAGGTGCCCAGTTGTGTAATTTTGGTGCCGGTGGTGCATTTTGGGCTATTTGTGCAATTTTCGTGCGAAAATAAGACTTCTGGGTTTTGGTGCCCTTTGAACCCTGGTGCATTCTTATGCATAAAAAACCATAACGCTCATAGCACTTTTCGATTTTGAGTTCCAAGGTTCCCCGTGGTTCAATTTTGGTGCTCGTGGTGCATTTTCGATCCTTTGTGCAATTTTCGTGCGAAAATAAGAATTTTGGGTTTTGGTGTCTCGTGATCCATGGTGCATTCTTCAGCATAAAAAACCATAATGCTCAGAGCACTTTTAAGTATTAAGGTTCGAGGTGCTCCGTGGTCTAATTTTGTTGCCCGTGGTGCAATTTTGGCCCATTGTGCAATTTTCGTGAGAAAATATGACTTTTGGATTTTTGTGTCCCGTGATTCATGGTGCATTCTTATGCATAAAAAACCAAATTGCTCAGAAAACTTTTCATTTTTGAGGTCCATGGTGCCCCGTGGTCCAATTTTGGTGCCGGTGGTGCATTTTCGGCCCATTGTGCAATTTTCGTGCGAAAATAAGAATATTGGGTTTTGGTGCCCCATTATCCCTGGTGCATTCTTATGCATAAAAAACCATAATGCTTGGAGCACTTTTCATTTTTGAGTTCCGAGGTGCACCGTCGTCCAATTTTCGTGTCCATGGTGCATTTTCGGCACATTGTGCAATATTCGTGCGAAAATAAGACTTTTGGCTTTTGGTGCCCTATAATCCTTGGTGCATTCTTATGCATAAAAAACCATAATGCTAGGAGCACTTTTAAGTATGGAGGTCCGAGGTGCCCCGTGGTCCAATTTTGGTGCCCGTGGTGCATTTTCGGCGCATTGTGCAATTTTCGTGCGAAAATAAGACTTTTGGGTTTTGGTGCCCCGTGATCCCTGGTGCATTCTAATGCATAAAAAACAATAATGCTCAGAACACTTTTCAATTTTGAGGTCCGTGTTGCCCCATGGTGCAATTTTGGTGCCAGTGGTGCATTTTCAGCTATTTGTGCAATTTTCGTTTGAAAAATAGACTTTTGGATTTTCGTGCCCCGTGATCCCTCGTGCATTCTTATGCATAGAAAACCATAATTTTGGGAGCACTTTTCAGTTTTGAGGTCCGAGGTGCCCCGTAGTCCAATTTTGTGTCGGAGGTGAATTTTCGTCCCATTGTGCACTTTTAGTGCGAAAATAAGACTTTTGGGTTTTGGTGCCCCGTGATCCCTGGTGCATTCTTATGCACAAAAAACCATAATGCTCATAACACTTTTCAGTTTTGAGGTCCGTGGTGCCCCATGGCCTAATTTTGGTGCCGATGGTGCATTTTCAGCCATTTGTGGAATTGTCGTGCTAATATAAGACTTTTGGGTTTTGGTGCCCTGTGATCCCTAGAGCATTCTTATGGATAAAAAACTATAATGCTTGGAACACTTTTCAGTTTTGAGGTCCGTGGTGCCCTGTGGTCCAATTTTGGTGCCGACGGTGCATTTTCAACCATTTGTGCAATTTTTGTGCGAAAATTAGACTTTTGGGTTTTGGTTCGCCGTGACCCCTCATGCATTCTTACATATAAAAAACTATAATGCTTGGACCACTTTTCAAATTTGAGGTCCGAGGTTCACCTTGGTCCAATTTTGGTGCCCTTGGTGCATTTTCGGCCCATTGTGCAATTTTCGTGCAAAAATAAGACTTTTAGGTTTTGGTGCCTCATGATCCCTGGTTCATTCTTATTCATAAAAAACTATAATGCTCGGATCAGTTTTAAGTATTGAGCTCCGAGGTGCCCCGTGGTCCAATTTTTGTGCCAGTGGTGCATTTTAGGCCCATTATCCAATTTTCGTGTGAAAATAAGACTTTTGGGTTTTGGTGCCCCCTGATCCCTGGTGCATTCTTATGCATAAAAAACCATAATGCATGAAGCACTTTTCAGTTTTGAGGTCCGAGGTTCCCCGTTGTCTAATTTTGGTGTCCGTGTTACATTTTTGACCCATTGTGCAATTTTCGTGTGAAAATAAGACTTTTGGGTTTTGATGCCCCATTATCCCTGGTGCATTCCTATGCATAAAAAACCATAATGCTCGGAACACTTTTCAGTTTTGAGGTCCGTGGTGCCCCGTGGTCCAATTTTGGTGCTGGTGGTGCATTTTCAACCATTTGTGCAATTTTTTACGAAAATTAGACTTCTGGGTTTAGGTGCCCCATGATCCCTTGTGCATTCTTATGCATAAAAAACCATAACGCTCGGAGCACTTTTTAGTTTTCAGGTCCGAGGTGCACCGTGGTCCAAATTTGGTGCCTATGGTGCATTTTCGGACCATTGTGCAATATTTCGTGTGAAAATAATACTTTTGGGTTTTGGTGCCCCGTGATCCTTGGTGCATTCTTATGCATAAAAAACCATAATGCTTGAAACACTTTTCAGTTTTGAGGTCCGAGGTGCCTCGTGGTCCAATTTTGGTGCCGATGGTGCATTTTCGATCATTTGTGCAATTTTCATGGGAAAATAAGACTTTTGGGTTTCGGAGCCCTGGCATCCCTAGTGCATTCTTATGCATAACAAACCATAATGCTCATAGCACTTTTCAGTTTTGAGGTCCGAGGTGCACCGTGGTCCAATTTTGGTGCCCATGGTGCATTTTCGGACCATTTGGAATATTCGTGTGAAAAAAAGACTTCTGGGTTTTGGTGCCCCGTGATCCCTGGTGCATTCTTATGCATAAAAAACCATAATGCTCAGAGCACTTTTCAATTTTGAGGTCCGAGGTGCCCTGTGGTCCAATTTTGGTGCCCATGGTGCATTTTCGGCCCATTGTTCAATTTTCGTGCGAAAATAAGACTTTTGGGTTTTGGTGCCCCATGATCCATGGCGCATTCTTATGCATAAAAAACCATAATTCTCAGAGTACCTTTCAGTTTTGAGGTCCGAGGTGCCTTGGAGTCCTATTTTTGCGCCCGTGGTGCACTTTCGGCCCATTGTGCAATTTTCGTGCGAAAATAAAACTTTTGGGTTATGGTGCCCCGTGATCCCTGGTGCATTCTTATGCATAAAAAACCATAATGCTTGGAACACTTTTCAGTGTTGAGGTCCGAGGTGCCCTGTGGTCCAATATTGGTGCCCGTGGTGCATTTTCGGCAATTTGTGCAATTTTCGTGCAAAAACAAACTTTTGGGTTTTGGGGCTTCATGATCCCTGGTGCATTGTTATGCATAAAAAACCATAATGCTTGGAGCACTTTTCAATTTTGAAGTCTGTGGTGCCCTGTGGTCCAATTTTGGTGCCCGCGATGCATTGTCGGCCCATTGTGCAATTTTCGTGCGAAAATAAGACTTTTAAGTTTTGGTGCCCCGTGATCCCTGGTGCATTCTTATGCATAAAAAACCATAATGCTCGGATAACTTTTCCGTTTTGAGGTCCATGGTGCCATGTGGTCCAATTTTGGTGTCGGTGGAGCATTTTCGGACATTTGTGCAATTTTCATGCGAAAATAAGATTTTTGGGTTTTGTTGTCCCGTGATCCATGGTGCATTCTTATGCATAAAAACCATAATGCTCGGACCACTTTTAAGTATTGAGATCTGAGGTGCACCGTGGTCCAATTTTGGTGCCAGTGGTGCAATGTTGGTCCATTGTGCAATTTACGTGCGAAAATAAGACTTTTGGGTTTTTGTGCCCCGTGATCCCTGGTGCATTCTTATGCATAACAAACCATAATCCTCCGAGAACTTTTAAGTTTTGATGTCCGAGGTGCCTCGTGGTCCAATTTGGGTGTCGGTGGTGCATTTTCGGCCCATTGAGCAATTTTCGTGCGAAAATAATACTTTTAGGTTTTGGTGTCCCGTGATCCCTAGTGCATTCTTATGCAGAAAACACCATAATGCTTGGAACACTTTTCAGTTTTGAGGTATGTGCTGCCCCGTGGTCCAATTTTGGTACCCGTGGTGCATTTTTGGCCCGTCGTGCAATTTTCGTGCGAAAATAAGACTTTTGGATTTTGGTGGCCCGTGATCCCTGTGCATTCTTATGTATAAAAAACCATAATGCTCAGAACACTGTTCAGTTTTGAGGTCCCGGGTCCCTCGTGGTAAAATTTTGGTGCCGGTGGTGTATTTTCGGCCATTTGTGTAATTTTCGTGCGAAAGTAAGACTTTTGGGTTTTTGTGCCCTATGATCCCTGGTGCATTCTTATGCATAAAAAACAATAATGCGTGGAATACTTTCTAGTTTAGACGTCTATGGTGCCCCGTGATCCAATTTTGGTGCCTATGGTGCATTTTCGGCCATTTGTGAAATTTTCGTGCGAAAATAAGACTTTTGGGTTTTGGTGCCCCGTGATCCCTAGTGCATCCTTATGCATAAAGAATGATAATCCTCTGAGAACTTTTAAGTTTTGTGGTTTGAGGTGCCCCGTGGTCCAATTTTGGTGCCCATGGTGCATTTTCGGCCCATTGTGCAATTTTCGTGCGAAAATAATACTTTTAGGTTTTGGTGACCCGTGATCCCTAGTGCATTCTTATGCAGAAAAAACCATAATGCTAGGAACACTTTTTAGTTTTTAGGTATGTGCTGTCCCGTGGTCCAATTTTGGTGTCCGTGGTGCTTTTTTGGCCCGTTGTGCAATTTTCATGCAAAAATAAAACTTTTGGATTTTGGAGGCCCCGTGATCCCTGGTGCATTCTTATGCATAAAAAACCATAATGCTCGAAACGCTTTTCAGTTTTTAGGTCCGTGGTTCCCTGTGGTGCAATTTTGCTGCCAATGGTGCACTTTCGGCCATTTGTGCAATTTTCGTGCGAAAATAAGAATTTTGGGTTTTGGTGCCCCGTGATTTCGGGTGCGTTCTTATGCCTAAAAAACCATAATGCTTGGAGCACTTTTCAGTTTTGAGGCATGAGGTGCCCCGTGGTCCAATTTTGGTGCGGTTTAAATATTTTTTTTGTCCTTGTAATTTAGTGTTTTTTTGCTTTTCGTCCTTGCAATTTTTTTTTTTAGTTTCAGTCCTTGCAAATTATGTTTGTTTTGTTTTTCGTCCTTATAGTGGTTTAGATAGCGCTTTGAACAGTGAAAAAAGAACTATCTAAACCACTATAAGGACGAAAAGTAAAACAAACATAATTTGCAAAGACTGAAACAAAAAAAAAATTGCAAGGAAGAAAAACAAAAAAATACTAAAATGCAAGGACCAAAAAGATATTTAAGCCTTTTGGTGCCCGTGGTGCATTTTTGGCACATTTTGCAATTTTCGTGCAAAAATAAGACTTTTGGGTTTTGGTGCCCTGTGATCCCTGGTGCATTCTTGTGCATAAAAAACAATAATGCTTGGAGCACTTTTAAGCATTGGGGTCCGAGGTGCCCCGTGGTCTAATTTTGGTGCTCGTGGTGCATTTTCGGCCCATTGTGCAATTTTCGTGCGAAAATAAGACTTTTGGGTTTTGGTGGCCTGTGAACCCTGGTGCATTCTTATGCATAAAAAACCATAATGCTCGCAGCACTTTTCAGCCCATTTTGCAATTTTTATGCGATAAGAATTTATGGTTTTGGTGCTCCGTCCTCCTTGGTGCATTCTTATGCGTACAAAACCATAATGCTCGGAACAGTTTTCAGTCTTGAGGTTCGTGGTGCTCGATGGTCCAATTTTGGTGTCGGGGGTGCATTCTCGACCATTTATGCAATTTTCATGCGAAAATAAGAATTTTGGATTTTGGTGCCGTGTGAACCCTGGTGCCATCTTATGGATAAAAACCCATAATGCTCGGACCACTTTTCAGTTTTGTAGTCCGAGGAGCCCCGTGGTCAAATTTTGGTGCACGTGGTGCATTTTCGGCCCATTGTGCGCTTTTCGTGCGAAAATAAGACTTTTTGGTTTTCGTGCCCCGTGATCCTTGGTGCATTCTTATACATAAAAAACCATAATGCTAAGAATACTTTTCAGTCTTGAGGTTCATGGTGCCCCGTGGCCCAATTTTTGTGCCGAGGATGCATTTTCGGCCATTTGTGCAATTTTCGTGCAAAAATAAGACTTTTTCGTTTTGGTGCCCCGTGATCCCTGATGCATTCTTATGCATAAAAAAGCATGATGCTCAAAACACTTTTAAGTATTGAGGTCCGAGGTGCCCCATAGTCGAATTTTGGTGCCTGTGGTGCATTTTCGGCCCATTGTGCAATTTCGTGCGAAAATAAGACTTTTGGGTTTTGGGGCCCCGTGAACCCTAGTACATTCTTATGAATAAAAAACCAGAATGCTCAGAACAGTTTTCGGTTTTGAGGTCCGTGGTGCTCCGTGGTCCAATTTTTGTGCCGGGGGTGCATTTTCGGCCATTTGTGCAATTTTCGTGCGAAAATAAGACATTTTGGTTTTGGTGCCTCGTGATCCCTGGTGCATTCTTATGCATAAAAAACCATGATGCTCGAAATACTTTTAAGTATTGAGGTTCGAGGTGCCCCGTGGTTCAATTTTTTTTCCCGTGGTGCATTTTCAGCTCATTGTGCAATTTTTGTGCGAAAATAAGACTTTTGGGTTTTGGTGCCCTGTAATCCCTAGTGCATTCTTATGCATAAAAAACCATAATGTTCATAACAGTTTTCAATTTTGAGGTCCGTGGTGCCCCGTGGTCCAATTTTGGTGCCGAGGGTGCATTTTCGGCCATTTGTGTAGTTTTCGTGCGAAAATTGGACTTTTAGGTTTTGGTGCCGCGTGATCCTTGGTGCATTATTATACATAAAAAACCATAATACTCGGAGAACTTTTAAGTTTTGAGGTAGGAGGTGCCCTGTGGTCCAATATTGGTGCTCGTTGTGCATTTTCGGCCCATTGTGCAATTTTCGTGCAAAAAGAAGACTTTTGGATTTTGGTGCCCCGTGATCCCTGGTGCATTCTTATGCATAGAAAACCATAATGCTTAGAGCACTTTTCAGTTTTGAGGTCCGAGGTGCCCCGTGGTCCAATTTTGGTGCCCGTGGTGCATTTTCGGCCCATTGTGCAATTTTCGTGCGAAAATAAAACTTTTGGGTTTTGGTGCCTCGTGATCCCTGGTGCATTCTTATGTATAAAAAACCATAATGCTTGGAACACTTTTCAGTTTAGAGGCCCGTGGTGCCCCTTTATCCAATTTTGGTGCCGATGGTGCATTTTCGGCCATTTGTGAAATTTTCGTGCGAGAATAAGACTTTTGGGTTTTTGCGCCCCAAGATCCTTGGTGGATTCTTATGCATAAAAAACCATAATGCTTTGAGCACTTTTCAGTTTTAAGGTTTGTGGTGCCCCGTGTTCCAATTTTGGTGTCGGTGCTGCATTTCCGACCATTTGTGCAATTTTCGTTCGAAAATAAGACTTTTGGGTTTCGGTCCCCTGTGTTCCTTGGTGCTTTCTTATGCATAAAAAACCATAATTCTTGGAACAGTTTTCAGTCTTAAGATTCGTGGCGCCCGTTGATCCAATTTTTGTGTTGGGGGTGCATCTCGGCCATTTGTGCAATTTTTGTGCGAAAGTAAGACTTTCGTGTTTTGGTGCCCTGTGAACCCTGGTGCATTCTTATGCATAAAAAACCATAATGCTCAGAGCACTTTTCAGTTTTGAGGTCCGAGGTGCCCCGTGGTCCAATTTTGGTGCACATGGTGTAATTTCGGCCCATTGTGCAATTTTCGAGCAAAAATAAGACTTTTTCGTTTTGGTGCCCCGTGATCCTTGGTGCATTCTTATGCATAAAAAATCACAATGCTCAGAACAGTTTTCAGTCTTAGGGTTCGTGGCGCCCCGTGGTCCAATTTTGTTGCCGGGTGTGCAATTTCGGCCATTTGTGCAATTTTCGACCGAAAAAAAGACTTTTGGGTTTTAGTGCCCCGTGATCCCTAGTGGATTCTTATGCATAAAAAGCCGTAATGCTCGAAGCACTTTTAAGTATTGTGGTCCGAGGTGCCTCGTGGTTCGATTTTGGTGGCCGTGGTGCATTTTCGGCCCATTGTGCAATTTTCGTGCGAAAATAAGACTTTTGGGTTTTTGTGACCCCTGATCCCTGGTGCATTCTAATGCATAAAAAACCATAATGCTTGCAACACTTTTCAGTTTTGAGTTCCGTGGTACCCCGTGGTCCAATTTTGGTGCCGGTGCTCGATTTTCGGCCATTTGTGAAATTTTTGTGCGCAAATAAGACTTTTGGGTTTTGGTGCCCCGTGATCCTTGGTACATTCTTATGCATAAAAAACCATAATGCTCCGAACACTTTTCAGTTTTGAGGTCTGGGATGCCCCATGGTCCAATTTTGGTTCCGGTGGTGCATTTTTGGCCATTTGTGCAATTTTCGTGCGAAAATAAGACTTTTAGGTTTTGGTGCCGCGTGATCCTTGGTGCATTCTTACACATAAAAAACCATAATGCTCGGAGAAATTTTAAGTTTTCAGGTCTGAGTTGCCCTGTGGTCAAATTTTGGTGCCCGTGGTGCATTTTCGGCCGATTGTGCAATTTTTGTGCGAAAATAAGACTTTTGGGTTTTGGTGCCCTGTGATCCCTGGTGCATTCTTATGCATAAAAAACCATAATGGTCAGAGCACTTTTCAGTTTTGAAGTCTGAGGTGCCCCGTGGTCCAATTTTGGTGCCCGTGATGCATTTTCGGCCCATTATGCAATTTTCGTGCGAAAATAAGACTTTTAGGTTTTGGTTCAACATGATCCTTGGTGCATTCTTACACATAAAAAACCATAATGCTCAGAGAAATTTTAAGTATTCAGGTTTGAGGTGCCCTGTGGTCAAATTTCGGTGCCCGTGGTGCATTTTCGACCCGTTGTGCAATTTTTGTGCGACAATAAGACTTTTGGGTTTTGGTGCCCTGTGATCCCTGGTGCATTCTTATGCATACAAAACCATAATGCTTGGGGCACTTTTCAGTTTTGAGGTTCAGGGTGCCCCGTCATCCAATTTTTGTGCCAGTGGTGCATTTTCGGCCGTTTGTGAAATTTTCTTGCGAAAATAAGACTTTTGGGTTTTGGTGCGCCGTGATCCCTGGTGCATTCTTATACATAAAGCTTGGAGCACTTTTCAGTGTTGAGGTCCGTGGTGCCCCGTGCTTCAATTTTGGTGCCTGTGGTGCATTTTCGTGGGAAAATATGACTTTTGGGTTTTGGCGCCCCATGATCCTTGGTGCATTCTTATGCATAAAAAACCATAATGCTCGAAGCACTTTTAAGTATTGTGGTCCGAGGTGCCTCGTGGTTCGATTTTGGTGGCCGTGGTGCATTTTCGGCCCATTGTGCAATTTTCGTGCGAAAATAAGACTTTTGGGTTTTTGTGACCCCTGATCCCTGGTGCATTCTAATGCATAAAAAACCATAATGCTTGCAACACTTTTCAGTTTTGAGTTCCGTGGTACCCCGTGGTCCAATTTTGGTGCCGGTGCTCGATTTTCGGCCATTTGTGAAATTTTTGTGCGCAAATAAGACTTTTGGGTTTTGGTGCCCCGTGATCCTTGGTACATTCTTATGCATAAAAAACCATAATGCTCCGAACACTTTTCAGTTTTGAGGTCTGGGATGCCCCATGGTCCAATTTTGGTTCCGGTGGTGCATTTTTGGCCATTTGTGCAATTTTCGTGCGAAAATAAGACTTTTAGGTTTTGGTGCCGCGTGATCCTTGGTGCATTCTTACACATAAAAAACCATAATGCTCGGAGAAATTTTAAGTTTTCAGGTCTGAGTTGCCCTGTGGTCAAATTTTGGTGCCCGTGGTGCATTTTCGGCCGATTGTGCAATTTTTGTGCGAAAATAAGACTTTTGGGTTTTGGTGCCCTGTGATCCCTGGTGCATTCTTATGCATAAAAAACCATAATGGTCAGAGCACTTTTCAGTTTTGAAGTCTGAGGTGCCCCGTGGTCCAATTTTGGTGCCCGTGATGCATTTTCGGCCCATTATGCAATTTTCGTGCGAAAATAAGACTTTTAGGTTTTGGTTCAACATGATCCTTGGTGCATTCTTACACATAAAAAACCATAATGCTCAGAGAAATTTTAAGTATTCAGGTTTGAGGTGCCCTGTGGTCAAATTTCGGTGCCCGTGGTGCATTTTCGACCCGTTGTGCAATTTTTGTACGACAATAAGACTTTTGGGTTTTGGTGCCCTGTGATCCCTGGTGCATTCTTATGCATACAAAACCATAATGCTTGGGGCACTTTTCAGTTTTGAGGTTCAGGGTGCCCCGTCATCCAATTTTTGTGCCAGTGGTGCATTTTCGGCCGTTTGTGAAATTTTCTTGCGAAAATAAGACTTTTGGGTTTTGGTGCGCCGTGATCCCTGGTGCATTCTTATACATAAAGCTTGGAGCACTTTTCAGTGTTGAGGTCCGTGGTGCCCCGTGCTTCAATTTTGGTGCCTGTGGTGCATTTTCGTGGGAAAATATGACTTTTGGGTTTTGGCGCCCCATGATCCTTGGTGCATTCTTATGCATAAAAAACCATAATGCTCGAAGCACTTTTACGTTTTGAGGTTCGAGGTGCCCCGTGGTCCAACTATGGTGCACGTGGTGTATTTTCAGCCAATTATGCAATTTTCGTGCGAAAATAAGACTGTCGGATTTCGGTGCCTCGGGATCCCTGGTGCATTCTTATGCATAAATAACCAGAATGCTCGGAATAGTTTACAGTCTGGAGGTTCGTGGTGCTCCGTGGTCCAATTTTGGTGTCGGGGGTGAATTTTCGGCCATTTGTGCAATTTTCGAGCGAAATAAGACTTTTAGGTTTTGGTTCCCTGTGATCCCTAGTGCATTCTTATGGAAACAAAAACCATAATGCTCGAAGCAATTTTAAGTATTGAGGTCCAAGGTGCCCCGTGGTCCAATTTTGGTGCCGGTGGTGCATTTTCGACCCATTGTGTAATTTTCGTGCGAAAATAATACTTTTGGGTTTTGGTACCCCATGATCCATGGTGCATTGTTATGCGTAAAAAACTATAATGCTCGGAACACTTTTCAGTTTTGAGGTTCGTGGTTCCCTGTGGTCCAATTTTGGTGCCGGTGCTACATTTTCGGCCATTTGTGAAATTTGCGTGCGAAAATAAGACTTTTGGGTTTTGGTGCCCCGTGATCTTTGGTGCATTCTTATGCATAAAAAACCATAATGCTCGGAACACTTTTCAGTTTTGACGTCCGGGGTGCTACGTGGTCCAATTTTGGTGCCCATGGTGCATTTTCGGACCATTATGCATTATTCGTGTGAAAAAAAGACTTTTGGGTTTTGGTGCCCCGTGATCCCTGGTGCATTCTTATGCATAAAAAATGATAATGCTCAGAAAACTTTTCAGTTTTGAGGTCCGAGGTGCCCCGTGGTCCAATTTTGGTGCTGGTGGTGCATTTTCGGCCATTTGTGTAATTTTCGTGCGAAAATAAGAGTTTTAGGTTTTGGTGCTGCGTGATACTTGGTGCATTCTAATACATAAAAAACCATAATGCTCGGAGAACTTTTATGTTTTGAGGTCCAGGGTGCCCCGTGGTCTAATTTTGGTGCCCGTTGTGCATTTTCGGCGCATTGTGCAATTTTCGTGCGAAAATAAGACTTTTGGGTTTTGGTGCCCCGTGATACCTGGTGCATTCTTATGCATAAAAAACCATAATGCTTGAAACACTTTTCAATTTAGAGGTCCGTGGTGCCCCGTGGTCCAATTTTGGTGTCGGTGGTGCATGTTCGGCCATTTGTGCAATTTTCGTGCGAAAATATGACTTTTGGGTTTTGGTGCCCCGTGATCCATGGTGGATTCTAATACATAAAAAACCATAATGCTTGGAGGACTTTTCAGTTTTGAGGTCCGTGGTGTCCCGTGGTCCAATTTTGGTGCCTGTGGTGCATTTTTGGCCATTTCTGAAATTTTCATGCGAAAATAAGACTTTTGGGTTTTGGTACCCCGTGATCCCTGGTCTATTCTTATGCATAAAAACCCATAATGCTCGGTGAACTTTTCAGTTTTGAGGTCCGAGGTGCCCCGTGGTCCAATTTTGGTGCCGGTGGTGCATTTCCGGCCATTTGTGCAATTTTCGTGTGAAAATAAGACTTTTGGGTTTTGGTGCCCCGTGATCCTTGGTGCATTCCTATGCATAAAAAACCATAATGCTTGGAACAGTTTTCTGTCTTGAGATTCGTGGTGCCCGGTGGTCCAATATTTGTGTCGGGGGTGCATTGTCGACCATTCGTGCAATTTTCGTACGAAAATAAGACTTTTGAGGGATACCAGAATCCCAACCTGAACAACAACAATAACAACAACTTAGGGTGCTATGGGTGTGGAGGACCACATCTAGCAAGGAACTGCAACCAGTCACAAGTTGTTATTTGTAACAACTGCGGGAAAATGGGACACGAAACCAAGAACTGTTGGGCTGCTCCGAGGATCACCAGAGGTGCCGAAAAGGAGGTGAAGGACAATCAAGGGAGACCAAGGGTAGTTGCGAAGGTATTTGCTATGAGTGGCTCCGAGGTCACTGCATTTGATGACCTAATCCAAGGTTAGTAAATTTCGGGGATGAAATTTCTAAATGGGTGGGAGAGTTGTAACACCCTGAAAATTTCAACTCAGTTATATAAGTATATACGTATATATATTTATAAATATGTATATATTTATATAATTCTCTGTAAGTAACTCTCTGGAATTAATTTTCTATAATTAATTCTCTGTAGTTACTTTCTTGTGTCTTTGTTTGTAAGTTGCTATAAAATTTTGTGTGATTGAATTGTTTATGTTGTGTATTTATTTATTTAATTGTGCAGTGTAATATGTACTTAATGATCAAGTACGTATGGCTCGAAAGTGGACTGTCTTGTTTTGGGGTTTCACTGGAACAGGGCTCGAATTTTTTTAAAATTCTCCCTGTGTACTTAATGTTTTTGAAATGTAATTAAACCTTTAAAAACTAGACACAATAAGCTTTTTAACCATGTATATTACAAAAATTACCAAGCACAATTTACAAATTAATTTTTCAAAAAGAAACAGAACAAGGGTTTAGGACCCTGTTTTGAGTAAAAAATTGTAGGCTGTTAGGAATATTTTTACTGGGAACAATAGAAAATGAATTTGGAAGCAAGAAACACCTTTTTGGAAAGATCAAGATGTTAGCTTTAAACTATAAAAAGTTTCATTTAATTTAGCTTTGGGAAGTGGGAGAAATTTACATTTCTTTGAGCTATGTTCAGTGAGCACTCAAAATCCAGGGATGCTGACTTAGAAATTTTTTTATAAAATTTTATAGATGTTTATTTTATAAGTGAGATACCTTTCTGTAAACTAGATTTCAAGAGCTTCGATTTCATATAAAAAATTTTCAATTCTGAGGTCATTTGCTACAATCAGTGAGAGCTCACATTCAGTATTGCCAAAGAGAAATATGCCTTTTTAGTCAATTGTGTTACCATATGTGTGTTATTTTGAATTGTGGCAATTATAATTATTAATTGTGATTTTGTAAGGCAGTGGATATGTAATATCCATTGACCTATTCTGTTTTGGGTTTAAGTCCCAGAAATGTGAATCTTGGGTACTTAATCTTTGAAAGTGTGGTTTTGTGTGCTTTTATGATACAGTCCTTTGGACTGTAGGTTGAACTTTGTGATAAAATTGTTTGTCGGTGTGATGTGTTCACAAGACTTGGGCGTGAGTACTTGTGAGGACTAGAACTATGTTCTAGTGTTTTTGGCTAGACTGCCATGTAACAGATAAATGAAACTTGAACAGTGAGCACAATTAATTAGACTAAAAGATTTATTTTATTTTTATTAAATAGAAATTAATTAACGGACTCTTTATTTTATACATTGGACATAGAAAGAATTTAGGACCTTGGCGTGGATGAATCAATGGTAAGTTATTAATTATTAAAAATTATAGAAATTAATGAGAGGGTGAGGCACAAATAAAACTTAACAAGATTTTGTTACGTGTTGTGAATCATGTTGATTTCTGAGAGTCGTGCAATGGAACTGCGTGTGCGTGGTGATTCGTGGGAACTGCAAGATGAAAAGAGAGTCACGTGGAGTGTTCCAACTGTGAGAATAACAAAGAGAGGGGGGAGTTTGAAAGACGTGTCATGACGTAATGTGACGGTCACCCATAGAAAGGTGATGGAGGCAAATGTCCTCATACATATGATTTTTGAGCAGAGACGGGGACTCAGGCTCGGCGTCTATTCGACCGTCCTGTACCATGTGCAGCAGAACCCCACTGTGACGAGGAAGAATAATCCTTGTGAGGAGAGTTGTGGAGGAGTCAGTCCTCCGAGTATTGGATGATCACAGTTGGTACCTGGGAGATGATCGTAAGGCAAATTGACCTTGGAGGGTAAGGCACTGAGTTGTGACGACAGATCACATAGCTGACTCGGCAACCCTAACAAAACTACGAGACATCATCGGTTGGTGAGAGCCCACCATAGTACCATGGTGAGAGGTGTACTCCCAACAGTCATCCAACTCAATTGTGTAAGACCACTGAGTTCTGGGAGTTCCAGTGGCAGCTGGCTAGTAAGAAAGGATTTACAAAATTAGTGAAAGGAAACGATTAGGATTACGAGTGCGAACGTTAGACAACCACATGGCGATAGTGGACAGGAGTTTGTTTGTGACTTGTAAAGTCGTTGTTTGTGTGCTGCTTGATGAAGCAGAGAGTTCACCCTTCTGTTTATTTTCTTTTAGGGGCAGATGGCAGCGGAGGACTCAACCCTCCATTGGAGGATTGAGAGCATATTTAGGAGATGGATAACAGTTGCGATCCAGGGCGTAGATCACATCTTGGGCTACATCCAGTTCGCATGAATGCCCACGTATGACCCTTGGGGCTTAGGATCTCTGCATAGGGTGGGAGTTAGAAGATGACTACTCTGAGTCCTAGGACTTTCTTTTCTTTGTCATGTATCTAGTTAGGGTAGACATAGGCACTCAGATTTCTTTTGTTATGTGTATATGTCAATCATCATGTCATATGACTATGTTCTAGATTTCCCTTATATTGCCTTTCTATGTGTTTACTGTTAAGCTCCGGGGGTACATTATGTTAAACACTTCAGATATGCTCCGAGGGTACCCCGTGATCCCTGGTGCATTCTTATGCGTAAAAAACTATAATGATCGGAACACTTTTCAGTTTTGAGTACCGTGGTGCCTTGTGGTCCAATTTTGGTGTCGGTGCTGCATTTTCGGCCATTTGTGAAATTTGCGTGCAAAAATAAGACTATTGGGTTTTGGTGCCCCATGATCATTGGTGCATTCTTATGCATAAAAAATCATAATGCTCGGAACACTTTTCAGTTTTGAGGTCCGGGGTGCCCCGTGGTCCAATTTTGGTGCCCATGGTGCATTTTCGGACAATTATGCAATATTCGTGTGAAAAAAAGACTTTTGGGTTTTGGAGCCCCGTGATCCCTGGTGCATTCTTATGCATAAAAAATGATAATGCTCAGAAAAATTTTCAGTTTTGAGGTTCGGGGTGCCCCGTGGTCCAATTTTGGTGTCGGTGGTGCATTTTCAGCCATTTGTGTAATTTTCGTGTGAAAATAAGACTTTTAGGTTTTGGTGCCGCGTGATACTTTGTGCATTCTTATACATAAAAAACCATAATGCTCTGAGAACTTTTATGTTTTTAGGTCCGAGGTGCCCCGTGGTACAATTTTGGTGCCCGGGGTGCATTTTCGACCCATTGTGCAATTTTCGTGCGAAAATAAGACTCTTGGGTTTCGGTACCTAGTGATCCCTGGAGTGTTCTTATGCATAAAAAATGATAATGATTGGAACACTTTTCAGTTTTGAGGTCCGTGGTGCCCCGCGGTTCAATTTTGGTGGCGGTGTTGCATTTTCGGCCATTTGTGAAATTTTCGTGTGAAATAAGACTTTTGGGTTTTGGTGCCCCGTGTTCCCTGGTTTATTCTTATGGATAAAAAACCTTAATGCTCTGAGCACTTTTAAGTTTTGAGGTGCGAGGTGCCCCGTGGTCCAATTTTAGTGCCGGTGGTGCATTTTCGGCCATTTGTGAAATTTTCGTGCAAAAATAAGACTTTTGGGTTTTTGTGCCCTGTGATCCCTGGTGCATTCTTATGCATAAAAAAACAATAATCCTTGGAGCACTTTTCAGTTTTGAGGTCCATGGTGCCCCGTGATCCAATTTTGGTGCTAGTGGTGCATTTTCGGCCATTTGTGCAATTTTCGTGAGAAAATAAGACTTTTGGGTTTTGGTGCCTCGTGATCCCTAGTGCAATCTTATGCATAAAAAACCATAATGTTTGGAGCACTTTTCAGTTTTGAGGTCCGTGGTGCCCCGTGAACTAATTTTGGTGCCAGTGGTGCATTTTTGGCCATTTGTGCAATTTTCGTGCGAAAATAAGACTTTTGGGTTTTGGTGCGCCGTGATCCCTGGTGCATTCTTATGCATAAAAAACCATAATGCATGGAGCACTTTTCAGTGTTCAGGTCCGAGGTGCCCCGTGGTCCAATTTTGGTGCCGGTGGTGCATATTCGACCATTTGTGCAATTTTCGTGCGAAAATAAGACTATTGGGTTTCGGTACCCAGTGATCCCTGGGGCATTCTTATTCATAAAAAATGATAATGCTTGGAGTACTTTTATGTTTTGAGGTCCGAGGTGCCCCGTGGTCCAATTTTGGTGCTCGTGGTGCATATTCGGCCCATTGTGCAATTTTCGTGCGAAAATAAGACTATTGGGTTTTGGTGCCCAGTGATCCCTGGGGCATTCTTTTGCATAAAAAACCATAATTCCTGGAGCACTTTTCAGTTTTGAGGTCCGTGGTGCCCCGCGGTCCTATTTGGTTCCCAGTGATCAATTGTGCATTTTTTGCCATTTGTGAAATTTTCGTGTGAAATAAGACTTTAGGGTTTTGGTGCCCCGTGATCCCCAGTTTATTCTTATGCATAAAAAACCATAATGCTCATAGCACTTTTATGTTTTCAGGTCCGAGGTGCCCCGTGGTCCAGTTTTGGTGCTGCTGGTGCATTTTCGGCCATTTGTGAAATTTTCATGCAAAAATAAGACTTTTGGGTTTTTGTGCCCCGTAATCCTTGGTGCATTCTTATGTATAGACAACCAGAATGCTTGGAGCAGTTTTTAGTTTTGCGGTCCGTGGTGCCCCGTGGTCCAATTTTGGTGCCTGTAGTGCATTTTTGGCCATTTGTGCAATTTTCGTGTGAAAATAAGACTTTTGGGTTTTCGTGCCCCGTGTTCTTTGGTGCATTCTTATGCCTAAAAAACCATAATGCTCGGAGCACTTTTATGTTTTCCCGTGGTCCAATTTTGGTGCATGTGGTGCATTTCTGGCCATTTATGAAATTTTCGTGCGAAAATAAGGCTTTTGGGTTTTGGTGCCCCGTGATCCCTGGAGCAATCTTATGCATAAAAAACCATAATGCTCATGGAACTTTTAAGTTTTTAGGTCCGAGGTGCCTCGTTGTCCAATATTGGTGCACGTGGTGCATTTTCGACCCATTGTGCAATTTTGATGCGAAAATAAGACTTTTGGGTTTTGGTGCCCCGTGATCCCTGGTGCATTCTTATGCAAAAAAACCATAATGCTCGGAACAATTTTCAGTTTTGAGGTCCGTGGTGCCTCATGGACCAATTTTGGTGCAGGTGGTGCATTGTTGGGCATTTGTGTAATTTTCATTCGAAGATAAGAATTTTGGGTTTTGGTGCCCCGTGATACCTGGTGCATTCTTATGCATTAAAATCCTTATTGCTCAGAGCAATTTTAAGTTCTGAGTTACGAGGTGACCCGTGGTCCAATTTTGGTGCCTGTGATGCATTTTCGGCCCATTGTGCAATTTTCGTTCGAAAATAAGACTTTTTGGTTTTGGTGCCCCGTGATCCATGGTGGATTCTTGTGCATAAAAAACCGTAATGCTCGGAACACTTTTCAGTTTTGAGGTTCGTGATGCCCGGTGGTCCAGTTTTGGTGCCGGTGGTGCATTTTCGACCATTTGTATAATTTTCGTGCGAACATAAAACTTTTGGGTTTTGGTGCCCTGTGATCCCTGGAGCATTCTTATCCATATAAAACCATAATGCTTGGAGCACTTTTCAGTTTTGAGGTCCGTGGTGCCCCGTGGTCCAATTTTGGTGCAGGTGGTGCATTTTTGGCCATTTGTGAAATTTTCATGCGAAAATAAGGCTTTTGGGTTTTGGTGCCCCATGATCCCTGGAGCAATCTAATGCATAAAAAACCATAATGCTCATAAAACTTTTAAGTTTTCAGGTCCGAGGTGCCTCGTGGTCAAATTTTGGTTCCCGTGGTGCTTTTCCGGCCCATTGTACAATTCTCGTGTGAAAATAAGACTTTTTGGTTTTGGTGCCCTGTGATCCCTGGTGAATTCTGATGCATAAAAAACCATAATGGTCGGAACACTTTTCAGTTTTGAGGTTCGTGATGCCCCGTGGTCCAATTTTTGTGCTACTAATGCATTTTCGGCCATTTGTGCAATTTTCGTGCGAAAATAAGACTTTTGGGTTTTGGTGCCCCATGATCCCTGGTGCATTCTTATCCAGAAAAAACCATAATCCTCGAAACACTTTTCAGTTTTGAGATTCGTGGTGCCCCATGGTCCAATTTTGATGCCCGTGGTGCATTTTCTGCCCATTGTACAATTTTCGTGCGAAAATAAGACTTTTGGGTTTTCGTGCCCCATGATCCCTGGTGCATTCTTATGCATAAAAAACCATAATGCTCGGAGCACTTTTCAGTTTTGAGGTCCGAGGTGCACCGTGGTCCAAGTTTGGTGCCCATGATGCATTTTCGGCCCATTGTGCAAATTTCATGTGAAAACAATACTATTGGGTTTTGGTGCCCTGCGATCCCTGGTGCATTCTTAGGCATAAAAAACCATAATACTCGGAACACTTTTCATTTTTGAGGTCCGTGGTGCCCCGTGTTCCAATTATGGTGCCGGTGGTGCATTTTCGTCCCATTGTGCAATTTTCGTGCGAAAATAAGACTTTTGGGTTTTGGTGCCCCGTGATCCATGGTGCATTGTGATTCATAAAAAATCATAATGCTCGGAGCAGTTTTAAGTATTGAGGTCCGAGTGCCCCGTGGTCCAATTTTGGTGCCCGTGGTGCATTTTCGGTCCATTGTGCAATTTTCGTGCGAAAATAAGAATTTTGGGTTTTGGTGCCCCCATGATCCCTGGTGCATTCTTATGCATAAAAAACCATAATGTTCGGAATACTTTTCAATTTTGAGGTCCGTGGTGCCTCGTGGTCAGATTTTGGTGCCGGTGGTGCATTTTCGGCCATTGGTGCAATTTTCGTGCAAAAATTAGACTTTTGGGTTAAGGTGCCCCGTGATCCCTCGAGCATTCTTATGCGTAAAAACTATAATGCTCAGAGCACTTTTCAGTTTTGATGTCCGAGGAGCCCTGTAGTCCAATTTGTTTGCCCGTGGTGCATTTTGGCCCATTGTGCAATTTTCGTGCGAAAATAAGACTTTTGGGTTTTCGTGCCCCGTGATCCCTGGTGCATTCTTATGCATAAAAAACCATAATGCTCGGAGCACTTTTCAACTCTGAGGTCCGAGGTGCACCGTGGTCCAATTTTTGTGCCTATGGTGCATTTTCGGCCCATTGTGCAATTTTCATGTGAAAATAATACTATTGGGTATTGGTGCCCTGCGACCCCTGGTGCATTCTTAGGCATAAAAAACCATAATACTCGGAACACTTTTCATTTTTGAGGTCCGTGGTGCCCCATGTTCCAATTTTGGTGCCGGTGGTGCATTTTCGTCCCATTGTGCAATTTTCGTGCGAAAATAAGACTTTTGGGTTTTGGTGCCCCGTGATCCATGGTGCATTGTGATTCATAAAAAATCATAATGCTCGGAGCAGTTTTAAGTATTGAGGTCCGAGTGCCCCGTGGTCCAATTTTGGTGCCCGTGTTGCATTTTCGGCCATTTGTGCATTTTTCATGCGACAATAAGACTTTTGGGTTTTGGTGCCCTGTGATCCCTAGTGCATTCATATGAATAAAAAATCATAATGCTTAGAGCTCTTTTCAGTTTTGAGGTCCGTGGTGCCACGTGGTCCAATTTTTGTGCCGGTGATGCAATTTCGGCCATTTGTGAAATTCTCGTGTGAAAATAAGACTTTTTGGTTTGGGTGCCCATGATGCCTCTTTCATTCTTATGCATAAAAAACCATAATGCTTGGAGAACTTTTAAGTTTTGAGGTCCGAGGTACCCCGTGGTCCAATTTTGGTGCCTGTGGTGCATTTTCGGCCCATTGTGTAATTTTGCTGCGAAAATAAGACATTTCGGTTTTGGTGCCCCATGATCCTTGGTGCATTCTTATGCATAAAAAACCATAATGCTCGAAGCACTTTTCAGTTTTGAGGTCCGAGGTGCACCGTGGTCCAATTTTGGTGCCCGTGGTGCATTTTCGGCCCTTTGTGCAATTTTCGTGCGAAAATAAGACTTTTCGGTTTAGGTGCCCCGTGATCCCTGGAGCATTCTTATGCATAAAAAACCTTAATTCTAAGAGCACTTTTCAGTTTTTAGGTCCGAGGTGCCCCATGGTCCATTTTTTGTGCACGTGGAGTACTTTCGGGCAATTGTGCAACTTTCGTGTGAAAACAAGACTTTTGGGTTTTGGTACCCCGTGATCCTTGGTGCATTCTAATTCATAAAAAACCATAATGCTTGGAACAGTTTTCTGTCTTGAGATTCGTGGTGCCCCGTGGTCTAATTTTGGTGCCGTGGGTGCATTATTGGCCATTTGTGCAATTTTCGTGTGAAAATAAGACTTTTGGGTTTTGGTGCCCCTTGATCCTTGGTGCATTCTTATGCATAAAAAACCATAATGCTCAGAACATTTTTCGGTGCCCCGTGATCTTTGGTGCATTCGTATGCATAAAAAACCATAATGCTCGCAATACTTTTCAGTTTAGAAGTCCATGATGCCCTGTGGTCCAATTTTGAGGTCCGAGGTGCCCCGTGGTCATATTCTGGTGCCCGTGGTGCATTTTCGGCCCATTTTGCAATTTTCGTGCGAAAATAAGACTTTTGGGTTTTGGTGCCCCATGATCCCTGGTGCATTCTTATGCATAAAAAACCATAATGCTTGGAACACTTATAAATATTGAATTCCGAGGTGCCCCGTGGTCCAATTTTGGTGCACGTGGTACATTTTCAGCCCACAGTGCAATTTTCGTGCGAAAATAAGACTTTTGGGTTTTGGCGCCCCGTGATCCTTGGTGCATTCGTATGCATAAAAAACCATAACGCTCGGAATACTTTTCAGTTTTGAAGTCCGTGATGCCCCGTGGTCCAATTTTGGTGCCGGTGGTGCATTTTTGGCCATTTGAGCAATTTTCGTGCGAAAATAAGACTTCTGGATTTTGGTGCCCCATGATCCGTGGTGCATTCTTATGCATAAAAAACCATAATGCTCGGAACAGTTTTCAGTGTTGAGGTTCGTGGTGCCCCATGGTCAAATTTTTGTGCCGTGGGTGCATTTTTGCCATTTGTGCAATTTTCGTGCGAAAATAAGACTTTTGGTTTTTGGTACCCCGTGATCCCTAGTACATTCTTTTGCATAAAAAACCATATGCTTGGAACAATTTTCAGTCTTGGGGTTCGTGGGGCCACGTGGTCTAATTTTTGTGCCGTGGGTGCATTTTTGGCCTTTGTGCAATTTTCGTGCGAAAATAAGACTTTTGGGTTTTGGTGCCCCGTGATCCCTAGTGCATTCTTATGCATAAAAAACAATAATGCTCGAAGCACTTTTCAGTTTTGAGGTTCGAGTTGCCCCGTGGTCAAATTTTTGTGCTCGTCGTGCATTTTCGGCCCATCGTGCAATTTTCCTGCGAAAATAAGACTTTTGGGTTTTGGTGCCCCGTGATCCCTGGTGCATTCTTATGCATAAAAAACCATAATGCTCGAAGCACTATTCAGTTTACAGGTCCGTGGAGTCCCGTGGTCCAATTTTGGTGCCTGTGGTGCATTTTCGGCCCATTGTGCTATTTTCGTGCGAAAATAAGACTTTTGGGTTTTGGTGCCCCGTGATCCTTGGTGCATTCGTATGCATAAAAAACCATAATGCCCGGAATACTGTTCAGTTTTCAAGTCCGTGATGCCCCGTGGTCCAATTTTGGTGCCGGTGGTGCATTTTTGGCCATTTGAGCAATTTTCGTGCGAAAATAAGACTTTTGGGTTTTGGTGCCCCGTGATCCTTGGTGCATTCTTATGCATAAAAAACCATAATGCTTGGATAACTATTAAGCTTTTAGGTCCGAGGTGCCCCATGGTCATATTCTGGTGCCCGTGGTGCATTTTCGACCCTTTTACAATTTTCGTACGAAAATAAGACTTTTGGGTTTTGGTGCCCCGTGATCCCTGGTGCATTCTTATGCACAAAAAACCACAATGCTCAGAGCACTTATAAGTATTGATGTCCGAGGTGCCCCGTGGTCCAATTTTGGTGCACGTGGTGCATTTTCGGCCCATTGTGCAATTTTCGTGCGAAAATAAGACTTTTGGGTTTTGGTGCCCCGTGATCCCTAGTACATTCTTATGCATAAAAAACCATATGCTTGGAACAGTTTTCAGTCTTGGGGTTCGTGGGGCCACGTGGTCTAATTTTTGTGCCGTGGGTGCATTTTTGGCCTTTGTGCAATTTTCGTGCGAAAATAAGACTTTTGGGTTTTGGTGCCCCGTGATCCCTAGTGCATTCTTATGCATAAAAAACCATAATGCTCGAAGCACTTTTCAGTTTTGAGGTTCGAGTTGCCCCGTGGTCAAATTTTTGTGCTCGTCGTGCATTTTCGGCCCATCGTGCAATTTTCCTGCGAAAATAAGACTTTTGGGTTTTGGTGCCCCGTGATCCCTGGTGCATTCTTATGCATAAAAAACCATAATGCTCGAAGCACTATTCAGTTTACAGGTCCGTGGAGTCCCGTGGTCCAATTTTGGTGTCTGTGGTGCATTTTCGGCCCATTGTGCAATTTTCGTGCGAAAATAAGACTTTTGGGTTTTGGTGCCCCGTGATCCCTGGTGCATTCGTATGCATAAAAAACCATAATGCCCAGAATACTGTTCAGTTTTGAAGTCCGTGATGTCCCGTGGTCCAATTTTGGTGCCGGTGGTGCATTTTTTGCCATTTGAGCAATTTTCGTGCGAAAATGACTTTTGGGTTTTGGTGCCCCGTTATCCTTGGTGCATTCTTATGCATAAAAAACCATAATGCTTGGATAACTATTAAGCTTTTAGGTCCGAGGTGCCCCATGGTCATATTCAGGTGCCCGTGGTGCATTTTCGACCCTTTTACAATTTTCGTACGAAGATAAGACTTTTGGGTTTTGGTGCCCCGTGATCCCTGGTGCATTCTTATGCACAAAAAACCACAATGCTCAGAGCACTTATAAGTATTGATGTCCGAGGTGCCCCGTGGTCCAATTTTGGTGCACGTGGTGCATTTTCGGCCCATTGTGCAATTTTCGTGCGAAAATAAGACTTTTGGGTTTTGGTGCCCCGTGATCTTTGGTGCACTCTTATGCATAAAAAACCATAATGCTCAGAACATTTTTCGGTGCCCCGTGATCTTTGGTGCATTCGTATGCATAAAAAACCATAATGCTCGCAATACTTTTCAGTTTAGAAGTCCATGATGCCCTGTGGTCCAATTTTGGTGCCGGTGGTGCATTTTTGGCCATTTAAGCAATTTTCGTGCGAAAATAAGACTTTTGGGTTTTGGTGCCCCGTGATCCCTAGTGCATTCTTATGCATAAAAAACCATAATGCTCGAATCACTTTTCAGTTTTGAAGTTTGAGTTGCCCCGTGGTCCAATTTTTGTGCCCATCGTGCATTTTCGGCCCATCGTGCAATTTTCGTTCGAAAATAAGACTTTTGGGTTTTTGTGCCCCATGATCCCTGGTGCATTCTTACACATAAAAAACAACAATGCTCGAAGCAGTTTTCAGTTTTCAGGTCCGAGGTGCCCTATGGTCCAATTTTGGTGCTTGTGGTGCATTTTCGGCCCATTGTGCAATTTTTGTGCGAAAATAAGACTTTTGGGCTTGCTGCCTCGTGATCCTTGGTGCATTCTTATGCATAAAAAACCATCATGCTCGAAATAGTTTTCAGTCTTGAGATTCGTGGTACCCGGTGGTCCAATTTTGGTGCCAGAGGTGCATTATCGGCATTTGTGCAATTTTTGTGTGAACATAAGACTTTTGGGTTTTTGTGCCCCATGATCCCTGGTGGATTCTGATGCATAAAAAACCATAATTCTCGAACACTTTTCAGTTTTGAAGTTCGAGGTGCCCCGTGGTCCAATTTTGGTGCCAGTAATGCATTTTCAGACATTTGTGAAAATTTTCGTGTGAAAATTAGACTTTTTGGTTTTGGTGCCCCGTGATCCTTGGTGCATTCTTACGCATAAAAAATCATAATGCTCGGAGAACTTTTAAGTTTTGAGGTCCGTGGTGCCCCGTGGTCCAATTTTGATTCCAGTGGTGCATTTCCAGCCATTTGTGCAATTTTCGTATGAAAATAAGACTTTTGGGTTTTGGTGCCCCGTGAACCCTGGAGCATTCTTATGCATAAAAAACCATAATGCTCGGAACAGTATTTAGTCTTGACATTCGTGGTGCGATGGTCGAATTTTTGTGTCGGGGGTGCATTTTCGGCCATTTGTGCAATTTTCGTGCAAAAGTAAGACTTTTGGGTTTTCGTGCATCGTGATCCCTGGGGCATTCCTATGCATAAAACACCATAATTCTTGAAGAACTTTTCAGTTTTGAGGTCCAAGGTGCCCCTGTGGTCCAATTTTGGTGCCGGTGGTGCATTTTTGGCCGTTTGTGCAATTTTCGTGCGAAACTAACACTTTTGGAACTTGGTGCCCTGTGAACCCTGGTGCATTCTTATGCATAAAACACCATAATTCTAGGAGCACTTTTCAGTTTTGAGGTCCGAGGTGCCCGTGGTCAAATTTTGCTATACAAGGTGCATTTTCGACCCATTGTGCAATTTTCGTGCGAAAATAAGACTTTGGGGTTTTGGTGCCCCGTGATCCCTGTTGCATTCTTATGCATAAAAAACCATAATGCTTAGAACACTTTTCAGTTTTGAGGTTCGTGGTGCCCCGTGGTTCAATTTTGGTACCGGTGGTGTATTTTCGGCCAGTTTTGCGATTTTCGTGCAAAAATAAGACTTTTGGATTTTGGTGCCCTGTGATCCCTGGTGCATTCTTATGCATAAAAAATCATAATGCTTGGAACACTTTTCAGTTTTGAGGTCCGTGGTGCCCCATTGTCCAATTTTGGTGGTATATTTTCGGCCATTTGACAATTTTTCGTGTGAAAATAAGACTTTTGGATTTTGGTACTTCGTGATCCCTGGTGCATTCTTATGCATAAAAGCCATAATGCTCGAAGAACTTTTAAGTTTTGAGGTATGAGGTGCCCCGACGTCCAATTTTGTTGCCTGTGGTGCATTTTCGTCCCATTGTGCAATTTTCGTGCGAAAATAAGACTTTTGGGTTTTGGTGCCCCGTGATCCCTGGTGCATTTTCGGCCCATTGTGCAATTTTCGTGCGAAAATAAGACATTTGGCTTTCGGTGCCAAGTGATCCTTGGTGCATTCCTATGCATAAAAAACCATAATGCTCAGAACAGTTCTCAGTTTTGAGATTCGTGGTGCCCGGTGGTCCAATTTTGGTGTCGGGGGTGCATTTTCGGCCATTTGTGCAATTTTTGGGCGAAATAATACTTTTGGGTTTTAGTAACCCGTGATCCTTGGTGCATTCTTATGCATAAAAAACCATAATGCTAGCAACTGTTTTCAGTTTTGAGATTTGTGGTGTCTGGTGGTCCAATTTTGGTGCCGGGGGTGCATTTTCGGCCATTTGTGCAATTTTCGTTCGAAAATAAGACTTTTGGGTTTTGGTGCCCCGTATCCCCTGGTGTATTCTTATGCATAAAAAACCATAATGCTCTTAGCACTTTTCAGTTTTGAGGTCCGAGGAGCGTCGTGGTCCAATTTTGGTGCCTATGGTACATTTTTGCCTATTGTGCAATTTTTGTGCGAAAATAAGACTTTTGGGTTTTGGTGTCCCGTGATCCCTGGTGCATTCTTATGCATAAAAAACCATAATGCTCAGAGCACTTTTCAGTTTTGATGTCCGAGGTGAAACGTGGACCAATTTTGGTGCCCGTGGTGCATTTTTGGTCCATTGTGCAATTTTCATAAGAAAATAAGACTTTTGGGAATTGGTGCCCCGTGTTCCTTGGTGCATTCTTATGCATAAAAAACTATAATTCTCAGAACAGTTTTCAATCTTGAGATTCATGGCGCCCGGTGGTCCAATTTTGGTGCCAGGGGTGCATTTTCGACCATTTGTGCAACTTTCGTGCGAAAAAAAGACTTTTGGTTTTTTGTGCCCTGTGAACCCTGGTGCATTCTTATGCAAACAAAACCATAATTCTTGGAGCACTTTTCAGTTTTGAGGTTCGAGGTGCAACGTGGTCCAATTTTGGTGCCCGTGGTGCATTTTCGGCCCAATGTGCAATTTTCGTGCGAAAATAAGACTTTTGGGTTTTGGTGCCCCGTGATCCCTGGTGCATTCTTATGATTAAAAAACCATAATGCTCAGAGCACTTTTCAGTTTTGATGTCCGAGGTGAAACGTGGACCAATTTTGGTACCCGTGGTGCATTTTTGACCCATTATGCAATTTTCGTGCGAAAATAAGACTTTTGGGTATTGGTGCCCCGTGATCCTTGGTGCATTCTTATGCATAAAAAAACATAATTCTGGTATCAGTTTTCAGTCTTGAGATTTGTGGTTCCCAGTGGTCCAATTTTGGTGCCAGGGGTGCATTTTCGACCATATGTGCAACTTTTGTGGGAAAAAAAGACGTTTGGGTTTTTGTGCCCTGTGAACCCTGGTGCATTCTTATACAAACAAAACCATAATGCTTGGAGCACTTTTCAGTTTTGAGGTCCGAGGTGCACCGTGGTCCAATTTTGGTGCCCGTGGTGCATTTTCGGCCCAATGTGCAATTTTCTTGCGAAAATAAGACTTTTGGGTTTTGGTGCCCCGTGATCCCTGGTACATTCTTATGATTAAAAAACCATAATGCTCAGAGCACTTTTCAGTTTTCATGTCCGAGGTGAAACGCGGACCAATTTTGGTGCCCGTGGTGCATTTTCGACCCACTATGCAATTTTCGTGCGAAAATAAGACTTTTGGGTATTGGTGCCCCGTCATTCTTGGTGCATTCTTATGCATAAAAAACCATAATTCTGGTAACAGTTTTCAGTCTTGAGATTCGTGGTGCCCGGTGGTCCAATTTTGGTGCTAGCGGTGCATTTTCGGCCATTTTTGCACCTTTCGTGCGAAAATAAGACTTTGGGTTTTGGTGCCCTGTGAACCCTGGTGCATTCTTATGCAAACAAAACCATAATGCTTGCAGCACTTTTCAGTTTTGAGGTCCGAGGTGCCCCGTGGTCCAATTTTTGTGCCAGGGGTGCATTTTCGGCCATTTGTGCAATTTTCGTGCGAAAATAAGACTTTTGGGTTTTGGTGGCCTGTGAATCCTGGTGCATTTTTATGCATAAAAACCATAATGCTTGAAACTCTTTTCAGTTTTGAGGTCCGTGGTGTCCTGTGGTCCATTGTTGGTGCCGGTGGGGAATTTTCGGCCATTTGTACAATTTTCATGCGAAAATAAGACTTTTGGGTTTTTGTGCCCTGTGAACCCTGGTGCTTTCTTATGCATAAATAACTATAATGCTCAGAGCACTTTTCAGTTTTGCGGTCCGAGGTGCCCCATGGTCCAATTTTTGTGCACGTGTGCATTTTCGGCCCATTGTGCAATTTTCGTGCGAAAATAGAATTTTGGGTTTTGGTGCCCTATGATCCTTGGTGCATTCTTATGCATAAAAAATCATAATGTATGGAAGAGTTTTCAGTCTTGAGGTTTGTGGTGCCCCGTGGTCCAATTTTGGTGCCAGGGGTTCATTTTCGGCCATTTGTGCATTTTTGTGCAAAAATAAGACTTTTAGGTTTTGGTGCATCGTGATCCCTGGTGCATTCTTATGCATAAAAAACCATAATTCTCAAAGCACTGTTCAGTTTTGAGGTTCGAGGTGCCCCGTGGTCCAATTTTGTTGCTCGCGGCCCATTGGGCAATTTTCGTGCGAAAATAAGACTTTTGGGTTTTTGTGCCCCGTGATCCCTGGTGCATTCTGATGCATAAAAAACCATTATGCTCGAAACTCTTTTCAGTTTTGAGGTCCGTGGTACACCGTGGTCCAATGTTGGTGCTGGTGGGTCATTTTCGGCCATGTGAGCAATTTTGGAGCGAAAATAAGAATATTGGATTTTGGTGCCCCCTGATCCCTGGGGCATTCTTATGTATAAAAAACCATAATGTTCGGAGCACTTTTCTGTTTTAAGGTCCGAGGTGCACCGTGGTCCAATTTTGGTGGCAATGGTGCATTTTCGGCCCATTGCGCAATTTTCGTGCGAAAATAAGACTTTTGGGTTTTGGTGCCTCGTGATCCCTGGTGCATTCTTATGCATAGAAAACCATAATGCTCGAAGCATTTTCTAGTCTTGAGGTCCGACGTGATCCGTGGTCGAATTTTGGTGCCCGTGGTGCATTTTCAGCCCATTGTGCAATTTTCGTGCCAAAATAAGACTTTTTGGTTTTCGTGCCACATGATCCCTGGAGCATTCTTATGCATTAAAAACTATAATGCTCAGAGCACTTTTATGTATTGAGGTCCTAGGTGTCCCGTGGTCCACTTTTGGTGCCCGTGGTGCATTTTCGGTCCATTGTACAATTTTCGTGCGAAAATAAGAGTTTTGGGTATTGGTGCCCCGTGATATCTAGTGCATTCTTATGCATAAAAAACCATAATTCTCAGAGAACTTTTAAGTTTTGAGGTCCGAGGTGTCCCGTGGTCCAATTTTGGTGCCCGTGGTGCATTTTCAGCCCATTGTGCAATTTTCGTGCGAAAATAATACTTTTGAGATTTGGTGCCCCGTGATCCTTGGTGCATTCTTATGCATAAAAAACCATAATGCTTGGAACAATTTTCAGTTTTCAAGTTCGAGGTGAAACGTGGACCAATTTTGGTGCCCGTGGTGCATTTTCGGCCCATTGTGCAATTTTCGTGCGAAAATAAGACTTTTCGATTTTGATGCCCCGTGATCCCTGGGGCATTGTTATGCATAAAAAACCGTAATGCTTGGAACACTTTTCATTTTTGATGTCCGTGGTGCCCCGTGGTCCAATTTTGGTGCTGGTGGTGAATTTTCTGCCCTTTGTGCAATTTTCGTGCGAAAATAAGACTTTTGGAGTTTGGTGCCCCGTAATCCCTGGTACATTCTTATGCATAAAAAATCATATTGCTCGAAGCACTTTTCATTTTTGAGGTCCGAGGTGCCCCATGCTCCAATTTTGGAGCCCGTGGTGCATTTTTGGCCCATTGTTCAATTTTCGTGTGAAAATAAGACTTTTGGGTTTTGGTACCCCGTGATCCCTAGGGCAATCTTATGCATAAATGACCATAATGCTAGGAACGCTTTTCAGTTTTGAGGTCCGTGGTGCCCCGTGGTCCAATTTTGGTGCTGGTGGTGCATTTTAGGCCATTTGTGTAATTTTTGTGCGAAAAGAAAACTTTAGGGTTTTAGTGCCCCATGATCCCTGGTGCATTCTTATGCATAAAAGTCCAACATTCTCGGAGAACTGTTAAGTTTTGAGGTCCGAGGTGCCCTGTGGTCTAATTTTCGTGCACGTAATGCATTTTCGGCCCATTGTACAATTTTCTTGCAAAAATAAGACTTTTGGGTTTTGGTGCCCCATGATCCCTGGTGCATTCTTATGCATAAAAAACCATAATGCTTGGATGACTTTTCAATTTTGAGGTCCGTGGTCCCCCATGGTCCAATTTTGGTGCCCGTGGTGCATTTTCGGCCCATTGTGCAATTTTCGTGCGAAAATAAGACTTTTGGGTTTTGGTGCCCCATGATCCCTGGTGCATTCATATGCATAAAAAACCATAATGCTCGGAACTCTTTTCAGTTTTGAGGTCCCTGGTGCCCCGTGGTCCAATGTTGGTGCAGGTGGTGCATTTTTTGCCAATTGTGCAATTTTCATGCGAAAATAAGACTTTTGGGTTTTGGTGCCCCGTGATCCCTAGTGCATTCTTATGCATAAAAAACCATAATGCTCAGACAGGTTTTCAGTTTTGAGGTCCGAGGTGCCCCGTGGTCCAATTTTGGGGTTCATGGTGCATTTTCGGCCCATTGTGCAATTTCCTGCGAAAATAAGACTTTTGGGTTTTGGTGCCCTGTTATCCCTGGGGCATTGTTATGCATAAAAAATCGTAATGCTTAGAACACTTTTCAGTTTTGATGTCCGTGGTGTCCCGTGGTCCAATTTTGGTGCTGGTGGTGAATTTTCGACTCTTTGTGCAATTTTCGTGCGAAAATAAGACTTTTGGGGTTTGGTGCCCTGTAATCCCTGGAACATTCTTGAGCATAAAAAATCATATTGCTCGAAGCACTTTTCATTTTTGAGGTCCGAGGTGCCCCATGCTCCAATTTTGGAGCCCGTGGTGCATTTTTGGCCCATTGTTCAATTTTCGTGTGAAAATAAGACTTTTGGGTTTTCGTACCCTGTAATCCCTGGGGCAATCTTATGCATAAAAAACCATAATGCTCGGAACACATTTCAATTTTGAGGTACGTGGTGCCCCGTGGTCCAATTTTGGTGCTGGTGGTGTATTTTAGGCCATTTGTGTAATTTTCGTGCGAAAATAAAACTTTAGGGTTTTGGTGCCCCATGATCCCTAGTGCATTCTTATGCATAATAATCCAACATTCTCGGAGAACTTTTAAGTTTTGAGGTCCGTGGTGCCCCGTGGACTAAATTTCGTGCAAGTATTGCATTTTCGGCCAATTGTGCAATTTTCGTGCAAAAATAAGACTTTTGGGTTTTGGTGCCCCATGATCCCTGGTGCATTCTTATGCATAAAAAACCATAATGCTTGGAGGACTTTTCAATTTTGAGGTCCGTGGTCCCCCGTGGTCCAATTTTGGTGCCCGTGGTGCATTTTCGGTCCATTGTGCAATTTCCGTGCGAAAATAAGACTTTTGGGTTTTGGTGCCCCATGATCCCTGGTGCATTCAAATTCATAAAAAACCATAATGCTCAAAACTCTTTTCAGTTTTGAGGTCCCTGGTGCCCCGTGGTCCAATGTTGGTGCAGGTGGTGCATTTTTGGCCATTTGTGCAATTTTCATGCGAAAATAAGACTTTTGGGTTTTGGTGCCCCGTGATCCCTGGTATATTCTTATGCATAAAAACCATAATGCTCGGAGCACTTTTAAGTTTTGATGTCAGAGGGGCCCTGTTGTCCAATTTTGGTGCCCGTGGTGCATTTTAGGCCCGTTATGCAATTTTCGTGCGAAAATAAGGCTTTTGGATTTTGGTACCCCGTGATCCCTGGGGCAATCTTATGCATAAAAAACCATGATGCTCAGAGAGCTTTTCAGTTTTGAGGTACGAGGTGCCCCGTGGCCCAATTTTGGTGTCCATGGTGCATTTTCGGCCCATTGTGCAATTTTCCTGCGAAAATAATACTTTTGAGTTTTGGTGTCCCGTGATCACTGGTGCATTCTTATGCATAAAAAACCATAATGCTTGGAACTCTTTTAAGTTTTGAGGTCTCTGGTGCCCCGTGATCCAATGTTTATGCCGGTGGTGCATTTTCGCCAGTTGTGCAATTTTCATGCGAAAATAAGTCTTTTGAGTTTTGGTGCCCGGTGATCCCTGGTGCATTCTTTTACATAAAAAACCATAATTCTCGGAACTCTTTTCAGTTTTGAGGTCCGTGGTGCCCCGTGGTCCAATGCTGGTGCCGGTGGTTCATTTTCGGCAATTTATGCAATTTTCATGCGAAAATAAGACTTTTGGATTTTGGCGTCCCATGATCCCTGGTACATTCTTTTGCATAAAAAACCGTAATGCTTGGAGCACATTTAGGTTTTGTGGTCCGAGGGGCCCAGTTGTCCAATTTTGATGCCCAGGGTGCATTTTCGGCCCATTGTGCAATTTTCGTGCGAAAATAAGACTTTTCGATTTTGGTGCCCCGTGATCCCTGGTGCATTCTAATGCATAAAAAACCATAATGCTCGGAGAACTTTTCAATTTTCAGGTCCGAGGTGCCCCGTGGTCCAATTTTGGTGCCCGTTGTGCATTTTCGGCCCATTGTGCAATTTTCATGCGAAAATAAGACTTTTGTGTTTTGGTGCCCCGTGATCCCTGGTGCATTCATATGCATAAAAAACCATAATGCTTGGAACTCTTTTCAGTTTTGAAGTCCCTAGTGTCCCGTGGTCCAATGTTGGTGCCGGTGGTGCATTTTTGGCCATTTGTGCAATTTTCATGCGAAAATAAGACTTTTGAGTTTTGGTGCCCCGTGATCCCTGGTGCATTCTTATGCATAAAAACCATAATGCTCGGAGAACTTTTCAGTTTTGAGGTCCAATTTGCCCCGTGGTCCAATTTTGGTGCCCAGGTTCATTTTCCGCCCATTGTGTAATTTTCGGGTGAAAATAAGACGTTTGGGTTTTGGTGCCCTGTGATCCTGGGTGTATTCTAATGCATAAAAAACCATAATGCTCAGAACACCTTTCAATTTTGAGGTTTGTGGTTCCCGTGGTCCAATTTTTGTGATGGTTGTGCATTTTCGACCATTTGTGCAATTTTCATGCGAAAATAAAACTTTTGGGTTTTGGTGCCCCGTGATCCCTGGTACATTCTGATCCATAGAAAATCATAATGCTCGGAACTCTTTTCAATTTTGAGTTCCGTGGTGCCCCGTAGTCAAACTTTGGTGCCGGTGGTGCATATTCGGCCATTTCTGCAATTTTTGTGCGAAAATAAGACTTTTGGGTTTTGGTTCCCCGTGGTCCCTGGTGCATTCTAATGCATAGAAAACCATAATTCTTGAATAACTTTTCAGTTTTGAGGTCCGAGGTGCCCCGTGGTCCAATTTTGGTGCCCGTGGTGCATTTTCGGTCCATTGTGCAATTTTCGTGCGAAAATAAGACTTTTGGGTTTTTGTGCCCCGTGATCCCTGGTGCATTCATATGCATAAAAAACCATAATGCTCGGTAGTCTATTCAGTTTTGAGGTCCTTGGTGCCCCGTGGTCCAATGTTGGTGCCGGTGGTGCATTTTCGGCCATTTGTGCAATTTTCATGCGAAAATAAGACTTTTGGGTTTTGGTGCCCCATGATCCCTGGTGTATTCTTATGCATAAAAAACCATAATGCTTGGAGAACATTTCATTTTTGATGTCCTAGGTGCCCTGTCGTCCAATTTTCATGCCCGTAGTGCATTTTCGGCCATTTGTGCACTTTTCATGCGAAAATAAGACTTTTAGGTTTTGGTGCCCCGTGATCCCTGGTGCATTCTTATGCATAAAAAATCATAATTCTTGGAGAACTTTTCATTTTTGAGGTCCGAGGTGCCCCGTGGTCTAATTTTCGTGCCTGTGGTGCATTTTTGGCCCATTGTGCAATTTTCGTGTGAAAATAAGACTTTTGGGTTTTGGTGCCCCGTCATCCCTGGTGCATTCTAATGCATAAAAAACCATAATGCTCGAAGAACTTTTCAGTTTTGAGGTTCGAGGTGCCCCGTGGTCCAATTTTGGTGCCCATGATGCATTTTCGGCCCATTGTGCAATTTTCATGCAAAAATAAGACTTTTTGGTTTTGGTGGCCCGTGATCCCTGGTGCATTCATATGCATGAAAAACCACAATGCTCGAAACTCTTTTCAGTTTTGAGGTCCCTGGTGCCCCGTGGTCCAATGTTGGTGCCAGTGGTGCATTTTCGGCCATTTGTGCAATTTTCATGCGAAAATAAGACTTTTGGGTTTTGGTGCCACGTGATCCCTGGTGCATTCTTTTGCATAAAAGACCATAACGATCAGACCACTTTTAAGTTTTGGGGGCCGAGGTGCCCCGTGGTCCAATGTTGGTGCCGGTGGTGCATTTTCGGCCTTTTGTGCAATTTTCATGTGAAAATAAGACTTTTGGGTTTTGGTGCCCCTTGATCCCTGGTGCATTCTTATGCATAAAAAACCATAATGGTCAGAGCACTTTTAAGTTTTGAGGTTTGAGGTGCCCCGTGGTCCAATTTTGTTGCCCGCGGTGTATTTTTGACCCATTGTGCAATTTTCGTATGTAAATAAGACTTTTGGGTTTTTGTGCCCCGTGATCCCTTGTGCATTCTTATGCATAAAAAATCATAATGCTTGGAGCACTTTTCAATTTTGAGGTCCGTGGTGCCCTGTGGTAGAATTTTGGTGCTGGTGGTGCATTTTCTGCCATTTGTGCAATTTTCATGCGTAAATAAGACTTTTGGGTTTCGGTGCCCGAGGAACCCTAGTGCATTCTTATGCATAAAAAACTATAACGCTGCTAGCACTTTTCAGTTTTGAGGTCCGAGGTGCCCCGTGGTCCAATTTTGGTGCCCATGGCATATTTTTGGCCCATCGTGCAATTTTCGTGCAAAAATAAGACTTTTGGATTTTGGTGCCCCGTGATCCCTGGTGCATTCTTATGCAAAAAAAAAAAAACCATAATGCTCGGAACACTTTTCAGTTTTGAGGTCTGTGGTGCCCCGTGGTCCAATTTTGGTGCACGTGGTGCATTTTCAGCCCATTGTGCAATTTTCGTGCGAAAATAAGACTTTTGGTGCCCCGTGATCCCTGGTGCATTCTTATGCATAAAAAACATTAATGCTCGGAGCACTTTTTGATATGTAGAGATTCAGACTAGAAGGGGGGTTGAATTGTGTGTAAGTTAAATTTCACAAGGGACTTGTAAAACACAAGATCACAGGTATCCTCCAATAGTTAAAATGACAGTTTAGTGAAATTGCATTTTCTTGTTAATCGTCCAGGCGTAAATAAGAGATTTTCGTAAATAGGATATAAAGAACCTTGTGCACAAAGTGTGAAGAAATAACTTAAGAGAATAGCAAGTAAGCTTGAAAGCGATAAAGTAAAAACACTTGGTTTATACTGGTTCACTCAACTTGAACTACATCCAGTTCTCCTTCAAAAACTTTGAACGGTTCCACTAATCAAGTTCTGATTACAAACAAGTATTATATACCCTGCCACTCCTGGCTACAAGTATTCTCTAGGCCACTTCTGGCACACCTTTAATCTCCCCCTAAGATTAAAGAACACCCAAGTATTCTTTGTCACTAACCCACTCCTGGCTTTCAAAACAGAGATTGTTTGAGTACAAGTTAAATAAACAACTCTCATTGAGAGGATATTACAATAAAAACTCAATTACACATAATAACTTAGCAAAGCTAAGTAGATTTCTCTTTTCGCACAAGTGTAGGTCGTCCAATCGATTTGGCAGAGTTACAGCTCTTCTAAAAACTTGAAAAATTCTCTCTTCAAAACGTGAGCTTGTTCCTCTATTTATAGGCAGCTTGGTGAATATATCCATTGTGGGATCTGTGCCTTTGCCAATAACCGTTCTCTCACAATCATATGACCATTGCTACTTGTCAGCTTGGGGTGGAGAGATGGAGGAGACAATAGTACATGCAGTGCCTCCACTACTTGTACGATTTCTACAGAGAAAGGCTTTTATGCCCCCTGTGGTACACTTTTCGAATATTCAAATGAAATGTCACATTAGAAAAGAGAGGGAATAATAGAACATTTCAGAGAATCATCATCGAAAAGTATAAGTGTACTTCTACTCAATTATGGACGCATTATATAACTGTTTGCTAGAGAGGGATCATGTAAGTTATATATGCGTTGGACGCTTCCTTGAATGGACCCAGTGTTTACACACTGGTTTTCTCAATGCATTTGGACGCATGTTTTATAATCAGTGTATTGGACGCTGAATTTTACACTTAACAAAAATAGTTGCTCATTGGACGTACTGTACACATAGAAACATAATGATTGAGTTTAAGAAATACAATACCATTGAGGCATTTGACGACGTAGAACCTATAAAACTCAAACATAGATCATTAGATACTTCAAAAATTAACTTTATTTGTTATCATCAAAACCGAAGTTTGAGGGGTTGGACATCGTCCAAAGTCTTAGATTCTAACAATCTCCCCCTTTTTGATGATGACAAATAATACTAAATTTTGAAGTGTGCAAATATATAATCATATTAAAGAATATTAGAGCAGATGATTGAATGATTATTTTATGCCAGTGTATGTTGACAGGGTGAGAAAGGTATGGAATGAAGTACTCCCCCTGAGTTCAACATTTCTCATGTATTTAATAAAGCAATATATATCAGATAACACTGCATGATAAGAATGTATCAGAGACGATAGTTCTCAGAGTGAAAAGCATATCATAGATATGGATGCGGAAATTATGATCAAAAACACCTCATATGTATTCAATGAACAGCCATAGCAGTTTCACAGAGTAGTGTAACAACAAAAGAATACTCTATGACATCAAAAATTCCAATTTCTCCCCCTTTGTCATCAACAAAATAAAAAAAGGTTTGAAATATGGAAAAATGATTTGACCATCATGGTCACCTAGGGCTGTTGAAGTGGATCTTGTGGTGGTGGTGGTTGTTCTGGTGGTTCTTGAGGAGGTGGTGCAGGGTGGTTAACAAGTGGTTGTTGTTGAGGTATGGGTTGAACAAGAGGAACCTGATGAATAACAATGCCAATGAGGTTAGCAGCAGTGGATTGAATTTGATTTACCAACATCTGTGAGAGGTGCATGAACTGATCAGTAATAGCATTCGGCAACATTAATCGGTGTTGTGTGGCTTCTGCTTGTTGTCTTTCTTGAAAGGCACGAAGAGTAGCTTCGGTTTCTAGTTGTTGTTGTCTTAGAGCCTGTTGAATAATCTTGTTCACTCTGTCCTCAGAGACTCCTTAAGGTTTGACAAAGTGCAAGGGAATAATAGCCCTTGGACTTAAAGACCTTGTAGGAATCATTTGTCTAGTTCCAGAGTGTGCTTCATTGGACGCACAAATAATTGGTTGGCTTGTGGCAACCTCTGGAGTAGGCTTTTCAGCAGTGGACTCCTTTGGTTGTGGTGCTTCAGTCTCAGCCATATGTTGCAAAGCTTCATCTTTGGACGTGCCAGATTGGACTGTTTGTTCCTCATGAGAGGTGACAAAGTGTTCCACGTCCACTTGTACCTCAGACTGTAAGTCCAAATGAATGAGCATATTAGTGACTTTTGTAGAGGCTTCATCCAATTCTACTTGTATGATTGTTGGTTTGGCAATCGGCTCAGGTTTTTCTTTAGTAGCAATTCCAGCTTGCTTATTTTCAATTTCCACTAGTGAGCTTGCTCAGCTTGTACTGCTCGTTCATGTTCCAAGCGAGCTTGTTCAGCTCTTTCTCTTTTAGCTTGCTCTTGTAAAGCTCTTTCTTCTTCAGCCTTTTGAAGATCATGAAGCCTTTGAACTTCGTCTACAAATTCAGAGTGGTCAAGACTTCTAAGGTCATATACTTTGTTGCTTCTGATGATTGGCAGTGTCCTTAAAAATTCTAGAAAATCATCATTATTAGTCAGAAAGCACGCAAAGGTATCAGAGAAATGACATGTCTTGACTGGACACAGGACTTCAAGTCCTTCTGGAGGATGAAAGAAGGAATCCTTGGAGCATCCAGAGGTTGAGGCTTCTTGAGTGTCTGCCCACACAATTTGACGCCAGAAGATCATGGTGTTAAAAGTGCCTAGGGGACTTGTTAGCTTTCTAGTCTTATCAAAAAGGTGATTCCAGGTATGTGAGGAAGATGAGAGTTGAACCTTTTCATCTCTACTAGGCATCTTTGTGCCATAATACTTAAACCCTTTCTTCTTTCCAGCATCATATAGAGGTAGTCTAGGACATACCTTATCAAGTACAAACTTGATATCCGTGGAACGTCTGATGTGGAGGTTGGGTGGATAAGCAACAACTTGGTCTTGAATGTACATTTGCTGGAGCAGTTTGCCAAGATTGTCATAATCACTGGGCTGAAAGTTGAGCACTAGAGTTCCAGGTGGTAGTGGAAGAAATTTTGTGATGGGAGTCCAGATGTGAACATCGTTGACCCATTGCACCTCTGGACACTGGTTTGCCTTGGATGGGTCCAAACTTTCTTTAATGGCTAATTGCAGTTCAGCATCCAATTCATCAAGATTGCTGGGAGATGACTTCTTTATTGCTGGCTTCCTCTTCCGTTGAGTCTTGCCCTTTTGTTCAGCCACAATTTTAGCAAGATTTGATGCAATTTCAACCTCTGGCTCAGGAGGTACATCTTAAGCTGGACGCACCCTTTGTTGAGTACCAGTTGGACATATATAAGGTCGTTCCATCCGAACCAAGTTTGGATAAGATTCTCTCGTCCAAGTTGGTGGAGGATTGCTGATAATGGTTCCTTCTGGTAATAAAGCAAATTCAGTAGATTGAGGATGAACATAGTAATACCTCGTCCATTCAGGTGCAGATACTGAAGTCAGACTCCTCTCCAGTGGTTCCTGTCGAGCTCTCCAAATAACATCACTTTTCTTACAATAGTTTTGTTCATTCCTTGTAAGGAATGCAACAGGAAACCTTTCCTTGTCTTCTTCTTCTTTTGTCTTCCCCTTTGGTGGAATCGTCCATTGAGACCATGCATCTCTCCAAGCATCCCTTGGACGCACAAATCTTGATAAGTTTAATTTGAGAGTTGGACGCTATGCTGATGTGACTGTTGAAGCGATGTTGGAGTAGGTTGTGGAGCACTTGTAGATTTGTTCTCAGTGTCTTGAGAGGTGGGGAGTTTAATCGGAACTTTCCTTAGCCTTGCTGCCTGAGTTTTTACTCGTCTAGGTACTTTATCATATAGCTTTTGTTTCTTCTGCTATGCAGACTCCATTTCTTGAGCTTTTCTTTTAATCTGGAAAATGGGCATTTGATCCTCGTCATCGGAGTTGTCAAGCATTTTCAATTTGCGAACTCTAGATTTTTCTGATGCAAGGGTTTTGTAAATATATCAGCTAGCTGATTATCTGTGGTTACAAAATGTAATTCCACAGTACCCTTCTGAACATGATCTCTTATAAAGTGATGTTTAATTTCTATATGTTTTGCCCTTGAATGAAATATTGGGTTTTTAGAAAGATCAATTGCAACTTTGCTATCACAGAAGATAGGAATGTTACTCTCATATATGTTGTAGTCCTCAAGTTGATGCTTGATCCATAGGATTTGAGGGTGCACTTTGTAGCTGAAATGTACTCTGCTTCAGCGGTGGATAGTGCAGTTGTTCCTTGCTTCTTACATATCCAGGAGACTAAGTTTCCACCAATGAAGTGACATCCTCCCCTAGTGCTTTTTCTTTCAATTCTGTCTCCAGAATAGTTAGCAACACAGTATCCAACTAATCTGAAATCCTTCCGCCTTTTGAAATGTAGACCAAGATTAGTTGTTCCAACAAGATATCGAAAGATTCTTTTAACAACAGTTAAGTGAACTTCCCTTGGGTTAGATTGGAATCTGCCACATAAGCATACGCTGAACATGATGTCAGGTCTGGACGCTGTGAGGTATAAGAGTTATCCTATCATTCCTCTATATAGGGTGTTGTCCACCTTCTTTGAACCATCATCCAGTGCAAGTACTGTTGTTGGGTGCATAGGAGTTTTCATTGGCTTTGCATCATCCATTTTGAACTTCTTGAGAAGCTCCTTAACATACTTGGTCTGATGTATGTATATGCCTTTATCAGTTTGCTTGATTTGCAATCCAAGGAAGAATTTTAGTTCTCCCATCATGCTCATCTCGAATTCTGTTTGCATTAACTTAGCAAATTCTTCACAAAGAGATTCGTTAGTAGCACCAAATATGATATCATCAACATATACTTGAGCAATAATGAAATTAGAAGAATAATCTTTGCAAAATAGTGTAGTGTCTACTTTTCCTCTTGAGAAACCATTTTCTAAAAGAAATGAGTTGAGTTTTGCATACCAAGCTCTCGGTGCTTGTTTTAGTCCATATAATGCTTTGTTAAGTTTGAAAACATGATTAGGAAAAGCATCACTCTCAAACCTTAGAGGTTGCTCCACATAGACTTCTTCTTTTACCAGTCCATTGAGGAATGCACTTTTTACGTCCATTTGATATAGCTTCATATTGCTATGAGCTACAAATGATAGTAAAATGCGAATTGCCTCTAGACGTGCAACAGGTGCATAAGTTTCAGTATAATCTATACCTTCTTCTTGTGAGTACCCTTTGGCTACCAGCCTGGCTTTGTTTCTCACAACATTACCTGTTTCCTCCAATTTGTTTCTGAACACCCATTTAGCTCCTACGGCTTCTTTGTTATTAGGGAGTTCTACAAGTTTCCAGACATCGTTCTTTTGAAATGGGTCAAGTTCATCTTGCATTGCTTTGACCCAGCTTTCATCTTCCAGAGCATCGTCAACAGTCTTAGGTTCTATTTGTGATATGAGTGTTGTGTGACCTTGTTGTTGAAGTGAAGATCTGGTTCTGACTCTATCCTTTGGATCACCAATGATTTGGTCTTCTGGATAATGCTTCTTCATTTGCCAGTTGCGTCCAGTTGGTTCCCTTTGTTCTTCTGTTGGACCGTCCAGGGGAACATTGGACTCTTCAACTGTGACATCACTGTTGGACGTGTCTGATGATTTCCTTGCATCGTCCAGCCTGAGTTCTGCAAATGATTCATCTAGCTCTGATAATTTCTTATCAGGCTTAGTGTCATTGAACTTCACATGGATAGCTTCTTCAACAACTAAGGTTCTAGAATTATAAACTCTATATGCCTTTGAAGTTTCAGAATATCCAAGCAATATTCCTTCATCACACCTAGAATCAAATTTTCCCAAGTTATCGTTAGTGTTTAGAATGAAGCATTGACATCCAAATGGATGGAAGTAGGATATGTTGGGTCTTCTCCCTTTCCACAATTCATATGGAGTCTTTTTAAAGATTGGTCTGATATAGATTATGTTCTATAAATAACAGGCAGTATTCACTACTTCAGCCCAAAAGTGTTTTGGGGTTGAATTATCATTCAACATGGTTCTGGCCATCTCTTGGAGTGATCTGTTCTTCCTCTCAACAATACCATTCTGTTGTGGTGTTCTGGGTGTTGAGAAGTTATGAAGGATACCATTTTCTTCACAGAACCTTTGAAAACTTTCGTTTTTGAATTCTCCCCCATGATCACTTCGGATCGAAATAATGCATACTCCTTTTTCATTTTGAATTCTTTTGCAGAAGTTATAAAAGGCCTTAAAAGACTCATCTTTGTGTGATAGGAACATGACCCATGTCCATCTAGTATAGTCGTCCATTACAACTAATCCGTACCTCTTACCACCTACAGAGGCTGTTCTTGTGGGTCCAAAAAGGTCAATATGTAACAGCTCAAGAGGCCTGGAAGTGGAAACAATGTTTTTACTTTGAAAATAATTTTTTATTTATTTCCCTTTCTGACAGGCTTCACAAAGAAGATCATCTTTATATGACATACTTGGTAATCCTCTCACGAGGTTGTGCCTATTAAGCTTTGAGATTAATCTCAAGCTGTCATGCCCAAGTCTTTTATGCCAAAGCCAATGATTTTCTTTAACTAAAACTAAGCATGAAACATTTTGACTTGATAGTTCCCCAAGTTTAATCTTGTAGAGATTACCTTGCCTCTTTGCATTAAAGAGAAGGGATCCATTAGAGTTCTTGACTATACATTCACCTTTGTTAAAGGCAACATCATATGCACTATCACATAATTGACTTATGCTAAGTAGGTTGTGCTTGAGACCTTTAACATAAAGAACATTATCAATACAGGGATAGGGTGGTATACCAATCTTACCCACACCAGCTATCATCCCTTTCTGATTCCCTCCGAAAGTGACTGTCCCACCAGTCTTGGGTTGGAGGCTTTGGAACATACACCTTTCTCTTGTCATGTGATGCAAGCACCCACTGTCCAGGTACCATGACTGGAGTTTCTTTCCTACTGTTAAGCATGTCTGCAACAGGAACAATTTTATCCTTAGGTACCCAGATTAACTTGGGTCCTTTCTTGTTAGTTTGAAAGGCACTGGACGCTCTCCTCTTCATCATGAATATATTTCTTTCCCTTATATCCATGCCCTGACCTGTCATTTGGTCTCCTACAACCTTCATATTTTAAAAGCATCCTAAGGTTGTCAGATCCCCTGACAAAGTTGGACAGGTCCTTCTTTAGGCTGTCAATCTCTTCATGAAGTTTTACAACATCATGTGGTTGACCTCTTAAGGAAGTATCTGCATCAACTTTTAGAAGCTTCTCAACTAGCCTTTTGTTTTCTGCTTTTAGAGTTTGAAACTCTATGGAAAGATTCATTTCTCTAGTCCTTGAATCCTCATAGGATTTATAGGCTCGAGCAGTATCATTCCAGAGAGTTCGTCTATCCTCATTTAAGGCCTCATGTTCTTTTGAGAGCTCTGTTAACTTTTTCTGTAAATATTTCTTTTCACTTTCAAGTTGTTTGAGACTATTTTCTAAAACTTATTTTTCTTTTGAAAGTGACTTGGATGATTTTTTCAAGGTTTTGTAGGCCTTTGACAGAATAGAAGAGTTTGAAAGCAAATCATGATAAGCTTGTTGAAGTGAATTTAGATCATTAAAGTTTACCTCATCTTCTTCTTCTGGTTCTGAAGAATCTGATGTAGTGTCTGCCATCAGACATATGTGTGCTTCCTCTTCCTCTTCATCATCCGATGATGAGTCGTCGTCCAGATCTTCCCATGTGGACATCAGAACCTTTTTGCCCTTCGTTTTGTTGAAGCTTTTCTTCTTCTTGTTCTTACTCTTGTCAAGATCTGGGCATTCTGATTTGAAGTGTCTGGGCTTTTTGCATTCGCAGCATACGATTGGACTCTTCTCCTTCTTTTCTTTGAGACCTTTCTTGTTCAGGTTTCTCCATCTGGATCCACCTTTCTTCTTCCACATAGAGTGGATTCTCTTGGATATGAAGGATAGCTCATCATCCTTGTCTAAGTCATCATCTTCAGATTGTTCGTCTGATGATGCTTCAACTTGTATGGCTTTGGACGATGATGCTTTCTTTGGCTTCTAGACGCTGAGTGCCAGAGACTTGCTTTTCTTGCCATCACCATCTTGTTGCAGTTCCAGCTCATGCACCTTAAGGATTCCCACAAGCTCTTCTAAGGACATATCATCCAGTCCTTTGGTTGCAAGGCTGTAACCTGTGGTCTCTATTGCCTAGCCAAACTCCTCAGAATTTTGTCAATATGTTCATAGTTATTGTAATCTTTACCATGTGCTCTAAGTTCATTTAGTATGGATTGAAACCGTCCAAACATACTTTGTATGTCCTCGTTTCCTTCCATTCTAAACAATTCATATTGATGAGTAAGAAGGCTAAGTTTTTTACGTTTTACCTGGGTGGAACCCTCATACGTTAACGCAAGAGTGTCCCACATTTGTTTTGCACTTTTGAAACTATGCACTTTGTTGTATTCTTGTTCAAATAGTGCACACATGATGATATTTCTAGCTCTGGAGTTGAGATGAAATATTTGTTTCTGCTCCTCCGTCCATCTAGCCTTTGAGATCTCATTGAGACTCTTATCAACTGGAATGTAGTCGCCCATCTCTACAACATCCCACTTATCAATATGACAGGATTCAAAGAATGCTATCATTCTTTGCTTCCAATAATCATATTTGACACCCTTGAAGAGTGGTGGTCTGTTCACAGCTTGTCCCTCATTTTCCATCTTTCTTAGAATCTGGTTTCCTCTGTACTACCAAGTACTCAACCTGAGAGGCCGAGCTCTGATGCCAACTGAAATGTAGAGATTCACACTAGAAGGGGGATTGAATAGTGTGTAAGTTATATTATTAAAAAAAACTTTTCGCAAAGATGGAGATAAAATATCTTAGGTTTCACAAGGGACTTGTAAAACACAAGATCACAGGTATCGTCCAATAGTTAAAATGACAGTTTAGTGAAACTGCGTTTTCTTGTTAATCGTCCAGGCGTAAATAAGAGATTTTCGTAAATAGGATATAAAGAACCTTGTGCGTAAAGTGTGAAGAAATAACTTAAGAGAATAGCAAGTAAGGTTGAAAGCGATAGAGTAAAAACACTAGGTTTATACTGGTTCACTTAACCTGAGCTACGTCCAGTTCTTCTTCAAAAACTTTGAAGGGTTCCACTAATCAAGTTCTAATTACAAACAAGTATTATATACCCTGCCACTCCTGGCTATAAGTATTCTCTAAGCCACTTCTGGTACACCTTTAATCTCCCCCTGAGATTAAAGAACACCCAAGTATTCTTTGTCACTAACCCACTCCTGGCTTTCCAAACAGAAACTGTTTGAGTACAAGTTAAATAAACAGCTCTCACAAAGAGGATATTACAATAAAAACTAAATTACACAGAATAACTTAGCAAAGCTAAGTAGATTGCTCTTTTCGCACAAGTGTAGGTCGTCCAATCGATTTGGCAGAGATACAGCTCTTCTAAAAACTCAAAAAATTCTCTCTTCAAAACATGAGCTTGTTCCTCTATTTATAGGCAGCTTGGTGAAGATATCCGTTGTGGGATCTGAGCCTTTGCCAGTAACCGTTCTCTCACAATCATATGACCGTTGCTACGTGTCAGCTTGGGGTGGAGAGATGGAGGAGACAACAGTACATGTAATGCCTCCACTACTTGTACGATTTCTACAGAGAGAGGCTTTTCTGCCCCCTGTGGTACACTTTTCGGCCCATTGTGCAATTTTCATGCGAAAATAAGACTTTTGGGTTTTGGAGCACCGTGATCCCTGGTGCACTCTTATGCCTAAAAAGCCATAATGCTTGGACCACTTTTCAGTTTTGAGGTCCGTGGTGCCCCGTGGTCCAATTTTGGTGCCCGTGGTGCATTCTCGGCCTATTGTGCAATTTTCGTGTGACAATAAGACTTTTGGGTTTTGGTGCCCCATGATCCCTGGAGCATTCTTATGCATAAAAACCCATAATGCTCAGTACACTTTTAAGTTTTGAGGTCCGTGGTTCCTCGTGGTCCAATTTTGGTGCAGGTGGTGCATTTTCGGCCATTTGTGCAATTTTCACGCGAAAATAAGACTTTTGGGTGGTTGTGGCCCGTGACCCTTGGTGCATTCTTATGCATAAAAAACCATAATGCTTGGAGCACTTTTCAGTTTTGAGGTTTGTGATGCCTCGTGGTCCAATTTCGGTGCTGGTAATGCATTTTCGGCCATTTGTGCAATTTTTGTGCGAAAAATAAGGCTTTTGGGTTTTGGTGACCTGTGATCCCTGGTGCATTCTTATGCATAAAAAACCATAAAGCTTAGAGCACTTTTCAGTTTTGAGGTCCGAGGTGCCCGTGGTCCAATTTTGGTGCTCGTGGTGCATTTTCGGCCCATTGTTCAATTTTTGTGCGAAAATAAGAAATTTTGGATTTGGTGCCCTGTGATCCCTGGAGCATTCTTATGCATAAAAATCCATAATGCTCAGAGCACTTTTAAGTTTTGAGGTCCCAGGTGCCCCGTGATCCAATTTTGGTACCCGTGGTGCATTTTCGTCCCATTGTGCAATTTTTGTGCAAAAATAAGACTTCTAGGTTTTGGTGCTCCGTGATCCTTAATGCATTCTTATCCATAAAATACCATAATGCTCGGAAAATGTTTCAGTCTTGAGGTTCGTGGTGCCCCGTGGTCCCATTTTGGTGCGGGGGGTGCATTTTCGGCCTTTTGTGCAATTTTCGTGCGAAAATAAGACTTTTGGGTTTTAGTGCCCCATCATCCCTGGTGCATTCTTATGCATAAAAAACCATAATTCTTGGAGCACTTTTCAGTTTTGAGGTCCGTGGTTGCTCGTGGTCCAATTTTGGTACCGGTGGTGCATTTGTTCAATTTTCGTGCGAAAATAAGACATTTAGGTTTTGGTGCCCCGTGATCCCTGATGCATTCTTATGCATAAAAAACCATAATGCTCAGAGCACTTTTAAGTTTTGAGGTCCATGGTTCCTCGTGGTCCAATTTTGGTGCTGGTGGTGCATTTTCGACCATTTGTGCAATTTTCGTGCGAAAATAAGACTTTTGGGTGTTGGTGCCCTGTGATCCTTGGTGCATTCTCATGCATAAAAAACCATAATGCTTGGAGAACTTTTCAGTTTTGAGGTTTGTGGTGCCCTGTGGTCCAATTTTGGTGCCGGTAATGCAGTTTCGGCCATTTGTACAATTTTTGGGCGAAAATAAGGCTTTTGGGTTTTTGCGCCTTGTGATCCCTAGTGCATTCTTATGCATAAAAAACCAAAAAGCTCGAAGTACTTTTCAGTTTTGAGGTCCGAGGTGCCCCATGGTACAATTTTTGTACCTGTGCTGCATTTTCGGTCCATTGTTCAATTTTTGTGCGAAAATCAAATTTTATGGTGTTGGTGCCCCGTGATCCCTGGTGCATTTTTATGCATAAAAAAAATAATGCTCAGAGCATTTTTAAGCTTTGAGGTCCCAGGTGCCCCGTGGTCCAATTTTGGTACCCGTGGTGCATTTTCGTCCCATTGAGTAATTTTCGTGCGAAAATAAGACTTCTGAGTTTTGGTGCCCCGTGATCCTTGGTGCATTCTTATGCATAAAATACCATAATGCTCGGAACACTTTTTAGTCTTAAGGTTCGTGGTTCCCCGTTGTCCCATTTTGGTGCCCGGGGTGCATTTTCGGCCATTTGTGCAATTTTCGTGCGAAAATAAGACTTTTGGGTTTTGGTGCCCCGTGATCCGTGGTGCATTCATATGCATATAAAACCATAATTCTTGGAGCACTTTTCAATTTTAAGGTCCATGGTGCCACGTGGTCCAATTTTGGTGCTCGTAGTGCATTTTCGGTCCATTGTTCAATTTTTGTGTGAAAATAAGAATTTTTGGTTTTCGTGCCCCATGATCCCTGGTGCATTCTTATGCATAAAAGACCATAATCCTCATAGCACTTTTAAGTTTTAAGGTCTGTGGTTCCTCGTGGTCCATTTTGGTGCTGATGGTGCATTTTCGGCCATTTGTGCAATTTTCGTGTGAAAATAAGACTTCTAGGTGTTGGTGCCCCGTGATCCTTGGTGCATTCTTATGTATAAAAAATCATAATGCTTGGAGCACTTTTCAGTTTAGGGGTTTGTGGTGCCCTGTGGTCCAATTTTGGTATCGGTAATGCATTTTCGGCCATTTGTGCAATTTTCATGCGAAAATAAGGCTTTTGGGTTTTGGTGCCCTGTGATCCCTGGTGCATTCTTATGCATAAAGCACCATAAAGCTCAGAGCACTTTTCAATTTTGAGGTCCGAGGTGCCTTGAGGTCCAATTTTGGTGCCCGTTGTGCATTTTTGGCCCATTGTTCAATTTTTGTGCGAAAATAAGAATTTTTAGTGTTGGTGCCCCGTGATCCCTGGTGCATTGTTATGCATAGAAAATCATAATACTTGGAGCACGTTTCAATTTTAAGGTCCATGGTGCTGCGTGGTCCAATTTTGGTGGTCGTGGTGCATTTTCGGTCCATTGTTCAATTTTCGTGTGAAAATAAGAATTTTTGGTTTTGGAGCCCCGTGATCCCCAGTGCATTCTTATGCATAAAAAACCATAATGCTCATAGCACTTTTATGTTTTGAGTTTCGTGGTTCCTCGTTGTCCAATTTTGGTGCCGGTGGTGCATTTTCAGTCATTTGTGCAATTTTCGTACGAACATAAGACTTTTGGGCGTTGGCACCACGTGATCCTTGGTGCATTCTTATGCATAAAAAACCATAATGGTTGGAGCACTTTTCTCTTTTCAGGTTCGTGGTGCCCGTGGTCCAATTTTGATGCCGATAATGCATTTTCGGCCATTTGTGCAATTTTTGGGCGAAAATAAGGCTTTTGGGTTTTGGTGCCCTATGATCCCTGGTGAATTCTTATGCATAAAAAACCATCAAGCTCGGATCACTTTCAGTTTTGAGGTCCGAGGTGGCCCGTGGTACAATTTTCATGCCCGTGGTGCAATTTCGGCCCGTTGTTCAATTTCTGTGCGAAAATAAATTTGTTGGTGTTGGTGCCCCATGATCCCTGGAGCATTCTTATGCATCAAAAACAAGAATGCTCAGAACACTTTTAAGTTTTGAAGTCCCAGGTGCCCCATGGTCCAATTTTGGTACCCGTGGTGCATTTTCTTCCCATTGTGCAATTTTCGTGCGAAAATAAGGCTTCTGAGTTTTAGTGCCCCGTGATCCTTGGTGGATTCTAATGCATAAAATACCATAAAGGTCATAACACCTTTCAGTCTTGAGGTTCGTGGTGCCCCGTGGTCCCATTTTGGTGTCGGGGGTGCATTTTCGACCATTTGTGCAATTTTCGTGCGAAAATAAGACTTTTGGGTTTTGGTGCCCTGTGATCCCTGGTGCATTCTTATGCATAAAAAACCTTGATGCTCAGCGCAATTCTCAGTTTTGAAGTCCGATGTGCCCCGTGGTCCAATTTCGGTGCCCGTGATGCATTTTCTACCCATTATGCAATTATCGTTCGAAAATATGACTTTTGGGTTTTGGTGCCCCGTGATCCCTGGTGCATTCTTACGCATAAAAAACCATAATGCTTGGAACACTTTTCAGTTTTGAGGTCCGGGGTGCCCCGTGGTCCAATTTTGGTGCTCGTGGTGCATTTTCGGCCCATTGTTCAATTTTCGTGCAAAAATAAGATTTTCTGGTTTTGGTGCCCCGTGATCCCTGGTGCATTCTTATGCATAAAAAACCATAATGCTCAGAGCACTTTTAAGTTTTGAGGTCCGTGGTTCCTCGTTGTCTAATTTTGGTGTTGGTGGTACTTTTTCGGCCATTTGTGCAATTTTCGTGCGAAAATAAGACTTTTGGATGTTGGTGCCCCGTGATCCTTTGTGCATTCTTATGCATAAAAAACAATAATGCTTGAAACACTTTTCAGTCTTGAGGTTCGGGGTGCACTGTGGTCCCATTTTCGTGTCGGTGGTACATTTTAGGCCATTTGTGCAATTTTCGTGCGAAAGTAAGACTTTTGGGTGTTGGTGCCCCGTGATCCTTGGTGCATTCTTATGCATAAAAACCATAATGCTCGGAACACTTTTCAGTCTTGAGGTTCGTGGTGCACTGTGGTCCCATTTTGGTGCCGGGGGTGCATTTTCGTCCATTTGTGCAATTTTAGTGCGAAAATAAGACTTTTGGGTTTTGGTGCCCCGTGATCCCCGGTGCATTCTTATGCATAAAAAACCTTGATCCTTAGAGCAATTCTCAGTTTTTAAGTCCGATGTGCCCCGTGGTCCAATTTTTGTGCCCGTGATGCATTTTCGGCCCATTGTGCAATTATTGTTCGAAAATAAGACTTTTGGATTTTGGTGCCCCGTGATCCCTGGTGCATTCTTATGTATAAAAAACCATAATGCTCAGAGCACTTTTCAGTTTTGAGGTCTGGGGTGCACCGTGGCCCAATTTTGGCGCCCAAGGTGCATTTTCGGCCCATTGTTCAATTTTCGTGCGAAAATAAGAATTTTTGGTTTTGGTGCCCCTTGATCCCTGGTGCATTCTTATAAATAAAAGACCATAATGCTTATAGCACTTTTAAGTTTTGAGGTCCGTGGTTCCTCGTGGTCCAATTTTGGTGCCGGTGGTTCATTTTCGGCCATTTGTGCAATTTTCATGCGAAAATAAGACTTCTGGGTGTTGGTGCCCCGTGATCCTTGGTGCATTCTTATGCATAAAAAACCATAATACTTGGAGCACTTTTCAGTTTTGTGCTGTGTGGTGCCCCGTGGTCCAATTTTGGTGTCGATAATGCATTTTCGGCCATTTGTACAATTTTCATGCGAAAATAAGGCTTTTGGGGTTTGGTGCCCTGTGATCCCTGGTGCATTCTTATGCATAAAAAACCATAAAGCTCGGAGCATTTTCTAGTTTTGAGGTCCGAGGTGCCCCGTGGTCCAATTTTGGTGCCCGTGGTGCATTTTCGGCCCATTGTTCAATTTTTGTGCTAAAATAAGAATTTTTGGTGTTGGTGCCCCGTGATCCCTGGTGCATTTTTATGCATAAAAAACCATAATTCTTGGAGGTCTTTTCAGTTTTAAGGTCCACAGTGCCCAGTGGTTCAATTTTGGTGCCGGTGGTGCATTTTCGACCATTTGTGCAATTTTCGTGCAACAAACACACATCTGGGTTTTGGTGCCCCGTTATCCTTGGTGCATTCTTATGCATAAAAAACTGTATTTCTTGGAGCACTTTTCAGTTTTAAGGTACGTGGTGCCCCGTGGTCCAATTTTGGTGTCGGTGGTGCATTTTTGGCCATTTGTGCAATTTTCTTGCGAAAATAAGACTTTTGGGTTTTGGTGCCCCGTGATCCCTTGTGTATTCTAATGCATAAAAAACCTTGATGCTCAGAGCACTTTTCAGCTTTGACGACCAACGTGCCCCGTGACCCAATTTTGGTGCCCGTGATGCATTTTCGTCCCATTGTGCAATTTTCATTCGAAAATAAGACTTTTGGGTTTTGGTGCCTCGTGATCCCTGCTGCATTCTTATGCATAAAAAATCATAATGCTCAGAGCGCTTTTCAGTTTTGAGGTTCGTGGTGCCCGATGATCCATTTTCAGCCCATTGTTCAATTTTCGTGCAAAAATAAGAATTTTTGGTTTTGGTGCCCAATGATCCCTGCTGCATTCTTATGCATAAAAAACCATAATGCTCAGAGCACTTTTAGGTTTTGAGCTCCGTGGTTCCTCGTGCTCGAATTTTGGTGCCGGTGGTCAATTTTTGGCCATTTGTACAATTTTCGTGAGAAAATAAGACTTTTGGGTTTTAGTACCCTATGATCCCTGTTGCATTCTTATGCATAAAAAACATAAAACTTGGAGCACTTTTCAATTTTGATGTCCGAGGTGCCCCGTGGTGCAATTTTCGTGCCCGTGGTGCATTTTGGCCCATTGTTCAATTTTTGTCCAAAAATAAAAATTTTGGTGTTCGGGCCCCGTGATCCCTGGTGCATTCGTATGCATAAAAAACCATAATGCTTAGAGCACTTTTAAATTTTGAGGTCCCAGGTGCCCCGTGGTCCAGTTTTGGTACCCATGGTGCATTTTCGTCGCATTGTGCAATTTTCGTGCGAAAATAAGACTTCTGAGTTTTGGTGCCCCGTGATCCTTGGTGCATTCTTATGCATAAAATACCATAATGCGTGGAACACTTTTCAGTCTTGAGGTTCGTGGTGCCCCGTGGTCCCATTTTGGTGTCGGGGGTCCATTTTCGGTTGTTTGTGCAATTTTCATGCAAAAATAAGACTTTTGGGTTTTGGTGCCCCGTGATCCCTGGAGCATTCTTATGCATAAATAACCTTGATGCTCAAAGCACTTCTCAGTTTTGAAGTCCGATGTACCCCGTGGTCCAATTTTGGTGCCCATGATGCATTTTCGACCCATTGTGCAATTATCGTTCGAAAATAAGACTTCTGGGTTTTGGTGCCTCGTGATCCCTAGTGCATTCTTATGCATAAAAAACCATAATGCTCAGAGCACTTTTCAGTTTTGAGGTCCGGGGTGCACCATGGTCCAATTTTGGTGCCCGTACTGCATTTCCAGCCCAATGTTCAATTTTCGTGCAAAAATAAGAATTTTTGGTTTTGGTGCCCCGTGATCCCTGGTGCATTCTTATGCATAAAAAACCATAATGCTCATAGCACTTTTAAGTTTTGAGGTCCGTGGTTCCTCGTGGTCTAATTTTGGTGCCGGTGGTGCATTTTCGGCCATTTGTGCAATTTTCGTGCGAAAATAAGACTTTTGGGTGTTGGTGCCCCGTGATCCTTGGTAAATTCTTATGCATAAAAAACCATAATGCTTGGAGCACTTTTCAGTTTTGAGGTCCGTGGTGCCCAGTGGTCCAATTTTGGTGCCGGGGTGTATTTTCGGCCTTTTGTGCAATTTTCGTGCGAAAATAAGACTTTTGGATTTTTGTGCCCTGTGAACCCTGGTGCATTCTTATGCATAAAAAATCATCAGGCTCATAGCACTTTTCAGTTTTGAGGTCCGAGGTGACCTGTGACCCAATTTTGGTGCCCGTGGGGCATTTTCGGCCATTTGTGCAATTTTTGTGCGAAAATAAGACTTATGGGTTTTGGTTCCCCATGATCCTTGGTGCATTCTTATGCAAAAAAAAACCATAATCCTCGGAACACTTTTCAGTGTTGACGTTCGTGGTGCCACATGGTCCAATTTTGGTTTCGAGGGGACATTTTCGGTGATTTGTGCAATTTTTGTGTGAAAATAAGACTTCTTGGTTTTGGTGCCCCATGATCCCTGGTGCATTCTTATGCATAAAAAACCATAATGCTTGGAGCACTTTTAAGTTTTGAGGTCCGACGTGCCCCGTGGTCCAATTTTGGTGCCCGTGGTGCATTTTCGACCCATTCTACAACTTTCGTGCGAAAATAAGACTTTTGGATTTTGGTTCCCTGTGATCCCTGGTGCATTATTATGCATAAAAAACCATAATGCTCAGAACACTTTTAAGTTTAGATGTCTGTGGTGCCTCGTGTTCCAATTTTGGTGTCAATGGTGCTTTTTCGGCCATTTGTGCAATTTTCGTGTGAAAAAAAGACTTCTGGGCTTTTCGGACCCCGTGATCGTTGGTGCATTCTTATGCATAAAAACCATAATGCTTGGAGCCCTTTTCAGTTTTGAGGTTTGTGGTGCCCATGATCCAATTTTGGTGCCGATAATGCATTTTCGACCATTTGTGAAATTTTCGTGCGAAAATCAGACTTTTTGGTTTTAGTGCCCAGTGATCCCTGTGCATTCTTATGCATAAAAAACCTTAATGCTCAGAGCACTTTTAAGTTTTGAGGTCCGAGGTGCCCCGTGGTCCAATTTTGGTGCCCGAGATGCATTTTAAACCCATTGTGCAATTTTCATTTGAAAATAAGACTTTTGGGTTTTGGTGCCCCGTGATCCATGGTGCATTCTTATGCATAAAAAACCATAATGCTAGAAGCACTTTTAAGTATTGAGGTTCGAGGTGCCCCGTGCTCCAATTTTTGTGTCGGTGGTGCATTTTCAGTCATTTGTGCAATTTCCGTGCGAAAATAAGTTTTCTAGGTTTTGGTGCCCCATAATCCTTGGTGCATTCTTATGCATAAAAAACCATAATGCTTGGAATACTTTTTAGTCATGAGGTTCGTGGTGCGCCGTGGTCCAATTTTCGTGCCGGGAGTGCATTTTCGACGATTTGTGCAATTTTCGTGCGAAAATAAGACTTCTGAGTTTTGGTGCCCCATGATCCCTGGTGCATTCTTATGCATAAAAAACCATAATGCTCAGAGCACTTTTCAGTTTTGAGGTCCGGGGTGCCCCGCGGTCCAATTTTGGTGCCCGTACTGCATTTCCGGCCCATTGTTCAATTTTCGTGCAAAAATAAGAACTTTTGGTTTTGGTGCCCCGTGATCCCTGGTGCATTCTTATGCATAAAAAACCATAATGCTCATAGCACTTTTAAGTTTTGAGGTTCGTGGTTCCTCGTGGTCTAATTTTGGTGCCGGTGGTGCATTTTCGGCCATTTGTGCAATTTTCGTGCGAAAATAAGACTTCTGGGTGTTGGTGCCCCATGATCCTTGGTAAGTTCTTATGCATAAAAAACCATAATGCTTGGAGCACTTTTCAGTATTGAGGTCTGTGGTGCCCAATGGTCCAATTTTGGTGCCGGTGGTGTATTTTCGGCCTTTTGTGCAATTTTCGTGCAAAAATAAGTTTTCTAGGTTTTGGTGCCCCATAATCCTTGGTGCATTCTTATGCATAAAAAATCATAATGCTCGGAACACTTTTCAGTCATGAGGTTCGTGGTGCACCGTGGTCCAATTTTGGTGCCGGGAGTGCATTTTCGACAATTTGTGCAATTTTCGTGCGAAAATAAGACTTTTAAGTTTTGGTTCCCCATGATCCCTGGTGCATTCTTATGCATAAAAAATCATAATGCTCGGAGCACTTTTCAGTTTTGAGGTCCGAGGTGCCTCGTGGTCCAATTTTGGTGCCCGTGGTACTTTTTCGGCCCATTGTTCAAGTTTCTTCCATAAATAAGACTTTTGGGTTTTGGTGCCCCGTGATCACTGGTGCATTCTTATGCATAAAAAACCATAATCCGGGAAGCACTTTTCTGTTTTGAGGTCCGAGGTTCCCCGTGGTCCAACTTTTGTGCCCGTGGTGCTTTTTCGGCCCATTGTTCAAATTTCTTCCGTAAATAAGACTTCTGCGTTTTGGTGCCCCGTGATCCATGATGCATTCTTATGCATAAAAAACCATAATTCTTTTTTTAGCACTTTTAAGTATTGTGTCCGAGGAGCCCCGTGGTCCAATTTTGGTGCCCGTGGTGCATTTTCGGCCTATTTTGCAATTTTTGTGCGAAAATAAGACTTTTGGATTTTGGTGCCCCGTGATCCCTGGTGCATTCTTATGCATAAAGAACCTTAATTCTCAGAGCACATTTAAGTTTTGAGGTCCGAGGTATCCCGTGGTCCAATTTTGGTGCCCTTGATGCATTGTCGGCCCATTGTGCCATTTTCGTTCGAAAATGCACCACCGACACCAAAATTGGACCATGGGGCACCACGAACCTCAAAACTGAAAAGTGTTCTGAGTATTATGGTTTTTTATGCATAAGAATGCACCAAGGATCATGGGCACCAAAACCCAAAAGTCTTATTTTCGCACGAAAATTGCAGAATGGGCCGAAAATGCACCACGGGCACCAAAATTGGACCACGGGACACCTTGGACCTCAAAACTGAAAACTGCTCTTAGCATTATGATTTTTTATGCATAAAAATGCACCAGGGATCACGGGTCACCAAAACCCAAAAGTCTTATTTTCGAACGAAAATTGCACAATGGGCCCAAAATGCACCACGAGCACCAAAATTGGACCACGGGGCACCTCGGACCTCAATACTTAAAAGTGGTCCGAGAATTATGGTTTTTTATGCATAAGAATTCACCAAGGATCACAAGGCACCAAAACCCAAAAGTCTTATTTTTGCACAAAAATTGCATGATGGGCCGAAAATGCACCACAGGCACCAAAACTTGACCACGGGACACCTCGGACCTCAAAACCGAAAAGTGCTTTGAGCATTATGGTTTTTTATTCATAAGAATGCACCAGGGTTCACAGGGCACCAAAAATCCAAAGTCTTATTTTTGCACGAAATTGCACAATGGGCCGAAAATGCATCACGAGCACCAAAATTGGACCACGGGGCGACTCGGACCTCAAATCCTAAAAGCGGTCTGACATTGTGGTTTTTTATGCATAAGAATGCACCAAGGATCGTGGGCCACCAAAACCCAGAAGTCTTATTTTCGCACAAAAATTTTGCAAATGGCCGAAAATGCACCACCGGCACCAACATTGGACCACGGGGCACCTCGGACCTCGAAACTGAAAAGTGCTCTGAGCATTATGGTTTTTTATGCATAAGAATGCACTAGGGATCACGGGGCACAAAAACCCAAAAGCTTTTTTTTCGCACGAAAATTGCACAAACGGCCAAAAATGCACCCTCAAAACCGAAATTGTACCAATGGGCACAACGAACCTCAAGACTGAAAAGCATTCATTGCATTATTGTAGGTTTTATGCATAAGAATGCACCAAAAATCATAGGGCACCAAAACCCAAAAGGCTTATTTTCGCACAAAAATTGTACAAAGGGCCGAAAATGCACCACGGGCACCAAAATTGGACCACAGGGCTCCTCGGACCACAAAACTGAAAAGTGCTATTAGTATTATGGTTTTTTATGCATAAGAATACAATAGGGATCACGGGGTACCAAAACCCAAAAGTCATATTTTCGCACGAAAATTGCACAATGAGCAAAAAATCCATCACGAGAACCAAAATTGGACCACGGGGCACCTCGGACCTCAAAACTTAAAAGTGCTCCAAGCATTATGGGTTTTTATGCATAAGAATGCACCAGGATATGGGGTACAAAAACCCAAAAGTCTTATTTTCGCACGAAAATTGCACAAATGGCCGAAATGCATTACCGGCACCAAAATTGGACCCCGGGGCACCACGGAGCTCAAAACTGAAACGTGTTCTTAGATTTATGGTGTTTTATGCATAAGAATGCACCAGGGATCACGGGGCACCAAAACCTAAAAGTCTTATTTTCACACGAAAACAGCACAAAGGGCCCAAAATGCACCACGGGCACCAAAATTGGACCACGGGGCACCTCAGAACTCAAAACTGAAAAGTGCTTTGAGCATTATGGTTTTTTATGCATAAGAATGCACCAGGGTTCACAGGGAACCAAAACCAAAATGTCATATTTCCGCACGAAAATTGCACAAATGGCTGAAAATGCACCACCAGCACAAAAATTGGACCACGGGGCACCACGGACCTCAAAACTGAAAAGTGCTCGAAACATTATGGTTTTTTATGCATAAGAATGCACCAAGGATCACGAGGCACCAATACCCAAAAGTCTTATTTTTGCACGAAAATTATACAATGGGCCGAAAATGCACCACGGGCACCAAAATTGGACCACGGAGTAACTCGGACCTCAAAACTTAAAAGTACTCTGAGCATTATGGTTTTCTATGCATAAGAATGCACCAGGGATTACGGGGCACCAAAACCCAAAAGTCTTATTTTCGCACGAAAATTGCACAAATGGCGGAAAATGCACCCCCGGCACCAAAATTGGACCTCGGGGCACCACGAACCTCAAGACTGAAAATGGTTCTGAGCATTATGGTAGTTTTATGCATAAGAATGTACCAAGGACCATAGGGCACCAAAACCCAAAAGTTTTATGTTCGCACGTAAATTGCACAAAGGGCCGAAAATGCAACACGGGGCACCTCGGACCTCAAAATTGAAATGTGCTATGAGCATTATGGTTTTTTATGCATGAGAATGCACCGGGGATTATAGGGTACCAAAACCCAAAAGTCTTATTTTCGCACGAAAATTGCACATTGGGTCGAAAATGCACCACGGGCACCAAAGTTGGACAACGGGACACCACGGACCTCCAAACTGAAAAGTGTTCCAAGCATTATGGTTTTTTACACATAAGAAAGCACCAGGGATCACGGGGCACCAAAACCCAAAAGTCTTATTTTCGCACGAAATTTGCACAAATGGCCGAAAATGTACCACCGGCACCAAAATTTGACCACGGGGCACCTCGGACCTCAAAACTAAAAAGTGCTATGAGCATTATGGTTTTTTATGCATAAGAATGCATCAGGGTTCACAGGGCACCAAAACCAAAAAGTCATATTTCCACACGAAAATTGCACAAATGGCCGAAAATGCACCACCGGCTCCAAAATTGGACCACAAGGCACCACAGACCTCAAAACTAAAAAGTGCTCGAAGTATTATGATTTTTTATGCATAAGAATACACCAAGGATCACGGTCCACCAAAACCCATAAGTCTTATTTTCGCACGAAAATTGCACAATGGGCCGAAAATGCATCACGAGCACCAAAATTGGACCACGGGGCACCTCGGACCTCAAAACCTAAAAGTGGTCTGACATTATGGTTTTTTTATGCATAAGAATCCACCACGAATCACGGGACACCAAAATCCAAAAGTAATATTTTCGCGCGAAAATTGCACAAATGCCGAAAATGCACCACCGGCACCAAAATTTGACCACGGGGCACCTCGGACCGCAAAACTGAAAAGTGCTATGAGCATTATGGTTTTTTATTCATAAGAATGCATCAGGGTTCACAGGGCACCAAAACCAAAAAGTCATATTTCCACACGAAAATTACACAAATGGTCGAAAATGGACCACCGGCACCAAAATTGGACCACGGGGCACCGCGGACCTCAAAACTAAAAAGTGCTCGAAGCATTATGGTTTTTTATGCATAATAATACACCAGGGATCACGGGCCACCAAAACCCATAAGTCTTATTTTCGCACAAAAATTGCACAATGGGCCGAAAATGCATCACGAGCACCAAAATTGGACCACGGGGCACCTCGGACCTCAAAACCTAAAAGTGGTCTAACATTATGGATTTTTATGCATAAGAATGCACCAGGGGTCACAAGGCACCAAAACCCAAAAGTCTGATTTTCGCACGAAAATTTCACAAATGGCCGAAAATGCACCACCGGCACCAAAATTAGATCACAGGGCACCACTGACCTCAAAATAGAAAAGTGTTCCGAGAATTATGGATTTTTATGCATAAGAATGCACAACGATCATGGTGCTCCAGAACCCAAAAGTCTTATTTTGGCACGAAAATTGCACAATGGGCCGAAAATACACCACGGGCACCAAAATTGGACCATGGGCACCTCGGACCTCAAAATTGAAAAGTACTCCAAGTATTATGGTTTTTTATGCATAAGGATGCACCAGGGATCACGGGGCACAAAAACCCAAAAGGCTTATTTTCGCACGAAAATTGCACAAATGGCCGAAAATGCACCCCCGACACCAAAATTGGACCACGGGGCACCACGAACCTCAAGACTGAAAAGTCTTCTGAGCATTATGGTAGTTTTTATGCATAAGAATGAAGCAAGGATCACGGAGTACCAAAACCCAAAAGTCTTATTTTCGCACGAAAATTGTACAAAGGGCCCAGAATGCACCACCGGCACCAAAATATGACCATCGGGCACCACGGACCTCAAAACTGAAAACTGCTTAAAGCATTATGGTTTTTTATGCATAATAATGCACCAGGGATCACGAGGCACCAAAATGCAAAAGTCTTATTTTCACACGAAAATTGCATAATGGGCCGAAAATACACCATGGGCACCAAAATTGGACCATGGATCAACTCGTACCTCAAAACTTAAAAGTTCTCTGAGCATTATGGTTTTCTATGCATAAGAATGCACCAGGGTTCACGGGGCACCAAAACCCAAAAGTCTTATTTTCTCATGAAAATTGCACAAATGGCGGAAAATGCACCCCCGACACCAAAATTGGACCACGGGGCACCACGAACCTCAAGACTGAAAAGTGTTCCGAGCATTATGGTAGTTTTTATGCATAAGAATGCACCAAGGATCACGTGGCACCAAAACCCAAAAGTCTTATTTTCGCACGAAAATTACACAAAGTGTCGAAAATGCACCACAAGGCACCTTGGACCTCAAAACTGAAAAGTGCTATGAGCATTATGGTTTTTTATGCATAAGAATGCAGCAGGGATCATAGGGTACAAAACCCAAAAGTCTTATTTTCGCACAAATATTGCACATTACGTCGAAAATGCGCCACGAGCACCAAAGTTTGACGACGGGGCACCACAGACCTCAAAACTGAAAAGTGTTCCATGCATTATGATTTTTTATGCATAAGAATGCACCAGGGATCACGGGGCACCAAAACCCAAAAGTCTTATTTTCGAACGAAAATTGCCAAAAGGGCCGAAAATGCACCATGGGGCACCTCGGACCTCAAAATGGAAAAGTGCTATAAGCATTATGGTTTTTTATGCATAAGAATGCACCAGGGTTCACAGGGCACCAAAACCAAAAAGTCATATTTGTGCACAAAAATTGCACAAATGGCGGAAAATGCACCCCCGACACCAAAATTGGACCACTGGGCACCACGAACCTCAAGACTAAAAAGTGTTCCGAGCATTATGGTAGTTTTTATGCATAAGAATGCACCAAGGATCACCTGGCACCAAAACCCAAAAGTCTTATTTTCGCACGAAAATTGTATAAAGTGCCGAAAATGCACCACAAGGCACCTCGGACCTCAAAACTGAAAAGTGCTATGAGCATTATGGTTTTTTATGCATAAGAATGCACCAGGGATCATAGGGTACAAAACCCAAAAGTCTTATTTTCGCACAAACATTGCACATTGCGTCGAAAATGCACCACGAGCACCAAAGTTTGACAACGGGGCACCACAGACCTCGAAACTGAAAAGTGTTCCATGCATTATGGTTTTTTATGCATAAGAATGCACTAGGGATCACGGGGCACCAAAACCCAAAAGTCTTATTTTCGAACAAAAATTGCACAAAGGGCCGAAAACGCACCATGGGCACCAAAATTGGACCACAGGGCACCTCGGACCTCAAAATTGAAAAGTGATATAAGCAGTATGGTTTTTTTTGCATAAGAATGCACCAGGGTTCACAGGGCACCAAAACCAAAAAGTCATATTTCCACACGAAAATTGCACAAATGGCCGAAAATGTACCACTGGCACCAAAATTGGACCACGGGGCACCATGGACCTCAAAATTGAAAAATGCTCCAAGCATTATGATTTCTTATGCATAAGAATGCACCAGGGATCATGGGGCACCAAAACCCAAAAGTGTTATTTTGGCACGAAAATTGCACAATAGGCCGAAAATGCACCACGGGCACCAAAGTTGGACCACGGGGCACCTCGGACCTTACAACTGAAAAGTGCTATGAGCATTATTGTTTTTTATATATAAGAATGCATCAAGGTTCACAGGGCACCAAAACCAAAAAGTTATATTTCCACACGAAAATTGCACAAATGGCCGAAAATGCACCACCGGCACCAAAATTGGACAACGGGGCACCACGGACCTCAAAACTGAAAAGTGCTCCCAGCATTATGATTTTTATGCATAAGAATGCAGTAGGGATCAAAGGGCACTAAAACCCAAAATTCTTATATTCGCACGAAAATTGCACAACGGGTAGAAAATGCATCACAGGCACCAAAATTGGACCACGGGGCACCTTGGTCCTTAAAGCTTAAAAGTTGCCCAAGAATTATGGTTTTTTATGCATAAGAATGCACCAGGGATCACGGGGCACCAAATCCCAAAAGTCTTATTTTCACACGAAAATTGCACAATGGGCCGAAAATGGATCACGAGCACCAAAATTGGACCACGGGGCACCTCGGACCTCAAAACTTAAAAGTGCTCCGAGCATTATGGTTTTTTATGCATAAGAATGCACCAGGGATCCCGGGGCTTCAAAACAAAAAAGTCTTATTTTTGCACGAAAATTGCACAAATGGCCGAAAATAGATTTCCGACACAAAAATTGGAACACGGGGCACCACGGACCTCAAAACAGAAAGGTGTTTCGAGCATTAGGTTTTTTATGCATAGAAATGCACCAGGGATCACGGGGCACCAAAACCCAAAAGTCTTATTTTAGCACGAAAATTGCACGATGGGCCGAAAATCCATCACGGGCACCAAAATTGGACCACGGGGCACCTCGGACCTCAAAACTTAAAAGTGCTCCAAGCATTATGATTTGTTATGCATAAGAATGCACCAGGGATATGGGGTACAACAACCCAAAAGCCTTATTTTCGCACAAAAAATGCATAAATGGCCGAAAATGCATTACCGGCTCCAAAATTGGACCACGGGGCACCACGGACCTTAATACTTAAAAGTGGTCCGAGCATTATGGTTTTTTATGCATAAGAATGCACCAGCGATCACGGGGCACCAAAACCCAAAATTATTATTATTTTCGCACGAAAATTGCACAAATGGCCGAAAATACATCATCGGCACCAAAATTGGACCACGGGGCACCACGGACCTCAAAACTGAAAAGTGTTCCAAGCATTATGGTTTTGTATGCATAAGAATGCACCAGGGATCTTGGGACACCAAAACTCAAAAGTCTTATTATCGTACGAAAATTGCACAATAGGCCGAAAATGCACCATGGGCACCAAAATTGGACCATGGGACACCTCTGACCAGAAAATTGAAAAGTTCTATGAGCATTATGTTTTTCTATGCATAAGAATGCACAAGGGTTCATGGGGCACCAAAACCCAAAGGTCCTATTTTCGCACGAAAATTGCACAAATGGCCGAAAATGCATTACCGGCACCAAAATTGGACCAAGGGCCACCACGGACCTCAAAACTGAAAAGTGTTCCGAGCATTATGGTTTTTTATGAATGTGAATGCACCAGGGAACACGGAACACCAAAACCCAAAAGTGTTGTTTTCACACGAAAATTGCACAATGGGCCGAAAATGCACCACGGGCACCAAAATTGGACCATGGGGCACCTCGGACCTCAAGACTGAAAAGTGTTCCGAGCATTATGGTATTTTTTATGCATAAGAATGCACCAAGGATCACAAAGCACCAAAATCCAAAAGTCTTATTTTCGCACGAAAATTCCACAAAGGGCCGAAAATGCACCACCGACACCAAAATTCAACCATGAGGCACCACCGACCTCAAAACTGAAAAGTGTTCCGAGCATTATGGTTCTTTATGCATAGGAATGCAACATGGATCATGGGGCACCAAAACCGAAAAGTCTTTTTTTCGCACGAAAATTGCACACAGGGCCGAAAATGCACCATGGGGCACCAAAGTTGGACGACGGGGCACCACCAACCTCAAGATTGAAAAGTGTTCCGAGCATTATTGTTTTTTATGCATAAGAATGCACCAAGGATAATGGGGCACCAAAACTAGACCGCGGGGCACCACGGACTTCAAAACTGAAAAGTGCTCCAACCATTATGGTTTTTTATGCAAAAGAATGCATCGCGGATAACGAGGCACCAAAACCCAAAAGTCTTATTTTCACTCGAAAAGTGCACAAATGGCGGAAAATGCATTAACGGCACCAAAATTGGACCAAGGGGCACCACGGACCTCAAAATTGAAAAGTGTTTCGAGCATTATGGTTTTTTATGAATATGAATGCACCAGGGATCACGGAACACCAAAACCCAAAAGTGTTGTTTTCGCACGAAAATTGCACAATGGGCCGAAAATGCACCACGGGCACCAAAATTGGACCACGGGGCACCTCGGACCTCAAGACTGAAAAGTGTTCCGAGCATTATGGTATTTTTTATGTATAAGAATGTACCAAGGATAACGGAGCACCAAAATCCAAAAGTCTTATTTTCGCACGGAAATTCCACAAAGGGCCGAAAATGCACCATCGGCACCAAAATTCAACCATGAGGCACCACCGACCTCAAAACTGAAAAGTGTTCCGAGCATTATGGTTCTTTATGCATAGGAATGCAACATGGATCACGGGGCACCAAAACCGAAAAGTCTTTTTTACACACGAAAATTGCACAAAGGGCCGAAAATGCACCAAGGGGCACCAAAATTGGACAACGGGGGACCACCAACCTCAAGACTGAAAAGTGTTCCGAGCATTATGGTTTTTTATGCATAAGAATGCACCAAGGATAAAGGGGCACCAAAACTGGACCGCGGGGCACTACGGACTTCAAAACTGAAACGTGCTCCAACCATTACGGTTTTTTATGCAAAAGAATGCACCGCGGATAACGGGGCACCAAAACCCAAAAGTCTTATTTTCACTCGAAAATTGCACAAATGGCCGAAAATGCATTACCGGCACCAAAATTGGACCAAGGGGCACCACGGACCTCAAAACTGAAAAGTGTTTAGAGCATTATGGTTTTTTATAAATATGAATGCACCAGGGATCACGGAACACCAAAACCCAAAAGTGTTGTTTTCGCACGAAAATTGCACAAATGGCCGAAAGTGCACCCCCGGCACCAAAATTGGACCACGGGACACCACAGATGTCAAAACTGAAAAGTGCTCCGAGCATTATGGTAGTTTTTATGCATAAGAATGCACCAAGGATCACGGAGCACCAAAATCCAAAAGTCTTATTTTCGCACGAAAATTCCACAAAGGGCCGAAAATGCACCACCGGCACCAAAATTCAACCATGAGGCACCACCGACCTCAAAACTGAAAAGTGTTCCAAGCATTATGGTTCTTTATGCATAGGAATGCAACATGGATCACGGGGCACCAAAATCGAAAAGTCTTTTTTACACACGAAAATTGCACAAAGGGCCGAAAATGCACCAAGGGGCACCAAAATTGGACAACGGGGGACCACCAACCTCAAGACTGAAAAGTGTTCCGAGCATTATGGTTTTTTATGCATAAGAATGCACCAAGGATAATGGGGCACCAAAACTGGACCGCAGGGCACCACGGACTTCAAAACTGAAAAGTGCTCCAACCATTATGGTTTTTTATGCAAAAGAATGCACCGCGGATAACGGGGCACCAAAACCCAAAAGTCTTATTTTCACTCGAAAATTGCACAAATGGCCGAAAATGCATTACCGGCACCAAAATTGGACCAAGGGGCACCACGGACCTCAAAACTGAAAAGTGTTTAGAGCATTATGGTCTTTTATGAATATGAATGCACCAGGGATCACGAAACACCAAAACCCAAAAGTGTTGTTTTCGCACGAAAATTGCACAAATGGCCGAAAGTGCACCCCCGACACCAAAATTGGACCACGGGACACCACAGATGTTAAAACTGAAAAGTGATCCAAGCATTGTGGTTTTTTATGCATAAGAATGCACCAGGGATTATGGGGCACCAAAACCCAAAAGTCTTATTTTCTCACGAAAATTGCACAATAGGCCGTAAATGCACCAAGGGCACCAAAATTGGACCACGGGGCACCTCGGACCTTAATACTTAAAAGTGTTTCGAGCATTACGGTTTTTTATGCATAAGAATGCACCAGGGATCACGGGGCACCAAATCCCAAAAGTCCTATTTTTGCACGAAAATTGCACAATGGGCCGAAAATGCACCACGGGCACGAAAATTGAACCACGGGGCACCTCGGACCTCAAAAATGAAAAGTACTCCAAGCATTATGGTTTTTTATGCTTAAGAATGCACCAGGGATCACGGAGCACCAAAACCCAAAAGTCTTATTTTCGCACGAAAATTGGACAAATGGCCGAAAATGCATTACCGGCACCAAAATTGGACTAAGGGGCACCACGGACCTTAAAACTGAAAATTTTCCGAGCATTATGAATTTTTTTGCATATGAATGCACCAGGGATCACGGAGCACCAAAACCCAAAAGTGTTGTTTTCATACGAAAATTGCACAATGGGTCGAAAATGCACCACGGGCACCAAAATTGGACCACGAGGCACCTCGAACTTCAAAACTAAAAACTGCTCAAAGCATTATGATTTTTTAAGCATAAGAATGCACCATGGATCACAGGGCACCAAAACCCAAAAGTCTTATTTTCGTACGAAAACTGCACAATGGGCCGAAAATGCTCCACGAGTAGCATACTTGGACCACGGGGCACCTCAAACCTCAATACTTAAAAGTGGTCCGAGCATTATGGTTTTTTATGCATAAGAATGCACCAGGGATCACGGGGCACCGAAACCCAAAAGTCTTATTTTTGCACAAAAATTGCACAAATGGCCGAAAATGCACCACCGGCACCAAAATTGGACCACGGGGCACCACGGACCTCAAAACTGAAAAGTGTTCCAAGCATTATGGTTTTTTATGCATAAAAATGCAGCAGGGATCACATGGCACCAAAATCCAAAAGTCCTATTTTCGCACGAAAGTTGCACAATGGGCCGAAAATTCACCACGGGGACCAAAATTGGACCACGGGGCACCTTGGACCTTAATACTTAAAAGTCTTCCAAGCATTATGGTTTTTTATGCATAAGAATGCACCAGGGATCATGGGGCACCAAATCCCAAAAGTCCTACTTTCGCAAGAAAATTGCACAATGAGCCGAAAATGCACCAGAGGCATGAAAATTGAACCACGGGGCACCTCGGTCCTCAAAAACGAAAAGTGCTCCAAGCATTATGATTTTTTATGCTTAAGAATGCAATAGGGATCACAGAGCACCAAAATCCAAAAGTCTTATTTTTGCACGAAAATTGCACAAATGGCCGAAAATGCATTACCGGCACCAAAATTGGACCAAGGGGCACCACAGACCTCAAAACTGAAAAGTGTTTCGAGCATTATGGTTTTTTATGCATTTGAATGCACCAGGGATCACGGAACACCAAAACCCAAAAGTGTTGTTTTCACACGAAAATTGCACAATGGGCCGAAAATGCACCACGGGCACCAAAATTGGACCACGGGGCACCTCGGACCTCAAAACTGAAAAGCGCTCAAAGCATTATGGTTTTTTAGGCATAAGAATGCACCAGGGATCAAGGGGCACCAAAATCGAAAAGTCTTATTTTCGCACGAAAATTGCACAATGGGCCGAAAATGCACCACGGGCACGAATATTGAACCACGGGGCACCTCGGACCTCAAAAATGAAAAGTACTCCAAGCATTATGGTTTTTTATGCTTAAGAATGCACCAGGGATCACGGAGCACCAAAACCCAAAAGTCATATTTTCGCACGAAAATTGGACAAATGGCCGAAAATGCATTACCGGCACCAAAATTGGACTAAGGGGCACCACGGACCTTAAAACTTAAAATTTTCCGAGCATTATGAATTTTTTTGCATATGAATGCACCAGGGATCACGGAGCACCAAAACCCAAAAGTGTTGTTTTCATACGAAAATTGCACAATGGGTCGAAAATGCACCACGGGCACCAAAATTGGACCACGGGGCACCTCGAACTTCAAAACTAAAAAGTGCTCAAAGCATTATGATTTTTTAAGCATAAGAATGCACCATGGATCACAGGGCACCAAAACCCAAAAGTCTTATTTTCGTACGAAAACTGCACAATGGGCCGAAAATGCTCCACGAGTAGCATACTTGGACCACGGGGCACCTCAAACCTCAATACTTAAAAGTGCTCCGAGCATTATGGTTTTTTATGCATAAGAATGCACCAGGGATCACGGGGCACCGAAACCCAAAAGTCTTATTTTTGCACAAAAATTGCACAAATGGCCGAAAATGCACCACCGGCACCAAAATTGGACCACGGGGCACCACGGACCTCAAAACTGAAAAGTGTTCCAAGCATTATGGTTTTTTTTGCATAAAAATGCAGCAGGGATCACATGGCACCAAAATCCAAAAGTCCTATTTTCGCATGAAAGTTGCACAATGGGCCGAAAATTCACCACGGGGACCAAAATTGGACCACGGGGCACCTTGGACCTTAATTCTTAAAAGTCTTCCAAGCATTATGGTTTTTTATGCATAAGAATGCACCAGGGATCACGGGGCACCAAATCCCAAAAGTCCTACTTTCGCAAGAAAATTGCACAATGAGCCGAAAATCCACCAGAGGCATGAAAATTGAACCACGGGGCACCTCGGTCCTCAAAAACGAAAAGTGCTCCAAGCATTATGATTTTTTATGCTTAAGAATGCAACAGGGATCACAGAGCACCAAAATCCAAAAGTCTTATTTTTGCACGAAAATTGCACAAATGGCTGAAAATGCATTACCGGCACCAAAATTGGACCAAGGGGCACCACAGACCTCAAAACTGAAAAGTGTTTCGAGCATTATGGTTTTTTATGCATTTGAATGCACCAGGGATCACGGAACACCAAAACCCAAAAGTGTTGTTTTCACACGAAAATTGCACAATGGGCCGAAAATGCACCACGGGCACCAAAATTGGACCACGGGGCACCTCGGACCTCAAAACTGAAAAGCGCTCAAAGCATTATGGTTTTTTAGGCATAAGAATGCACCAGGGATCACGGGGCACCAAAATCGAAAAGTCTTATTTTCGCACGAAAATTGCACAATGGGGCGAAAATGCACCACGAGCAGCACAATTGGACCACGGTGCACCTCAAACCTCAATACTTAAAAGTGCTCCGAGCATTATGGTTTTTTATGCATAACAATGCACCAGGGATCACAGGGCACTGAAACCCAAAAGTCTTGTTTTTGCACGAAAATTGCACAAATGGCCGAAAATGCACCACTTGCACCAAAATTGCACCATGGGGCACCACGAACCTTAAAATTGAAGGTTTTCCAAGCATTATGGTTTTTTATGCATAAGAATGCAGCATGGATCACGGGGAACCAAAACCCAAAAGTCTTATTTTCGCACGAAAGTTGCACAATGGGCCAAAAATGCACCTCATGCACCAAAATTCGACCATGGGACACCTCGGACCTCAAAACAGAAAATTTCTCCAAGCATTATGATTTTTTATGCATAAGAATGCACCAGGGTTCACAGGGCACCAAAATCCAAAAGTCTTATTTTCGCACGAAAATTGTACAAATGGCTGAAAATACACCCCCGGCACCAAAATTAGACCACGGTGCACCTCGAACCTCAAAATTGAAAGGTGCTCCGAGCATTATGGTTTTTAATGCATAAGAATGCACCAGGGATCACAGGGCACCAAAATCCAAAAGTCTTATTTTCCCATAAAAATTGCACAAATGGCCACAATTGCAACACCGGCACCAAAATTGGACCACGGGGCACCTCGGACCTCAAAACTGAAAAGTGCTCCAAGCATTATGGTTTTTTATGCATAATAATGCAGCAGGGATCACAGGGTACCAAAACCCAAAAGCCTTTTTTTCGTACGAAAATTGCACAAATGGCCGAAAATGTACCACCGGCAACAAAATTGGACCACGAGGCACCGCGGACCTCAAAACTGAAAAGTGATCCGAGTATTATGGTTTTTTCTGCATAGGAATGCAACAGGGATGACGGGGCACAAAAACCCAAAAGTCTTATTTTCAAACTAAAATTGCGCAAAGGGCCGAAAATGCGCCCCCGGCATCAAAATTGGACCACGGGGCACCACGGACCTCAAAACTGAAAAGTGCTCCAAGAATTATGGTTTTTTATGCATAAGAATGCACCAGGGATCACAGGGCTTCAAAACCCAAAAGTGTTTTCACACGAAAATTGCACAAAGGCCCGAAAATGCACCCCCGCCACCAAAATTGGACCACGGGGCACCTCATACCTGAAAACTTAAAAGAGCTCCGAGCATTATGGTTTTTTATGCATAACAATGAACCAAGGATCACGGGGCACCAAAACCCAAAAGTCTTATTTTCGCCCGAAAAATTCACAAATGGCCGAAAATGCACCACCGGCACCAAAATTGGACCACGGGGCACCACGGACCTCAAAACTGAAAAGTGTTCCAAGCATTATGGTTTTTTATGCATAAGAATGCACCAGGGATCACGGGGCACCGAAACCCAAAAGTCTTATTTTTGCACAAAAATTGCACAAATGGCCGAAAATTCACCACGGGGACCAAAATTGGACCACGGGGCACCTTCGACCTTAATACTTAAAAGTCTTCCAAGCATTATGGTTTTTTATGCATAAGAATGCACCAGGGATCACGGGGCACCAAATCCCAAAAGTCCTACTTTCGCAAGAAAATTGCACATTGAGCCGAAAATGCACCACAAGCATGAAAATTGAACCAGGGGGCACCTCGGTCCTCAAAAATGAAAAGTGCTCCAAGCATTATGATTTTTTATGCTCCAGAATGCAACAGGGATCACAGGGCACCAACACCCAAAAGTCTTATTTTCGCACGAAAATTGCACTGATGGCCGAAAATGCAAAACTGGCACCAAAATTGGACAGCGTGGCACCACAGACCTCAAAACTGAAAAGTGCTCAAAGCATTATGGTTTTTTATTCATAAGAATGCACCACGGATCACGGGGCACCAAAACCCAAAAGTCTTATTTTTGCACGAAAATTGCATAATAAGCCGAAAATGCACCACAGGCACCAAAATTGGACCACGGGGCACCTCGGACCTCAAAACTGAAAAGTGCTCAAAGCATTATGGTTTTTTAGGCATAAGAATGCACCAGGGATCATGGGGCACAAAAACCGAAAAGTCTTATTTTCACACGAAAATTGCACAATGGGGCGAAAATGCACCACGAGCAGCACAATTGGACCACGGGGCACCTCAAACCTCAATACTTAAAAGTGCTCCGAGAATTATGGTTTTTTATGCATAACAATGCACCAGGGATCACAGGGCACCGAAACCCAAAAGTCTTGTTTTTGCACGAAAATTGTACAAATGGCCGAAAATGCACCACTTGCACCAAAGTTGCACCACGGGGCACCACGAACCTTAAAATTGAAGGTTTTCCAAGCATTATGGTTTTTTACGCATAAGAATGCAGCATGGATCACGGGGAACCAAAACCCAAAAGTCTTATTTTCGCACGAAAGTTGCACAATGGGCCAAAAATGCACCTCATGCACCAAAATTCGACCACGGGGCACCTCGGACCTCAAAACAGAAAATTTCTCCAAGCATTATGATTTTTCATGCATAAGAATGCACCAGGGTTCACAGGGCACCAAAATCCAAAAGTCTTACTTTCGCACGAAAATTGTACAAATGGCTGAAAATACACCCCCGGCACCAAAATTGGACCACGGTGCAGCTCGAACCTCAAAACTGAAAGGTGCTCCGAGCATTATGGTTTTTAATGCATAAGAATGCACCAGGGATCATAGGGCACCAAAATCCAAAAGTCTTATTTTCCCATGAAAATTGCACAAATGGCCACAATTGCAACACCGACACCAAAATTGGACAACGGGGCACCTCGGACCTCAAAATTGAAAAGTACTCCAAGCATTATGGTTTTTTATGCATAATAATGCAGCAGGGATCATAGGGTACCAAAACCCAAAAGCCTCATTTTCGTATGAAAATTGCACAAATGGCCGAAAATGCACCACCGGCTCCAAAATTGGACCACGAGGCACCGCGGACCTCAAAACTGAAAAGTGATCCGAGTATTATGGTTTTTTATGCATAGGAATGCAACAGGGATGACGGGGCACAAAAACCCAAAAGTCTTATTTTCAAACAAAAATTGCGCAAAGGGCCGAAAATGCGCCCCCGGTATCAAAATTGGACCACGGGACACCACGGACCTCAAAACTGAAAAGTGCTCCAAGAATTATGGTTTTTTATGCATAAGAATGCACCAGGGATCACAGCGCTTCAAAACCCAAAAGTGTTATTTTGACACGAAAATTGTACAAATGCCCGAAAATGCACCCCCGACACCAAAATTAGACCACGGGGCACCTCAGACCTGAAAACTTAAAAGAGCCCCGAGCATTATGGTTTTTTATGTATAACAATGGACCAGGGATCACGGGGCACCAAAACCCAAAAGTCTTATTTTTGCCCGAAAAATTCACAAATGACCGAAAATGCACCACCGGCACCAAAATTGGACCACGGGCCACGACGGACCTCAAAAATGAAAAGTGCTCCAAGCGTTATGGTTTTTTATGCATAAGAATGCACCAGGGATCACATTGAACCAAAACCCAAAAGTCTTATTTTTGCACGAAAATTGCACTAATGGCCGAAAATGCAACATTGGCACCAAAATTGGACAGCGTGGCACCACGGACCTTAAAACTGAAAAGTGCTCAAAGCATTATGGTTTTTTATTCATAAGAATGCACCACGGATCACGGGGCACCAAAACCCAAAAGTCTTATTTTTGCACGAAAATTGCATAATAAGCCGAAAATGCATCACGGGCACCAAAATTGGACCACGGGGCAGCTCGGACCTCAAAATTTAAAAGTGCTCCTTGAATTATGGTTTTTTATGCATAAGAATGCACCAGGGATCATGGGGCACAGAAACCCAAAAGTGTTATATTCGCACAAAAATTTCACAAATGACCGAAAATGCATCATCGGCACCAAAATTGGACCACCTGGAACCACGGACGTCAAAACTGAAAAGTGCTCCAAGCATTATGGTTTTTTATGCATAAGAATGCACCCGGGATCACAGTGCACCAAAACCCAAAAGTCTTATTTTCGCACGAAAATTGCACATTGGGCCGAAAGTGCACCACGGGGACAAAAATTTGACCACGGGGCACCTCGGACCTAAAAACTGAAAAGTGCTCCTAGCATTATACTTTTTAATGCATAAGAATGCACTAAGGATCACGGGGCATCAAAACCCAAAAGTCTTATTTTCTCACGAAAATTGCTTAAATGGCCGAAAATGCAACACCGGCACCAAAATTGTACCACGGGGCACCACTGACCTCAAAATTGAAAAGTGTTCTGAGCACTATGGTTTTTTATGTATAAGAATGCACCAGGGATCAAGGGGCACCAAAACCCAAAAGTCTTATTTTCGCACGAAAATTGCACAATGGGCAGAAAATGCACCACGGATACCAAAATTAGACCACCGGGCACCTCGGACGTCAAAATTGCAAAGTGCTTTGAGCATTATGGTTTTTTATGCATAAGACGACACCTGGGATCATGGGGCACCAAAACCCAAAAGTCTTATTTTCGCACGAAAATTGCACAATGGGTCGAAAATGCACCACGGGCAACTAAATTGGACCACGGGGCAACTCGGATCTTAAAACTGAAAAGTGCTTCTAGCATTGTGGTTTTCATGCATAAGAATGCACCAAGGATCACGGGACACCAAAACAGAAAAGTCTTATTTTCGGCCGAAAATTGCACCAATGGCCGAAAATGCACCTTCGGCACCAAAATTGGTCCATGGGGCACCACGAATTTCAAGACTAAAAACTGTTCTGAGCATTATGGTTTTTTATGCATAAGAATGCACTCGGGATCACAGGGCACCAAAACCCGAAAGTCTTATTTTCGCATGAAAATTGCACAATGGGCCGAAAATGCATCACGGGCTCCAAAATTGGACCACGGGGCACCTCGGACCTCAAAACTAAAAAGTGCTTCGGCATTATGGTTTTTTATGCATAAGAATGCACCAGGGATCACAAGACACCAAAACCCAAAAGTCTTATTTTTGAACGAAAATTGCACAATAGGCAGAAAATGCACCACGTGCACGAAAATTTGACCACGGGGCACAATGAGCATTATGATTTTTTATGCATAAGAATGCACCAGGGTTCACAGGGCACCAAAACCCAAAAGGCTTATTTCCGCACGAAAATTGTACCAATGGCCGAAAATGCACCCCTGACACCAGAATTGGACCACCGGGCACCACGAATATCAAGACTGAAAAGTGATCCGAGTATTATGGTTTTTTATGCATAAGAATGCACCAAGGATCATGGGGCACCAAAACCCAAAAGTCTTATTTTCGCAGGAAACTTGCACAAATAGCCGAAAATGCACCACAGGCACAAAAAATGGACCACGGGGCACCTCGAACCTCAAAACTGAAAAGTCCTTCGAGCATTATGGTTTTTTCAGCAAAAGAATGCACCAGGAATCATGGGGCACCAAAACGCAAAAGTCTTATTTTCGAACGAAAATTGCACAAATGGCCGAAAATGCACCCCCGGCACAAAAATTGGAGAACGGGGCACCACGAACCTCAAGACTGAAAACTATTCCAAGCATTATGATTTTTTATGCATAAGAATGCACCAAGGATCGTGGGGCTCCAAAACCCACAAGTCTTATTTTCGCACAAAAATTGCACCTTGGGCCGAAAATGAACCACGTGCACCAAAATTCGACCACGGGGCACCTCAGACCTCAAAACCGAAATATGCTCCGAGCGTTATGGTTTTTAATGCATAAGAATATAACAGGGTCCACAGGGCACCGAAACCCAAAAGTCTTATTTTCAAACGAAAATTGCACCAATGGCCGAAAATGCACCATAGGCAGCAAAATTGGACCACGGGGCACCACGGACCTCAAAACTGACAAGTGCTCCAAGCATTATGATTTTTTATGCATAAGAATGCACCAGGGGTCACGGGGTACCAAAACCCAATAGTCTTATTTTCGCACGAAAATTGCACAATGGGCCAAAAATGCACCACGGGCACCAAAATTGGACCACAGGGCACCTCGGGCCTCAAAACTTAAAATGGCTTCGAGAATTTTTTATGCATAAGAATGCACCAGGGATCACGGGGCACCAAAACCCAAAACTCTTATTTTTGCACGAAAATTGCACAAATGGCAAAAAATGCATTACCGGCACCAAAATTGGATCACGGGGCACCGCGTACCTAAAAATGGAAAAGTATTCCGAGCATTATAGTTTTTTATGCATATGAATGCACTAGGGATCACGGGGGGCCAAAACCAAAATGTCTTATTTTCGCACAAAAATTGCATAATGGGCCGAAAATGCACCACGGGCACCAATATTGGACCACGAGACACCTCGGACCTCAAAACTGAAAAGTGCTCTGAGCATTATAGTTATTTATGCATAAGAATGCACCAGAGATCACGGGGCACCAAAACCCAAAAGTCTTATTTTCACACGAAAATTGCACAATGGGCCGAAAACGCACCACGGGCACAAAAATTAGACAATGGGGCATCTCGTACCTCAAAATTGAAAAGTTCTCCAAGCATTATGGTTTTTATGCATAAGAATGCACCAGGGATCACGGGGCACCAAAACCCAAAAGTCTTATTTTCGCACGAAAACTTCACAATTGGCCGAACATGCACCACGGGCACCAAAATTGGACGACGGGGCACCTCGGACCTCAATACTTAAAAGTGGTCCGAGCATTATAGTTTTTTATGCATAAGAATGCACTTGGGATCATGGAGCACCAAAACCCAAAAGTCTTATTTTCACACGAAAATTGCACAATGGGCAGAAAATGCACCAATGCACCATAGGCACCAAAATTGGACCACAGGGCACCTCGGACCTCAAAATTGAAATGTGCTTCGAGCGTTATGGTTTTTTATGCAAAAGAATGCACTAGGGATCATGGGGCACCAAAATCCAAAAGTCTTATTCTCCCATGAAAATTGCACAAATGGCCCAAAATGCACCACCGGCACCAAAATTGTACCACGGGGCACCACGGACCTCAAAACTGAAAAGTGTTTCGAGCATTATGGTTTTTTATGCATAAGAATGCACTAGGGATCACGGGGCACCAAAACCCAAAAGACTTATTTTTGCACGAAAATTGCACAATGGGTAGAAAATGCACTGCGGGCACCAAAATTGGACCACGGGGGCACCTCGGACCTCAATACTTAAAAGTGCTCCGAGCATTATGGTTTTTTATGTATAAGAATGAACCAAGGATAACAAGGCACCAAAACCCAAAAGTCTTATTTTCGAACGAAAATTGCACAAATGGCCGAAAATGCAACACTGGCAACAAAATTGGACCACGAGGCACCATGGACCTCAAAACTGAAAAGTGTTTTGAGCATGATGGTTTTTTATGCATAAGAATGCGCCATAGATCACGGGGCACCAAAACCCAAAAGTGTTATTTTGGCACAAAAATTGCACAATGGGCCGAAAATGCACCATGGGCACCAAAATTGGACCACGGGGCAACTTGGACCTCAAAACTTAAAAGTTCTCCGACCATTATGGTTTTTTATGCATAAGAATGCACTAGGGATCACGACGCACAAAAACCCAAAAGTCTTATTTTTGCACGAAAATTGCACAATGTGCCGAAAATGAACCACGGGCACCAAAATTAGACCACGGGACACCTCGGACCTCAAAACTGAAAAGTGCTCCGAGCATTATGGTTTTTGATGCATAAGAATGCACCTGGGATCACGGGGCACCAAAATCCAAAAGTCTTATTTTCGCACGAAAATTGCACAATGGACCGAAAATGCACCACGGGCACCAAAATTGGACCACGGGGCACCTCGGACCACAAAATTGAAAAGTGCTCGGAGCATTATGATTTTTTATGCATAAGAATGCACCAGGGATCACGGGGCATCAAAACCCAAAAGTCTTATTTTCGCACTAAAATTGCATAAATGGCCGAAAATGCACCACCGGAACCAAAATTGGAACACGGGGCACCACGGACCTCAAAACTGAAAATTGTTCTGAGAATTATGATTTTTTATGCATGAGAATGCACTAGGGATCATGGGACACCAAAACCCAAAAGTCTTTTTTTCTCACGAAAATTGCACAATGGGCCGAAAATGCACCACTGTGGTGCATTCTTAGGCATAAAAAACCATAATGCTAATAGCACTTTTCAGTTTTGAGGTCCGAGGTGCCTCGTGGTCCAATTTTGGTGCCGGTGGTGCATTTTCGGCCATTTGTGAAATGTTCGTGCGAAAATAAGACTTTTGGGTCATAGTACCCCGTAATCCCTGGTTCATTCTTATGCATAAAAAACCATAATGCTCAGACAACTTTTAAGTTTTGAGATCCGTGGTGCCCCGTGGTCCAATTTTGGTGCCGGTGGTGCATTTTCGGCCATTTGTGCAATTTTCTTGCGAAAATAAGACTTTTGGGTTTTGGTGCCCTGTGATCCCTAGTGCATTCTTATCCATAAAAAACTATAATGCTCAGACAACTTTTAAGTATTCAGGTCCAAGGTGCCCCGTGGTCCAATTTTGGTGCTCGGGGTACATTTTCAGCCTTTTGTGCAATTTTCGTGCGAAAAATAAGACTCTTGGGTTTTGGTGTCCTATGATCCCTGGTGCATTCTTATGCATAAAAAACCATAATGCTTGGAAAACTTATCATTTTTTAGGTTCGTGGTGCCCCGTTGTCCAATTTTGGTGTCGGTGGTGCATTTTCGGCCATTTGTGCAATTTTCGTGCAAAAATAAGACTTTTGGGTTTTCGTGCCCCGTGATCCCTGGTTCATTCTTATGCATAAAAAACCATAATGCTCAAAAAACTTTTAAGTTTTGAGGTCTGTGGTGTCCCGTGGTCCAATTTTGGTGCCGGTGGTGCATTTTCGGCCATTTGTGCAATTTTCGTGCGAAAATAAGACTTTTGGGTTTTGGGGCCCTATGATCCCTGGTGCATTCTTATCTATAAAAAACTATAATGCTCGGATAACTTTTAAGTATTGAGGTCCGAGGTGCCCCGTGGTCCAATTTTGGTGCCCGTGGTACATTTTCAGCCCTTTGTACAATTTTCGTGCGAAAATAAGACTCTTGGGTTTTGGTGCCCTGTGATCCCTGGTGCATTCTTATGCATAAAAAACCATAATGCTTGGAAAACTTATCAGTGTTGAGGTTCGTGGTGCCCCGTTGTCCAATTTTGGTGTCGGTGGTGCATTTTCGGCCATTTGTGCAATTTTCGTGCAAAAATAAGACTTTTGGGTTTTCGTGCCCCATGATCCCTGGTGTATTCTTATGCATAATAAACAATAATTCTTGGGGCACTTTTTAGTTTTGAGGTCCGTGGTGCCTCGTGGTCCAATTTTGGTGCCGGTGGTGCTTTTTCGGCCATTTGTGAAATGTTCCTGCGAAAATAAGAGTTTTGGATTTTGGTACCCCGTAATCCCTGGTGCATTCTTATCCATAAAAAACCGTAATGCTTGGATAACTTTTAAGTTTTGAGGTCTGAGGTGCCCCGGGGTCCAATTTTGGTGCCCGTGGTGCATTTTCGGCCTTTTGTGCAATTTTCATGGGAAAATAAGACTTTTGGGTATTGGTGCCCCATGATCCCTAGTGCATTCTTATGCATAAAAAACCATAACACTCTGAGCACTTTTCAATCTTGAGGTCCGAGGTGCCTCGTGGTCCAATTTAGGTGCCCATGGTGCATTTTCGGCCCATTGTGCAATTTTCGTGCGAATATAAGACTTTTGAGTTTTGGTGCCCCGTGATCCCCGGTGCATTCTTATGCATAAAAAACTATAATTCTCGGACAACTTTTAAGTATTGAGGTCCGAGGTGCCCCGTGGTCCAATTTTGTTGTCGGTAGTGCATTTTCGGCCATTTGTGCAATTCTAGTGCGAAAATAAGACTTTTGGGTTTTGGTGCCCCGTGGTCCCTGGTGCATTCTTATGCATAAAAAACTATAATGCTCGGATAACTTTTAATTATTGAGGTCCGAGGTGCCCCGTGGTCCAATTTTGGTGCCCGAGGTGCATTTTCGGCCCATTATGCAATTTTCGTGCGAAAATAAGACTTTTGGGTTTGTGTACCCTGTGATCCCTGGTGCATTCTTATGCATAAAAAATCATAACGCTCAGAGAACTTTTAAGTATTGAGGTCCGAGGTGCCCTGTGGTCCAATTTAGGTGTCCGTGGTACATTTCCGGCCCATTGTGCAATTTTCATGCGAAAATAAGACTTTTGGATTTTGGTGCCCCATGATCCCTGGTGCATTCTTATGCATAAAAAACCATAATGCTCAGAACACTTTTCAGTTTTGAGGTCCGTGGTGTCTCGTGGTCCAATTTTTGTGCCATTAGTATATTTTCGACCCTTTGTGCAATTTTCATGGGAAAATAAGATTTTTGGGTTTTGGTGCCCCATGCTCCATAGTGCATTCTTATGCATAAAAAATCATAACTCTAGGAACACTTTTCAATCTTGAGGTCTGAGGTGCCCCGTGGTCCAATATAGGTGCCCATGGTGCATTTTCGGCCCATTGTGCAATTTTCGTGCGAATATAAGACTTTTGAGTTTTGGTGCCCCGTGATCCCCGGTGCATTCTTATGCATAAAAAACTATAATGCTCAGACAAATTTTAAGTATTGAGGTCCGAGGTGCCCCGTGGTCCAATTTTGTTGCCGGTAGTGCATTTTCGGCCATTTGTGCAATTCTCGTGCGAAAATAAGACTTTTGGGTTTTGGTGCCCCGTGGTCCCTGGTGCATTCTTATGCATAAAAAACTATAATGCTCGGATAACTTTTAATTATTGAGGTCCGAGGTGCCCCGTGGTTCAATTTTGGTGCCCGTGGTGCATTTTCGGCCCATTGTGCAATTTTCGTGCGAAAATAAGACTTTTGGGTTTTTGTGCCCTGTGATCCTTGGTGCATTCTTATGCATAAAAAATCGTAACGCTCAGAGAAGTTTTAAGTATTGAGGTCCGAGGTGCCCCGTGGTCCAATTTATGTGCCCGTGGTACATTTCCGGCCCATTGTGCAATTTTCATGCGAAAATAAGACTTTTGGATTTTGGTGCCCCGTGATCCCTGGTGCATTCTTATGCATAAAAAACCATAATGCTCAGAACACTTTTCAGTTTTGAGGTCCGTGGTGTCTCGTGGTCCAATTTTGGTGTCATTAGTGTATTTTCGGCCCTTTGTGCAATTTTCATGGGAAAATAAGACTTTTGGGTTTTGGTGCCCCATGCTCCATAGTGCATTCTTATGCATAAAAAACCATAACTCTAGGAACACTTTTCAATCTTGGGGTCCGAGGTGCCCCGTGGTCTAATTTTGGTGCCCATGGTGCATTTTCGGCCCATTGTGCAATTTTCGTGCGAAAACAAGACTTTTGGGTTTTGGTGCCCCGTGATCCCTAGTGCATTCTTATGCATAAAAAACCATAATGCTCGGAACAATTTTCAGTTTTGAGGTCCGTGGTCCAATTTTTGTGTCGGTGGTGCATTTTCGGTCATTTGTGCAATTTTTGTACGAAAATAAGAGTTTTGGGTTTTGGTGCCCCGTGATCCCTGGTGCATTCTTATGCATAAAAAATCATAATGCTCGGAGATTGGTACATAAATATATACTGCAAGGCAACTTTAAATATTGTTCTCATGGGGTTGACTAGCGTGAACTTAACCTATAAAAAAAGGCTAGCATGAACTTACCCTAAAGAAAAAGACTAGCGTGAACTAATCTCATTTGACGGATTTGGTTTTGCTTGAATGAATATCATATTACAAATTGTTGAGTTTTATTAATATCTATTCGCTCTCATTTTTTTTTTCTTCTAAAGATAACTTTTGTAATTAAATTATCTTAGTCATGGATGAAAGGACACTTTTATTATATTTATCTTTTATCTTTTTTTTTCCACTTCTAATAAATAGATCACATAAAACTTATTCTTGGAAAGAAGCTTAATTGAAATTTGAAAATGGTTGTTATCCTTTTTTATGATTTTTTATATACAATCCAAACCTAATAGGTTACATTAAAATTATTTTTTTAACTTGCATATATCAAACATCAATTAGATTTTATTATTACCGGTGTCCCTAAATATAAGACTCTTTTAATTAATTCACATTTTTTAAGAAAATTAGTTAATTTAGTTAGTAGCATTAATTGTGTTAGCAATTTGTATTATTTTTTCCAAAATTACCCTTAAAGTTATAGGGACTCATCATCTCACTCTTTCCAATTAATTATTTTCTACCTAATTAATTAATGTGTGTTAGTCTTTTTTTTTCAATCTTTATAAGAGAAGGAATGAGTTTATCTTATTAATTTATAACATTTATTCTAAAGTAATTAAGGGTATTTTGGTATAAAAAAATAATTAATACAATAGATAACTTAAACAGTCTTATAAGAAGATACAAACAAATTTTAAAAAATAGTTTTATATTTAAGGATAAAGATAGTATAATCAATTTTTGAAATCATCTTTAATATTTTCACTTTGTCTTTAACGGATAGGACCACTGCACAGGATAGGAATAATTAGAGCCAATAATTGTTTGACACCAAATGGTTAATTATATTTAAGGTTTTGTCCAAATTTTCGTGTGTGTCTCTCATGTAACATTAGATATAAACACAAGACCACCAAACGTGTGGATCAACAAGCGTTGGGTTGTTCTAGTTTAATTAGTAGTCTCGGGTTTGAGTCCTGAGTATGCAGCTGTGTTAAATACTTGGAGGAAGAGCTTTGCCACCCACAGTGATCCTACCTGACTCGAATAGGATTGCCTCTAGTGAAGAATACATCAGGTCTAGACAAAAAAATAAAAAAAATCTTTGGACACATAAAATAAGCACCTGGAAGACTGAAAGCCCAGCAACAGGTCTTGGTAAACTAAAGAAAAAGTATGGGGAATTCTCTGACTAACGGAATCCTCAAAGGTCTTGGAGTGGAGAGAAGTCAGAGAACTACTGAAATGTCGATGCATCATAGTGAGGATGTGGAAATGAACAACAGTCTAGGAGAGGAGCCTTCAAACAGTGCAGCTGATGTAAGCGAAATGCAAACCTCGAAACTCACTGAAGGGCCTGGAGTTCAAGCACACGAGGAAAGTAAGAATTTAAAATTGTTAGAGAGAAAGCATATGATTTAATGAAACAGAAATACACTGCACCACCTTGGGAAGAGATTGACAAAGACATTTTTCTGCAAAAGAGCCCTTTGGAAAACACCTTGCTGCATATAGCAGCGCTGTGTGGAAATGTTTACTGGGTGGACAAGTTAAAAGATGAACCAGGCCTTTTGGCTGCGGAAAACACCAATAGGGATACAGCACTGCATGCTGCTGCAAAAGCTGGGCATATCTCTACTCTTGAGAAATTGTTGGCTGCCCTTTTCCATGATTTACCATATTCTGAAAAACCAAAATAGGCCTTGCATAAAATCCTAGTAAGGAACAAGCAAGGAAATACTCCCTCCGGTCCTTTTTATAAGAAACAAAAGGGTATTCTTTTTTTGTCTTAATTATAAGAAACATAAACCCACTTTAAGATGCATTAATTGCTAGTTTTATTTTTTACCCTTCATCTTGTGAAATCCATTAATGAGACACCTATTTATTTCTCATACATTTATTGGTTTATTAACAATAGAAGTTACACTTATTGGTGGAGATGCGGTGTCATTAATGTAACTACTACTTAAACCAATCAATTTAAGGGATACTTTTGGAATAAAATTAAAATTTACGACATTATTAATTATAACTAACTAACTTAACTATTTTTATTGGTCTTGACAATTTAGTTATTTATTTCTTATATAAAGGACCGGAGGGAGTACTTTCTTTCACGAGGCCCTATTGAATGGTCACAAAGATGTAATGAGGATTTTAGATTCTTATGAATTAGATATTGATGCTGGCTTCCAGGAATTGGTTGAACGAGCTGCGCTATTTTGGACAAACAACGGAGGAAAATCAGTTTTGCACTTGGCAATTGAGAAAGGCTTTGGGGACATTGTTGGTCATGCATTGACCAAGTTGACCAGACAATACCCTGCATTGGACATGTTGATTCAGAACCACCAAGAGTTGGCCGAAATGATTCCAAAACCACCTCTTCCTGAAAAGGATCAAGGTACACACACAGTTGCTAGATAACTTTAAATGTCCTCATATTGTTTCTTGCTACACTCTTTTTCCTTAATTTGACAGTGATATTGTTGGAGGAATGGATGACGTATTCATGTTAAATCAAGATAAAAACAAAACTTATCCTAAGAATCCATTCAGTAATTGGTTTCATTCATGGAAATAAATTATTGGTTTCAGCAAGAGGATTGATGAAAAGGCAGCAACAAGATAGCAGTAGCACGGACACTTTAAGACCTCATCCACCGCTTGAACAAATGATTGTTAATGATGTGGAAATAACAGAGGAAAATAGGGAAAAGCCCTCGTCAGGAAATGGCAAACATCAAGAATTAAGCCAAGACTCTACGATTGAGAATCACGAAGCACTAGCCCAATTCATTCCATAGGGGCCTCATTATGTTCCACCAGGAGAATCACCACTCATTGCAGCAATCTTAAAATTGGATCCAGGTACTTCTTGTTGCATAACTATAAATTTGCTCTCATTTTTTAGCTACTCAATTTTTCTTTTCAGAATTTAATAAATATGCAAGTAGAAGTGAATAATGTTTATGTTCAATGAGGACAAAAGTAAAACTTTTGGCTCTGCTTAAGAACCACTATATCTAGAGCTAATCACGGGACAGTTCCATTCTTTTTAGGTTTGGGATATATTTAGGTCCAAACCAATCGATTGCAGTCAATTTGTATCTATTTGGATTTATATTTTTTTGGGTCATCAATCCAAATCGAACCAACCCAATCATGTTTGAGTTGATTCGGACTGGGTCATCATATTTAATATTAAACTAATGAAAATTGAAAAAGAAAAAAAATGAAAATCAATTCTTCTCAAAGCCAGATGAAGTTCTTCTGCATAAGTTTGGAAATAAAATAAAACAAAACTAATAATTTTGAAAAAGTTTATCCAAACAATTTCAAACTATAAATTAATACAAATTTAAAAACTTTACAAACTTTACATTTGAAGGCCTTGAAGCAGTAGTGGGTGGTAGAAACTAAGATAAGGGTCTGAATTCTAAAAATAAAAGTAATTTGTAGAAGCATTCAAGCGTTTGCATAATCCTTGTACGCTACATGACCATTACCAGACAATTTTCTTTGCCAAAAAAATAAGTTAGAAAAAAAATCAATGACTCTAAAACATGAAACAACATAGTACATGAGATACAAACAAGTGAAGGCCGCCGAAACAAGGAAAGGCATTGAGGAGCTACCATTGACGAGGATAGAGAGAGGATAGAATGAATTTCATCAGTCAATGTTGACATGACAATAGAAAACAAAGGTGACTATTGGATCTGTTAATCCATATGTATCCAGCCGATTATATATAAATCTATTGAATAAATTACACTAACTATCTTTAAAATTTTGTAAAATTACATTATTTTTTTATATTTGTTTTTTTACTTCTACACTAACTCCCTTAATTATTTAAAAACAAATTATACCCTGCTTTCCTAAAATGGAAGTTACTATAAATGTTAAAAAAAAAACAGAGAGTTTGTATAATTTTATAAAATCTCATAAGTGGTTAGTATAATTTATTCTTATATATATTTTTTAATTATTGGATTTTTTTTAATATTCCTTCTTTTTCCTAAATAATTCATCCATTGGTCCTTCTCAATGAGATAATGCTCATAGTTGGTTATTCATAACATGCCAGATATTATAAAGAAAATACTGGATAAAAAGAAAGAATGGATACATCTCAGGGATAATAAACGAAGGACTGCTCTTCACTGTGCTGCATCTATAGGTTACATAACTGGTGTTAAGGAGTTGCTTGAAAATTGTATTTCGTGCAACATGGAGAGAGACAACGATGGCTATTTTCCTCTTCATTTGGCTTCTGCAAGTGGTGATGTTGAAGTGGTAAAGATGTTACTAGAACACTGTCCAGATCCCAGAGAAATACTTGATAATGATGGTCGAAATATTGTTCACATTGCGGCTCAAATGGGAAACTTTAATGTGGTAAGATGCATCTTGAACGGAAATTTTAATGTGGGAAGACACGTCTTAAACGATGCAAAAGGTAGATATTTTGTAGCTGAGATGATAAATCAGAAGGACTGCAACGGAAACACTCTCTTGCATTTGGCTACCTTGCACTTCCATCCAAAAATTGTGCATGCCTTAACACGGGATGAAAGAGTGGATCTCACTTCGGTTAATGGAAAGAATCAAACAGCTCTTGATGCTTATATGCAATTTCCACAAGAAAATCAGCCCCTTCGCCAGGCAAGTATATAGAGTACTCCATCTTCCCTTAATAATTCAAGGTTTAAATATGTTTTTTAACAATTGAAAATGTGGCATTTTTTTTTGTTTCGGTCTCTATATCCATGTTAATTTTTCTCTTTTATTTTTCTTTCTATTTTAAGTTCTTAAAAATTACAAAAGTCGTGTGTTTTAGTTCTGACTATCGAGGGACTAAAAAAACACACACTGTTTTTGTTAAATATAGATCAGTAGGAAGTAGGAACTAAAAATGAAGAAAGTTTAAATAGTGACTAAAATCAAAATATAACACCGTTAAAAAAGAAGAAAGTTATATTTTTAAAGACTAAAAATATATTTAATTTAAAACTTGTGACCCATATGTTACTACCAAGCATACGGCCACTACACAGTACACTTAGGGGGGCTGAGGTGATTGATTATTTAATATAATATGTAGCTTAGGTAGACGGTAAATACATTCTCTTCCTATAGATTCTTAGTTTTGGTTGTGACGGGTTTTGGTTTATGTCTTCCCGTTTTGTTTTGTTCACCTTTATCTTTTTTTTGGATTATATTCATGGTATGCGGCAAACGATTGGTAACATTTAGGATGCTAATCTAGTTAGGATCACATTTGTTACATAGATGCTTTTTGCTGTCATATTTTATATAAGAAAAAGGTAGACAGTAAATAATATTATATTTATATAATATAACTTTTTACTTTTTTTTCAATCTATGTTTATCGATGTTTTAGTTTTTTATTTATAAATTATTGATTTTTACAACTCCAAAGTATCGTTAGTGTGTTATCTAACAACGAACATTTATTTATATTTTAAATAATATATATATTTAAGTGAAAACACTTTTATTATAAAAAATAAGAACTATAAATTTAGATAATAAAAACATACATTGATAGTTAATATTAAAAGTTAATTAACAGTCACTAACCACTTAAAAAAGTCATGTGTGTTTGCCCTTGTTAACTTGCACTTAAAGAAAAATGATGCACTCAAGATCCAACAAGACTAAGGATAGTTCAACCCTTTTTCCTTGTTCTAAGCCCAATTCCAAGGGGTCAACTTCACAACTTCCACAATTTCCTAAATCTACATAATTTATATTTGAACACTATTTGATTGCGAGCCATCCTAACAGACTAGACCACTGCAAACCAAATTGCTTGCCATTCTTTGGAGTTGATACAACTACCCCATTTGAGTCCCTAAAACTACTAAAAATGACATCTAACGTCATTGTGAGTAACATTGGTGAAATATCCATCCATTTTAAGCTTTCAAGCCATACTTATAAAACCACTTGCACCAATGGAAAAAGGGCATAGTAGACTTCTTTACTTCGTACAAATACCCTACACACAAACCTACATCACTTGGAAAATTCCCTTCTGGCTTGGATTATCCTTTGTGGGAATTCTATTTTGCAATAACTTCCAAACAAATGTAACAACCTTTAAAGGCATTACTTTATTGCACACCTTTCCTCAACACACATCCAAGTTTGAATTATTTGTAGCCATAATGGCCCTATACATCGATTGATTTGAGTATATGCGAAATAGATCCTCATTCCAAATTATCTTGTCACTTCTAGCTATTTTCTTCCATACCAATGTGACCCACCATATCACCTTTTCGTGAAGGTTTTGCCATAGTTTTAAAACTGGCTTAGACCAGTCGGTCGGACTGGGAACCGGTGGTACAGCCGGTCCAAGCCATATATTCAATCATTCGTGATATTAACCTGGTGTAAACTGGTCAGTTTTTCGGATGAACCATCCACACGACAGATTGAGACTCAAATCGGTTCTTGAATGTTGCACGCTTGGGAGCCACGTCTGTTTGTTGCACCTGACGAGATTATGCTTTGTTTTAACAAAAACAAAAAAAAGTAATATATATATATATATATATATATATATGTGTGTGTGTGTGTGTGTGTGTGTGTGTGTGTGTGTTTTAAAACACTAGGTTTCAAACTAATTCAAATTCTCACTAAAAAAAAATATTTCCTCTAAGTCCATGATCAAATATTGCATTTCCTATCCATCCACTCTCCTAAGTCTACCATCCTTGCATCTTTATTGTTTACTAATATATATATATATATATATATATATATGAGGTCTGCTAACGTACACACACTTGTTTTTTAGTATGAACTCGTTAGCAAGTTATAACTAGATATTGTCTTAAAATGCACCAACCAATGGTGTAGCTTGCTAACACACTCATACTAAAAAATGTGTGTGTACGTTAGCAAATCCCACAAGCATTTGCTAACATACACATACTTGTTTTTTAGTGTAAATGCATGAGCAAGCTATAACTAGAGGTTCTCTTAAAATACACTAATTGTGTAGCTTGCTAATGTACTCATATTAAAAAATAAGTGTGTGTATGTTAGCAAATCCCTATATCTATAGTGGTCAATATTTATTCCTCTCACTCTTATATAAGATAAGTCATCTCAATAGATATATTTCCTATATATATATATATATATATCCAATTAAAGATTTCACTCAAAACACCCCCCTCCACCCACACATCCTTCCAAAAATATGTATGTTTCCTATTTCCCACTACTTTCTTCCCTTTCTCCAAAGCCCAAATATCCTTCCACCATGTAAACTATAACACTCCACTGTGGTACTAAGCTTTATTACTGCTGTTTTATTTTATTTAAAAACTCTTATTAATTTTCTTTATAAAAATACGAAAGAATTTTTTATGAAACAAATAATAAATGGATGAAGCAGAAGGTAAAAGTGCATAAAACTCCACCGTAGTACTAATAATATAACCAAATCTCTATCATAACTCGTATGCCCCATATACATATCAATTATCAAGATAGAAAGAGTGTGCAAGCATATCTCTGTAAACCCATGATATAATACATCGAAATAGGGAAGGGGATTCATCACTCACTCCCTAATGAGCTGGTCATAACTACCTTCTAGATAACTACTACCAATAGATTCGTTTAGAGAGTCTTTTCCATCTTCAGAACGGGGAAGGTAGATGGAGCGTGGCACGACGTGTGTTGTGTCAACGATATCATCGTAAGTAAACCCCTTCAAGCGTCCTCCGTCAAGATATACGGTCGATGCATGTCAACCTAAAAGCACTTAGTGGATTCTAAACTCTTGAGTATCCCGTTTATCTAACGATAAAATGGCGTCCACAATAGATGTGTAAGTAAGAAGAACATCTCCCTATGACAATTCCCTTTTTTTGCCGGGGTTCATGGAACGAAGACTATTCATGAAGATGCAAACTGACTGAAATATAAGAATCCTTCCCCGAGACAATGAGACTTTGACCATCATCACAGTCACACACACACATGGACAAACAATAAAGTACAAGTTAACAAAAACAAAGGTAAATTATTTCTTAATATGATTTACAACAATACTTAAACATTTTAAAGAAATAAGAAAAGGAATAGATTATAAGCATGTTATCAAAGAATACATACATCCACAATTTCATAAATATCCACAACACAACTTCTCAACCCAAAATTGAAATATTATTAATCATCACACAACAATGACCACAAGGATGATGAGTGTCATGTTATAATGCAACCATTAATAGAATGCAACACTAGTCCATGGAGACTTCTAAGCCAAGGGACCATGTAGACTATCCCTTAATCATGGTAAACAATAATAACACACCCACCATGGGCAAAGGCACCACGTGCCTAAAACCATTTTGGGGATATGCTACACTAGTTTGCAGAATGACACAGCGATCTGTCAAGATGAAAAGTGAAAATGAAGCGAGAGCAATTGCATTTGAAATAAAACAATAAGGCTTCATGCCCACCAGAGGAATTTAGCAATTACTCAACATATTGATCTCAGAAACTCACGCAAGTCAGAACAAGAACAGGAAACACCTACAACAAAGCATTCATGAACCAATTTCAAGTATTATACATTACATACCATACAAGTGGATAGGACATGGCACTTGTTCAAATCAAGGATTAAACATGAATTAATCATCCTAAGAGAGGGGAAACACATAGAACAAGTAGCTCATGCAATACATGTTAAAATACACAATAATAGTGAAGAACTAAGTTGTTGTCCTATACACCAAAAAACAAAGTTGTTGTCCTGCACCTTGGGTTACTCAACATGTCTAACAAGAATATTCACCAAAAATTCTAGAAAATTTGAAATATTATGAAGTCAATTGCATTTGAAAGAGAACATTAAAATATTTAAGACTACCAAAGTGCTCATCCAGTTTCAGAAGGGATTTTTCACACGGCAACTTCAAAGTTAGACCATGTGCAGTATCAAATTTCAGCAAAACTATCTCAAATAATCATTTCTTGCTAAAACTTCTTCCCTTTACTTAGACTTAAGTGAGTGGTCAATTTCAGTTTTTATACCATGAATTCATTTAAGCTTCACAAAACAGATTCCAACTTTCATATCATTTCGTCAAGTACATGGGCATTTCATGAGATCAATTCATCAAGACTTTAAATAAACAAATTACTCTTTCAAGGAACAGAAACTACCTCACCTAATTCATGGAGAAACAGAATTGACACATTCAACAACATCCATACACAATGCACTAATTCAATCATATGCACCATTAAAATGTTTAAGTTGTTTGCTAAAAAATTTTTTGCGAATACAATTTTAAAACTTTTGGGCCGTTAGATACAATACAACTGCACACGGTGCAGATCCTATTTAAACTGTAGAAGATAGACACTGTTCCCAACCTACTGAGTCAGAGACTAATCCGCTCGCGGTGCATGGCTGTTGCTGGCCTAAGGGAATTTTACACATAGAGGGAATCAAACACGGGTTCTCCCGCTAAATAGATCGTTTTCTCACATGTGAACGCAGTGAGGCCTTACACCACTGCGCTAATCCTATGAGTTAGAAGTTGATGTATATTGTTGAATTATTTAACCCATGCACTTCTTTCATAGAATATTTCTTTCTTAATATTGTTGAGTTGTTGAATTAGTAACACGAAAACATGTATTTGCAGCTGCTAACAGGAATTGCACTAAGATCTGCTGGCATACAATTTGCTGAAAGATCAGGGCCGCACCCTATCAAGGTCCCTCGCCATCCCAAAGCTGTTTTCAAGCACAAAGCCTCAAACATGGATCCGTACAAAGACAGAATCAACACCCTTATGCTGGTTTCGACCTTTATAACTACAGTAACATTTGCCGCAGGTTTTACTTTGCCTGGTGGAACTAATAGCTCTAATCCAGGACAAGGAATGGCCCTCATGCTAAATCACGCGTGGTTTAAGCTATTTATTTTCTGCATCACAATATCCATGTACGGTGCCATTAGTGTTACCATTATACTCATTTGGGCGCAGTTGGGAGACATAACTTTGACTAGTCTTGCCCTTAAAGTGGCAATGCCCCTTTTAGGAGTCACTCTTACAACACTATCAGTGGCATTCATGGCTGGTGTCCACCTTGTTAAAAGTAATCTCAGTTGGTTGGCCACTGCTGCTCTGGTTTTGTGTGTGATCTGCATTCTCACACTTTCGTTACTGTACATTCTTCTCTGGTTCTTTTCATCATTAAGGAACCCAGTGTTGCGATACATTTCTTACTATCCTTTTCAGTTTCTGACATGGTTAATTGACGAATAAGATGAAACTGAAGGTATATATGTAACCTCACATATACACTCAATACCTGAAGTCTATGAAACTTTCTTCCTTTTATTTTCATTTTTATGGTCAATTGTGATAATGCATGTCCTACTATTATTGTCTCAAAGGAATTTAATATGGGCATATCATTACTTGTCATTTATTTCTTTTTATTAGTTATTAGAATAAAAATAATAATAATGTATCAAAATATTAATAAATATTAAGGTAAAACTCTTATATATGCTGACAATGTATTAACAATTAAAATTGTTAATTCTGCTGTGTATTTGTACTATGTGCAATTTGTTGGGAGTTAACAGACTAAATTTCCTCGTATGTAAAATCAAAATAGGTACTATGCGGAACCTAAAATTCTCTTAATTCACCATATTTTTATTTGTGTAACTAATATTAATGCAATACAACTATGTAGATAAAGCATTAGAATGTAGAAATAATTAATTAGGATATTATATTATATTATTATTCAATTCCTATCCTAGTCCTTTAAATTGCCTCTAAAAGCCATGGAGTGTGTGGAGTGTGTTGTGCGTATAGAGAAGAAAAGAGAGTAGGAGAAGGGAAGGATGGAAAAAGGAAGTAAGACATGGAATCCAAGACTTTATATTTCAAACAAGGTGATAATTAAATTGCCTCTAAAAGCCACCCCTACTGCTATTATATTCTTCTCCTTATTCTTGTTTGGTATTAGGAGAAACCTTAAGTAAAAATTTGATTCTTGTTGCTTTGAGGATTTTGATCATAATGATGGGATTTAAACTATCTTTCACTTTTATATGTATGAAATAAGAATTATAAAGCTGTGTAACTTCTATAATTCATTCTTGCTATGTACTACCATTTATTACTCACAATATTTTGCTTATAATTCCAAAAAATCTATTCTAACTTAATTAAAAGGTTGGACTTTACCCTATATCATTCATGGTTAGATTAGTTATAGTTCGATAACTTTGTCATTGAGAATTTATTTTTCACTATTTTCTTTAATTTTATTGTTTATACATGGTAACTTTTTCAGATAAGACGAAATGAAGAATCAAAATTGCCACTATTGATCTTTATTCTCGTGATAGAGTATGCTTGGATCCATATCTCAAGTTGAGTTTGCTGCTCTAGATACATGATGAGGACCTAATTAAAATACACTCACGTGTTATATTTGATGCTTATGACTTTATATTATTTTGTGTTGTAGTTGATGTCACGTATGGTTGTAGGTGTTTGGAAGGCCAACCTATTTTGATGTATGTTGTTCTATGAACAATTGGACCATCTGTCTACATGAGATCCTATATTAGTTTGGTTATGTGTATGTACTTATTTGGGTAAACTGATGAGAATACTGAGAAGATAGTTCTTTGAAGGGATGTATTTTGGAAGTGTTATGTTCGTACTGTGTGATTGCTATTATGTGTTATCAGAGAATCTCCTTATATATATATATATATATATATATATATATATGAGTAAGTCTATCTGTACTCTCATTGCTCCACTCTTTCTCACATTCACTCTTATTTGAATACTCTCCTATCATGAAGTGGTGTAATTCACTCTCCTAACATGCATTTGATTCTTCTACTTTTCCTAAAAATTTTCTTATCAATTTCTGTAACTATCCATATTCAGAATATTTCTATAACTATCTTCATTCACTTCTTTATCTGATACTATCTTTTTTTTTAATATTTCTTTTATTAATTTTTCTAACTCTATTTTTTAATTCCGTAGATTGCTTTCTTTCATCAATAACTTAATTCAATTTACTTTTCAATTTTCAAAGTTAATATTAAAAAAAAGTTAAAGTTACATTGTTACATCTTCCCTTATCATTTTTTTAAATTATAGTTTCTAATTTCTTTTATAATTATTTCTTTTTTAAAATTTCTTTATATGTGCTATATAATTCTTTTTTTTTCTTTCAAATTTTATAGTTTCTAATCTTTTGGGCTTTTTTTAATATTTATTTTATCAGTTTTTCTAACTCTATTTTTTAATTCCAAAGATTTCTCTTTCATCAATAATTTCAAATTCTTAATTCAATTTACTTTTCAATTTACTTTTCAATTTTCAAAGTTAATATTAAAAAAATTAAAGTTACATCGTTACATCTTCCCTTATTTTTTTTAAATTTTATAGTTTCTAATTTTTTTATAATTATCTCTTTTTTAAAATTTCTTTCGATGTGCTATATAATTCTTTGTTTTTTTTTTTTTCAAATTTCTTTCTATTAACTATATAAATAAGGTGATGAAATTTTGAATAAGCCAGGCTAAAACACTAGTTTCTATTACAAATTAAGTTGACAAATTTCATTTCTTCCACCATGACCTAAAGAACTACTAAAAAAAGATAAAGGCTTAATTTCAATTTTCACCCCCAACTTTTTACTTTTTGGCGAATTTTACCCCCAACAAATTAATTGGCACATTTTACCCCAACTTTTTAAAAAAGTTACAAATTTTACCTTCCACTATTTTGCTGACGTGGCATACTAAAATAATTGTACTTTTTACCCCTAACTTTTTACTTTTTGGCAAATTTTACCCCTAACTTTTTTACTTTTTTGGCGAATTTTACCCATAACTTTTTATTTTCTTGTGAATTTTACCCCACTTTTTACGCTTATGTCAACATGCCATGTCAGGAAAACAGTGGAAGGTAAAATTTGCAACTTTATAAAAAAGTTTGGGGTAAAATGCGCCAAATTAATTTGTTGGGGGTAAAATTCACCAAAAAGTAAAAAGTTGGGGTAAAAATTACAATTAAGCCAAAGATAAAAGAGAAAAAAAAAACTAGTGTAAGATTTCTTTACTAATTATGGGTGTCATGCATAGATGTTTAATGACCAATGGCCAATTAGTCTGTTAAAGTTGTTTAAGTCCAAAACAAAATTAGGTAGAAATGTTTGTGGTTTGCCTAATTAATAAATTTTACTATAAAAATGAATAGAAAGTTAGATACTTGAAAAATAGTTCAAATTTGGAAACCTAGATGTAGACATAAAAAAAACAATCATCTTCACAGGTGTTTGCTTTGCCCGTGCGTCCTGGCTTAATTTGGTGAACACAATTCGATTTGATCAGGTTTGGAATTAATACTAGATTTTCTTAACAAAATCTGACGAGTCCATCCTCCCTCAAACCATATCATCCAGGGTTGCTTATTATCTATTGTTGTTGAAGTACTTCACTCTGATATAGGAGCACCAACATTGATCAAAACCAATTTGACGACAAGCACCAACATTGATCAAGTACTTTTTAGATTTGTATTTGCTAGATGCTTATTGATAAGTAGCATAAACTATGTGATGTCTATTGGAAAACATAAAGTTATGCCTTGAAAATGTTAAGTTGAACAAGAAATTCATATTGCACATTGACTTCTAAAATGCTAAATGCAAATGATAGTTATAACATGAAATGATATGTTATTTGATGATCATCTCATGGTAGTTCAAATTATGATGAATGAAATTATCCTCATGTTGTGGGTTTTGACTGTAAGAGGACTAAAAAAATATTTTTCAACTTTCAAGAATTAAAAAAAGTATTTTGTGAATTTGAGAGATTAAAAAATGCAAATTTGAATTTAAGGGACTAAAAAAGATAGACTCTCAAATTTGAGGGATTAAAAACATATTAAGCCTTCATAAAAATGTTATTTTGTGTATGCTTATCATGGTAGTTCAAGTTTTGAAGAATGAAATGATCCTCATTTATTATAACACTCTTATGAATACATGGTGGCAATGTTATGACATGCAAGTGACAAGCAACGATCTTTTTATGTATGGCATTTATATGTTGTGTAAACAAAGTTGTGGCTCATATAAATTATGAAAGGCCGATTCTCCAAACAATATATTTTTTTATCCGTAGGAATCGAAGACAGTATCAGGAGATTTACAACATTCACGCACCCTACTCAACCAATTGAGCTAGACCCCTTGGTATTCTCCAAACAATATAATCTCCTATGATATGTTTGAAGGATCACTAGGATATCACCTTTACAATGGCTATGAGCTCAAATCACAATCGTTCAATGTTGCAGCATATATGTCAGCATCATTGTAATAATTGTATTTGATTCTTGAAATATTGTGCATATCTTGTGCTTCAATTCAAACCCTCTTCTTTATTAATATAATTTAGCTTATAAAAAAAATCAAAATAGTATATGCTAGCAAAGCAATCAAAAAGTGAAAGAAGTTATTTGTGCAACATTATCGGTACCATAAGTTTACAATGACAAGATTCCATGAATTTATGTTTGTGTGATATAACTTACTCCTATTATTCATTTTCGCTATGTATGATTTATCATTAACATTAAATTGGTTACATTTCCAAATTGTTCTTTTATAAATTAAAAAGATGGACTTTACTCTATCATGTATGGTTACATTAGTTATATTTTGATAACCTTGTTGTTGAGAATTTATTTCTCACCATTTTGTTTTTTATTGTTTATATGTATTCACTTTTTCTTATAGCACGTTTGACCTGGCATTCGATATTACTAGATATCGGAGGACCTAAATTTGAGGCTAACACTGTTAGGTTGTGATTTCCAACGGTTTTTATTTACTAATAGTGGAATTTTTCTTTAACTTCCACTATATTTGATGCGTAAAAATACGTATTGCTTAAGGGCAAGCATACCCTACGCAGTAATAACGATAGACCTAAAGTCTGGATATCGTACCCTAGAGACTAGTGATGTTTCCTAAATAAATAAACTTAACATAGGCCAAGGAATCAAAATTGAGTTAATTTGGTTTGCAAATTAATTGTAAAACAATAGAAAAATGAGCAAGTGGGATTGGTGAGAGTTTAAACAAATTAAGAGATCTAAGGTTGTGATTTTAGACATATCCTTAAGTCTCTCCTAAATTCTATTTCAATTAAACCCCTATTATCTCTTTAATCACTAATATTGCCTCTTAAAGTGATAGTCAAAATTAGGTCATGTTCTAAGAATCCTCTTTCTTCTATTTTATTCCCTAGTGATTCATTTAGGGTCTAAATTAAAAGAAAGGTTTGTGCATAAGAGGTTAATTAAATATTGTTAATTGGATTAGAAATTTCGATACAAAATTGTTCATACGAGTTTCAAGAATTCAATTGTTATATAGGTCAATTGATTAAAGTAATGGATTTAGTTCTTAGAGTGACCAGTCCTAAATTGAAATGAAGAACAATATAACAATTCAATTGAATGACTAAAAGAGAATTTTATTGCAATAGAAGGATTAGGGTTTACAGATATGTCCTACATTACAACCCTAGCTTAAGAGATTTAGCTAGCCATAGGCATTGGGAAGCATACAATCACATAAGAAAGCATAACGAATAAATAGGGAAATAAATCTTTACAAAGGTTTGATCCTCGTTGTGTTCTTCACACTTTTCTCAATCTATCGCCCTCTCAGAAGTTCTTCCTCACTCAAGCAAAGTAAATTTGAAACTAAAGGAAAAAAAACTGATGCCTAGGCTATTTATAAGCATGATAGGCCTTCAATGTTGTTGAGATATGCACGGTCGTCCATAGTTATGCACGGTTGTGCTTTGACACGTTCATCTAGTCAGCAAACTCCTTTTGGAAGCTAAGCACGGTCGTGCATAAATGAAGCACAATTGTGCTTCATTTCCGGGGCGAAGGCTTTTTTGCACACTATGTGCTAGGTATGTAAGGGTGTTGGAAGGCATGCACGACCATGCTTTATCAAGCACGATTATGCTTCTTGTCCTGGGGCCAATTCTTGACTCTTTGGGCCCTTTTGCTACTTTCTTGGGGTTCTTTTAGTCCTGCAACAAATTAGCACTCAATTAGGCAAAAAAATCATTTAGAGTGCAATGAATAGCTAAATGGTGCGAGAAATCCCATAAAAATCATAGCCAAAATGGGGTTTATCAAACCTCCCCACACTTGAGCATTGTTTGCCCTTAAGCAAAACGAAAGTTCCAAATGGAAAGCAGAAATCCATGAGATCGCTCACAATATTCAAAACCAAAGACAATGTTTTTCAAAGAAGCACAAAAAAAAATAAAAAATAAAAAAACTTCATCAAGGACTCTTTCACCTAGATGCCCAAGTAGATTTAGGTGTTCATAAATCAACCTTTTACTTAGATATGGTTACTCATAAACTCACCCCTCTTAGTGTTTGCAGGCAAAAGAATAAACACTCAAATACATCAGCAAATGTGTTACCATAAGCTTGTGCAACAATCAAGTCACACCACAAAATCAACAAACATGCAAAAATAGAGGATATCCACGGGATGTAATGGGACTAAGGCTCAAATGCCAAGTGGATGAAAGAGAGAAAATGATATATAAAATAGTCTTAGAACAAACAGAGTGAGACAACCCCTAAGGCATTGAACATTTCCTTTTTCCTCATTTTCAAATTTCACCCCTCTTTGCTTTCACTTGATTAATCAATTTTTTCTCTTCCTCCTTCCCCTACCTTCCTCTTTTGTTTTATTGCTTCAACACTAATTTGACTTTATTGTGCATTTTTTTTAAAAGGAATGGAGGGAGTGAAGAATCTCTTTATTCAACAAGGAAGGCTCTTATTTCTTAAGGACATGCATTCTCATCACAAGTTGCTTCTTTTCTTGCCACTAGGGGTCACCACAATAGATATTTCAAGAAATTCAAGGTAACAAAGAAAAGCAAATTCAGGCTCAAAGGTGGCAACTAGTGGAATGATATGAAATAAAAATTCTAAAGGTCATGAAGAAGCAATTCCAACAATCCCCAAATTTTCACATGTAAGAAGACAAGTAATATGTTCATGCATTTCAGCATAAGTTCTAGAACACACCAAATGAAAGGTAATCACACACTGCACAATAAAAAGGGGGGTCTCTATAGTCTTGCCCTATTCTGGCTTAAGTCTCACAATTTAGGGGGGCTAGTCTCAGTAAAAGCTTTCAATCTGAATAATGATGCTAACTATCAACTTCTATTAACAAAATTTTCCCTTAGTTTCAGTTACTAAAATTGACCTCTCTTTTTATTTTGGTTTTTTTTTTTTTTGTATTAAGTGAGCAACCTCATTTATTCCTAAAAAGCAATAAAAAGAAGGGATAAGGACAACAAGAATAACGCAAAAGAACCATGCAATATGTATCACTCTAAAGAAGCATTGAATGTGTGAATTAATTGGTGTAGAATTATTTCAACTTAATTAATAGTTCGAGTTCTAGGCATACATGATTACTACTTATAGAGGAAAGATGCTTATGGTATGTACCAAAAAAACTCTTTCAATCTATTTTTTTTTATCTCTTTTTCTAATTTAATTTTAGTATTTTTAAAAACATTATCAATAGTTAAAAATGATTTTACATCATAATATAAATTATTTATTATAAAATTAAAATATAATTTACATATTTAAAAATATTTTTATTACAGTTTTAAATTATAATATAATTTATATATTCAAAATACTTTTTTATTATAAATTTTTGTTATATAAAATAAACATATATTTTATGCATTACAAACTAAAGTACTGCTTATATTAACAAAAAGGCCAAGACTACAGTGGACCACTAATGTAAGTGGTCTAATGTGAACCACTTTTATTAACCTTCGGATTCATCTTAGCTTCACGGTTATATCGTGTGCCTTCCGCACTTGATTATTCTCCCAACTCCTTCCAAGCAGACTTACCAAGGTGGAGGGGTGGCGTGGCACACGGCAGATCTGGTAGCCAGCGACATGCTCAATCACGTGGAACACAAGAACTCTCAATGCTACTAGTTAAGCGGTGTCTTCGATGCAGTAGCCCACGTGCGGGCCAACGCCACCGCTAGCATCTCCAACGCGGTGGTGCACGTGTGGACAACTGCATTTGTGACTGCGTCATGCTCGTTGTCATGGCCACGCTCACCGGCGCGTTGTTGTTGCTCACTAGCGCCATGCTCAACATCCTCTTCACGCTTCTCATCGGAGTTGTGTCGGTGATGCCGCAGGCCGCATTGAGGAAGACCACTGTCGGGGGAGGTTGCACAATCGGAATTCAAATCTTCCATGGGCAGCGAGTTTCGAGAGAGGTGGGTGGTTGTGGATCGGATCTGTACAATGACATGGTGGCATCCTAGATGACGGGGTTTAGCCGGAGGAGTAGCGGCTGGCGGCAGCAATGGCGATGGAAGGAGGAGAAGGACAAAAGACGAAGGGTGAAGAGAGAGAGAGTTTCGTTGAAAAACTAATCCTCTTTATAAGGTGTATGGTATGACCATGCAGATCAGAAAAATCCTACCGTTTAGACAAATGGTGCACTATAAACCACTTGCCCACATGGTCCACCTTAATCCTTAGCCTTTCCCTAACAAAAAAATGAAAAAATTGAAATAATTATCTCGTGTATGTTTTCCTTGACCCGTAGGCCAGTTGCATAGATATCAATAATTAAAGTCAACTATTTGACAGCTGGATAAGGATCCACTTCATTAAATTAGCAAATCCATAAAGGATAAGGTCATAAGGGTGTGTGTGGTTAAGTTTATTTTTTTATATTTTATTTTTACTTTCAAATTATTTTAAAGTTAAAGATAAAAATAAAATATAAATTATCTTTTGTTTGTTAAGTTAAAAGTTGTTTCTTAAAGTTATTAAAAAAAAATTCATATTTTTAAAATATTAATTGTCATATTCAATCGAAGAGTATGTTTGTAAAAAAAATATTATCTATAATTAATTAATTGAATGGACATAAAATTATTTTAATTACAATAAAAATATTAAAATACATATATTTAAAATAGTTTTAAAAGTATTTAAATATCTTTTTGTCACTCACATCTGTGAATTTTTTTTTCTCCATATTTAAAAGTGATTATTTTTGTCCTCTTAATTTAAAAATGACTAAATGTCGCTTTTGGTCCTTTATGTTTTAGTATTTTTTCATTTTGGTACATTAAGTTTTAAAAATCTTATTTTGGTACTTTATGTTTATTTGGTCCTTTTTTCAGTTTTTCATTCGTAACGTTAGTGTTTCATTAACTTTTAAATTTTGAAATAATTAATTTAACATAGTGGCAGCTAAAAATCGCCACTAGTGTGTCGTCTACTTTTAAAACTTAATGTATCAAAATAAAAACGCACTAAAACATAAAGGATTAAAAGTGACATATAGCCTTTAAAAATAGTCAACTTTTTCACACACACAAAAAATAACTTAAAGACAAAAATTGAACTATTTCAAACTGAGGGATCAAAAGAAAACTGAGTTCAAATTTGAGACACTAAAAGATATTTAATTATTTTTATATATGTCAAAATTATCTTAATTAATAACAATTTATTTTAATGATAATTTTCAAAAAAATATTAGTTATATATAATATTTAAATAAATTTAAATATTAATGAAAATGATAAAAAAAATATTTAAAATTTTATATATCTTTTTCAATACTATTTTTAAAAAATAAAGGCTTAAATGCAATTTTGGTCCCTCTATTTTACACAATTCGCAATTTTAGTCCATCTATTTTAAAATAGAGACATTTAGTCCCTCTATTTTACACAATCCTCAATTTTAGTCCCCCTATTTTAAAATATAGACATTTAGTCCCTCCATTTTGCACAATTCACAATTTTAGTCCCCATATTTTCCATTTAATCCTCAATTTTGTAAAATATGTGATTTTTGTCCTTTCGTCAAATTAAAAGCGTTGATCATTAAGAGATTAACGTTGACTACGATGTGGTATGTGCTTCAGTGACGTGAAATTTGTTTAAAATAAATTATTAAGACTCGTGATTTTCATATTAGGACTTAGGACCACTATTGTCCATTAAAATAAATGATTTTATCTTTTTTTAAAATATGTTTTTCATCAATTATTCTACTTAGTATTTAGAATAATTAAAAACTAAACAAATAAATTTGTATCACATCACTATATTTGGACCACGTCAAGGCTGACGTTAATCTTTTAACGGTCAATGCTTTCAATTAGATAGAAGAACCAAAATTACGGATTTTACAAAATTGGGAAACTAAATGTCTCTATTTTAAAATAGAGGGACCAAAATTGTGGATTTTACAAAATTGGGGGACTAAATGTTTCTATTTTAAAATAGAGGGACCAAAATTACGGATTGTGCAAAATAGAGGGACTAAATGTCTTTATTTTAAAATAGGAGGACTAAAATTGCGGATTGTGCAAAATAGGGGGACCAAAATTGCAATTAAGCCAAAAATAAAATTAATTTATTTAGATAAAATTTATTAACGTTAAATTATATTATAAAGTGCTTAGAAAATTCATCTCAATAATTTGCCTATAGGAAAGTTGCACAAGTAGCAATAATTAGAGCCAAATTGTCTAGTACTTGGAATATAAGCTATTTCATTAAATTCGCAAATCCGTAAATTAAGGATTAATGTCGTTCTCCAATACAGTAATATAGTGCAAGCCAACTCGTTTTGAATACTGTCCATAAATGGTGTCGACTTTTGCATGACTTATCTCATATGAAAGACTTGGTTTAACTTGAATAAATATTGTATTACAAATGTTGACTTTTATTAATACTAATCGCTCTTTATTTTTTTAAAGATAACTTCTACAAGTGATAGATTTTAATTATAATCGATTTTTAAAATAATTTTTTAAAGCAATCCGTTTCAAATATATGCTAAAATGATTAGTTTTATCTCATAATTAAATTTTATTACATATTACATATTTTTTAGTTTTCATTCTTAAACGTGAGAGAGACTAATTAAGACCTTAAGAGCTCAACTGCTTTCTTTTTTTAGTTTAATAGTTACTTTAAAATTAAAGTTTGAAATAAGAATTTTAAAAAAAGTATAAATCATTTGATAGGTTACATTTTTTAACTTAAAAACTTCTTTTAAGCTAAAAGGTATTTAATAAAAAAAATTTAAAAGATACTGTTTTATTTGAGATAAAAATATTTTAATGATAATAAAAGTATTAAAATGCATATGTTTAGAAGTTTTAACTTTGAAAATTTCAAAAATATTGTAATTAAAAAAATTCATTTCTACCTATCTATTTCTTTTTTATGCATTTTTTAGGCTAGCAAAATTATAAAGATAACCCCATCATTAACTGACACGTGTATTAAATCAGATAAATTGGTCAATACATCTATTTTCCTCAATTGACCTTTTGCATTAAAAAATTTGTATTAAAAAACCTCATCATTTTTATTTTGCTGCCTCTAGTAGATAAAAGGCAATGATGACCGTAGTTTCTATCTCCAGTCGTCAACCCAAGCAAGTTGAGGCATCAAAAGTTGTGCAGGGAAAATACAAAATTTTGCTATATTTTTTTTTTAAAGTTAGATTGGTAAAAAAATAATAATGCTCCACGTAAGTTCTAGCTATCTGACTACACCAAAAATACAATCAAACTACACGTAATCAAGCCCAACATGCTTTGCCTTCCATTAGTCATTACTAAAACATCTAATTAAAGAAAGTAGTCTTTATCAATTTATTTTTTTATTAAAAAATATAAAAATAGGAGCAGAGCAATAACGTAGTGGAAGAAACTAATATTTAAAAAAGAGAAATTTTTTCCAATTATATGAAAGATATTTTAACATAAAATAATATAATAATAATAATTAAATAAAATATCTTATGACATTCTAACAAATATAAACAGAAATGTACAAAAAAAAACAGTAATATAGACAAAAAAAAGTATATAAAAAGCAATTGTAAATCAATAAATAGAAAAAAGCTATCTCAAAATATTTGCAAATAGATAAATAAGCAGCCATATTGTAAATGGTTTGATTTTTTTATCTAAAATTCTAACTTTTTATTTATATGAAAGATATTTTAACATAAAAATAATATAATAATAATAATTAAATAAATATATCTTATGACATTCTAATAAATATAAACAGAAATGTACATAAAAAGTAATATAGACAAAAAGAAATACAAAAGCTATTGTAAATCAATAAATAGAAAGAAAAAAAAAACTATCTCAAAATATTTTCAAATAGATAAATAAGCAGTCATATTATAAATGATTTGATTTTTGGATTTAAAATTCTAACTTTTTAAATAAAATAAAATATTTTTAAGAAGATAGATAATTAATTCTTTCTCACGTAACGAAGAAGATAGTTGATTCTTCATTATCTCTTGTCAGTTGAACTACTAAATATGATGTGGAAAAAATAACGAACTGTCAGGTTATAATTCAACAATAATAAAAACAATACCTATATTAATGGAGAGTAGTTGTCTGTTGAACTATTAAATATGACGTTGAAAAAAATTACTAGCTGCCAGTAACATCATAACAGTGAAAACAATTATACTGATTGTAAGTTTTGTCCTAAATGAAATGGGGGCGTCAAATTACTCCTGCAAGAATCGTATATTGTGACTGCTACACTTCAAACTAACACTCAATGATAAAAAAGAAAAAAAATAAGACTTAAATGTAATTTTGATCTTCTTATTTTATATAATATGTAATTTTAATTCTTTTATTTTAAAATAAAGATATTTAGTTCCTTTATTTTGCACAATCCATAATTTTAGTTCCTCTATTGTAAAATAGAGTCATTTAGTCCTCTCATTTTGCACAATTCACAATTTTAATCCCCTTATTTTAAAATATAGACATTTAATTTTTTCATTTTGCACAATTCACAATTTTAGTCCTCATATTTTAAGATAAAGACATTCAATCCCTCAATTTTGTAAAATCCGTGATTTTTATCCTTTCGTCAAATTAAAAGCGTTGATCATTAAGAGATTAACGTTGACTACGATGTGGTATGTGTTTCAGTGACATGGAATTTATTTAAAATAAATTATTAAAACTCTTGACTTTCATATTAGGACTTACAACTACTCTCGGTCATTAAAATAAATGATTTTACCTTTTTTTAAAATATATTTTTCATCAATTATTCTACTCAGTATTTAGAATAATTAAAAACTAAACAAATAAATTTGTATCACATCACTATATTTGGGCCATGTCAAGATTGACGTTAATATTTTAACGGTCAATGCTTTCAATTTGATGGAAGGACCAAAATTACGGATTTTACAAAATTGGGGACTAAATGTCTCTATTTTATAGAAGGACCGAAATTGTGGATTTTATAAAATTGGGGGACTAAATGTCTCTATTTTAAAATAGAGGGACCAAAATTGTGGATTGTGCAAAATAGAGGGACTAAATGTCTTTATTTTAAAATAGGAGGACTAAAATTGCGGATTGTGCAAAATAGGGAGACCAAAATTGTATTTAAGCCAAAAAATAATTCATGAAAATAAAAAGAAAAAGTAAAAATAATGAAAAATAAAATAAAAAATAAAAAATTTAGTTGAAGAAAAATACAAAAAAATGAGGAGAAAAATAGTGAGATAAATAAAAATAGATAAAAAATAATATATTGAATTTCACTAATTTTAAAATAAATTTTCACATACTTCAATTATACTAAATAAGCCTACTCAATTTCACCTGTATCAAATTATTTCCGTGGTTACAAACAAAGTTTAAGAGTGTGTTTGGTATATTAAAAATAGATGGAGAGAAGAAAGAAGCAAGTGAAAGTGGGTTGTTTGATAAAGTGGAATTGAAGTGAAATTTTTAAAGAGTTAGTGAGCCTTACCAAAAAAACATTTCCAGGCTGCATTGCGCGGAAGTGTGCGGAAATATGCCACTCCACTTGCTTCACATAATCGTTTATTAGAAAAGGTAGAATCGATTATGCCCCATATGTCGGCATCATTTTTTTTAGTATTTTTATAATAATAATAATAATAATAATAATAATAATAATAATAATATTTTTATTCAATATTAATTTCTTTTTTTACCTATCAAACAATTCATCAAATTTTTAAATAACAAATTTATGGTCAGTGTAAATATATATTTTTGTGATGCTTGGTGTAAATATATATTTGGTAAAACATACTTAAATATTTTTATTTATTTTAAAATCTAATTATTTCATTTAATAGAAAAAATTATATTTAAAAATAAAAATAATATGTGAAATTAATTTAATTGACCTAAAATTATTTAATGATTTAAAGGTAAATAAAAATATTAAAATACATATAGTCAAAACTTTTTAAATTAAAAAAAATCAAAAAAAATATTTTAATAAATAATTTATTTTTTATAAATTAAAGAAATTTAAAAATTTGATTTTGAATGATAAAGGATTTATAAACTTTTATATTATTGATCAATAATGTTTTAAAAAATAAAAAAGTGATTTATTTAAACAAAATTAAAAAATATCAAATCATATGAAAAAAGTGTTTAATAACCGGTACACATTGTCTTTAACTGATAGGACAGTTAGTTGAACAGATAACATTAAATATTAGAGCTAATTATTTGACACAAAATGGTTATAATAACTGCCTTGGAATTGTCCTCTTTTGATGTCGATTCTATATAAGCTGGAAAACTGGTCTGTAGATTACATTAGAATTACGTCTCAAACGTTTGAACGGAGGGAAGCTTCTAGTGGAGTTTGAAAGCGTTGAAGGTGCTTACTCTTTTCTCTGGTATATATTATGATTTATTTTCTTGGTTTAATTATCTGATTCTTGTATTTACACAATCTTTATGTTTAAATTTTTATATTTAAAAACTATTCATTTTAATTTCGTTACATATATATTTGAATTCATTTTAATCTCCATCGTTCAAAATTATAAAAACTAAAACAGATTAAAAATTATATATAAAAAGATTAAAATGACTTGAACAGTGGATATAAATGGATTAAAATGAACAGTTTCTTCTAAATATAGGAACTAAAACTAAAAATTATGCAGTTATAAGGGTTAAACGAATAATTAAACCGATTTTCTTTTAGTCACGCTCTGTTTTGAAGATTTCGGACTAGCTGAGTGGCTTTTGCACTCTGTTTCTGTGATTACTCATAGGTTTTTCTATTACTACAGTTCATTTTTGCTTCTAGAAAAGTTATTTTATAATGTGTTTGAATAGAATGAACTTATTTGCAGTAAAAAAAAAAAAAAAAAAGTAGATTGAACATTTTGAATCGAGTTGAAATAGAAGAGATAAATGCAAAAAATTCATAGGTTCACCACAACGCCTTTCCTCTTTACCATGCCATGCATAAAATGGGTGCAAAGTTTTGCAAAGATTCTCCACTCTTCTCTATTTACTAATCATTATCCAAGTTCTATATGTCATCCCAATCACTCATTCTTTAATCTACCGCACGGAAATGCCATGTCCTTCTCCTTGGACCCGATTATGAAGCAGTGCTAAACCATTTCCAAAGTGCACTATTTTTCAACCGTGATGTTTATTGTGTTGGGAGAGATGTAGAGAACTGAACGAGGGTGGCCACGGAGAGGTGGTAAAAGCCAACGTTTTAAAACAGGTTATTAAGCTTCATATGCATCCTCAATGTTCCACCTTGCAGCTAAGTTCATAAATGGTATTTTATTATTATTATTAGACTAAAATACAATTTTGGTCTCCATATTTTTGTTAATCATCAATTTTGATCCCTCTATTTTAGCAAATTGAATCAATACTTGGGAGTTGCTAGATTTAGGCTTGCTGAGTCCTGAACCTAGGACATTCAATTTGCAAAGTTAAACAATTAGTGCAATTCTTGAATCTAAACCTCTGCATCTCTTAACTTAAGTGAATCAATGTTGAACTCAATTATCAAGCTTGCTACACGTCACACCACCAAGTTAACATAAGAGAACCCTTTAGTGATGTCACCATCCCGAGAAGGCTACCAGAAGCAACTCGCCGAGGCTCAAACGCCGGTTGAACTCATTCCCTGTGCCACGCCCAACAGTACGGGGACGATGTTTCTGCAATTCAACACCATCGTTAACATTCAATATTTTAATTTTCTTATTTTTCCACTGTCTAATTTTTTGTTAAATAAAAACAAAAACCAACTCACTGCATATTTACCCCCTAAATGCGTGTCACATGTTGGTCAATAATAACAGAGCTCACAGTCAACAACCTCTGGAATTGGACTTAAGTACCAAAATTGTTGATTTTTTAAAATATATAGACTAAAATTACGTATTGACAAAAACAGAGGATCAAAATTATATTTTAGTATTATTATTATTATTATTATTATTATATTACCAAATAATTGGTAATAAATTTCTTTATTTTATTCTTCCCTTAATTTCCTCAGTTTATAATTCAAAATTTCATCTAAAATTCATTTCTATTTTCTCTATTTCTATTTTCCTCATTTATTTCCTCCCAATTTTAACTGATATTCAAACAATGTGTTAAGGTATGTTTGGATTTCTAGTAAAAATGTTCCAAAAATATGTTCGAGAATAAAATCAGTTTGTGAGTCATGTTTGGTTATTTCCAAAAATATGTTTGAGAATAAAAATTTACTTGAAAACTCAGTTTTGGAGAGATATGACTTGTGACACTTTTACAAACTTTAATCTAAACATACACTTAGTTAGTCTCAAGGACGGATGCGAGTTTAGGTTCGGGGGACCAAGGCTAAGGATGACAATGCAATGGGTAAGGTTTGGGAATTCTCAGCCATCTCTCTTCGCACAACCAGTTACTTTAAGGGCAATATATTTCTCTGATTACAAAAATTTTCTTTTCATTTACAAATTTAGACAATGGCTATTAAATTTTAAAATTATTTCTTGAAGAATCTAAATAATTCTCTCTTTGATGTAAAAAAAAAAATCTCAATTTTTGCTCTCAAAGTCCATACATCTTCAAAGTAGAGATTTATGTTATAAATATTGTTGAAAGTATTTTTTTTTTTTTGTGAAAAAAATCACGAAGTTAAGATTTCAAACTATACATTGCATTTCTTTTTGCCATTCTTTTTTTTGTAATGATTGAGTGGTAAAATAAGAGAAAAATAATTAACTCTAAATCCTTTATTATTTATGTTAACCCGTGGTAACTACTGTTCATCAGTACATTAATATATTGAAACTCTATTTTTCATTATTGTCCATACATGGGGTAGAGTGTAGCTCGTTAGTATATTAATATAGTGCAGGCCAATTTTTGAATATTGTCCACACATGGGGTTGATTAGTGTAGCTCATTAGTACATTAGTGATGGATGAAAGGATAATTTTTTTTTACTATATTTCTCTTTTTTTTTTTACTTTTAATCTACAAAAACATAAAAGTTATTTTTCACTTAAAATGGTTATCCTTTATGATGATTTTAGTATATTACATGAGTTGTTTAAATATAATGTGATATTATGGGTCCTTAATGCCCAAAGCGAATATCTTAAATTGATAGTATATTAGAGATGTTCTATGTCAATGTCAGAAAGGAATTTATTAACAGAGTTTAATTACAATGAGTGAAAATACGGTGACAGTAAAGTATCTCAAATTCTCAATTTTTTCTTTTTTTGTGATACCTATTTGATCGTAATTACAATGTATTCTGAGAAGACGGTGCATGAAAGTTACTACAACACAGTCAAAGAGTTAATCAATTTTTATAGGATTTGAATATACATTTGGTAAAAAAAAAAAAGATTTGAATATAAAGGTGTGTGGAATATATTTATTACTTAGGGATACGAGGCTGGCTGTCATTTTGATGATTGGTAGGGAATTTTATGCACGGATGGTTACATTATAATTCCTTCGTCCATCCCTACTTATAAGATCCTTTTCAGAAAATTGTTTGTCCTTTTTTATAAGATTCTTTTTCTAATTTCTAGATGCATTAATTATTTTTTCTTAAGCATCCTTAATTAATTATTTTCACTCCAAACGTTAATTAACTAGATTTTGACCCGTGCGTTGCATGGGTAAACAGGTTATTTAAAAAAATTTATTTAAATTTTGTATTATATGTAATATAATTTATTATATTTTTCTCTTCATATTTTCATAAAAATATAATTTTACCATAATAATTTAGATATTAATGTAACTTCAGGTAAATAGTTCATCCTTATGAATTAAGTGAATTTTTTTTTTACTTGCTTTTATAAATAAATAAAAATTCATCCCTTTGGTAAAAAAAAAATCATCCCTATGTGTTATATTATAATTATATATATTTTTTTTATTTTAAAATATTGGCATATACATATGAATGTATAAAAGAAAATTAAAATTTGTTCAAGTAGAAGAAAATCATTAATAATTTATTTAAGTGAGAAGATAATAAATAAATAATGAATAATTATTTACTTAAAAATTAATTTTAGACACTAATTTTTTAAGGAGAAAATAATAGTGATTATGTTGATTTAATTTGATTTAATTTAATTTTTATGAAATTAAATATATTTTAATTATGTAAAAAAATTTTTAACTTTGATTGGACAAAAATCTTTAGTAGAAAAGTTTATCCATGTGAATTCAATGTAAATTTTTCTATTTGTTTTTATAAAAAATAGTTATCCTCAAATGTTATATTTTATATATTTAATATAGTAAGTTAAGTCTAAATTTCTCTTTATACTTTCATGAAAAATATTCATCCCCCTTTTGTTATATTTTTTTATACTTCCTATGATCATAAAATAAAACATATACTAAATATTTAAATCAGAAAAGAGACCAACATAAACAATACATTCAAATTAAAATTATTCATCCCGTGAATTAAATATAATCTTTTACAAGCTTTTATAAAATAAAATAAAAGAAATCACCCCTATGTGTTATATATATATATATATATATATATATATATATATAAAAGGCATTTTTTTTCTAACTTATTGATGAAAAAAATATAATTAATATATTTCACCAATATAATGTAGATATGGATGTGTTTGAATAGGTTAAATTGGGGTACATGCAATAAAATAAGTGATTTAGAAGAGGTTTAAAAACTTTCACTTGTTTAAATAGAGGGGAATTAGAAGAGATACATGCAATAAAAATCGTAGACTCAATCACAACGCCTTTCCTATCTACCATGCTATAAAATGGGACAATTTTTTGCAAAGAATCTCCATCCTTCCCTATTTATACTTTATTGTAAAAATACCAATTAACCAAGGAAGAGAAACAAAATAAAACAACATGAAACCCCCCTGACTGAAACCCCTAACTAAATAGACCTATCCAACAACAGCTATGAATACGTTCGTATACAAAAAGCACGACTCTTGAGCTACCCAACTCCTTCCATCGGGAACCAAATTTAACAACCTTTATTTGATCCCACATCCACTTCCTTATTCCCTTGCCTCAACAATTAGAATATCTTGCTCTTTCACTGCATATACAACTGAAGAATATAAAATCAAGAAACATACAGCAGGGGACCCATCATCATCGACCCATGCTTCAAGACCTCCCAGCCGCTGAGATACACAGAGATGGTTATGTCATCCATTCATAATAAGACGCTTTAAATCCATGCAATTTGGATCTCAACCAAGACCAAGATTCCAGTAGTATAATTTGGTCTATTATCTTCTCAATATCCAATTTTCCTTCCCTAAAAATAATGTTGTTGCGCTGCCTCCGCAAAACCCAAATTGTCGCCACCCACACTGATTGCCAAGCACGAATTTGAGCTTTGTTTCCCCATGCCTTGCCCATGCTGTAGAAAGTGTATATCAGGTGATTGTGGTAGAACTAGCTGTACTGACATCCACTGATATAAACACATCTAGACTGAATATGAAACTTTGCAGGAGAACATCAAATGAAAAGAGTCCTCTTAAACTTGATTGCAAAAGGAACAAATAATGTTTGCATCATCAAGTACTATTCCCCTGTCTCTGAGATTAACTTTGGTCTGAATTTTGTTCATTAGTAATCACCAACAAAATGCCAAAGCTTTTGACGGTGCTCTGATTTTCCACAAAGTCCTCCACATCTTCCTCTCAAAATGTTGACTGTCCCCTTCCCCCTATAGCTGAAGTGATTTGTACACTTCTTTAGCACAGTATCCCTACAAATTACTGCCCATCCAGTGCCATCCACCCTCTCCTTGAATCTTTGGTTTGAAATTTTGAATGAGCTCCAGAAAGGAGTCCACTAAATGTTTTTCCCATAAAAACCAGTCTCACCTCCAATCCAATTTGCAAATCCATGTATTTCCTTCCCACTCCCCCACTTGAGATATGCTACTATCCTTTTGTATTGAGTTGGCATAAAGTCTTGGAAACAATGTTTTCAAATTAGTGGCTTCAATCCAATTATCTCCCCCAAAATTAATATTCTCCCCCTTACCCCCTGTCCTTTTGTATTGAGTTGGCATAAAGTCTTGGAAACAATGTTTTCAAATTAGTGGCTTTAATCCAATTATGTCCCCCAAAATTAATATTCTCCCCCTTACCCACCTCCCCCCAAAATTATGCCCATTTTACAAATATTTTTTTAAATCCCACCACCATATTAAGCCAATTATCCTCCTCTCATAAAAAAACACCCTATCTAACTCACCATATTTTGCCCTCAAAGATTTTACCCAAAGACTCTCTTTCTCTATCACCATTATCCAACCCCACTTTCCCACTAAAGCAACATTAAAAGCTCAATATTTTTTTATCCCCAATCTCCTTCCTTTTTTTATAAGCATACCCTCTTCCAATTTACCCAAGCCATTTTTCTCTCTTCCTCACTCCCCCCCACAAAAACTCTCTTTGAAGTCTAGTCAAGTAAATAATTACTTTCCTATGGAACTTTAAAGAGAGATAAGAAATATAAGGGTATAGAAGAAAGTACCGATCTAATAAGGCATATGTGACCTCCAAAAGAGAGATGCTTGTTTCTCCAAGATGTGAGTCTAGCTTTGAAACTTGGCTATCACCGGATTCCATGTAGCTTCTCTTCTAGGATTTGCCCCAACCAGTAGGCCCAAGTAATTGAAAGGAATATGCATAGACTTACAATTCAACACACTAGCCATCCTTCCCAAGATGTCATTATGAAGAGCCACTCCACCAATTTTGCTCTTATAAAAATTTACCTTGAAACCCACTGCATTTCAAAGCATCTAAGGATGCTTTTAAATGTTGTGACATTTTTTAAAGAGGGTCGCGAATTAATATCAGTAATGCCGACCTACTGTGAATTAATATTAGTCAAGCCCATGAGCCTGGATATCACTATACAAAAATAGAAGTGTATAATTAACACTTAGAGCAACTTATCTTAGGACCTAAAATGAGGTTTACAAGTATAATAATGAAAGGAAAACAAATCTGAGCAATTTAGGAAAGCTCAATCTCTCTCGGAGCAAGCATCTAACCTAATTCCTCTCCCTTCCACTCTATCATACTTCCCTCTCAACTGTGTCATGTGTCACACACCACACTTCATAGCCAGCTAGGCAATTAGTTTCCTATTTTCCCTCTCTAGTTTTGGTTAGGTGCATCGCACCTGTTCTTCTTAATTTCTCCTATAATTAATATATTTGGGCCATATCATAGAGAGAGAAGATCATAGTCATGGGCAGTGACAGATACAAAAAATTTCTTTAGTGGAGACAAAGAAATAGTCTATAATATTTTCAAAGACAAAATATTATAAGCTTTTACAAAATACACAATCTCATGATAAAAAACCCAAAATACTTAAGTTTCAACAAATTTAAAAGGGTAAAGTGGGTAAAAGTAGTACCAATATATATCGTTCTCGATAGTTTCAACATCTTGAATTAGTTGGATAATGTATATTGTTTTTGTAGGATTGTCTCAAGCATTGTTATCAATGACGCATTATAGTATTGACATACATAATGTTTGGTCATGGGGCTACTAGACATATTTGACGTGAAAAATTAAGTCTATTTAGAAGCTACTAGTTGTAGCTTTGGTATCTTTGATGTATTTAACGTGATTTCTTTCCTTCTGAACGTATTTCCAAACACATATAATGATATAATGATGTGAAACAACCATGGACCATTTCAATGTTTGAATTGTGGTACATTTTTAAATAGTGGTTGTCATGGTTGTAATAGATTCTAGAGTGATGCATTTTGAAAACCGAAATTTACCCTTAAAAAACCCTAGTGTGATTTTCTATCCCTTATTTAAAATTAAAAAAAAAAACTAATTGGATATTGTTTCCCATGCTTCCCTCCAATGTGCAACACCCATAGTACTCTTTTTTTTATTCATAACACCGATAGTACTCTACAACCAATACCGTCCACCCTTCTGTATTTCGTGCAACCAATACTCACCCATCATCAATAGTATTTCCTATGAAACCCTTAAGTCTCCATTGATTTCTTTATAACCCTCAACCTCCTTTTATTTTTATTCTTTTTCTGAATGAAACATGATGTGTTGTATTTAAATTTGAAATGTAAGTAAGTGCCTTCTGAAATTTGTTTGTTTCAATGACTTTTGTTGATATTTACATGAATGCTTTCATTAAGACCAATATATAATGAATTTTGAGTAATATTTTTTTAATTTGAGATTTATTAATTAATCTGTATAAAAAAGATTCAAAATAACAACCTTCTGCTATGCGCTATCTAGCTATAATGTTTTTTTAGGCCATTTGTTATGCACTATTATCCAAAATTGATAACTATGATCTTAAGACCTTTTGAAACATTATTGTGAAGTGTTGTTATTTATGACATACTTAATGATAACACAACATATTACTTGAGATTGTTTTGGACCTATCACACGTGACTATTGTACAAAGACAATTTTATTTGAGTCTTTGAATTTTAATAGGCATTCAAAGAAAATGTTTCAGTCATTTTGTTGGGAATTACACATTGATAAAATTGTGTACATTTTTTTTTGTACTTTCCCTTTGACCCACATTCTACACATCATCTCAATTCTCGATCATTGGCAAATAAATATTTTTACATTTATGATATCACTAATATTTAGTATGATTTTATACATTGTTAAGGTGCTTGTCATCTCGTTTTGGACCAATGGTTATAAATACTTGCTCGTGATTAACATTCTTATAGTTTTGTTCGGAATAAGGTTTCCATGGTGAATTTTTTTAATCCTATGTGGACTATAAGTCATACATTTACTAAAACTCAGAATAATTGAATGCTAGTATTGTGGAACATCTATTGGTGTAGCTATTTTTTAGTTATTTTTTTGGTTTAAATACATTTTTAGTCCTTACAATTTAACACTTTTTTGCTTTTTGTCATTGAAATTTTTTTTTTTTTTGTTTTAGACCTTGCAAATTATATTTGTTTTTTTTTTCGTCCTTAAAGTGGTTTAGATAGCATTTTTTTACATTTCAAAGCACTTTTTTATTGTTCAAAGCACTATCTAAATCACTTTAAGGATGAAAAACAAAACAAATATAATTTGCAATGACTAAAACAAAAAAAAATTACAAGGACGAAAAACAAAAAAGCGGTAAATTGCAAGGACTAAAAAGGTATTTAAGCCTTATTTTCTTTACTAGTGTCCTATAAGTGCTTAAACCTATCTGGATTTTGTTTGGTGTCTGCCTTGTAATTAATATACTATTTTTATTATTTCAGCCTTTTCATATTGGCTAGGTTAACCAATATTGTTATGGATTTAACTTTGAGATGTTTCTATTCTCCCATTTGTATCATGGTTGTCCTATTAAGATTGTCCCTTCTTCTATACATACAAAGAATAAGAATAGTTTTCTTATAAATCGTCCTAATTGTGAGTTCATATGTTCTTGACTTTGTCGTGGACATTGATTCTTCTATAGTGTAAGGTAATTCTACTCGAATTAATAATAAGTATAAACAATAATTGGTTTGATTCATGAAAATAAATTATTTGTTTCAGGAACAAGATTTAAATTGTGTTCCCTTACTATGGATATTAAAATTATGACTTTTTGGAGAAAATGGTGGTCAAGAAATAGAAAACATCAAAAAGCAAGCCAAGACTCTCTGATAGACAAATTGATTGAGAATCCCCAAGTACCAGCCCAATTGATTCCACCACAAAAATCATCAGTCATTGGGGCAATCGTAACACAAAATCAAGGTATTTATAGCACAAATATATATATGAATTTGCTCTCATGTTTGGCTAGTCATGCAACTTATTCATAATTTGATAAAGATACATTTGGGGAAATGAATAATATTTAGTTTTAAATACCTTTTTAGTTCTTGCAATTTAGCATTTTTTATTTTTCGCCCCTGCAATTTTTTTTTGTTTTAGTCCTTGCAAATTATGTTTTTTTTTGTTTTTCGTCCTAAAAGCGGATTAGATAGCATTTTTTCACTGTTCAAAGCGCTATCTAAACCGTTTTAAGGATGAAAAACAAAACAAACATAATTTGCAAGGACTAAAACCAACTTTTTTTTTTGCAAGGACGAAAAATAAAAAAAAATGCTAAATTGCAAGGACTAAAAAGGTATTTAAGCCTAATATTTATGTTGTATCAAGACAAAAGTAAACTTTTGACTCTGCTTAAGAATCACTATATCCAGCAACATATAGCCATCCTACAGAAGCCACCAATTCACGAGGTCTAGGGACTGGCCCAATATCCTAACCAGGAAAGGCTCAAAGTAATGAACAATCGAAGCCATATGGAAGTCAGGCATAGTAGCTAGAGTTGAAGATGTGGATGAAGGCAAAGAAGAAGCTCATACATAACTAGAGGCTAGTGCATAGGTTAGGAACATCAACATATCTACTAAAATAAGATGCAAAAAAAAATACTAGGAAATATAAGCATAAAGGTCATATTGACTACTCTCTAGAAGGTGTCTTCTAGAAAGTATGGGTCATAGACTCAAAGTTCCAATAACCCTGCTCACTACACTTGAGTGAAAATCTCACTAGAGGCGTAAAACGCTCTATCTGTATCAGTTGCTCTCCAGTGAATCATAGAAACGTACATACAAGAAATAAATAACAAGAGTGATGTTATATCACCCTTAAACTTAAGGTCACATTCAACGAACCATTAGGATTCCAATCAAACAGAGTAATCACTATTAGTGGTCATATGAGGTATGTAATGCAATTGGGAACTAAGGTTTCATCTAAATTATAATTGGCTCATGCAATTTGGGCCCAATGCCTCTTGATACCCATGATCAAAGGTTAAAATTTCATTTCCTTTGGGTTATGATCGGGAGTAGATATTTCTTTATGGTACTTTCTTTTTAGATAAGTATGAGATTTTAACCACTCTGAAGGAATACTCTCTACCAATCCCGATAATGTTCAATGGTTGTTGGGGTTTTTAAACGGGATAATATGAGTCTCCCAACTCAAGATATTAATTATAAGTCCTAACTATAAGGATTTCACAACCCAATTCCCCTCACCCCTTAGATTCCAAGAGTTCTGAATACATTCCTTAGGTATCATGTTGAGGTCATCCCTTTATCCACTCTTCACTTTACTCAATGCGTATGATGCAAGTTTCTAGCCTAATGTTGACACTTAGACTAAGGGTTCATAATTCTCATAAAAATCTGACAGAGTTTTCTCTATTTTTGGTACTTTCCTTCACACCTCTTTCTATGTATGGTCAACAAATAAATAAAGGTACAACCTGTCGGACAATACATATGATCATTCTCATCACTCATCATTCTCAAATCCATTCATATCACATAGGCACCCATCGCCAAATATCTTGGTAGCTCTCAAGGTTATCATTCACAATTACATCATATACATGTTTCCAATAATAATTCAATATAGTATCATGTCACACTTTATTCAAACATAGTAATTCAAGCAAAACAACTTACTCATCCATACCATTCACTTGGTCAAATGGCATACACAAACTCCTTAGAGGAGTTAAATTTCTTGCTTTCATGGACCTTTATTAGGAATTGTACTCTAGGCCTTACTTAGTTAATTTTTTATATTAAAATGCTTATCTATCCATCTTTTTGAAATTCCCTTCCTTCTATAAGGCTTAGTATCAAATTCAGTTAGAATAAATGTCTAGAATTCAAGTTGTAGGATAATTATCTTTAATTAAGTTCTCATAACTTACTAACCTATAAATTATTATCTTTACCTACATGTTTCTAAGACATATATACTTAATTAACCATACTCAACTAATAGAACTTTGCCCTGAGGATTAAAATGGGTAAGTAATCATATTTCAACTATCCAAACCACATTTTTAAGTATAAGACTAAAGTTAGCTAATAACAATTATTCGTATATATAGGAGAGATCAAATTAATCTAAGAATAACTTTAAAAGAGTTATTCTACATCAATGTTGTGAAAACCGACCCAGTCATCGACCCAGTCGAGGTACTGGGTTGATGGGTCAGTGGCCGAACCGGTGGGTTACTAATTGAACCGATTTGACCCGGTATGTGTTAAAAAATTTAAAATATATATATAGTTAACATAATTTGATTGATCAATCCATACTCCAAATTTAAAATCTTCTTTCGATATGACACCACAACACAAACTATTAGCATATTAGTGCACTGGTTAAGATTCTTAAAAGCAATTTATCTTTTAAGACTGTCAAGTCTTTTTTTTTTTAGAAGCAAAATAAAATTTTATTGATAATGGAGTGGGAAAGAGCACAAGGTGTACTTTTCCACTCACAAAACAATTACATTACAGCAGGTAAATGTCCCTGCACAATTCTGCTGCTAAAAATGCTAAGATATAAGTACAAAACATGTAGCTTATTAGAAAGACATAATTTATAATTCACCTTCCTCCCTATTGTACCCCATAGACTACCACACCAAGCATCACCACATTATGAAATTAAAACACCTATACTTTAATTTTCAAATTAGCAATATATACCAACCATCAAAACTCCCTTGTTCTTAAATTTGCCTTTGTTATATTTCATAGATATAACTGCAACAACTCCACACCTCAAACCAAGTGTTGTATACATCTAGAAACCTCCTCTAATTAGTATAAATATTATGTTTTGCACTAATCAGTTTGATCTCTTTCAAGTATAACATTTGATCTGCAAATTTCTTAAGGCAATGTTTTCAGGTTTATTTAGTTGGTATAAGACAATTACATTAACCAAGTTTAATTATAGTAACAATTACATCAACATAGTCCAATTACAGTAACAATTACAGGATTTGTGCATGTTTAATTACATCAACCAAGTTAAGTATATCAATTAATCTTACACGAAACACAGTAGTTAAATAAGGAACAAGCCACAAACTAAACGACTGAACTCAATGTATAAGCATTGTACCTGAACCTATTTTATAGAAAAAATTAATTAATTATATAGGAAGGCTGAACTTGCAAGTCGCAACTGCTTCTCATAATTGAACACCCGCAAAAGCAACTCGAACTAGCAGCGTGCTTGTAAAAGCTTCAACGGAGAAGGACCAATGTAGCGCTGTCAATGTATGAACAACTCCAATTGTGCGCCGACGAGATGATAGCAGACATCGACAAATAGGGAACAGCTCCGCGCCGACGAGATTTAGGGACGAAGAATACTGTGACCGTGCAATGGGAACAAGGAACATGGTGGAAGAATACTGTCACCGTGCAATAGGTTGTGCGCCAACAAGATTGAGAGGTTCAGGCGCCAACAAGATTGAGAAGGGGGCTAGGGTTAGGTTGTGGTGAATATGGTGAAATGAAGAAAAGAAAGAAACGAACAGGAACAGGCACACACAAAACTGAGCATAAAACACACCATTTTGGAATTTTTTTTTAAAAAAAGCATGCTCAACCTGTCACCAACCCGGCCGGGTCACCAGTTTTTAACCAAAACTGGCCGGGTCGCACTGAGTTAAACCAGTTTGACTACATAACCGATCAGATAACAAAGCTGGACTGATCAGGACACTGGTTCCATGTGCTTAAAAGAAAATAAAGGGTGATGATGAGGAATAACTCTTTTAGAGTTATTCTTGGAGTAACTTAATCCCTTTCTTTCTCTCTCTCTCTCTTATACACCACATAGGCAGTAGATTTAATATCCTTGTTTTACTTTTATTAAAACACCACTCTAAACTTATCCTAAGTATAGTAAAACTTGGGCCATGCATATATTTACTCTTAGGGGGCGTTTGGTAGAGGAGAAATTTGTAGATTCCCAGGGATGTTAGGTTGGGAATGTTAGTTTCCCATGTTTGGTTTCTATTTTAAAAAAATAAGATTCCTGGGAAAACATGTTTCCTGGGAATGTGTTTTAATCAGTTTCCCAAGAAAACTTTCCCACAGGGGGAGGTGGGAATCTAACTTTCCTGACTAGGGGGAAAGTTTTAATAATATGAAAATACTACATTACCCCTTTTTTTAAGTACAAAATATCCTCATTGTTGAATGTTGCACTTATCCATGTGATTCTATCTTTCTTTAATTTTTAAAAAAATATTAATTTTAAAAATTGTAATTTTTTATCTTTATCTTTTTTTTTAAACATAGATCCCAACTATTTTATTATCTAAGTTTATCTCATTATTTATTATTTCATCTTTTGTATTATTATATTATAATATTATAATTCAACCTCTAATATGATAGAAATTGATAATAATATGATAATATTATAATTCAACCTCTAATATGATAGTAATTCATAATAATAGTATTATATTAATGAAGTTATTTTAATAAAGGGTATATTTGTAAAAATTTCTTACATGCCCAGGAAAGTTCTAATGTAACCAAACATAGGAAACTTTAATTCCCAAAATAACATACTATGACTAACCAAACATATTTTAACCATTCCCAGGAACCATGATTTCTAGGAATTGACTTTCCTAGGAATCATCATTCCTGCGTATGAAAAAACTTCTCCTCTACCAAATGCCCCCTTAGTGTTTCATCTTTGTTCATGTCTCATGTCTAAATTGAAGGAAAGTGTCAATTTTTCATATGCTTAGTTATCTAACACCTCTATATCCAAGTTCCTTCTCTTCCATACATTGAAACATCACTTGAACATGTCAAATTTGTTGTTTTATAAAAACAAGACAACACCTATTTTTTTAGATAAAAACAAAGCCTTGGAAGGCTTTAACTCATCCATTAAAGTTTGCGATGAGGCCAAAGGTCAAGGCTTTATGCTTCAAATCATCAAGAACTCAAACAAAAGCAAAGATTAGTCAAAGAACATCATAATAACACATTTATTCAACCTATAATCTAACCCAATATACATAAAAAATAGTAGCAAATTTTGATGGAGAAAAATGAAGCAAGATAGCAAAGCTTCATGCTTTATCATGCAAGCAACCATTTTTCATTACGAACAACACTCAAAGGGGTTAAACTCTTGAGAAGGAGTTTTCCATTCATATTTTCAAGAGGACAAAACAAATTTGTCCATAGGTCTCCATGACTGGTGTTTTAAAGTTCCCCTTACCCAAAGAATAAATCTTGAGTCCTTTTCCAAAGCTTCTTTAAGTATGGTGCTGTAAACTCCAAACTAAAATGGATCAGAGAGTCACTAGAAGGGGTTGAATAATGACCCTTGAATTACTTGGCCTATTCTATACAAATAAAACTCTTGATATCATTTGCTCAAGATTCATCTTGGTTATTAGAAGTTTGTTAAGAGTAGGGAAATAACTTTCTTATACTTAGAAAGTCATGATAAGCATAACCAAATGATTTTGAAGTGTTGAGAAGTTAATCTTCCAAAACTATTTGTAAAAAATAATACTTCTTGATGGCTTATCAGAAGCTAGCTTTCTACTACAACAAACTATAAGGTTGCTTCTAAAGTATAATACCAATTTAGTTTGATTTGAAACTTTCCAATTTAAATGCTTAATTTAAATAAGGCGTGTTTTAATAATCAAAACTCCATTTTGTTCAAAAGTAATTGGTTTTCAAATCAAAAAGAAATTTAGAAGCTAGTTTTGCTAATACAGAAAAAAATACAAAGCTACTTTTGAAGGTTTATATCATTTAAGTTAGATTGAAACTTTGCAGTTCACATGAATAACTTGAAAGGAATATGTTTTAGTAATCAAAACTTATTTTTGCTAGAAGGTGCATGTTTTTTAAAAATAGAAAACAATTCAGAAGCTACAAACATTATAAATGTGCAAAAACTTAAAAAGTGTAGGGAAGAAAGGATACAGCACACAAAGTTTTTTGTTGGTTCACTCTCATAATCTTAGGCTACGTCCATTCCCTACCTCTAGTAGGGTTTTCTTTAGAAAACACACCAATTACACAAGTATTCTTTTTGCTCAAGCCTCTGCAAGCTTTCACATCAATATTCTTTTTAAGCCTCTACAGGTTGTACCTCAATATTCTTCTCAAGCCTCTATAGGTTGCACCTTGCTAGTATTCTTCTCAAGCCTCTGTATATTGCATAACACTAGTATTCTTCTCAAGCCTCTGCAGGTTGCACTACACTAGTTTTCTTCTCAAGCCTTTACTGGCTACACATTCCAATTTTCTTTTACAAGTCTCTCCAGGCTTAAGCACCCAAGTATTCTTTCACAAGCTTCTCCAAGCTTCAACACCTGAGTCTTCTTTCACAAGCATTTCCAAGTTCAATCACAATAAGTATTATTTCCCAAACCTCTTTAGGCTCATCCACATTAAGTATTCTTTCATGATTAGTCTCTTCAGGCTCATCCATACAATTAGTATTCTCAACCTTTGTAGGTTCTCACTAATATTCTCAACCTCTTCAAGTTCTACCACTGACTAAGTATTCTTTCCACAAGTCTCTTCAATCAAAGTCTCAAAACTAGTTCAAAATTGCTCCTTTTTAATCCAAACTTTTTCCTAGGCTCATTAATTCATTGTTAGTGACTTTTAACCACTATTATTAAAAAAATCTTATTGCATTAAGGTTCATTAAATAATTTTAGACTTTTTTTTTTTACCAAACCTTACATTTTTATGAAGTTTTCTTAAGTTAACCTAAAATTACTAGAAGTTATATTGGGGTTCTTAATCCACTTTTAACACTTAAACTTAATATTTTATGAGTTGCATGTTCACTATACAGTATCATAAATTTTTTTTGTTGTGTCCAAGTTTTCATTTTTATCCATTAATTACAGCTTATGATGAGGCCAAAATTCAAGGCTTTATGCTTTAAATTATTAAGGACACAAACCATTTTTTATGGAGAAAAATTAAGCAAAATAGCCAATATTCAAGCTTTAGCATACAAGTAACCATTTCTCATCAAGAACAACACTTAAAGGGGTCAAACTTTGAATTCTCAACCTCCCTCTCTTGTCCTCTGTATGAAATAAGATGTCTTGTATTTGAAATTGAAATATAAATGCTTTTGAATTTTTTTTGTTTCTTTGGCTTTCGTTGTTATTTACATGTATGTTTTGCTTAACAATATGGCATGAATTTTGTGTGTGTGTGTGTGTATATATATTGAGCATTATTTAATTTGTATAAAAAGATTCAAAATAATGACTTTCTTGCTATGCATTACTATATAGCTATAATAATGATTTTGTGGTCAATTGCTATGCGCTGTTATTTGAGATTGATATAAAACTATATACAGTCTTAAAAAAATTTGAAACATTTATTGTGAAATGATGTTGCGACACATTTCAATGATGACACAACATATTACTTCCTTTGTCCCATAATATTTGTTGTTGTAGGTTTTTTTACACAAACCAAGAAAAATTAATAAATAGATGAAAGCGATGGCAATTTTATAAAATTAACCTTTTTATCATTAATTCATTTATAGATTTTGTTGCCCATGATTAATATTATAAGGGATATAAGTAGAAAAAAAGTAATCAATGTTATATTGAAAAATTAAAATGATAATTATTTTGAGACTTATTTTTTCTTCTTACACGACAAATATTATGGGACTGAGGAAGTACTTGAGACTTGTTTGGACCTATCACACGTGAGTGTTATACAAAGACAATTTTTTAGTCATTAAAACTTAATAGACATCCTATGTGGGACTATAAGAGTCATAAATTTATTAAAAACTCAAATTAATTAATTTAATGTCAGCATTGTGGAGTATCTATTGGTATAGCTAATTTTTATTACTCCTATTACCCGTATCTTATAAGCACTTAAATTCACTAGGGTTGACTTAGTGGTGGGATTGGGATAGATGTATAAGGAATTAATATGATTCTCATTATAACTATTGTATACAAAAAAAAAAAAAAAATCCTATGTGGATTTTGTTCCATGCAGGCCGACCTTATAATATGTTTTTTTCATTGTTTTTATTTTCTTTAAATTGATTAGGTTGACCCATATTGTTATGGATTTAAAATGGAGAAGATGGTATTTTCCCATATGTATCATGGTTGCCCTATTTAGACTGTCCCTTTTTCTATACATGCAAAGAATATGATTGTTATTGACTTTGTAGTCGACATTGATTCTTTTAATAATGTCAGGCAATTCCACTAAGTATTCCCAAAAACCAACCCAATTGATTCCATATGGCCGTTATTACGTTCCACCAGGAAAATCACCACTCATTGCGGCAATCTTGAAACAGGATCAAGGTACTCGTTGCCCAACTATAAATTTGCTCTCATTTTTGGCTACACAATTTTATTGATTTTTGGATAAGGATACAATAGGAGAAATGAATAATATTTATGTTTATTCAAGACACAAGTAAAACTTTTGACTCTACCGTCTACCTAAGAATCACTACATCTCCACTTTTAAGGAGTTTGCATTTCAATTTCTGATCTCAAACAATCTATTGTGTGCTTTGCTACAATTTTTCCTTGAAGAATCAATTTTAATTTTAGAGCATCCTTTATCATACAGGAGACCTCCTATAAGGAAACCACAAGATGGGATAGTCTTAAGAGATAAAATAGTTTTATTGTTCCAAAATTAAAAGATGGCAAGGGTTAGACAGAATTAGAAACAATAGAATGGCAAGAATAGGGATCATCTTCCCCAAAACCTTGTAAACAATAGATGGCGATGAATCCAGTTGCACAGTGGGTCCCGTATTTAACTACCACACTCTTCACTAATACTACTTTCGTTCCTTAACTCTTGATGTTTTAGCTTCTTGTTTTTGTTCCAAAACTCTTGATGTTTTATATATTCCAAGTCTCATTAATTATTTTTTTCTACATGTACCTCTATTTAACATGGCTTAGATTTTCACAACTTTTTCCATCGTAGATATTAAATGAGGGTATTTTAGACTAAATGTATTGTTTGTGAGTAGTATTAAATGTTTCTTAAGCTGTGTGCATTAACCTTAAACATCAAAAGTTAAGGAACGGAGGTAGTAGAAACTAACTAACTTAATTGCTTCTTATTCTTACAAGTACACATAGCAACATCAGCATTTCTAAAACAAAAGATATGCAAAGGATAGAAAGCATACATAATCCTAAATTCTAAAACAATCAACACAAGTGCCTTTATAGAAACAAGTTTGTGGCACAAAACATGAAAATCAAAACTTAAACTAGAAAGGTGAGAGCACTCTTTTTGTTGATTCCTCTTATTTGCCAACTAAGAGATCTCAGATTTGTTAGTGACCTTGCTATTTTTTCATGTGGGCAAAAAACTGATGTTGCTGAAAAGTGAACAACACTTGTTATAGATGATGCAAATGGTCATCCCAATTTTGCTATAAATGAGAGTGTCGTCAAAATGACCAAAACAAACTTACATAGAAATGGTTGCAATGTGGAATTCATGACACATTGGAAGGTGGTAGGGCATTGGTAAGACAAAAATACTAGCGCAGCATATAAAAAATAACCCCACTCCTATAAATATTTTTTTTTCTACATTATTTTACTAATAATTTTTTTTTAATAATATGGTAAAAAAGCCAAAGTCATGAGATGAGAGAATGTCGCTGGTTGGCACTTTAAAAAAAGTGCACAGTACCTACTCACCATTTTGTTTTAAGTCACAAGACTATCCAATCTAATGGCTTAGTCTTTTGAGTTTTCCAATCTTCTTATGCTTAAGTCATAATAGATAGTGGTCAAATAGGAGTTTCCTTAAGTGCTTTTGCCTTTTTGTGATTAGTTTATAAGGAATAAGGCGACTATTCTACCTGTTTTTGTGCTAGATCTCTTAGTTGCAAACTAGGTGATGTAAGATCCCTTCATCCCTTGAAGATTAGGCCTTTTTGTAATAATTTTAGACTAAAAGTTAGGTTATATCCCAGTTAATGAAACTAGCTTATCTATGCTCAAAAGATGGGAAGGTTGGATAAACTGAATTAGATTTTTACATAATGGGTTGGATGTATATGGATTAGTAGATCCAATGGTCACTTGTGTTTTCTTAGTACAAGAAATCGCAAAAAAAAAAAAAAAAAAGCAACTGGCAAAAGTCTTTGCCATAGGCTAAAAGGCTGATGCTAATAATAATTAAGTGTTGACTAAGCGACAGCCACAAGGCTAATACCAATAAGGTTAAGACTAACTTTTTGTGTCGATCTGTTCATGTTGTCGCTTAGTTGCGACACAGTCAATCCGTTGCACAAGTCGACACTAAAGGTGATGATCAAGAGAAAAAGAAAACCTCTGGTACTGACGGTGCTTCTTTGGTGAAGGTTGAGCCACCCAAAAAATCAAACCAAACCCAGAAGAATCCAACCAAGCCACCTGCATCGGCAATGAATCACCATAGCCACTTGAACCATCGCCACCTCCTTCCAAAAAAAAGGAGAGAACACCAAAAAAAGAGAGCCACCACCACTGAGTCATTCTCACCACCTCCAAAAGAGAAAGAAAGGAAGATAAATCAAAGAAAAACAAATACCATACATGCAAAAATGTCACCATTGTCACCCTGCTACTACTTGCTGGAGAAATGAAAAGAAGAGAAAGATTGAGTAAGATAGTGCTAGAGTCGGGAAGAGGGGATGGGCTAATATAAAAAAGGAATATGAGTGACTTCCAAGCCGTCACTTATTTGTGTTATTTACCACTTACTACATTAGTGTGCAAATATCACGAAATTGAAATGAATAAGCGGGAGAAAGTGAAAAAACTATTCACTTTGGCACCCAAGATAAAAAATAAGCAATGTCGATTTCATTAATTTTTTTTAAAGTATGATTCTTGAGTGACGGTCTGGCTGTTTTTTTCATTAAAAAAATAGTTAACGACAAAAATGGAGGTAAGAGTGGCTTTACAATTTTATGTTGATATAAAATATTGTGTTTGCGAGGTTGATGCTAGCATTGACGCAAATAACCATTGGCTAGGACAACTCTAACAGTAACATTTATTTAATTTTAAAAAACTTATTATTCAGTGTCGGTTAGGCCGACGCTAGTAATTTTTTTTTAAATATTAGTAGTGTCGGTCATTGTCAGCATAATCTTATATATATACATTAAAAAATTATATTAAAAAATTAACAAGAAGCATTTTAGTGGTGGGTTAGCGTCTACTAATTGATGTATATTGTTTAGTGTCAGTGTCTAGGCCAATGTTAATTGGCTGACGCTAATTCGAGCTTTTCTTGTAGTGTGTTGTCATGTCAACATTGACTGATGAAATTCATTCTATTATATTACTCATCATTTAGCTCATTCTTATATTAAGAAATGTAAGCAACACATTCTCTAGAAAAATCCTTCTATCAAATTTTCTTTAATTGGTTAAAATTTATTGGAAATTACAAAAGGCAAATGCTAACTAGTGCTCATTGGTTAAGAAACTAAAAGGAGAAAAGCTTTTGTTGAAATGCGCAAAATTGTGCTGCCCATAGTTCTTTTTGCACTCTCCTATGATTTCCACAGTAAATACTTTCTCTTTTTAATTTCTTAACTGGGGCACTGGTTAGCAAGACCTATCTCACTCCTTATTTAATGAACTTCACTCATCATTTATAGTTTACAATAAATTATAACCATTAGGAGAGATAGTGATAGCAAAGTTAACACTCATCTTATAATTGTTGGTTAACTTTTTGTTTTTGAGCAATATTTATAAACCATTTTATTTATTGGATCTTTTTTTTTTTTAATATTCCTTCTTTCTTCTATATAATTCATCTTTTGATCCTGCTTAATGAGATTCTGCTCATAATTGCTTATTCATAACATATGCCAGATATTTTAGATATCATATTAGAGAGAAAAATAGATTGGATTAATTTAAAGGATAATGAAGGAAGGTCTGCTCTTCACTATGCTGCATCTATTGGTTACATTGATGGTGTTGACTTGCTTAGATGGTCTAAGCATTGCCACATGGAAAGAGACAAAGATGGCTTTTTCCCTCTTCATTTGGCTTCTGCATGTGGGCATGATGAAGTGGTAAAGAAATTGCTAGAGCATAAATAATGTCCAGATCCTAGAGTAATACTTGATAATTATGGTCGAAATATTGTTCACATTGCGGCTCAAATGGGAAAGTATAACGTGGTAAGATACATCTTGAAAGATGCAAATCATGGACTTGCAGATATGATAAATGATAAGGATGCCAACGGAAACACTCCCTTACATTTGGCTACTTTGCACTGCCATCCAAAAATTGTGCACGCCTTAACATGGGATAAAAGAGTGGATCTCGGTTCGGTTAATAGAAAAAATCAAACAGCTCTTGATACTTTTATGCATTTTCTGCAAGAAAATCTGTCCTATCGGCAGGCAAGTAAATCGAGTACTATGTCTTCCCTCAATAATTCTAGGTTTAGTGTTCGTAATTCTTGAAAATGTGGCATTTTTATGTTTCAGTCTATCTATTTTTTTTCTCACTTTTAATTAATAAAAATTACAAAATTTATGTGTTTTTAGTCCCTGTAGAAAAAAACTATTGAATTCATTAAGCATAAGGTAGTTGGTAACTAAAAGTGAATAAAGTTTAAATAGAGACTAAATATAAAAAAAAAATTCATAATTTTAGGGACTAAAAATCTATATAATCTAAATTTTAAAGGTTAAATTAAAATTTTTCTTTATAACTTTCACTCTTTTTTATTTGAATTCCTACAATTTTTTTCTTGTACTAAACAAAAATGTGTTTTTAGTATATATCTTTATTTTTTGTCAAATTAATGTGGTCAAGGTCCCTATTCTTTTACATTGATGGATTTAATCCTCAAACTTTAAAAACATGTGAATTTAGTTTCTCTTCTCTAAGAATTCATCATGTGATGTATTAATGATATATATCAATATTATATTCTAATGGCATGGTATTTCTAGTATGATGCATCATACTGCTATCATATACATCTATAATACTACCTCTAGTGCTATATATAAGAAATAATTACCTAATTCATCAAGACTAATAAAAGTAGTTAACTTAGTTAATTTTACTTAATAGTGTCATCAATTTAAATTTATTCCAAAAATACTAGTAGAATTAATTGATTTAAGTGGTGGTTATATATAATGACATTACTCCTAATCCCAGAGTAATTTTTTTCAAGCAATGAGTATGAGTTATATTGTTAATAGCTCAATAAATACATCCAATTTCATTGGAAATGAGTGATTTCTCATTAATAGACTTCACAATAAATTAAGAATATAAAAGGAAATTAGCAATTACTACGTTTGAAAGTAGTTATATATTTCTTATAAGGCAAAGCTAAACAATGCCTTGTTATGAAAGTAAAAGGGAAAAATATTTTATTGGGATGCACAAAAATGTGCTCCCCTATAACTTTTAAATGGTCTCTCATATGATTTAAAAAAAAAAAACTTCTCTTTTTTAATTTCTTAACTAGTGTCTTAAAGGTACTTGTTAGCAAGACCTTTCTTATAATTAGGACTAGAAATTTACTACCATTTTGTTTCTTATATAAAAGAGCAGATGTTGTATTTATACTAATAGTTCAACTTTTGTTAGAGAAAATCTACACTGATGAGTGCAAGCTTATAGTTGGTATATGGTTTTTTTTTTTAAGTATTTAGTTTGGTTGTTCATAATTTGATCAAAATTTAACTCATGATGATTATGTTAAAGGAAGGGCCTTAATTTGTTTAATTTCTTAGTTGTTAAACTCTCGCATTGTTATAGTATTTCTTTAATGTTGAATTGTTCATTTGTAACACACAAACATACATTTGCAGTGGCTAACATGGATTGCGCTAGAATCTGCTGGCGTAAAATATGCTAAAAGAGAGTCACACTCTATCGAGATCCCTCTCCCTCACCAAATTGCAGAAACTGTTAGCAAACAGAAAGCCCCAAACAAGGATCCGTACAAAGACAGAATCAACACCCTTATACTGGTTTCGACCCTCATAACTACAGTAGCATTTGCCGCAGGTTTTACTTTGCCTGGCGGAACTAATAGTAATAGCTCTGATCCAGGACAGGGCATGACCCTCATGCTAAATCGCGTGTGGTTTAAGCTATTTATTTTCTGCATCACAATATCCATGTACGGTTCCATTAGTGTTACCATTGTACTCATTTGGGCTCAGTTGGGAGATTTAACTTTGGCTATTTCTGCCCTTAAAGTGGCAAGTTCACTTTTAGGAATCACTCTTGCGACGCTATCAGTTGCATTCATGGCTGGTGTCCACCTTGTTATTAGCAATCTTAGTTGGCTGGCCACTGCTATTCTGGTTTTGTGTGTGATCTTCATTCTCATGCTTTTCAGTTTCTGGCTCCCCTCATCATCACGCAAGCCAGTAATGCGATACATTTCTTACTACCCTTTTCAGTTTCTGACATGGTTAGTTGAAGAAGATGAAACTGAAGGTACATACACTCCATAACTTTAGTCTCTGAAGCATTCTTCTTTTTATTTTCATTTTCATCCTTTTGGAGAATGAGAATGAACTTCATCATCTTTCATGTGCATCTTAATTGGAGTAGTGTATTATAGTTGTATGCTACTCATCAATAATAATACTAGAAGTATCACGTGTATGCATGTCAATTGTAATAATGTATGTCCTGCCAACTATTACTCTCTCAAAGGAATTTTATAGGTACATATCATTAGTTGTTATTGGTTCTTTTTATTAGTATTTAGAATAAAAATGAACAATAATGCATCAAAATATTAATAAATATAAAGGAATAACTATTATAGATGCTGATAATGTATTAAAAAATAAAATTTTTAATTCTTCTGTGTATTTGTACTATGCAATTTGTTGGAAGTTAACAGACTAAAATTTAAACCCAAAATAGGTAATATGCAGAACCTAAAATTCTCTTAAATCACCATATTTTTGTTTGTGCAATAACTTAGTAGATAAAGCATTACAATGCATAAATAATTAATTAGGATATTATATTATTATTATTATTCAATTCCTATCCTAATCCTTTAAGTGAAGAAAACAAAGAAGCGTAGTGTGTGGAGAGTGTTATGCCTCTAGAGAAGAAAAGAGAGAAAGGGAGGGGAAGGATATTGAAGAAGGAAGAGATGAAATCCAAGACTTTATATTTCAAACAAGGTGATATATTGCCTCTAATTAAAAAGCCTCTATACGTATGAAATAAGAATTATAAAGTTGTGTAACTTATTCCAATAATTCATTTTTGCTATCTATGATTTATTATTCACACTAGTCAGTTAACCGTGCATTTGCACGGGTGGTGTTCGTCTTTATGCATGTTATAAAATAATTTGTGTATATAATTATTTGTTTAAAACTAAAAAAAAAAGAGCATATAATGTAAAATTAAACATTTAGATCATAACCAAACAATAAATTTACTTATATTTTTAAATTTAAAATAATTCACATGATAAAAATCAGGGGTGGAGGGAGGGGGGGCTAACAAAAATTATGGCCCCCTTTAAATTTATAAAAAAAATATTAAAAAATAATGTATAAAATTACTATGTTAGTTGACACATGGAGAGAAAAAGGGAAGAGAAAAAAGTGTCAATATGATAAATAATATAATCTGATAGAAAGAGAGATAAAGAAAAAATTAGGTTTTAATGGATTATTTGTGATGTTGAGATGTTCACATATAATTATCCAAAATTATTCTATCCATATAATTTATTTCTTTTCATATATATTACCTCTATTCATATATATAAGAAAAAAATAACTAATTTATAAAAACCAATAAAAATAATTTAGTTAATTTTAATTAATAATGTCATAGAATTAAATAGTTTAAGTCGATAGTTTTTCCACTAATGAGTGTGACTTAAAATATTAGTAGGTCAATGAATGCATCTCCTTATGAAATGATTGAGTCAATGTTTTAAGAACCGAACCGGTCATCGAACCGGCCAAGGTACTGGGTTAACGGGTCATTGGTTGGATCGGTGGGTCACTGGTCGGACCGATTTGACTCGGTATATATTAAAAAAATTTAAAAATATAATATAACTAACATAATTTAATCATTTAACACTCCAAATTTAAAATTATTGTCATTATAAAGTACCTAATATTCCAAATAAGAAATAACAACCAATAATCATGACAATAAAAGTCCATAAATAAGTTTCATACACAAAAAAAAATAAAAACACATCATTTTAGCACTTTTTTTTCAAAAAAAAAAAATTACACTACAACCCGGTTCAACCAGAGACCCGTCGGGTCATCGGTTTTTTGTAAAAACCGGCCGGTTCAACCCGGGTCGTACCGGGTCAGATACATATCCGATCCTATCATCGAACCGAACCGGTTATACCACCGGGTTCCGGTCGGACCGGCCGGTCCGGTCCGGTTTTTAAAACACTGGATTGAGTATCTCATTAATAAACTTCATAATAAATTAAGAGTATAAAAGAAAATATACACTTAAAATCTATGTTTCTATAATTAAAACTAGAAAAATGTATCTATTGTTTCTTATATAAAGAATCAAAGATAGTATTATTTTTGTACTCAATATAGTTATATCTTTTTATTTATAAAAAATGTTAGATATATATATATATATATATATATATATATATAAATTTTTTTATATTATATGCGTGCAAAAATTTAAATTTTATTTATTAAATTATATTTTTTTTGCCCCCCTCGAGTTTAATTTCTGGCTCCGCCCCTGATAAAAATGAAATTAAACTTAAAATTTGTAATTATATATTTAATTAATTACTTTTTTACCTAACAAATATCGTTTTTATAAATTTATTGTTAAAATTGAATGTAATGTAATCTAACTAATTTGATATAATATTATCTGAAATTTAAATTTAGATAATAATATTTTTTATTTAAGTCAATTAAATATTTAACTAATTTGATATATTATCTTACATATATCTTTTAAGGGAGATAGAGATGGCAAAAAAATCTATATTCATAGATAGCCACAGGTAAAATCCACTATGGGTTGTAAACGAATAGCTATGTATACCTGCAAGTAATTTAAATAGTTTTTTTTTCTTTACCTGTTTGTTAACGAGAAGGAAACGAATATGACATTACCTGTGCTCATGGGTACCTACTACTTGCTAAATTACTTAAATATAAAAAATTGTATCCTTTGTCAATTTATGTGCATTTTTTTTACTGAATGTGCATTTGTTGCTGTTTTCTTTCTTTATAAACTTCAATTATGTACCCTTTCTTTCTAACTTCAAAGTAGATTATATAATACTGAATTATTTCATTTCTATGATTTCTTTCCATTAATTTTGTGTCATATACAATGTACTAAATACTTATGTTATATTGTATAGAAAATGATAGGCATCAAAGTCTAGAAGTGGCTGGGTTATGCAGGTTGTGTATTGCAACTTGTTAGGATTGACAAATTGTTTTATGTATACTATTGTTGTTAAGCACAAAGTAATTTTCTAGGATTAATAGTTAATTTTTTTTTAGGAAGTATCCATTTGCCATCCCTGGAAGAAGATAATCTTATTTGAGCCGGGTAAGATCACTATGGATGGTAAAATTTTCTTAAAGTATTTAACATAGTTAAATATCTAAGATTTGAACTAAATACCGCCAACAAAGTTGGACTCACCTCATGCCATGACATTTGATTCACATAGTGTAACTCAATTATATTTCATTTAGTAAATTAACATTTTAAGTTTATTTTTTATTTTTGTAAAATAAATAAAACATTAAAATTACATCTGCAAATTAAAAACATAAAATCAAATAAAGTAATACATTGAAAATTTTAATAAAATAAAATTTAAATAAAATTTAAAAAAACATTAATAGCCCTTTGATGTGTAAATTTTATTAGTATAAGAGTAAACTACACTAATCACCTTTGAAATTTTGTGAAATTACACAAATTTTTCCTGCTTTTTCTACTCCTACACTAACTCTCCTTAGTTGTTTGAAAAAAATTACACTGACATCTCTCATACATTACACTAACCCCTTTAATATTTTGACAAACATTAGACCATGTACCCTATAAGGGAGATTGCTGTAAATGTTAAAAAAACAGGAAGAGTTTGTTTAATTTCACGAAACCTGATGGGTGATTAGTGTAATTTACTCTTATTATAATTAATTATCATTAAAAATATAACTAATTATTCATATCATATAATTTAATATTTTATAATTTAATTAATTTTAAATTTATAATAAGTATACTTTTTGTTTGAAATATTTATTCACTTTAAAAAATTGAAGTCATAGCTCATGATTTTTATTAAAACAAAGACTAATAGGTACCCATCCATTAACACGGGTTGTGTTGTCTTTTATAAATGTTTTAAAACAACTTATGTACATAATTATTTGCTTAAAATGATATAGTAAATTATATGAGACAAACCAAACATTTTGACCAGAACCAAACAATAAAAAATCTACTTATATATTTAATTAATTACTTTTTCATCTCATAATATATCATTTTTTAAATTTATTGAAAAAACTGAAAGTACAATATATTGTAACTAATTTGTTATAATATTATAGCATTTTTTTTCTGAGTATTTGGAATAGCTATATACCTAAGACTCAAATCTAAGACGATTGGTTAAGGTGAAACAATCTTGTTTTACGACATTTAGTCTAATGTGCTCAATGGTTTAAGTCAATTCGATTTTACTAAGTCAATTTTTTTTAAGCTTATTTAAAATTTTTCTAAATTAATTCAAAATATTTAAAATTATATCTACAAATTAAAAATTATAAAACCAAATATAGTAATACAGTGAAAATTTTAAAAAATAAAAGTTAAATAATATCAAATATAAACATTATTGGCCCATTTATATACAGTACATACAATTATTTTTTTTTCTTTCTATTTAGCGATTTTATCCTTGAATATGCATTCTTATTTAATTAATATTATAATATTATTTTTATGTTAAAATATCTTTTCATATGGTTTGATTTAAATCCATAATAAAATATAATTGGATAAAATTTTCCTCTTGTAAATATTTGTCTCTTTCACTATTTGTGAGCAACTTTGCTCCTACTTTAATATTAACTATTGAGTACAAAAATCAATTCTTGAAGGCTATTAAATTAAATTAGATATTTTAAATTTAAGTACTTACAAATACAATAGTATTAAAAAGTTGAAAAAAAATTTATCCCATATTATAGTCCTATATATCATTATCAATGTATTTAAAAATTTAATAAAAAAATGGGGTTATATTTAATTGATAAATTGTTTAATTATTGAAAAAATATTTACAATTAAAGTGCTCACTACACTTTATAAAAATGAATATATAAATACTTTATCTCATGCTATATAATTATTTGGTATTATACAATAAAAAAATATATTTTAAATCATGCATATATTTAAATAACTTCACTATTTTGCAATTAATAATCAAACCAATTTAATTAAAATAGACCAAACAAATAAGATAAGAATCACACTTTTAGCCCTATTTTTTCTTTACGTAAATTTTAGAATAGAAAATAAAACTAAATACTTAAATGACAACATTTTTCCCTTATACTAACACATTCATACATAGATGAGTGCTAGGAACACATTCTCTGATACACTTCTTCAAACACACACTCTCTAATTAGTTAAAATTTATTGAAAATTATAAAATTAGGAGAGAGAATCATTAAATATAATGTGGACCTATAAAATTTTATCATTTTCAATAAATTTCAACTAATAAATTAGAGTGTGTTCAAAAGAGTGTGTCAAAGAGCATGTTTCTAACATTTCTCTTCATGTATATTTGTGATTTTTACCAAAATTTTCCCACATGATTAGTATATGTGATAATTAAAATTAGATAGTACATTCTTCCACTTAAATAATTAACATATTTCTATATTTCTAAAATAATTAAAAATATTTAACTTGTATAAATTATAAATTTTTCATATAAGTCTATATAACTCTGGAAATGAGCAATGAAATAAAAAATATTATGACCTAAAAAGATAAAATGAAAAAATATTATGATATTTAAAAAGATAAATGAAAAAATTGTGATATCTAAAAGAATTAAAATTGTAAATAAAAAATAATATTTAATTAACAAAACAAAAAAAAAAGACTAATAGAAAGTCAACAAAATATATAGCATCAACAAATGCAGATATAACATCAACAAAAACTAAATATTTTAATTAATAAACTAAACAAATATTGTATTATTTTAAGAAATTAAAATTAATGTAGACATAGCATCAACAAAAACATGCAAGAAGCAGTAAAAAAACAAATGAAAGAAACTATAAAAAAGGAAGAAAGAAAATGTTGAAAAAAAGAAAAAGAAGAAAAGGACAAAAATGAAAAGAAAGAAAGAGAAAAGGACAAAACTGAAAAATAAGAGAGAGAAATTTAGTAAAATGTCAAAAGATCCTCAAATTTGGACATGTGTTAAAAAATTAAAAGGGTTATTTATGTAATTTTCCTAGCCTAAGATTTTCTTATATTGATAGTAGATAACATATTTTTATATTTCTAAAAAAATTAAAAATATTTAACTTGTATAAATTATATATTTGTTCATATAAGTCTATATAATTCTAGAAATGAGCAATCAAATAAAAAATATTATGATATCTAAAAACATAAAATGAAAAAATATTATGATATTTAAAAAGATAAAATGAATAAATTGTGATATCTGAAAGAATTAAAATTGTAAATAAAAAAATATTTAATGAACAAAATAAATAAATAAAAAGACTAGTAGAAAGTCAACAAAATACATAGCATGAACAAATGTAGATATAGCATCAACAAAAGCTAAATATTTTAAATAATAAACTAAATAAATATTGTATTATTTTAAGAAATTAAAACTAATGTAGATATAGCATCAACAAAAACATGCAAGAAGCAATAAAAAAATAAATGAAAGAAACTATAAAAAAAGGAAGAAGAAAGAAAATGTTGAAAAAAAAAGAAAAAGAAGAAAAGGACAAAAATGAAAAGAAAGAAAGAGAAAAGGACAAAATTGAAAAGGAAGAGAGAGAAATTTAGTAAAATGCAAAAAAAACCCCTCAAATTTGGACATGTGTCAAAAAATTAAAAGGGTTATTTATGTAATTTTCCTAGCCTAAGATTTTCTTACACTGATAGTAGATAACTTATTTTTATATTCCTAAAATAATTAAAAATATTTAACTTGTAAAAATCATAAATTTTTTCATATAAGTCTATATAATTCTAGAAATGAGCAATCAAATAAAAAATATCATGATATCTAAAAACATAACATGAAAAAATATTATGATATTTAAAAAGATAAAACGAAAAAATTGTGATATCTAAAAGAATGAAAATTGTAAATAAAAAATAATATTTAGTGAAAAAAAAAGACTAATAGAAAGTCAACAAAATATATGGCATGAACAAATGTAGATATAGCATCAACAAAAGCTAAATATTTTAAATAATAAACTAAATAAATATTGAATAATTTTAAGAAATTAAAACTAATCTAGATATAGCATCAACAAAAACATGCAAGAAGCACTAAAAAATAAATGAAAGAAACTATAAAAAAAAAAAAGAAGAAAGAAAATGTTGAAAAAAAGGAAAAAGAAGAAAGGGACAAAAATGAAAAGAAAGAAAGAGAAAAGAACAAAACTAAAAAGTAAGAGAGAGAAATTTAGTAAAATGACAAAAAAAACCCTCAAATTTGGACATGTGTCAAAAAATTAACAGGATTATTTATGTAATTTTCCTAGCCTAATATTTTCTTATACTGATAGTAGATAACATATTTTTATATTCCTAAAATAATTAAAAATATTTAACTTGTATAAATTGTAAATTTTTTCATATAAGTCTATATAATTCTAGAAATGTGCAATCAAATAAAAAATATTATGATATCTAAAAAGATAAAATGAAAAAATATTATGATATTTAAAACGATAAAATGAGAAAATTGTGATATCTAAAAGAATTAAAATTGTAAATAAAAAATAATAATTAATAAACAAAACAAGAAAAAAAAGACTAATATAAAGTCAACAAAATATATAGCATGAACAAATGTAGATATAGCATCAACAAAAGCTAAATATTTTAAATAATAAAATAAATAAATATTGTATTATTTTAAGGAATTAAAACTAATGTAGATATAACATCATCAAAAACATGCAAGAAACAGCAAAAAAAAATGAAAGAAACTATAAAAAAAATAGAAAAAAATGTTGAAAAAAAGAAAAAGAAGAAAAGGACAAAAATGAAAAGAAAGAAAGAGAAAAGGAAAAAATTGAAAAGTAAGAGAGAGAAATTTAGTAAAATTACAAAAGATCCCCAAATTTGGACATGTTTTAAAAAGTTAAAAGGGTTATTTATGTAATTTTTCTAGCCTAAGATTTTCTTATACTGATAGTAGATAACTTATTTTTATATTCCTAAAATAACTAAAAATATTTAACTTGTAAAAATCATAAATTTTTTCATATAAGTCTATATAATTCTAGAAATGAGCAATCAAATAAAAAATATTATGATACCTAAAAACATAAAATGAAAAAATATTATGATATTTAAAAAGATAAAACGAAAAAATTGTGATATCTAAAAGAATTAAAATTGTAAATAAAAAATAATATTTAGAAAAAAAAAAAAAGACTAATAGAAAGTCAACAAAATATATAGCATGAACAAATGTAGATATAGCATCAACAAAAGCTAAATATTTTAAATAATAAACTAAATAAATATTGAATAATTTTAAGAAATTAAAACTAATCTAGATATAGCATCAACAAAAACATGCAAGAAGCACTAAAAAATAAATGAAAGAAACTATAAAAAAAAAAAGAAGAAAGAAAATGTTGAAAAAAAAGAAAAAGAAAAAAGGGACAAAAATGAAAAGAAAGAAAGAGAAAAGAACAAAACTAAAAAGTAAGAGAGAGAAATTTAGTAAAATGACAAAAAAAAACCCTCAAATTTGGACATGTGTCAAAAAATTAACAGGATTATTTATGTAATTTTCCTAGCCTAATATTTTCTTATACTGATAGTAGATAACATATTTTTATATTCCTAAAATAATTAAAAATATTTAACTTGTATAAATTATAAATTTTTTCATATAAGTCTATATAATTCTAGAAATGTGCAACCAAATAAAAAATATTATGATATCTAAAAAGATAAAATGAAAAAATATTATGATATTTAAAACGATAAAATGAGAAAATTGTGATATCTAAAAGAATTAAAATTGTAAATAAAAAATAATAATTAGTAAACAAAACAAGAAAAAAAAAAGACTAATATAAAGTCAACAAAATATATAGCATGAACAAATGTAGATATAGCATCAACAAAAGCTAAATATTTTAAATAATAAAATAAATAAATATTGTATTATTTTAAGAAATTAAAACTAATGTATATATAACATCATCAAAAACATGCAAGAAACAGTAAAAAAAACAAATGAAAGAAACTATAAAAAAATAGAAAAAAATGTTGAAAAAAAGAAAAAGAAGAAAAGGACAAAAATGAAAAGAAAGAAAGAGAAAAGGACAAAATTGAAAAGTAAGAGAGAAATTTAGTAAAATTACAAAAGATCCCCAAATTTGGACATGTTTTAAAAAGTTAAAAGGGTTATTTATGTAATTTTTCTAGCCTAAGATTTTCTTATATTGATAGTAGATAACATATTTTTATATTTCTAAAATAATTAAAAATATTGACCTTGTATAAATTTTAAATTTTTTCATATAAGTCTATATAATTCTCAAAATGAGCAATCAAATAAAAAATATTATGATATCTAAAGAGATAAAACGAAAAAATATTATGATATTTAAAAAGATAAAATGAAAAGGTTGGTATATTTAAAAGAATTAAAATTGTAAATAAAAAATAATATTTAATGAACAAAAAAAAAAGACTAACAGAAAGTCAACAAAATATATGGCATGAACAAATGTAGATATAGCATCAACAAAAGCTAAATATTTTAAATAATAAACTAAATAAGATTGTATTATTTTAAGAAATTAAAACTAATGTAGATATAGCATCAACAAAAACATGCAAGAAGCACTAAAAAAATAAATGAAAGAAACTAAAAAAAAAAAAAAAGAAAATATTGAAGAAAAGGACAAAAATGAAAAGAAAGAAAGAGAAAGGACAAAACTGAAAATTAAGAGAGAGAAATTTAGTAAAATGACAAAAGATCTTCTAATTTGGACATGTTTTAAAAAATTAAAAGGGTTATTTATGTAATTTTCCTAGTATAAGATTTTCTTATATTGATAGTAGATTATATTGCTTATATTTCGAAAAAATTCTTGTCTACATTAAAAGGATGGACTTTACCCTATCAAATGGTTAGTTATAGTTTGATATAACAATGTTTTTGAGAATTTATTTTTCACTATTTTCTTTTTCTTGTTTACATGTGCTAACTTTTTCAGATAAGGCGAAATGACAAATAAAAAAGACCACTGTTGAGCTTTATTCTAGTAATAGACTATGCTTGGATCCATATCTCAAGATATGAGTTTGCTTTTCGTGCATTTGACCTGGCATCTGATATTACTAGATATGGGAGGACCTAAAATAGACACTCACATGTTACCTTTGATGCTTATGATTTTTGTATTTTGTGTTGTAGTTGATACCTGTGGCTGTAGGTGTTTGTAAGGCCAACCTATTTTGATGCGTATCATTATGTGAACAATATCCTAATGATTATTTGAAAAAAAATGTTTTTTAACAAATAGATTTATCAAATATAATAAACTATTTGTTATATAAAATGATGCCCTCATTTGGTAATCAAGATTTGATATTCCTTTTTTGATGTCATATATTTGTCAACATTATAGTCAATATTATGCATTAAATTCATTTAATTAATTAAAAGTAAAATACCTTCAATTGATTAGAAATAATAAAGAAATTGTTAATAAGTTGGTAGAGTAAAAAGTAAAAAAAAAAAACTAAATGGAAAATGTTAATTTTTTTAATAATTTTTTAAAACAATCAATAATTAAAAGTAATATTATATTACAATTAATTGTTGATTATAAATATAACTTATAACTTAAAGCACGAGTCAAAATACTAGCTATATTAATTTCATGACAATTATTTGTAGTTATGAGTTATTCGCTTTGTTATTTTTTTAATATTATCAAATATGTGTAGTCAATAAATATTCAATACTTAAAAATTGAAACAATTAATATTTCAAATCTTTAACACATTCAATATTTATTCATATTTAACTCTCTTTTTTCAAAGTCAAAATATTTTTTTATAAACTTTGACTAAAATGTGAGAAATCTCAGTCAAAATCCAAATAGTTTAGGAAGAAATCCATATGGCAACCCCCATTACTCTGTCCCATTAAGAATTGGAAGAAAACCTTCTTTTCCTTTTTCTTTCCCTTACAAGCTTGAAAGATAGATAGATTTGGTATATTCTCAAGATTTGACCGTGACACAAGTCACAAAAAACAAACACCCACCACAACTATTTAATCACGCTATCAAACTCAACAATGCACACACATATTGTCTCTGATTTCTATAGGCATTGTTTTTTCTTTCTCCAAGCCTTTCCCTTCGTTTAACATTCCAACTTTTTCCATGGAGTTCAAATATCATGCTGACCAAAACCAAAGGACATCACCAACGACACGCCCTCTTTCCACTGTCATCGATGTATCCGGAAACTCGTTAGAAGGTAACACTCACTTTTCTTCACTTCCTTTCAAGAGACCCATTTGTTTTGTTGTTTAAAATACAAAGTTTTTCTAAAATTAATTCATTTCTAGGGTCTGAGTTTGTGCCAGGGGGTTTTCCCGGCAATGTTCCGACACCCAAGGTTTTCCCAACACAGGTGCCAGTCAATGCCGATGAAGTGTTACGACGAGAATTTGAGAAGGAGCGAATTAGGAGAGAGATAATGGCAGGCGAGATGGCAATGGCACGACGACGAGAGTTAGAGGAAGAAGTCAGGAGAGAAATGGCGTCAGAGAGTGCATTGGGAATCCCGTTAGGAATCTCATTTCCGGAACGAGTTTCAATCACAGGCGATATGTCTTTCAATCCAATATTGAGGCCCTATCAGGATAATAACATTAACGTATTTGGTGCGCCACAATCCCAGTTAGGGCATGCCAAACGTCCTAGGCTTAATAATGACAAGAATGTGTTCACACTGGTTAGTATACTTGCATCCTATTTGTTTGACTAATCACTACTTAACAATACATTTTCTTCATAATATACTTGCATTACTGTGATTTTATTGGCAATGTTGGGCAATCATAATATGTATATATATCTTATTCATACATCGACATCCTAAAGAGAAGATGGAGTCAATATATAGGGAATGTTGAAGCTCTTAGTTGGTCGCTGAGCATAAATTATTTTGTTTATCCCATTGCAGGATAATTCATATGTTCGTCCTTATGGTACAAAGCGCAAAGCGGTGCCATCTCCTATAATTGATGACAACAACAATTCTCCACTCGTTTTGCCGAAGAAACCAAAACAAGAATGGAGTTGTGCACTATGTCAGATTACTACTACAAGTGAAAAAGGATTGAACGACCATCTTCAAGGCAAAAAGCACAAGGCAAAAGAAGCATCTATGAGATGTTAGCAAATTAATGAATTTATGTTTTTTTTAGATACTGAGTTTATATATGTTTGTATTTATGATTATACAAAGATGATTGAATTGTTTTTATTTATTTAACTTTGGAGAAAACTTCACAAGACTAAATAAATTAAGATTTCTTAAAATTTGGCAATTTTCCTAAATTACCCCCGTTGAATTTTGAAGGGGAAATAGTCAAAATAACATGGGTGTGATTGATATAGGATTTTATTCCTTTATAAGGTGGTATTAGTTGCAAAGCCTGTGATAATGTAACTCACGTCTAGTTCATTCACATGCTAAAGATATTTGATTAAAAATGAATTTTAAAGAAACTAAATTTGAAAAATATATTTAAAAAATTAATATTAAAATTTGTACCAAGAAAGAGTTTCAAATGTTAGCTAAAAATACAGTTATTAAATTAATAAATTAAAAATATATTTCTTTTTCTTTTTCACCCCAACAATTGCATCCCAAGCATGACTAAAAAGGGTGAGAATCCAATAACTAGTGGGATACCGATTACGTAGATAAACATTGTAGACTCCGTAATTCTGCCTAGCAGCTAGCTACATGCCTATATCGTAGGGATTTGCTGATTATAACACAATGGTGAATGGTGTAAATATTTAAAAGCGGGAGGGAGAGAGAAGCTAATGTTTAAAAATAGAGGTGAAATATTGTTTACTAAGCCAAAAGCCAACAATAAATTTTTTTGTTTGTTTTCCTGTCATGGATGTAGAGGCTAGCGAGAAGAGTCCTTAAGTATATATTATAGCCCTCTCTTTCTCTTATGGAGCAAAGATAAATCATCACCAGAAATAACTAGCATTTGCACGGCATATAATGGACAGAGATGGATCCAGAATCCGATCAAAAGGGGGCTAATTTTTTTTTCTTTGTAATTATTTAAACATGCAACTTCTAATAATTAATGACATTCACAAAAATTATTTACCGATTTTGTACATAAAATTAAAATTGATTTATATTTCAAACAATAAAAGATAGGAGCCTATATCCTACTTTATTTCAAAAAATTGTGACAGCAATGATAATTGTGTTTTCTTTTGTTTTTTTGCTTTTGCCTTATCCGAACTATATAAAAATATATAATATATTTATAATAAAATAATAACAAATGTTTAAAATTAACATACAATATTGTGAGATAATGATAGAGTACTGTGTACTTTAACTACCAAATTAATTTCATAATCTGTTTCACAATCCTTTGTATTTTGTTGACTTGGTATTTGTTATTTTTTATACATTCATAAATATGAAGTTTTGAATGGGAACTGATTTTTTTTAAGCTAATTATTCTATCACAACACTGTAACACTAAAAAGTTTTCTCACCGTTCTTTAAAAAATAAAGTTTTCTCATTCCACGACATTCATTCTTGAACGTAAGAAGCTCTAGTTTAATTATAGTATAATAAACATAGAAACCTGAGGGAGAGGCGGGGGGCTAGGACCCCTGCATGGCCCTCACAAAACCGTCCTTGTTCCATACTAGTGATAAAATATAATTTCAATTACTTTTTAAATTATAAATTTATTTTCAAATTTAACATATTTAGAGTAAAAAATGTGGAAAGTAAAAAAATTAAAGATATATCCAAAATGAATTTAATCAAGTTATATTTAAAATTACTCTAATTCAATCTAATGATGAATTATTTTTCAGTTTTTAATTTTACTTATCTCTGCACATAAAAATTTAAAATTTATTAAAGATTTTGTTCACTATTATCTTTAAAAATAATAGTCAAAAAGTAAAAATTAATTTTTTCTCATTACAAGATTATATTTAATATTAATTTTAACAATATATCCTAATGATTATTTGAAAAAAATGTTTTTTAACAAATAGATTTATCAAATATAATAAACTATTTGTTATATAAAATGATGCCCTCATTTGGTAATCAAGATTTGATATTCCTTTTTTGATGTCATATATTTGTCAACATTTATAGTCAATATTATGCATTAAATTCATTTAATTAATTAAAAGTAAAATACCTTTAATTGATTAGAAATAATAAAGAAATTGTTAATAAGTTGGTAGAGTAAAAAGTAAAAAAAAAAAAATGGAAAATGTTAAATTTTTTAACTAATTTATTTATTTCTAATAAAATATTTTATTAGTAATTCTTTAATTAATCTTTATAGATCCTAGTGAAACATTATTTGGTTTTACACAAGTATTTTTTTCCGTAAATAACAATCACAAACTATTATTTTCTTTATCTTTATGTCTTCTATCTCTATGTAAATAATTTTTAATAATTTTTTAAAACAATCAATAATTAGACGTAATATTATATTACAATTAATTGTTTATTATAAATATAACTTATAACTTAACGCAAGAGTCAAAATAGTAGTTATATTAATGTCATGACAATTATTTGTAGTTATGAGTTATTCACTTTGTTATTTTTTTAATATTATCAAATATGTGTAGTCAATAAATATTCAATACTTAAAAATTGAAACAATTAATATTTCAAATCTTTAACACATTCAATATTTATTCATATTTAACTCTCTTTTTTCAAAGTCAAAATATTTTTTATAAACTTTGACTAAAATGTGAGAAATCTCAGTCAAAATCCAAATAGTTTAGGAAGAAATCCATATGGCAACCCCCATTACTCTGTCCCATTCAGAATTGGAAGAAAATCTTCTTTTCCTTTTTCTTTCCTTTACAAGCTTGAAAGATAGATAGATTTGGTATATTCTCAAGATTTGACCATGACACAAGTCACAAAAAACAAACACCCACCACAACTATTTAATCACGCTATCAAACTCAACAATGCACACACATATTGTCTCTGATTTCTATAGGCATTGTTTTTTCTTTCTCCAAGCCTTTCCCTTCGTTTAACATTCCAACTTTTTCCATGGAGTTCAAATATCATGCTGACCAAATCCAAAGGACATCACCAACGACACGCCCTCTTTCCACTGTCATCGATGTATCCGGAAACTCGTTAGAAGGTAACACTCACTTTTCTTCACTTCCTTTCATGAGACCCATTTGTTTTGTTGTTTAAAATACAAAGTTTTTCTAAAATTAATTCATTTCTAGGGTCTGAGTTTGTGCCAGGGGGTTTTCCTGGCAATGTTCCGACACCCAAGGTTTTCCCAACACAGGTGCCAGTTAATGCCGATGAAGTGTTACGACGAGAATTTGAGAAGGAGCGAATTAGGAGAGAGATAATGGCAGGCGAGATGGCAATGGCACGACGACGAGAGTTAGAGGAAAAAGTCAAGAGAGAAATGGCATCAGAGAGTGCATTGGGAATCCCGTTAGGAATCTCATTTCCAGAACGAGTTTCAATCACAGGCGATATGTCTTTCAATCCAATATTGAGGCCCTATCAGGATAATACATTAACGTATTTGGTGCGCCACAATCCCAGTTGGGCATGCCAAACGTCTTAGGCTTAATAATGACAAGAATGTGTTCACACTGGTTAGTATACTTGCATCCTATTTGTTTGACTAATCACTACTTAACAATACATTTTCTTCATAATATACTTGCATTACTGTGATTTTATTGGCAATGTTGGGCAATCATAATATGTATATATATCTTATTCATACATCGACATCCTAAAGAGAAGATGGAGTCAATATATAGGGAATGTTGAAGCTCTTAGTTGGTCGCTGAGCATAAATTATTTTGTTTATCCCATTGCAGGATAATTCATATGTTCGTCCTTATGGTACAAAGCGCAAAGCGGTGCCATCTCCTATAATTGATGACAACAACAATTCTCCACTCGTTTTGCCGAAGAAACCAAAACAAGAATGGAGTTGTGCACTATGTCAGATTACTACTACAAGTGAAAAAGGATTGAACGACAATCTTCAAGGCAAAAAGCACAAGGCAAAAGAAGCATCTATGAGATGTTAGCAAATTAATGAATTTATGTTTTTTTTTAGATACTGAGTTTATGTTTGTATTTCTAATTATACAAAGATGATTGAATTGTTTTTATTTATTTAACTTTGGAGAAAACTTCACAAGACTAAATAAATTAAGATTTCTTAAAATTTGGCAATTTTCCTAAATTACCCCCGTTGAATTTTGAAGGGGAAATAGTGAAAAATAACATGGGTGTGATTGATATAGGATTTTATTCCTTTATAAGGTGGTTTTAGTTGCAAAGCCTGTGATAATGTAACTCACGTCTAGTTCATTCACATGCTAAAGATATTTGATTAAAAATGAATTTTAAAGAAACTAAATTTGAAAAATATATTTAAAAAATTAATATTAAAATTTGTACCAAGAAAGAGTCAAAATGGGGGGAATGAGGTGCTCTGCTAGGGTTTTTGCGTCTTAGGTTTTTCACGTGGTTTTCATGCAGCCATGGGGGAACCTCTGATTCCATGGAGTTTTCTTGCTGTGGACGTAGACACTCCACCTGCTGTGAAGACGAAATCTGAAGAGGTAAAACGATCTTTTGCTCAAACTCTAAAGCATACATGTGATATCCCTGTGAGTCAACTTTCGGTGCCATGCTTAAAGGGAGATGCTATTGCTGTGAAGATTCTAGAAGAAGAATATTTAGTGGGTTTGGAGAGTTGTAAAAATAACCTGCATGGACGTTTGGTTTTATCCAAGGGTGAAACTCCCCCGAAGCTTCAAGATCTACGCTTAAAGTTGTGTAAATTATGGAACCCTTTGAGGCATTGGCGGATGATTTCTCTGGGGTAGGGGTTCTTTGAGTTTTCGTTTTCATCCATTGAGGATTTAAGACGGGCTCTTGCTGGAGGTTCTTGGAATCTTGCACCGGGGGTTCTTCATCTTTTCTCATGGACTCTGGATTTCAATCCTAATTTGGTAAGACAATCCAATGCACAGTGTTGGGTGCGTATCCTGGGTTTGCCGCAGGAATATTGACGTCAAAGAATTATTTTTTCTTTTGCTAGAGGGATTGGGGTTCCTCTAGCAATTGATGAAGCAACGGCCCCAAGATCTTTTGGGCACTTTGCACGAGTTCTTGTTGATCTAGATCTTAAACAGGAACTGCGGGATCAAATTCTTGTTGAACATGATGGTTTCGCTTTTTTTGTGGAGCTTGTATATGAATGTTTGCCTGCTTTTTGTGATGCTTGTAAAATAGTTGGGCATACAATTGCTAATTGCAGACATTCTAATCGTCAAGACACGGTTAAGAAGGTTGATAAAACCTTGGAAACAAAAGGGAAATCAGTGGCGAAATATGTTCCCAAGAAGAATTCTGGAGGAGATGCTGATACAAGTCATGTTAACATAGAAGTTGCTGGAACTAGTGCTAAAACTGATACTGCTGGTGCAAACGCGGGTAATGTTGCTGTGCACGTAGTACCTGCAAATGCAGCGCTGGATACATTGAAAGACACAGATGAAGGTGTGTATAAGGAAGGCTTAGTGGAGGACACAGATGATTCTTCAAGATCTTCTGAAGAGGATCTTGATCTTCAGATGATTAATCACAACAAGAAGGAGTTGGTTCTTGCTCAGTCTGGTATGGAAGGAAATAATACTCCTTCTCGTGTATCAGACTCTTTACCCAATTCTCTGGAAGATTTAACTGATTCTGGACAGCAATATCCACCCTCTATTCAGAGAGAGATTAATTTGGTGTCCCAGCTTTGGGGGGATCGTGTGGAAGAAGAGTCTATTCCAGAGTCACCCAGGCCACATATACAGCAGGAAGATCAACCTTTTGAGAAGGTTTTGTCTAAATCCCAAAAGAAAAAATTGCGCCAGAAAAACAAGGGTAGTGGTGCTAGGTCGTATAACCTCAGAGGGGGTCCTAAAGCTTTGGCTTGATGAAGATCCTCTTTTGGAATGCTAGAGGCCTGGCCAAAGATGAGACTAGGCGGGTGTTACGCAATCTTTGTGTTTCGCATAATCCTGTGTTGTTGTTTCTTTCAGAACCTTGGACTTTGCTGGAGAGATTTCCAGCCTCTTTTTGGTCCTCCCTTGGTTTAAAGGTTTTTGCTGTTAATAAAAGGACCTCTTTGGCGCCTAATATCTGGTGTATTTGTGCTTCTTTCTTAGCTCCGAATATTATTTCAGTGTCTGACCAGTTCATTTCTTTTTCTGTTGATTGTTTCAATCAAACAATTTTTGTTGCTGCTATTTATGGATCCACGTCATATGTCAAACGTCGTAGACTTTGGGCGGATCTTTCACAGTTACAACAAAATTATACAGGTCCTTGGATGTTTATAGGCGATTTTAATGCTGTTATTGGGGCGCATGAGAAGAGTGGAGGGAATTTACCCTTGGCAGCTTCATGTACATATTTTATAGACTGGACAAATGCTAATAATTTAATTCATATTCAGACTAAAGGCAATACTTTTACATGGTCTAATGGGCGCACGGGGAGACAGCATATTGCAATAAGGCTTGATAGATCTATCTGTAATCAGGACATGTTGGATTTGTGTGATTCTATTTCTTGCAGTACCTTAATACGTAGCCAGTCAGACCATTTTCCTCTCTTGGTCTCGCTTCAGAAAGGTATATCAGCTCGTCCTTCTCCTTTTAAATTCTTATCCATGTGGGCTGAGCATCATGATTGTAGAAGACTTGTGAAGGAGGTTTGGGAAGTTCCTGTTATAGGTTGTCCAATGTTTGTTCTTAAACAAAAGCTGAAGAATCTTAAGGCAGCTTTGAGAACTTGGAATCGTGAAGTTTTTGGAGATGTGCATGCGAATGTGAAGAAAGCAACCGAGGCGGTTGAGGACATTCAAAAGCTTTATGAGTCTGGTTCTTATGATGACTTAAGGGGTTTGGAGGATAAAGCACAGGTGGAATTGCAAAAAGCTTTAGCTTTTGAAGAAGCTTTTTGGAGAGATAAGTCTAGGATTAAATGGTTTATGAATAGGGATAGAAATACTTCTTTTTTCCATAAGATGGCTAATTATCAAAGAAAGACAAAGAGTATGTCTGCTCTCAGAGATGGAGAAAGGATTTTGGACACTCATGAGGAGATTAGTCAGCACATTTTGCAGTTTTATTCATCTTTATATGCCTCAGATTATGCTTGCATGCCAAATGATTTGATCAAGACCGTTATTCCCTCTTTAGTTTCTGCCGAGGATAACTCGATGCTCACTAATATTCCTTCTTTTGATGAGGTGAAGGCTGCAGTATTTGCTTTGAATAGTTCTAGTGCTCCTGGCCCTGATGGTTTTGGGGGTTGTTTCTATCATACTTTCTGGGATATTATTGGCAGAGACGTTTTTAATTCGACCTTGCAATTTTTCATGCAAAGTTGGATATTACCAGGTATGAATTCCAATTTGGTTTCTCTTATTCCTAAGTTTTCTGGTGCTGATAAAATTGAAGATTTTCGTCCAATTGCATTGGCAAATTTTCAATTTAAAATCATCACTAAAGTGCTGGCAGACAGGTTGGTAGAGATTGCTCCTAAAATTGTCTCTAGTCAGCAGAGAGGTTTTATTAAGGGGAAACACATTTCAGATTGTATCTGTACCACATCAGAGGCTATTAACATGCTGAATAAAAGAGTATTTGGTGGTAACTTAGCCATTAAATTTGATATTAAGAAAGCCTTTGATACTCTGGATTGGGGCTTTATCTTGGAGGTCCTAAACTCTTTTGGTTTTAATAGTGTTTTCTGTAATTGGATTAAGATTATTTTACAGTCAGCAAAACTTTCTTTTGGGGTTAATGGATCTCCAGTTGGCTATATTTCTTGTAAGAGAGGAGTGCGTCAAGGAGACCCTTTGTCCCCTCTTTTATTCTGTTTGGCTGAGGATGTTCTTAGTAGAGGGATTTCTTATTTGGCTGCAAATCATTATCTGTTACCTATGGCAAGTCCCAAAGGTTTTTCATCTCCTACACATGCCCTATACGAGGATGATATTATGGTTTTTTTGCAGGGGAACCACTAAAAATCTCAATAACTTGATGTTGTTGCTAAAATTTTATGGAGATGCCTCGGGACAACATATCAGTCCGGAAAAGTGTAAGTTTTTTTCAGGATCTATGCCTTGTGGTAGAATTAATAGTCTTCGTCAATGCTTGGGTTTTGGAGCTGGTTCTTTGCCATTTATCTATCTTGGAGTTCCTATTTTTGTTGGCAAACCAAGAGCTCGATATCTTAGTCCAATTGCAGATAAAATCAAAGCAAAACTTGTGTCCTGGAAAGGCTCACTTCTATCTATTATGGGGCGAGCTCAATTGATTAAATCTGTTATTTCTGGTATGGTCTTGTTTAGTTTTCAGGTATATTCTTGGCCTTCATCTTTGCTGAAAACTATTGAATGTTGGCTGCGAAATTTTCTTTGGTCTGGAGATATTAACTCTCGCAAGCTGGTTACTGTAGCCTGGAGCAAAGTTTGCAGACCGTTAAATGAGGGTGGTTTAGGCTTAAGATCTTTGGTTGTGCTTAATGAGGCTTCCATGTTAATGTTGATGTGGAACTTTGTGCACTCAGATTCAGATTGGGCTGTTTTTATGAGAGCTAGATTTTTAAAGCATGGGAAGCCTATGGTTAGTTATAAATCATCTTCAGTTTGGATTTCAATGAAGCATAAATGGCAGCAGATTGTTGAGAATACAAGATGGGTTGTCAATTCTGGTGATAGAGTTAATTTTTGGACAGACGTTTGGTGTCTTGATACCTCTTTGGTTGATGCGCTTAACATTCTGAATCACTATAGGAGATTTTTACAGTCCTCTATAAATTGTTTTGTGATTAATGATCAGTGGAATTTGCCTGCAGTAGTGCTGGAGAAGCTTCCTCATTTGCATGATATGCTGTCTAGTATTATTGTTCCTTCGTCTAGTGATAAGGGTGCTGATCAAGCTGTTTGGAGGCATTCTGTTGATGGACTTTTATCTTTTAAAGCTGCTGTTTCATATACTATTCCCCCTGGACAGCTCTGTTCTTGGTCTAAGGTAATATGGCGCAATTCTATTCCTCCTTCTCGCAGTTTTATTTTTTGGAGGCTCATACATAATAAGATGCCCACAGATGAGTGTCTTCGTGCTAGAGGCTGTGTGGTGGTTTCTGTTTGTAGTCTCTGTGGTGCTTCAGATGAGACATCTGATCATCTGTTCCTGAGATGTGGTTTTGCTGGCAGTATTTGGATGTGGTTGCAATCTCTCATTAATATTAATTTTGATTTGTCCACCTGCTTGTCTGTATTGAATTCTTTGGATAAGGAAATTGGTCAAGTGAAAGAAGTTATGATATCAGTAGTGGTACATGTTTTTTGGGTTATTTGGCTTTGTAGAAATAGTTTGAGATTTAGAAATACTCGTATTTCTTTGCATCAGGCTATTTCTATGATCTTCTCAGCTGCTTCACTAACCGGATATCTGTCCAAGGAATTTGCTCGGAATACTATATACGATTTCTCCTTTTTGCAGAATTTTTTGGTAAAAGCTAAGTATAAAAAGCATGTGGAGGCTAAGCAAGTTGTCTGGTATCCGCCAGCCTGTGGTTATATAAAGTGCAATACGGATGGGGCCTCTAGAGGGTCTCCTGGTCATGCAGCTAGTGGGAGAATCTTTAGGGACAGCTTTGGTGCATTTCGTGGTTGCTTTTCAGTATATATAGGTGTCAAGTCTGCTTTGCATGCAGAGCTTTTTGCTGTCATGATGGCAATTGAACATGCACTTTTGGTGGGATGGACTAGGCTATGGTTGGAATGTGATTCTACATTGGTTTTAGCTGCTTTTACTAATGAGAACATTATTCCTTGGGAGTATCGAAGCAGGTGGAAGCGTTGCCTTAGATTGACTTCTCAAATGCAATTTCAATCTTCTCATATATACAGAGAAGGAAATCAGTGTGCTGATAGGTTGGCGAATTACGGAGTTGAACATGGTCTGGAAGTTACTTGGTGGGAGTCAATTCCACATTTTATTAGTCTTTGTTTTTTTTGCAATCGTTGTGGATTGCCCTCTTTCCGTTTTTGTTGATTTTGTTTTCATGGGTTTTGGTCTAGTCCCCCCATGTTTTTCTGTTGGATTCTTTTTTCCTTAGTTATTTTATTCTGTGGTTTGCGGGCTGATGATTGATAGGCAAGGGGGTGCCAACATAGTTGGGATGTCTTTGTTCTATTTTGAGGCTTCGCACTCTACAACCCTTTATAAATAAATGTACCAAGAAAGAGTTTCAAATGTTAGCTAAAAATACAGTTATTAAATTAATAAATTAAAAATATATTTCTTTTTCTTTTTCACCCCAACAATTGCATCCCAAGCATGACTAAAAAGGGTGAGAATCCAATAACTAGTGGGATACCGATTACGTAGATAAACATTGTAGACTCCGTAATTCTGCCTAGCAGCTAGCTACATGCCTATATCGTAGGGATTTGCTGATTATAACACAATGGTGAATGGTGTAAATATTTAAAAGCGGGAGGGAGAGAGAAGCTAATGTTTAAAAATAGAGGTGAAATATTGTTTACTAAGCCAAAAGCCAGCAAGAAAAATTGTGTTTGTTTTCCTGTCATGGATGTAGAGGCTAGCGAGAAGAGTCCTTAAGTATATATTATAGCCCTCTCTTTCTCTTATGGAGCAAAGATAAATCATCACCAGAAATAACTAGCATTTGCACGGCATATAATGGACAGAGATGGATCCAGAATCCGATCAAAAGGGGGCTAATTTTTTTTTCTTTGTAATTATTTAAACATGCAACTTCTAATAATTAATGACATTCACAAAAATTATTTACCGAATTTGTACATAAAATTAAAATTGATTTATATTTCAAACAATAAAAGATAGGAGCCTATATCCTACTTTATTTCAAAAAATTGTGACAGCAATGATAATTGTGTTTTCTTTTGTTTTTTTGCTTTTGCCTTATCTGAACTATATAAAAATATATAATATATTTATAATAAAATAATAACAAATGTTTAAAATTAACATAGAATATTGTGAGATAATGATAGAGTACTGTGTACTTTAACTACCAAATTAATTTCATAATCTGTTTCACAATCCTTTGTATTTTGTTGACTTGGCATTTGTTATTTTTTATACATTCATAAATATGAAGTTTTGAATGGGAACTGATTTTTTTTAAGCTAATTATTCTATCACAACACTGTAACACTAAAAAGTTTTCTCACCGTTCTTTAAAAAATAAAGTTTTCTCATTCCACGACATTCATTCTTGAACGTAAGAAGCTCTAGTTTAATTATAGTATAATAAACATAGAAACCTGAGGGAGAGGCGGGGGGCTAGGACCCCTGCATGGCCCTCACAAAACCGTCCTTGTTCCATACTAGTGTTAAAATATAATTTCAATTACTTTTAAATTATAAATTTATTTTCAAATTTAACATATTTAGAGTAAAAAATGTGGAAAGTAAAAAAATTAAAGATATATCCAAAATGAATTTAATCAAGTTATATTTAAAATTACTCTAATTCAATCTAATGATGAATTATTTTTCAGTTTTTAATTTTACTTATCTCTGCACATAAAAATTTAAAATTTATTAAAGATTTTGTTCACTATTATCTTTAAAAATAATAGTCAAAAAGTAAAAATTAATTTTTTCTCATTACAAGATTATATTTAATATTAATTTTAACAATATATCCTAATGATTATTTGAAAAAAATGTTTTTTAACAAATAGATTTATCAAATATAATAAACTATTTGTTATATAAAATGATGCCCTCATTTGGTAATCAAGATTTGATATTCCTTTTTTGATGTCGTATATTTGTCAACATTTATAGTCAATATTATGCATTAAATTCATTTAATTAATTAAAAGTAAAATACCTTTAATTGATTAGAAATAATAAAGAAATTGTTAATAAGTTGGTAGAGTAAAAAGTAAAAAAAAAAAATGGAAAATGTTAAATTTTTTAACTAATTTATTTATTTCTAATAAAATATTTTATTAGTAATTCTTTAATTAATCTTGATAGATCCTAGTGAAACATTATTTGGTTTCACACAAGTATTTTTTTCCGTAAATAACAATCACAAACTATTATTTTCTTTATCTTTATGTCTTCTCTCTCTATGTAAATAATTTTTAATAATTTTTTAAAACAATCAATAATTAGAAGTAATATTATATTACAATTAATTGTTTATTATAAATATAACTTATAACTTAAAGCGCGAGTCAAAATACTAGCTATATTAATTTCATGACAATTATTTGTAGTTATGAGTTATTCGCTTTGTTATTTTTTTAATATTATCAAATATGTGTAGTCAATAAATATTCAATACTTAAAAATTGAAACAATTAATATTTCAAATCTTTAACACATTCAATATTTATTCATATTTAACTCTCTTTTTTCAAAGTCAAAATATTTTTTATAAACTTTGACTAAAATGTGAGAAATCTCAGTCAAAATCCAAATAGTTTAGGAAGAAATCCATATGGCAACCCCCATTACTCTGTCCCATTCAGAATTGGAAGAAAATCTTCTTTTCCTTTTTCTTTCCTTTACAAGCTTGAAAGATAGATAGATTTGGTATATTCTCAAGATTTGACCATGACACAAGTCACAAAAAACAAACACCCACCACAACTATTTAATCACGCTATCAAACTCAACAATGCACACACATATTGTCTCTGATTTCTATAGGCATTGTTTTTTCTTTCTCCAAGCCTTTCCCTTCGTTTAACATTCCAACTTTTTCCATGTTGTTCAAATATCATGCTGACCAAAACCAAATGACATCACCAACGACATGCCCTCTTTCCACTGTCATCGATGTATCCGGAAACTCGTTAGAAGGTAACACTCACTTTTCTTCACTTCCTTTCAAGAGACCCATTTGTTTTGTTGTTTAAAAATACAAAGTTTTTCTAAAATTAATTCATTTCTAGGGTCTGAGTTTGTGCCAGGGGGTTTTCCCGGCAATGTTCCGACACCCAAGGTTTTCCCAACACAGGTGCCAGTCAATGCCGATGAAGTGTTACGACGAGAATTTGAGAAGGAGCGAATTAGGAGAGAGATAATGGTAGGCGAGATGGCAATGGCACGACGATGAGAGTTAGAGGAAGAAGTCAGGAGAGAAATGGCGTCAGAGAGTGCATTGGGAATCCCGTTAGGAAGCTCATTTCCGGAAAGAGTTTCAATCACAGGCGATATGTCTTTCAATCCAATATTGAGGCCCTATCAGGATAATAACATTAACGTATTTGGTGCGCCACAATCCCAGTTAGGGCATGCCAAACGTCTTAGGCTTAATAATGACAATAATGTGTTCACACTGGTTAGTATACTTGCATCCTATTTGTTTGACTAATCACTACTTAACAATACATTTTCTTCATAATATACTTGCATTACTGTGATTTTATTGGCAATGTTGGGCAATCATAATATGTATATATATCTTATTCATACATCGACATCCTAAAGAGAAGATGGAGTCAATATATAGGGAATGTTGAAGCTCTTAGTTGGTCGCTGAGCATAAATTATTTTGTTTATCCCATTGCAGGATAATTCATATGTTTGTCCTTATGGTACAAAGCGCAAAGCGGTGCCATCTCCTATAATTGATGACAACAACAATTCTCCACTCGTTTTGCCGAAGAAACCAAAACAAGAATGGAGTTGTGCACTATGTCAGATTACTACTACAAGTGAAAAAGGATTGAACGACCATCTTCAAGGCAAAAAGCACAAGGCAAAAGAAGCATCTATGAGATGTTAGCAAATTAATGAATTTATGTTTTTTTTAGATACTGATTTTATGCTTGTGTTTCTAATTATACAAAGATGATTGAATTGTTTTTATTTATTTAACTTTGGAGAAAAAATATAAACTTGTTCTAGTGTTAATTGAGAAAGGAGCCTGCAACTTTACTGTGCATGAACTGTTAGAAGGAGAGTGCTAGCAATTAATACATTATCTGAACATATTCTTTCTAGTTAACACACTCTTTATTATAGGTTAAAGTTAATTGAAAATTAAAAAATCTTGAGAGTCATTAAATAAAATGTGGGATCTACAAAATTTTGTAATTTCCAATAAATTTCAATCAATAAAAAAGAATATATATGTTTAAAATAGTACATTAGAGAGTGTGTTGCTATCACTTTTCATTGACAAAATATTGGCTCTACATGTATTACCAACAGCATTTGGTGTAAAAATGGGAAATGTTAGTAGAACATCTCAAGCATATTATAAAGGTGCGCAATTATGCTTGACTGACCATATGGTTAATTCTCATTTCATTTTGTCTGAGTTAGAAGAGTGGATATACTTGAATTTAAAACAAGAAGTTTTATTGATTTCTTGAAGAAAACCCTTATCTAGGGCTAAATATATAAACTTATGATACAAGACATTATTCACTTCTTTAGTTGTATCCTTATACAATTAAGGATAAATTGAGTAGCCGAACATGATAATAAGTAGAAGCCTATGGAAGCAAATAATTTTAAAAGTGTGTGTGTGTGTGTGTCTATATATATATATATATATATATATATATAGAGAGAGAGAGAGAGAGAGAGAGAGAGAGAGAGAGAGAGAGAGAGTACGACTCTTATGAGAACACTTAAATAATAGACAGTTGACATTAAAATATTTAAAATTCAAATTAAAATCCAATGTAATAATCAAATCTCTAAAAGATTCACCTAACAAAAATCAAATTGATAAATATCTCAATTATCACATCCTAAAATATCTCAATTAACCGATCACTACCATGACTACCGCTACAACTGCCATGACCACTGCTATAGCCACCGTCATGATCGTCGCCACTACTACCACCATGATGCCATCACCACCATGACCGCCACCACCTATAGTATGACTCATGTGAGAACACTTTCTTATGTGAGAACATGAGAACAACTAATAACAACCATCAGATCAAGATTAAAAATAATAGATAATTGAGATTAAAATATTTAAAAATTCAAATTAAAATCTAATATAACTACCAAATATCTAAAAAGATACACTAAACAAAAATTAAATCTATAAAAGATTGCAATTATTACTTCCTAAAATATCTCAATTAACTCATCATCATCACCACCATGACCACTGCTGCAGCCACCACCATGATCACGTGGTTCAATTAGAGACTCACCACCATGATCACCTGGTTTAATTAAAGACACATCGGTTCGACCATTCACCTAATGACCCAGTGCCCTGACTAAGTCGATAATCGGTCCAATTTTTAAAATATTGCATAAAAGTTCCGAAAATACATCCCTTCAAAGAACGCTAACTATCTCCTCACCTATATACACAACCAGGGGCGGACATAGGTTAGCCCTAATTTTTCTAATCTTGTTATTTTTAGTATAAATGATATTTTAATATTATAGTAATTATTTTTATTTAATGGGGTTTAATTTTAGAGATAATAAAACTTATGGGTTTGTTTGATTTGTTAAAAATTATGGTACTGAACAAGACAAATGTTTTTGTTCCACATTTGATTTGAAAAAAGATTATGGGGCAACACAAATTCAACAGATGAGAATAGGACAAAAACTCAACTTTTTGTTACTCCGAAAACCATGGGACAACTTTTTGTCCTAGGTAAAAAGTATTCAAAAGACACACATATCCCCATTATCTGCATTTGAATTTGAATAACTGCATTTGAATTCCCATTGTCTGCTAGCTACAACAACTTTATCATGCCAAGTATTTTAAATTCACATTATCTACTAATTGCAACAACCTTATCATGTCATGTATTTTGAATTCACATTATCTACTAGCTAGCTTACTTGTATATATTTTATATTTTGAACTCACATAAATATAATAACTAGTGTTTTAGCCCGTGCAATACATGGGCTTATTCAAATTTTCACTACCCCTTATTTATATAGTCAATAGAAAGAAATTTAAAAAGAAAAAAATTATACAGCACATAGAAAGAAATTTGAAAAAAGAGATGATTCATCTCTAAGAAATTAAAGACTATAATTATTTTTTTTAAAAAGATAAGGAAATATTAACTTTGAAAATTGAAAAGTAAATTGAATTAAGGATTTGAAATTATTGATGAAAGAGAGAAATCTTCAAAATTAAAAAATAGAGTTAGAAAAACTAATAAAAGAAATATTAAAACAAAGATAGTATGAGATAAAGAAGTGAATGGAGGTAGTTATACAAATGTTGTGAACGTCGGTAATTGCAGAAATTGATAAGAGAAATTTTAGGAAAAGTAGAAGAACCATATGCACGTTAGGAGAGTGAACTACACCACTTCATGAGAGGAGAGTATTCAAATGAGGGTGAATGTGAGGGAGAGTGGGGAGAGTGGAGCAATGAGAACACAGATAAACCTATTCATTTATATTTATATTTATATATATAAGGAGATAATGCAAATTATATTAAGATAATTAATATTAAAAAGGTATTTTAGTAATTTTTATATTATTTTGCTTGTGCTATTCATTATTCATCAAACAACGTACATGATAAAAAAGTTGTATAGTAACTTCAATATTTGTTCTATATTGTGCTGTCCAGTACCATCATTTTAACAAATCAAACGGACCCTAAGTGTTATTTATTTATTTCTTAATTTTGATAAAGTATTTTATTATTCTTTTTATAGTTATCATTGTAAAGATAATGATATTTTATTTTATTTTTTAGATAAATATTTTATTTCCTTTTTATAGTCTTTATTGGGAAGATAAATATATTTTTCTCTCATAAATAAAATATCATAATATCATTTTTTTTCTTTTAATAGTCTTTTCTTTTATAATTTTTTATTACTATTTTAATGATAAATTTTCAAGAAAATCCACCATATGAATATATATAGATTGATGAGCTCTGCTAGGGTTTTGTCTTCCTAGGGTTTTCTTACGTTCCTTGCATGCAGCCATGGGAGAACCTTTGATCCCATGGAGTTTTCTTGCTTTTGATTCAGAAGTGAAGGATTCCCCGAAGCAACAGGTTGCTCCAAAGCGTTCTTTTGTGCAAGCCCTTAAACATGCATGTGATATTCCTTTAAGCCAACTCCCAGTGCCTTGTGTGAAGGGCGATGCTATTGCAGTAAAAATTCCTGAAGAAGAATACTTGGCAGGGCTGGAGAGTTGTAAGAATAATCTCCATGGTCGATCAGTGCTGTCAAAAGGAGATTCTCCGCTGAAGCTTCAGGACCTTCGTTTGAAGTTATGCAAAATCTGGAATCCCTTGGGGAATTGGCGCATGATATCCATCGGGAAGGGTTTTTATGAATTCTCCTTTGCTTCAGTTGAGGACTTAAGGAGAGTTATTGCTGGTGGCTCCTGGAATCTTTCGCCTGGGGTCCTTAGGCTGTTTTCTTGGACTCCAGACTTTAATCCTAGTCTGGTTCGTCAGTCAAATGTGCAATGTTGGGTGCGCATTCTTGGCTTGCCTCAGGAGTATTGGCGTCAAAGAATTCTTTTTTCTATTGCAAGAGGGGTTGGTGTTCCCCTGGCTATTGATGAGGCAACAGCGTCGCGTTCTTTTGGTCACTTTGCTAGGGTTTTGGTTGACTTGGATCTTAAACATGAATTGAGGGATCAGATTCTGGTAGAACGGGATGGATTCGCTTTCTTTGTGGAGTTAGTGTATGAATGTTTGCCAGCCTTTTGTGATACGTGTAAGATCGTTGGACACACTTCTGCAAACTGTCGCTTTGGGAGACAGGAGGATGGAAAACTTAGAGGGAAAAAGGTGGATTTGAAGGGGAAGGCCCACTATGTTCCAAAGCAACGTGTGGGTGAGGATGCTGGTCCTAGTCACACGAAGAAAGACCAGGAGCAGCTAGTAGAGGATGCAGTTAATGTTGTTCCACCAGCAGGTGCAGTGGCTGAGCAAGTTTCAGACGCGGGAGTCATTGAGAAGCCTAGGGCAGGTCTTGAAGGCCAGGATGGTTTTAAGGAAGGGCTGGTTGAGGACACTGCTGAGGAGTCTAGTTCTTCGGAAGATGATTCTAATGCTCAGAGATCTAAAGGTAAATCTTTGCGTGCGGAAGATGGGCCTTTAGACTCTCCATCGCATGTGTCTCATTCTTTCTCGAGGTCTCTTGAAGCTGGACATGCTGTAGGCGGTCAACAATATACAGCTTCGGTTCAAAAGGAATTAAATATAGTTTCTCAGTTTTGGGGGGATAGAGTGGAGGAGGCGTCGGTTCATGAATCTCTTGGTCTTGATAAACTGCCGGATGAACAGCCTTTTGAGGAGGTTCTTTCTAAATCTAAGAAGAAAAAATTACGCCAAAAGAATAAAGGAAGCGGGGCAAGGACATATAACCTTAGAGGTGGTCTGACTTCTGCTGCACAATGAATTTTTTATTCTGGAATGTTAGAGGCCTAGCTAATGAGGCTTCAAGGCGAGTGTTACACAACTTGTGTGTTTCGCACAAACCATTCTTGGTTTTTCTTTCTGAACCTTGGACTTTGGTGGACTGTTTTCCATCCTCCTTTTGGTCTAGTCTTCGTCTCAAGCTTTTTGCTATAAACTCTAGGCAGAATAAAGCGCCTAATCTATGGTGCATTTGTGATTTTTCTGTTTCTCCTAAGGTTATTTCTTCTTCTGAGCAATATGTCACTTTTTCTATGGATTTTGGTAATCAAACTTTGTTTGTGGCAGCAGTTTATGGCTCTACTTCATATGTTAAGTGTCGATCTCTCTGGGCAGATTTATCTCAGTTGCAGCTCATGCATAGTGGTCCCTGGTTATTTATGGGTGATTTTAATGCTGTCATTGGAGCTCATGAGAAGAGTGGTGGCAACCTTCCACTCCCAGCCTCATGTTCTGATTTTGTGAATTGGTCAAATGCTCATAGTCTTATTCACATTCCGACTAAAGGAAATGAGTTCACCTGGTCCAATGGTAGAACAGGAAGGCATCATATAGCTATGAGGCTGGACAGATCCATATGCAATTCTGATTTGTTGGAATTATGTGACTCCGTATCCTGTACTACTTTAATTCGTAGTAAATCTGATCATTTTCCTATTTTGGTCTCCCTTCAAAAAGGTGCTAAAACTTCTCCATCCTCTTTTAAGTTTTTGTCTATGTGGATTGATCACAAGGACTGCAGAAGATTAGTGAAAGAAGTTTGGGACTATCCCATTGCTGGTTGTCCTATGTATATACTGAAACAAAAGCTTAAGATACTAAAAGGTGCTTTGCGGATATGGAACAAAGATGTTTTTGGTAATGTGCATGCTAATGTGCAGAATGCCAAAAAGGCTGTTGAGGACATTCAGCAGCAAATTTCTTCGCATGGTTTATCTGAAGACTTGCATGTTTTGGAGGATAAAGCTCAAGCTGAACTTCAAAAGGCTCTAGCTTTTGAGGAATGTTTCTGGAAAGATAAGTCGCGGGTTCAGTGGTTTTCTCATGGGGACCGCAACACATCTTTTTTCCATAAGATGGCTAACTATCGTAGAGCCACTAAGAGTATGACCACTCTTAGAGATGGAGAGAATATTCTGGACTCCCCGGATGTCATTAATCAGCATGTACTGCAGGATTTTACTTCCTTATATGCTTCAGAAAACTCATGCTTGCCAAACAATTTGGTCAAAATAGTCATTCCCTTTTTAGTCTCTGCTGAGGATAATTCTATGCTTACCAATATTCCCACTTTTGATGAAGTGAAGTCTGCTGTTTTTGCTTTGAGTAATTCGAGCGCCCCTGGTCCAGATGGGTTTGGTGGTTGTTTTTATCATGCTTTTTGGGACATTATAGGTACTAATGTTTTTAATTCTGTCTTGCAATTCTTCTTGCAAAGTTGGATTCTACCTGGCCTTAATTCTAACTTGATAGCTCTTATTCCCAAATTTCCTGGTGATGATAAGATAGAAAATTTTCGTGCTTTGGCAAATTTTCAATTTAAAATTATTTCTAAGGTGTTGGCGGACAGATTAGCTAACATTGCTCCCAAAATTATCTCCAGTCAGCAGAGGGGTTTCATTAAAGGTAGGCAAATTTCTGACTGTGTTTGTATTACATCCGAGGCTATTAATATGCTGAATAAACGTGTTTTTGGTGGCAATTTGGCTATTAAGTTTGACATCAGAAAGGCTTTTGATACTCTAGATTGGAATTTCCTTTTGGAGGCCCTCCAGGCTTTTGGTTTCAGTGAAATTTTTTGCAATTGGATTATGATTATACTGCAGTCTGCTCGGCTTTCTTTTGGAGTTAATGGGGCCTCGGTTGGTTATATTGCTTGCAAGAGGGGGGTACGATAGGGTGACCCCCTGTCTCCTCTTCTTTTTTGTATAGCTGAGGATGTCTTGAGCAGGGGGATAATGTATTTGGTGGATAATAAATACTTATTGCCTATGGCTAGTCCAAGAGGGTGTTCTACTCCATCTCATGCTTTATATGCAGATGATATCATGATTTTTTGTAGGGGGACCTTAAAAAATATGAATAACTTGAAATTATTGTTTAAGTTTTATGGGGATGCGTTTGGCCAGCATATTAGTCCGGAGAAATGTAAATTCTTCTCGGGTTCTATGCCTCATGATAGGACAGTCAGAGTTCAGCAATGTTTAGGTTTTGGACCTGGTTCTTTACCTTTTACTTATCTTGGTGTCCCTATTTTTATAGGTAAACCAAGGGCTCGTTTTCTGCAGCCAATTGCGGATAAAATCAAAGACAAGCTTGTTTCTTGGAAGGGAAAGCTCTTATCTATTATGGACAGAGCTCAATTGATAAATTCAGTCATTATAGGTATGATGTTATATACTTTTCATGTCTACGCATGGCCTGTGTCTTTGCTAAAGACTATTGAGAGTTGGATGAGGAATTTCTTATGGTCTGGTGATATAAATACTCGAAAATTGGTTACTGTTGCTTGGAGTAAAGTTTGCAAGCCTTTGGTGGAAGGAGGCCTTGGATTGAAATCCATTGTTAAGTTGAATGAGGCAAGTATGTTAAAACTTATGTGGGATTTTGTTTATTCAGACTCACATTGGGCGGTTTTCATGAGAGCTCGATTTTTAAAACAAGGCAAACCTTTATTGAGCTTTAAGTCGTCCTCTATTTGGACTTCTATGAAAAGCAAGTGGCATATGACTTTGGAAAATACTGGTTGGGTTGTAAATAGAGGTGATTGTGTCAACTTCTGGCTAGATACTTGGTGCCTTGATTCTTCTTTGGCTGATGTTTTAAATATTCCAGAGATGCATAGAAGATCTTTAAAGTCTTCAGTCAGCTGCTTTGTGCTTAATCATCATTGGAATGTGCCTGAGTCTTTGCTGCAACGTCTCCCACAGCTGCGTGCAGCAATTTCTTTTATCCCAGCTCCCTTGCTTGATAGTCAGGAACCTGATCAACCGATCTGGAGATCTTCTACGGATGGGCTGCTATGCTTTAAAGCTGCTTTTAATCATTTTTCCTCTCCGGGACAAAGTCTCCCATGGTCAAAGCTGTTATGGATTAACTCTGTTCCACCTTCTAGAAGTTTTATTTTATGGCGCATTGCTCATGGCAAGATGCCTACCGATGATAGGCTTCGGTCTCGGGGTTGTGTTGTTGTTTCAATGTGTGCATTATGTGGTAAAGCATATGAAACAACTGATCATCTTTTTCTGACATGTAGTTTTGCTACTGATTTATGGAAGTGGATGCAGTCATTTCTTCCATTCACGTTAGATTTTTCTTCTTGTATTGCTGTGCTGTTATCCGTGGATAAGCCATGCAGTACACAAGTGAAGGAAGTTCTGATTTCTGTAGTTGTGCATGTTTTTTGGGTTATTTGGTGGTGTAGGAACATCATAAGGTTCATAGATGTTCGTCTTCCTCTGAGGCAAGCTTCTTCTATGGTGATCTCTGCTGTCTCTCTTTCCGATTTTCTCTCTAAGGGCCATGCTTCAAATTCTATTTCAGAATTTTCTTTTCTTCAGAAGTTCTTAGTCTCAGCTAAGCCTCCTAAGCCTGTTCAGATTAAGCAAGTGACTTGGTTTCCCCCTGCTTGTGGATATATCAAATGTAACACTGATGGTGCATCTAGAGGTTCTCCTGGGCATGCTGCGGGTGGTGGTATTTTTCGAGACAGTTTTGGGGTTTTTCGTGGCTGTTTTGCAGCTTATATAGGTATTAAATCAGCGCTGCATGCAGAGATTTTTGCTGCTATTTTAGCTATTGAATATGCTCATTCTGTTGGTTGGGATAAGCTGTGGTTGGAGTGTGACTCCAAGCTGGTGGTTGCTGCGATTGATAAGGTTGATATCGTTCCTTGGGACCTCAGAAGCCGTTGGATTCGTTGTCTTAAATTATGCTCTCAAATGCATTTCTTGTATTCTCATATTTATAGAGAAGGTAATCATTGTGCAGATAGATTAGCTAATTATGGGGTTGATCATAGGGTTGATATAACTTGGTGGGATCATATTCCCTTGTTTGTTAGGGATAGTTTTGCTCGCAATCATTGTGGATTGCCTTTTTTTCGCTTTTGTTGATTGTTCTCATGGGTTTTGGCCTAGTCCCCCCATGCTGTATGTTGGTCTTTTTTCTTTCTATTAATAAATTGTGGTTTGCTGCCGATGATTAGTTGGCGTGGGGGTGCCAACGTTGTTGGGATGTCCTCGTCCAACTGTGAGGTTTGCTTTCTACAAATTCATTCAAAAAAATTATTACATTTACAATCAAATGACTTTACTATATTCAATATTGTTTTATTAACTTGACGAGCTTATATATAAAATATTGACCGCTTGAGTTTCAAAACACAAAAAATAATATTCTCTTTTTCTATCATAATTTTTTGTATTTTCTCTTAATTTGGTTTTCTGCTCTTTTTATTGCTTATTGTTTGTGAGATGCTAACATAGTTTTTAACTTGAGTGCACTATAATCTAAACATGTTGATGCGTAAACTTTAAAAAACAAAATATAATTTAGTTGAAATAATTAATTTCTTCATTTTTAGTTAAAATCATTTTTAATGTGTTGAAATAATGCTTTTTATACTAATTTTTATTTAAAAAATATTTATTTTGAAAAAAATATGAAAAGTTTAATATAAATTCAATTATAAATATTTTGTCATATGCAAAAAAATGTTTTCATAAATTGTTTATGTAATTAATATTTTGAAATATATAATTATTAATATTTTATATTAAAATTGATACACATATATTATTAAAATATTTATGTAGAATAAAAAATATTTATTAATTAAAATTAAATTTCATAATCGGCCCCCTCTAATTAGAGGAGTCTAGCTCCACCCCTAACAAAACTAATATCGGATCTCATGTAGAAAGATGGTCCAGTTGTTCACAGAACAATGTGAACAATATGCAATTATGCATCAAAATAGGTTGATGCCTTACCCTAAAACATTATAGCAAGATCACATTAATTACACTTTTATCAATTATACCCTTACTTGTCTCCTAGTCTTTAATTAATTTACACATGCATTTATTGTGGAGGGAAAAGGAAAAGGAGTAAAATATAAGAAACCCTACAACTATTTTATTATAACCAAGAAAATTTATTTCATTTCTTGGTTTCTACATAACAACCTTAAACGACAAATAAAAAGAAATGGAAGGATTATCATGGATCTGACAGTATTGGTTCCAAAATCAGGTTCTCTTTCTAGCATCGGTGCTCAAATTTAAAAAAGCAGGCCATGTTATTTTTTTGCTTTGAAAAAATAGAAATATTAAGTGAAATCTGATAACTTGGCAAATGTTATCATTTTTGTGCAACATGTAACCGTTAAAAATGTTACCATTTTTTTCTTCTATAATTTTTTTTATCGTTAGCTATTAAATATTAATATTAGTATGTATATAAACATGAGTAGCATGAAATTTTTTTTACACAACCATTCTTATCAAAGTTGTTCTTTTACTCAAAGTTCAATCTCATCCAATTTTTTTACTCACATATCCCAAATTCTCAACTTTCTCTTTTTATTTATTTTCATCCAATGGATCCAAACCAATTCTCAATCATTGGTTAAATTTCATGCAAAATTATCAATATCCAACTAATCCAAAATTTCAAAATCCTTCACTTCCACAAAATCCACCACAAAATAACCCAAATATGGCCAATTTTCAATTTCATGTCCTCCCACTCCCCTATAAATTTCCCATGTTTCAATCACCACCAATTAACCCCACCATGCATCATGGCACTTCTATGGGTACTGGTGGAGGGCAATCTTCTGAAAAAGATCAAGAAACACCATTTGAATTTCAAGCTTCGCTATTTTTCATTCAAATTGGGTTGGATAATATTGTGCTCGATGAAGAAGAAAGAGAAATGTCAACTGAAACACCAAAAAAAGTGTGGTTCACCATGGCTGAAGATTTACTTCTCGCCAAATCATGGCTAAATGTTTCTAAGGATGCAATTGTGGGGATTAACCAAAGTAAATGTGCTTTTTGGTCAAGGATTCAATATAATTACAATGAGGATCATGGTGATTTGGAAGCGAAGGAAGCATCACAATTGAAATCTCGATAGCAAAAGTCGAATCTAGCATTTAAAAAATTTTCATCTTGCTACAAACAAGCAAACCAAAGAAAGAAAAGTGGTAGCTCTGAGGTTGACATCATGGGAGATGCATATCAAATTTATTTTCAAGATGTAGGCAAACAATTCAAGTTGGAGTATGCATGGCACATGGTGAAAAATGAACCTAAATTTAGAGATAAATTGTTTGAAGGAGCTAATAAGAGAACAAAGGTTTCTGCTTCTGGAGCTTTCTCATCCTCCTCCAATTCGGATACATCATCAAGTTACGACCCAACTTCACCAACCATGGTTCGTCCAATGGGAACAAAAGCAACAAAGAGAAAGACAAAAGCAAAAGAAAATGAAACATCTTATACCTACATTGATCTAACTGCACTGGGCGAGACACAAAAGTCAAAAGCAAAAGCAATGGAAGATTTGGCACATGCCAAGCTCGACCCTAACAAGTTGAAGGAGAAAGTGTTGAGCATTATGGAGAAAGAACTCGAGTACCAATTCAAGATAAAGTAGAAAGAGCTCGAATTGGAGTTGAAGATCAAGGAGAAAGTTTTGGAAATTCAAATCCTCTTCAAAGATACATCTACTATGAATGTTACACAACTACGAGACCATGAGAAGATGTGTTACAAAATTAGAAAAAAATATGGACTTCTGTAATGATGTTAGTAAAAGTAGTTGTGTTTGTTTAAATTATGTCATTTAATTAATTATGTAATTTTTGTTGATTATGTCATTTAATTAATTATGTAGTTTTTATTAATTATGATATGAATTATGTTAAGTTTTTATGATTTTGTTATATTTTTACATGTAATTTTAGAAATTAATTTGTTGGTCAAATTAGCCGTTATTCTAACTATCCATTGTATTGTTTGTCTTTATATATTCTTCACATGTAACATGATTTTTTACATCTCTCATTTGTGCAAACAAGTCTCATCTTCTCCTCAAATTCTCTCAAAACTATCAACATCTATTGTGTTCCTTGCAATGGACTCTAGTGTTTCATCCTTTGAAGAGGATCTTGAAGATGAAGTCATCGAAGATTTCATAATGGAAAGGCTAATGCAACAACAAGCCGCTACACGTATGCGTAGACGTACATGAGTCCACATAGAAAGGAGTCATGAAGAAGGGCATGCTCAATTGTTCAATGACTATTTCTCCAACAATCTAGTATATACAAAGGAGAAATTCCGACGAAGATTTCAAATGCGAAGGGATGTCTTCCTTCACATTGTACAAGCCACTTGGCAATCATAATAAGTATTTTCAAATGACGGTTGATGCAACTCGAAGAATGAGCCTTTTTACATTGCAGAAATGCACTGCTGCTATTCGTATATTGGCATATGGATCACCTACTAATAGTGTTGATGATTATTGGTGAAAGCACTGCATTGCAATGCTTGGATAAGTTTGTAAGGGGTGTCTGTGATGTACTTTGATTTGAATACTTAAGAAGGCCCAACAATAATGACATTCAACGCCTACTACAAATCAGGGAGACACGTGGTTTTCCAGGTATGTTAGGTAGCATTGATTGTATGCATTGAGTTTGGAAAAATTGTCTAGTAGCATGGAAAGGTCAATTTACTCGTGGTGACCATGGAAAGCCCACAATCATGCTTGAAGCAGTGGCATCACAAGCTTATGGATTTACATGCATTTTTTGGGGTTGCAAGTTCATACAACGACATCAACGTGCTAAATCAATCTCCTGTGTTTAATGACATTTTAGAGGGACAAGCCCATGTGATAATATAACCTAATATAACATGGGGTACTATCTAGCAGATGGTATTTATCCGAAATGGGCAACGATTGTTAAGAGCATTTCAATGCCACAAGGCGAGAAAAGAAAATTCTTTGTCCAACATCAAGAAGCGGCAAGAAAGAACGTGGAGCACGTGTTTGGATTGCTTCAAGTTCGGTTAGCAATTGTACATGGCCCTGTGCTTACTTGACACATGGACACAATCAAGCATATATTATATGCATCAACCATATTGCATAACATGATTGTGGAAGATGAATAACACACATACGTTGGTCATTTTGATTATTCTTATGATCATCCCGACAATGATGATATGTAGACAACTGACATACATAATGGTCCTCATCCGGATATTCAACCATACTTACAAAGAAGAGCAGAAGTTCATGATAAGCAATGTTATCATCAACTCCAAGCGGACGTTGTGGAGCATATTTGGGAACAGTTTGGACGCGATAGACCAAAAAATTAATTATTGTTTTAATTATGTAATTTTTATTATCTTAATGTCAGTTTTTTATATCATTATAATTGTGTGATTTTCATAATTTAAAATAAAATTTAATTTAATTATGTTTTTTGTATTATCAAAAGATATTTTTATAAGCGTTAATTTTTATTTTGTATTATCAATAAAAGATATTTTATGTTGTGATAAAAAAATTTATTTTCATATTTTTAATTATGTTTTTAAATATTTTATAAATAAGATAATTATAACATAACATAAATAAATTATTGATAAAATGTAAGGATGTAAGTTTTTTGTTAGGACCCAACTAAGAATCAAAATAGAGGTATTGGGTTGGAGGGGATAGGTGCTTTTGAGGTGCTTGTCTTGGGAAGAGTAAAAATGAGTTATGTGCACATGTGGGACCCATTTAAGAACCCAAATAGAGGTATTGGGTTGGAGATGCTCTGAGACTCCACCATTCAGAGGGTTCAGACACCTGGTACGATTTGAACATTGTGGGACAACTTTTGTTCTTGGTCCAATAGGCATTAGCCATTGTGCATTTTCACTTTTCGAATAATGGAAACATATTAATTAGTTTGGGGTTAATTGCGCACAGTATGTACACCCTATTTGAATTTGATACTGCAACGTGGGCAGGCCATGTATTTTAAGAAGATTTTTATTTGAACAGCAGCAAATATCAGTGCAACTGTGCTTCAGTTCGGATTGTTGGACGACCAATTAACAGTATTTTTACCTTACTAGCGTGGATGATGATGTTGTTATGTCTTTTATTTACTCAACTAGCATGCAAGGTTATAGATGGTGAAAAAATAAACGACATGGAAAAAAAGGAGTAGGTTAGCAGAAGGGCGAGGAATCACCCCCTGAATAAATAAAGATTTTGAGCTATAATATTGGGGGTTAGGGGAGGATAAAATGGAGGGCAATAAAAAGGTTGATAGTTTTTGAAGAGGTAGAGATGGTATGTACACAAGAGACAAAACTACAGAGTATGGATAAAAAAGGATACTTAGCAATTAGGGGCAACAATGAGGTGAAATGGAAAATGAGTCCAACGGGTGGTTTGTTATGTATATTGAAAAAAAAATGATGTTTTTTTAGTGACTCATTCACGAATTGGTTACCTGAGATTGAAGGGTGTGTGAAATGATCCAAATGTTGCATATATTATTATAAACATTTGTGTAAAATATGCTTTTAGTCCTTATATGTTCAATAAAACTTTATTTTAGTCCCCGAACTTTAACATTGATCAAGTTGGTCCCTAAACTTTACAAAAGCAATGGTTTTCATCCCTATTCATGGTGAAAATCATCTTTGAAGAGGGATGAAAACCACTACATTTCTAAAGTTCAAGGACCAAATTGATCAAAGTTAAAGTAAAAGGACCAATACCATTTTTTTTTACCAAAAGTATAAGAATTAAAAACATATTTTACCTTAAACATTTACCCACCTTATGCTATTGCAGAAAAAAAAAGGAGATTATGGGAGGAGATTCAACAGGTTAAAAACAACTACAATAACAATGTGTGCTGCTTAGTAGGGGATTTTAATTATATTAGAAAGATTGAAGATAGAAGGGGTGAAATGAAGGTTGCATAGTCTAGTGGCAGAGAAATCTTCAGGTTCAATGATAAATCGGATTTTCATTGTATTTTGATGTGAGTTTAGATGTCATTTTCATACATTTTGAATATATTTTATTGGCAAAACTCACTGTTTGGTGTTAGTTGATGCAAGATAGGTACTCAAGAGGCTTCATGAGGAAAATAGTTGAAAATTGCACTTTTTGGAGCAAAAATGCCACTGTCTGGAGGACTAAGAAAAAAAAGGCAGAATTGAAGTAACGTAAGGACCATGGCTATGGTAAATTTACCATGGCCATGTTGGTTACGTAGCAGAAGTGGACCTTGAGTACTATGCAAGACCACGGCCATGGTCATTTTTCCAGGGCCGTGGTAAGTTGCGTTGTCAACCCATTTGAATTTTGAATTATTATAAATAGGAGTTGAGAAACCCTTTTATCTTTATTTTTGGTTCTATTTTGAAAACTGAGGGTTCTTGGTGAGAAAGAGGTCCTATGAGAGACTCTGAGCTGCGGGAGGATGTAGAGAGCATCATTGGGGATCACCACTGTAAAGTTTCTTCCCTTTTGTAATCTTTATGTCTTCTTTTGAGTTTTCTGGCTTAATCATGAACATGAGTGGCAGTTTCTCTTAGCCCCGGATTGTGATGTAACTGTACCTTGGTACCCCGGTTCTGATTTTAATAAAACCTCGATGTTATTCAGTTAATTGTATCTCTTCACTACTTTTATTGCTTTTTAGGACCGATCAGTCTAAACATAAGTTAATCTCTTGTCTATGATCAATTGCTTGCGATTAACTGAACTGTGAAGTGATTGGATTCGTACAATTTGCATGCTCAAACCTATTGTATGAATTTCCAGTAGATTAACCTGTTAATCAACCTCTCTGAGATTCATCATTTGCTCTAAATTAATTCACCTATGATCAATCGGGAATTAAATTAGGGGAAATAGCTCTATTAACTATGATCAATTGTTAATTAACAAATTTAAGAGGTCGCTGGCAAGTAACGCATTTAGGGATTTTATTAAGATTACAATTGGGGGAAAAATGGGTACATGTGAAATCACAATCCTAGGCTTCTTTATTATAATTGTTCTCACATTAATATTTCTGCTCTGATTCTCTTTCTTTTGAAAAGAATAATTGAACACCATTCCCTTTAATTTGGTTTTAAATTCTGGATTGTTTGATTATTTGCAAAGTTAATTATTTGGGAACGCGACTGGTCCTTTGGGTTCGATATCCAGACTCCTAGAGTCCACTGTTACTACTGCGTAGGGTACGCTTGCCCTTTCCGAACGCATTTTACGCATCAAGTTTCTGGTGCCGTTGCTGGGAACTAGTTGTGTAGTTCCTAGATAATTTATTTTGTGAAAATTAAGCAATTCTTGTTCATATTGTGCATAGTTTTGGTTCCTTTTAATTTTCTATTTTATCTATTTTATTTTAATTTTTGTTTGTTTAATTTCTGAAGGGAATGGATTAATCTATGGCCAAGGTTTGCACAATATGTACTATGCAAAAATATGTCGGATCATTGCCTAGTACTACTGAAAGAACTAAAATGTTGATTGGGGGCTAAAACCATTTAGAGTGCTCAATTATTGGTTCATTGATGCGAGTTGTCAAAAATTTGTGGAGAAAACTTGAAGGAATATTAAATTGCAAGGATAGGTAGCCTATGTCTTCAATGGAAAATTGAAATGTCTAAAAATTGAGTTAAAGAAATGGAAATAGGGAGTGCTTTAAGGATCCACAACAACAAAGCAACGACTTAATATGGAAGATAAATGCCATGGATTAGAAAGATAAAGAAGGTAGGTTACGTAAGGAAGAAATTCGACAAAGGTGGAACCTATTGGCCAAATTTTGGAAAATGTCTACAAGATATGAGTCCTCGATGCACCAAAAGTCTAGAAACAAATGGATTAAGGAAGGGGATTACAACACAAAGTTCTTTCACTCAGTGGTGAATTAGAGAAGAAGAACGAACTCAGTTAGTGGTCTCCTAATGGACAAAAATTGGGAGGAGGATCCACTAAAAGTTAAAGAAGGAATAAACAAATTTTTCAGAACAGGTTCAATGAAATTCATAGAGAAAGACCTATTTGGATGGCGTACCATTTCCAAGGATTCATGAAAAAGAAAATAGGATGCTTATTGCAAGGTTTAAGGAGAAGGAAATTAAAGAGGCGGTACGTATAGGACAGTGGTGGAAACAAAAGTCCATGACCAGATCGGTACTCTTTCAAGTTCATCATATCCTTCTAGTCCACATTAAATTTTGAAATTCAGAAGTGATTGATGAGTTTCATGCTAATGGAGTGATACCAAGAGGAGGCAACTTGTCATTTATCACTTTAATTCCCAAAGTAGAGAACCCATAGGACTTGAAGGATTTCAGACCACATTCACTAATTAGATGTATGTATAATGGGGGATTGGAAGAAATAACAAATGAGAGACAAAGTGTTTTTACTGAAGGAAGGAACTTTCTAGATGGGTTACTCATAGCTAATGAGGTTGCGGATGAATCTCAAAAGAAAATTTAGCCGAGCCTAATTTTAAAAGTCAATTATGAGAAGGCGTATGATTCAGTGTGTTTGGAATTTCTTTATTATATGATGGATTGTTTGGGTTTTAGCAATAAATGGGTGCAATGGATAAAAAGTTGTATTGAATAAGCAATTGTGTTATATAATATTAGTGAATGGATCCCGACAGAAGAGTTTAAGGCTCAAAGAGGATTGAGACAAGGTGATCCAATTGCACCCTTTCTGTTCTTAATTGTAACAGAGGTTTTAGTTGATTGATGAGGCAAGTTGTAAGGTATAATATGTTTTCAGGTGTAGAAGTGGGCAACAAACAAATGGATATTGTAACACCCTAAAACTCATTTATATATATATATATATATATATATATATATATATATATATATATATATATATGAATATACGTAATTATATTTATCTGTATATAAATCTCTGTAAGTAACTGACAGAAATTAATTCGCTAGAATTAATTCTGTAGTTGCTTTTCTGTATAATTGACTGTTAGTTGGATTTTAAATTTCAGTGAAAGTAAAATAACCTGTGTTATTTTATTTGAATTGATGATGTGTGTTGTAATGAGAATTTAAGTTTTCAGTATTTAAATTCATCGATGAGAAATAGATATTTATCTGTTTGAAAATATCTGAGAAAAAGGATGTGAATTCATCTGCCAGTAGAAAATTGTTTGTGGTTATTCGTAAAATTGTGTCTCTGTGTTGTTGAGAACTTAATTGACTGGAAAAACCGTTTTGAATCGTTTTTAAATCTAAGACTTGCAAGACAAGTAATCTTTTGTAAATTTCATCTGTGAGTGATTACTCTATAGAGAAATTTTAGGAAAGTTGTTTCAAAAAGTTTTTCAATTATAAAAAATTATTAAAATTTAAATTGGATGTTTAAAAAAATTCATTTTTTATTTAGAACGCGTTTTGGTTTAAATTACACAGTGTATTTCTACACTGTGTAACTTGACACTACCCTAACCCACTAATCAAGTGACCATTGGCCACTTAAAATGCATGCAAAACACTCCCTCACACACTAAAAACTCATGGCCACTCACACTCACTCTCACAAAACATCACTCAAATCACAACTAACCCAACGCTCACTCAAAAATCTCTCACCTAATTTCAGAAAAACTCAGCCAAGAGATTCAAAATTTTGCTCCTCCCTCTCTCTTCCTTTCTCCTAGCCGAGACCACCCCCCACCCTCACAGCACCATTTTTTCAGCTTCTTTCCCCCTTGCATGCCATAGCTAGAGTGAGCAAAGGCCTGCACTCCTTTAGAAGAAAGTGATCAGCTCTTCCTCCTCATTCCCACAAGCTCACCATAGTGTAAGGGGACTCTTTTGTGGATTCAAAGTGGCTGTAGGTGGAGGATCCAGCCACTCTTGTCTAAAATGCCTCCCTTGTTGACTGAATTTGTGAAAAGTGTACTTGCATGTGTGTGATTGAGTTTGTGTTTTGAAATCCCCTTTAGCAGTGGCTTGTAGCTGTGCTCAAACTTTCTCCTCATCTTCTTCCTTTTTTGAAATTCATGGGATGGCTCCAATACAAAGGAGAACATGCCTAATTTTTGTTAGAACTCATTTCTAAATCCTCATGCATTTTGAAAATTCCAAAATTGGTGTTGGTAGTCACTGTCTCACGTAGAAGCCCTGGAAAGTGTTTACGTTTTTATGCATAACTTTTGATCTAGCTGTTGGATTTTGATGAAACTTGTCCCCAGTTAAATTAGATTTAAAATGAACCAACTTTTCTTTTGAGACCATTGCGAGATAACCTCAAATAAAGGTTCATCCGTGACATGCAATGGGACCGTTCTGCTTGTGGAAACTGGTTCGGGCAGTGGCTGTTTCACATAGAAGCCCTGGACAGTACTTACGTTTTTGTGCATAACATTTGATCTAGCCGTTGGATTTTGATGAAACTTGTTCCTAGTTAAATTAGACTCAAAATGAACTAACTTTTATTTTGAGACCATTACGAGATAATCTCAAATGAAGGTTCATCCGTGACATGCAATGGGACCGTTCTGCTTGTGGAAACTGGTTCGGACAAGGTTCAGTTTTTGAGCTTTTTAAACCAAAGTAATGACTATTTTTCAAATATAATTTTTGTTCATAAAACTAGACAAACAGAGCTTTAAAATGATAAAATTTTCAAAAAATTTCATCCACAATTACTAATTTAACCTATTTGGTTTAAACAGAACTCATGCATGGATCCCAGATTTTGAACCTGAGACATAGGTCTTAGAAAGGAAAATACTTGGAAAGGTGTAGGAGGAATTTTGATTCAAGTTTTACTTTTTATGAAATATATGAATTTTAGATTTCTACCATAAAAATTTGAGTTAAAATCTCATTTGGGAAGGTTGAGAAAATTACACATCTTTGAGGTTTGCTCAATGTGAAGGACATACTGACCTGCGAACTTCTAGGAATTTTAATAATTTTTGTAGATTTAATCTGAGAGTGTGGGTTACCTTTTTGAAAAATAGGTTTTAAGGGCTTTAATTTGATAAAATAATTTCACAGAAAAAAAATTGTTTGCTAAATTAATTTTGGACAGAGATTAGGTGCTGCCAAAAAGGGATTCTGTTTTAAATTGCCTTGAAATATGATATTTGATTTGTGATATATTTGAATGTGTAAATTAATTATAATTATGTGCATGCAAGGAAGTGGGTAAAATTTTACCCTTGCCTTAAATGATTGTAAGACCCTTTGGAATGTGAACCTAGGGCATCTCTGTGCGTGTGATTTATGCGTTTTGAAACGCTCTGTGGTACAGTCACGTGGATTGTAATATGAATTGTATTTCTCGGTGATGTCTGTGATCTGTGAGCATAAGACTCGAACGCGAGTGCTTATGTGAACTAGGACTCTGTCCTAGTAATCCAAAATTTTTTTACCAACAATAATAATAATATAATTTCCAACAGTGAGAACAACTAATTTAGACTTAAGAATTTATTTATTTTATAAGCTTAATAAATGAACTCTTTCATTTGTGCTTTGGACTTAGATAAATATTCTAGGACCCTTGCATGGAAGAATCGTCAGTAAGTATTAATTATTAAAAACTTTAGAAATTAAGAGGGTAAGGCACAAATAAAATGTAATAAAGAATCTTGATACACGATGGCGATTTGCGCCTTGAGAGTCGTGCAACAAGGAAATACGCGTGTACGATGGACTTGTGAAGGAAGTCGCGTGGAGCAATTCCGGTTGAGAGAAAGATTCAAAGATGTTGGCGGAAATCGAACAACATGGTCACCAATAAGTGATGGAGAGCATATTCTCATATGGAATCATTTTGTTGGAGCCAGGACAAGGTCTTGAGCTTGGCGTTGATTCAATCCGTCTTATACCCCCAGCAGCGGAAACCCACAGTGACGAGCAAAGATAAGCTCCGTGTGAGAGTGTACGAGGAGTAAGTCCTCGGAGTATCAATGACCTCAAATTGGTACCTGGGAGATGATCGTGATGCGTTATGACCTTGGAGGGTAGGCATCAAGTTATGACTACATTCACATAAACCGACTTGGCGACCCTGACAATAACCACGAGAAAGTCTCAGTTGGTGAGAGCCCACCTTATACCAGGGTGATGGTGTACTTCCAACAGTCATTCCACTCAATATATGTAAGACCACTGAGTTCTGGGAGTTTCAAGTGGCAGCTAGCCAGTGTGTTATAGTTTATAGACTTTAGTCATGGAAATTAGTAGGTTCTGAGTATGAACGTTAAAGAACCACCCCGCAGTGTTAGCAGAATTGTGTGTGACTTCTAAAGTGATTTTTGTGTGATTTGCTTGATGAAGCAAAGAAATTCACCCTTTCTGTGTGTTTATTTTCTTTAGGTCCGGATGGCAGACGAGGAAACAACCCTCAATTGGGAGGTTGACTGCTACTTTGGACGATGGATAGCCGATGTGGTCGCGAGCATGGGCCACTTTACCGGCTATATCAGATTTACGCAGACGCCTATTGATAAGCCTGTAGGAGCACACCCAGTGGTAGCAGAGTACTTCGCATAGCGGACGCAGCCAACTCCGCCATACTACCGTCATGCTGAGCCTGTGGATGTAGTGATGATCTCCTCATCTCTCCTTTCTTCCGAGCGTACTGAGACTGCTTCTCACTCTTCAGGGGTGCAGCTAGAGGAGTTGGAGGACTCCAACACCGAGGAGACTCATACTGAGGGGAGTTCCTCTGCAATGCCAGATTACGTGCCGTAGCCTGAGTACGAGGACCCTGTTCAGGGGAGTTCTTCAGGGATGCCCGACTATGTACCCCAGCCAGAGTACGGAGCAATGGAGGAGGACGACGAGGCCTCTCCAGCGGCAATGGAGATAGATGAGGAGGAGCCAGCAGTAGCTGCTGTTGAGGAGGTGGCAGAGGCTCCTGCAGAGGAAGCTGGCTGGTTGCCAGCGGAGGACGAGGAGGATCCCGAGGAGGATCTGGAGGAGGATCTTTCAGAGGATTCCTTTGAGGTCTCCTCTCGTGAGTCCCATACTTAGTCCTTCGCCAGCTAGTAGTTCCTGTAGGCGTGGGTGGAGTCTCTTGGGTAGATGTTAGATGACTGCTCTGAATGTTAGGATCTTCTTTTATCTTTATCATGTATTTTGTTGGGTAGATCTAGGCATTCAGATGTTTTGTTGTATATATTGCAGTCATCCTGCGTACCATATTAGGTATTTGCTACACACAGTTACTGGGAACCTTATGATACTTATCAGACTCATTTTATATATATATATATATATATATATATATATATATATATATATATATATATATTCTACTACATTTTAACTTCACACGTTTTCACAAGTACAAATTAATTAAAGAGCTTTAGAAAATAATTAATTGAAATAAACACGACATATTTTCTTTTTTAGAAATTAGGGCACTACAGATATAGCCTTGTTGGAATTTGTTGATGACACATTATTTTTGGAAGTAACAACAAAGAATGTAGTTAGTTTGAAGAGCATTTTGAGATGCTTTGAATTAGCTTTTGGACTTAAGGTTAACTTTTTCAAGAGCAAGTTGGTTGGCACATAAGTAGGGGGGCAATTTGATAGACAAATATGATTCTTAATTTGTTGAGTTCAACAATAATGTCAATTCCTTTTGTGTATTTAGGAATCCCAGATGCAACTTGGAGGTCAATTGGGCAAAAAATTAGCAAGAAATTATCGATATGGAAACAAAAACACCTTTTTTTTTTGGTAGGTAGGTCTGTCTAATTAACTTGGTATTATCTGCACTACCTTTATTCTTTGTCTTTTTTCAAGATGCCTTCATATGTTGCTAAAAAAAATCACAAGTATTCAAAAGAATTTTCTGTGGAGTGGTGAGGAAAGAAAGAGGAAATTAGCATCAGTTAAATGGGACAGGGTGTGTGTCCTAAGGAGGAGGGGGACTTGGAATACAAAACTTAGACATCTTCAATGTTGCACTGTTGGGAAAATAGAGGTGGAGGATGTTAAATGAGGAAAATAGTGTGTGATAGTCTTAAGAGCAAAATATGGAGGGTTGAATAGAATGGAAGACGAAAGGGTTTTTAACATGGGATCCATGTGGTGGAGAGATTTAGGGAAGACATATAGGATGGGAGACTGAGAGGACTGGTTTGATAAAAAAACTTATTGAAAGATTAGGGATGGTAAGAAGGTAAAGTTTTGGCATGAAAAGTGGATAAGGAAGGATAGCCTGCATAAAAAATACAACATGCTATTCTTAAATTTAAAACATGAATGTCATGTAAGGGACATGCGAAGATGGGTGGAAAGAACATAAGAATGGGTTATTTGATGGCAAAGGAAGTGGTTTGAGTGGGAAAAGAATTTGGTGGACAGTTTCATGCAGGACATTAACAATGTACAGATGAGACAACAATGCAATGATAGTTTGACGTGGACATGTGACAGATCATGGGCTTACTCTGTAAAATCAAGCTATGCTATGCTACAAGTACAAAATGAACAAGTTGATCCATCCTTCTTTCGATGTTTTTGGAAGATCCATGTACTTCAAATGTCTCAACATTTGCATGGAGAATGGTACTTGATAAATACAAACAAGAGGGAATTTGAAGAAATGCAATACAACACCGTGATTATTCATGCTCATGATCTCTCATAAGGAGGAAGAAATAACATCCCATGTTATATTTACATGAACGTTCTCCTACATGGTTTGGAAGGAGTGCTATATAGGTGGCTTGGGCATCAAGTAGCATTACCAATTGATCCTAAGGTCCACTACTTGCAACGCAATGCTGGATTTGTATGGAAAGAAAACTAATACAACTTGGCAGTTTGTATGATATGCTATAGTTTGGTCTCTTTGGCTACATAGGAACAATATCATTTTCAGAAATGAAGTATCTAATAGGTATTTTTTTAATTGAAAAAAAAAGGTCTTTGTCATGGTTAAATACAAGTGTTATAAAATAAAATGTGTACAGTGTAATACAATATATGTTTCGGGGTGTTTTTGTCTCTGTTTTCCTTCTTTTTTAGGGACTGAGTTGAACTTATAACACTTGTATTTATGCCTTGGTTCCAAACTTTGAATTGAACCTATAGGGTCTATTTGTGTTAGTTTATCCAAAAACGCTTCTAGAAGAAGAAAATAAAGAAATGAGTTTTTCCATAAGCTAAAATTAGCTTATACATAAGCTAATTTGTAAAAAGTCTCACATCTTCTAGAAAAGCTATATGAGAGAGCTTCTACAAGTTAATTTATACATACGCTAATTTTAGTTTTTGGAGAAGTTCATTTTATGTTTTTCTTCTTATTTTCTTCTCATATAAGTGTTTCTGGATAAGCTTAGCCAAACAGACCTATAATACTAGTAGTCATTACACATGATACTTCCGGTATCATTATTAATGAGTAGCTAGCATATACAACTATGATACACTGCTCTAATTAAGATGCACACAAAAGATGAAGTTCAATCTCCATCTCCAAAAGGATAAAAAATTAAAATAAAAAGGAAACTTTCAGAGACTTCAGGTATTTACTACTGAGTGTATGTGAGGTTGTTACATACCTTCAGTTTCATGTCGTTCAACTAACCATGTCAGAAGCTTAAAAGGATAGTATGAAATGTATCGGATCACTGGGTTGCTTGAAGATGAGGGGAACCAGAGAACAGTGTACAGCAACAAAAGCATGAGAATGGAGATCACACAAAACCAGAAAAGCAGTGGCCAGCCAACTGAGATTACTTATAACAAGGTGGACACCAGCCATGAATGCAGCTGATAGCGTTGCAAGAGTGACTCCTAAAAGGGGCCTTGCCATTTTAAGGGAAAAAATAGCCAAAGTTATACCTCCCAACTGAGCCCAAATGAGTATAATAGTAACACTAATGGCACCGTACATGGATATTGCGATGCAGAAAATAAATAGCTTAAATCACACGTGATTTAGCATGACGGCCATTCCTTGTCCTGGATTAGAGCCATTAGTTCCACCAGGCAAAGTAAAACCAGCAGCAAATGTTACTGTAATTATAAGGGTTGAAACCAGCATAAGGGTGCTGATTCTGTCTTTATACGGATCCATGTTAATTGGGGCTATCTGTTTGCAAACACTTTCTGCACTTTGGGAATGGCAAGGAACCTTGGCAGAGTGAAATCCTCTTTTAGCATATTTTACGCCAACAGATTCTAGTGCAATCCATATTAGCCTCTGCAAATGCATGTTTGTGTGTTACAATTCAACTATGTATAAAGAAAGAAAAAATATAAGAAACGTGAAACGAGAGCACTGATGAATTTATCGCAATTGAACAGAGAAAACAAAGTGAGGAGAAATCATAATCATCAAGAGGTAAATTTTGATTAAATTATGAACAACCAAATTAAAGTAGATTTTGATCACACTAGAACAAAAAGAAAAAGTCATATAGTAATGATAAACTTGCACTCATCGGTGTAGATTTTTTCTAACAAAAATGGAAGTATCAATATAAATATTATACATTTATATGCTACCAGTATGATGCATCATACTACAAACAATTCCATTAGAATAGAATATTGATATATATCATTGATATATCTTAATATTGTTGTTTATAAAAGAAAAATCATATTGTTAATATCATACATCAAACTGTTAGCATAAACAAATAATTTAGTAGTTCAATTTTTCAATAGATACTGCACGTACGTTATTCGAATTTTGCTTGGCTTAGAAACAATTCTCCTACTCCAACCCTCTCAAATATTATACTTTCCATATATAATATTGTTAGAATGAATGGAAATATTTAATTATCATCATTATCTTAGATTATCTTTTAGGATTAGTTTTCTTATTAACTATCTCTTAGGATGGATTACTATATTTCCATATCTCGTGATTTGTTTTAATACTAAGAACACTCTCTTTAACACATTTTTTAAAATAGAATCCATCTTATTAGTTAAAAATGATTGGAAATCACAAACTTTTGTGAGTCCTACATCTTATTAGATGATTCTCTCTCCTAATAAAATAAAATAAAATAAAAAAGAGTATGTTAGAAGGATTATATTAGAGAATGTATTGTTAGCACTCATTTGTTTCATATTCAATTAGGATTATCAATAGCATAAATAAGAATTGGTGTGTTCTAAGTTTTAAGATCACATATCTAATTGTAACAAATTATATGTTCAATATATTATTATTCAAAGTCTACTTTCTCTCATATCGGTAGTTTTTTTTTTTTTTTTTTATGAAGCTATGGTAAGCAGTTTTCTTTGTTTTCAGTAGGTGTTCTTTAGATGCTTAGTTTTCTTCCATTATTAAGACATACAGGCACTCCTTTGGTGTTCATTTAATCTAAGTATGAGCTCCTTTGTGCACTGGATGCTTGACTGGAAGCTCTTTTTTACAGTAAATTGTAAAACAGACCAAACTAACAGTGTTATAATGAAAATTAACAGTAAGAAGTATTTAAAAAAATGTTAAATACTAGAAGAAGAAAAAAGAAAAAAAAAAAGGGAACTCAATTAAACAGAGTGAATGTTATAAAGACAAATCTTAATTTAACATTCAAATTTTAGATTAAATATATTGTTAGTCAATGAAAATATGACCCCCTTTTTTTTTTTTTTTTTTCTATTTTTAATCTCTATTTAACAAACTAGTTGTAATATTTGAACACCCCATAATTTTGAGTCATGACTGAGTGATAGGGTGGACCACTTTAGCCACCTTCTAGTTTTAAACTCTCCAATAATACCTATTATTTCTTTCTATCTCTCTCTTTTTATCACATCATATCACCTATCATATCTATATTTTTCTCTCTCTTATTGGGTATTGAATAGCATTATGGTGTCTATGTATATTTTTCCTTAAAAAAACAGTGTGCTTTTAATTAGTCACTAAATATTCTTTCTATAGGGACTAGAAACACATAGATTTTGTAATTTTTAAGAATTAAAAATGAAAAAAGAAAATAGATAGACTGAAGCATAAAAATGCCATATTTTCAAGAATTTAAAACACATTTAAAACTTGAATTATTGAGTGAAGAGAAAATAATACTTGCCTGTGGAAGGGAGGGATTTTCTTGCAGAAATTGCATATAAACATCAAGAGCTGTTTGATTATTTCTGTTAACTAAACTTAGATCCACCCTTTTATCCCTTGTTAAGTCATGCACAATTTTTGGATGGCAGTGCAAGGTAGCCAAATGCAAGGGAGTGTTTCCATTGGCATCCTTATCATTTATCATCTTTACTAGTTCATGATTTGCATCTTGCAAGATGTATCTCACCACATTAAGCTTTCCAATTCCAGCAGCAATGTGAACAATATTTCGATCATATTTATCAAGTATTTATCTGGGATCTGCAGTGTTCTAGCAATTTCTTGACCACTTCAACATGCCCACTTGCAGAAGCCAAATGAAGAGGAAAAAGGCCATAGATGTCTCTATCCACGTGGCAGGAAAAACAACTTCGAAGCAAGTCCTTTACACCATTAAGGTAACCTATAGATGCAGCATAGTGAAAAGCATTCCTTCCCTCATTATCCCTTAAATAAATCCATTCTTTCTTTTTCTTCAGTATGATCCGTAAAATATCTGGCATATATAATCAAGTATGAGCAAAATCTAATAAAGAATTAAGGATCAACAGATGAGTTATTTAGGGGAAAGAAGGAATATAAAAAAGCTCCAATATTTAAAAAGATTTATCAATATTATTGATAAAAAAAATTAACCAACAATAACAAAAATGAGCTAAATAATGAGTAAAAGATATCAGAATTCAAAATGCAAATCATGAACTAGTAAAGATGATAAATGATAAGGATGCCAACGGAAACACTCCCTTACATTTGTCTACCTTGCACTGCCATCCAAAAATTGTGCATGCCTTAACATAGGATAAAAGAGTGGATCTAAGTTTAGTTAAATGAAATAATATTCAAACAGCTCTTGATGTTTATATGCCTATGGAACAAGCCTAAAATTGTTATGAAAAGGTCTAATCTTCAAGGAATAGAAGGACCTTGCATCACCTGTTTTGCAGCTAAGAGATCTAATGCTAAAGTAGGTAGAATAGCCACCTTATTTTTTATCAACTAATCACAAAAAGCCAAAAGAAACCGAGGAAACCCCTACCTGACCATCACCACCACCACATTACTTAAGTATAAAAGGAGAGGTCAACCCAAAAGACTAGTTTATTAGATATGAGAATCTCATGGCTTAAAGCAAATGGTGAGAAGGTACTAGGCACTTTTCTTTACGGGTGATAAAAAAAAATATGAACTGATCATTACCCGAAATAACCAAGATTGAGAAAAAGTGTAAAAGTCAACCTGGATCGTTAACGGGTGGTGAAGTTTAAAAAGTCGGATGAAAATGGATATGAATGCTGGGGTGCGGTTTTCAACAATAAATTTCATTGGTAACCAAACTGGCCAAAATATTTTAAAAAGATTAGAAATTAAAAGATGGCCAGTTGCATTTTTGTATGCAGTGCACCCATACTTTAATCGGTAATCAGATCGGATGCATCCATCATATCAAAATCAGTGAGTCACCTCACCCTTACTCCACGTGGTTTCTTCTTTCTCTGTCTATTTTCTTGTATTTCCTTTATCAGTTTTGAATGAAAAAGTTTGTCTTCTTCTATTCTCAACTCTCATCTCAATATCTTATCTCCCTCTTTCGGCTCTACATGGTTTTCAATATGTGTGTCTCTCTTTCTCAATTTTTCACATTTTCTCTTTTTGTTCTCTGCAAGAGTTTGGGTTTGTTATTTTTCATTTCTAGATTTGCATCTCTTAGAGAGTATCCTCTGCTAATCCTCAAAAGCTCGTTGGAGCCATGCACACCAAGTAAAGGCGACAGGTCTCACTATGCATGAACATAACACTAGCATCATCAACACAAACCAGTACGATTGCTTTGTCGTTGTAGGTTTGTGCATCAGTGAACGACGACATCATTACAGGGAAGATGGCTAACACATTGACGCTTAAGAATACTATGCAAATCTCCCAAACTATCTCAACCCAACTGTTCCTAGTTCCTACCTATGACCCATCCAACTTGTAACCTGCCTAATGCAACGAATAGTGCGGTCAGAAATGGGCTAAGGCATTAAAAAGTTCATTTTTTTTATTGGGCTTTTTAGGCTCGAATCTGACAGAACCTGACTATTAGTCACCCCTACTTTTCTCACGGACCCCCGACTTGAGCAAGTTTTTCCTCAATTGCAACAACTAGTAACTCTTCTCCAATCGATTTTACTAAGCCTTTGACAATCAAATGAAGGGCTTCCAGTAAAGACCTAAGTGTTGTGATGTCTTAAGAGAAAAGGCATATAGCATAATTTTAGCAAATTTCTCTTGTATTTGTCGTTGCCCAAATCTGTGTACTAGAAATAATTAATGAGTAAATGACCCTAATGTTAGCTATCCAACATTGGCGACCCTACCTACTCGGTCACAAATTTATTTATGCACATATAAAAGGTGCACCGTTATTTGCTAAAACAAGGGGTCACCACTCAAACACAACAAAATTTGTTAGACAAACTTTTGGGGTATCAATTTACATCACTTACTAGGCAGGTTGCACTAACCAGGTGGCAGATGCTTTGTTTAGGAGAGAAGAAGACAGGGAATTTGCTGTCGCGGGAAAATTAACTTATTGGATTGGCTAACTGCTCCAACACGTTTGCAAAATAATGGTAAAGATAAAATGCTAAGTAAAATAGGTTTGATTGTGTTGTTAAATTTGAAGTACATGACCTATTTATAAGCTAAGAGATCATATACATTAACTCAGCCACATTTTTCTATTCAGTAATTGCCTAAACATGGCTCGAAGGCCCTACTTAATAAGTTTTATACTAATTTTGCTAACTGAAAGTTGATTTAGCTTATTATGGGTAGTTCAATAAGTTGTGGTGGACCCTTCTATCAGATCATGGTTTGCAACGACTCCTAATTTTCAAGGCATAATCTGAAACTTCCAACAACTCCCCACTATGCATTTTGAATTTCACACTGTAGCAAAACATGCTTCCTATTTTTAAGCAGCCTTAATCTTGATCTGTTTCTAAACAACCAACTGCATATCTGAAACCCAAATTCTATGGGAAAAATCATCTTATTTTATCATATTAATATTCAAATAATCTACGAATATTAATCCCTTTAATACTAAAAAATTAGCCAAATTTTGACCCAAAGCCAATTCTGCTAAGGCTTGGCCTACCGAATGGCCAACCTTCAATCAGCACCTGAGGTAAATAAATCTCACCTCTACTGAATCCACTACTAAATCCTTAGTAACCAAATTTCAAACTAGTTGAATTATGTAAAACAACCAAGTTCTGCAAAACCATTAACTTCTTTCCAGTTGATCTTTTGAATTAATAGAATTTAGTAGCTTAACTCAGAAGCTTTTAACAGTCATGAGCATCTTGCGTTTAACTTGGCTCCCTAATAGCAAAAATTCATTCACCTTCAGCTTATACTAGCTACTGATCTTTACCAAATTGGGCATTAAGCCCAGGCTACTGAAATTGCAAAGTTCGGTTGCCAACAGAACTAAAGGCCCCATTGCCAATTTGGCAGGATATTCAGAGTATGTTTCGGTTTCCAGTGCATCTAACCTAACCTCCATTTCCAAAAGCACCATCCTTCATACTTTTACGGTGAAACTGCTTCATACTTCGTGCGGCCGTATTTGAAACGGCAACGCAAACAGGCACTCAGTGGCTGGAGGAGGTGAAATCTAACCTCGTGCTAACCAAAATCATTGTTGATCTTCAGCAAAATCATAATACACACCCTCATTATACAGTGGAGCAGGGAAGACTATACATAAAAAGGCATTTAGTTTTGGCAGCAATTCAGTGCAAATACCTAGGTTGTTGGAGTTACATTCTTCTTTGACGAGAGATCACTTAGTATTTATTTTAGTATTTATTTTACTTATAGATGCCTCACTCAAAACCTATACTGGATGGAGATGAAGGGGATGGTAACCACTTTCGCGAATGCTTGCCACATTTGTGAATGAAGTAAATATTAGGTTGCTTCACCAGATCACCTTTAACAACCACAACTTATACCCAACATCATTTGGGAGGCGATCAACCTTGATTTTATTATTGGAATGCCAAAGGTCAGGGGCTTTGGCATTGTTTTATTAGTTGCACACTGATTAAGGCTATATTTGGTTTTCTGGTTGGGTGCTCCAAACTTCATTTAGAGAGTAAACTCAATTTTGGGACGTGTTTGACTCATAGTTACATAATTCGTCCATTTCCTCAAGAACCGCAAATTGGTTCGTGCGTACCAATTCGCGGTTCTTTTTCGAACCAGTACGCCAAAATTTGTCAACAAATTCGTGAGGAAGACGAACCAGGCAAGGCAAAATGAAAGTTGCAGGTTGCAACTTGGGAACTTTCCGAAAATCATTCACAGCCAAGCTTTCAAGAGAAATGCTCCAACGAACCACACAACTTGAACGAACTGAGAAAGGAAAAGTGTAATCGAAAAGAAGAATAGACCGTCGGCACTAGAAGAGAATTGGAAATGAAGAGTGAAAGACAGAATATTACTACTAGAAAGGAAGAAGATGAAAGGAACCAAAGATTTTTTTTTTAAAAATAAAAGTTAATTGGTTCTGGTTTCAAGGCACCAAAACATGAAAAGTTTTTTTAAAAAAAAGAAGGAACAAAAGGCACCAGAACAGAAGGATTTTTTTTTTCTTTTTTTAAAAAAAAAAGTGGTGCTGGTTTCAAGGAGTTAGTGATGGTTTCAAAAAATTATTCATTTCTTTGTATAAAATAAAAAAGTTAATTATTTTTATATCTATCCATCTCTTTTCTTGGTAAGTGTTACATATATGTAATCAAAATTTTATTTTTAAAAAATAAAATATAAATTAGCTTTTTTATTGTTGTCTGATGCCCAATGTATTATTATTGTTATTTTAAGAATGTTTAATACCATGTATCTTAAATTTTCAGTCATCATGGTTAATTTATTACTGGTGGTGTTCTATATTATTTAATCTAGACATTTATTTAAATGAAAAAAAAATACTGGTAGTATATACTAATTTATATATTCAAACTTTTTGTAAATTTAAATAACAAACCGAAGCGTACCAATTATGTATACCTCTCACGTACCAATACTTTGCAAGGTTGCGTACCGCGTACCCAAACCCATACCACGTACCAAAGAGAATTGCGAATTAGGTGACTATGGTTTGACTACCCTCAAAAGTATGCTTGTATATTAAAAATTTGTCTAAAACCTCAGTTTTGTAAAAATATGATTTGAGTTGTTTTGCAAACTTGGTTTGCAAATTTAAGTTTAACCCAAATTTAAGTTTACAAACTATAATCCCAACATGCATTAATATAGTAATTTATACCATCAAACATCTCTTTTTTGCTTATGCTGTTGTAGAAATATTTTGTTAGACTTGAAAAAAATGTAAAAAGGTGAATTTGATTATTGGGGAATTTGCTGAAAGGGAATTGACTTGAGATAGTTTTGAATGATAGTATAAGGTGCTCAATGATAGTAAAAGTTGATAATTGATGTGATAAAAGGGCAATATTTGATTTCTGTGAAAGGGCTTTTTACACAATTCGATATGTTGGACTATTTATAGGCTCCCTGCACCGCCTCAAAACAGCGGTGGATACATGTTTTGGAAAGTTAAGTAAAGTTTCATATTTTTCTAGAATTATTATACGGTTTCTAGATTTTTTCTTTGCAACATTCTAGACTTTACTTTACATGATTCTAGACATTCGAAGTTTGTATTCTTCTAAATATAAACCTCTATAGAAATTTGAATCAGATTATTTGACACATTTGCTAAGGAGATTGTAAGGTTGCACGGAATACCTACATCCATATAAGCGACTAAGACCCCATTTTATGTGCTCTTTCTTGACACCCTAGATTCGGAGAGTGCGAGTGGGGCTGAACTCGCCACCGGTGAGAAGCCGATGTGGCCTCTTTAACAGAGAGGTGGAGGAATGGAACCCGAACCTGAAGAGGTTATTGAGGAGAGTGACGAAGGCAGAATAATACGAAGATGTTGTGACATTGCAGGGAAAAGGAGAACGGAATGGTCCAAAGGAAGTGGAGTGGCAGGGGAGAAAGTGTGCGTGTTAATCTTATGGTTTAAAATTTTTAAAATTTTAAAAACAAAAAGTTGCTGCTTTTAGCCGTACTATGTTAAATTAATTATTGTAAAATTTAAAAGTTAATGGAATACTAATGTTGTTAACAGAAAACAGAAGAAATGACGAAAATGAAACTTTCGAAAACATAAAGGACCAAAATGAGACTTTTAAAACTTGATGTACAAAAACGAAAAAACACTAAAACATAACGAACTAAAAGTGACATGTAGCCACAAAATTATGTAGGCTAAAGGAGGTTGTATTACGCACAAGTACTACATATCATCTTGAATAATAGTTAAACTGAGATGCTCGATCGCACGCTTGAGACTAATTTGTTTCATATAAGAGAATCCTAGTGCATGGCTAACATTCCTCCTATGGGCTGAGTTTAGGTATAATAATACATCATATCACAGGGCTCTACCCAAGCCACCCCATTAGAGATAGTGAATGGCAGATCCCCCTTCAACATTGTCTAAGCTCATTTTAGGGGAAATATTGGTTGAGGCAGTAGATCAAAACTTGCAGCATACGGATGAAGCCTTTAAATGGCACAAATTTCATTTGTTAAAAGCACGACAACACATGACTAGAATTGCTAATAAAAATCGTCATCCCTATACTATATACCCAAGACATCAGGTGCATTTGAAAACCAGACCTCATAGGCAAAGCTCAATGCCAGCAAGGCTTCATTTCAAGCTTTATCCAAGGTATTATGTGCCCTACTTACTCACTAAGAAAATCAACATGGTTATTTTCTGTCTACAACTACCAAAGCAATAGTATATCCACCCCCATATTTCATGTGTCCTAAATTGAAGAAGGAAGCAGGGAATCATTCAGTGGAACATACAATCCCTACTGATTTGGCAGTAGATTCACTCCCATGTCAACCCAAAAAAGTACTAAACACCCGACCTGTGGTGCACCGTGGAGATTCAAGAGACCAGGTGTTAATCAAATGGGCATCTCATCCATTCAAGGAAGCTACATAGGAAGATGTGCAATCACTCTATCTGAATTTATATATTTCCACCTTCAGGAAAGGTTCCTTTCCAAGGAATATAGGTATTATTAGGGCCCAGATCAATGAGGCAAGGAGTTGGAAAATGTGTACTTGTAGGAATAAGATGTAATTGATTAGTTAGTTTCTATTAGGACCCATTGTGCAACAAGATTCATTCTTTAATAATTGAATAAAAGAACCAGTCTTAGTTGTAAGAGAAATCCTAGGGAAAGATGCTCTTATTCTTGCCATTTGATCTCTTTTCTCACTCTCTCTCCTATCCTTTTATCTCTCTCGCTCTCTTTCTTTTAATTTAGGAACCATAACTTATCTCTTAAGTCCATCCCATCAGGTGGTTTCTCTAAAGGAGGTCTCCCAGATGAGAAAAAAAAGTAGCTCTGAGATACTGAACTTTCAAGGAAAAAATCATATGAAAGCACACAATAAATTATTAGAGATCAGAAAATGGCATGAAAACTCCTTGAAAGTGGAGATATAGTGAACGTCAAGCACAGTCAAAAGTTACACATTTGTCTTGATTAAACATAAACATTATTCACTTCTCCAATTATGAATAAATAGACTAGCCAAAAAATGAGAGCAAATTTATATTTTGCTACAAGTACCTTGATCTTGTTTTAAGATTGCCAAAATGAGTGGTGATTGTCCTGGTGGAACATAATAATGGCCGTATGGAATCAATTGGGCTGGGTTTTGGTGATTAGGAAATTTGTCTTTCAGATAGTCTAGTCTGCATTCTTGATATTGTCTAACCTGTTGCGACCATCGTTTCCATTTATCCATAATTTTCATATCCACATAACCCACACAAGGCACAAGAACATGAACTACAAAAAAAATTAACATCAGTGATGAAACAATTTATATGTAAATTTTTAAAAAAAAAATAATCATCACTAAAACTTTTCTGATGCTCCTGTAAAAAAAAAAAAAGAAAAAAAAACTTTTCCAATGCTGGTATAGATGAAGAAAAAGCAATTTTTGTTATTGAATTTTGTCCCTAATACATTTTTTTTTTACTGCAACTAAAGGGTGTGAGTATGTTAGCAATTCCACATATATATATACCACTTACTCCAAAAGTAAGTCTAAGATAGTTACTAATTACAACCATTAGATTTCAAGGAAATGAATGGTAAGAATGAAGAGTAACTCTCTTAGACTTACTCTTGGAGTAAGTGGATCCCTCCTCTATATATATACTTCTTCTCCATGCATGCTATGAAAGTATGGGATAACTATTTATAAAAAAAATATTACAATTCTCCATGCATGCTATAGATTTAACTACTTACGAATAAAATAAAATAAAAAACTACTTATTAGATCCCAATAACAAAAGTAAACAAAATTTAACTATACCAATAAATGTTCCACAATACTGAAATATAAAATAATTAAGTTTTAGTAAATATATTACTATTATAGTCTACATAGGATTAAAATATTCAACAATCTTGCTTTGGTGTTATAGAAACTATTATTTCAAACAACGCTATAGGAATGTCAATCATGAGCAAACGTGTATAATCATTAGTCTGAAACGAGATGACAAGCAGCTTAGCAATGTATAAAATCATAATCAATAGTTGTGATATCATAAATGTAAAATATTTATTTGCCATTGATTGAAGATGTAGAATGTTGGTCAAAGAAAAAGTAAACCAAAAATGTACACATAAACATGATCATTGAGCAATTCCCAATAAAATAAGCAAAACATTTTCTCTGAATGCCTTTTAAGATTTAAAGAACCGAACAAAACTGTCATCGTACAACACTCAAACTGTCTTAAGTAATATGTTGTGCATCATTAAAGTGTGAAGCAACAACATTTCACAATAAATATTTCAAAAAGTCTTGAGGCCATAGTTATAAATCTTGGAAAACGGTGCATGGCAACTAACCCCAAAAACACAATAGTTAGATAGTGCCAGTAGGAAGGCCATTTATTAAATCTTTTTATAAAATTAAATAATTTATATTTATATTATATACATATAATTTGATAAGTCCGAGATGAGACTTTCATTCTTTAACCAATCTCTTGATGACATTGACTGAAGCACACTCTGGGTGGACCAAAGTCTAAGATCTCTTGATGGTGGTGTGATAAATCTACAACATCTGTAGATTTATAGTCATTTTATATTATATTTGTGTTAGCTCAAAAGAAATTTATGAGCAAATAACCTAATATAATATGAATTTTCATGTAATTCATGTTCCTCGGACTTTTGATTGGAAACTGCATGACTTTTACTTAATTATTTAGGTTTTTTAATAAAGGAAGAATGAGCAAGGGAATGGAATAGCATCTGAATGCAAGGAATGAAGAGGACTATGGTTTTGGAAGGAGGGGGTGACTTCATGATGGCTGGTGCCGGTGCATGCCCTTGGTCCTTCCTTGCTCCAAAAACAAATCCATCTGCCTCTACAAAAACATCACAATCACCTTCTGTTATCCCCAAATCCTTCGCACAAGCTCTATCCAACTGCTGTGATATTCCCTTGAGCCAACTCCCAAAACCCTGTGTTAAGGGAGATGCAATCTCTATAAAAATCTCTAAAGATGAGTACCAACAGGGGTTACATAGTTGCAACAACAACCTTCATGCCCATTTGATTCTAGCCAAAGGATCTAAACTCGTCTCTTCCTTTGAACTACGGGAGAAGCTTTCAAAGCTCTGCAAACCTATTAGTAATTGGAAGCTTATTCCTCTAGGAATAGGTTATTCTGAATTCAATTTTTCTTCTTTAGAAGACTTGCAAAGCGTCTAGACTGTGGGATGCTGGAATCTTCATCCAGGTTTGCTTCGTCTCTCTCAATGGAGTGCAGATTTCAACCATAACATTATGAAACAAACTCATGCACAAGGTTGGATAAGAATCTTTGATCTTCCTCAAGAATATTGGAGACCAAAGATTCTATTTGCAATTGCCAATGGAGTGGGAACCCCAATTGCTCTTGATGTGGCTACTAAATGCATAACTATGGGGCATTTTGCTGGAATTCTGGTTGATCTTGATTCTGGGAGACTACGTTCTGAAATCATGGTTGAGAGGGAATCTTATGCCTTCTTTTTAGGCATTGAGTATGATAAGCTTCCCCTATTGTTCTTTTTGCAAAAATGTTGGCCATGCTTTGGAACAATGCAAAAAAGAAGGATTCCCAAATTCATCAAAGAAATAACATTGATAATCAAGCCTTATAAGCAGGCGCTTAAGATCCTAACTTTGGAACCTCTTCTGGAAAGGATATTCAAGCTGTTGCAGCCAAAAATCAAACTGAATCTTCACACCCTACAGCTGTTCGACCAAAATACCAAGAGAATGTTGCTCAATTTCCTACGAGAATGTACAACAACATTCCACCCAACCACAACAGCCTACCATTGTAGAATCTGGGAACAACAATGCTTGCGTTGAGGCCAATCCCCTTAATGCGTGTGATCAGGACAACATGGGTCTTGTTCAAAGTCTTGAAGAAGAGAATGTCTTGACAACTGTAGATGTGTATAATGCTGGAAACGTTTGTACATTGGTCACTAATTCCTCTCGTAAGGAAGTTACTAATGTTCAAAACAAAGATATTGTGTGTTCTGATATAGATGATTATGAACAGGTGTTAAGTAAGGCGGTTTCTACAACTTTTCAGGAGTGTCACCTCGAAATATATCTCAATGAGATTGAAACTCATGAGAGCACACCAACTGTTTGTGGAAAGGATGTTGTTGATGTTTTGCAGGGTCTGTATCCAGCAACTTTGGAAGTAGATCATGTCTCTCCTACTCAAGATGCTTATGGCACGAATGGTTCAATGAATCCTCGGGTTCAACATGATATGCACATTCTATTAAGGTTTTGGGGTGATGTTGAAGATGTGGAGTTAGAAGAAAACATACCTTTTGATAGACCTAATTTGCATGAGCTCAACAAGGATATTAACTTTACCAAGGTCCTCCCTAAATTCCAAAGGAAAAGGATGAAAAAAGGAGCTAAGCAAGTCTCTAAACATAAGGATATTGGAGCTAGTTCAAGGGCAGGCCCACAAGACTATACTTGATGGAATTCCCTTACTAGAATGTTAGAGAGCCTTTGTCATTTTTTTTACCATATTCACTATGCTTTTTGGGGTTAGTATTATGTCAATTTTCTTTGTTGTTTACAACAAAGCTCCTATCATTTGGTGCTTGTGTGGTGAGGTCTTTTTTCCCTCAATGATTGTTGTCTCCAAGCAACATGGTTTTGGTTATCAAGACTATTTTGTATCAGCGTTTCGCCTCTTTGCAGTGCAATCCTCTGTGGCTAAAGTTACCTTCTTTTCAGATGTATAATTGCATATAGTTATCTAGTCTCATGAGGATTTCTTTTGAGAAAAGCTTGTTCTCTCTAGCTTTGGTTTCAATTAGTCTTTCTTTTTTTTATTTTTCTCTTTTTTATCTTCATGGGTTTTGGATATATCCCCCATGCTTTTATATCTCTTTTCAATATATTCCCAGTCTACTTCATGTTATGCATGAGCACACCAGTTTTGCTTAAAAAGAAAGGAATGAAAAAAAATTGATGACTGATCTAACACTAGGTAGAGTGTATTTGGCATTGGACAACGGATATCCTATGCCCAACGCTACCAAGCTTGTTATGGGCACCAACGTGTGATGACTTCTCAAATTTTAAAGAAAAACATGCCTAGTGTTGTCTCACAACTCAAAAATCCCAAACACATTTTTATTCAAAGATTTTACAACATTAGGGATACTTTTTCACTCATCTAAGGACTAGAAGCAAGGAAGAACTTGAGGATTCATTACCAGCTATTAGATCTTGAAAATTTTGAGTTTGATTCTTAAATATTCATGGCTTTTTCTTTATCTTTTTCTTCTCTTTGTTTTGTGCTTAATGACTCCATAAGTTTCTGGGCCATTTTAGGCTAGGTGTAACGCCCGACTGCTTTCAGGATCAATAACTGTCCCCAAAAACCAATACAATACTTTTCAGCGTGTTATGGCCTCACTCACACACTTCTTGGGAAACTTTCTATGAGGTCACCCATCCTATAATTGCTTCAAGCCAAGCACACTTAACTATAGAGTTCTTAAGTGATGGGTTGCTGAAAAGTAGATGCATCTTGTTGGTATAGGTAGTACTAATTAATTCTTTTAAGTCATCCTCAACTATACAATCTCATACCGGCACAACCTCTGGATCTCTCTCATTCTGGTGTGTATTCAATTCATTCATATGTCCCTCTCAATGGAAACCTACTAGCAGCCACTCATCGTTTGTGCCTTATTTCTTTTGCAGCTATGATCACTCCCTGCCATCACCAATGCCTGAGATGTTACATGCCTACTAGCTAGCTTCCATTGGGTTCATCCTCGAACTACATCGTACTAGGAGAAAGGCCTACTCCGATACCACTTGTAACACCCGACTGCTTTCAGGATTCATGAATGTCTTCACAAACCAACACAAGACTTTTCAGCATGTTTTTACCTCGCTTATAAGGGGGTCACCTATTCCATAATTGCCCCAAGCCAAGCACGCTTAACTATGGAGTTCTTAAGTGATGGGTTACCAAAAAGTATATGCATCTTGTTAGTATAGGTAGTACTAATTAATTCCTTTAAGTCATCCTCAATTGTATAATTGTTGGTGTGAAATCTGATTAGCCGTAGTGTCGGCTAACACCAGTCGATTCCCTTTTTAGCGATTGACTCAAGGAATGGACTATGTTCCTTGATTGGGTGGTCCACTCCAAAGAGCTTCCCAGCAATAATACTTCTTAGGTTTCTATGTTACGCTGCTCCTAAATGAATTGCAATAAGGCAAAAGTAATAAATGGCTAAATTAAAGTGCAAGAAAGCAAAATAATGCGATTTAAAGGGGCAATGAAAATGGTAAAGAAATTATAAAACTGAGCAAAAAAGAGTTAATTTTGATTTCTGGAAGTTCTGGTCCGTTTTACAACGTGATAAGCCCTATTTATAGGGATAAAAGTAGTTACACAATCATTTTCGGCTCTTAACCACCTTCCTAAAATCTAGGAGATGATAGTTTGGTACTCTCAACTGCTTATCCACTCTTGAACGTTGCTTATCATGTTTTTGAGGATGTTATACATTCTAAGTAATGGGTCTGACTCCAAAAATTGTACCAATTTTATCCCTATCACTGTTGTCGGCTAAATTAGTCGTTGCCTCGTCGACTAATCCTATTAGCTACTTACTGTCAGTTATCAAGATATCATCGGCTGACTATTTTGGTGCCAACAATAATCCTATACCTGCACAACATCTAGATCCCTCTTATTTTGGTGCGTATTTGATTTATTCATGCGTCTCTCCCATTGGAATCCTATTAGGTGTCAGTCCTTATTGTGCCTCATATCTTTTGCACCAACAGTCATTTCCCACCCTTGTTAGCACCTGAGATGTTACACTAGGTTAGGATGAACCTTGATTTAAACCTATTGTTACACTAGAATTAGAGCTTAATGATTTTCATAATTGACACTCATTAAGAAATTGATTTGTAATCTAAATCTTGCAATTAGGAAATTGGGGTTTATACTGTTCCAATCCAATAAGCATACAATTCTTCAGCCTAGAGATAAAGTTAGATCCTAAGCATCCGTGTGAATTTTCTAATCCTAATGCTTGTCACTAATTTTTCTCGCCTAATTAGAGTTCATAATTAGGATAAAGGATTTAACACCCAAGGAATTGGGGATAAACAAAATTAGAGAAATTGTATAAGAATAACATAATAAAAAGGGATTTAGAAGGGAAAGAAATTACCTTAGGAGAGAATCAAAAGGATTTTGACATCTAACCATTTTAATCAACTGCATTTTCTGAACATTTTAATTAAGTTCTTTCTCTTTTGCATTAAACTCAAAAACCCAAAATTTCTTATTCTTTTTTAATTTTTAATAATAAAAAAAAGTAATTGAATTGCTTTTATTTTTGTAAGGGATGTGTTTAATACTATATATTGTATTATACTACTTTATTCCAAAGTTTGGTACCACCTGTGCTTTGTTTGGCCCATAAATAAGAATAATTCATTTTCCTATAAAAGAAAAGAGTATTTGATTTATTGAAGTGTTATTAAACCACAATCCTTGAGTAGATGATAAATTTTTCTCGTCTCTTTATTAATTGCATGACCAGTACATTTGTCGTGATCTTAAAATGGTGTAATTCTCTAATATCAATGAGACACTGTGAGCAAGGGGTGGGTTCCTACAAAAGTTTGAAGCTTACATAATGACTTCACTAAAGTAGTGATATGTAACAAATGCTTACCTACTACAGTTGTGTTGGTTGTACTTTTAAGAGCCTAAGATGGGCAATATTCTTTAGGATGAGATTACACTATTTTGGTGAAGATATAAGGTAATTTCACTCTAAACCAAGGCATAATTCACTGTTAACTAGTGTATTCCAGGGATCATGCATCCAGGTGTTGGCTTTAATCAACAATTGCAACTTGGGTTGTTGCAATGTTTTGGGCCATGGTATCAACTATGCAGATTGGCCCTCAATCCTAGTCCAAAAATTTGTCTTCTAACTCTACATGCTTGGAGGTTGAGCATGTAGAGTTATGAAATTCGTTCTAATGTGATCACTTAACTGAAGATGAAAATGTGTCTTGGTTCAAGGTGTAGTTGTAGTCACATCCTTTATATCTTGTCAAAGTTGTAGTTTCCAGTTAGTGGGACACGTGGAATGTTCTAGTTGGAAGTTGATCCTTAGCCTCGCTAAATTATGACAACCACCATAAGGTTTTGTGTAGTAATCATGGCAATTTAAATTTTTGGTTGAGACATTGTTTTTACCCTTGCTTTTAGGCCAAGAATGTTAATTTTACCTTTATAAACATTCCTATAAATAAGATTGGCCCTTGTCCCTTCATTATTACTTCCTCTCTTAAGCTTTTCACCTCTTTTCACTTTGTTACTTTCGACGACCCACAACCACTATGGTTTTTATTTTTTTTGCACTCCTCTTTAGTTTTTCCAACTTTGTTAACTTTCAGGTACCTTACTCCTGATCTTCTTCTACCTTTTTTAACCCATTTTCCTCTATGGTTAGCCTTTGGGAGGTGGACTAACACAATAACGGATGCTTTGTCGAGATTTTCGCAAAGCCTCCACCTTTGTGCCCAAGGTTTAACCATGACAAGTCCTCTTCTAAGGGAAACCATGGGCAAACGACTGTTTTTCATTATTGGAAGAATTGTGATATGTTTGTTTGCTAAGGTCTTACATTGTTTGAAATGCTGAAAAAGGTTCAATTTATCATTAGGATGTCTATAGAATTCTCAGACTTAATTCTTTGTATCCCTCTAATTATGATTTTTCTAATTAATTCTACTACTTTTATTCTAAATTTTCCTTTTTAAACCTCGTGTTGTGTATCAATGATTATTGTAGTTTGATCTCTTCTATATTCCTGCATCCATCTATACTTATCAAGTTATTTCTTAAAGTATTTTAATTAAGAATTTGTTTTAGTTAAATTTCTTTTAAAAATAAAATAAATAGTAAATCACGTAATTATCATTCCCTCATGACACAACGAAAATTTGTTTTTGTTGTGTATCTGGTCAACATATACAACGAAAACAAGTTTTTGTTATGCATATGGTTGACGGCGAATTCTACCATGCGTGACTTTAATAGGTCTGGTACTGTGCATAAGTTATTGTTGTCCATTCGATCAGTGGTTAAGAAAATAGATGGCCTCGATGCAAGAGGTCTTATTGTGGGGGTTAAGTTGGTTATGATGTCCACTTTTTAAAAAAAATTATAGCCACGTCTAGTCTTCTAAAAAAGGCAAAGAGAGAAACCTGTGTTACCGTTTTGCAATTCCAACGGGGACCTTTGTCGTTGGAGGCTGAAGGAACGGAAGGAGCGAAAGTCAATGCGATCAACAGGTCATCCTCGAAGTGGCGAGAAGGAGCGGAAGAAGAAGGGCCTGCTTCGTTGGCATTAATGTTAACGTTAATGTTAATGGCCTTGGTTCTGCACTTGAGTGTGGAGTTCCAGTGGTTCTTAATGTAGCGGCTGATGAGGGACCAGTTCTGTGGCCCGTATTTCTCAACGAGTCGGGTCAGGATCCAATCCTCTTCTGTGCTCTATGGGCCTTTGATTTTGTCGGGATTGTTGGGGTTCCAATGGTTGGACTTGGAAGTGCAACAGTCAGAGGAAGAAGAAAAAAATGACCTCGAAAGATCTCAGCTACGGAAGCCTCCAACAACAAAGGTCCTCGTCGGAATTGCAAAACGGCAACACATGTTTCTCTCTCTACCTTTTTCAGAAGACCAGACATGGCTATAATTTTTTTAAAAAGTGGACATCATTACCAACTTAACCCTCACAGTAAGACCTTGCATCGAGGCCATCTATTTTCTTAACCATTGATCGCACAGACGACAATAACTTACGCATGGTACCAGACCTATTAAAATCACACACAGTCAAATTCGCCATGGTTGACATACAAAACAGAAACAAGTTCCAGCTGTGTATGTCCACCAAATAATATAACAAACATAAGTTTTTATTGTGTATCTAGTCAACATAGTGAAAATTTGTTTCAATTGTGTTATAGGGAATGTCCAACATCAGAAGTATTTTCATAAAAAAAAAAAAACTCGTTTCTAAAATGGTGTGAGTCTGAATAGTCATTTGGGGGTGCCAATAGTAATCCCCTTGCTTTCACGGTAGCTTTCTTTTTGTCTATTATATGGCCATATATTAAAAGCCAGAAAGGAAGATCGGAAAAATAGGTGCTATGCACCTAGTCAGAACTAGGGAAGGAGAATAGACAACTATCTGCCTAGCTAGTTGTGGACTTGTAGTGTCACATGCAGTGTTATAAAACTCAGACCGGAATGAAACATTCTGACCGGTTCAACCGAGAACCGGACCTGTGACCGGTCCGGTCCTTACTTCAGATCGGAAATATTATTCGTCTGTGCTGATGTCAGCAAACTGGCTTTAAACTAGTCAAAACAGGTGAATTAATCGGCTAGTTGAACCTTCTAACTCTGCAACTTGAACAGTATTCAACACACTATCACATTCACAAAGGACTGCTACACCTGCAGCACCTGCACACTACTATCATCCCATGGGGTCTACAAGTTGCTAAAATAAAAATAACCAACTGAACTATTGGATTTGCTTGTTATATGTATTATACATTTTATTTATATATATTACATGTTATGTATATATAAATAAATTTTATATATAATATGTAATGTATATAAATTTTATATTTTTAATATATACCGAGTCAACTAGTTTAATAAGTGATCCACCGGTTCGACCACTGACCCATTAACGCAGTGCCTCAACTAGGTCGATGACCAAGCCGATTTTCACAACATTGGTCACATGACAAGTGAGACAGTTCGAAGAAAGGTGTAATAGAATGGAGGGAGCATGAATTGGGTTGAATGCTTGATATGGGATAGAGTGACTGACTAAGCACTCCTAAGCTGCTCGAATTTGTTTTCCTTTTATTTTTATATTTGTAAACCTTGTTGTAGACTAATAAACTCTATGATCACAAGATTTGAGTCTTATACACTTAATAAAATATAGATATTCCCATTTCTTATAACTGATCCCGTGATACCTTTCATTTCGTATCAATGGTACGAAGAGCAAACATCTACATAGAGTTGGGATGTCTCATCACCATTATTGTGAACAAATTTCCTTAACATTTGACATGTGCTATTTTAAATAATTTACCTTGACGGAACAATACCAAATACTTTTTCCCAGGACTACCAGCACGGCAACCTTGAGAATCAACCCACAACACCAATGCATTTGATTAATGACGAAGTCTAAGGTGGGAAAGTGAAACATCTTTTCCACTGTGCGAAAGTATTAGTAGGCAGTTAGATATTATGCTTTTAAAATCAACGATTAAGATTTTGCTTTCTTTCTTTCTGTTTCTTTTTCTCTTTTTTCATCTCTTTCCTAATTTACCCTCTGTTCTCCTTTCTCTTTCCTTGGATGCGCTCATCGTCCTCTCCTCTCGCCGCCCTTCGCGTCATCTAACTCTTCCACGAATATGACCCCCTCCGACACCGGCGTCTCCCATCTTTCTTTCACCGATAACCAATCCTCCACCACCATCTTCTTCTCCATCATCAACGCCATCATCCACTACTCCATTTTCATTATGTACAACTCGAACACAAAAACCCATTCAGCCAAGAAATGAAAATCAACAAAATAGAACATAGAAAAGAAAAAAGATTAACCAATAGAAAAATCAAAAGAAAAAAGGGATTTTCATCATTCTCCACCGTGCTCCGCCACAGGAGTGATTTTCGGTTGCCATAGTCTACAACACTCCCTTTTTTTCCCCACACGCCATCTTCACCAATGCTTTCGCGATCTTGAACTCATCCCTATGCGTGCATGTGCATTCGCAAGTTTGCATCACACAAACACAAACCCTTTTCTGAACATCTGTTAGAAACCAATAGATCCACCACGATTTTTTTGTTGTTGAGATTTGAAGTGTCTCAATATTTGTTGTTGTTGAGATTTGAGGGGAAGGGGTGGGATCGTGGGAAAGATTGATTGGGGTAAAGGTGGGGGGTAGAGGGAGGAGCAACTTTTGCCTTGGTGGATCTGAAGGTGGATTTGAAAGGGTAATTCGGGAAAGAGAATAAAAGAAAGAAAAAATAAAAATAGAAAAGGGAGAAAAATTATAACCATTCATTTTAAAATTGTTATATCTAACGGATGAAAATACTTTCGCACAGTGGAAAAGATGTTTCACTTTCAGACACCTTCTTGATTTGTGCGAAAAGAAAAGAAGTAAAATAGAGTAAAAAGAGAGTGAAAAATAAGGTTGTTTAGTTGAAGTGAATGAGAGTAAAAGAGAGAAGAAATATTTAAATTAAATTGATTTAGTAAGTAAGAAAAGAAAACAAGAGAATTTAATATCAAATAAAAATGTTTTTTTATTATTATTATTTATTGTAATTATTAATTATTATTATTATTAATTAAAATTATATATATATATATATATATATATAAAGTCAACGAGTGGTGCCTTTTTTCTCAGGAAATGTGCTTTCATTAAACTTTCATTAAGGGATCATAACTCACAAAGGACAAATCTTGAAAGTAAAGGAAAATAGAGAAAAGGAAAAAAATGAAATATCTTAACCATAGATTAAAAATCACTTTCTCATACTGACCTATGAAGGTTTCCCACCCTAGCCTCTGGCTTTATGTTGTTATGAATAAAATTAGAATTGAATTTCATAAACAAAATCTTAAGTTTGAGTTTTTTAAATGAAATATTTTTAGTTTGTCACAAGTATTTTTCTTCGAAGACAAATTTGTTCGATACACGATTGAACTCTAAATGTGGACACCTTTCTTGATAGAAATTTGAACTTTGGTTTCTCATATTATGAGGGACTAGCTCCCTTTCACTAGACCCAACCATGTTAGTGTGTGGATAAAATATAACTCACACAAAAATATAACTCACATTTTCCACACAAAATAAAATTGATCCCCTGCAACCATTAATGTTTTTATTTCTATATAATAACATGCCAAAATTTATTAAAAACCATGGTTAAGTAGATTTGATATGAATTGCTAGATAATTTAGAACCTTAATTAATTAATATTCATTGATATTTGATTAGCCTCAATCTATGGCATACATATAAATAAACTAATTAATGATCAAATTTAGGGTTAGAATTAATTTATATCATAGAAGAATTTATGTTTACTAGTAAAGTGAGGAGCATAAGAAATTATCATTAAGATTGAGAAGGTAAACTATACTCATTTTCTGTACACATAGAAAAATGCACGATTTTAATGGGATAATTGTGTGTGTGGCTATGTTAGTTTCGTTAGTATTAAATCCAAGAATCTAATAATTGAATTACACGTGTAAGGAAATAGTAGAACTATTATTTTCTTACTGTGTATAATAGATTTAATGGATTCTAGGGCTAACTATTGTTCTTATCTTGATTTAACATGAGTATGTTATTCATTAATTGCCCGACCAAAATGACTGTCAAATTAAGGAAAAAGAGTGTAGCAAGAAATAGAATGAGGAAATTTAAAGCTATCTAGCAACTTTGTACCTTCATCCTGTTCAGGAAGAAGTGGTTTACCTGGTGGAAGGTCATGCGGAATCATTTCGGCCAACCCTTTGTTCTCAATCAACTTATCCAATGCAGGGTGTTGGCTGATCAATTTGGTCAATGCATGATCTGCTAGATTATTTTAATCTAAAAATGGCTCATGTAATTATGGAATGACTTTAATGAAAAGATGTCTAATGTGATGGTTGTTAGACTTGAAATTATATTAAAGTCATTGGGGGTTATTTTTAAGTTATTAAAATAAGTCCCTCTCTTCTCACTTCATTAAGGATAATTTTGGCATTAAAGGAAAAGATTTGAAAAGGAGGTTTAAGAGGTTATAAAAAAAAAAAAGAACAAAAAGATAACTTCCCTCTCTCTTTTATTCACTTCTGATAACTTTGAACTTTCACATAAGAAAAAAGGGAAGAACACAGAAAAGGCCAAAATTGATCAAAGGGATTCTATACCATCATAGAAACCAAGTAAAGGAAGTCAGAGAAGAGAGAAACATCAGTGATAATTTTTGAACTGCATTATGGATCCGGGTAAGTCTTTTTGACTCTCTTATACAAATTACAGAGTATAATAGATGTGAGAATTATGTTATCCAAGATTCATGTAGTGTAATTTCTTGCATGTTGAACCCTAGGAAATTACACGAGAGTAAAATTATGCTTTCATTTGGTATCAGAGCCCAGGTTACGAATATTATTTTTCTCCATTAACGTTATTACTCTGTTTATCTTCTGTTTCCAAAATGCGAAGTGTACTGCATATGATTATTTCGGTTCCGCTTTTGGTTTCTATGACTTGCGTTGATTCGCATATTATAATAGAAATTTTTATGGCCTTCACAATTGGTGTCATATATAGAGTTTTTATGACTACGTGTAGTCTTTTAAAGGCAAAATAATGATACTTATAATATATGCAAGTGGTGATTGATTTTATTTGGCCTACACGTCCATTTTCTTTGGTCGAGAATTGTAATGGCCTTCATGGTATATATGCTTTAAGCTTTTGGTTATGGTTTGCACATGAAAGTATATATATTTATATGATGGAAAGCAATTTTTCTTTTGTTCCGTGAATACTGCACCTGCAAGTTTATTTGTTTTCGGTGACTTCGGTCATGCTTTGAAGTTTCTTTCGAAAAATTATTTGTAAAATTGTTTAATTTTCAGAGAATGGAATTGCAATATTTTCTGAAAATTGTTTTACAGAAAGGAATTATTTGGAATTATATATTAAAGAGAGATTTGTTAATCACCAAAGTGGTCAAATCTATAAAGTTTTGCAATTCCAAATTGTATGGTTGATTGATATAATGATGCTATGAAATTTTATGTTTGGGTTGAATGAAATTGTTAATTATAAGGCATATATGGATTGCCCAAAGGTGAATCATTGCTTATGATTAATGATATTAAAGATTTGTTTTAATGCTTGTTGAGTGTGTGTATATCCAAAGATATCGTGCATGTCAAGAATAGTATGATTTATTGCCCATTAAAGTATGTTTGTTTGGCATCATTATTGATATGGATATGTGTTTATTTATCACCCAAAGGTGAACTTAGATGTATGATTAAAGTCTATATAGTTTGAATCCATTAGATTTACTCAAAGCATTGAAGTGTGAGTTTCTTTGAATGAATGCGGCTATGTCTAACATGTTTGCTTTGGGCAACTTAATGATCAAGTTCAATGGGCTAAACTATGTTGATTGGTCTAAAATGATCCAGTTTCCACTGGGTGTAATGGACTTAGACTTGGCATTGGTAATGGATGAAAGCCTTCCAATCATTACAGAGACCAGTACAGATGCTGACAAGTCTCTCTATGAGGCTTGGGAGCGGTCTAACAGATTGTCATTGAAATTGATGAGATTGACTATGGCTGAAAAAGTTAAGCCATCTTGCCCAAAACAGATAATGCAAGGGAGTTCATGAGATTGGTCAAGGATTATTCACAATCTGACATTACTGACAAGTCAATTGTGGGGAACCTATCAAGTGAGCTAACAAACAAGAAGTTTGATTGGTCTCAACCAATTCATGATCATGTGACAGAAATGGCTAATCTAGCAGCAAAGTTGAATTCCATGGGAATGGAAGTGAGTGAGTCCTTTCTAGTATAGTTCATTTTGAACTCTCTTCCTACTGAATTTGGCCAATTTCAAGTGAACTATAACACTCTTAAGGAAAAATGGAATTTTCAATAAATTAAGGCCATGTTAATTTAGGAGGAAGGGAGATTAAAGAAAATGTAGGAGAACTCAGTTCATCTCATGACTCATAAGCCAGTAGCAGTAGGAGCAAGCCAGGTAAGAAGGACAAGGGCAATGCCCAATTAAAGGTTAAAGAGGGAGGAGTCCGTAAAGAGAAGAAATGCTACTTCTACAAGCAGAGTAGTCACTTCAAGAAGGACTGCCCAAAAAGAAAGAAATGGTTTGAAAAGAAAGGTATATTTTATATATCTGTAAATTTCGAATCAAATCTTGTTGAGGTACCTAATAATACCTAGTGGCTTGATTCTGGAGCAACTACTCATGTGTCACATATTTTGTAGGGATTCCTTTCAATCCAAACCATAAGAGGAACTGAAAAGTTTCTCTATATGGGAAACAGAATGAAGGCAAGAATAGAGGGCATTGGGACATACAGATTAATCTTGGACACTGGTTGTCATGTAGATTTGGAAGGATGTTTCTATGTACCTGGATGTGACAGGAATTTAGTTTATGTTGCAAAGTTGGATGGATTAGGTTTTAGTTTCAAGATTGGAAACAATGTATTTTCTTTGCTTAAGGATATGTACCATTATGGATCTGGTACTTTAATAGATGGTTTGTATTGTTTCAATCTTGATCTAAAGTTTGCGGAATCCTTGTTTAATGTGGAATGTGTTGTTGGTAGTAAGCGTAATGTGCATGATGATAGTTCTGCTTATTTGTGGCATCAAAGATTAGGTCACATATCCAAAGAAAGGATAATGAGGTTAATGAATAATGAAATTTTGCCTCAATTGAATTTTGGTGACTGGGATATATGTTTGGATTGCATTAAAGGAAAGCAAACCAAACAAATATCAAAGAATTCTGCTACAAGAAGTAATGAACTTCTAGGATTAATACACACTGATATTTGTGGATCCTTTGACGTTCCATCTTGGGGCGGTGAAAAGTATTTTATCACCTTTATTGATGACTTTTCATGTTATTGTTATTTGTATCTTCTGCATGAAAAATCTCAATCAGTGGATGCCTTAAAGGTGTTCATTGATGAGGTAGAAAGACAATTGGACAAAAAAGTGAAGTTGTAAGGTCTGATAGAGGTGGTGAATTTTATGGAAAATATAATGAGAGTGGACAATGTCGAAGTCCATTTGCAAAGTTCCTTGAAAGTAGAGGCATATGTGCACAGTATACTATGCCTGGCACACCGCAATAGAATGGTGTGGCTGAAAGGCGGAATCGTACTCTAATGGATATGGTTAGGTCTATGTTGAATTATAGTACCGTACCTTTATCTTTGTGGATGAAAACATTAAGGACTACTGCATATCTGCTTAACAGGGTTCCTAACAAAGCAGTTCCTAAGACCCCTTATGAACTGTGGGCGGGAAGGAAACCCAGTTTGAGACATCTCCATGTTTGGGGTTGTCCGGCAGAAGTAAAGGTGTATAATCCACATGAAAAGAAGCTTGATGCAAGAACCAATAGTGGATTCTTCATTGGGTATCCTGAAAAGTCTAAAGGTTACATATTCTATTGTCCTAACCATAGTACAAGAATAATTGAGTCTGATAATGCTCGATTCATTGAAAATGGTCAATTCAGTGGGAGTGAGAAATCACGAAAGGTGGATATTGTAGAGACTCATGGTGAATCTTCTTCACCTAAAGTCCCTCCTCAAGATATTGTTCCTCTAGTTGTATTATAGTCAAACAGCAATCGGAGGCAACATGATAATATTCAAAACCCACAGGATGAACAAATAAATGATGAACCAGTAGACAATGTGCAAGTCACAAATGAACAAGTGATAGAAGAAGAACAAGAAATAGCACCAAGAAGGTCTGAAAGGCAAAGAAGATCGGCTATTTCAAGCGACTATGTTGTGTATTCACTTGAACATGAATGTGACTTGAGCATTGATGAAGATTCAGTCTCTTTTAGACAAGCCATAGAAAGTGACAATTATGAAAAGTGGCTCAATGCAATGAAAGAAGAGTTGAAATCAATGGATGACAATAAAGTATGGGATCTAGTTGAGTTGCCTAAGGGTTCAAAACGAGTTGGTTGTAAATGGGTCTTTAAGACCAAACGTGACTCGAAGGGCAATATTGAAAGGTACAAAGCCAGACTCGTTGCCAAAGGTTTCACTAAAAAAGGTGGCATTGACTACAAAGAGACCTTCTCTCCAGTTTCTAAGAAGGACTATTTAAGGATTGTGTTGGCTTTGGTGGCTCATTATGATTTAGAGCTTCACCAAATGGATGTAAAGACTGCCTTTCTGAATGGTGACTTAGAGGAAGAAGTTTATATGGACCAACCTGAAGGGTTTGTTTCTACAGGAAATGAAAATCTGGTGTGTAAATTAAAGAAGTCAATATATGGACTAAAACATGCTTCCAGACAATGGTATCTTAAGTTCAATAATACCATCACGTCGTATGGTTTTGTAGAGAACATCGTTGATCGATGTATCTACATGAAGGTTAGTGGGAGCATATTTGTAATTTTAGTCTTGTATGTTGATGGCATTTTGCTTGCTGCTAATGATGTTGCTATGTTACATGATGTAAAGAAGTATCTCTCTAATAACTTTGAAATGAAAGATATGGGTGAAGCATCCTATGTGATAGGAATAGAAATATTCTGTGATAGGTCACAAGGATTATTGGGATTGTCTCAGAAAGGATATATCAATAAGGTATTAGAGAGATTCAGAATGGAAAAGTGCTTTGCAGGGATTGTTCCAATTTAGAAAGGGGACAGATTTAGCCAAATGCAATGTCCTAGAAATGAGTTGGAACGAAAGGAAATGGAGTCTATCCCCTATGCATCAGTGGTTGGGAGCTTGATGTATGCCCAGACATATACACGGTCGGATATTAACTTTGTCGTAGGAATGTTGGGCCAATATCAAAGCAATCCTGGAATAGAACACTGGAAAGCTGCAAAGAAAGTTCTTAGGTGTTTACAAGGCTCCAAAGATTACATGCTCACATATAGGAGGTCAGATCACCTTGAAGTGATTGGCTACTCGGATTCAGATTATGATGGATGTGTAGACTCAAGGAAGTCTACATTTGGGTACATCTTTCTTTTAACGGAGGAGCGGTATCATGGAAAAGTGCAAAACAATATGTGATTGCCACTTCTACCATAGAGGCTGAGTTTGTGGCATGCTTTGAGGCCACAATTCAAGCATTGTGTTGCGGAACTTTACTTCAGGGTTTGGCATTATCGACAGTATAGCCAGACCGCTGAGGATTTATTGTGATAACTCTGCAACTATCTTCTTCTCTAAGAATGACAAATACTCGAAAGGAGCAAAACACATGGATTTGAAGTATTTGTCAGTTAAAGAGGGAGTGCAGAAACATAAAGTGTCAATTGAGCATATTGGTACAAACTTAATGATAGCGGATCCGTTGACTAAAGGTTTACCACCCAAGACATTCATTGGCCATGTTGAAAGAATGGGTGTTATGGATAAGTCCTTGTTAACGATGTAACGTGACGTATATATATACATTTCAGTTCTAATGCTCGTATTGTATGACACTTGTGAATTCAATTATAGATGTGTTTCTGTTTGTTATGTCATTCACATTATATAGTATACATTATGGTTTTAGTGAGATGACATGATGTGTCTTAGAAAGGAAATTGAAGACACATATTAAAGTGTTGATTAAAGTTTAGTTGAATTGGATGATTTGTGATACATGGAAGGAACCAAGTTGTTTGGATAACTTGCAACCGCCACGATTCAATCATTTTAATTCAATTAAGGATGGTGACTCGTAATTCAACGTATGGTGCACACTTACAGTTTAGTGTTGAATCTTCAAGTCATCACATGAGCCAAGTGGGAGAATGTTAGATTATTTTAATCTAAAAATGGCTCATGTAATTATGGAATGACTTTAATGAAAAGATGTCTAATGTGATGGTTGTTAGACTTGAAATTATATTAAAGTCATTGGGGTTATTTTTAAGTTATTAAAATAAGTCCCTCTCTTCTCACTTCATTAAGGATAATTTTGGCATTAAAGGAAAATATTTGAAAAGGAGGTTTAAGAGGTTATAAAAAAAAAAAAAAAGAACAAAAAGATAACTTCCCTCTCTCTTTTATTCACTTCTGATAACTTTGAACTTTCACATAAGAAAAAAGGGAAGAACACAGAAAAGGCCAAAATTGATCAAAGGGATTCTATACCATCATAGAAACCAAGTAAAGGAAGTCAGAGAAGAGAGAAACATCAGTGATAATTTTTGAACTGCATTATGGATCCGGGTAAGTCTTTTTGACTCTCTTATAGAAATTACAGAGTATAATAGATGTGAGAATTATGTTATCCAAGATTCATGTAGTGTAATTTCTTACATGTTGAACCCTAGGAAATTACACGAGAGTAAAATTATGCTTTCATGATCAACAATGTCCTTGTAACCTTTCTCAATTGCCAAGTGCAAAACTGATTTTTCTTCATTGTTTGTCCAAAATAATGCAACTCGCTCAAGCAATTCCAGGAAGCCAGCCTCAACCTTTAATTCTTGAGAACCTAGAATGTTCATTACATCTTTGTGACCATTCAATAAGGCCTCATGAAAGAAAGTATTTCCTTGCCTGTTCTTCTTTAGGATTTCAGATAAAGCTGCATTGGGAAATCGAGATTGTGAAAATCTTAAATTATTGAGCATAAAAGTGAATAACTTCTCAAGAGTAGATATATGCCCAGCTCTTGCAGCAACATGCAGTGCTGTATCATCATTGATATTTCTAAAATGCCTATGGTCTGCAAAAGATCGTAAAAAAAGCTCCATGCAGTTATCATTTCCTTACTGAGCTGCCATATGCAGCACGCTGGTTCCCATAGGGCTCTTTTGCAGTAAAATGCCACTGTCTATCTCTCTCCAAAATAATTCGGATTTATTATGTTTTATTAAATCACATGTTTTCTTTGACAAATAATACCGATCATTTGCTTCAACTTCATCAGTCGGTTCCGAGGTCTGTATTTCATTTTCATCAATCGCATTTCTTGAAGGCCCCTCTCCTCGAGGATAACCCATTTCAATTTCATCATCATTTTTGCATCGACATTTCAGCTGGGCTTTCTGCTCTGCTTCCAGGTGTTCTTTTTTGTGTCAAGAAATATCAAATTAACTATATAAATCCATCAATTTTACTACAGATATTTGAAGAGTGACTCTGTTATCCTTCTCCCTTTCTTATGTGCAAACTAACACTATTTGCTAAAAAGGAAGAAAATAGAGGGAGAAGAAATAGATAGAAAACCAGAGTTGTTTGATTTAAGAGAACTAGAAAAAAAAAATAAAGTGAACATAAAATTTTGAGATGGTTTAATTTAAGAGAAATAAAAAAGAAAAAGTGTCTATATCAATGATGCTGGTAATAATTTTTCTGAATGTGGAGCTCTCATTAATCACATTAGGGAACGGGAGCTACTTTAGAGTTTAAAATCCTATGTTAAGAGACAAGCAAATATAGTACCACATACTCTTGCTTGAAATTCTATTGTCAATTCTAGTAATCATCATTCCTATGTTGTTCCACAATGTATCCACAATTATATTATAATAGAAATGAATTGATTATGCTACTGTGAAAAAAAGTATTTATTTATATAAGCACTACATTAAATGAATTTTTAAAGTAGGAAAATTAAAATTATATTAATATAATATAAATACATATATATAGATATATATATATAGAGAGAGAGAGAGAGGGAGAGTTATGAATCATTTTAATTTACCATATCCTCTCTATTTTGTCTTGTTTTAGGTAGGGGTGAGCATCGGATGGGTATGAGTGGGTTCGAGTGAAAAATGGCTAATCCGTTAAAAATCAAACAATGAAAAATGTGGTCCGTCACCAACCGTTTAGCCTTCGGGTTTGGCCGAGTTCGGATAGATCTCCGTTCGGGTGAGGACGGTTGGGTTACTTCGGGTTTGTAGGTAGTGGAACGCAACTTACCTTACAGTACCACGGTCGTTGTCGAAAGCCATAGACAAGGTAGCAAGGCCCACGGAGCAAAGCCACCGTCGTTGTTTTCATCGGAATGTGCCAACGTGGTGATGACCACCAACAGGTTTCGTTGAGCATTATAGATCTGCAACACAATGAAATCAGTCGCAACATAAGAGCTTCTTCTAAAGAGGTGAAGCGCAGAGAAAGAGAGAGAGAAAGAAGGCAATATCCAATGGACTTGTGTGAGAAAAAGCGGCCTGATGTGATACCCAATGCAGACTGCACGTTCTTTTTTAGGTAGAAGAGATTGCAAGTTTTGAAGCATAGTAATAATTAATTTCGTAAAATGAAAATTGAATAGTAGAAGTTGGAGTGATTCGACCCACCATAGAGAAAGAAGTGTGTGTGTGTTGTGATTGTGATTGTGATCTAGGAGATGACACGTGAAGGTTACCCCACCATTCATCCATGCATAGTGTGTTTGCATTTGCACACGTATCACTGCGCATGGACCAATATCTCACAAAATCCCATTCATCTATGCTTTAGTTACGTGGTTACATTTCAGCAAAAAAAAAAAAAAAAAGTTGCATGGTTACTCGATCGAGTGCATATACAAATGGATTTATTTTATACCAATGGATTTATTTTTCTCAATCCCTATCTGCCCGTTCAATCTGTATAAAGCCGTCTTTTTTAAATTATTTAACTCAATATCCGAATCTATCAGACCGAAATGCATTCTTTTTATCGGTTAAATCGGTTTGCGGTCGGGTTACTCAATCTTGCTCAGCCTTAGTTTTAGGAATTTCTAACATCCAAACAGGATAAACTATTTGCTTCCTTCTTAAATCATTTTTCTTTTTCTTGGCCTCATTTTCGTTGCTAATTTATAAAGACACTATCTATTTGTTTGGGTATTAGTTAAAAATGTGAAGAAAGAAATGAAGAAAGAAAAGAAACACTCACATAAATGAGTTTTAGGTAGAAATAAAAGCCTATAAACACACATTCTTTGTTTGCTAATTTATTTCCAATTATTTGATAATATGAAAAAATAAAAGGAAAAACAAGAAATAATAATAAAAGACCATTTTATCTCTTTTTTAATATACTTATAAAAGTTTATGAAGGCTAATTTGCAGCATGGTATAGTATAACAGTGAACCAGTTTATCTTTTCAATAGTAAAGATCCAGATACGTATGAGATGCCGAGATCGAGTAGATGGGTATTAAGCTTAATAACATGGCACTGCTTAGTTTATAATCGGACTCAAGGAGAAGGACTTAAAATGTCCGTGGGGTAGATTAGAGAATGAGTGATTTGGATGATAGAACTTGCATTATGATAATAGAGAACTAAGAAGAGAGGAGATTCTTTGCAAAAGTTCGTCCTATTTTATGGCATGGTAAAGAGGCAAGGTGTCGTGGTAGAACTTGCATTTATCCCTTCTATTTAACCTCTTATGGCGTGGTGAATTGGAAAAGGAGACTTAATGTGATTAAAGGCTTGGATTTGAGTGGAAGATGGGAAGAGGATCCATTAAGAGTTAAGCATGGAGCTTGGGACTTGTTTTTTAACAGATTTACCGAACCTTTTCATAATAGACCTACTCTTGATGCAGATGGAGTATATTTTAACCAAATTGGTGATGGGGACAATGCTATGCTATGTGCAATTTTTTAGGAAAAGGAAGTGAAGGAAGCAGTATTGGAGTGTGGTGGAGATAAAAGTCCAGGACAGATGCATTCAATTTCAACTTTATCAATAGATGTTGGGAGATAGAGAAGCATGAGTTTTGTAGTATGATGGTTGGATTTTGGGAAAGGAGGAGGCTACCTAGAGGAGCTAATGCATCATTCATTACTTTGATTCCTAAAAGAGATAATCTGCAAGGATTATAAGAGTTTAGACCTATTTCCCTCATTGGCTGCATATACAAAGTCATTTCAAAAATCTTGTCCAACAAGTTGAGAAAAGTTCTCCATAGTATCATTGATGAAAGACAATGTGCTTTTGTTGGAGGTCAAAATATGCTTGATGGAGTTCTAGTGGCTAATGAAGTGGTGGATGAGGCAAAAAAGGAGAAGAAGCCTATTTTGATTTTTAAGGTGGACTTTGAGAAGGCCTATGATTTTGTAAACTGAGAGGTCTTATATTACATGATGAGAAGATTGGGCTTTTGTGAGAAGTGGGTGGGTTGGATTAAGTGTAACACCTTCATTTTAGCTTTCCTAATTAATTGTTTGTTTATTCTTAATCTTGTTTTTGAGAATTGATAAGCCCAAATGGAATAATAAAATATTAAATCACATTATTGTGACTAATAGTTTATATTCTATATAATTAAAAATTTTAATAATTATTCCAGAGGAAATTTTGAAATAGATTTTAGAATGACAACTATATGGAATTATCAATATTTGTGACAAACGTGAGAGTAAGTCTCAGATAATTATGAAATAATTATTTGAACTTAAAATCATGTTTTATAGGCTTAAATATGGTCAGGGTAATTTTCTCAAAAATTTTAGAAGACTTCTGAGAAAATTTTACAAAACGCTTTAGACAGATTGCTATAGGTCATTCACTATAGGATTAATGTCAAAACTTGATGAAACTGACAAAGTCAGTTCATTTTTAAGTCACAGTATAAAAATATAATTTCTGGTAAAATTTGGAAATTTATAGAGCTAAAACGAAATTATTTAGAATTATTGACTAAAAATACTTAACTCATTCAAATATTTCAAAAATAATTATGAAAATGTAATTTTAATTCATAATAATTAATAATGCATATATTTTAAGTCTCTTAAAATGTTTCAACTAAAAATAAATTTATCTAGTTAAAAAGCTAAAAATTACAAAACTTTTACGCATAAAATCTAGGTAAAATATGTTTTTAGTCCCTATACTTTCAGAAAAACTTGGTTTTAGTCCCTGTATTTTTTTATCAACCATTTTAGTTCTCAAACTTTAATAAACATTTTCTTTTAGTCCCTCCCCTCTAATGGTATTAATACTGTTAACAAAAATACAGTTTCCGGCAACTATAAACGGTCACAAAATACATATTCCTCATGTATTTAAACTCAACATCATTGGCAGCAAAAAAATTACGAAAAAGATTATTAAAAAAAATAGACTCAAACTAAATGAGAAGCCCATCTTTTTCATTACCAACGACACATTATGTGTCTATTTTTTTAATAATATGTAGCGGTTTTTAGCTGTTAATGATGTTGAGTTTAAATACATGAGGAATGTGTTTTGTGGTGGTTTATAGCAGCCGAAAACTGTATTTTCGTTAACAATATTAACACCATTAGAGGGGAGGGACTAAAAGCAAGTATTTTTCAAAGTTTGAGAATTAAAATGATTAATTCGAAAGTATAGAAACTAAAACCAATTTTTTCTCAAAGTACATGACTAAAAACATATTTTACCCTAAAATATATACCCGCAGTGTAAGAAGATACAAATAAAAATTCATGTGTAGACCTCTCTCACACATACTCTCACGTCAATTCCCTCACACTCACACGTAGCACTCTTCTTGTCTTACAAGAAAAGAAAAAAAATAAAAAAGGAAAACTTAAGTCTATAAAATGAACCTCCCCACACTCTTTCTCTACACTTTCTCTCTCTTCCCTCATGACCCATTCTCTTTTTCCCAATTCCCAACCTTCTCTCTTCGGTCTCCCCCTTTCTCTCTTCTTTTTCAATTTCTCTTCTCACGAAACACACCTCCACCCTTCAACCTCCATCACCCACCACCAAAGCTACCTTCCTCCACCATCAAGAAGCAACCTTGAAGCAAGATTTCTTTTTCCTCTCCTCTTTGCTGTGAACGAACCTCACTTCCTTGGTAAGGGGAAGTGAGACTTTGGTTCACTTGCCATTCTTCTTATTTTGTATTTTTATTATGTATAAGTTTTACCCTGTTGATTCTTTCCTTGTATTACTTTCAATTCTTGTCTATTTCCTTGTTGTATTTTCATTTCCTTGTAATATTTCTTGTTCTTGGGACTGATTGGATAGCCTCTCCTTAAGGGGAGACTATGTCAAATTTATTTCTTGATTCATATTTTGTTCTTAATTATTTTCATGCTTATTTGGTGATTTCTTTCGTTAACCTTGAATCCTTTCTTGATTCCTCTTGAGTTTTTGTTCATATTTGTCATCTACTTGCAATTTCTTGTTCTGGTTGGTGCTGATTTAAGGGAGACTCTTGCAAAAAAATTTATCTAAGTCACTTAACTTTAAAAAGGAACCCACGACATGTTCCCCGTGGAAATCAAATATTTTGTTTAGCTTATTAGCTTTGTCGTTCACGTTTTTATTAAAACAGGGAAGGATGTTTCTTTTTGTTTTATGTTGGTTTCGGATAGCTTTAAAAACTTAAAAGTCTGTTATCAAAACAGAGCAAAGTCAAAATTACTTTTGCTCCTCCTACAAGTCTACGGCTTTATAAGCATATAAGAAAGAAAGACAATATTTTTTTTTCAAAGAAAGAGTGAGTATGAACATGCTTTCTAATAAAGGAAAATAAAATAAAAACTGGTCTTATTTTTGTGAGTGTGTGTTTAGGACTATGTAAAAAGAAAGGGAATGAGTTTCCTTTGTTAATCATATTAATCCTGATACTAACTAAGATTGTGATCAAGTAGATAAAATCTTAGGATTGTTTTCACTTATCCAAAGTTCTCGTTTTTTTAAGCAGTATATGTATACACATGTATTCTGGAAGTCATAACTAAAACTTGATCTAAATTCTTCACTTAGTAGTTATTACCTCCATATAATAATACTAGACACTTCATTATATTTAATCAAGTTTATATTTTGATAAAACTATATATATTGATAAAATTTTGTTCTATCTTTTTGTAAACATAACTCACGGCCATATAACTCAGATTAAAAGTTTTCGGTATGTTAAAGTTCTACACTTATTTCTTTTACAAAGAGATTTTTATTATTTTTTAGTCAAATTTAAGTCTTCGAAAACTAGTTAAAAAAAATGGTGATTGGTGTGTGTAAGCATACAGAGGAAGGATTCAAATGTTTTTTTAGAAACCAATACTAGTTTTCGGTGAGTGAGTATTTTTAGATTATTTTAATTAGTAATAGAAGTTAAAAAAAAATGATTATATATTTTTATGATCTTACTTTTAGTAATTTTAAAGAAAAAGAAGATAATGATAAAAACTAGCTTTTATTTAAAATAAACTAAAATTTTAAAATTAATAGAATAAAATCTAAAGTATGCTCTGTGGTTGCAGTTTTATCTGAGCTTCCACATCAGAAAAAGAATTTTGTTACTATTAGTTTATAAACTTAGTCTATGAAAAATTCTGAGTATGCTATGTAGTTGTAATCTAATCTGATCTTCCACATCAGAAAAGAATTTTTCAATATTAGAAATCTATTATATTTTTATAACAAGTTTGAAGGTTATTTCTTTTTAACATTTTAAGTTAAGGAATTAGATAAGAAGAAAGAATATAACAAATTTAAAAGCTTTTAATAAAATTTTAATAGAAGCAGAAATCAGTTAAACATTAGCTAATTGTTAAATTAATCATTAGTGAAATTAAAAATTAAGTATCTAATGTCTTGCTTAAGTATTTTATGATATTATATAAATCCGTATATTAGATATTTAATATATGATATGATAATTGTACTCTGATAACATTATTTATCTGTCTTTAAGGTAGATGTGTTGATATTCTGTGTTGGTGCTCATGGTAGCTGAGACTATAAATATCTCTGAATTTTATGATTGTTATGTTTTGTTGTATCTCTATGCTACGATGATGAACCTCTGCCTGTTGAGGTAGAGATATGTTATATATATAGATGAGAGCAACCCTTGAAAGATGAATAAGTCTCTTCAGATGTATTCCGAGAGTATGTTTTAGTTACGTGACTTGGTGTAGACAAGTTAGGCGGAAGGCCTAATGGGAGATGGAGCGGGAAGTTACGGTTTGGTACGCCGCGAGTTGATATGTGTGACATTGGCTAAGGTCTAAGGGGTGGAAGACATCAAATGTGTGACATCCCAATGGGTAGGTCAGCCCCCTACGTTCTGGGACTGATAGTGCCAGCTCGTACACCTCGATAAGTGCATAGACAACTTCATGATGACACGAAGGGTATATCTCGTGATTAATGGGGATGTGACCTCGTGGCGAGATTGCCCTGTGATTCGAGTATGCATACTGATATGATATTGAGCGACACCGGGAATGGTGTTGAGTACCATGTGGATTGTGGAGCTGCACAGGTATGGAACTATGGCAGTGGTTGAGGTATACTTGCTCCCCATCACTTCCCGAAGGTGGTATTGTGATTAGTGATTGATCAATCGTGGAGTATGGATCCATACTATGTTTTAAAGGTTGAGATGTTATGACGAGATAGACACTAGGTTCCCCCGCTATTATATTTATTGACGGTAGTTTATACCATTAGTACTACATATATATATTAGAATCAAGTCTCACTCCTCTTTGTTTCTTTTGATGTGTATGTACTTGTTGATTTGAATACGTGAAGATGACGGTCATGCCCAACGATCGAGCTCTCTTGATGACACGGTTATTTTGGAGATTGACGAGAAGATACGGGACTTAAAGGCCAATTTTACTTATTACTGTATTTGAGTTAGGGTAGAAATTGTGTACTGCTCTGACAAGGTTATTTGATATATGGGTTGGGATTAGCTAATACATAATTTCTCTGTATTTATTTTGCAATATGAATTGATGTTTATTTAAAAGAAGATCATGGTTCTTTATAAAATGTTTTCTGTATGCTAAATATGGTTAATAAATGTTTTATATAAACGCAAAAATTTTACCCTTGTTTTATAATAACTAAAACAAATAAAACGTTAGTGTGGGTTGTGTCTAATGTAACGGGGTGTTACATTAAGGGGTGCTTGGAGTCAACCTCTATCAATTCTTGTTAATGGAAGTCCTTCTAAAGAGTTTCACACTCAAAGAGGCTTAAGACAAGGGGATCCAATAGCATTGTTCCTTTTCTTGATGGTTGCAGAAGGTATGTGTGGTATGGTGAGACAAGCTTTGAGGAGTAATACTTTCTCAGGATACCAGATGGGTAAGGAAAGGGTGGAAGTATTTTTGTTATAATTTGCGGATGACACTTTATTCTTTGCTGAAGCAAATGCATCTAATATCATATGCATCAATGCTATTCTTAGATGTTTTGAGGTGGTGTCGGGTTTGAAGGTCAACTTTCACAAAAGTAGTTTAGGAGGACTTAGGGTGGTAGAGGAAAATATTGGGAGGTTTGCGGATATTCTAAATTGTAAGGTCATGGATATTCCATTTGTTTACTTGGGAATTCCAATTGGGGCAAATCCAAGAAAGGAAGCTATGTGGGAGCCAATTATGGTGAAGTTGAGAAAGAAGCTAGCAGTGTGGAAACAAAAAACTCTTTCCTTTGGGGGTTGGATGTGCGTTATCAACTTGATACTCTCTTCTCTACCTCTCTTTTTATCTTTTTTTAAGATGTCACATTGTGTTATCAAGAAAGTCATTAGTCTTCAAAGAAATTTAATTGATTATATTAATATAATATTACTATATATTACACAAAGATGCAAAATAACTTTTTTAATTTTCAATTTAATAAATTATTTTAAATTTAATTATTTATTTTAAAAAAATATTTATCGAGTGAGTGAATGATAATTTAGTTAATTAAAAATATTATACCATATATTTTAATTAAAATCTTATCATGAATATTCTTTAGCAGTGTTAAATTAAATAAACTAAACTATGTATTTTAACCAAAGGGGAACTGTAATATCGCATCTCTAAGGTGAGAAATGTAATTTACTCTATATTTTAACATAAGAAGGGAGGACACTCTAATACTCATATCTCTCAAGGAAAAAGTAATTGACTTTAATGGTGTTATGTTAAATGGACTAAATTGTATATTTCAACATAAAAGGAGAGGACAATATAGTATTAGCATCTCTAAGGGAAGGGGGTGGTAATTTACTCTTTAATTTATCATATCATTTATATCTTTTGTTTTAGGAATTTGGTAGGAAAAAAATGAAAAAGAAAGAAATAGAAAGAAAAAAAAAATAGAAATAAATTTTAGGTAGATCAGCTTGTATTATTTTTTTTATTAGAAGTTTTTTTTGGTGAAATTTTTTTTATTAGAAGTTTGTATTATATAAATGAGTTTAATGATGATGTACTGACAATGTAAAATAGTTTTACATTGTCATCCAATCACAAATCACGATTTGTATTATTTTTAAAATAATTTTGTAAAAGTTATGAAAAACTTATCATACATGGTAGTTTATGATTGGATGACAATGTAAAACTATTTTATACTGTTAGTGCATAGTCCTTTTTCTATATAAATTGATGAAATTAAAGAAAGAATAAAAAAAATAAATTTATTTCCAATTAATTGGTATTATATTTAAAAAAAGGAAAAAGAAAAAAATAAGAAATAGTAACAAAAGATCATTTTATCTTTTTCTAATGTCTTATAAAATTTTATGAACGTTAACTGCAAGGTGGAACAGTTGTCTACACAAGTCTCCCACCACAATAAACAAACATCACAAATTAGTGCTGCTTCACGTTAGAAAATAGTGCACTTTGGAATAGCATAGCACACTGCTTTATAATCAGGTGCAAGGAGGAAGATGGGTCCGTTTACTTTAAAATTTTATTTTTTGTTTCATTTTCTGCTTTTATTTCTAATTACAAACCATCACCCTTTTTTAATGTTTATACAGGAACAGAAAAAACAAAAAACAAATGTTTTTTTGCTGTTTCATGTACAAATTTTTTAAAACAGAAAAATACATTTAAAAAAATAGAAAATAAATTAAAAACAAATAACCATTGCGGTAGAACAGAAAATGAGTAAGGCTATGTCTGGATTAAAGTTTGTAAATTTAAGTTTAGATGAATTTCATTTTACAAAATGAATTTTATAAAAGAACTCTCCTGTTACTTCTAGGGGGATTCTAGGGTGGGAAAGTAGTGTAGGTCTCCCACCACGGGAGAATGTTTTAGAACCGTTAGATTACTTTATTTTTAAATCAACGATTCAGATATTTTTTTCTTTTCTCTTTTTCTCCCACTTTTCCCAGTCCACCCCTCTTTCTACAACACCAACCTAACCCTAAATGCCAGACGGAGAAAGATTGAGGGGGAGGAGGAAAGCAGAACGCGGCATCGCTGCCGCCTCCACAATGACAGCTTCGGTAACAGCGGGGGCGGCAGCTGGAGGTTGAGAGTCCTTCGTCATGTCAGACCGCGCCGAATGCGTCGTGCGAGCTGGCCAGCTCTGAGATCCTCTACCTCGCCGGGCCAACTGCGATGAGGCGCGCGAGTGAGGAAGACGCAAATGGAGTCCCCGACGGGACTCGCGGAGGCTTGCCATAAGGGCGCCTTGCCGACGCCGCTGGGATCGCTAACGATGATGATGAGGGCGTCCTTACCCCCATTTGGTTTTCTGAATTTTATTGTGTAAAAATTGGAAATTTAGGGCAATGGGTGATTTTTGAGATCTGGATATTGTTCTCTTTGTTGGATCTGTGATTATCATAAAGGTATTTTTGTTTGGTGGTGTTGTGTCTTGATCCGCGTCATCGGCATTAATATAGGTGTCGTAGTTGTTCACGCGGCATCGTGTTGTCCGCGGCGGTGGCCGGTCATCTGCGGCAGTGTTGTGGGTGGTCTGTGGCAAAGGAAGGGCGGCGACGTTTGTGGTTGTCCATGGGGGAGGAAGGTCAAGCGGTGGAAGGTAGGTGAAGAAAGAAGGAAGGGGTAAATGGAAAAGAGAAAAAGAAAAGGAGAAGAAGAAAAAGAAAAAATGAAAAAAATTTGAACTGTTGATGTAAATGTTATTTTATCTAATGGTTCAAAGTAATTTTCCCACCGTGGGAAACATGCCACACTTTCCCACGGTAGAATCCCCCTTACTTCTATGTCAAACTGAGTTTCAAAGTAAAATTGCAACAAAACTCAGTTTAGAATCATTCTCAACCTAAAACCAAACATGATATTTTTTCGGTTTTATTTTTAAAACATATTTTTGAGCCTCAAACTGAAAACTAAACATGCACTAAATGGGGGTGATAGAGCTTGGATTATGATTGCATATGCCTCATATATTTGCTTCTATTCATCCGCAGACAGAGGAGGAAATAGGGAAGGATGGAGATTCTTTGCAAAAATTTGTCCCATTTTATAGCATGGTAGATAGGAAAGGCGTTGTGATTGAGACTATTGCATATATCTCTTCTAATTCCCCTCTGTTTAAACAAGTGAAAGTTTTTAAACCTCTTCTAAGTAACTTCTTTTCATTTCTCTCCGTCCCAATTCAACCTATTCAAACACATTATAAAATAAGTATCTTCTAGACGCAAAAATGAACTAATACTGATGGATAAGTTTACGAGTAATGGCAGAAACTCCCAAAATATCAAAAAGAAAAAGAGTAATGGCAGCAACAGAATGAAAAAGCCACTCAGGTAGTCCGAAATCTTTGAAACAGAGCACAAGTAAAAGATAATAAAATCATAATCATAATATATGGAGAAAACAGTCCTCAGTACCTTGAACGCTTTGAGATTCCGCTAGAAGCTTCTCTCCACTTCAAACGTTTCAGTCGTAATTCCAACGTAACCAACAGACCAGTTTTCCAGCTTATAAAGACGGTGTGTACGAAACCGCGTGAATGCTGTAAAAACGTGAAAAGAAAGTAACTTTAAAATGCATAAGCTACAATTGAGCTAGCTAGCGTTAACAGACACTTTTTACCATCACCACACCCACGTGATGGATATCAATACTCAAACGAGTACAATTCCAAATCAGTTATTTCAACCATTTACTGTCAAACATTTAATTATTCCTATTTGTTAGGATTGGTTTAGCCTTGAGTTTCTGTTTCTGATGTTTCCTTGTGTATTCTGGTTAGAGGAAGTTAGTTAGAGTAGTTAATCTGTTACTCCTCATAACAGAATTAACTATGAGTTGGAATGTTGTAGTAGCCTATTTAAGGCTTGTAACTACACCATTGGTTTAACAATAAGAAAAGAACTAGCTTCTCTCTCAAGTTTTCTTTTCTCTCAAACTCTTCTCTCACTTTAAATCAGTTCTAGGTGTTACTTTGATCAATACCAAAGTGCAGTATCTGTTAATTCATAACAGATTGGTATCAGTAGCTCAAGGTTGGTTCGATTCTTTGGAGGATTCTTGTTTCGCAAGAAATGGGGTCTGCAAAGTTTGATATTGAGAAGTTCACTGGTAAGAACGATTTCGGGCTGTGGAGGATGAAGATGAGCGCGCTGCTGGTTCACCATGGATTGGAGCAGGCTCTTGTAGGAGAAAAGAAGTTGCCAGCAACAATGTCAGAAAGGGAGATGAAGGAGGTTCTTGATAAAGCACACAGTGCTTTGATCTTGTCTCTCGGAGACAAAGTGCTGAGAGAGGTTTCAAAGGAAAAGTCTGCTGCTGCGATTTGGAACAAGCTGGAGAACCTGTATATGACCAAATCTTTGGCCAACAGGTTATACTTGAAGCAGAAACTATACACCCTCAAGATGACAACAGGGAAGGCACTGGAAGATCATTTAGATGATTTCAATAAGATCACTCTTGATCTGGAAAATATTGAAATCACGGTAGAAGATGAAGACCAGGCACTTCTGCTCTTGAGATCATTGCCAAACGAATTTGATAGCATCTCTGGCACTCTCATCTATGGCAGGGATACACTGTCATTAGAAGAAGTTCAAGCAGCTTTGTTTACAAAGGAATTGAGAAGGAAGTCAGAGGGAAAAGGTGATCAAGATGCAGAAGGTTTGTTCACTAGAGGAAGGCCTGAAAAGAAAGAATTCAAGGGCAAGAAAGGTGCAAGATGCAAATCAAGAGAAGGCAAGAAGAGGAGATGTTTCCTATGTGGAAGTGAAGATCACCTCAAGAAGGAATGCCCAGAATACAAGAAGAAGAAGAAGAAACAAGCAGAACAGAAAAGTCACCATGGTGATGCTGATGTTATCTCAGAAGGTTATGAAAGTGCAGTGGTGCTTTGTATTTTTGATACAGAAATCAAACCAGAATGGGTTCTTGATTCTGGATGCACTTTTCATATGTGTCCTAGCAAAGACTGGTTCACTACATATGAGGAAAGTCATGGAGGAAAAGTCTTGCTAGGGAACAACAAGGCATGCAATATTAGAGGAATTGGGTCCATACAACTCAAGCTTGCAGATGGGGCAATCAGAATCTTGCAAGAAGTGAGGCATGTCCCTGACTTGAAGAGAAATTTAATTTCTCTTGGAATGCTTGACAAGCAGGGGTATGTGAGCAAAGCAGAAGGTGGAGTTCTGAAGATTACTAAGGGTTCCATGGTGCTGATGAAGGGAAAACTGGAGAATGGTTTGTATCTCCTTCAGGGAAGCATCTTGAAAGGCACTGCTGCTACAGTCACTGAGTTGGATCAAACTCAAGCAAGTCTCTGGCACAAAAGGCTTGGACACATCAGTGAAGGAGGATTGAAGGAGCTCAGCAAGCAGAACCTGCTAGGAAAGGACAGTCTTGAATCTCTACAATTCTGTGAACACTGCATCCTTGGCAAGGCAAAGAGATTGAAGTTTGCCACTGTTGTGCACCATTCCAAGGGTACACTTGAATACATCCATAGTGATGTATGGGGGCCAGCAAGGTTGCCATCACACAGTGGGGCTAGGTATTTTCTTTCCATAATTGATTATTTTTCTAGGAAAGTCTGGATCTATATACTCAAGCAAAAGAGTGAAGCCTTTGTAAAATTCAAGGAATGGAAGGTGTTGCTTGAAACTCAAACCAATAGGAAAGTCAGGAAACTCCGAACTGACAATGGTTTAGAGTTCTGCTCAGGAGAATTCAATCAGTTTTGCAAACAACAAGGGATTGAGAGGCACAAGACAGTAAGGTGCACACCTCAACAAAATGGACTAGCTGAGAGAATGAACAGAACCATAATGGAGAGGGTCAGGTGCATTCTGTTTGATGCAAATTGTTCTGCACACTTCTGGGCAGAAGTTGTGATGACCATTGCTTACTTGATCAACAGAAGTCCATCCACTGCAATTGAAAGGAAGACTCCAGAAGAAAAGTGGAGTGGACACCCTCCTAATCTAGGACATCTGAGGACCTTTGGTTATGTGGCTTATGCTCACATAAGGCAAGGGAAGTTGGAGCCAAGGGCTCTGAAATGTATGTTCCTAGGATACCCTCAAGGAGTTAAAGGCTATAGGCTGTGGTGTGAGGAAAAGGGTCAGCCTCAAGTCCTGATCAGTAGAGATGTTGTGTTCAGGGAAGCTGAGATGTACTACACAAAGAAGGTCTCAACTGATCAACAATCAGAATCAAATACAGATAGTATTCTGATGGAGGTGGAGCCAGTGCAAGGAAGGCTAAGATCAGAGGTCAAGGTTGAAAATCAGGAGGATGAGGTTGATCAGACTCAGCCTGATTTTCAGAACTATCAATTGGCCAGAGATAGGGAGAGGAGGACAATCAATCCTCCACTGAGGTTTGGCTATGCTGATATGGTTGCCTTTGCACTGAATATAGCAGAAGAGATTGAGACTGATGAGCCTAGGAACTATGATGAAGCCATCAAGAGTAATCAATCTCAGAATTGGATTGCTACTATGAATGAAGAAATCAGTTCATTGCAGAAGAATGACACTTGGATTTTGGTGGAGAAACCAAAAGGGACTAGACTGGTCAGCTGCAAGTGGATCTTCAAATTGAAGGAGGAGATTCCAGGGATTGAGAAAGCAAGGTATAAGGCAAGACTAGTTGCAAGAGGGTTCACTCAGAGAGAAGGTGTTGACTATAATGAGGTATTTGCACCAGTTGTAAAGCACTCTTCAATTAGAATGGTACTTGCACTAGTAGTTCAAAATAATATGGAATTGGAGCAATTAGATGTGAGAACAGCCTTCCTACATGGAGAGCTGGATGAAAGAATTCACATGACTCAACCAGAGGGATTTATTAAGGAAGGTGATGAGAACAAAGTGTGTTTTTTAAAGAGGTCACTCTATGGCCTCAAACAATCTCCTAGGCAATGGTATAAAAGGTTTGATACCTTCATTGTGCAGAGTGGATTCAAGAGGTGTGAGTATGACAGTTGTGTGTACTTGAAGGACACTGATGCTTAATCCATCATCTACCTACTGCTTTATGTAGATGACATGCTGGTGGCTTGTGAAAGCAAGGAGGAGATTGACAAGGTGAAGGAAATGCTCAAGGGTGAATTTGAAATGAAGGACATGGGGCCTGCCAGAAAAATTTTGGGAATGGAGATTCTGAGGGACAGAACCAAGGATATCTTGATTATCACTCAGAAGAGTTATATAGATAAGGTGCTGAAGAGGTTTAACATGGACAAGTCCAAGGCAGTGACAACTCCTATGGCTCAGCATTTCAAACTCTCACACAAGAATTCACCAAAGATAGAAGAGGAAGCAGCTTACATGAAGAAGGTACCCTATACTAATGCAGTAGGGAGTTTGATGTATGTCATGATATGTACAAGGCCTGATCTAGCTTACTCAGTAAGTCTGGTCAGTAGATACATGGGGAAACCAGGAAAGCTACACTGGGAGGCTTTGAAGTGGATTCTAAGATACTTAAAGGGAACCACTGAAGTTGGATTACTGTATGAAAGACATGAAGAAGTTGAAGGGAATGTGATAGGATTTGTGGATTCAGATTATGCTGGATGCATTGACACCAGGAGGTCATTGACAGGTTATGTGTTTCAGTTATGTGGAAACACTGTCAGCTGGAAATGTCACATGTAGAAGGTGGTCTCATTGTCCACAACAGAGGCAGAGTTTATTGCATTGACTGAGGCAGTAAAAGAGGCAATATGGATGAAGGGAATGGCTGTAAGTTTGCAGGCCCAGAGGGGAGGTGCCAAGGTGTTTTGTGACAGCCAAAGTGCCATATATTTGGCTAAGAATCAGACATTCCATGAGAGAACTAAGCACATAGATGTCAAGCTTCACTTTGTAAGGGAAGTAATTGCAAAGAGGGGGTGAACCTAGAGAAGATCAGCACGGAGGACAACCCAACAGATGCATTGACAAAGACTTTGGCTGGTCCTAAATTTCTTCATTGTGTACAGATTATGAAAATTGTGTAGTTGATTCAAGGCTTAACCAAGGTGGAGAATTGTTAGGATTGGTTTAGCCTTGAGTTTCTGTTTCTGATGTTTCCTTGTGTATTCTGGTTAGAGGAAGTTAGTTAGAGTAGTTAAACTGTTACTCCTCATAACAGAATTAACTATGAGTTGGAATGATTGTAGTAGCCTATTTAAGGCTTGTAACTACACCATTGGTTTAACAATAAGCAAAGAACTAGCTTCTCTCTCAAGTTTTCTTTTCTCTCAAACTCTTCTCTCACTTTAAATCAGTTCTAGGTGTTACTTTGATCAATACCAAAGTGCAGTATTGTTAATTCATAACACTATTTATATGCAACTGACAACTGTCCAATCAGCTAAATACAGTATACGGTTTCATGTAATTTGACATTTGATATTTTTCTTTTTCATGTAATTTATATTTTTCTTTGATACTGCCTAAAAAAGTTGTTTTGGTTTGCGACACCGTAGCTACAACGTATCTACTCACTGACCTTGTCGCTTCCTCTCCTGCGTGCTTGTTTGGCATTCAGTATCACCATGTGTCATAAAAGGAATCTATCATCTACAAGAAAAGAGAATTCTTTTATGACACATGTCACTTTTTTATTAATTTTTTTTTCTAAAATTTCTTTCTTTTTCTTTTTTTCTTTCTTTCTTTCTTTTTTATCTTTTTTGTGTTTTTTTTATTTTCTTTTATTCTTTTCTATTGGTATTGTTACTATTTTTAAGCATATACTATTTTATACTTATTTATAGATTTATATCATTATATTATTTTTTTTATTATATTAATATTTTATATCTTTTATTTATAAAAATTTATATTCTTGAAATATTTAATATAATAAAATGCTCAATATTACATATACATATGTTATTATTTATATTAAATTAATGATAAATTTACATAATTACTTATCCAAATTAATTATAATTTATAAGTAAAATTTATATTAATCTATTCTATTTATCTATAAAAAAGGAGAACTTTTGCCAGGACATTTTCTTTCTTTTTTCTTTTACCTTTTTGTGTTTTTTGTATTTTCTTTTTTCTTTCCTATTATCTATATAAGGTTTTGTTGATATATATATATATATATATATATATATATATATATATATAACGTCAAAATAATTTACATAAATACATAATAAATATTTTTTCATTTTTTTATTCTTTTTTCCTTTTTCTATTACCTGGATAAGGAAATTTGGTCCTTGCTATATTGTCATTATTTTTTAACATGTACTATTTTAAACTTTTTATAGATTTATATCGTTATATTATTTATATTTTTATTATATTAATATTTTATATCTTTTATTTATAAAATTTAATATTCTTGAAATATTTAATATAATAAAATGCTCAATATTAAACATCCATATGTTATTATTTATATTAAATTAATGATAAATTTACTTAATTACTTATCCAAATTAATTATAATTTATAAGTAAAATTTATATTAATCTATTCTATTTATCTATAAAAAAGGAGAACTTTTGCCAGGACATTTTCTTTATTTTTTCTTTTACCTTTTTGTGTTTTTTTTTTATTTTCTTTTTCTATTTCTTTTTTCTTTCCTATTATCTATATAAGGTTTTGGTGATTAATATATATATATATATATATATATATATATATATATATATATATAATGTCAAAATCATTTACATAAATACATAATAAATAATTTTTTCATTTTTTTATTCTTTTTTCCTTCTTCTATTATCTGCATAAGGAAATCTGATTCTTGCTATTGTCATTATTTTTTAACATGTACTATTTTAAACTTTTTATAGATTTATATCGTTATATTATTTCTATTTTTATTATATTATTGTTTTATATCTTTTATATATTCTTGAAATATTTAATATAATAATATGCTCAATATTACATAAAAATATGTTATTATTTATATTAAATGAATGGTAAATTTATATAATTACTTCAAATTAATTATAATTTAATAAATAAATTTACAATATATTATTGTTTGATGTCTTTTATTTATCTATTATCTATTATCTATAGGAAGAGAGGATCCTTCTATGATACATGTCACTCATTCAATTTTTTCCCTCCAAAACTTCTCTCTCTATCTTTCTTTCTTTATTTTTTTTTTACCTTTTTGTGTTTTTTATTTTCTTTTTCTATTTCTTTTATTCTTTTCTATTGCCATTGTCACTATTTTTAAGCATGTACTATTTTATACTTATTTATAGATTTATATCATTATATTAATTATATATTTTTTATTATATTAATGTTTTATATCTTTTATTTATAAAAATTTCTATTCTTGAAATATTTAATATAAGAATATGCTCCATATTACATATACATATGTTATTATTTATATTAAATTAATGATAAATTTACATAATTACTTATCTAAATTAATTATAATTTATAAGTAAAATTTATATATATATATATATTCTATTTATCTATATATGAAAGGAGAACTTTTGCCAGGACACATGACACTCTCTCATTAATTTTTTTTCCCTTCAAAACTTCATTTTCTTTCTTTTTTCTTTTACCTTTTTGTGTTTTTTTGTTTATTTTCTTTTTCTATTTCTTTTTTTCTTTCCTATTATCTATATAAGGTTTTGTTGATTATATATATATATATATATATATATATATATATATATATATATATATATATATATGATAATGTTAAAATCATTTACATAAATACATAATAAATATTCTTTTTCATTTTTTATTCTTTTTTGCTTTTTCTATTATCTGCATAAGGAAATTTGATCCTTGGTATTGTCATTATTTTTTAACATGTACTATTTTAAACTTTTTATAGATTTATATCGTTATATTATTTCTATTTTTATTATATTATTGTTTTATATCTTTTATATATTCTTGAAATATTTAATATAATAATATGCTCAATATTACATAAAAATATGTTATTATTTATATTAAATGAATGGTAAATTTATATAATTACTTCAAATTAATTATAATTTAATAAATAAATTTACAATATATTATTGTTTGATGTCTTTTATTTATCTATTATCTATTATCTATAGGAAGAGAGAATCCTTCTATGACACATGTCACTCTCATTCAATTTTTTCCCTCCAAAACTTCTCTCTCTATCTTTCTTTCTTTTTTCTTTTTTTTTTTTACCTTTTTGTGTTTTTTATTTTCTTTTTCTATTTCTTTTATTCTTTTCTATTTCCATTGTCACTATTTTTAAGCATGTACTATTTTATACTTATTTATAGATTTATATCATTATATTAATTATATATTTTTATTATATTAATATTTTATATCTTTTATTTATAAAAATTTCTATTCTTGAAATATTTAATATAAGAATATGCTCCATATTACATATACATATGTTATTATTTATATTAAATTAATGATAAATTTACATAATTACTTATCCAAATTAATTATAATTTATAAGTAAAATTTATATTAATATATTCTATTTATCTATATATGAAAGGAGAACTTTTGCTAGGACAAATGACACTCTCTCATTAATTTTTTTTCCCTTCAAAACTTCATTTTCTTTCTTTTTTCTTTTACCTTTTTGTGTTTTTTTGTTTATTTTCTTTTTCTGTTTCTTTTTTCTTTCCTATTATCTATATAAGGTTTTGTTGATTAATATATATATATATATATATATATATATATATATATGATAATGTTAAAATCATTTACATAAATACATAATAAATATTCTTTTTCATTTTTTATTCTTTTTTCCTTTTTCGATTATCTGCATAAGGAAATTTGGTCCTTGGTATTGTCATTATTTTTTAACATGTTGCTTTACACTTTTTATAGATTTATATCATTATATTATTTATATTTTTATTATATTATTGTTTTATATCTTTTATTTATAAAAATTTATATTCTTGAAATATTTAATATAATAATATGCTCAATATTACATAAAAATATGTTATTATTTATATTAAATGAATGGTAAATTTATATAATTACTTCGAATTAATTATAATTTAATAAATAAATTTACAATATATTACTGTTTTATGTCTTTTATCTATTATCTATAAGAAGAGAGAATCCTTCTATGACACATGTCGCTCTCATTAAATTTTTTTCCCTCCAAAACTTCTATCTCTATCTTTCTTTCTTTCCTTTTTACCTTTTAGTGTTTTTTATTTTCTTTTTGTATTTCTTTTATTCTTTTCTATTGCCATTGTCACTATTTTTAAGCATGTACTATGTTATACTTATTTATAGATTTATATCATTATATTAATTATGTTTTTTATTATATTAATATTTTATATCTTTTATTTATAAAAATTTATATTCCGTAAATATTTAATATAATAAAATGCTTAATATTACATATACATATGTTATTATTTATATTAAATTAATGATAAATTTACATAATTACTTATCCAAATTAATTATAATTTATAAGTAATTAATCTATTCTATTTATCTATAAAAAAGGAGAACTTTTGCCAGGACATTTTCTTTCTTTTTTCTTTTACCTTTTTGTGTTTTTTTATTTTCTTTTTCTATTTCTTTCTTCTTTCCTATTATCTATATAAGGTTTTGGTGATTAATATATATATATATATATATATATATATATATATATATGATAATGTCAAAATCATTTACATAAATACATAATAAATAATTTTTTCATTTTTTATTCTTTTTTGCTTTTTCTATTATCTGCATAAGGAAATTTGGTCCTTGCTATTGTCATTATTTTTTAACATGTACTATTTTAAACTTTTTATAGATTTATATAGTTATATTATTTCTATTTTTATTATATTATTGTTTTATATCTTTTATATATTCTTGAAATATTAATATAATAATATGCTCAATATTACATAAAAATATGTTATTATTTATATAAAATGAATGGTAAATTTATATAATTACTTCAAATTAATTATAATTTAATAAATAAATTTACAATATATTACTGTTTTATGTCTTTTATTTATCTATTATCTATTATCTATAGGAAGAGGCAATCCTTCTATGACACATGTCACTCTCATTCAATTTTTTCCCTCCAAAACTTCTCTCTCTGTCTTTCTTTCTTTCTTTTTTTACCTTTTTGTGTTTTTTATTTTCTTTTTCTATTTCTTTTATTCTTTTCTATTGCCATTGTCACTATTTTTAAGCATGTACTATTTTATACTTATTTATAGATTTATTTCATTATATTAATTATATATTTTTTATTATATTAATGTTTTATATCTTTTATTTATAAAAATTTATATTCTTGAATTATTTAATATAATAATATGCTAAATATTACATATACATATGTTATTATTTATATTAAATTAATGATAAATTTACATAATTACTTATCCAAATTAATTATAATTTATAAGTAAAATTTATATTAATATATTCTATTTATCTATATAAGAAAGGATAACTTTTGTCAGGACACATGACATTCTCTCATTAATTTTTTTTCCTTCAAAACTTCGTTTTCTCTCTTTTTTTCTTTTACCTTTTTGTGTTTTTTGTTTATTTTCTTTTTCTGTTTCTTTTTTCTTTCCTATTATATATATAAGGTTTTGTTGATTAATATATATATATATATATATATATATATATATATATGATAATGTTAAAATCATTTACATAAATACATAATAAATATTTTTTTTCATTTTTTATTCTTTTTTCCTTTTGCTATTATTTGCATAAGGAAATTTGGTCCTTGCTATTGTCATTATTTTTTAACTTGTACTATTTTATACTTTTTATAGATTTATATCACTATATTATTTATATTTTTATTATATTATTGTTTTATATCTTTTATTTATAAAAAAATATATTCTTGAAATTTTTAATATAATAATATGCTCAATATTACATAAAAATATGTTATTTATATTAAATGAATGATAAATTTATATAATTACTTCAAATTAATTATAATTTAATAAATAAATTTACAATATATTACTGTTTTATGTCTTTTATTATACTTTATATTCTATAATTTATATTAGCACTTATAAAAACAAAAAAATTATTGTAGTTTTGTTGACGATATTTAATTTTTCTTGAAATATTTAATATCATAATATGCTCAATATTATGTAAAGATATGATTATTATATTAACTGAATGATAAATTTCTATAATTACTTATTACTTATTAAACTAATTATAACTTAATTAACTAAATTTATTTTTATGGGTGAACGATTTCAAACCACAAGTATCATTCACAGAAGACAATCTTGCTTAACACTGTTATGGGTGAACGATTTTGGACGACAAAGCTCTTTCTATGAGTATTTAACATAGTTGCATATCAAAGACTCAACAATATTTATTTTTACTTTGAAATCCTACAAAATTACTTTTACTTAGAAATTGTATAAAAATAATTTAATAAATAAATATTTTGTTGAATAATATTTATATTACGAGGTTGAAATTTTTATACTAAATTTAATTTATATCTAATTAGTTAATATATTTATTACAAAATAATATTTATACTTAAAAATCATTTAAAATAATTTTAAATAATTTCATAAATAAATATTTTTAATGATATTTATATTATGTGATTAAAGTTTTTATACTAAAAAATTATTTAAATCTAATTAGTTAATATATTTATACAAAATAATACTTTGACTCTATGTTTAATAATTGTCACTATGTTGTTGATTGAAATTATCTTTTTCTATATGATAAAGTTACATGACAAACTTTAAAGTTCTATCATTTATATATCCATTGACTTTAGCAAGATCTTTCGACCATAAGACTCGAACCTAAGACCTTACTTAGGGGATTCAATCTCAATTTCACTCAAATCAACATGTTGGTAATTAATATTTGTTTTCAAAAAGTTTGCATTTAATTTAATTAATTCTTAGACTTTAAATTATTTGAAGTATTGTTTATAAACTATAAATATTATAAAATTAATATTTTTTTATTTGCAATATAGTTTTTTCTAATAAAGCCAATGGAGTGCATAATATCAAAATAGAATCTTGACATCTGAACTATGTTGGCACCCCAATAACTATTCATCCTCTACTATGCCCCCACAATTTATTAAAAATAAGGAAAAAATATCATTTCAAATTTTGCAAATAAGAATAAATATTTGCAATATAGTTGTAAAATAAATGAATTATTTTATCATTTTACATTTCAAAATTACAAAAAAAAAATTAAACATAAATTAAAATCTATATAAATTTTTAAACATAAATTTTTCATACAATTTTATAAATATTTTAAATGAAATAAGAAATATCTATGAGATTATAACTAAATATATTTTCTCTGCTTGAATACTCTAACTCTTTCCGTATTTTTGGAAAACTTAAACAACTAATTACATTTGTCTCAATATAAAAAATTAATTTTATAAACACGTGTATTTCAAACATGCGTGAAAATGAGTGACCCTGCGAATGCATGAATATCTTGTGCTATTTTTGCTTTTTTTTTTTCTTCTTATTAACACTTTCAGAGACATTTGTTGTTGTTAGACTAAATTTTTTAATATGTTTCAAGTTACTATTTTAACATAGTTTATGCAACATTAACCAGGTCAATCATTCTTGCTCTGTTATTCTTTTTTTTTTGTTGACAGCCTCTATTATTCTTATTGAACATTCATGTTTTGATTTTTTTTTATTGTTGCTGAGCAACAAATATATATCTAATATTTATTTTTAAGCAAATTATGATATACATAAATCATCTCAAAAAATATATATAAATTAAAGCGACCCGTGCGAACGCACGGGTAACTGCCTAGTATGAAGGAAACGTAAAGCTTATAATGATAATGATATGACGGGAATTGGAATGGAGAAATTGATGTGTTGCTAAGTTGCAAGAGCTGATGGGAAGGCTTTGTATCAGATTAAGATTATCTAACAAAAAATTCAATAATTTAAGAATGGCTATAAAACTAAAAGGTTTTGTATCAGATTATTTACTTGATTTGATCAAGGAAAAACTCAAGCTGCACAATATTAACATTGATTTTCTAGTCTATTACATTACAATTTTGCATCTTTGCTGAATTCATCCTAAAAACTGTATGAAAAGCAGCTAAAAAGGTGTCTTTTTTCCCTTTCTTCACAACACAAACTCTGACCAGCTTGCAGAGAATCTAGAGATGTCAACTTCTTTGTGTCGTTCAAACAATTTTTATAATGATCATAACCTGTGGAGTAAAAGAGGTTGTTATGCTTCAGTGTGAAGTGTGGTTTTCCAGAATCAATTTCAAGAACATTGTCATTCCTTTAATCATTGGAGCTATGAGTTCTTATCAATGATCTTCCTGAGTTCCATGATTGTTCATGAACCTAATTCTCTGATCTATTCCCACATATCTCTTGATAGTTATTGATATAAACACGAGATTGGGAGCCATTTCTCTACAAAGAGCAAATGAAAAAACTCATACTTCGCCGGTGGTGGCAGACACCTACTACAAGGGAGGACGCGGTCTCACCGAGTCGATGGAGTTGCAGAACCTCCGCTTGTCATTGTGGGCTCGAAGGTCTCATAGTGCATCCTGTCCACTGGATCATCGCCAAGGCTTCGTCATCTTCTACCTCATCGAGTCATCCCCAAGTACGTCAACGAGCAGCCACAACCACTAAGTTTGTCAGGTATCAATGAGAGAAGGTGTGGTCGTGGGGGGAAAGGGTAAAGTTGGAAAGAGAACTAATTTTAAAATGAATGAATATTTTAAAGTGAAATCAGGTACAAATGTCACGTTTTTAATGGTTCGGATACTTTTTTCGGCCACTACTAGTCGGAGGAATTAGCATTTCTCAATAAGAAGATATTATATTATTGATTCAAGAGAAACCGAGCTCGATCCCCTTAAGCAAAGTCTGGGTTCAAATATTGTGAATAAAAAAATGTAGAGAGTAGATCCCACTAAACAATGACGCAACCCATCCATTGGAATGCGAGAAATCAATTTTCTCTCTTAAGTCTCAAGAACTAAGAAGAGCACTAAACTCTCTCATATAAGCAAAGCTTATAATTAACAAATAGTGATTCCAAAAGTGTAGAGGTGTCAAAGTTCACCACGGGTGGAGGCTTTAAACGAGTCAACCCAATCCTGCTCACCTTGTGGTGAACTAAGAAAATTTCAACCCAGCTCAACCCACCATAGGTTGGTGGCCCATGGTGGATTAGATGGGTTGACTCACCAAATTTTTAGAAATAAAAAACACCAAAAAAAAAAAAGAGAAAAATCATTAACATTTTTTTTTATAAAAAAAGTCATTTTTTCTTTAGTGGACAGTTTAAGATTTTTTATTGCAAAAATCAAGTGAAACGAAGTTGTTGTGCCTTTGGCAAATAGTTTCATATTCAATAACGTTTCTTTCTTTCTTAAGTTGTATTAACTTATTAGCTTATTCTTTCTTTCTTTTTGTTTAACTGTGAAGGAAGTTGTTGTGCCTTTCTTTGTCAAATGAGAATCGTATTCATATTTTTGTATGTTGTTTTTTTTTCTTTTTTTTTTTAATTTTTATTTAGGTGAGTTAAATGGGCCAACTCGACTCAACCCGAATCAAATCCATTTGGCCCGCGAGTTAAGTGAGTTGGGTTGAAATTGGGCCAAGATCACTAAAATTTCCTTTTTTTCAACCTGGCCCGGCTTGAACCGGTGGTGAGCCGAGTTGGCTTACCAGGTTTCAACTCGTTTTGACACCTCTACAAAAGTGTCTACAAAGAGGGAAAACCAAGCTATATATAGCTTTGGCTCTAATTAAAGGTCCTAAACATTTTTAAGAGTGCTTGGGCCTCACAAAAACACAACTTAAGGTCACTAATAGCCTTATTACAGTTAAAACGCAAAATCTCCTAAAACACATAGCACTATTCGTTGTCAAGACTCACTAAAGCAAGCAAGGAGGCTTGCTTGATTTGCGAAACAACAATAGAGAGCTACCGACTGAGCTCATTAAAAAGAGCATGACCACTCATTTAAGCAAGTTCGTTAGCCAGCTTAAGTGAGTCTCAGTAGACTCACATGGTTGCTCTCTGTCCTAATTGTGCTTAATTAAGTTCCTAACTTCGCTTGAGCGAGCCTTGAGACACTAAAAGCCTTCCAAGATGCTCAATTCACTTCCTTTGCTGCTCCATCACCTTTGGCTAGCATAAGTAGTCCTTAATTGATCTTTTTGTGCAATTCCTCTTGAATATGCTTGCTCTTTACTTTAATCATAGGTCCTTTCAATCCATGCAAGCTCCCTTCAAGTCATTTCATCCATGGTCTCTCTAGATAGTCCTATATCATCCCCTCCTCCTTGAAAAGAATTTGACCACAGATTTGGATCAATGATACCTACATCACAAAGAGACAAGTCACTAACATTAAAACTTGAACTCACACCATATTCATTAGGCAAGTCTATCTTGTAGGCATTGTCATTGATGCGTTAAAGAACTTGAAAAGGACCATCGCCTCTAGCTTGAAGTTTAGGTTACTTTTGAGAAGGAAACCTATCCTTCTTTAGGTGCACCCACACCCAATCACCAAGTTTAAGCACCATCTTCTTCCTCCCTTTGTTTGCTTGTTTAGCATATTGTTCCATTTTCCTTTCAATTTGTGCCTTCACCTTTTCATATAAGTTCCTAACAAAAGTAACTTTGGAAAGTACATCTCTATTCAACATAGAATCAACATTAGGCAAATGTAACAAATCAAGAGGAGATAAAAGGTTAAAACCACGGGAATGTAAAATTCTCATGTTTGTTACAACTTACAAGCTTTAAAAAAATATTTCTAGGCATTATTGATTCTTGGGAAAGTTATAAACTTTCACTTTTACCATGCTTCCCTACACTTTTATTCCATTGATCGGAGTAATGGAAAAGTGATATTCCCATGGGAATAAGGGAAGTTATTTTCTAATATACTAGTAACTTCCATTTTTAGTTATTTTTTATTTAAATTATTTTAAAATTTAAAAGATATTTCCAATGACATTAAAATGTAATCAAACACATTTTTAAATATACCCATGAATAATGTTCCTAGTCATAATATTATTAGGAATGTGATTCTGGGAATATAACTTGTGCATTGCATGGTTTTTTGAAATAAAAAAAAGAAAAAAAAAAGTGAAATGTTAAAAAAACAAAAAGTGGGGTTCGATCCTGGCTTGGACATGGAGTCGCAAGACTCGCAACTGAAGGTGTCACTTCACTTTACCCCAAAAATGGGCCGACCCGGTGGAAGGGGGAATACCTCCTAATTATACAAAAAAAAAAAAAAACAAAAAGTGGAGCACTATTCAGTCATGTGACAAATTGCCAAACAGTTTTTGTATAATAGATAAGGGAAAAAAAGTGATGATAAAAAAATAATTTTTAAAATTTGTAAAAGTAAAATAATTTTTAAAAGTTTCTTAAATGAAAAATAATTTAAAAAGAATCAGTCCAATATAACAAACATAAAAATGAAGAAAAAGAAGGAAAATAAATAAGAGAAAAAAAATTCAGAAGAAGAAAATAGAAAAAGAAAAACCCTTTGTGGTTATTTGGTTTCAATTCGCATACGCGCACATATTATGAAATTTCCATGTCTAATTTATGCAAAAAAACAAAAGGCTAAATTGTAGCCTTAGTGCGATGTGCGTTAAGGTTGGCTGATCGAGCACCTAAACACATGGTTAAACAACAAAGATGAAAAGAAAAATAATCATACATTTGATTTAAAAAAAAGACTCCATTATAACAAAAATAAGAAGGAAAAAGGAGAAAAAAAGAAAATAAAAATTGCAAATGAAGAGAATAGAAAAAGAAAAAACCTTTGTGCATACCTGCTCCCAATTCAAGCACATATTATAAATTCACAGCTATCTATTGTTTCTAATGTGGCTTTAGTGTGATGCGCATCAGAGTTCAATGATCGGGCATCTAAACAGTGTTAAAAAAAACAAAAAGAATCACATAATTGATTTTTTATTTAAAAAATGATAATTCACTCCAATATAGTACTAACAAATACAATAATCAGGAGAAAGAAGAAAAAAAGAATAAAACAAAAGAAGGAAAAAATGCAGACAAAGAGAATAGAAAAAATAAACAAACCTTATTGCGTAATTGATCCAATCGGTGGGAAAGGAATATTTTATTTATGGCTTCTATTTGCTTATCATTAATTTGTTGGATTTTCGTCTTGGAGTATGTGACAAATTTGAAATATGCGTAAAGGGACAAGAGGGCATCATCATATTGACAATCTGTTTCTCCAATTGCTTCCTTTTGAGATTCAACTGTTAAAGGTTTTAAAAAGGTGGGGGTGTAATTTCAAAAGGTGATGATATTTGAACACTCACAAATTACAAACACCTTGTCAACACCTCTAATTTTTCTCTATTTCTCTCTTCTTATCATATTACATCACCAATTAAATCAATCACTTATCTCTCATCTCTTTCTTCTCTTCCAAGGTGTAAGGTGTCTAACAATCATTTTCCTCCTTTGTAATAAGCTTGTTGCTTGGCTCTTGTATATACCTGTAATTTTGATTTCTTACTTTAAAGGATTTCATATATATGATCCTCTGAAATTTTATATGCCTTAGGATTTCACCTGTTATAAATGTAGATGGTGCAGACACTACTTAATATTTATACTAGTCACAATAGGACTGAGAGAGTTAACTTTCATGTTGATATATTGGCAAGGACTAGATAGGGTTGAGATGGTAGGCCAAGAATATGGTAGATTAGATAGGGTTTCCACCAAAAAAAAAAGGGACTAGATAGGGTTGAGATGGAGGCCAAGAATATGGTAAGTACTCGTCAATTTTTTTACTCAAGTTATTCTTAGAATATAAGTATGTATAATCTAGACTTCCAGTAATTATCTTGTAATTCTGAAAAGGTTTATCTGTATCACTGTTGTAGTATGGAGAATCTCCGTTGCACATGGCAGCAAAGAATGGGTGCAGGGAAGAACCTTCACAAATTAACATGTAAACTTCATTTATATATATATATATATATATATATATATATATATATATATATATTTTGATGAAATAAACTTCATTTCTATATGTACCGTGCTTTCTACCGTAATAGATTGGCTCTTCCTATGTATAGGTTCAGATGATACCTCATGGGTTTTGGTACAGGTCCCCCCATGTTTCTTTGTAATCTCTTCTATTTTCTTATTTTATTGACGTATAGGTGCGCTCTCGGATGATATGTACCGTGCTTACATGTTTACATATAAACTTCATTTTTATATGTAAACATGTAAACACGGTCCAATTTTTTATATCACTGCATAAAAATAAATGTTAAGAACCTTAATACAAACATGTAAACTTTTTATTTTATTTTATTTTTTGAAAAAACCAAATTATTATTAAAGGCTTAAGTGAGCATAAGACATACAAATTAAGCAAAAAGATACAGAGAAAACAATACAAAGAGAGAAAGCCAAAAAGAAAACATCCCCACCAAAATATGACATAATACCGACGATAACTCTCACTGATATCCCACCCAACAAATTAGGATTATGTGCTGATGACATGTATATTCCGTACCGAACCGATTCCACCAATCAAAGAGCATGCCTCTATGCAGTTCAGCAATTATTTTCACCAATTCAACAATCTTTTGAATAGCATAAATGCATAATTAAGTTGTGACCCAATGCTTACAAAACTGTGAAATAATGTGAATGTCATTATGTCAAGTCATCCCAAACAGAATACATTTAACATAAAAGCTGTTAGAAATTCAGCCGGTGGAGATCGTTGTTTGCCGTTCTTGTATCAGTCATCAATGGCGGCGAAGTCATCGCCGCCTTCTCTGCCGCCGAAGCCACCAGATCCACCGTGGATTTCTCTTTCATCTGAAACAGGTGGTGCGCAGTTGCCACCGCTCCGGCGTCTTCCTATGTCGGCGACCTCTACCACGACGCCGTCCTCATCAATCCACGCTTTTCCTCCTTCGATGAAAACTCTTGTCTCTATTTTCGCCATAGCCGCACTCTGCTCGCTCGAATTCCTTAGTTTGCGAGAAGGTTGATTGAGTGCCCAAACACGTCGTTGGAGGCTGCTGTTGGGACACATGTTGGGCCGTACAACTCAGAAATTGGGATTGTGAATGTGGGCTTTATTTGTTTGGGGCCTTTATTTTTTTTTCCCACTTATTCAGCATTGGGTCTGGCCCAATTGTTTTACTGTTTGGATCTCATATTAGTATGTTTTACATCTATTTTTTTTTTCTTCATTGTTTGTAATTCAAGGTGATAATGGTGATACTACTATCACCTTGCGAGGGGGTGTTAGGAGTAATATGAACTTGTTAGAATAAGCTCTATATATAGAGCACTTACCTAGTGTAATTGTATCTTTCAATCAATCATTTTACACAATGTTATTCTATGGTACTCCTCTCCTATATTTTGAGCTCTATGATATTTGGCCTCATCAAGTTGGTGTTACTTGTATTTCTTCTCAAACCATCTCCTCTGAGATTTCTGATAAAAGCCTATATCATGTACAATACAGGCACAAACATCTTCCATTCCCTTTCATATCCTTGTATATAAATTTTGTGGCTTCCCCCGAACATGTCAATACTTGCATCTAAAGCAATACATCAACCAGAAACAGATCCAGAAAAGCCTGTCATCTCCATAATTCAGCTGGGCACCATAAATGCACACCTCCTGAGATCACCCTGAGAAAAAACCCCTGCTTGGTGTTCATCTTGGATTCTTGGTGATGCAGTGGAATTGATTTTTCGTCCGATCACAAATATTTTACCCAAACTTGTAACTCCCTCATGGAGAATTGGAGATACATCAGTTAGTGAAGACAACACCATAACCAGCCTTAGACCCCTACACTCCGTTACTTGACAATATCAGCCTGCAAATGTCAATATCCATCTACTGATCTACCACACCACATACCATGCTTTTTTTTTTTTTTTCTTATCTCATTCCTATGCATCAAGCTCCACAATTACAATCTTCACTAAATTCGCATCACTTCAGCAAACATAATTCCTTATATGACCATATTCGCACCACTTTAGCATTAATATATGTCCCATTTCTGTTCCAAACTCAGCCACAAAACACAATTGATGTGCATTGGCAGAACGTACAAGGCCAAGCAAATAAACAATGCCCTTATCTGTTTACCGATCAGCCACTTTTGCTTAGGCACCAATCCACATTAGTAATAAAGATTATATGCATCAACATTAGCCTTCAGAGAGATAACAGTTATTAACATACCCAGGGTCACCTCACCAGCATGAAACTGGATAACTGAACCCCTTAGATCTTGATTTAACCCAATTCCATGCTTGCATTTTTGTGCACTACTCCTCAATGTCAGCAATTCCTATCCTTATGGTTCAAACACTAACTTGTTTCTGGCCCTCCAAATAGCCAACAGAAAAGAATGCCAAATGATATGCCACTTATCTTTACCTATGTTATGGTGCCACACTAACCCTTCAAATTGGATATAGTGCTGTCTACTGTCATTATGCACACAGTTGAAATTTCGAACCACTTAAAACACTCCCCCCAAACCATGGCAAAATGAGAGCACTCAAAAAAAAAGATGAGGGTGGATTCAAATACGTCTCCACATCCCGGACACAACGAAGCCTTTGATGCTATAATCCCCTCTTGAAGAGATTAGCTCTTATACGTAGGGATTTTGTTTTGTACAAGTTTCCAGATGAAAAACACCACTTTCAGCGGAACCACCTTATGCCACACCTTGTTGACAAATGTGTCTGCATCAACTGGGCACACTTCCATGAGGGTCCAACTCATTCACTTTTAACCTAATTAATTTTCAACAGTTTTGTGAACTCTTCTAGTAAATCTGTTTCCCATTCCCCTTGAAACCAATGGCCCATTTGTCCCACCACTACTAGAAATTATCTTACACTTAAATATTTTTTTAGTTCTTGCAATTTAATATTTTTTTATTTTTCGTCCTTGCAATTTTTTTTGTTTTAGTCTTTGCAAATTATGTTTGTTTTCTTTTTCATCCTTAAAGCGGTTTAAACAACGTTTTGAATAGTGAAAAAAGTGTTATGAACAATAAAAAAAGCATTATCTAAATCGCTTTAATGACGAAAAAGTAAATAAACATAATTTGCAAGGACTAAAACAAAAAAAAAATTGCAAAGACGAAAAGCAAAAAAGCGCTAAATTGTAAGGACTAAAAAAGTATTTAAACCATTATCTTATTACATGGTGATTTTCCTGTGGATTTTGCATAAAAATTCGCCAGAAACACATTTCCTGCAGATTCAAATCCACAAGTAATTCCTTCGTGGATAACCAGTTCTACGGATTTAAAATTGCGGATTTTCTTGCAAAAAAAAATCTGCAGGAAAGTTTCCTACGTATTTTTCCACAGGAAACTTTCTTGCAAAAATCTGCAGATTTTAAAATCCGCAAGTAACTTTCCTGGGGATTTTAAATTCGCAGGAAATTCCACAGGTAATTTTCCTGCAAATTTAAAATATATATATATATATATAATTTTTTAAAATATTTTCATAATTTTCCAAAATATTAATATAAATTTATTTAATGATACCTTGAAATTTTTATTTAATTTATAAAATATCAATAACATTATAAATCATGTTATTATAAATATTAATATAGTTATAAATTTATTTTAAATTTATAATAATAATAATAATAAATTATATTATAAGTTATATTAATAATAATAATGATGATGCTTTTATACGTTGAAATTATATCTAATTCGGTAGTGGATCTATAATTTGGCAGTGCCCACGACAACGTTGATATTGAAATTATAAAGTATATTAATAATAAATTATATCTTGGATGCATATATAGATTCCTAACATTAGACCTTGAAATTTAAGTTGCAAGTGCATACGTTTGTCACTGGATGTCTAGATCAGATATATGATGTCACTAATATTTTCAGCTTCTACCGCTGAGTGCATTTATAGCTTTATCCAGAGATCCCCCAAATTATTTTTTACCTTCATCTACAGATAAACCCCAGAAAGAAAAAAAAAACTATATTTCCTTTTTCCAAACCAAACAGTATTTCCTTAATTTCTTCTGTAGAATATAAAAAACTAATTAAAAGTATCACCCATTTCAACAAAACCCCAAAAAAGGATAACTAGTAATAACGATAGCTCAATAAGTCTATTCCTGAGGCAACTGGATCTCATCATGGTTCACTACTTGTGGCTGCAGCCTTAGGTTATTGTGCATCTGATGAGAAAAACCATAATCAGAACCTATCCCATTTCAATATCACGTTGTCTTGAAAGAATTTCAAATGAATCCTGCAAGAAACAGAACATTTATAATTTCACACAGGTAGGATAATTAATTTTCATTAAATAGATTTGAGGAAATAAAAAAAGACACCTGTGTCGAGCCACAATCAAATTAAGCGCACAACTTCCTAATTGTTGCTAGACCACATTTAATTAAAATTCTCAGTTTGTGATTGTACTAAACAACAATAAGAACTTATCAATTTCTTATCAAAATAACACAACTTCAACAATACCTGAGACTGCTGCTCATGAAACATAGATGACCTTGATCAACAGTTCCTGATCCATTCCCAGAGAATTCATCCTGCAAATTAAAGATTTCAGAAGATCAAAGCAGTCCAGGTTGTTCAAAATGAAAACTTCAACAGTATAATAGAGTATATTATTATATTTGATTGGCAAGATGAGCATACACAACAAAAAAATAGGTTTGTGTAAAAAAGAAAATAATGAAATCTAAAAAATTAAGAATTGAACCAAACTTTATTACTAAACACAAAACAATAATAGTGTGTACAACTAAAAGCCAAAAACTAAATGAGAAGAGGGAGGTGGGGATATTGCTGTCAGAATACCTTTTTCTCTATTCTTGAGTGTTGGAACATGGCTCAGCACCTAGCATTAAACACTCTTTAGGATAACATACTAGGCATTTCCTGAAAACCAATGATAGTAGCATAAAGCATAAAAAGAGATAAATAAATTTTCAGCAAGCCAAAAATTCATACATTGACTACAGACATTGGATTTTCTACCACTATTTGTTTGACTTTGAGATTGGGGCACTGGCTGAAATAGGATCAAATAATTAGAACAAAAAACGCCAATGTAAAAACTCGTTATACCTATCATGAATTAGAGAAAACCACCAATACATCCTTATTATAAATACACACAAAAATTTAAAAATAAATAAATAAAGCATACTATTGAAGTAGAAGGTAATGTTCCAGCTTTGGTTGTCCCATAGGGTCTATGTACAGGGATTGGGAGCCTTGCATTGTTCATCTACAAAAGACAGGAAAAAGGAGAAAAAGCAAGGAAATAGTATAAAAAACAACTCTGAAAGATTAAACATACAAAATAAATGCACATTTCATATTCACAAGAAACAGAAGTTGAGAAGTCTAAAAAAGAATGATAATCTCAGAAGCTGGCCTCATATTTGTACTGTGACACAGATGAAGTAAGCAAACTGATTAAAAGGAGGGGGGGGGGGGGGGGGGGAAACAAATTATAGAAATTATGTCTATACCTAGAAAAATTACCATAGGTATTGATCAAGATATGCATATGTAATTTTCTCAATAGGCTCTATCTCGTAAACTGGAATCAAGTAGCTAAACAAATCCATAAACTTTATCCCAACCTATCAAAAGAAAACAAAATTAGATCTGTCCCATGCTAAGAATGGACATCTTAAAGCAAACTAATTTCATTTATATTGGCATACTTCTTTCAAGGCACGTTGAGTGAGCATTGAACAGGTGTCGCTTGATTTGTGATCATGCCTCTACTTGCTGCAATCAGAACCTTTTAGTCAAACAACTTGTAGTGTTACTTGTCACAATGTCCCTAGCTAGAGGAAAACATGCTCTCAAGAAGTGCATTTTCAGAATTAGCTTCTCTTAGTTTACTCTACAATGCAAATATTAATTTATCATGATTAACTTAAACACTAATGATGAAGTCAAGCTTCCCCCAACCAACTTCAGAGCTGCAAATAGTCCTGCAAGGACCACTGACATTGTTCCCTGCAACGAAGTAGATAGAATATAAGAGATAATTATTAGCTGCCAAAATATCTAAATTCATTATTTAAGAAAGGAATTTCTTACCTGAATATTATCATTGAAGACAAGTTTTGTTGACCTATATTTTTCATGTAGATCAAAAGCATAACAGATTCAAAAGAGGAAATTGAAATTAGCAAGTGTTGCACTTCCAGTCCAATAAAGCAAGAAATAATGTCTTTGTATACTTGGTTGCAGTCATGAATTCATACTCAAGTTGTGAAATTCAACATATTCCTGGAACCAAAAAAGCTCGTGGAAATGTATTAGTATGGTATATTAGATGATAGGATGCCTGAAGTAAAAATTCAGACCAAGTAAAGCACTTAGATCAGTATCTATCTATGTCCAACTGATACATAGCATTTAGATCAGAAACTACATAATCTTGCATGACTGAAGTTAAAGCTAGTGAAAACACAATTCTGCATGACTGTTATGCTTCTCCTATCCCTGTTCATGATTGATAAGTGACTATCATGATTTAACAATGAAGTGTAGAGCAAATTTTCTGAGGTTCTCTCTGAATTCTTCAATAGGTACATCTAAACGCTCAGAACTTAAGATTAATAGAGGAATTTTCCAAAAATAAGCAAAAAATAACTACACCATAACACAATTAATTGGCTGAATCAATTAAGCAAAAGCAAAGACTCGAAAGAAAAAAAAAATTCAAAAAAAGGTTACGAGCAATCCAAATTGGAGCGTATTTGATTTTCAGAGAATCGATCCAGTCAGGGGATTAAGAAGCGTGGAAATTGAACAGTAACAGAATAAGAAAATTGAGAGAAAAGCTTGCGATAGATGAAATCGAGAATGCATGGAGAAGAGGGCTAGGGTTAGGGTTGGTACCTGGAGCTTCAAATCAATTGAGCGAAAGAGCAAAATGGAAGAGAGACAACACTGAGGAACAAATTCTTCAGGAAAGTGGAAGTTGCGAATAAGAGAAACCTTAGAGAGAGAAACTTATCTCTTGCAAGGAGCAAAGAACGAACGAGATAAAAAAATGAGATTGAGAAATGGTTGCGGAAGACGAAGACACAGAATTTATATGCTTCGAAGATGAAATGTGGAAGAAGAAGCTTGTGCTTACCGAGAAAGATAAAACAGAGCTTGGGTATAGTTTTTGTGCAAACTCGAGCCTTCCAGTGCTGTATTTTCGTAAATTTATTAAAATAATATTATGTTTTTCCTGTGGATTTTAGTTTGCACAAAAATAGGCAGGAAACATAAACATTTCTCGCAGAATGTAGTGGCAGCAAAATTCGCAAAAAATTCTTGCGAAATAAAATTCACAGGAAAATTCGCAAGATATTCCTGCAAATTTTTTTGTACAGGAAAATTAGCAGGAAAATGAGATATTTCTAGTATTGTATCGAACTTAATTTATTCTCCGAAATGATATACATTCTATTAAATCTGTTGTATAATAACAGGTAATGTCCCAACATGTAAACTTAATTTTATGATTTGACTTTTATAATTTATATTATCAAGATGAAGAGAATTTAGCAAATACCTAAATGCCGGCCCCAAACCATTTCCATCTCCATTGTTTATATGTCAAGAAAATCTAGTCCTAATCCTAAACTCCGTCAAATCAGCTCCTCTCACCAAATTAAGTCAGGACATAAGGGGCTAAGCAAACATCCATGAGTATGATTATTTTTGTCATGTCTACATCTAGGTTTCCAATTTGAACTATTTTTCAAATCTAAAATTTTCGTGTAAAATTTATTAATTAGGCTAACCACAAACATTTCTACCTAATTTTGTTTACGATTTAAACAATTTTAACAGACTAACATCCACTGGAATTCATTTAAGATCTACGGCATCTATAATTAGTAAAGAAATCTTATGCTTAGATTTTTTTTTTCTTTCTTTCTTTTTGAGTAGTTCTTTAGGTCATAGTGGAAGAAATGAAAATCATGTCAACTTAATTTGCAATGGAAATTCTCTAATAATGCATAATACCAGTCACACCATAAGAATTCTAAAATACACGATCCCTTCAAAGAACTAACTATCCTCTCACATGTTTACCGAAATAAATACACACAACCAAACTAATATAGGATCTCATGTAGGTACAAATGATCTAGCTGTTCACAGAACAATACATGTATGCATCAAAATAGGTTGGCCTTACAAACACCTCAGCCATAGGTGACATCTACTACAACACAAAATACTATAAAGTCATAAGCATCAAATATAACACGTGATCGTCTACTTTAGGTCCTCGCATATCTAGTAACATCAGATGGTAGGTCAAATTCGTGAACAGAAAACTCATAGCTTGAGATATGGATCCACTATCCAGGCATACTCTAACTAGATCAACAACGGCATTTTTAGTTCTTCTTATATGAAAAGTTAGTACTTATAAACAATAAAAACAAAATAGTGAAAAATGAGTTCTCAATAACAAAGTTATCGAACTATAACTATTACCTAACCATACATGATAGGATAAGTCCATCCTTCTTTAAGTTAGAATATATAAAAGTTTTTGGAAATACAAGCAATATAATGTGAATCATAAAACATACATAGCAAAAATGAATTATAGGAGTCAATTTCATTGCACAAACATATATTGGCATCTTGTCGTAACAATTTGTTGTAAACTTATGATATCAATAATGTGGCACCATAACTTCTTTCATTATAGCTTGCTTTGCTTTACTTTGCTGGCATATACTGTTCTTTTTATAAGCTAAAATTATTATTAATAAATAAGAGGGCCTGAATTGAAGGACAAGATATGAACCGTTCAAGAATCAAATACAATTCATTACAATGATGCTCACATATATTGTAACATTGCATAATTGTGAATATTCATTGCAAAGGTGATATCCTTGCCTATGGATTGTGATCCCTAAAACTTACCGTAGGAGATCATCCTCTTTGTAGAATCAGCCTTTCATAACTTATATTCAAGAGCATTAAGACTGAATAATATTTATTGCACTTATATCATTTGGATACCAACTATTGGGCACACCTTGTGCTATATATGTTGGTATACATCTTCATCAATAAAAGTATTTTTTGGCTTTTATATATATATATATATATATATATATATATATGTGTGTGTGTGTGTGTGTGTGTGTGTGTGTGTGTGTGTGTGTGTGTGTGTGTGTGTGTGTGTGTGGGTTTACTAACGTACACACACTTATTTTTTAGTATAAGTGCGTTAGCAAGCTATAATTAGATATTGTCTTAAAATACACCAATGGTGTAACTTCTTAACGCACTCATACTAAAAATAAGTATGTGTACGTTAACAAATGCTTGTGGGATTTGTTAATGTACATATATTTGTTTTTTAGTATAAGTGCGTTAGCAAACTATAACTAGAAATTATCTTAAAGTACACCAATGATGTAGCTTACTAATAGACTTATAATAAAAAAAACATGTGTATATGTTAGCAATATATATATATATATATATATATATAATTCGGTCACACAATATATAAATGTCATACATGAAGATCATGGCTTGTCAAGTACCTTTAATAACATTGCCACCATGAATTCATGAATGCTAAATACATGAGGATCATTTCATTCATTATAACTTGAACTACCATGATGATCATATATAGGATAACATATGAATTCATAAGAGTTCTATAATACATGAGGATCATTTTATTCATCATAATTTGAACTACCATGATGATCATAAAATAACATTTCATCTCATACTAATTACCATTTGCATTTAGCATTTTAGAAGACAATAATGTACGTGCAATATTCATTTCTTGTTCAACTCAACATTTTCAAGCTGTAACTTTATGTTTTCCAATAGGCATATATCCACATAGTTTATGCCACTAGTTATCATTAACATTAAACAAATATAAATAAAAAACACTCGCTAACACCTAAAAACAAAAAGAGAAAGAAAGAAAGAAAAATGAATAAATAAAGAAAGAAAGAAAGGTTGAGGCAGGGTGCACTTTTTTGGATGCTAGGCATCCAGGCATTGGCAAGTTCCATGCCTAAGCGTTCTGAGAGAGAGACAACTCAGACATATTTGAGGTTTAACATCTAATTCCAAAATTTTCCAACAAAATTATTTAAGAGTATTCATAATGATCAAAGATCTCAAAACAAAGTTTTTCACTTTTTTTACAAGGAATCAAAAAGCTACTGTTAGAAGACATTCTGGAGCTCAAGATCACTACTGTTCAGGAATCCAATCATCAAAAGAACCAAGTTTTAGCTTTTACAATTCTTATTTCATACATTTAACCATGGAAAGATAGTTAAAATCACATTATCATAAAAAATATAAAAAAAAAAAAATCCAAGTTTCAAGAATCAAATTTTGCACTGAGAATGGGCTAATACCAAACAAGAATAAGAGAATATAATAGCAGTAAGGATGGATTTTAGTAGCTATCTATATCACCATGCTTGAAATTTGAAGTCTTGGATCTTATCTCTTATTTCCTTCTTCCATCCTTCCCTTCTCTCTTTTCTAGACGCACATCTCCACAAACTACTTTTCTTTATTTTCTTCACTTAAGGGATTAGGATATAGCAAATAATTAATAATAATATAATATAATATAATATATTATAATATTCAAATTATTTGTACATTCTAATGCTTTATCTACTAAGTTTTGTCATATTAATCTATTAATGACACAAATAAATATGATCAGTAATGGTAATTAGGAAAAATAGGGTAAAATTTTAATTAGTGAAAACTTTAAGGACTACTACAATACAACTAATCATCATTTTATCCCTATCTCTAACAAATTTAATAAAATATCATTAGAAATTCTCATGACATAAATTTTACGAAAATATCGTTAGAATTCTCAAGACATCCTATTCATTTCTGCATCTTATTAAATTATTAAAATAATTTTTTTATGAGCAAATTATTTTTTTATGAGAATTATGAACAAATTATTAAAATCATTATATGAAGAAAATAGGCCAGCGTGTTACAACATAAACATGCTACTCGATTATTTTTGCAGAGTAGGAAAAATCAACAAATCTTGCTACAAGGATACAAATTTGGGGACAATTACACATAGTACAAATACACAGATTTGTCATCATATATAATAAGTTTTGTTTTTTTACTTTGACAATAATCATCTTAAGAATCATTCTTATCAGAATTTATAGTATAAAAAAATTTACACTAACTGTACATGATCTGTAATACATGGTCAGTGTACAAGAGTTTTACATTAATATTTATTTTGATACATATATTATTATTTATTTTTATTCTAATTACTAAAAAAATTAAAGAGATAATAACACCTAATAATTTGTCCATAATAACACCATATGATTTATTGACACGCATACCGGTGATACTTCTTTCCAATACCACTATTGATGAATATAGCATACAATTATGATACTACTCCAATTAAGATGAAAAACAAAAGATGATGACGTTCAATCGCACTCTCCAAAAGGGTAAATTTGAATATGAAAAGAAGAAAGGTTCAGTGACTTCGGGTATTAAGTGTGTATGAGATTATTGGTATAAAAAATTAAAAAAAAAAAAGAGTATGTGATTACATACCTTCAGTTTCACCTTGTTCTTCTAACCATATCAGAAACTGAAAAGGTTTGTAAAATATGTCTTGGAATACTTTATTGCTTGATGATATGAAGAACCAGAGAAGAATGTAGAGCAATGAAAGTATGAGAATGCAGATCACACACAAAACCAGAAAAGCAGTTGCCATCCAACTGAGATGACTTATAACAAGGTGAACACCAGCCAAGAATGCCACTGACAGCGTTGCAAGAGTGATTCCTAAAAGGGGCATTGTCACTTTAAGGGCAACACGACTCAAAGTTATATCTCCCAACTGAGCCCAAATGAGTACAATGGTAGCACTAATAGCACCGTACATGGATATTCTGATGCTGAAAATAAATGGCTTAAACCACAAGTGATTTAGCATGAGGGCCATGCCTTGTCCTGGATTAGAGCTATTAGTTCCACCGGGCAAAGTAAAACCTGCGGCAAATGTTACTGTAGTTATGAGGGTCGAAACCAGCATAAGGGTGTTGGTTCTGTCTTTGCACGGATCCATTTTTGGGGCTTTCTGTTTTCGTATACTTTTTTGCACTTCGGGGTGGGGGAGGGACCTTGATAGAGTGTGACCCTCTTTCAGCATATTTTACGCCAGCAGATTCTAGTGCAATCCGTATTAGCCGCTGCAAACACATGTTTGTGTGTTACAAATTCAAAATTTAGAAAGAAAAAAAAAAAAGAAATAATTTAACAAAATGTGTAATCAGTAATCAGTAATGTGATATGACTTTTAAGATAATTTTGTAATAGTCAACAAACTTATCATACATGGTGGGTTATGATTGGATGACAGTGTAAAACTATTTTACACTATCAATGCATAGTAATTTTTCTCTTTCAAGAATTAAAAACATATTTAAATCTTGAATTATTAAAGGAAGATAGAGTACTCTATATACTTACCTCCTGAAGGGGGGGACTCTCTTGTTGAAATTGCAAATAAGCATCAAGAGCTGTTTGATTGTTTCTATTAACAGAATTGAGATCCACTCTTTTATCCCATGTTAAGAGATGAACAATTTTTGGATGGCTGTGCAGGGTAGCCAAATGCAAGTGAGTGTTTCCATTGGCATCCTTGTCATTTATCATCTTTACATATCTATCATTTGCCTCTTGCAAGATGTATCTTACCACATCAAAGTTTCCAATTTGAGCTGCAATGTGAACAATATTTCGACCATAATTATCAACTATTCCCCTGGGATCTTGACAGTGTTTTAGCAGTTTCTTTACCACTTCAACATGCCCACCTGCAGAAGCCAAATGGAGAGGGAAAAAGCCAGAGTTGTCTCTTTCCATGTTGCAGGGAATACAATTTTTATGCAACTCCTCAACACTATCAATGTAACCTATAGATGCTGCATAGTGAAGAGCAATCCTTCCTTTATTATCCCTTAGCTTAATCCATTCTATCTTTTTCTCCAGTATATTCCGTAAAATATCTGGCATATGTTAAGAATAACCAATTATGAGCAGAATCTCATTGTGAAGGAACAACAGATGAATTATTTAGGCAGGAGAAGGAATATTTAAAGAAAAAAAATCCAATAATTGTTTATAAATATTGCTGACAAAAAATAGTTAGCCAGTACAATTATAAGAATGAGCATCATGGATCGTAGGTTAAAGGCAAATCACCTTTATATCTCTGTAGTGACCAATTTTTCAGCTAAAAGATTTAGCTTTACGGTGTGTTTTGCTTGAACGATGGAAATATTTTTGCGACAACGAAAATAGCCTATGCCTATTTGGTATAACAGATTATTGCGAGAGTTGAGTTTGAATTTTATAGGATCCACCAGTTAACTTCTGTCTTCAATGAATTGGCGCGGTAATGAATTTCGGTGTAAAAGTCCCTTTTTACCCCACCGGTTGGCTGAAGCATATATGTTTCAATTTTTTTTTTGACAGACGATATGTAAAAGTCTCTGAAATTTGAGGTGAATTTGGTTTTGGTCCCTGAAATTTAAAAAAGATCATTTTAGTCCCTCAAATTTCAAAAAATATGGTTTTAGTCCCTTAAATTTACTGTTCAGGGACTAAAAACATCTTTGAAAAAATCATTTTAGTCCCTCAAATTTAGTGTGCAGGGACTAAAATATATTTTTTCAAATTTGAGGGACTAAAATGATCTTTTTTAAATTTGAGGGACCAAAAGCAAATTCATCTCAAATTTTAGAGACTAAAACATAATTAAGCCATAAAAATTATTCAAATTCCTTCTTTGGCTTTCCAATTTCACAATTTCTATAGCAACAACTAACAAAGACACGATTACTTTACATTACAAATTAATTAGCAAAATAGTACTCAACCCATTATTTGAGTCCACAAACACTTTCAGCTTTTAAAAAATTTAATATGCAAGATATTTATTTTTATTTAAGGAATTTATTATGAAAATAATGATATTTATGTGTTATTTATTTATATTTTATTTTTTATGAAATATTTTATTTTTATAGTATTAATCATAAAAATAATTACATTCTTTATTTTTAATAAATATTTTATTTATCTTTTTATAATTTTTATTATGGAGATCATTATATTTTTTCCTCTTTTTTGACAAAATATTCGAGTTTCATTTATTTTCCTTTTTAATAGTCTTTTCCTTTTATAATCCATTATTACTATTTTAAAGACTATATAAATGATTGTATTTTCAACCAAATAACATTATTAGTCTTCCCGTTATATTGTTTTGATTATAATTAATTTTGAAAATTAAAAATTATTTATTAATCTTTGTTAATAAGGCAGACATACAAATTATATAAGAGATTGATAACTTGAATTTTGAGACACTTTAAAATATTTTATCTTCCTATTACTATTCTTCATATATTTTTTTCTCTAGTCTTTGTTCTTATTGTTGTTGTTTGTGAAAACTCCAACATGTGTCTTGTTGGCAATTGAGATTTTTTCCTATTGTCATATATATTAAATGTGCTTGCAACTTTTTTTTATTACTTTTTAATCATGCTTTTGTTTAACAACTAGTTGTGGACTGATGCTTATTTTAGCCATAATTTGTTGTTTATTTTACCCAATCAGAGACTTGTTAGTTTTTATATTTAAACACGTATTGTAATAGTTTAGAGTGCAAAAACTGTGTGCAAGACTGGTCTCTTGTATATTTAGATTTTGCATGTGCAAAAACTGAGTGCAAAATCTGAATATGCAAGAGATAAGTTTTTCTCCTTTCTTCTACCTCTTTTATGTTATGTTCTATTTTTCTAACATGGTATTAAGAGCTTCATTGATCTTTAAGGGTCCGTGAGAGAGGGAAAACCCAAAAAACAAAGTGAAAGAAACCCAGCAAGAAAACCCACGCAAAAAACATTCAAACACAAAGATGGCTTAATTTTAGCAGTAGTTCTTTACCTCCACCTCCTATATTTGCAAGTGAAAACTATCACTTATGTGCTGCAAAAATGAGAAATTATCTCAATGCTCAAAGTTTGTGCAATCTAGTGGTAAATAGAAGTAATCCACCTTCATTACCAGAAAACCCAACAATAGCTCAAATGAGGAGTCACAATGACGAAGTAACAAAGGAAGGCAGAACACTTACCATTATACAAGCAACACTACATAAGGATGTATTTATCAAGATCCTAACTCTTAAGACTGCAAAAAAAGGAACAGGATAAGTTGTAGGAGGAGTTCTAAGGTAGTAAAAGAACAAAAAGAATGCATGTGTTGAACTTAAGGAGAGAGTTTGAAGCTATGATAATGAAAGAAAGTGGAACAATCAAAGATTTTATAGATAGACTCTCAAAGGTGGTTACACAAATCAAATTGCTTGGTGAGGATCTTAATGATCAAAGAGTCATGGAGAAAATTTTGGTGTGTCTTCTAGAGAGGTTTGAGTCAAAGATATCCTCTCTAGAAGAAAATAAGGATTTTTCTCACAAAACAAAGAAGATCTCTGAGAATGGAGAATGGAAGAAGATGTTGAAGGTGCTTTTTGTGGCACACACAAAAGGCAAAGCCCAAAGCTATAATAATTATGGGAAAAAGCCATTTGGTGAGAAGAAAGGAAAAGAGGAGGAAGGCAACAAAGGAGGAGGTTGAAAAAATAAGTTTTCACCTTTCCCCCATTGTAAGAAGAACAACTATATTGAAAGTTTTTCTTGGTTCAGGCTAAGCGTTAAATGTAGGACATGCAATTAGTTTGGTTATAAGGAGAAGGTTTGCAAAAATAAAAGCAAACCAATAGGTACAACAAGCCCAAGTTGTTATGCATGAAGAACAAAATGAGAGACATTTATTTCCTACTACTTGCTATTAAACGAGTAATAACAAAGAGGTATGACTTATAGACAGTGGGTGCACAAATCATATGACCCACAGTGCATTTTTAAGGAGCTTGATCAATCCTACTTCTCCAAAGTCACCATTGGCAATAGAGAAAGTGTTGATGTCAAAGGAAAATGAGTTGTTGATGTTGAAACTCCTTCAAGTATAAATATATTTCAAATGTTATATTTGTGCCTGAAATAAATCAAAGTCTTTTGAGTGTGGGACAAATGCCAAAAAGGAATTATTCTTTGTGTTTTAAATATATGAGTTGCAACATATTTGACCCTTCTAAATGTGAGCTAATGTCCATTAAAATAAGATATAAAAGTTTTGAGTAAATTACACAGACTTCCCTGAGGTTTGCTCTTATTATATTAGACACCTCTCCATTTTTTTACATTACTTTGAGTACCCCTAAGGGGGGCTAGTGTAACATTTTTTAAGCCTAAGAGGGGGGTTGGTGTAACATTTTTTAAGCCTAAGAGGGGGTTGGTGTAAATGTACGCCTAAGAGGGGGGTTGGTGTAACGAAAGTCCAAAAATTAGATGATTTTCTATAGGATTCAAAAATAGAGGAGTATCTAGTATAATAAAGAAAAACCTCAGGGGGTCCGTGTAATTTACTCAAAAGTTTTCTAATAGAATGGAAGAAAAAAGCTACACATGTTGTTTCAAAGGAAGCTAAGGATTTGGAAGTTTAGCACTTGAAAAAGTATTTCAAACTCTGAAGTGTGATTCAAATGGACCACAGCAGTTGTTGAGGAGAGGTTGACCATACTTGGCCACAACAAACTTGAAGACATGAAGGAAAACAAAGTTTTGAAAATTTTGGGTCTTATGTTGAATCTTTTTCATGGGTCATGGAAGCTACAATAATCATGGCCATTGTTGCTTTGGCAAATGCAGGAGGTAAATCTCTTAATTAGAAAGATTTTGTTGGGATTTTCATACTCCTTATTAATTCAAGGATAAGTTTTATAGAGGAGAACAATGTTGTACAAATAGTTTTTCTATATATATTTATTAGATGAACTTCAATTTCAATAGTTGGCCTCTCCAGTGATTTGTACCTGTCTCAATCCTTGGCTATTTGCATAGCAAACTCTCAATTTATAAAAGCACCAATTGTTATGACTTAAGTAATAGAGGAAAATTAGATCTAAATAACTACTCACTTTGTTTCTTATCTATCTTTTAAGGTTGTTATGTAGAAACCAAGAAATGTAATAAATTTTCTTGATTCTAATAAAATAGTTGTGGTGTTTCTTATTTTACCTCTTTTCTTTCCATTTCACAATAAATGCATGTGTAAATTCATTAAAGATTAGGAGATAAGAATATAATTAATTGATAAAAGAATAGCCATGATTTTATTATTGGGCTTCCAAAGGTCAAGGGCTTTGACACGATTTTAGTAGTTGTGGACCAGCTTATGCATGGTCACTATATACCAATCAAACATCTCCTTTCTGTTCGTGCCATTGCAGAAATATTTAAGGAGATCGTAATGTTGCAAGAGATACCCATATCCATTGTAAGCAAACAAGACCCCACTTTTATGAGCTATATTTGGACAGAATTACTCAAGCTACAAGAGATTGCATCACGCATGTACAACATATCATAGCAAATCCGATAGCCAAACCGAGGTGCTTAACCCCTTGCTTGAGACTAACTTGCATGAGTAGGGTATTAGTAATTTAGTAATCCACCTTCATATCTGATAAATTGGACTTTGATTGTATTTTGATGTGAGTTTAGATGTCATTTTCATACATTTTGAATATATTTTTATTGGCAAAACTCACTGTTTGGTGTTAGTTGATGCAAGACAGGTACTCAAGAGGCTTCATGAGGAAAAGAGTTGAAATTGCATTTTTTTTGGGAGCAAAAATGCCACTGTCTGGAGGACCAAGAAAAAAGGGGCAAGAATTGAAGTAACGCAAGGACCATGGCCATGGTAAATTTACCATGGTCATGCTGGTTGCGTAGCAGAATTGGACCTTTATGCAAGGACCACGGCCGTGATAAGTTACGCTGTCAGCCCATTTAAATTTTGAATTATTATAAATAGGAGGAGAAATCCTTTTATCTTTTATCTTTTGTTCTATTTCGAAAACTGAGGGTTCTGGGTGAGAAAGAGGTCATGTGAGAGACCATGAGCTGCGGGAGGACGTAGAGAACACCATTGGGGATCATCACTGTAAAGTTTCTTCCCTTCTGTAATCTTTATGTCTTCTTTTGAGTTTTCTGGCTTAATCATAAACATGAGTGGCTAGTTTCTCTTAGCCCCGGATTGTGATGTAGCTGTACCTTTGTACCCCGGTTCTAATTTTAATAAAACCTCGATGTTATTCAATTATTTGTATCTCTTCAGTACTTTTATTGCTTTTTAGGACCGATTAGGCTAAACAGAAGTTAATCTCTTGTCTATGATCAATTGCTTGCGATTAACTAAACTGTGAAGTGATTGGATTTATACAATTTGCATGATCAAACTTATTGTATGAATTTCCAGTAGATTAACCTGTTAATCAACCTCTATTTGCTCTAAATTAATTCACCTATGATCAATTGGGAATTAAATTAGGGGAAATAGCGTTATTAACTATGATCAATTGTTAATTAACGAATTTAAGAGGTCACTGGCAAGTAACACATTTAGGAATTTTATTAAGATTAGAATTGGGGGAAAAAGGGGTACATGTGAAATCACAATCCTAGGCTTCTTTATCATAATTGTTCTCACAGTAATCTTTCTGCTCCGATTCTTTTTCTTTTGAAAAGAATAGTTGACCAACATTCTTCTCAATTTGATTTTATATTCTGGATTGCTTAGTTTTTTCTGCGAGATTAATTATTTGGGAACACGACTGGTCCTTTGGGTTCGATATCCCGACTCCTAGAGTCCACTGTTACTACTGCGTAGGGTACGCTTGCCCTTTGCGAACGCATTTTACGCATCAATATCAGAGCAACCTAGAGCGTGGCTAACATTCCTCCCATGAGTAGGGTATTAGTAATTTAGTATAACACGTCGTTTCACAATGCTAACCCAAGCCACCCCATTTGAGATCCTCTCCAACACTATCTAATTAAGTTCATTCTATCTATGTATGTTCCCACAAAAGACAAGGCAGGTTTAAGTTTGAAATTAAAAAAAATGGGTTTAAAATTTTAATATCAAACCTCATATTTGTTAGATTTTCTCAAGTTTGTGAAAATCTGTGAGAAACCTGTCATGTATTTTTTAACAATTTTTTTTATATTTTAAAATTAATTATATATTAAATTATTAATTATATTTTTAATCATACAATATAAAAATTAATAAATGACAAAGAAATTAAAAATTAAATTATATTTTTAATTAAATATATAATTTTATGTTTGTTATTTTAATTATTGTTATAATTTAAATTATTTAACTTTTAAAATAATTAATTTATATTTTAATAATTATGAAAATAAAAGTATAAAAATAAATTTTTTAACTCTAATGTATATCCCGACCCCATCCCTAGCTAAAGTGGATTTTTCAAGTCAGAGTCGGGTTAGGATGAAATGAGTACCACATATTCAAATTTATTGCGAAGTTGCCATGCCTAACTGTTGGAGAATAGAAATTGACATGCAAACTTTTGAAAATGGAGATATGGTGATTCTTAAGCAGAGTCAAAAGTTTTACTTTAAATTTGTCTTGATTCAACATAAACATTAATTATTCACTTCTGCATGGATAAATTGAGTAGCCAAAATTTAAAATTATGCAACATGAAGTACCTCGATTGCGTTTTAAGATTGCCACAGTGAGTGGTGATTCTCCTTGTGGAACATAATGGTGGCCGTATGGAATCCATTCATCTATCGTAGAGTCATCGCTTGATTCTTGATGTTTTCTCTTTATTGACGCCGTCTTTGCAATTTTCATATCAATAAGATGTAATGATTCCAATGGTGAACCAGTTAAACGATGTCTTAAAGTGTCCGTGCAAATGCTCTCTTGTTGCGGTTTTTTCATTCCTCTTCCTGAAACGAATAATTTCTTTCCATGAATCAAATCAATTACTGTTTATATAATCAAACCTATAATTAATCTCAGGAGTAGAATTACATGACACCAAAGAAGGAATCAATGTCTACTACGAAGTCATGAGCATAAGAAACATAATTAGGATACATGAGAAAACTATTCCTATTTGCATGTATAAAATCAGTAACAATGTATAAAATCATACTCAATACAAGCGATGTCATAAATTTAAAATATTTATTTGCCAGTGACCCAAGATGAATACGTCATTCATTCTCCCAACCAAATGAGTGTCAAATAAGGGAAAAAAGTGTAGCAAGAAATTATATTATAATATGAGGAAATTTGAAGCTATCTAGCAACATTGTACCTTGGTCGTGTCGAGGAAGAGGTGGTTTTCCTGCTTCAGTGGCATGCGGAATCATTTTGGCCAACTCTTGGTGGTTGTCAATCAGCTTATCCAGTAGACGGTGTTGGCTGATCAATTTGGTCAATGCACGATCAACAATGTCTTCGTAGCCTTTCTCAATTGCCAAGTGCAAAGCTGATTTGTTTTCTTTGTTTGTCCAAAAGAACGCAGCTCGCTCAACCAATTCCTTGAAGCCAGCCTCAATCTTTAATTTTTTAGAACCTAGAATGTTCATTACCCTTTTGTGATCATTCAATAAGGCCTCATGAAAGAAAGTATTTCCTTGCTTGTTCTTTACTAGGATTTCATCCAGGGCCTCTTTGGGTTTTTCAGAATATGGATGTGGTAAATTACAGAGAAGGGCAGCCAACAACTTCTCAAGAGTAGAGGTGTGCCCAGCTCTTGCAGCAACATGCAGTGCTGTATCACCATTGTCATTTTTCGCCGCCAGAAGCTCTGATGCGTTTTGATTTTGAGTTACCCACTCCACGCAGGTATCATCTCCATACAGAGCTGCTATATGCAGCATGGTGTTTCCCATAGGGCTCTTTCCCAGTAAATTGTTATTCCCACTCTCTGTCCAAGATGATGCAGAGTTATTATGTTTCATTAAATCATGTGCAAGTGCAACCTTTAACAAATTTAATTAAATTCTTACCTTCCTCATGTTCTTGAACTCCACTAATCAGTTCTTCCTCTTCCACTGTTTCAAGCAGCGATGATTGAACAAAAATCCATCGTAAGAAATCTTCTTCTTCATCTGGAAACAAATCTGGCTCTATTTCTGACACTACATTTCTGGAAGGCTTCTCTCTTCCATTGTAATTCATTTCGATATCCTCATCATCATACATCGACATTCCAGTAGTTCTCTCCACTCCACAAAGTTTGCGAATTCCATTAACAAAATTCCTTATATTTTTTCTTTAATATTATCAAGACCTGTCGCTAGGCTTTTGCTCTGCTTCCAGGTACTTGTTTTTTCTGTGTCCAAAAATAGCAAACTATATATATAATAAATCCATCAATTTTACTGCAATTATTCGAAGGGTGACTCTGTTGTCCTTCTGCCTTTCTTACTGATCTTTGTTCAAATACACCATTTCATCACAAAAGGTCATATTACACATGAGACAGGTAAGTGACAGGCTAACCTTATGATATAGAAATTAAACATGATATGACTTAATTCCATCTGCAAGAGGCCAACTGACACTCTGAGGATTTACTATAGGAGGAACTCAAGAAAGTGAATCTATAGACATTATAAATTTTTAGTTGTATTTATGTTGGAATTAAATGTACGTTAGTGTCCATTATGAGCCTTCAGAGGATTCTAGTTTTAAAAACTTTTCCATGTTGCCTTTACTTTCCTAAATTACTGCCATTTTATACTGATTTACTATCATTTTTTTCTGATGCACTACTATTTTACAGCAATTCATGTCTGCTTGTTGCTTGAAGCTCGAAATCATTAACTGATACAGACAGAACTCAAGGACGGAGCTGGACATGGATCATAGGAGGGCCAAGTGTACATTATATATAAAATTTAAAATTTATACAAAATATTTATGATTACATATATTTTAAGACAAAAAAAAGAAAAAAGAAAATATAATATAAAATAACTGATTGTGTGAATCAACTGACACAAGATTATTTCAACTTAATCAGTAGTCTCATATTCAAGTCCTTAGTATATAACAACGTTTAAGTACTCCTAAAATTGCTTCTTAGAGGATACATGTGATTTGTACAAAAAAAAAGATATATATATATATATATATATATATATATATATATATATATATAATGTAAAATATATTTCAATAGAAAACAAACTAAGAAAAACTTAAGATTATAAATGTTGATCATCAGTTTCACAAGTCACCAATAATCTTTATCAATTTATAATAAGAAATTGTATATACTAAATTTATTATGTTTCACATGTCACCATATTTTTTTTTTTAAAAAATATCTTATTAATTATGTTCCAAAAATCTACTAAATTAAAATAAACTACGTTAGTCACAAACAATGGCAAGAACAAAGGCAAAACAAAAAATAAAAGGAATATAGAAAAAATAGTAATATGAAGAGAATATTTGTTTATATATCTCAAAATTTTAGCTATCAATCTCTTACATAATCATGTAAGTTTGTCATTCACAAAGGTTAATAAATAGTTTTTAACTCTCATATCAATTTTAATCAAATCAATATCAAGGGAAGACTAATAAAATCATTTTCTTGGTAGAGAAAATTTAGGAAAAGGCATGGTGCCAGACTTATAGAGCGCTTACATTTACTCACCCCAAGGAGACATGTTAGATGCAACCTACCCCTTGAGATTTAACAAAATCATTTGAATATAAATGTATTTATTTATAGTTTTTAAAATAAAAATAATGGATTATAAAACGAAAAAACTATTAAAAAAATATGATAATTTGATATAGTATCTAAAAACAATTATAATTATCTTCAGCATAAAAACTATAAAAAGGAGATAGAATATTTTGTCAAAAATATAAAACAAATAAATAACACTTAAAAAATTAACAACCATAAATTTTAAAAGTATAAGGACACTTTATTAGGTTGCACGGTCCATAAGATTTCAAAAATGAAAACCTTCATTTGAGGTTGAATAAAATATTAGCTCACATAATCAATCTGTTAAGCTCTGAGAAAATTCTCGCTAGGCTGCATGGATAAGTCACAAGTGATCTACTATTTTCTCAGAGATTTATAAGTATTACAGTCCAGCACACAAACAGATATAACAGAAGAATTTCGAACAGAGGAAAATTTCAGGTGGCCCCCTGCTATAAGTCGACAGAACTTGTCTGATGATATTTTAACATCTTATTCGAACCGATCAATTATTATTCATGCACATATTATAGTACACAGATAATGGATGATTTCCATACACATGGATCTTTTTTTTTTTTTTCTTAATCATCATATTGATAGGCTCAAAGGACTATTCTATGCTACTTTTAAAATCTATCATTTAAGCTAGAGAGAAAAGCTACAAAAGAATAAGATAAATTTTCATTTTTCTTCAATAACAATCGTATAAGTATTCTCATCTAGTTTAGAAAATTTAAAATAAAACTGAATAATATTAAAAAAAATAATATCTAAATTATCTATTTTTTTTAAAAATCACCTATTTGGACCTCTCTAGCCCATCCTATCACATATCTTATTATTGGTTTCTTACATAAGATATGAATGATGAATGGGACACAATTGCTTAACTTCTGACTGAATCACCCGACTCGTGATCTCTCCCTTATATTATAAAAAAAAAAAAAATTATGCTCTTTTTTTATTATGAAAAATTATGCTCTTTGAATAAACCATCTGCTTATAAGAATGCATTCAAATCTCCAGTCAGAGATAGTTTTGACTCGAATGTTGCATTTTCTTTGTTACGCTGATAGTATTAGGTTGTGAGCAGCATTGGTTACGAGGAATTAATTACTGTTAGGGATAAAATTAAAGATATCCATATTGTTGCCTTTAAATTAATGTTATGTGTATGCACATAACTATTGGACCCCACCTTAACGCTGTACATGCTAGGGTGGGAAAGTGCATCATATCTCCTAAAAGTAATTTTGTCCATCGGATATATTAATTTTATATCGATAATTTTTAAATCAAAGGCTGAGAAATATTTTATTTTTTCTTTTTATTTTTTCATTTTTCCTCTTTCCCAATTTATCCCTATCCCTCCCTAAAACTCTCCCAACACAATAAACATCACTAAATTTGTGCGCTTCAGTTAGAAAATAGTGCACTTTAAAATGGCTTACGGAGGTAGGTTAGAGAATGAGTGATTGGAGTGATAGAATTTGGATTATGATTAGTAAATAGGGAAGAGGGGAGATTCTTTGCAAAAATTCGTCCCATTTCATAGTACAGGAAAGTAGGGGTGTTCACTAGGGATGGTAAAGTGTACTCAGACCCTACAGTTATCCGCAAAAATATCCACAAACGGGTCGGATAAATACCCATTTATTAGGACTGGGACTGGGGCCGGGTATTTACCCGCAATTTTTCGCGAATGCGGGTGCGGGTACGGGTAGTATAGTACCCGCCCCGCACCTACCATATATATATATATATATATATATAATATTAATATATTAGTGTAATTAAAATAACTTAAATAAATAATTATGTTATATATATATATATATATTTTTCTGTAAAAAAATAATTTTATATTTTTCATAAACTAACACTAACAGTAAAAGATTTATGTTATAACTTACAATATTTTTATATTTTATATTTTTAATATTATGTGTGAATACTTTTAATGTTAATTTTGAATTATTTAAGCGTGAATTTTCAATTTACTTGTAGTAATTTTTTTAATTAATATTTTTATGGCTTAAATGCGATTTTTGTTTCTCTATTTTGCACAATCAGCAATTTTAGTCCCCCTATTTTAAAATAGAGACATTTAGTCTCCGTATTTTGCACAATTTGCAATTTTGGTCCCTCTATTTTAAAATAGAGACATTTAGTCTCCCAATTTTGTAAAATCTGTAATTTTGATCCTTCTATCAAATTGAAAGTGTTGACCGTTAAGAGACTAACGTTAACCTTAACGTGGTCCAAACGTGACACGAGATTATTTATTTATTTTTAATTATTTTAAATACTAAGTAGAATAATTGATGAAAAATATATTTAAAAAAAAAAAGGTAATATCATTTATTTGACTACGACATGCCACGTGCTTCAATAACGTAGAACTAGTTTAAAATAAATGATTAAGAGTTGTGATTTTTATATTAGGACTCACGACTACTCCAACCATTAAAATCGATGTGAGATGTGCTTAATTTAGTGACGTAGATAAACAAATAATTATTACTCTGTGTTTAAAATAATTAAAAAATAAATAAATAATATCGTGTCATGTCACTTTATTTGGGTCACGTCAAGGTCAACATTAATCTCTTAACCAGTGTTTTAAGTACCGGACCGGACCGGCCGGTCTTAACCGGTTCGGTTCGATGAAAGGACCGAAAACACATCTGACTCAGTATGACCCGGGTTGAACAGACCGGTTTTTTAAAAAATCGGTGACCCGACGAGTCTTTGGTTGAACCGGGTTGTGATGTAATTTTTTTTTTGAAAAAAAGGTGCTGAAATGACGCGTTTCAATTTTTTTTTAATTTTTTTTTGTGTATGAAACTTATTTATGGACTTGTATTGTCATGACTATTGATTGTTATTTCTTATTTGGAATATTAGGTACTCTATAATGACAATAATTTAAAATTTGAAGTGTTAAATGATTAAATTATGTTAGCTATATTATATTTTTTTTTAATTTTTTAAATATATCGAGTCAAACCGGTCTGACCAGTGACTCACTGATCCGACCAATGACCTATTAACCCCAGTACCTTGGTCGGTTCGATGGCCGGTCTGGTTCTTAAAACACTGTTCTTAACTGTCAATGCTTTCAATTTGATAAAAGGACCTAAATTATGGATTTTACGAAATTGGAGGACTAAATGTCTCTTTTAAAATAGAGGGACCAAGATTGCGGATTGTGCAAAATAGGAGGACTAAAATTGCGGATTGTGCAAAATAGGAGACCAAAATTACATTTAAGCTTATTTTTTTTTATTAATTTATTAACTTCATACATAAATAAAGTGCGGGTAACGGGTGCGGTTATGGGTATATAGGTACCCAGTGAGTACGGGGATTAAAGTTGCTACCTGCGCGGGGTATGAGGCCGGGTACGGATATTTTTTTTAAACGCGGGTATGAGGACGGGTACTATAGGGCCCTACCCAGACCCTACTCATTGTCATCCCTAGTGTTCACGGATTGGATTGGATTGGATCGATTTTGAAGAGAAAAAACATCCGATCCAATCACTTCGGTTTTCTTAATTAATCATCCAATAGGTTTGATAAAAAATTTAAATCTGATTCAATTTAAATAGGTTTGGATTGGATCGGTTTTCAATTTTAGTCTTGTTTAAATTTTTCTTTGGAGAAAATATTAAATAAATGGTAATATATATAATAAACATAATAAAAGATAATTTAAAATATTAAATATCTTCTTTATAAGTCAATAAACAACTAATAATAGTATAAGTTTCAAATATATACTATTAAAAGTAAATTTATATAACTTAATAATTATACTTATGTACCTTTAATCAAATACTCCATCTGGACTAAAATATAAGCAAAAAAAAAATGATTTACACCTTTTAAGAAAATTAGTTAGCATCCTTTAATTTTGATAGTCTCAATAAAAAAATTAACACACTTCCTAAAGTACTCCTTGCATTTAATTGCATAGGACAAAAAAAGATAAGGTTGTTGGAAACAAAACTCTAATTAAATGAAGGGTATTTTGGAGATGTATATACTATTAAAAGTAAATTTATATAACTTAATAATTATACTTATGCGAGTAAAAAAAAAAAATTATACTTATGTACCTTTAATCAAATACTCCCTCTGGATTGAAATGTAAGCAAAACAAAAAATTGATTCACACCCTTTAAGAAAATTAGTTAGCATCATTTAATTTTGATAGTCTCAATAAAAAAATTAACACACTTCCTAAAGTACCCCTTGCATTTAATTGCACAGGACAAAAAAAAGGAAGGTTGTTGGAAACAAAACTCTAATTAAATGAAGGGTATTTTTGAGATGATATCATTAAATAGGAGAGAGTTAGTTAAAATTTGCTTATATTTTAGTCCAACACACATGCAATTTTTGTTGCTTATATTTCAGTACAGAGGGAGTAGTTACTAAAAAAATATTTTCAATTAAATAGATGTTTCACGAATAAATATAAAGTTATGTGATAATTTTATAAATATATAAGAAATAAAAATATAAACATGAGTAGTATCATAAATTTATGAATAAAAATATATATGTATATATAACTTCGGTTTGGGCAATAAAAAATTTCGGTTTTTCAATTTTCGATCCATTCGGTTTTCGGTTTGCTCAGTTTTCAATTTTTTGGATCGATATTTTTATTTTGATTGGATTGGTTCGGTTCATGAACACCCCTACAGGAAAGTTGTTGTGTGAGTTTTTATTTCCCTTCTAAATCAATTATTTTTATATATCTCCCTCCATTTCAACCTATTCAAACACATTAGATATATTAATTTTCTCCATTAGATATATTAATTTTATATTGATAATTTTTAAATCAAAGGCTGAGAAATATTTTATTTTTTATTTTTCTTTTTTCATTTTTTCCTCTTTCCCAATTTATCCCTATCCCTCCCTAAAGCTCTCCCAACACAATAAACATCACTGAATTTGTGCCGCTTCAGTTAGAAAATAGTGCACTTTAAAATGGCTTACGGAGGTAGGTTAGAGAATGAGTGATTGGGGTGATAGAATTTGGATTATGATTAGTAAATAGGGAAGAGGGGAGATTCTTTGCAAAAATTCGTCCCATTTAATAGCATGGTAGGAAAGTTGTTCTCGTGGAACCTTGTGGTGGAACCTACGATTTTTTTTATTTTTTATTTTTTGCAATTATCTCTTCGTCTATTTCATCTATATTCAAACAAGTGAGTTTTTATTTCCCTTCTAAATCAATTCTTTTTATATTTCTCCCTCCATTTCAACCTATTCAAACACATTATAAAATAACTATCTTGTAGAAGCAAAAATGAACTATAGTAGTAGAAAAGCTTATGAGTAATATATAATAGAAGAAACAGAATGAAAAAGCCACTCAGCTAGTCCCGAAATCTTCGAAACACAGCACGACTAAAAGAAAATAACCATTTGGTGTAAGACAGTTGGCTCTAGTTAATGCTATATGTGCAACTTTCCTATCAGTTTCTGACAATGTGTACGGTGTATTAAACACTTCTTCATATAATTTGATATTTTATATAAATGATTTTATATTTTTTTTCAAAAAATTTGAACAATATTATAAAAGTTTTAAATCATTTTATCATTTAAAATCAATATTTAAATTTCTTCAATTTATATATAACTAACGTGTTGCAAGGGTAACATTTACATATCTTATGGAGTGTATTTAATTAAGATTTGAAAGGATTTTAAAAGACTTTTTTTTTCGATAAAAGAAAGTTTTGTGATATTCAATTAGGATTTGTAAAGATAAAAAAGTCTTATGGTATTCAATCAAAACTTTCAAGATTTATTTTTCATGGCAACAAAATCTGGTGGTATTCAATCAAGATTTTTTAGAACTTAAAAAAAGTCATCTGGTATTCAAAATTCTATAGATTTCGATGGATTCTTTTCTAAATTGGATTTTGATAGATTTTGTGTAACTTTTTAGTTATATGTATAAATACCACACACATCAAACAATCCTGTCCAAACCCTTGGGATTTTTGTAAACCCTTGAGATTTTTCTACTCTTCCATTCCAGACTTTTTCTTTTTTCCATCATCACGCATACTTTCTCTCTGATGGTGGTAATATTGCTAGAGTAATTGGTCATCTCTTTCTTCTAAGCCTATACAGACTCTTCATATGATCTTAACAATGATGCGTTCATACCGCCAATCACTACAAACCACCCTACCAGCCTACATCATCTAACCAAGTCTACCATCTCATTCCCTTAGGTTCAGAGGTTTCCGCTAAAAAAATTAAGCTGTCATAAGAGGAGTAGATATGAGCATGGAGGGAGTTCTAGCTCATCATGACCAACAATCAAATCAAAGTATTAGAAGACTTTTCTACTGACATGACATTGAGACTATTACTTTCAATTTTAAAAAAAGAGAAAGAGATAGAGAAAGATTGAAAAAAAAAGTTGTATTGATTTTATTTTTTTTTATCCAAATCTTATCATTTATTTGTTATCTTTTTCATCGACTCTGGTAATTTTGAATGTTTTCTAAAAATTTACGGAATCCTTTAAAATCTTGTAAATCCATAAAGTCCTTTCAAATCCTATGAATTCATATTTTATAAATCCATTAAAACCCAAACTACAAAATCCTAATCATAAAAGTCTTTTAAAAAAATCTTAAAAGTCATTATATTTCTACAAAATCTTTTAAAATCCACATGATTTTTTATCCAAAAAAAAAAATGTTAAAATCCTAATTGAATACACTCCCCTTTGTAAGTATTATTATAAAACTTTGAGGGATTAAATTCTTAAAGTCACATAAGGATAACTAATGGTGAGAAAAAATAAATTTTAAAATTCAATTTTTCATTAATTTAAAAAATTAAAATATATAATATTGTAATTGTAATAAAAAAAATTGCTCTCTAAAGTGTGAAAACAACTTAAATACTTGATTGGAAAGCTTTTTGTCCAAATTTGTAAAATACTACCAAATTTTATAATAAATCATACATCAAGCCTACATTTTCATAAATTTCCCTACTTGATGTCATAAAAAAATATCTATCCGCATGAGTTTTATTTTATATATAATATAATTTCTAATGATAAAAAAATATATAATATAATTTCTATATTAAAATATTTACATATAGATATCAACGTATAAGATAAAATTTAAATTAACCCATGTAAAAGAAACTCTTAAATAATTCACACAAGTGAGAAGTTAATAAATAAGAAAAGAATAATGATTTGTCTAAAAAATTGATTTTAAACATATGTGGGTAAATTGTTCATCTCTATGAATTATTAACTGGTAGAGATCGAGCATGTATGATATTTTAACATTTTATTCAAACCAATCAATTATTATTCATTCACATATCTGCACTTTTGCATATTATTGGTTTGTTGCATAAGATATATGAATGTTGAATGGGAAATAATTGCTTAACTTCTTATAATTTCTTTTTTGTGCGCTCGTTGAATGAACCTGTTATCTGTGACTCCAAATCCATGTTCAGTCTTATGCATGTTCAGTATGGGTGCTCGGTCTGATGAGGATCGTCTGGTACAGATTTAGGACCGTCTGATGGCTCATACAGATGAAATAGTTCTGTTTCGTTAGTCTGATACGCATCGTCTGATGAGGCAGTTTTTCTGTTATGGTTTCTGTTACAAGTCCTAATGACTTGGAGCCTATAAATAGAGGGCATGGGATCTCTGTTTAGTGTGCGCGCAAGTAAGCGTAACTAACTAACTGTATGTGAGTGGACAATACAAGGGTGAGTGAAGAGATAACAGAAACACTAGGTACTTAAAGGGAGAGAGAAACAAAGTTTAAGGCTTGGGTATTTGCTCAGAGTTCTTCTTGAACTTGTGAGGGCAGAACCAAGGGGTTCTCTGTTGTATCTTGTAACGATTCAAATTTCATAGTGGAGTGGCTCTTTCCGTGGATGTAGGCCACATTGGCTGAACCACATAATTGCATTGTGTTCTTGATTTATCTTTTCTTTTGGGTCTACATTTGTTGTGCGTTCTTGTTTTTCTTGGTTTGGTTCGTAGTTCTTTGTGTTCTTGGTAGTATCTATTTCTTTCTTACTTGTGAACCAACAAAACCATTTGTTTGTATTGATGCATCAAATCACTAGTCGTAGTGACAGATAATGCTCCAGCATCTAGTTTTGACTCGAATGTCCCGTTTTCTCATTACGCTAAATTAGGTTGAGGGCAGCTTTGATTATGAGGAATGAGAAATGCTAACAGTGCATTCATTTTTTCTTTGTTCAGGAATTGAGCTCCCATTCTTTTTTTCCCCTTTAGTAACTATGTATTCCTTTAAACATACTCTTTGATATTAGCTGAAATTTATTAGAAATCACATGAACTTTGTAGGTCTTACTTTAAATTTATTAAGTTTTATTCATTATTTTATAATTTCTAATAAATTTCAACCAATGATACAAGTATCTCAGTAGAAATATGTTAAAGAGAATGATATTAACATTGTTACAAGGAATTAAATATTGTTAATGATAAAATAAAAGCAAAACGGTGATATATATATATATATATATATATATATATATATATATATATATATATATATATATATATATATATATGGGATAAGATCCAATGACACCATGTGTAAATATTTAATTTACCCCAAATCTCATCCATTCATTTAATTGAATCTTACTGTTAATATTATTTCACTTAAATTAAAAAAAAAATAGTTTAAGTAACTCACGTGATATTTTTTCAATTTTCCCCTATCTTGCTTATTCGCGATATGTCGAGGCCCATACCTCCCTGCCAGTGTTCTTGCTTTGCCTTGTTCTCTGGATACTCTATGCAAATCGCCTCAAAGAGGGAAATAAACCAACCAGCACAATTTTATCATTTTCAATGCAAATAGTGAAGCATAGATTGTACAATAGGAACTCGCAGTGGGTCTTCCTCCAAACACGAGGAATTGGATTTAGGACTTTGATTGTTGAACTACAAGCTAGGGCTTGAGAACCTTTCAATTATATAGATTAAGAGAAATTTGTCATCGTAGATGAACGATTCCATGACTTGATGTTATTGACGGAGGTTACGTGGTCAGAGGAGATGTGGGACGGAACAAAGTCATTATGTGCCGGTGGTGTTCTAAATCTATAAATGCATTTGATTCATATACTATTCCTATAAACCTTGGAAAATTTACTGGGTCGTGGATTATTTGGTTCGTTAAATGTATTTTACAGTGCAATCAAATTCCAATTGATTCATTAATCTGCAGATTTTTGGCCTTTTAATTCACCGTGCAATTCTAGTCTAGACAAATCCAATGGATTTGCAACATATTTAATTGTACAGCCATTATAATATTGGTGGCCTCCTCTAATCAAATTCATCGTCACTCTTGCTCAGTACGATAAAATGAAGACAATTCATCACCGGAGGGGAAGAAGAATCTTATCAGACTATAAAATTTGGTGGAAACAAAAGAAAAGTGTTCCTGTCTGAGGGTAACAAGGTAATCTCCGGTTGATATCTTTGATCTGATACGTCCTGCTAACGTCCGAATCCTTCTGTAAGGACAAAGGGTGGGTACCTGCAAAAGGCACTCTAATGTTTAAGTTAGCTTTCGGCTCAGAGCATTTAATGAAAGATAACAAATGAGGGTCAAAAGTTACCGTACTTTGAGGATCGTACTCCTTTTTTATACTAACCTTACTGTGCCCTTGGACTTTTATGGGCCTTGATTATGCTGATGATTTGTTATTGTTAATCAAGGTTGCTTAATTACCTTCTAATCTTTAGTTATCTCAGTAATATCCTTCTAGCAGACCTTACCTTATTCAAATACTACCCGTAGTATCCGACCTTCATGATGCCGAATATTTCTCTAGCGTGGAGGGTCTTCAGTTATTCCCCAAGCTTAAGGCTTATAGTGCAAACATATTCGGCTAACTAGTTGCTGAATACTTATCTGTTGTGGGAGTATTCGGTTAATTGGTTGCTGAATACTTATCTGTTGTGGAGGGTATTTGGTTAACTAGATCACCGAATCCCCCTCTCGTATACATGCCCCCTAGCCTCGAGCGAACAATTGTGATGAAGAGGCTTATGTTTAGACCGGTTTGGGTTGTTCAAGGTGAGCGTTGTCCATGATGTCTTTTTGTATCCCTCCCATTATAGCGAAAAAAGCCGTTGGGGGTGAGAAACGAAGCGTTGCATTCTTGTGGGCCGTTAGATCTTTGGTGATGTAACGGTTGGGATTTTCGCACCTTATGGGCCTTGGGCCCTATAAATAGGGTATAAGAGAGATGTCATCTTCACTTCTTTTATTTACATCCTTCCCTATTGAAGCTTTTGCTCTCGGCCGAACACTCCATTTTGTGAATTTTTTCCGCTTCGTGAATCAGGTACGAGTTATTGGTCCTTCTCTTCTTAATCATGGATCTGTCTAGTATTAGATTTTTTGGGGAAAAGGAAACTATGAATGTTCGGTCATCATCTTCTTCCACCCAGGGGTCTGACAATTCTAGTGAGGAGTCTTCGTCCTTGTTTTCATCATCATCGTCTTCGACCCCTTTTCGAGTGGAGGTAGCCAAGAACGTAATCCCTCCTCAGGTAAATGAGGTTGTCCCTAGCTGGGTCCCGAAGCGTAAGCCGAGGGTTACCTAGGGAAAGAAAAGGGAATTTCCACCGATAACTCTTGCCAGTTATACCTGGGTAGATGGGGAGGTCGGATCCTACTATACCCGGTATGATGACAAGCGTAGTGTTTCCAACTTTTGAATTATGTAATTGTTTGTACTATAGATGAGGACGAATATTGTTCGCTAGCTCTTCAGTACTGTCGGTGAGAAACCAATTCGGAGTTTGATTTCTTAGGGAAGGGGGACTCTCATAGGGACTTCTTTTATATGTATGACTGTGTCTTCCAAGACCTTCATGTGACGGTCCCTTTTGACTACTTTTCCATGGGGGTTCTTCGGGTTCTAAACGTCGCGCCCTCTCAATTGCATCCGAATGGGTGGGTGGCCATTCAGGCATTTCGAGCCCTTTGTATTTTTAACTTTATTTAACCTTCTGTAAATATATTTCTATATTATTTTTGTACTCTGCCGAGGGATGGTCTATGGGTGTCATTAATAAGAAAGCTGAAGAGGCCCTTGTTTCAGTCCTTTACTTCCTCGTATAAAAATTTTAAAACCGGCTTCTTCAAGGTTATCATTAAGCCAAATATAGGTGCCAACCATTTTTATGATAGTAATGGGAAGGCTCTATTTCCGCTATACTAGGAGAGGACCCCTCGGTGTTATGACAAGTTTCCGAAGTCTTTGATGACCGAATAGGAATGCGAGGACTTTATGTTCCTTGAATCACTTCCCAGAAAGCTTCCGGCCAGACGGCTTGTTGCTTTGTTTAATTCTTCAAATGTTGTAGTAGATATGTATGGTAAGGTCTCGATTCTTTCTTTTCTACCATTTTTATGTGTAGTTCTTACAAATGACTGTGTGTTGTTGAATGCAAGTATCATGGCCGAATCAAGTGGTGATGTTTTGTCTTTCCACAATTCTTGGAAGAACCGGGCCAATGCTGCTGGTAACCCTTCGGGCACTGTGTCTGTTCCTCCCATTGCAAGGCTACCACCTTTGAGGCCACCTCCTCGGGATACTTTGCCCCCTCCAGCTGCAGAGAAGAAAAGCCGAGACAAAGATCACAATAAAAGGTATCAGAGCCATGAGACTTCCGAGGAGGAAAAGGTGAAGAAGTTGAAACAAAAAACTTTAGATTTCTCGACCTCGGGGTCTTTGGCTTCTATCCCTGCCATGACTGCTGAGGGGTTCTTCACCAAAGATTTCCGGCTGAAAAAGATGATAAGCTCCATTGACGTTTCGGAGACTGGAAAAATATTCTGAATAAGGCCGATGCTGCTTCTAACTGGTCGGCTTATTGTGATTTTCAAGCAAGAGCTTCGGCCATCGCTCACCATATATTCATGAATCCGTTGAAAGAGGCCGAGAAGCTGAAGATGAGTTTAAAAGAAGCACAAGCATCCAACCAACAAGCTTCATAAGCGAACTTTGCCCTTGCTGATGATAACTCTCGTCTGAAGGACGAAGTGAAGAACCTTTCGGCTGATCTAAAGGATTTGGATACCAAGCTTATAATGGCCGAGAAGGATGCTAAGCTTCAAGCTGACGAGATTGAGCGTTTGAAGATGTTGCTGACACAGGCGGAAAAGGAAAGAGATGTCGAGCGTGCCGCCAAGGAGCATATTACATCTTCGGCACAAGACGAATTTTTTATCGAACATGAAGCTAGATTCCAACACGCCATTTGGCAAATGCTATACTACTTTGACATCCCCAACCATTTTGTTTTTGACATGGATAAAGCTGTTTACAAAGGCCGCATACTATCCCTTAATGACATTCCTGAGGATGCGATTCTTGATAACGCTTTCCAACCGTCTATTCCGAATGGTGACACCAAATTTACTCATGGGATGTTGAAGGTAACGAAGGTAATCGAGAGGAGAATACCGACGATGTTGTGAATCAGGAGGATTCGGCTGAATGATCTTAATGTATGTTAGGTCGTTAGTGCCTTTTTTATTTTGGAAAGTTATTTTGTAATTCTCCATTATGATTAATTAATTCAGGCTTCATTCTTCGGCATCTCTTTTCTCAATCTATCCTTAGAATAATATTGTTGACTTAGTTGATAGCCGATCCCTTTGTGAAATCTGTGCACACACTATAAAATTATAAGTAGTGTAAATACGACACTAAGGGTATCATTAAGCAATATTGCATAACCTTAAGAGATTAATATTTAACCAAGTCTTGGTTGTAGGTATTCGGCTCAAATGCGAGTTTTAGCCGATGTGTTCCTTTCATTGAGTATGGATATTTCTGAAGAGAGCCAACACATTTGGTAGTTCGGGAATAGTGGCTGAAAAATCCGAATGGTGCATCCTTAGCTGAGTAGGAGTACTCGAGAGGGAAACCATTTGTGAAGAAATTCCGAATGGCTCAGGAGGGAAACCATTTGTGAAGAAATTCCGAATGGTGCATCCTTAGCCGAGTAGGAGTACTCGGGAAGGAAACCATTTGTGAAGAAATTCTGAATGGTGCATCCTTTGCTGAGTAGGAGTACTCGGAAGGGAAACCATTTATGAAGAAATAATGACTGTAGAAAAATAAATAATCATAGACACGCCGAACAATGCGTTTCATTAATTCAGTTAAAAAGGTGTGCCTAGTTAAAACCTTCTCAGTAAAAACCCTTTTTATGTTCTTATAGGGATAAAAAGCTAAGTAAGGAAAAAGAGCACATCACCCAATTACGTAATCAACTGAAATAATATTTAAGGTGGGTCGAATTCCATGTTCTCGGCACCACCTTTCCTGAAAGCTCTTCTAACTTGTATGCCCCATTGTTGAGGTTTTGCCGAATTCTGAATGGGTCATCCCAATTAGCTGCTAATTTCCCTTCCCGGGCATTTCTTCGTGCATCGCCATGAACTCTTAGGACTAGGTCTCTTTCTTTGAATTCTTTTGGTCTTAATTTTGAGTTGAACCTCTTGGTCATCTTCTGTCTGCATGCTTCGGCGGTTAGGCATGCTCGATTGCGCATTTCTTCGACCAAAAGCTCAACCCTCATGGAGTTTTTGTTTTGGGATGCTTCGAAGTTTTGTCTTCGGAAGGTAGGTTCCTCTACCTCTACCGGAATCATAGCTTCGGTTCCATATACCATTCTGAAGGGTGTTTCTTTGATTGTTGATTGTGGGGTGCACCTGTATGCCCACAAAACTTCAGGTGTCTCTTCGGCCCAAGCACCCTTAGCTGCACCCAGCCTCTTCTTCAACTCTGAAAAAATGACTTTATTGGCTGATTCCGCTTGTCCATTCGTTTGCGGGTGTTCGACTGAGGTCACCCTATGTTTTACTCCTAGTTCCTCCAGGAAGGTATTCAGCTTTTTATCTGTAAACTGTAGCTCGTTGTCGGTGATGATATGCAGAATGCCGAAACACATGATTACGTTTTTCCATAGAAACTTCTGCATATTTTGGGCTGAAATGGTTGCCAGGGGTTCAGCCTCTATCCACTTTGTAAAGTAATCAACAGCCACTATAAAAAATTTGCACTGCCCCTTAGCTATGGGGAAAGGTCCTTGGATATCGACCCCCCAGACTGTAAAAGGCCATGGTGACGAAATGGCGTGTAGCTCGTCGGCGGGCTGATGAATAAGGTTACCATGCTTTTGACATTGGGTGCATCTTTTGACATATTCGGCACAGTCAGATTTGAGGGTCGGCCAGTAATACCCTGCTCTTAGTACATGAGTGGCCATCGTGCATCCACCTGAATGCATGCCACAAATTCCCTTAATCAGCTCTCTTGTGACATACTCGACTTGATCTTTGTCTAGACATTTAAGCAAAGGGGTGGAATACCCCCTCCTATATAACTCTTCAACCACTAGAACGTACCTCGCGTCACTGACGCGTAACCTCTTTGCTTTCTCTTTATCCTCCGAAAGAGTACCCTGCAACAAATACTGTTGGATCTCATGCATCCAAGGGTCTTTGGGTGTCGAGACCTGCATGCACTCTTCGATGGTCACACTCGGATTGGGTAACACTTCTTGAATGAAAGTTCTAAGCTGCCCAAGTTTCTAAGTGCTAACTAGCTTAGCAAGTTGATCGGCCCTATCATTGTGGTCTCGGACCAGGTGCTTTACTTGGACCTTGTCAAATTCTTCTTTCAGCCGCATGAAAACATTATAGTATTTCAACAGTTGTGGGTCTTTGACTTGGAAAACACCATTAATTTGTTCGGTCGCAATTTGGGAATCGCTCTAACATTCTACCTTCTGAGCTCCCATCTCCTTGGCTAACCTGAGTCTGGCTAATAATGCTTCATATTCGGCCTAATTATTAGATGCTTTGAAATTGAACCGTAAAGACTGCTCCAGTCGTATTTGGTTTGGTCCTTCTAGGATGACGCCTGCCCCGCTCCCCCGTCGATTGGACGAGCCGTCAACTTGTACAATCCACCACTCGTCTTTGAAGCGCCAGGCAGGGTGTAGCTCACTAACGAAATCTGCCAGGCACTGTGCCTTGATGGGTCCCCTCGGCTCATACCTTATGTCAAACTTTGAGAGTTTTATTGACCAGGCCATCATCCGCCCTTCCAGTTCCGGCTTCTGCAATATTTTTGCTATCGGGCAATTGGTCCTGACGATAATTCGGTGGCTCTGAAAATATTGTCTCAAGCGCCTTGTAGCGTTTAGTAGTGCCAGTGCCACTTTTTCTATCGTCTGATACCTTGTCTCGGCTTCTTGTAGTACCCGGCTTATGAAGTATACGGGCGCCTACCCTTCTTCTTGTTCCTGTGCCAACACTGCATTTATGGCTTCCTGTGAGACAGAGATGTACAAGGTTAACTCTTTTTGAGGGTTTGGTTTCCTAAGCACCAGTGGAGCAGAGAGTGTTTTTTTTAAATCTTGAAAGGCTTATTCACACTATTTGTCCCACACAAAATTTTTGGATGCTTTCAACAATTTCATGATGGGTTTCACCTTTTCGGCTATCTTGGGTAAAAATCATGCTAGTGAAGCGATTCTCCCAGTTAGTCTTTGCACTTCTTTTGGAGTCTTCGGACTTCTCATGGCGATGACAGCCTAGCATTTATCCGGGTTCGCCTCTATTCCTCTGCATGTCAACATAAAGCCCAAGAATTTTCCTCCTTGAACGCCGAAGACACACTTTTCCAGATTTAGGCGCATGTTGTTCTTTCTGAGCTCGACAAAGATCTCCTCTAGGTCCCTTTTGTGCATGCTCGCACTGGAAGATTTAACTACCATTTCGTCCACATATACTTCCAGGTTTCTCCCTAATTGTTTCCGGAAAACTTTGTCCATCAGCCTTAAATAGGTTGCCCCGACATTTTTCAGTCCAAAAGACATGACCTTATAACAATAGTTTGCTGACTCGGTAATGAAAGCAGTCTTGTCCTCATCCTGAGGGTACATTTGGATTTGATTGTAACCCGAATATGCATCCAAAAAACTTAGGAAAGTGTGTCCGACCGCTCCATCCACTAGCCGATCAATGTTTTGTAGAGGGTATGCATCCTTTGGACATGCTTTGTTCAAATCTGTGTAGTTTGTACACATTTGCCATTTACCAATCGATTTTTTCACCATTACCACATTGGCTAACCAAGTGGTATACCTGACTTCTCGGATGAAATTAGCTGATATCAATTTTGCTACTTCTTCTGCCACCGCCTTTTGCCTTTCATCCCCCATCTTTCTTTTTTTCTGGCTATCAGCCTAGCCTATCGGCATATTGCCAACTTATGATAGTGGAAATTTGGGTCGATGCCTTGCATGTCCGAGGCTTTCCAAGCAAACAAGTTGGTATTTTGTCTGATTGCGCTTTGGATTTGAAGTCGATCATTTTCCATTAAATTGCTGCTGAGGTACGTGACTTGGCTTTTTGTTTCACCAATCTGGAATGCACAGGTTTCTTCGTTTGGTTTGGCTCGTTTTTGTTCATCGATCCTGGGATCGAGATCCAAGGGTTGGGCCACTGGTTCAGCTGCCGAAATCGTGTTTACTGACTTGTACTCATTTTTCTTCAACTGAGTGACCTTAAGGCTAGCTATGTAGCACTCCCTAGCTGCTTTTTGGTCAGCATGAACCGTAATTACTGTGCCTCAGCTAGAAGGGAACTTCATGGCAAGATGTGGGATGCAAATTATGGCTCCTAGAGCGTTCAAAGACGGTCGCTCGAGCAGTATGTTATAGGAGGTGTTAGTATGTACCATGATGTACCTAACTTTGATAGTTCTCCACTCCTTTTCCCCGCACCCGAACGCTGTATTCAAATCAATACATCCCTTGGTGTTGACCCTCTCCCCTGAGAATCCAACAAGGGGCTCGTCATAGGGCATAAGCTTCCCCTCCGGTATGTCTAATTGCTTGAAGGTGTTCCAATACAGAATGTCCGTGGAGCTTCCTTGATCCACCAGAGTTTTACGGACTATGCAATCTGCTATGTCCAAGCTGATGACCATTGGATCATCTTGTATGGGGTCGGATCCCTGGAAGTCTGCGTCTGTGAAGGTGATAGGTGGCATTTTCAACTTGCTAACTACCACTATCATGTTGACCGATCGTACGAGACAGAGATGTCTCTTTCTCGCCGAAGAGGTGCTCCCTCCACCAGTGAATTCCCTCGTAATAGTGTTGATCACTCTGCGAGGATGCTCACGGGGTTTAACTTCTTGTCGCTTCCGAGACCTACCTCTTTGCCTTTCCACCTTTCTGTCACGTTCTCAGTCATAGTCACTGTCTCTCCTGTAAGTTCTATTGTGGTCTTTATACCTTGAGTACTGAGACCTTTCAGTTCTAGGATTGTGAACGAAGTCTTTGAGGTGTCCCATCTTGATGAGGTCCTCAATCTTTTCTTTGAGTGACGCACACTCCTCGGTGGAATGGCCTCTTTTGCGATGGTATCGACATTGCTTGTTGTAGTCGGCCTTAGGAGGGGTGTTAGCTCTTTTCGACATAGCCAATGCCTCAGTTGCAAGAGCTTGCTCGAGTTCGGGAGCGGCTAGCGTTGAGTGGAGTATAGGATATGTATCGGGGGCCATGATATTCTCAATCCTTGTGAAACTTCTCTTTTCCTTTCCCCTGATTATCTTTTTCATGTTCTTTGTTTCCTGTACTAGCTTATACTCGGACTTGGTTTCTGTACTCGGCCAACTCCTCCATCTGAATGTACTTTGCTGCTCTTCGTCGGAGGTCATCCATGTCGAGTGCAGGTTTCTTACAAAGACTATTGAAGAAAGCTCCCGGTCGAAGAGCCGTCACCAGGTGATGCATGGCAACCGTTGGGTCCAGGTTACGGATGTTTAAGGCAACCTTGCCGAACCTTTCCATGAAAGTCCCAAGCGATTCTCTTTTTTCTTGCCGAATGTTCACCAGCACGACCGAAGTCAACTGATGGGGTTTGCTTGTTGTGAACTAGGTGCCAAATCTAGCCACAAGTGTTTCAAAGTTGTCAATGGAATTAGGCGGAAGCTGAGTAAACCAGTTAAAGGCTTGCCCCTTTAGGGACGTGGGGAATACCCTACACAGGATAGCATCTTTAGTGCTACCGTCATATCGGTCCAAGCTGAGGCTTTTCCAACTTGGGGGGAAAGGGGTTTCCATAATTCCAGAAATAAAGGGATGTCCGCAAGGGTGCGATTGAGTGTTAGTGGTGAAAGTTGAGAGCCGATGTGTTGCCCTATGGATGCTGAGATTGGCCATTAATTGACCTTTATGCTGTAGGCCAGGTGTTTGGTCTTCAAGCTTCCCAGACCGATTCAAACTCTTCAACTCAACGTTTTCCTTACGGAGGGCCGATATCTCCTGAGCGTGCTGCTTTCGCATTGCTGATATATCAGCTCTCAATTGTCTTAACTCCGAAGACAAACTCGTTTGATCTTCCACTTGCGCCACATTTTCATTAACGCGACGCCGTCCTTCCACGCCTTCTTGCATGCTTGGTGCTGATGATCCAGGTATATCTATGTGTGTGTGACTCCGAGTAGTAGCCATTCCTTGAGGGGCAGTAGGATAAGTTTTACCAGGGCCCCACGATGGCGCCAAAATGTTCCTGTCTGAGGGTAACAAGGTAATATCCGATTGATATCTTTGATCTGATACCTTCTGCTAATGTCTGAATCCTTCTGTAAGGACGAAGGATGGGTACCTGCAAAAGGCACTCCAACGCTCAAGTTAGCTTTCGGCTCAGAGCATTTAATGAAAGATAATAAATGAGGGTCAAAAGTTACCGTACTTCGAGGATCGTACTCCTTTTTATACTAACCTTACTGGGCCCTTGGACTTTTATGGGCCTTGATTATGCTGATGATTTGTTATTGTTAATCAAGGTTGCTTAATTACCTTTTAATCTTTAGTTATCTCAGTAATATCCTTCTAGCAGATCTTACCTTATCTAAATACTGCCCACGGTATCCGGCCTTCATGATGCTGAATACTTCTCTAGCGTGGAGGTCTTAGGTTATTCCCCAAGCTTAAGGCTTATAGTGCGAACATATTCGGCTAACTAGTTGCCGAATACTTATCTGGTTTGGGAGTATTCGATTAATTGGTTGCCAAATACTTATCTGTTGTGGAGGGTATTTGGTTAACTAGATCATCGAATCCCCCTCCCGTATAAAAAAAGAAAGAGAAATCAAAGCACGTGACTACTTTGCCAATGCTTTTTTAATTTTTTTTAAAATAATATAAACCGTTAGTTTAATTTGTATCAACGGTTTAGATTTGGTGTAAGTCTAAAGACGTACACCTGGTGTAAACGGATCCTATCCCTATATATATATATATATATATATATATATATATATATATATATATATATATATATATATGAGGAGGGATCCACTTACTCCAAGAGTAAGTATAAGAGACTTACTCTTCATCCTCACCATTCATTTTCTTGAAATCTAATGGTTAAGATTAATCACTCATTACAACCATTAGATTTCAAGAAAATGAATGATGAGGATGTAGAGTAACTCACTTAAACTTACTCTTGGAATAAGTGGATCCCTCCTCATATATATATATATATATATATATATATATATATATATATATATATATATACGAGAATAATGTCCATACATTGTCAGTGTAAAAGTAACTCTACACAGACAGCCAATCACATTCCTCTATTTTGCCATCTCACATAATAGTGTTTTAATTAAATAAAAAATAAAAATAAAAACATAAACAACATTCCATTTGCAAATTGAATGTCCTAGGTTCAGGATTCAGCAAGCCTAAATCTAGCAACTCCCAAGTATTGATTCAATTTGCTAAAATAGAGGGACCAAAATTGCATTTTAGTCTAATAATAATAATAAAATACCATTTATGAACTTAGCTGCAAGGTGGAACATTGAGGATGCATATGAAGCTTAATAACCTGTTTTAAAACATTGGCTTTTACCACCTCTCCATGGCCAGCCTCGTTCAGTTCTCTACATCTCTCCTAACACAATAAACATCACGGTTGAAAAATAGTGCACTTAGGAAATGGTTTAGCACTGCTTCATAATCGGGTCCAAGGAGAAGGACATGGCATTTCCGTGCGGTAGATTAAAGAATGAGTGATTGGGATGACATATAGAACTTGGATAATGATTAGTAAATAGAGAAGAGTGGAGAATCTTTGCAAAACTTTGCACCCATTTTATACATGGCATGGTAAAGAGTAAAGTTATATATTTTAAATAAAATAATAATATAGTATAAAATTATTTATGTTTCATTTCTAGATAGTTATATTTTAGATTTAAGTCAATCATGGTATATTTATATAGTAGATAAGATAAATTATAAATTAGATCAAATATTCCTATTAATAATTTGATTAATAATATTTAATTTCTAAATTAGCATAATATTTTTATATAACTCACCTTAATTATTTAGCTTATTTATTTCTATGTCCGAAAAGTTACAACATTTCTGTTTAGATTATACTTAGCAATTATGACAATTAACACAAATATAGAAATATTTTTTAGTGACGTGCTTATTAATTATACATATGGTCTCTATCATTAAAAAATTTTAATAATAATTTATGATACTATTGATAAAGTAATTTAAAACTATTTTGTAACAAAAATAAATTTAATAAATTAATTTTAATATATTTATTATATTTTTATATAAAAATTTAACTATAATATATAAATATTTATCAACAAAATTTTCGTAATAAATATATTGTAATCAAAAAATTGTAATAAATATATTATCTAATTAGATTTAAATGAATTTTAGTATAAAATTTTTAACCTTACAATATAAATATTATTCAACAAAATATTTATTTATAAAATATTTAAAATTAGTTTATATATTTAAAATAATATATTGTTAAGTATTTGGTATGCAAATGTGTTAAATACTTGAAAAAATAGTTTTGTCGTTCATAATGGTCTTAAACAAAATTGTCTCCCATGAATGATATATATGGTTTCTACCATAATTAAAACTATTTTAATTTTTAATTTATGGTATATTGAGTCTTTTGTATGCACTTGTGTGAAATACTCAAATAAAGAGCTCTGTCATTCATAATAGACTCAAGCAGGGTTGTCCCCTGTGAATGATATTTGTGGTATTCATTATAAAAAATTAAAACTAATTTAATTTATGATACTATTGAATAAGTAATTTAAAACTATTTTATAAAAAAATTTGATAAATTAATTTTCATATATTTATGTAAAAAAAAACCTTATTATATAAATATTAATCAGCAAAATTTATGTATATAAAAGTTATTAAAAATCGAGCCAAAATATTTTTTTAAAAAAATATATCAACTAATTAGAGTTAAATTAATTTTAAAATAAAAAAATCAACCTCATAATATAAATATTATTAAAAAATATTTATTTATAAAATTCTTTTAAAAAATTAATTTATGATATTATTGATAAATTAATTTAAAACTATTATGTAATAAAAATAAATTTTATAAATTAAATTTAATATATTTATTATATTTTATATAAAAAATTTAAACTTATTATATAAATGTTAATCGACAAATTTTTTTAATAAGAAGTTATTAAACACAGAGTCAAAATATTATTTTGTAATAAATGTATTCACTAATTAGATTTAAATTAATTTTAGTATAAAAATTTAAACCTGGTAATATAAGTATTATTCAATAAAATATTTATTTATACAATTATTTAAAATTTATACAATTTTTAAGTAAAAATGATTTTATAGGATTTCAAAGAAAAAATAAATAATGTTGATTCTTTGGTATATAGTAGTGTTAATTATTGGAAAAAAGAGTTTTGTCGTTCATAATGATCTTGAGCAAGATAGTTTTTCGTGAATGATATTTGTGGTATCTACCATAATTAAAACTATTTTAATTTATGATATTATTGAGTCTTTAGTATGCACTCGTGTGAAATACTCCAAGAAAGAGCTTTGTCGCCCATAATGGTTTCGAGCAAGATTGTCTCCCATGAATAATACTCGGAAAAAAAGTTTTGGCGTCCATAGTGGTCTTGAAGAGGATTGTCTCCCTGGATGATTTTTTTGTCTCTACCATAATTAAAACTGTTTTAATTTATGATATTGTTGAGTCTTAGATATGTACTTGTGTGAAATACTCAAAGAGTTTTGTCGCTCATAATGGTCTCAAGTAGGATTGTCCCCTTGAATGATATTAATGTTCTCCACCATAAAAAAAATAAAACTAATTTAAATTATGATATTATTGATAAAGTAATTTAAACATTTTATGTAATAAAAATATATTTAATAACTTAATTTTAATTTATTTATTGTATATTTATGTAAAAATAACCATATTATATAAATATTAATCAACAAAATTTTCATATATGAAGTTATTAAACATAGAGTCAAAATATTATTTTGTAATAAATATATTAACTAATTAGATTCAAATTAATTTTAGTATAAAATTTTCAACCTCATAATATAAATATTATTCAACAAAATATTTATTCAATGAGTTATTTAAAATTATTTTATAGAATTTCTAAGTAAAATGATTTTATAGGATTTTAGAGAATTTCTTAGATATGTACTTGTGTGAAATACTAAAAGAAAGAGTTTTATCGTCCATAATTGTCTTGAGCAAGATTGTCTCCCGTGAATGATATTTGTGATTCCTATCATAAAAAAATTAAAACTAATTTAATTATTATATTATTGGTAAAGTAATTTAAAATTATTTTATAATAAATATATTGAATAAATTAGTTTCAAAATAAAGTCAAAATATTACTTTGTAATAAATATATTAACTAAATAAATTAATTTTGATTATAAAAATTTCAACCCCGTAATATAAACATTAATCAACAGAACATTTATTTATGAAATTATTTAAATTTATTTTATACGATTTATAAGTAAAAACGAATTTATAGGATTTCAAAATAAAAAAAATAGTTAATTAAATTATAATTAGTTTTAATAAGTAGTAAGTAACTATATAAATTTATCATTCAATTAATATAATAATAACATATTTTTATATAATATTTAGCATATTATTATTGTTATAAATATTTCAACAAAAATTAAATATCATGAAAACCATAATAATATAATATAAATAAAAGAGTAGTTGTTTTTATGATTATTTATGCTATTATAAATTATAGAATATAATTTTTTATAAATAAAAAACAGAAAACAGTCATATAATATAAATAACAGAATAATTATTATAAAAAATTGTAATATTGAAAAAAGGAAAAGAAAAGGGGAGAAAATTATGAAATGGAGTTGAAAGTAACATGGAAGGAGGGAAGGAAGAGGAACGTGAGAGTGAAAAAAAAAAAAATTGGAAAGGGCGTGCAGTGAAAGAGGACGGAGCAGAAGATGAGCGGGAAATATGTTTAGTGAGGAGAGGACACGTTGTATGAGAGTTTATTTTTCTCAGAATAGGTAAAAATGAATTTTTTTTAATTACAATATTTTTGAAATTTTGAAAGTTAAAACTTCTAAATATATGCATTTTAATATTTTTATTTACTTTTATTATCATTAAAATATTTTTATCTCAAATGAAATAGTATCTTTTAAATTTTTTTTATTAAATACCTTTTAGCTTAAAAGAAGTTTTAAAGTTAAAAAATGAAACCTATCAAATGATTTATACTTTATTTTAAAAAATTCTTATTTCAAACTTGAATTTCAAAGTAACTATTAAACTAAAAAAAGAAAGCAGTTGAGCTCTTAAGGTCTTAATTAGTCTCTCTCACGTTTAAGAATGAAAACTAAAAAATATGTAATATGTGATAAAATTTAATTATGAGATAAAACTAATCATTTTAGAATATATTTGAAACGGATTGCTTTAAAAAATTATTTCAAAAATCGATTATAATTAAAATCTATCACTTGTAGAAGTTATCTTTAAAAAAAAATAAAGAGCGATTAGTATTAATAAAAGTCAACATTTGTAATACAATATTTATTCAAGTTAAACCAAGTCTTTCATATGAGATAAGTCATGCAAAAGTCGACACCATTTATGGACAGTATTCAAAACGAGTGGCTTGCACTGTATTACTGTATTGGAGAACGACATTAATCCTTAATTTACGGATTTGCGAATTTAATGAAATAGATTATGTTCCAACTACTGGACAATTTGGCTCTAATTATTGCTACTTGTGCAACTTTCCTATAGGCAAATTATTGAGATGAATTTTCTAAACACTTTATAATATAATTTAACGTTAATAAATTTTATCTAAATAAATTAATTTTATTTTTTAAAAATAGTATTGAAAAAGATATACAAAATTTTAAATATTTTTTTTTATCATTTTCATTGATATTTAAATTTATTTAAATATTATATATAAATAATATTTTTTTAAAAATTATCATTAAAATAAATTGCTATTAATTAAGATAATTTTTGACATATTTAAAAATAATTAAATATCTTTTTAGTCTCTCAAATTTGAACTCAATTTTCTTTTGATCCCTCAATTTGAAATAGTTCAGTTTTTGTCTTTAAGTTATTTTTTGTGTGTGTGAAAAAGTTGACTATTTTTAAAGGTTATATGTCACTTTTAATCCTTTATGTTTTAGTACATTTTCGTTTTGATACATTAAGTTGTAAAAGTGGACGACACACTATTGATGGGTTTTTGTTGCCACTATGTTAAATTAATTATTTCAAAATTTAAAAGTTAATGAAATACTAATGTTACGAATGAAAAACTGAAAAAAGGACCAAATAAACATAAAGTACCAAAATAAGATTTTTAAAACTTAATGTACCAAAACGAAAAAACACTAAAACATAAAGGACCAAAAGTGACATTTAGCCATTTTTAAATTAAGAGGACAAAAATAATCACTTTTAAATCTAGAGAAAAAAAATTCACAGATGTGAGTGACAAAAAGATATTTAAATACTTTTAAAACTATTTTAAATATATGTATTTTAATATTTTATTGTAATTAAAATAATTTTATGTCCATTAAATTAATTATAGATAATATTTTTTTATAAACATACTCTTCGATTGAATATGACAATTAATATTTTTAAAATATGAAAATTTTTAATAACTTTAAGAAACAGCTTTTAACTTAACAAATAAAAGATAATTTATATTTTATTTTTTATCTTTAACTTTAAAATAATTTGAAAGTAAAAATAAAATATAAAAAAATAAAAACTTAACCACACACACCCTCGTGATCTTATCCTTTATGGATTTGCTAATTTAATGAAGTGGATCCTTATCCAGCTGTCAATTATTGAAATCTATGCAACTGGCCTACGGGTGAAGGAAAACGTACACGAGTTAGTTATTTCAATTTTTGCATTTTTTTTTGTTAGGAAAGGCTAAGGACTAAGGTGGACTGATAACTAAAATTTAATTGAATAGGAATGAGTTGTGATTGCATGTTAGGAAGTTTAATGAAGTTAAACCTCGATAATTTATTTTAATTGATTTAAATCACATTTTCTGTACACACCAAGTGTTCGCTAATTTTCTAAAACCAAAATTCATTCTATTTTACTTTTTATTTTTATGCATTTCCTTTTAATTTTGGTTACTAAATTTCTCTAAATTTCGTAGTCTATTTAATTTACTATTATTTACCCAATTATTGTACAAGTCCCTATGGATACGATACTCTACTCACTGAAATGCCGAGAATTACACTAGAAGGAGGAGTTGAATAGTGTGTTAGATAAAAGCTTAAAATCTTTTCGCAAAGATGGAGATATTTCAACTTAAGTTTTACAAGAAACTTGCAAAACGGAAGATTGTAGCTATCGTCCAGTTGTTTAAAATAACAGTTCAATGGAATCAAGGACGGATTCAGAAACCTACGAATGGGGGGCTGGATTTTTTTTCTTCCTTTATAATTGTTTAAATTTGTAATTTCTAATAAATAATAATTTTAAAAAAATATTTATTATTTTTACATGTAAAATTGAAATTAATTTTTATTTTAAATGATAATAACTTTAACTGTTAACATAATAACAACAAACACACAATTAATTTTAGGGTAAAATATGTTTTTGGTCCCTCATTTTGTCTTGATTTTTGTTTTTAGTCCCTCATAAATTTTTTTTACTGTTTTTAGTCCCTCATAAATTGTTATGTTCTGTTTTTAGTCCCTCATAAATTGTTTTGTTCTGTTTTTAGTCCATGACGTTAATTTCAACTATTAAGTGATGACATGATAGACATAAACTGTGTGTGTGAAAAATTCCTAATTAAGTTTCTAGTGACTTTTAACTGCTACAAATTTTTTGGCAGTTAGAAATGTTTACTTTTGTAACATTTCTTGTGATTTTAGAAAATCTAGTGTTCGAGGTATTTTTATTTTTTTTATTTTTTAACATTTCTAATAGTTTTAGTTTGCCAGAAAATTTGTAGTAGTTAAAAACCGCTAGAAACTTAAACAGAAAATTTTCAAGCACAAATTATGCTCATCACGACATTACTTAACAGTTAAAATTAATATCAGGGACTAAAAACAAAAGAAAACAATTTTTGAGGGACTAAAAACATAGAAAAAATTTATGAGGGACTAAAAACAGAAATTTAGATAATATGAGGGACCAAAAACATATTTTACCCTTAATTTATATAATTTTACACTAGCTATCATCTTAATTATTGCAATAATAACAACAAACACAACTAATTTTATCCAATTTTATACTAATTAACCTTAACTAGTATTATAATAACAACTTGCATAATTAATTTCACATAGTTTTACACTAACTAATTTATACACACACACACACACACACACACACACACACACACACACACACAAAATTCCGAAGAGCGAGGGGGGCTGGCGCCCCTGCCCGCCCCCCTCTCTGTCCATCCCTGAATGGAACTGCGTTTTAGCATATTGACCAAGCGTAAAACAAAAGGTTTTTCACAATTATAAAGTAAAGAGACTTGGGCGTATAATGCAAAGAAACAACTTAAAAGAATAACTGGTAAGCTTAAAAATGATAGAGTAAAAATACTTGGTTTATACTGGTTCACTCAATCTAATCTACGTCCAGTTCTCCTTCAAAAACCTTTGTAGGGTTCCACTAATCAAATCCTGATTACAATCAAGTATTATATATCCTGCCACTTCTGGCTATAAGTATTCTCTAAGCCACTTCTGGCACACCTTTAATCTCCCCATGAGATTAAAGAACACCCAAGTATTCTTTGTCACTAACCCACTCCTGGCTTTCCAAACAAAAGTTTGTTTACAAGTTAATAGATAACTCTCATAGAAAGGATATTACAATGTAACTTGAATACACAGAATGACTTAGCAAAGCGAAGAAGATCGCTTTTTTTGCACAAGTGTAGGTCGTCCAATTGTTTTAGCAGAGTTTCAGCTCTTAGAAAGCTTGAATGCTTCGTTGATGATTTCTTGAGCTTGATCCTCTATTTATAGGTGGCTTGGTGAAGATATCCGTTGTGGGATTTGAGCCTTTGCCAATAACCATTCTCTCACAATCACAAGACCGTTGCTACGTATCAGCATGGGATGGAGAGGGGAGGAGATAACAGTACATGCAGCACCTCCACTACTTGTACGGTTTCTGAAGAGAGAAGCTTTTCTGTCCCCTGTGGTACACTTTTCGAATTTTCAAATGAAATGTCACATATGATGAGAGAGGGAATAAGGAACATTTCAGATAATCATCATCGAAAAACATAAGTGTACTTTTACACATTATGGATGCATTATATAACTGTTTGATAGAAAAGATAGTGTAAGTTATATAAGCGCTGGACGCTTCCTCGAATGGACGCGGTGTTTACACACTGGTTTTCACAAAGCATTGGATGCTTGTTTTATAATAGCGCAATGGACGCTGGTTTTATACTTAGAAAAATGAGTTTCCAGTTACTCATTGGACGCATTGTACTCATAGAAATATCTTGTTTGAGTTTAAGAAATACAATACCATTGAGGCATTGGACGGTGTGGTAACTATAATACTCAAATATAAGACATTAGATACTTTAAAATGTAATCTCATTTGTTATCATCAAAACCGAAGTTTGAGGGGTTGGACATCGTCCATAATCTTAAACTCTAACACTCACCTTTTGTTACTTGCACAATTTGGTACACTTGTCAAAATCATCAACAAGTTGCTGGCGCCGTTGTCGGGGACTTGTGTCTTGGTAATTGGGCAAATTTTTAGTATTTTTTGTGGACTTTAAACATTATTTCATTCTTTTTCATTTTAATTTTGTTTTCTTTTGTTTTCTTTTTCCTCATCTGGTGCTAACGGTCTTTCTAGTTGCTCTAGTTGTTTGTAATTTTGTGCATGCCAGGTACTATTGGTACAAGGAGCAAAACTAATCTTGAAGAGCTCTGTTTCATTCCTGAGATTGAGAAGACCGCTAGGCTGATTAGTGGTCAAACTAAAATATCGTAACTGGGGTCACGACAGGGACGACAAAAATAATGAAAAATGGAGTCGCCACCAATATTTTATGTTGAGGGAAAAACATTGGAAAACCCCTTCAAAAATGGTCTTCGAAATCAAAGGTAGGATTGGGAGCCGATTACGTGTAGGAAAGGTATTAGTACCTTACAACACCCGTAAAAAAAATGGTACCTATAATTATTTGCGCAAGATTATACAACTTTATGAATATTTATTTTACCCCAAAAAGGAAATATTTTTTTTTTTGTTAAATAATTTCAACTCTATGCACAAAAAGTTTAAGATAGAAAATGGTTATTCTATGAACTTTTATGATTTAAGTAACATTAAAGGTAGAATTGCTACTCAATTAATGTAACAAACCATTGCATGAGTTAAAAGGATTATTTTTATTTGAAACCACAAATGAATTAAGAAAGGAAAAAAATTACAAAGAAATTTATTTATCACTATCTAAAAAAAAAAAAAATCAATATAATGGCTGCAACATACACCTTTCTAAAACTAACCGTGACCTTTAAGTGTTTTTCATTTTTTTTAAAAAAGGAGAAATTCAAAACAAAAAACAAACCCTTTTTTTTTACACCCTATACCTTAACTTTATATACAAAGGCATATAGCTTCACACTGCACACACAAGAATCATGAATCCAAAAGAACAAAATATATACATCTTGTTAACTTTCTTTTATTTATAATTATTTACATAAATAAGCCACAATCAAATGAATCTTGAGATTAATAAAAATATACAACCCAATAGCATTGATCACAACGTGTGAGTCATGGCATAAGGAGGAAACGTAGAATAACACACATGTATAAAAGAAAATAAAAACAAGGGTGCGAAAACAAAATAATAGAAAAAAATGAAGTAAAAGAAAGAAAGAAAGAAAAGAAAAAAAATAACGCGAGGGAAGAAATCAGACCTTGAATGATAAAAGAAAGAAAAAAAAATGCATGATCAATCGTGAGGATAACAACAGTAATGAAAAGAATCAATCAATGTGGCATTAAAATAAAGTAGAATAACATAGATGTGATATGAAATGTACCACTAAAATGAATGTAAACCTCACATATGTATACAATAGAAAAACTGATGCAGGAAGAAAAACTCTCCGGATACAATGCCCTTTCCAATGCTCTCAGTGAAGTGTAGCCTGAGTGTTTCGGTGTGAGTGAGAGAGTCTTTTCCTTTTCCTCCTCTCGTTTTTTTTCATCCCTCATTTTCTGAGTGCTAGTGGATCCTTTAAATAGCCAAAAATAGCTTGAGCTCCAAGTAAGTAAATCCCCACATTATCTCCTAATTTTCAGCATAGTGACCGTTACCCATTATAACTGCTTATCTCACAATCTTCCTCTTCAAATGTGACTGTTACTATCTTTCTTGTAATAGATTTATTTGCTCTATATTATTTTTAAATTTGGATATTAAAAAAACATTTTTTTAAAGATAAAAACATACCTGGATAAAATTGGGTATTCACAGTTGCCACTCTTTACTAGTTTCTTATCAAATTATCTAAACAATGAAGTTTTTAAGATTATTATGGTAAGAAATGAGTAAAGAAGTGAATCAATTTTATCAGGGAGCCCAATACACCAATGCAATATTGGTACTGAGGCCTTTATGCAATTGCCGAGCATGTTCCATGCCTTGAATTCAGGGTGTTGGGTCCGTTCCGGGCTTTGGATGCAAGGTTCCATGCCAATTCTGGGCATTAGATGCAGGTGGAGGGTGCCAGTGTTGGTTCTGGGCTTGGATGTAGGTGCCAGTGCTGGTTCTGGGCTTCAAATGCAGGGTGCCGGTGCTGGTTCCGGGCTTGGAATGTAGGTGTCGGTGCTGGTTCTGGGCTTTGAATGCAGGGTACCGATGCTAGTTCCGGGCTTCAATGCTGGTGCCGGTGCTGGTTTCGGGCTTTGAATACAGTGTGCCGGTGCTAGTTCTGGGCTTGAGATGTAGGGTGTTGGTGCTGGTTCCGGGCTTGAGATGCAGGGTGCTGGTACTGGTTCTAGGCTTGGAATGTAGGTTCCGGTGCTGGTTTCGGGGTTGAACAGAAAAGTAAAATGTTCCAGGTAGGTACTGGGCTTTAAACAAAAAGGTAAGATGTGCCAGGTAAGTACTGGGCTTAAAGCAAAATGTGTTAGGCAAGTAACGATCTTGATGACTTTATGTTATAGGTTAGAAAACCCTCCCATAGGCTGAGACATTTACATGGGACTAGATGCAATGCGATGATATGATGCATGATGACATGAGGAAATAAAACCTGTCAAACTATTTTGATGATATGATGCAAAATGTCATGAGACATTAAAATCTATTAAACCTAATTTGTCATTTTTGCTTCCATTTTCTCAAAAGAATTCATGATCCTCGTTCCCTATGATGTCACACGTCCCAAGATTCATGGATGAGTGGAAGTTTGATCTAACTTGAAGCTTTTATCTTAAGCGGCACTGGGTTACCCATAAATTGCTGAAAACTTTTGTGACGTCATCTTGCTGGCTACCTTTTGTGGCACCTTTCGAGAATTTTATTGAGCACCATGGTTTTCCAAAACTTATCAAAGTAATTGTAATGCTTTGAATTTGAATGTTAACATATATTTCCTTTCAACATATTTTTATAAAAATGCAAAATGAATGGGCAACAGGTGAAGGGAACAATTTCATTCAAGATAGTGAAAATATTTACATGAAGAATTACTGCATGGGAAATACAATGATATGTACAATAAACTCAGCTGGAATAGCAACACAAATGGAGGACTTTTGCTACAAGAGTAACGCTTTCCAAATGACAATGCTAGTAACACACTTCAGTAACTTTGATTGCTTACCAATAAGCTTCAAAGGAAAATGCACTTTGTCACGCCATTTGCCCCAGTCTTCTATTCAAACACTCCAGTTGCACAATTTGCCCCAGTTTTCAAACACATTATTTGCCCCAATTTATGAGTATTTCTGCCAAGCCATTCTTTTCTCATCATAGCCTAACCCTAATTTTTGCCTGAGTCACTCTTTCGAGTTTTCAACGCAGTGGGTCGCTCTAACGTTTGCCTAGATCGCCCTTTCGTGTTTTTGACCTAGCGAGCTTATTTTTTCTTTTTCTTCTTTTTTCATTTTTTTCTTTTTCTTTTTTCATTATTTTTTTCACATTGGAATTCATAAGATGTGTCAGATCTCCATCATCCATATGCGAGGATTAGAGCTCCATAAGATCCCCCGTAATAGGGCAAATGTGGTTGTAACTTTGTCTTTTTTTGTCATCTTGATGATCAAATTGCTTCTTAACTTCTGCCCTGATCTTTGGAGAACATTTTGGCTTCAAGGACAACTTATGCTCCACTATGTTGGAGTTCAAACCTTGCATATCCTGGAATGACCAAGCAAAGACATCATTATAACCATTTAGGAGCTTTATCAACTTATGCCATTTCTTTTTCCTTCCATTACTGTCCACCAAACTAATCACTTCAATCAGTTTTTCACGAGGTCAAACCCTTTTAATCCTTTACTCCACCAACCCTAATAACTCTAGGGAAGATCCTAAATCATCATAGATCTCCTCATTAATCTGATTGATGGGACAACCAATACTACTTGATGTGATACTAGCATAGTCACTTTCAAGCGAATTATTTTCAAATCTGCATTATTTAAACTTGGAACAAAAAACAACACAAAAATGCAGATAAAATGGAGAATTTAGAGAGGGAAGAAAACAAAGTATTTATTGGAGAATTCAAAATGCACTTTATTAATAACATGCTGAAAGGAAACATATGAGCCCTTATTAAACAAAAAAAATTATCCTATAGCCTTGGGTAGAGCAATAGGATCAACATTACAGAATCATTTTGAGTTTGAATTGAAAAACACAGGAAGCTCAATAATCTCCCAATTGTTAAGCCCAATGTTTGATGGGCAAGTGCAAACCCATTTGACATGCTCATCTATGCGAAGACCTTGCTTAGCAATAGCTATCGAGCTTGGAAACTTGAAACCAACCTCCTTGAAGCTCTCTTGATGATCACAAATAGGGACCCCTTCAATGTCATACTCCTTACTCTCTGAGAGTTTTGGGAAGCTTGGAGCTGTTAACACATTGTTTCCAAAATAGCCTACTTGCACCAATTGCTTATCCATCAGGTCTTGCAAGATCTGCTTAAAGCTAGCATATTCTTCAATTGCATGACCTGCACCAGGGTGTAATCCGCACCCAACATCTCTATCAGTGTTTCCCTTAATCATATCATATTTGCACATTTCCCCCAAAAAGACCCTTAGCGGGGTTTTCACATCTTCTACATTCATCCTTATGAGTTGTTCCACACCTTCAACAATAGCACTAATAGATGGTTCTCCAAGACCTGGGAGAGGATTACACTCAACATTAGGGTTATTCTCCTTGAAGTTCAACCACCCTGCCATAACCAAGCTTTGTACTTTAAACTTCAAAGCTCTACAATTTTCTGTGGAGTGACCAATAGCACAAGCATGATATTCACATTTGACATTAGTATTGTATCCCATGGGATTTGGTGATTCCAAAGGCTTCATTGGAATAGGTACTACCAATCCATTCTAAAGTAAAAGAGGCCACAACTCAGTGTAAGACATGGGAATAGGGTCAAATTCAATTGGTTTCTGGTCTTAGGTGTTTTGTGGTTTGGTTTGGTTTGGTTGGGATTTTGGCTCCATGATTGCTTGGAATAGGGTGGTCTTGTGGTTAGGTATCCCAGGGGAATTAAATGTCACCATATTTGCATCTCTTTCCTTTTTCTACCCTGACTCGCTTGAGGTGTCAGCTATTTTAGAAGAATCAAGAGTGATCTTTCCAGTTCTCATGGCACTTTCCACCCTCTCCCCTATGATAACTATATCTGAGAAGTTGGAGGAAATGCTTCCAATCATCTTGTCATAGAACGGTGCTTGTAAAGTATCAATAAACAAGGCCATTATTTCTTTATTGGACAAGGGAGGCTCCACCTGAGCTGCAACTTCTCGCCATCTCTGTGCATATTCTTTAAATGTCTCATTATCCTTCTTTAACATGCTCTGCAACTCAAATCTATCTGGGGCCATACTGGTGTTATATTTGTACTGCTTAAGGAAAGCATCCGCTAAATCTTTCCAAGAGCGAATATGGGCTCGCTCAAGATGCATGTGCCAATTTAAAGCTGCTCCAGTTAAGCTGTCTTGGAAGCAATGAATGAGTAACTTATCATCATGGGCATGTGCTGCCATTTTTCTACAGTACATCGTCAAATGGCTCTTTGGGCAACTAGTTCCCTCGTACTCATTAGGGGTGGGTATACAGGCCTGTTCGGCCAGTTTAAGGCCCGCCCGTGAATCCCACATTTTTATGGACCGGACTAAGCCCGGTCCGCAAATTAAATGGACTAATTTCAAGTCCGTATCTGGCCCGCGAAGCCTGCGAATAAACGGGCTGGCTCGCGGATCCAAGAAAAATGCTGAAAAAAGTTTTTTTTAAAAAAAAAATCATAAATTTGTCCAATAATGGAGGGTTTGTTTGTTTGTTTGTTTTTTTTTTTTTACATTTTTAAGCTAAGGAACCAAATATAAAGAATAAGAATACATTAAAAAATACAAATATAAGCAATTAATTAAATATTAAACTTAAACATTCAACTCTAAATAAAATATCAAACATTCCAAAGAGCAATACCTATAATAAATTAGAAAAAATACAAATAAAAAGAAACATCTCTTAAATACGTTATTATATTTCAGTAAGAATTGAAGTTTTAAACTTATATCTAAGAATTAAAATAATGTACGGTGAAAAAAGATTTTTAATTTCAAGCAATAATTTGTTTTAGTTGGAGAAAATATCTATTACCTACTTAATAAATAGTAAGAAAATATTATAAAGAATGACTCATGGTAAGGTTTATATTAATTGATATTTGAAAATTATAATTTGTAAAGGACAAATTAGTATCTAATTAATGTTATATATATATATATATATATATATATATATATATGTAGAAAATTAAAAAAAAAATAGAGTTAAGTGCTTACGAGGGCTAGCCCGCGTGCTCCGCGGATTAAGCCTGCGAAGTCCGCAGACTTCACGGGCTGGGCTTAAAATCCTTTATAATTAGACGGATTGATTTTTTTTTAGGCCCGTATCTTTGCGGGCCACGGGCTAAATGGGCCGGTCCACGGGCTTGAGTCCATATACCCACCCCTAGTACTCATGAAACTCTGGCATTTTAAATTTTTGAGGAATTACTACATCTGGAACCAAACAGAGATCAACAGCCTATCCAATGTCATAGCTACTACCTTCAACAGCCCTCAACCTTTCCTCCAACATTTGCAACTTTTCTTTAGATTGAACTTGCTCATTTGCAAATGGTGGCTGAAATCCCTCTATACCTCGATGGAAATTCTTGGTGGCCTGATAGTTCGGGGAATTTCCTTGAGTGGCAAGGTCAGTATTTTGAGGCTAAGAAATGTTTTGTGGATGAAAAAGATTTGTGGTTGAGCCTCATGGTTGCACAGTTTGCTGTTGAGTAAAAAACGGGTCATTTTTTGTCAAAGCCACCATTGTTGGGGGTGTGTAATTAGGTGGAAGGCCATATGATGGCCATTTTACCTCCGGAGGATCGACCTGTTGCACATGCCTATTGAGATGAAGAGTCAAGGGTGCCATTGATGCTTGTGGTTGCGCTAGTACTGAGGTAAAACCAGGAGGGCATGCATGAGTGACTAACGTTTCTCCTGTAGTCGCTGAAGGGGTCCCTTATAAACTTTTCTCTTCTAACCCACTTATTGCCTCTAGGATTTGCGCCATTTGTTCTTTCATTTAATTGCCATTCCTTAATTCCTCATTACGTTCTTCCATTTCATCCATGATCTTTGCTTGGAACTGCATTCTATAAGGGTGTTGAGGATACACTTTTCCTTCTTGATTTATTACTCTCTGGATACAAAACATTGTGAGCATGAAAGAAAAGGAAAAAGGAAGCAAAATATTGGTAAAAAGATTTGATCAAAGTGTTCAATATTGAAGGAGATTCTCCACTAAATATACGTCACCAAGTAATTGACACTCATCCAAGGGAGCATTCACACCTCAATAGACGAGGTGTTATCTATATGCACCACATTTTCAATCAAGGACCGATCGTCTCAAGATGCAAATGTGATTGACAATCATCTTAGGGAGTATTTACTCCTCGATGACTATGAACATCCTTCATATTGAATATTATCAAATCTTTTAACTTTTAAATGAGATGCATGTATCCTAATTTTGAACTATAGTATGCATGATTATTTTATTATTATTATTATTTTTTTTGAAATGCATGAACTTTTTATTCTAAAAACCCTAAGCACTAGCATGACTAACTAATGATCAAGACATTAGATGCAAAAGGAAATGTATGTTATGCATGAAAACATTAACATGTTGCTATTTCTAAATGCATATTATGATAAATATGTACAAAAATGAAGAAGGATAAGAATTACGTTCCCCATGTGGCCTATTAAGGTAAAAACCTAGGGTGAGATATTCCTAAGGTCATGGCCCTAATTTTTGGGAGGTCACTAAGTCAACCTATCAGTGCAAAGTCTTATGGGTGGCTCTAGATTCCTAAAGATTTATTGGTTCCCAGATTGCCTTTATCACACAGACAAGGACCCAGCTCATGAATCAACCATAAGAAGGGAAGATACCCTTTCAATATGACTAACCCATGATACTGGTAACAATCTGAGTGGTAGCTCAACAACTGTCAAGTGAACATCAAGCCCCTCAATAACAATCATTGAGGCACCTTCTACTCCTAGGCTCGCACAGGCTTGGGTATAGAGCCCCAAAAGTGTGAGGTAAGTGACTGTGGAGTGTGTGCGGGGAACATACAAACCAATGACCCTAACAACTACCCAAATCTGCACAAAGAAGAAACAACACAAGCATACAAAAATAAGAGTCTTCTATCCTAGGGTTGAGACAAAACAAACAATATTTACAAAAGACAAAAATAAAAAAAATCATGAGAATATTTATAACAAAAACCAACATAATATACAAGAAAAAAGAAAAGAGGGGTAAAATGAATATTTTTAACATTATAATTTTGCGCAATTAATTATGTAAGGCCTGACTCTCAAAAGTCCCCAGTGAAGTCGCCATCTGTCGCAATGGCGATCATGACGGGGACAACAAAAATAATGAAAAATGGAGTCCCCACCAATATTTTATGTTGAGGGAAAAACATTGGAAAACCCTTTCAAAAATGGTCTTCGAAATCAAAGGTAGGTTCGGGAGCTGATTACGTGTAGGGAAGGTATTAGCACCCTACAACGCCCATAAAAAAAATGGTACCTATAATTATTTGCGCAAGATTATACAACTTTATGAATATTTATTTTACCCCAAAAAAGAAATATTTTTATTATTATTTTTGTTAAATAATTTCAACTCTATTCACAAAAAGTTTAAGATAGCAAATGGTTATTCTATGAACTTTTATGATTTAAGTAACATTAAAGGTAGAATTGCTACTCAATTAATGTCACAAACCATTGCATGAGTTAAAGGGATTATTTTTATTTGAAACCACAAATGAATTAAGAAAGGAAAAAAAATTACAAAGAAATTTATTTGTCACTATCTAAAAAAAAAGAAGAAATCAATATAATGGCTGCAACATACACCTTTCTAAAACTAACCGTGACCTTTAAGTGTTTTTCATTTTTTTTTAAAAAGGAGAAATTCAAAACAAAAGACTAACCCATTTTTTTTACACCCTATACCTTAACTTTATATACAGAGGCATATAGCTTCACGCTGCACACACAAGAATCACGAATCCAAAAGAACAAAATATATACATCTTGTTAACTTTCTTTTATTTATAATTATTTACATAAATTAGCCACAATCAAATGAATCTTGAGATCAATAAAAATATACAACCCAATAGCACTGATCATAACGTGAGTCATGGCATAAGGAGGAAACGTAGAATGCCACACATGTATAAAAGAAAATAAAAACAAGGTTGCGAAAACAAAATAATAGAAAAAAATGAAGTAAAAGAAAGAAAGAAAAGAAAAAAAAATAATGTGAGGGAAGAAATCAGACCTTGAATGATAAAAGAAAGAAAAAAAAAATGCATGACCAATCGTGAGGATAACAACAGTAATGAAAAGAATAAATCAATGTGGCATTAAAATAAAGTAGAATAACATAGATGTGATATGAAATGTACCACTTGAAATGAATGTAAATCTTACATATGTATACAATAGAAAAACTGATGCAAGAAGAAAAACTCTTCGGATACAATGCCCTTTCCAATGCTCTCAGTGAAGCGTAGCCTGAGTGTTTCGGTGAGAGCGAGAGAGTCTTTTCCTTTTCCTCCTCTCATTTTTTTTCATCCCCCCTTTTCTGAGTGCTAGTGGATCCTTTAAATAGCCAAAAATTACTAGATCTCCAAGTAAGTAGATCCCCACATTATCTCCTATTTTTCAGCATAGTGACCGTTACCCATTGTAACTGCTTATCTCACAATCTTCCTCTTCAAATGTGACTGTTACTATCTTTCTTGTAATAGATTTATTTGCTCTATATTATTTTTAAATTTTGAATATTAAAAAAACATTCTTTAAAGATAAAAACGCACCCAGATAAAATTGGGTATTCACATAAAATAGCAAAGCAACTAGCACGACAAGTGACAATGGAGGAGAGTTCTTCTACCCGTCCTTCAAAAGAGTCTTCTAGTTTAGACGAAGAGGTCACTTCATTTGAGGAGGAAATGGTAGAAGAAGAACAGTCTGCCAGGAGAACACTTGCTGATCATGTCAACAATAATGGTCCAAGAGTTTTCTCTAGTATCGCCAGGCCAAGGAACACCAACAGCATAGTTGAAGCTAAGCCAGCCTTGCTCAAACTTCTTAGTCAACATGCATTTGCTGGCTTAGAGAATGAAGACCCCTACAACCATTTGACCACTTTTTTTTTTTTATCTTTGTGGCACAGCAGGGGTGGCCCAGAATGAAGAGGAGAATCTGTACACGAGGGTGTTCCGCTTCTCCCTCATAGGAAATGCATTGAAGTGGCTCAACAACCTTCCATCTCAGAGTCTTACCACTTGGACTGAAGTGGAAAGAAAGTTCTTAGATCAGTTCTTCCCTGAAGTGAAGAGAAGCCAAGCAAAGATTGATATATTGGGCTTTCGACAAAAAGTTGATGAGCCACTCCGTGAAGCTTGGGAGAGATACAAGACTCTCTTAATGAAATGCCCCAACCACGGGATTGGACAGGTTGATCAACTCAACATCTTCCTTGGGGGTCTGAAGGCACAAACAAAGGTGATGCTTGATGCTGCAGCTGGTGGAGGAGTGATCAAGAATAAGTCACTAGAAGAAGCCATAGAGTTGATTGAAAATATGGCAGCCAGAGATTTTGAAGCTCAACATGATAGAGCTGCACGTAGAGGGGTGATGGAGCTGAATTCACAGGATGCAATTCTAGCTCAAGTGGAAGCACTTAAGGTGCAAATGGCTAATCTTCCTCAACAATTGATGAAGGCTGCTTCTTCTCAGTTACATCAGCAAGTGACCAGTTGTGCAATTTGTGGAGGTAATCATCCTGTGGAGCAATGCCAATATGCTTCCAACTCACATGAATAACAGGTGAACTACATGGGAAGGTAAAATTATTATGGGCAATCTGACAGGCCTCCTCAACAAAAGTCCAACCTTTATAACCACACAACGAAGTTGGAAGAGACTCTCATGGATTTTATGCAAGTCTTTATTTCTAATCAGAAGAGCACTGATGCCTCTCTCAGAAACTTGGAAACTCAAGTTGGGCAGCTTGCAAAACAGGTGGCGAAATTGGCAAAGCACACTAAGAGTGGCTTCTTAGCCAACACTCAGACCAACCCCAAGGGTAATTATAATGCAATCTTTACCAAGAGTTGGTCAGAATGTGATATGGTGAATGAAGAGGATGGAGTAGTGGAGGAAGTTGAAGTGAAGAAGGTTGGAGTTTGAAGCACAGATGGAGACTCAAAGATGAAGTGGGCTAGAGCTAGGAGTGCCAAGGAAGAAAAGTTAAGAGCTAAAGCCCCTTTCACTACAAAGCTCCCTTATCCCAAAGCACCAACAAAAATTGATAAGGAGAGACAATTTGTTCGGTTCTTAGACATTCTCAAACAACTCTACATCAACATCCCATTTTCGGAAGCCTTGAAGCAGAATCCAATCTATGCCAAATTCTTAAAGGACTTCTTGACAAGGAAAAAGAAGTTCATTGAGAAGGATACCATTGAGTTGGAAGTGGAGTGTAGTGCTATAATTCAGAAGACATTGTCTGCCAAACATAAGGATCCTAGGAGCTTTACTATTTCCATCACCATTGGGAACCTTTCTGTTGATAAAGCGTTGCTTAATTTGGGGGCAAGCATCAACCTGATGCCCTTATCTATGCTAAAGAGAGTTGGAGATGTGGAGGTAAAGCCAACTCGCATGACATTACAGCTTGCTGATCACTTTATTATATACCCTTATGGGGTGGTGGAAAACATGCTGGTGAAGGTCGACAAATTCACAATTCTCGCTGATTTTGTTGTCATAGACATGGCAGAGGATTCATAAATTCCCATCATCTTGGGATGACCTTTTATGAAGATTGTTGATGCTCTAATTAATGTTGGCAAATGAGAGTTTAAGCTTAAAGTGCAACATGAAGAGGTGACTTTCAATGTCTTTGACTCTGTGAGCCCCCAAGGGGTTAGGGTTGACCAGAACCATTGATCTTAGTGACCCTTGAGGTCACTCATCGATCAAGCTAGTGACATTAAAGAAGTACTTACTGGGAGGCAACCCAGCTTTCTCTCTCTTTTCTCTCTTAATTTGGTCTTTATTTTGACTTCATTTTCTTTATTACGCTTGTTCTATTTTATGTTTTGGTGTTTCTTTTGTGTTGTTTTAGGTTGCTATTCACATGATAGAGATATTAGGAACGCATCCAAAAAACAACAAAATTTGACACAAAGTTTCACAATCTTGCAATCTGAGCGCACACCTATGCATTTTGCGCTGATGAAAATGCAAAAAAATGACGCGAGTTGCATAATCGAGCAATCTGAGCGCACACTTGTGCATCTTGCACTAAAGGAGGCTCTACTTTTCAATGAAAGTTGCACAACCATGCAATCCAAGTGCACAGCTTGTGCATTTCGCGCCAAAAAAAAAGTCTCAAAAGGGGTGTGAATATCAAATAAAGATGTGCAAAAAGCAAATTGTCAAAAAAAAAAAAACCGACGCACTTGAATCTGAATTATTTTTCCTCCCCACCCTAGCGTTGCGCAACACTCTTCTTCTTTCTTCTAAGTTTGAACCCCCACCACCATAATCAACACCCCCTACCATCACCGTGTGCGACCTCGACACCTTCATGGTCCAGATCTGTGTCGCCCCCTCCGTGCTCTCTCTCCTCTCTGCGAACTGCTCCCTCCATGACCCGCACACTCCTTTAGTCCTCACGCACGGCTTTCTCTCCATAACCAGACCAGATCTGCGCAGTCTGCTCGTGCAACTTTCTCTCCACAACCAGACTAGATCCGCACAGTCTGCGCGTGTGTCACCAGCACCGTGCTCCTCCGCACACGAGCCCCACGCCACCTACATGCCGTGTCATCCTTGGGTGCTATGAGCATGCTGTTCACGACATCCTTACACGTGTGCGCCCCTCCGTGGTCCATATCCGCGCACCCCCACGCATGACACCACCACCTTGGACCTCCGACCCGATCTACATCACGGAACCATCACCACTTCTGTCAAGGCTAGATCTACTTCTTTCATGCTTTCAACTCTCAGATCCAGTGCTCTACCATCGTTTGAAGTGACAGATGCTTTGGCCTATGTTGATTGACCACTGAAAGCTAGGGACCAACACTTTCTTGGCCAAGGGGTATGGATGGGCATGTAATGAGCAGTGAGGTAAGTTCTTCTTCTTCTTCTTTTCTTTTACTACTTTTGTTTGATTTTAGTTTTGTGAAATAATTATGTGGTTTGTGTAATTGTTGGCTTGTCCCAATGAGCATGAATTGAATGATGATTTTAAAAATTGATTTTGATTTGAGGCATGTTTTGAGGTTGCATTCCTGGTCATTAATGCTTGGTTCAAATTGTGATTAATATGTTTGGCATGTTGCATATGCACCCTTGTTTCTTGATGAGACCTACCACAGTGAGAAGTAATTAAATGAAATTGAGTGACACCATTGATACCAACATTCATATGGTTTTACTTGAATCTCTTGAATCTTGTTGCTTGTATGTTGCTTGGAAGTGATCAAGGCCATCTTTGTTATTTTAGCCATTGGCCTTTCTGGCTTATCTTTCATTAAAAAAAAATCCCTTGCACCTACCTTTGAGCGAAACAAGAAAATTCTTGATGCATGAATGAACCTTTAGCCAGAAATGAAAAACAATTGCTTTCCTAATCTTAGGAATAGGAAAACAATTGAGAGATGTAGTCTTGCATTAAGTTTGGGGTGTCTCGTCAGACACCCAAAAATAGATAGAAAGGTACCCCAAGGGACTCTAGTGTCACAGTTGGTGAATTGTAAAAAAAAAAAAAAGCATTGCTCACCCTTGTCCCACGGTGTTAATATTGTCAAAAAAAAAAAGTGAGCAAATGAATAAAGTGGGACTTGGGTGGAGTTTAATAATTCTTTTGGGTTCTTGAAGGAACTTAGGGTACAGATTGTTGTGTTTGTTGAGCTAAGTTGAGTTCTCTCTCTTTGTTCTCATATTCTCTAAGATATTTGAATCCCAAGAAAAACCATTGTTGTTTGTTAGCCCAGCCACGTTACAAGCTCAAAAAGTCCTTAGTGATCCCTGATAGCATGTATGTGGACAATGAACCTTGAGAGATGAATAGCAAAACTGATATGTGTGGTGTTGATGTGTGACAGAGTGATACACACACCTTATCTTGTATGCATGAGAGATATAGTTTGTGAGGACCAAGGAACTTGAGTTGTTGACTGCAATTGTGTTATTCATGATTAATCCCTTAATGAACTGTTTCATGAATGCTTTGTGTGGACACCACAACTTGTCATGGATTGGAATTGACAAACTTAATTTGTGAAAGTGAAGCATGCTAAGTGGTGATGAGCTTGTGAATACTTTGAGTCATGTCTTGTTGGTTTTCATGTTTTAATCGCTTTAGGAATTTGTTTCTTTTTCTATTTTATTTCTTGTCTTGTTGCTCGAGGACGAGCAAAGTTCTAAGTTTGGGGTGTTGATAACTGCCTTATATTCCTACTTTTTGTAGTAGTTTGGGGGCAATTATTTGATATCTTTCATGCTTTTAAGCTTTGTTATGTTCATTTTAGTTGTGTTTTTAAAAAAGCTTTGTTTAGTTAGGAATTCTAGTTTTTACCCTTTTACACTTTATCTTTGGTTTGTTTTCTTATGGTTTTAGGAGCTTTTGGAAGCGTGGAGCAAGTTTGGAGAGGTCCCAATAGTGAATGATTTGTTAAGGATCAATTGGGTTGAAGTTTAACACCTTGAAGGTCTTGTGGAAGCAAAAGAAGCTTGTGGGAAGCTTTGGAATGGGCTTGTGCAACCAAGCTATGCACCTGTGCAATTTTTGAAGAGTGCTGAAAATCTGAAGATAATGAGTTGCACAGGCTATGCAAAAATCTGTGCACCCGTGCATCATGCGCTGCAAGAATAATTCTTATTTTTTTTGTTTTATCTTTTGTTTGGGCTTGAACCCCTTTTGGCCGATGGCTTTAAATAGGGATTTTCTAGTCTATCTTGGGGTTCCGAACATTGTGTAACAAAAGGAAGAGAATTTCGAGACGTGTGTGACGGCTTTGATGCGTTTATTGTCGTTGGACCAAATTTCATGTAATTACAGTATTCTCTTATTTCAATTAAGTATTGTTATTGTTCTTCTTCTATTCTTAATGCTTATGTTTGGCCTAATCAACCAATTGCATGATTCTATGGTTTCAATTGTAATTGAGAAATTCTTTTGAATTACGAACTAAAGAAGACAACTAATCATTTTTATGCCTAGGTATAGGGTAAAGAGGATTGGTCATCACTAAAACCCTTTTTCTTACTGTAAATACCTTGGTTAAACTAATTCAAGGGATTGATAGTGGAATCAAGGGATTTAGGCTCTTTCGCTTAAGGAATTAAGATTTGAGTACTTTTGTGGGTTGATGATAACTACAATTTAATTGAATAGGAATGAGTTGTGATTGCATGTTAGGAAGTCCAATGAAGTTAAACCCCGGCAATTTATTTTAATTGATTTAAACCACATTTTTTGCGCACACCAAGTGTTCGCTAATTTTCCAAAACCAAAATTCATTCTATTTTAATTTTAATTTTTATGCATTTGCTTTTAATTTTGGTTACTAAATTTCTCTAAATTTTGTAGTCTATTTAATTTACTATTATTTACCCAATTATTGTACAAGTCCCTGTGGATACGATACTTTACTCACCCTTTGTTACTTGCATGATTTGGTACACTTGCCAAAATCATCAACATGGACCATGTGGGCAAGTGGTTTATACCTATAGTGCATCATTTGTCTAAACATTAGGTTTTATCTTATTTGCATGGTCATACCATACACCTTATACAGAAGATTATTTTTTCAACAAAACTCTCTTTCTCTTCACCCTTTATCTTCTGTCCTTCTCCTCCTTCCGTCGCTGTTACTGCTGCCGGCCGCTGCTTCTCTGGCGAAACCCCATCATCTAGGCCGCCACCACGTCATTGTACAGATCCGATCCACAACCACCCAGCTCTCTCAAAACTCGCTGACCAAGGAAGATTCGAATTCCGATTGCGCGGCCTCCCCCGGTAGTGGCCTTCCTCAATGCGGCCTGCGGCATTACCGACATAACTCCGATGAGAAGTGTGAAGAGGATGTTGAGCGTGGCGCTGGTGAGCAACAGCAATGCGCCAGTGAGCTTGACCATGACGATGAGCACGATGCAGTCACCAATGGCAGTTGTCCACATGTGCACCACCACGTTAGAGACGCTGGCGGTGGCATTGGCCAGCACGTGCGCTATTGCATCGGAGACACCGCTTAACTGGTAGCATTGAATGTTCTTGTGTTCCACGTGATTGAGCATGCCGCTAGCTACCAGATTTGTCGTGTGCCATGCCACCCCTCCACCTTGGTAAGTCTACCTAGAAGGAGTTTGGAGAGGAATCAGGTGCGGAAGGCACACGATATAACGGTGAAGCTAAGATGAATCCGAAGGTTAATAAAAGTGGTTCACATTAGACCACTTACATTAGTGGTCCACTGTAGTCTTGGCCTTTTGGTTAATATAACCAGTACTTTAGTTTGTAATGCATAAAATATATGTTTATTTTATATAACAAAAATTTATAATAAAAAAGTATTTTGAATATATAAATTATATTATAATTTAAAACTGTAATAAAAATATTTTTAAATATGTAAATTATATTTTAATTTTATAATAAATCATTTATATTATGATGTAAAATCATTTTTAACTATTGATAATGTTTTTAAAAATACTAATACTAAAATTAAATTAGAAAAAGAGATAAAAAAAGAGTAGATTGAAAGTGTTTTTTTGGTACTATTAATTAAGAAGTAATCATATATGCCCAGAACTCGAACTATTAATTAAGCTGAAATAATTCTACACCAATTAATTCACACATTCAATGCTTCTTTAGAGTGATACATATTGCATGGTTCTTTTGCATTATTCTTGTTGTCCGTATCCCTTCTTTTTGTTGCTTTTTAGGAACAAATGAGATTGCTCACTTAATACAAAAAAAAAACCAAAATAAAAAGAGAGGTCAATTTTAGTAACTGAAACTAAGGGAAATGTTTGTTAATAGAAGCTGATAGTTAGTATCACTATTCAGATTGAAAGCTTTTACTGAGACTAGCCCCCTAAATTGTGAGACTTAAGCCAGAATAGGGCAAGACTATAGAGACCCCCTTTTTATTGTGTAGTGTGTGATTACCTTTCAGTTGGTGTGTTCTAGAACTTATGCTAAAATGCATGAACATATTACTTGTCTTCTTGCATGTGGAAATTTAGGGATTGTTGGAATTGCTTCATGACCTTTAGAATTTTTATTTCATGTCATTCCACTAGTTGCCACCTTTGAGCTTGAATTTGTTTTTCTTTGTTACCCTGAATTTCTTGAAATATCTATTGTGGTGACCCCTAGTGGCAAGAAAAGAAGCAACTTGTGATGAGAAGGCATGTCCTCAAGAAATAAGTCCTTGCTGAATAAAGAGATTCTTCACTCCCTCCATTCCTCTTAAAAAAAATGCATAATAAAGTCAAATTAGTATTGAAGCAATAAAACAAAAGAGGAAGGTAGGGGAAGGAGGAAGAGAAAAATTGATTAATCAAGTGAAAGCAAAGAGGGGTGAAATTTGAAATTGAGGAAAAAGGAAATGTTCAATGCCTTAGGGGCTATCTCACTCTATTTGTTCTAAGACTATTGTGTATATCCTTTTCTCTCTTTCATCCACCTGACATTTGAGCCTTAGTCCCATTACATCCCAAGGATATCCCCTATCTTTGCATGTCTGTTGATTTTGTGGTGTGACTTGATTGTTGCACAAGCTTATGGTAACACATTTGCTGATGTATTTGAGTGTTTATTCTTTTGCCTGCAAACACTAAGAGGGGTGAGTTTATGAGTAACCATATCTAAGTAAAAGGTTGATTTTTGAACACCTAAGTCTACTTGGGCATCTAGGTGAAAGAGTCCTTGATGAAGTTTTTTTGTTTTTTTTATTTTTTTTTGCCTTTCTGAAAAATATTGTCTATGGTTTTGAATATTGTGAGCGATCTCATGGATTTCTGCTTTCCATTTGGAACTTTCGTTTTGCTTAAGGGCAAACAATGCTCAAGTGTGGGGAGGTTTGATAAACCCCATTTTGGCTATGATTTTTATGGGATTTCTCGCACCATTTAGCTATTCATTGCACTCTAAATGATTTTTTTGCCTAATTGAGTGCTAATTTGTTGTAGGACTAAAAGAACCCCAAGAAAGCAGCAAAAGGGCCCAAAGAGTCAAGAATTGGCCCTAATGTAACCCCCCTTCAAATAAATCATTATTTAACTATTTAATTTATATTATACATCAAAGTTCTAATGTATTCTATTTTACATCCAAAATATATCCAAATTTAAGTAAAATTTTCAGAAACGCTACTACAAAATAATTCTAAGTAATAAAATTATTATCTACCCAAAATATTCCCATCCTACAGCTCTAGTGATCTCTGCATCTTTATCTTCTAACTAATCATCAGTCACCTGCAATTTAAACTTCCCTAGAATCTAGGGACAAAATTTATCGGATCAGGCATTTAATTTCTCATACAATTAAAACAATTTCAAACATATACATATCCGATACAAATTAATCGTTCACACACATAATTAAATGCAAGATGATTTATGCAATTGCAGTTTTGACTCAAAATCATTTTGACCCTGCTCCATGGAGACTTCCCCTTTGAGTGTTTAGTAAAGACAAGCCTACCATTACGTTCTGTAATTCAGCTAACAGTCCCCACTAAACGCAAATAAGCTAAACAGAATTAGGAGATCAGGATATCCAGGAAGGCCACCACGACCGCAACTCAGTCCAGTTTCCAGCCAGATGTGGAATTGCCAATATCGTTCACCCCACAGACTATATAATCACAGACTATACAGTCCTGTCTAACTTATTCTGCTCACCCCAAAGATTCAATTCTCACCTGTCAAATCATTTCTCATATGTCAAATCATTACTCATCTGTCAAATCATTTCTCATCTGTCAAATCATTTTTCATCTGTCAAATCATTTTTCATGGCTACTGCTGTCCCGGTTAGCCAACAAAATCATTTCTCATATTTCAACTTGTTTCTCAAGACTACTGCAGTTCCGGTTAGTCAACATAATTCTTTCTCATTTGAAATCTTTATAAATTCCCCAAAAAGACTCATGCAAATGAATTATGTTAATGATCACAATTAAATAAATAATTTTTACACATTAACATACACGAATACAAAAATTAAACATTTTACCTTATAACATTAGTATTTTAGTAAATTATCAATTAAATCGCTATTAGGTAAAATTACTAAACTACCCTTAATCTTTTCTAAAATTCCATTTATGTCCTAAATTTTGAAATGACCAAATTACCCTTACTCTTTTTTAAAAATTCCCATTGTGTCCCTACATGTAAAATGACCATTTTGCCGTTGATTTTACAAAAATTTCCACATAATATCCCTTGTATTTTTAGCTTGGCCGAATGGTATTCATACCATTTCCAACATGTTTTCCAAAGCAACAAATTCAAATTCCAACCAAAAATCAACCAAATCACACTTCAATCAAAATCAAGCAAACCAAAATTTCAACCATCACAACACATCAAAAATTCAATCAAACATCATTCCAATCCATAATTTCCAATTACTAGCATCAAATACACAAAACCCCTAAATCAATTTAAAATTTTCATGATTCTAGGTTACATATTGAATCTAACCCTACAACATGTTTTCTCCTAATTCCAAGGGTTCTAAATTGAAATTAAATGCCTAGATCCTTACCTTGAACTCTTAATTTGATGAAAACTCTTGAATCCCCTTTCTCCCTCACTCCTTGATCTTCTTGAGATTTTTGAGATTTCCTCCAATTTCTTTCTCTATTAGCCGAAATAGCTTAGGGTTTAGGAAGTTTGGATGGTTTGGTTTCCTAATTTAAGATGAAAAGATGAAGTTAAGATGAAATAGAATGAAGAGCTACAGCTGGGAAGCTCACGGTTCTGTTTTTGGAAAAGCTAGCTTTTTGGTGACTTTTCCTTTTTAGCTTAAGTTTAATGCTTCATTAAACAAGTTATTCACCAAATTGAATTTCTTCTTCAAGTCCAGCAGCCCCTGCACGTCCAGCAGCCCCAATTGGCCAAGGGAGATCAGTTCACCAAGCCACTTGGACAGCCAAAGGAGTGCCTTAAGTGACTTGCTCACTTGCTTCCCCAAAAGTCAACATTTTCAAGAAACTTGTAGAAAATTCTAGAATATGTTTAGGGATCTTAATTATCTTACAAACTAATTAGAATTTGAAGAAAATAATACCACCATTGAATTCCTCACTATCAAAAACCTTGGGGTAGTGTCTTACTTATTTCTTAATCCAAGCCTAATTAGCTTAATTTAGTGACATTAAAAACTTTGAGTTGTCACACTTTGATTGGTTAAGGTTCTAAATTAAATTTTTCTTGGTTAAACATTTTTAATAATTATTCTAAGTATATTAAAATTATTAGATAATTCTATAGATATCATACGAATTTTCTCTAAATTTTCTGCCTTAGAATTTCACCGTAAAAATTTCTCAAAGTTCTAACTTTCAGAAAATCCTAACAATTCGGAATAAGCATTTTAATTCTTCAACTGTATATATTTTTAATCTATATTCAATTAACTTTTTATTAAGTTAAAAATTAGTCCAAAATTTCACACTTGAAAAACTATCCTGGACAGCTATCTGACATAGCAGTCCAGTCAACAAGAAATTCAGGCAAAAACAAAGACATTTAAAGATTCAGAAAATTCTTCTGAGTAGAACTGTATTAATTTCATTAAGAAAATATGTACATAAAGTTTCTATAAAATACAGTACATGATTGTTCATAATATTCATATAGAAATACGTACAAATAGTAAAATAAGGATGTTACACCTAGGACAAGAAGTATCGTGCTAGATAAAGCATGGTCATGCATGCCTTTCGACACCCCTACATACCTAGCACATAGCGTGCAAAAAGGCCTTCACCTTGGAAACTAAGCACCGTCGTGCTTCATTTATGCACGACCATGCTTAGCTTCAAAAAGGAGTTTGCTGACTAGATGAACGTGTTGAAGCACAATATTGTGCATAACTATGGATGACCGTGCATATCTCAACAACATTGAAGGCCCATCATGCCTATAAATAGCCTAGATGTTAGTTTTTTTTCCTGTAGTTTCAAATTTACTTTGCTTGAGCGAGGAAGAACTTCTAAGAGGGCAATAGATTGAGAAAAGTGTGAAGAACACAACGAGGATCAAACCTTTGTAAAGATTTCTTTCCCTGTTTATTCATTATGCTTTCTTATGTGATTGAATGCTTCCCAATGCCTATGGCTAGCTAAATCCCTTAAGCTAGGGTTGTAATGTAGGACATATCTATGAACCCTAATCCTTCTATTGCAATAAAATTCTCTTTTAGTCATTCAATTGAATTGTTATATTGTTCTTCATTTCAATTTAGGACTGATCACTCTAAGACCTAAATCCATTACTTTTAATCAATTGACCTATATAACAATTGAATTCTTGAAACTCGTATGAACAATCTTGTATCGAACTTTCTAATCCAATTAACAATATTTAATTAACCTCTTATGCACAAACCTTTCTTTTAATTTAGACCCTAAATGAACCACTAGAGAATAAAATAGAAGAAAGAGGATTCTTAGAACATGACATAATTTTGACTATCACTTTAAGAGGCAAGATTATTGATTAAAGAGATAATAGGGGTTTAATTGAAATAGAATTTAGGAGAAACGTAAGGATATGTCTGAAATCACGACCTTAGGTCTCTTAATTTGTTTAAACTCTCACCAATCCCACTTGCTCATTTTTCTATTGTTTTACAATTAATTTGCAAACCAAATTAACTCAATTTTGATTCCTTGGCCTATGTTAAGTTTATTTATTTAGGAACCACCACTAGTCTCTAGGGTATGATATCCGGACTTTAGGTCCATTGTTACTACTACATAGGATATGCTTGCATTTAAGCAGTACGTATTTTTACGCATCAAATATAGTGGAAGTTAAAGAAAAATTCCACTATTAGTAAATAAAAACCATTGGAAATCACAACCTAACAGTGTTAGCCTCAAATTTAGGTCCTCCAATATCTAGTAATATCGAATGCCAAGTCAAACGTCCTATCTGAAAAGTGAATACATATAAACAATAAAAACAAAATGGTGAGAAATAAATTCTCAACAACAAGGTTATCGAAGTATAACTAATGTAACCATACATGATAGAGTAAAGTCCGTCTTTTTAATTTAGGCTTAAATACAATTTTGGTCCCCCTATTTTTTAAAATTTGTAATTTTGGTCCTTCTATTTTAAAATTGAGACATTTAGTCCCCATATTTTTCAAAATCCACTATTTTGGTCCCTCTATTTTAAAATAGAGACATTTAGTCCCCCAATTTTGTAAAATCTACGATTTTGGTCCCTCTGTCAAACTGAAAGAGTTGACTGTTAAGAAATTAACAATGACTATGACGTGAATATTAAACAAATAATCTTGTGTCATGTCACTGAATTTGGGTCTCATCAAGTTAATCTCTTACTGGTCATTTGGTCAATGTTTAAAATTTGATGGAAAGACCAAAATCGCAAATTTTATAAAACTGGGGGACTAAATGTATTTATTTTAAAATAAGGGACTAAAATTGTGAATTTTGAAAAATATGGGGACTAAATGTCTCTATTTTAAAATAGAGGGACCAAAATTACGGATTTTAAAAAATAGGGGGATCAAAATTGCATTTAAGCCTTTAATTTATAAAAGAACAATTTGGAAATGTAAGCACTTTAATGTTAATGATAAATCATACATAGTGAAAATGAATAATAGGAGTAAGTTATATCACACAAACATAAATTCATGGAATCTTGTCATTGTAAACTTATGGTATCGATAATGTTGCACACAAATACCTTCTTTCACTTTTAGATTGCTTTGCTTTAATTTTATAGCATATACTATTTTTATTTTTTATAAGCTAAATTATATTAATAAAGAAGAGGGCTTGAATTGAAGCACAAGATATGCACAATATTTCATTAATCAAATACAATTATTACAATGATGCTGACATATATGCTGTAACATTGAACGATTGTGATTTGAGCTCATAGTCATTGTAAAGGTGATATCCTTGCTTATGGATATCCTAGTGATCCTTGAAACATATCATAGGAGATTATATTATTTGGAGAATATCAAGGGGTCTAACTCAGTTGGTTGAGTAGGGTGCGTGAATGTTGTAAATCTCCTGGTACTATCTTCGGTTCCTACAGATAAAAATAAATATTGTTTGGAGAATCGGCCTTTCATAATTTATATGAGCCACAACTTTGTTTACACAACATATAAATGCCATACATAAAAGATCGTTGCTTGTCACTTGCATGTCATAACATTGCCACCATGTATTCATAAGAGTGTTATAATAAATGAGGATCATTTCATTCTTCAAAACTTGAACTACCATGGTAAGCATACACAAAATAACATTTTTATGAAGGCTTAATATGTTTTTAATCCCTCAAATTTGAGAGTCTATCTTTTTTAGTCCCTTAAATTCAAATTTGCATTTTTTTAATTTCTCAAATTCACAAAATACTTTTTTTAATTCCTCAAATTCTCAAAATGCTTTTTTTAATCCTCTTGCGGTCAAAAACCACAACATGAGGATAATTTCATTCATCATAATTTGAACTACCATGAGATGATCATCAGATAACATGTCATTTCATGTTATAACTATTATTTGCATTTAGCATTTTAGAAGTCAATGTGCAATATAAATTTCTTGTTCAACTTAACATTTTCAAGGCATAACTTTATGTTTTCCAATAGACATCTACATAGTTTATGCTACTTATCAATAAGCATCTAGCAAATACAAATCTAAAAAGTACTTGATCAATGTTGGTGCTTGTCGTCAAATTGGTTTTGATCAATGTTGGTGCTCCTATATCATAGTGAAGTACTTCAACAACAACAGATAATAAGCAACCCTGGATGATATGGTTTGAGGGAGGATGGACTCGTCAGATTTTGTTAAGAAAATCTAGTCCTAATTCCAAACCTGATCAAATCGAATTGTGTTCACCAAATTAAGTCAGGACGCACAGGCAAAGCAAATACCCGTGAGGATGATTGTTTGTTTTATGTCTACATCTAGGTTTCCAAATTTGAACTATTTTTTATCTAACTTTCTATTCATTTTTATTGTAAAATTTATTAATTAGGCAAACCACAAACATTTCTACCTAATTTTGTTTTGGATTTAAACAACTTTAACAGACTAATTGGCCATTGGTTATTAAACATCTATGCATGACACCCATAATTAGTAAAGAAATCTTACACTAGTTTTTTTTTTTTTATCTTTTATCTTTTTTTAGTAGTTCTTCAGGTCATGGTGGAAGAAATGAAATTTGTCCACTTAATTTGTAATAGAAACTAGTGTTTTAGTCTGGCTTATTCAAAATTTTACCACCTTATTTATATAGTTAATAGAAAGAAATTTGAAAAAAAAATGAACTATATAGCACATCGAAAGAAATTTTAAAAAAGAGATAATTATAAAAAAAAATAGAAACTATAAAAGTTGAAAAAAAAAAAGGGAAGATGTAATAATGTAACTTTAATTTTTTTAATATTAACTTTGAAAATTGAAAAGTAAATTGCATTAAGAATTTGAAATTGTTGATGAAAGAGAAATCTTTGGAATTAAAAAATAGAGTTAGAAAAACTGATAAAATAAATATTAAAAAAACCCAAAAGATTAGAGACTATAAAATTTGAAAAAAAAAAAGAATTATATAGCACATAGAAAGAAATTTTAAAAAAGAAATAATTATAAATGAAATTAGAAACTATAATTTTAAAAAAAAAGATAAGGGAAGATGTAACGATGTAACTTTAATTTTTTTTAATATTAACTTTGAAAATTGAAAAGTAAATTGAATTAAGGATTTGAAATTATTGACGAAAGAAAGCAATCTACGGAATTAAAAAACAGAGTTAGAAAAATTGATAAAAGAAATATTAAAAAAAAAGATAGTATCAGATAAAAAAGTGAATGAAGATAGTTAGAAAAATTGAATAAGGAGATTAACACATAATAGCAATCACACGGTACGAATATAACACTTCCAAAATACATCCCTCCATCCAAACACCTACAACCATACGTGACATCAACTACAACACAAAATAATATAAAGTCATAAGCATCAAATATAACACGTGCAGTATTTTAATTGGGTCCTTATCATGTATCTAGAGCAGCAAACTCAGCTTGAGATATGGATCCAAGCATACTCTATCACGAGAATAAAGATCAACAGTGGCGATTTTGATTCTTCATTTCGTCTTATCTGAAAAAGTTACCACGTATAAACAATAAAATTAAAGAAAATAATGAAAAATAAATTCTCAATGATAAAGTTATCGAACTATAACTAATCTAACCATGAATGATATAGGGTAAAGTCCAACCTTTTAATTAAGTTAGAATAGATTTTTTTTTGGAATTATAAGCAAAATATTGTGAGTAATAAGGTAGTACATAGCAAAAATGAATTATAGAAGTTACACAGCTTTATAATTCTTATTTCATACATATAAACGTGAAAGATAGTTTAAATCCCATCATTATGATCAAAATCCTCAAAGCAACAAGAATCAAATTTTTACTTAAGGTTTCTCCTAATACCAAACAAGAATAAGGAAAAGAATATAATAGCAGTAGGGGTGACTTTTAGAGGCAATTTAATTATCACCTTGTTTGAAATATAAAGTCTTGGATTTCATGTCTTACTTCCTTTTCCATCCTTCCCTTCTCCTACTCTCTTTTCTTCTCTATACCCACAACACACTCCACACACTACACTTTCTTTTCTTTACTTAAAGGACTAGGATAGGAATTGAATAATAATATAATATAATATCCTAATTAATTATTTCTACATTCTAATGCTTTATCTACTTAGTTGTATTGCATTAATATTAGTTACACAAATAAAAATATGGTTCCGCATAGTACCTATTTTGATTTTACATACGAGGAAATTTAGTCTGTTCACTCCCAACAAATTGCACATATAGTATAAATACACAGCAGAATTAACAATTTTAATTGTTAATACATTGTCAGCATATATAAGAGTTTTACCTTAATATTTATTAATATTTTGATACATTATTATTATTTTTATTCTAATAACTAATAAAAAGAAATAAATGACAACTAATGATATGCCCATATTAAATTCCTTTGAGACAATAATAGTAGGACACGCATTATAACAATTGACATGCATACACATGATACTTCCAGTACCATTATTGATAAGTAGCACACAATTCTGATACACTACTCTAAGATGCAAAAGAAAGATGAAGTTCAATCTTCATCTCCAAAACCATAAAAATGAAAATAAAAAGGAAGAAAGTTTCATAGACCTCAGGTATTGCGTGTATATGTGAGGTTACATATATACCTTCAGTTTCATCTTACTCGTCAATTAACCATGTCAGAAACTGAAAAGGATAGTAAGAAATGTATCGCAACACTGGGTTCCTTAATGATGAAAAGAACCAGAGAAGAATGTACAGTAACGAAAGTGTGAGAATGCAGATCACACACAAAACCAGAGCAGCAGTGGGCAACCAACTGAGATTACTTATAACAAGGTGGACACCAGCCATGAATGCCACTGATAGTGTTGTAAGAGTGACTCCTAAAAGGGGCATTGCCACTTTAAGGGCAAGACGAGTCAAAGTTATGTCTCCCAACTGCGCCCAAATGAGTATAATGGTAACACTAATGGCACCGTACATGGATATTGTGATGCAGAAAATAAATAGCTTAAACCACGCGTGATTTAGCATGACTGCCATTCCTTGTCCTGGATTAGAGCTATTTGTTCCACCAGGCAAAGTAAAACCTGCGGCAAATGTTACTGTAGTTATAAGGGTCGAAACCAGCATAAGGGTGTTGATTCTGTCTTTGTACGGATCCATGTTTGGGGCTTTGTGCTTGAAAACAGCGTTGGGATGGGGAGGGACCTTGATAGGGTGCGGCCCTGATCTTTCAGCAAATTGTATGCCAGCAGATCTTAGTGCAATTCCTGTTAGCAGCTGCAAATACATGTTTGCGTGTTACTAATTCAACAACTCAACAATATTAAGAAAGAAATATTCTATGAAACAAGCGCATGGATTAAATAATTCAACAATATACATCAACTTCTAACCCATAGGATTAGCACAGTGGTGTAAGGCCACACTGCGTTCACATGTGAGGAAACAATTTAGTTAGCGGGAAAACCTGTATTCGATTTCCTGTGTGCAAAATTCTCTTGAGCTAACTGCAATCACACATCGCGAACGGATTAGTCTCTGACTCAATGGGTTGTGAGACAGTGTCTATCTTCTACAGTTTAAATAGGATCTGCACCGTGTGCAGTTGTATTGTATCTAATGGCCCAAAAGTTTTAAAATTGTATTTGCAAACAAATTTTAGCAAACAACTTCAACATTTTAATGGTAGGATTGTGGACTGCACATCCTGCAGTTTTGAAATGAAATGCAAGGGATCCCATTCCAGCACAAACATATAAAGTTGAGCTAGATCAAACCTTACTGAGTCATGCCTCCTTACCTCTAAAATTCTGGGATCATACTTTTCTATCAATTATTTACCTTACAAATAAACTCCTACTGCCTCACTTTAATATAATGTTCTTTATATTGTCATCCTCCAATAGTCCCCTTGGCTACAAGTTCCTCGGTGGCTTTGGATGTGCTTGTTTGCTAGGAGCACGAACGGAGTTCTGAGCGCTTCAAGGAAACCCCCACTAACTCAAAGTAAGGGGGAGTGAGAAACTACGCGAATAGTAAGCATATAGAGTGAGTTAGAAGCACCTCGCTTCTAATGACTTATAGCTCCGACGGGTTGGTTCATGTTTATTTGTATTTTGATTAAGTTTGTGAACTTGTGCTTGATTGTGAAAAACATGTGTTGCTGCCATGTGTTACTTGAATGGAGTCTTGGGGATTTAAAAATAAATCCCCAGAGCATCACGGAACTATAAGGTAGACTATCCCATTGGGGTACTCTACAGGCCACATTTTTACATGTTTTTTGAGCTATTTTTGAACAGTTGTGAAAGTTGTTTAAGCTAGTGTGATGCAAGCTATATGTTCTGAATTCTTGTCCTTGATTGTAAATCTACTGATCCTTGAGTTGCTATGATGATTAGTTTGCCAGTATGTTAATTGATATCTTAAAACGCCAATTATTTGTGAATTGTGTTGTGAAAGTGTAACTGGTGCATGTGATTGAATTAGTGCATTGTGTATGGATGTTGTTGAATGTGTCAATTCTGTTTCTCCATGAATTAGACGAGGTCATTTCTGTTCCTTGAAAGAGTAATTTGTTTATTTAAAGTCTTGATGAATCGATCTCATGAAATGCCCATGTACTTGACGAAATGATATGAAAGTTGGAATCTGTTTTGTGAAGCTTAAATGAATTCATGGTATAAAAACTGAAATTGACCACTCACTTAGGTCTAAGTAAAGGGAAGAGGTTTTAGCAAGAAATGATTATTTGAGATAGTTTTGTTGAAATTTGATACTGCACATGGTCTAACTTTGAAGTTGCAATGTGAAAAATCCCTTTTGAAACTGGCTGAGCACTTTGGTAGTCTTAAATATTTAAATGTCCTCTTTCAAATGCAATTGACTTCATATTATTTCAAATTTTCTAGAATTTTTGGTGAATATTCTTGTTAGACATGTTGAGTAACCCAAGGTGCAGGACAACAACTTTTTTTTTGGTGTATGGGACAACAACTTAATTCTTCACTATTATGTATTTTAACATGTATTGCATGAGCTACTTGTTCTATGTGTTTCCCCTGTCTTAGGATGATTAATTTATGTTTAATCCTTGATTTGAACAAGTGCCATGTCCTATCCACTTGTATGGTATGTAATGTATAATACTTGAAATTGGTTCATGAATGCTTGTTGTAGGTGTTTCCTGTTCTTGTTCTGACTTGCGTGAGTTTCTGAGATCAATATGTTGAGTAATTGCTAAATTCCTCTGGTGGGCATGAAGCCTTATTGTATTATTTCAAATGCAATTGCTCTAACTTCATTTTCACTTTTCATCTTGACAGATCGCTGTGTCATTCTGCAAACTAGTGTAGCATATCCCCAAAATGGTTTTAGGCACGTGGTGCCTTTGCCAATGGTGGGTGTGTTATTATTGTTTACCATGACTAAGGGATAGTCTACATGGTCCCTTGCCTTAGAAGTCTCCATGGACTAGTGTTGCATTCTATTAATGGTTGCATTATAACATGACATTCATCATCCTTGTGGTTATTGTTGTGTGATAATTAATAATATTTCAATTTTGGGTTGAGAAGTTGTGTTGTGGATATTTATGAAATTGTGGATGTATGTATTCTTTGATAACATGCTTATAATCTATTCCTTTTCTTATTTCTTTAAAATGATTAAGTATTGTTGTAAATCATATTAAGAAATAATTTACCTTTGTTTTTGTTAACTTATACTTTATTGTTTGTCCATGTGTGTGTGACTGTGATGATGGTCAAAGTCTCATTGTCTCGGGGAAGGATTCTCATATTTCAGTCAGTTTGCATCTTCATGAATAGTCTTCATTCCATGAACCCCAGCAAAAAAAGGGAATTGTCATAGGGAGATGTTCTTCTTACTTACACGTTTATTGTGGACGCCATTTTATTGTTAGATAAAAGGGATACTCAAGAGTTTAGAATCCACTAAGTGCTTTTAGCTTGACATGCATCAACGGTATATCTTGATGGAGGACGCTTGAAGGGGTTTACTTACAATGATATCGTTGAGACAACACGTCGTGCCACGCTCCATCTACCTTCCCCGTTCTGAAGATGGAAAAGACTCTCTAAACGAATCTATTGGTAGTAGTTATCTAGAAGGTAGTTATGACCAGCTCATTAGGGAGTGAGTGATGAACCCCCATCCCTATTTCGAAGTATTACATCATGGGTTCACAGAGATATGCTTGCACACTCTTTCTATCTTGATAATTGATATGTATATGGGGCATACGAGTTATGATAGAGATTTGGTTATATTGGTACTACGGTGGGACTTATGGTTATTACTTATTAGTATTTATATGCTAGACGTATTTTATGCACTTTTACCTTCTGCTTCATGCATTTATTATTTGTTTCATAAAAAATTCTTTCGTATTTTTAATAAGAAAATTAATAAGAGTTTTTAAATAAAATAAAACAGCAGTAATAAAGCTTAGTACCACAGTGGAGTGTTATAGTCTACATGGTGGAAGGATATTTGGGCTTTGGAGAAAGGGAAGAAAGCAGTGGGAAAAGATACATATTTTTGGAAGGATGTGTGGGTGGAGGGGGTGTTTTGAGTGAAATCTTTAATTGGATATATATATATATACTGAGATGACTTATCTTATATAAGAGTTAGAAGAATATATATTGACAACTATAAATATAGGGATTTGCTAACATACACACACTTATTTTTTAGTATGAGTGCATTAGCAAGCTACACAATTGGTGTATTTTAAGAGAACCTCTAGTTATAGCTTGCTAACGCACTTTTACTAAAAAATAAGTATGTGTACGTCAAATGCTTGTGGGATTTGCTAAATTACACACACATTTTTTAGTATGAGTGTGTTAGCAAGCTACACCATTGGTTGGTGTATTTTAAGACAATATCTAGTTATAACTTGCTAACGCGTTCATTCTAAAAAACAAGTGTGTACGTTAGCAGACCCCATATATATATATATTAGTAAACAATAAAGATGCAAGGATGGTAGACTTTGGAGAGTTGGTGGATAGGAAATGCAATATTTGATCATGGACTTAGAGGAAATATTTTTTTTAGTGAGAATTTGAATTAGTCTGACACCTAGTGTTTTAAAACCTGGACCAGTCATTGACTCAATTAAGGTACTGGGTTAGTGGGTCACACTGGTCAAACCAATGGGTTGATAGTTGAACAGCTAGTATAAGTAACAATTTTTTTTAAAAAAAAAATGTATATATATTATATTTTGCATCTAATTACCAGTTGAGTCTTATAGCCTAGTGGTATAGGCATCTCCCACTAAAGTATAAAGACACAGGATTGATCCTGTTGTGTGTCATTACTGTTTTTTTTTTTTTTTTTTTTTTTTTTGTTAAAACAAAGCATAATCTATGATTGAATATATGGCTTGGACCAGCTGTACCATCGGTTCCCAGTCAGACTGACTGGTCTAAGCCAATTTTTAAAACTATACCAAAACCTTCACGATATGGTGATATGGTGGGTCACATTGGTATGGAAGAAAATAGCTAGAAGTGACAAGATAATTTGGAATGAGAATCTATTTAGCATATACTCAAATCAATAGATGTATAGGGCCATTATGGCTACAAATAATTCAAACTTGGATGTGTGTTGAGGAAAGGTGTGCAATAAAGTAATGCCTTTAAAGGTTGTTACGTTTGTTTGGAAGTTATTGCAAAATAGAATTCCCACAAAGGATAATCCAAGCCAGGAGGGAATTTTCCAAGTGATGTAGGTTTGTGTGTAGGGTATTTGTACGAAGTGAAGAAGTCTACTATGCACTTTTTCCATTGGTGCAAGTGGTTTCATAAGTATGGCTTGAAAGCTTAAAATGGATGGATATTTCACCAATGTTACTCACAATGACGTTAGATGTCATTTTTAGTAGTTTTAGGGACTCAAATGGGGTAGTTGTATCAACTCCAAAGAATGGCAAGCAATTTGGTTTGCAGTGGTCTAGTCTGTTAGGATGGCTCGCAATCAAATAGTGTTCAAATATAAATTATGTAGATTTAGGAAATTGTGGAAGTTGTGTAGTTGACCCCTTGGAATTGGCTTAGAACAAGGAAAAAGGGTTGAACTATCCTTAGTCTTGTTGGTTCTTGAGTGCATCATTTTTCTTTAAATGCAAGTTAACAAGGGCAAACACACATGACTTTTTTAAGTGGTTAGTGACTGTTAATTAACTTTTAATATTAACTATCAATGTATGTTTTTGTTATCTAAATTTATAGTTCTTATTTTTTATAATAAAAGTGTTTTCACTTAAATATATATATATATATATATATATATATATTATTTAAAATATAAATAAATGTTCGTTGTTAGATAACACACTAACAAATGATACTTTGGAGTTGTAAAAATCAATAATTTATAAATAAAAAACTAAAACATCGATAAACATAGATTGAAAAAAAAGTAAAAAGTTATATTATATAAATATAATATTATTTACTGTCTACCTTTTTTTTATATAAAATATGACATGCAAAAAGCATCTATGTAACAAACGTGATCCCAACTAGATTAACATCCTAAATGTTACCAATCGTTTGCCGCATACCATGAATATAATCCAAAAAAAAAGATAAAGGTGAACAAAACAAAACGGGGAGACATAAACCAAATCCCGTCACAACCAAAACTAAGAATCTATAGGAAGAGAATGTATTTACCGTCTACCAAGGCTACAGATTATAATAATCAATCACCTCAGCCCCCCTAAGTGTACTGCGTAGTGGCCGTATGCTTGGTAGTAACATATGGGTCACAAGTTTTAAATTAAATATATTTTTAGTCTTTAAAAATATAACTTTCTTCTTTTTTAACGGTGTTATATTTTGATTTTAGTCACTATTTAAACTTTCTTCATTTTTAGTTCCTACTTCCTACTGATCTATATTTAACAAAAACAGTGTGTATTTTTTAGTCCCTCGATAGTCAGAACTAAAACACACGACTTTTGTAATTTTTAAGAACTTAAAATAGAAAGAAAAATAAAAGAGAAAAATTAACATGGATATAGAGACCGAAACAAAAAAAAAATGCCACATTTTCAATTGTTAAAAAACATATTTAAACCTTGAATTATTAAGGGAAGATGGAGTACTTTATATACTTGCCTGGCGAAGTGGCTGATTTTCTTGTGGAAATTGCATATATGCATCAAGAGCTGTTTGATTCTTTCCATTAACCGAAGTGAGATCCACTCTTTCATCCCATGTTAAGGCATGCACAATTTTTGGATGGCAGTGCAAGGTAGCCAAATGCAAGGGAGTGTTTCCGTTGCAGTCCTTCTGATTTATCATCTCAGCCACAAAATATCTACCTTTTGCACCGTTTAAGCTGTGTCTTCCCACATTAAAATTTCCATTCAAGATGCATCTTACCACATTAAAATTTCCCATTTGAGCCGCAATGTGAACAATATTTCGACCATCATTATCAAGTATTTCTCTGGGATCTGGACAGTGTTCTAGTAACATCTTTACCACTTCAACATCCCCATTTGCAGAAGCCAAATGAAGAGGAAAATAGCCATCGTTGTCTCTTTCCATGTTGCACGAAATACAATTTTCAAGCAACTCCTTAACACCAGCTATGTAACCTATAGATGCAGCACAGTGAAGAGCAGTCCTTCGTTTATTATCCCTGAGATGTATCCATTCTTTCTTTTTATCCAGTATTTTCTTTATAATATCTGGCATGTTATGAATAGCCAACTATGTGCATTATCTCATTATTGAGAAGGACCAATGGATGACTTATTTAGGAAAAAGAAGGAATATTAAAAAAATCCAATAATTAAAAAATATATATAAGAATAAATTATACTAAGCACTTATGAGATTTTATAAAATTATACAAACTCTCTGTTTTTTTAACATTTATAGTAACTTCCATTTTAGGAAAGCAGGATATAATTTTTTTAAAATAATTAAGGGAGTTAGTGTAGAAGTAAAAAGAAATATAAAAAAAATTATGTAATTTTACAAAATTTTTAAGATAGTTAGTGTAATTTATTCAATAGATTTATATATAATCGGCTGGATGCATATGGATTAACAGATCCAATAGTCACCTTTGTTTTCTATTTTCATGTCAACATTGACTGATGAAATTCATTCTATCCTCTCTCTATCCTCGTCAATGGTAGCTCCTCAATGCCTTTCCTTGTTTCGGCGGCCTTCACTTGTTTGTATCTCATGTACTATGTTGTTTCATGTTTTAGAGTCATTGATTTTTTTTCTAACTTATTTTTTTGGCAAAGAAAATTGTCTGGTAATGGTCATGTAGCATACAAGGATTATGCAAACGCTTGAATGCTTCCACAAATTACTTTTATTTTAGAATTCAGACCCTTATCTTAGTTTCTACCACCCACTACTGCTTCAAGGCCTTCAAATGAAAAGTTTTTAAATTTGTATTAATTTATAGTTTGAAATTGTTTGGATAAACTTTTTCAAAATTATTAGTTTTGTTTTATTTTATTTTCAAACTTATGCAGAAGAACTTCATCTGGCTTTGAGAAGCACTGATTTTCGTTTTTTTCTTTTTCAATTTTCACTAGTTCAATATTAAATATGATGACCCAGTCCGAATCAACCCAAACATGATTGGGTTGGTTCGATTTGGGTTGATGACCCAAAAAAATATAAATCCAAATAGATACAAATTGACTGCAATGGATTGGTTTGGACCTAAATATATCCCAAACCTAAAAAGAATGGAACTGTCCCGTGTTACCTCTAGATATAGTGGTTCTTAAGCAGAGCCAAAAGTTTTACTTTTGTCCTTATTGAACATAAACATTATTCACTTCTACTTGCATATTTATTAAATTCTGAAAAAAAAAAAAAGAGTAGCTAAAAAATGAGAGCAAATTTATAGTTATGCAACAAGAAGTACCTGGATCGAATTTTAAGATTGCTGCAATGAGTGGTGATTCTCCTGGTGGAACATAATGAGGCCCGTATGGAATGAATTGGGCTAGTGCTTCGTGATTCTCAATCGTAGAGTCTTGGCTTAATTCTTGATGTTTACCCTTTCCTGACGAGGGCTTTTCCCTATTTTCCTCTGTTATTTCCACATCATTAACAACCGTTTGATCAAGTGGTGGATGAGGTCTTAAAGTGTCCGTGCTACTGCTATCTTGTTGCTGCCTTTTCATTAATCCTCTTGCTGAAACCAATAATTTATTTCCATGAATGAAACCAATTACTGAATGGATTCTTAGGATAAGTTTTGTTTTTATCTTGATTTAACATGAATACGTCATCCATTCCTCCAACAACATCACTGTCAAATTAAGGAAAAAGAGTGTAGCAAGAAATTACAATATGAGGACATTTAAAGTTATCTAGCAACTGTGTGTGTACCTTGATCCTTTTCAGGAAGAGGTGGTTTTGGAATCATTTCGGCCAACTCTTGGTGCTTCTCAATCAACCTATCCAATTTAGGGCATTGTCTGGTCAATTTGGTCATTGCATGACCAACAATGTACCCAAAGCCTTTCTCAATTGCTAAGTGCAAAACTGATTTTCCTCCGTTGTTTGTCCAAAATAACGCAGCTCGTTCAACCAATTCCAGGAGGCCAGCATCAATATCTAATTCGTAAGAATCTAAAATCCTCATTACATCTTTGTGACCATTCAATAGGGCCTCGTGAAAGAAAGTATTTCCTTGCTTGTTCCTTACTATGATTTTATGCAAACCCTCTTTTGGTTTTTCAGAATACGGTAAATCATGGAAAAGGGCAGCCAACAAGTTCTCAAGAGTAGAGATATGCCCAGCTTTTTCAGCAGCATGCAGTGCTGTATCCCTATTGGTGTTTTCCGCAGCCAAAAGGCCTGGTTCATCTTTTAACTTGTCCACCCAGTAAACATTTCCACACAGAGCTGCTATATGCAGCAAGGTGTTTTCCAAAGGGCTCTTTTGCAGAAAAATGTCTTTGTCAATCTCTTCCCAAGGTGGTACAGTATATTTCTGTTTCATTAAATCATATGCTTTCTCTAACAATTTTAAATTCTTACTTTCCTCGTGTGCTTGAACTCCAGGCCCTTCAGTGAGTTTCGAGGTTTGCATTTCGCTTACATCAGCTGCACTGTTTGAAGGCTCCTCTCCTAGACTGTTGTTCATTTCCACATCCTCACTATGAAGCATCGACATTTCAGTAGTTCTCTGACTTCTCTCCACTCCAAGACCTTTGGGGATTCCGTTAGTCAAAGAATTCCCCATACTTTTTCTTTAGTTTACCAAGACCTGTTGCTGGGCTTTCTGTCTTCCAGGTGAAAATTTTAAAGATGATTTCAAAAATTGATTATACTATCTCTATCTTTAAGTATAAAACTATTTTTTAAAATTTGTTTGTTTCTTCTTATAAGACTGTTTAAGTTATCTATTGTATTAATTATTTTTTTTTATCAAAATATCCTTAATTACTTTAGAATAAATGTTATAAATTAATAAGATAAATTCATTCATTCTCTTATAAGGATTGGTTAGAAAAAGACTAACACACATTAATTAATTAGGTAGAAAATAATTAATTAGAAAGAGTGAGACGATGAGTCCCTATAACTTTAAGGGTAATTTTGAAAAAAATAATACAAATTGCTAACACAATTAATGCTACTAACTAAATTAACTATTTGTCTTTTTAAAATGTGAATTAATTAAAATAGTCTTATATTTAGGGACACCGGTAGTAAAAAAATCTAATTGATGTTTGATATATGCAAGTTAAAAAAATAATTTTGATGTAACCTATTAGGTTTGGATTGTATATAAAAAATCATAAAAAAGGATAACAACCATTTTCAAATTTCAATTAAGCTTCTTTCCAAGAATAAGTTTTATGTGATCTATTTATTAGAAGTGAAAAAAAAAAAGATAAAAGATAAATATAATAAAAGTTTCCTTTCATCCATGACTAAAATAATTTAATTACAAAAGTTATCTTTAGAAGAAAAAAAAAATGAGAGCGAATAGATATTAATAAAACTCAACAATTTGTAATATGATATTCATTCAAGCAAAACCAAATCCTTCAAATGAGATAAGTTCACCCTAGTCTTTTTCTTTAGGGTAAGTTCATGCTAGTCTTTTTTTATAGGTTAAGTTCACGCTAGTCAACCCCATGAGAACAATATTTAAAGTTGGCTTGCAGTATATAATAATGTACCAATGAGCTACGCTAGTGACCCCAAGTGTTTGGACAATTTTCAAAAGCTGTTTTCACTATATTAATGTACTAATGAGCAGTAGCGCCAACACGGATTGGTTTAGGTTCAATTTATGGATATTGGCTCAATTCTTCCGCGTGAATTAAAATTTTATTTGGTGGACAATTTTGTTCAAGAAGACATTTTTGTGTTTAAGGTTTAGTTGAGTAATTATGAATTAGCAACACGACTTAGTGTTTACTCTTGTGCAATAATCTTCCGAGTAAACTTTTGTTGACGAATCCAGCATGTCTCCAACATGTTACACACACACACACACACTCAAATATCAAGCGTTTTATGTTTTATAACAATAATATGTGTGTGTAAATAATTCTTATATTATAAATTAAAATAAAATAAAAGCATCACTCATGCATTAACATTACATTTGTGTGGTTGTATGATAACAATAAAAGTAAATTAATTTTTCTAATAAACTAAAGTTAAAATCATCAATCAATCTATAATTAGTCAGCATTATTTTTCTCTATTCACATGTTTCAACTCCCTAGTGAAAGAGGTTTATTCTAGAAACTCTTTAATTATAGTTACAAGGTCAACACTTTGGTGAGACAATCTTTTCATTAGAGTAATTATATTTATAGAAGAGACAAAATTAAAATCACTCACAGTTGTGACAAATATACAATCCTACAATCAAAACATGTGTAAATGAATTCTTTTTTCAGTAAAAAAATGAATATTTATTATTGATATAATAGAATACATTTTACGTTTACATATTTTACTTTGAGCAAGAGTTTTATACAGGATCCTGATAGAAAAATTAAAACTACATAGAGTTCACTATGTAGAAAATTGAGAAACAAAAGATGGGGATTAAATTATGTGTCTTGAAAACTTTTTTGCAATGGATAGTATCATCTTATAAAAATGAGTTTATACATGCATCGGATAAAAAAAAAATAGACGATAGTTTTAAAACTAAGTTTGATCAAAATCCTTTTTCTTAAAACAATGTTAATAGAAAGCACAATTCAAGGTTAGATAAAACAATTAAGGAAAGAAAAGGAACACAAAGATTTTATATTGGTTTGTCTCTACCATTAAGATTATGTTTAGTTCTTGGCAAACACACCAAATTCCACAATCACTTATACAAAGTGCAAGTATTCTTTCCCAAGCCACTTCTAGCTCAACCCCAAGTAGTTTCACACTAGTATCTTCAAGCTAAACACCCAAGTATTCTTGATACAAAGCCTCTTCAGGCTTAAACAAATCTAACAGATTTATTTCAGGTAAAGGCACACAAACTTTTAGTGTCTTATAGACGAATACAAGATAAAGCTCAGTGTAAACTCTTAGGATATGCAAATGTTTTTGAGAGCTCGAATTCTAACTTAGAGAATTTTTATAAGGAATTTGAATGGTTAAGAATGCTTGTTCGTGTGCTGGTTTTTCTAACTTCAACACTTCAAATCTTCAACTATTTATAAACTTCAGCAGATTGTAATTATTGTGACTATGATGGCCTTCATCTTTGTTTGTTGGTGAAGGTATCTATTGGAACATTTAATGCATGTCACCAACGTGTCAAATTAATTTGATAAAAACAACTTGCTTATCTTGCCTATCCTGCACTTCATATCTTGCATCAGTAGTCATGTATGCTCTTGTGTACTCAAGTACACTACAACTTGCTTTGGCACACCTTTTGATGGAGCAAGTAGCTTTTTTAGTTGATTTCTTTCTCTTTCATTGCTCTTCAATAGATTCTATGAAGAATAAACGAACATTCTCTGTACAAAGGATCAAAGCATTAAAGCATTTAACATGATCATAAATGCAAAAACTTGCATTCGTTAGGCTATCGTCTTATAGACAAACACAATCATTACAATGCTTTCATCTGATATGCGATAAGATGCATACCTCATAACTTAATATTTGTTTGCATAAATCAAAACATTGGACGGTTTTGATTCTTCTTATAACTTAACACACTATTAGTATGAAAACACATTTTATGAATTTTTTATTTACTAAATTATGAAATTATAATTGTCTAATTTTTTTAATTTTGCATACCGTATGTTAAGTTCATATTGTCTAACTTAATATATTTTTTATATTTAAAATTATTTATTTATTATAAATTTTAATTATATAAAATAAATACTTATTTTGTGTATTGTACATACTAAAATACTAGTTAAGTTATAAATGAGTTAAGCATGAACAACTAATTTTTTTAAAAGTCAAATCTATCTAAACTTCAAGTCCACAACTCAACTTATTTACGCTCTTAGTTATGGGACAACTTTAAGAAAAACTTATTTCATTTGTTAAAGAAAACACAATTATTATAATTTGTTTTTAAGTAAATGCCAAACATAAATGAAAAGGAATTTCAAAGTACTGTTATTTTTCTTGTAAACCGATCATATGTGTTTGAGTGAGCATTTTTAAAATTGTTTTAGTTAAAATTTAGGGTTTATTATTATTTTTAGTCCTAAAACTATATAAGATTTCTGTTTTTACTCTTTGAACTTTTTTTTTACTGGTGATTTTTTTTTCCGTTTAACCCTTAACTAAGGGACTAAAAGTAAGGATGAGAAAAAATAGTTAACAGACGTTGACCAGTAAAAACAAGTTTAGGGACCAAAAACAAGATATGCACTAACAATGTAAAATAGTTTTATATTATCATTCAAGCATAAATCACCATATATGATAAGTTTGTTGACTTTTACAAAATTATCTTAAAAGTCATACTAACAGTGATTTGTGATTGAATGATAGTGTAAAACAATTTTACGTGTCAGTACATCACCATTAAACTCAAATAGAAATTCTAAAAAGGTTTAGGGACTAAAAAAACAGTAAATCCTAAAATTTATTTTGAAATAGAGAGTGATTTATGTTTAGATGATTTTATTCTTAAAGCAAGTTAGTAGTCAATAAGGGTATAAAATGTTTTATCTAACAGAAAAATTACCTAAAGTTACTTAAACTCAAAATTAATTTTAAATAAGAATTAATTTTTCAATGCAAAACTAAATATTATTATTATTATTATTATTATTATTATTATTATTATTATTATTATTATTATTATTATTATTATTATTATTATTATTATTATTATTATCAAATCCAGGTTTATTGGTTTACGCAATTCAGTTTGAGTTTGACAACTATTCTTCAATCTATCACGAAAGCAATTTGCAAAAGTCTTCTTTAAAAAATTTTAAGAGCAAACTATTAAGCAAAACATACATGTAAATAACAACAAAAAGCCAAGGAAACAGACAAATTTAGAAGGGATTTATATTTGGAATACAAGAAATCTTAAGCATTAATTCAATAAAAATGAGGGTTCGTGTTACATACAGAAAAGAACAAATTAAGGAGGTTGAGGATTCAAAGTTCAGAATAAATTAAGAAAACAATGATAAATGGGTTTCACATGAAATACAAATACAGTCGGCGATGGGTAAGGTGAGAGTTTGTTAATAGAGAAGGGTGGGTGGGTATTGGTCGTACAGTGTGGGTGATTCAACTTAGAGAGGCATGGTAAACAACAACCAATTAGGTTTTTAAAAATTCTGAATAAGGGAAGGAAAATCATAAGCTTGCCCTTAAAAAAAAAACCCCAAAATGAGGTTGTTGAAAGGGTAAAAATGGATTTACCAAAATATCTATTGCAGCATGGCAGTCCCTCCTTAATATTTTTACCAAAATATGTTTGCAATAAAAACAGTTTTTAAATATTTTTAATTCAAAATCATAATTATTTTAACAATAAAATTTAATTCATACTGTCTACTATATATTAAATAGTTAAATATTATTTTAACCACATAACAATAGAAATTTAAGATGTAGATGTTAACATTAATTTAATATATCCATCAAGAGTATTGTATAATTGAATTTGTTAACTTAATATAAAATGATTTCTACTTAAATTTAATTTCTTTGGTAAAATAAAACTAATAAATTGAAAAACTGAAAAAGTGATATTAAAAATAGTACTATTATAATTTTTTACTTAAAATATATATTAAAAATCCTAATATATAATGTAAAGTACTAGAAAAGAAATCATTTGATTAGAATTATTTAAATATTTTAAAAGGATATGAAAAAATAGAAAATAAGAAATAAAAATATAAATATAAATAAAATTGAATTTCTTTGATAAAGATTGCGTGAGATACTTGCAGACGCAAGTGAGACCTTAGAAAGCAAGAGCATAATAAAGTTGGGCAGGAAATAAAATACTCCAAAGTATGATACATGTCAAACTGACGACATTGTTTTAATAAATGACTAGTACATTCATTATAAAATAAAATAAAATGACTAGTATTGTTTTAATAAATAACAAGTATATTCATTATATAAAAAAAATGACTAGTACATTTGACTCGTGTAATTACATGGCCATTGATTTCCATGATTATATTAAAATAGTTGATATTAATAAAAAAATCTGAACACAATGGGGTCTTACACTATTGCGCCAACCCTAGGATTAATTTAATGATTAAAATTAATTACTTGTTAGAATCATTAGATTTCAAGTAAATGAATAGTGAGGATAGAGAGTAACTTAAAGTTACTCTTGGAGTAACTTGATCTCTCCTCCTAAAAAATATCAAAATGGTTGTTATAGGTGTGTGCATATTTGTCCTGTAACTTGGGACATCGCTTCGAAGTTGAGTTTGTGTTTTAAAACTAGTTTTGATATATTTTAAAGACAAATTCAATTGTTCTGGATTGTTCCAACTAGAGGTGTTAAAATTGGCCTAGTCCGACGGCTGGCCCGTCAGGCCAGGCCGGGCTAGGCTATAAAAAAGCTGGCCTAAAAGGAATCAGGCCAATTTGGCCCAGTCTAACGGGCCAGGCTGGACTCATAAATTTTTGGCCTAAACACTTTCAGGCCTATTTGATCCAATTTTTTTTTTAATTTTTTAATTTTTTTCCCTTTAAAATTAGTGTAAATTTAAGCAAAAAAAAATAAGTGGGCCAATTTGGCCCGGCCTAACGGGCCAAACGGGCTAGGCCGGGCCACAAAAAATATGGGCCTATTAGAGATTTGGGCCAGGCCAGGCCGGCCCATTTTCATCAATTGGCTAGATGGGCTAGGCCGAGTCAGGCCGGCCTGGCCCATTTGATAGCTCTAGTTCCAACTAGTTCAATGTCTTATATTCTTTTCAAAAAGTATAAGATTTTTAAGGAATTTTGTATTAATAACATAAAAATTATTTTAAGTAATAAATAATATCTTGTATAAAATGAAATTGTATTTATAATTTAAATTTTATACCTTTTTTTGGTTACTGTTTTTATTGTATGATTTTTTTTTTTTTTGAAAAGGATTAATATAATTATATATAATGTTAAACTTGATTTATTATGATAATAAATAAATAATTTGCATTGGCCTAATCTTATCTCATATATTATGAGGTATTGATTGAATCAAGATTCAAACAAATGATCCTAACAAAATAAAGTTCAGGTAGGGACAATGTTAAACCAATCCCAAAATCGTCTCCCACTCTTCCCTATATTGTCAAATGTAGATAAAAATGTTTCTAGCAAAAAAAAAAAATGTAGATAAAAATGCCATTAAATTATGTTTTATGACAAAACAAATAATGACTTTAATATGTGAAAATAGCATTAGTTATGTGCTTAACTTGTTACATGCTTCTAAAATACTACTTTTATCCCTAAATATAAGATTCTTTTTAAAAATTTCTTTGTCCCTTTTTATAAGACTTTTTTTAAGTTGTCTCTTGCATTAATTATTTTTTGACCAAAATACCCTTAATCACTTTACAATTAATGCTAAAAATTAATAATAAGATAAGTACATTCTCTCTTATGAGGATTAGAGAAAAAGACTAGCACTCATTAATTAATTAGATAGAAAGTAATTAAGTGAAAAGAAAGATGACGAGTTCCAATAATTGTAAGGGTAATTTTGAAAAAATAATACAAATTATTAACAATTTAAATGTTATTAACTATATTAACTAATTTTCTTAAAGGGTGTAAATTAGTTAAATGAGTCTTATACTTGATAGAGCCATTTGTAACCATTAATTAATTAGATAGAAAGTAATTAAGTGAACTGATGAGTTCCAATAATTGTAAGAGTAATTTTGAAAAAATAATACAAATTATTAACAATTTTAATGTTATTAACTATATTAACTAATTTTCTTAAATGGTGTAAATTAGTTAAAAGAGTCTTATAATTGATAGAGCCATTTGTAACCATACATGGATCAACTTTTGGTCTAATATCTTGTTCCACATTAACTCATTCAAAGTCTGACCACTTCTTTCTGCTTCTCAGCTTAAAAAGAGAGTTATGTCCTCATTTCTCGTCTTTCAAATTCATGAAAATGTGGGCTTCTCACGCAGATTGCAAAAGCATAATTGCTAATGTCTGGAAGATGAATATTATCGGTTGCCCTATGTTTGTTCTCTCTAAAAAAACTCAGACTTGTTAAGATGAAGCTTAAAGTTTGGAACAAAAATTCTTTTAGGGATGTTCATTTGAAAGTGGAAAAGGCTGCGACTAAAGTTGACCAAATTCAAGCTCAAATTGATATTAATGGCCTTTCGGATGATTTGTTTAATGAAGAAAAATAGGCTTAATCAATTCTGCAATAGGCTCTTTCATTCCAAGAGGAATTTTGGATGGAGAAGAACATCCATAGTGATAGAAACACAGGGTACTTTCACAAAGTTGCCAAGATAAGAACAATTTCTAACCAAATATCTTTGCTTAGAACTAATGATTCTATCATGATTGCAACTCTTGACATTGAACGACACGTGCTAAATTACTACCTTGGTGTCTTTGCTTCAAATAATTCTTGTTTTGACAATGGAATAGTGGAACAAGTCATCACCAAACTGCTCAATAGTGACAATATATAATGATCTCCTGACCAAGATGCCTTCTTTTGAGGAAGTTAAAAACATAGTCACATAATTCGCAATACTCTCGGTACGTGGTACGGGTACGCGGTACGTGGTACGCGACCTTAGAAAGAATTGGTACGTGAGGGGTATACAGAGATAAATTAGCATATTACCTATAATTTTTTTATCTACCTAAAACATTACTCAAAGTAAAATTTAAAATATCATAAATAAAAAATAACTTCAATTATTAATTAAATAAGATAAAATAAGGCTATATTTTAAAATGTCAAATTGGGTATATTACTATATTTCTATGTTCTGATTCCTTTGATATTTCACTACTGAAGTGAAGTGTTGGAAAATTAAAAATGTTTAATTTCATTTCAATTGCCAATGTATCCAACTTTTATCGAGAAGAGTGTTGTTGACAATAGAAATGACCAGCACTTTAATTTATACAAATAAATTAATATTTTATTAATACTTTCATTGAAATCAACACGCATAAACCAACAAAAATTTATCAAACAAAAACAAAACCCTTCATCTTCTTTCAGTCGTCATTTTTGTTTGGCCTCCTTCTCATATCGTTCATTCATCAAGTTCCCAGAGGAGAAGCTGCCGCTGCACTACTCCTCAACCGATCTGGAAAAAGATGGTGAGCTTGTCACAAGGCGTCTCTTCAAAGCTTGGTTGCTGCTTCTGCTAATGGCTTTCCTGCCTGCAATCTTCCATCTTCCCTGCGGGTTCTTCTCTTCCCAAATTTCATTGACGAATTTGAACGAACCGTACCGCGAATTGGTACGTACGAACCAATTCGCGGTTCTCCAGCATTTTAACGAATTATGTGACTCTGGTTAAAAATGTTGTTTTCTCTCTGAATAATAACAATGCACTTGGGCCAGACGGGTTTGGTGGATTCTTCTATCACCATTTTTGTGATATAATTGCTTTTGATGTCTTCAAGGCTGTTTTACAATTTTTCACTACTGCTTGCTTGCTTCCTAATTTAAATTCAAATGTGGTAGTACTCATCCCAAAAGAACAAGGGGCGAATATGATTGATCAGTTTCAGCCAATTGCTTTAGCTAATTTCCAATTTAAAATCATAACCAAGGTTATGACAGACAGGTTGGCTCAAGTAGCTTCTAAGATCATTTCTCCTCATCAAAGAGGTTTTATATAGGGTAGGAAAATATCTGATTGTATTTGCGTAGCATCGAAAGCTATCAATATGCTAGACAAAAAAACTTTTGCTAGTAAGCTTTAAAGCTTTATATATAAAAGGCTTTTGATACCTTGGATTGGAACTTCCTTCTGAAAGTTCTTCATTGCTTTGGATTTCATCAAAAGTTTTGTAATTGGGTGAAAACTGTTCTACTCTCTACTAAATTATCTATTTCTGCCAATGATAAAGCAGTTGGCTTCTTTTGCTGTAAAAGAGGAGTTAGGCAGGGCGATACTCTATCCCCTCTTCTCTTATGTCTTGCTGATGAAGTTTTGAGCAAGGAATCACAAAATTAGTAAACAAAGGAATGCTTCATTTAATGTCTGGTCATAGAGGATTACAAGTTCCTTCATTATGGTTTCTTGTAGAGGTTCACATAAGAACATGTTTGTCTTTTTCTTTAGGGTCTTGCTAACCAGTGCCCAGTGCCCTAATGGCACTGGTTAAGGAATTAAAAGGAGAACGTATTCAGTGTGAAAATTATAGGAGAGCGCAAAAAAAAAAATTATGGACAGTGCAATTTTGTACATCTCAATAAAAATCTTTCTCCTTTTAATTTCTTAACTAGTACTCTAAAGACACTGGTTAGCATTTACCTTTTCTTTATTTTCCCTCATTCCTTCCATGTATTTGGAGCCAAATCTTATGTTTTCTTTGGGAATATATGCTAAATTACCTTAACACCGAAGAAATCCTCAAGTTGAAATTATGTATATTTATTTGGAGATGGAATTTGTTTTTAACAATTTATTTATATTTATAGTTATAAATATTTTATTACTCATATATTTTTATTTTACTATTACTTCAAAATTTAAAAATATTATATAATACATGAAATGCTTTACTAGCATTTAGAAATATTCAAATATATATATTGTAAATAAAATAAAAAAGAAAATATTTAAATAATATATGAATGAAAATAAAGTTTAAAAAATTAAAAATAAAATAAAACAAATTATTGATATTAACTCTATTTATTTATTTAGATTTTCAAAATAATATAAGGATAGAATGCTGAGATACTACCTCCTTGTTAATAATTTGGCACTTACTTCAATATGCCAAAAGTTGCCTCTTGGCGTCCAAATTTGAGACTCAATCCTTCCATCACATTTTTATGCCTCTCTTTCTCCATTGATTCACAGTGAACAAGGCCAACCCCATCTGTTGTTTGCTCTACCCTCTTTATTGGCAATTGCTTTTCATGATATTCTTTAGTGTATTTTGGGAGAAGGGGAATATTAGGTTGGTTTTCCAACCCATATGTAGTTTGCTCTACCCTCTTTATTGGCAATTACTTTTCATGATATTCTTTAGTGTATTTTGGGAGAAGAGGAATATTAGGTTTGTTTTCCAGAGGAAAACTATACTCCCTCCTTCCTTCCCATAATATTTATTGTCTAAGAAGAAAATATAAATTCCAAAATAATTGTCATTTTAATTGTTTAATGTAACACTCCGTTCTTATTTATAAGATCTAAAAAAGAAATAGTGTTTGTTCCTTTTTATAAGACTCAATCTACAATGTCTCATGTATTAAATAATTTTAAACTAAGGTACCCCTAATTAAATAAGAGAGAGAATTTTTTTTATCAGCAAACAATATATGTATATATATAAGATGGGCATAAGAAATACCCAAAAGTGTTACAATCAACAAAGCTCATGATCATGAGCCCCACCACGGCAAACATTAACTTCAATGGTTATATCATATTTGCGGGTATAACTTGCAAATATTAAATAACCACAAGTGCCCAAAAATTGATGTACCAATGTATCTACATCCCAACAGCCTAACCAAAATACAATGTTAGTGTGTCCCACCCCCCTCCCCCATTACGTTACCAACAACAAGGCCAAAATTCAATGCCATAACCAGAATTGTTCCCAGCATGCTGACAGACTAGTAATAGAGCTCACCACTTTCAACACCTTTGTGACAAAGGAAAGCATGTACCATAAAAACAGCCCGGTTGCCATCTACCTACCATTCCAAAATAAATGTGTTCACAACCAGCCAATGTGCAACACTAGTCCCAATCCCAATTCCACTTATACGAGGCCACTTTATAAATACCGTCCCAACACCAAAGAAAAAAGATCACCATGAATACTGTTATCACGTCCATACACCACCACCATGCATACTTAACTCAATATCCTCTGAATAAAGAAACAAGACAAGCTTTTGTGTTTGACAGCCATTGTTTACTTGACACAGAAAATTTTGTGTTTCTGTTACGCAGCTAAGACCAAGACAGAAAGATAGCACTATCCAGAATTTTTTGATTGTCAAACTGCTGACCTTTAAAGACGCAGGAGTTTCTATGAATCCAAATGCTCCAAACTATTGCACACCAATAGATCTTCCAAACCTCATCTTGATATTTAGAACTGTCCGAAACATTGTGTTGCCAAAAGTGAGCTTATGTGTCCAGAGGAAAAGTAGTTTGAAGATCCAGCCAAGAATACCACTATTGCCAAACCTGGATAGTAAGCGAGCAAGAGAAAAAAAGATGAGCAGTAGTTTCCTCATGGATAGAGCAGAAAGGGCAAGTGTCATTATCCACTGTGAGCTGAATATTCCTCTTCTTTAGATTTTTCTTTGTAGGGATTCTATCCAACCACAACCTCCACACAAAACACATGGCTTTAGGAGGTATCTTCATCCGCCATAAGTATGAACAGAAAGAGATTTTATTAAGTTCCCCATGCAAATTTAGGATCATAGCATAACCCGACCTCACTGAGTAGGAGCCCAAATAATGAAAACACCACTTCCAATTATCCTCCACCATAAGTCTAGGCCTTATGTTTTCCAATCTCAAAAGAAAATTCTCAACAAGTTCACCTTCCCATTGGAACAGATTTCTCCTCCATTTGAAACAACACTTCCATTCATTATTTACCCACTGTCCCATATTTTGAATCACTTCATGTTGTTGTGATATTAAGAACAATCTCTTATATTTTTCCTCCAAGCACTCCCCATCCAACCATGAATCTAACCAAAACTTTATATCTTTACCATTGCCAACCTCCCAAACCATCCCAATATCACACCAATTAGATTTACTCCCTCTCCCACAAACCATCCTCAAATCTCTCCACCACAAGGAAGCCCCTTTGCACTCATTATATCCCACTAAACCCCTTTAACCCCAATATTTTTCTACTAAAATTTTCGCCCAAAATGAGTCTTTTTGATGAAACAAAGCCCACTTTCACTTCCCCAATAAAGCCTCATTAAACATACTCAAATTTTTTACCCCCAAACCTCGATTTTCCTTTGGTAAACAAATTTTCTCCCAACTAACCCAAGCAAAATTTCCTTTTTCCCCCCTCACTACCCCACAAAAACTCCCTTTGAATGCTCACCAATTTGTTAACTACCCCACAAGGAATTTAAAGAAAGAAAGGAAAAAAAGAGGAAGAGCATTAAGGATGGAATTAATGAGGCATACTCTTCCCGCGAATGATAAGTGTCTATTTCTCCACACATAAAGCTTCTTTTGAAATTTTTTAATGATAGGGCTCCACATTTCCATCTTTCTTGGATTTGCCCCAATTGCCATACCAAGATACACAAAAGGCAATTCCATCAATTTACAATTAAGAACCCCCGCAAGCCTTTCCTCCAAACCACTTTCCACCCCCAAAGCTAAGAAACTACTCTTAGAAAAATTCACTTTTAGCCCGGATGCTAATTCAAAACATCTTAAAATGCATTTAATGACTTTGACATTCGACAATGAAGCATCAACAATGAAAATAGTATCATCTGCATATTGTAACAAATTTACCTCCAAACCTTTATAAGAGAGAGATTGTATTGATAATCCTTTAGAAGAGAGCGGGGAACATTAATGACAATGATATTTTTGAAAAAAACATATAAATTTAAGACAATTTATTGCTATAAACTAAATTAACCACCCTTAATGCTAATGAATTAGGTAATTGAGTCTTATAAATAGGAACGAAAGTAGTATTAATTATTATGTTTCACTTATATCCCTTATTATATTAATAATGGACAACAAAAATTATAAATGAATTAATAATGATAAGGTTAATTTTGTAAAATTATCACTTTCTTTCATCAATTTATTAATTTTTCTTAATATGTAAAAAACATAGGATGACAAATATTATGGGACGAAAGGAGTACATCTCTAGACTTGTCGTGGCAAAGGACTAATCTATCTATGGCTTCTCTTTGTTGATCATTTGTTGGAATTTTGTCTTGGAGTTTGTGACAAATTTGAAATATGTGTAAAGGGACAGGAGGGAATCATCATATTGACAATCTATTTCTCCAATTGCTTCCTCTTGAGATTCTAGTATTAAGGTTTTAAAAAGGTGGGGTGTATGTCCTTTGTATGCTTGTTGCTTGGCTCTTGTATATACTTGTAATTTTGATTTCTTACTTTAAAGGATTTCATATGGTCCTCTGAAATTTTATATGCCTGAGGATCGATCTCATCTGTTATAGATGCAGATGGTGCAGACACCACTTCATGTTTCTGCTAGTCACAATAGGACTAAGATAATTAAATTTCTTAATTGTTCTTGATTGTCTGGCAAGGACTAGATAGGGTTGAGAAGGAGGCCAAGAACATGATAGATATATACTCGTCAGATTTTTGCTCAAGTTATTCTTAGAATACAAGTATGTATAACCTAGACTTCCAGTAATTGACTTGTGATTCTGAAAAGGGTTCTCTGTATCATTGTTGCAGCATGGATAAACTCCGTTGCACAATGGAAGCAAAGAATGGGTGCAGTGGAGAACCTTAACATACATGTTTGTTCCCCATCTTTAGACAAACAAAATTCATCCTTGCTCATCAAATTTCGTTGACGAAAAAAGAAGAACAAATCGGGTCTCCATCGCGGGTCAGGATGACCCATTTTCAGACTGCTGGGTGAGGAAGATGAGAACTGCCGCGAAGCCCACTCGCGGGCCCAGCGCGTGGGGTGCGTGACACCACTTCCCAGGCCTAATTTTGTTTCATTTTATTCCAGATATTATTTATTTAATATTGTGAGACTGTTGGTAATTTTTCTGGAATTTTTTGGGCTTCAGAATATATTTATTTGATTAATTCAAGACTTAATTTGGTATTTTAGATATTGTACTCTCGGATTTTGGACTTCAATTTTTTTGTGACAATTCCCTACTATTTTATTAATTTTTCAGTATGGGGTACTCTCTCTAATATTGTATCACTATTAAGGAATTAATTTGAGGTCATTTTATAATTATGCATGATAAAATTATTATTCTCCCACTATATGCATAATTTTTTTCCTCTTAATTTACTTTACTATAACTCGCCTATCGAGGGTATAGTGATGTGAATTTATATTTGTTATATAATTATGCATGGTATAAATTACCAACTTTGTGATAAGCATAATTTTCTCTTAATTTACATAATTGTAATCTCACCTATCGTGGGTGTGAATTTTGTATTGGTTCTATCACATTAATAATAATTATATCATATCGGTATGTTGTTGTTAGTGTGATTTGTTGTTGCACAATGTGCTTTTCTTTGCTTATGTTAATCAATTTCTTGGTACCCTATCGGTATTAAGATCTTGGTAATATAAGTTATAGTACATTGTATTGTTGCATTTTTTGCCTAGAGACTCTCTTTTGACTAAACTTTTCTTTCAAATCACACAATGTTTTGTGATATTCAGTTTTCCTCCCTAATTCTGTCAAAACTTTGAATAGGACAAATTATGAGGCCTAAAATATTTTCAGACACTCTCTATAATGATTAGTCTTAGTCACATTTTTTTTTATTTCTTGTTATTACTTGGGTTGAAGATTATCTTTTTTAAAAATTAAATAAACATACGTAGTAAATTGTATATTACTTTATGTCATTTATCTATATCAAATAAATCTAAAATTGGCATAATTTAATGTTTTAATATACATTAAGTTTTTCACTATTACACTATTCAAATCTAAACCCATTTATCATTCTTAATTTGTGACAAATATGTACCAAGTATATATTTTCTCTAATCATGTGCCTTGGTCAAAGAAATTTTGGATTATAATTTTATTTGTTTTATGTTAATTAACATATAAAGTGAATTGTGCAATTGTGCATTATTTTAAATATTTTTTTTATGCCAAGTTAATCCAAAGTCTAGATTAAATTCTATGTTGCCTTGTTATCATTAAAGTGTTCACTTGTGAAATTATTGAAGATATTTTTTTTGTTGAACACCCTTTAAGGCAATTACAAACTATATCATTCATGTATTTTATATGAACAATTGATTTATAGCTTTTCTCTTGAGATGACATTACATACCCTTTAAGTCATCAAAGCTCATTAGTCTTATACACAAAGATGAGTGATACTCTAAGGTTTGTTGTGAAATTTTTTAACCTTTTAAACTTATCATATGATTGCATATATGGATAAATTTGTAAATAAATTATTTTTATCCTTTTGAGATTATAAATATGCAATTATATACGACCGTTTATCAAAATTTTCTAGCAGAACTCTACAATCCCTTTTTTTATTGCTTGTTATAATACTCCATTTAGTAATGATATTTCTAATTCTGATTTATATATAGTGGGAGTATTTTGCATCTTACTAGTTCTAGAGTTCTATTTTGAGATAGATATAAAATTACTTTGTGTACATTTGTATTCTTGACTCAATCAAGTAAAACCTTGATTGGGGTGAATACCTTCGTATTTATAGAGTATACGAAGATAGATTTGATACAATTATTTTCCTATCAAATCTTATCAAATATTGCAGATCATGATAGAGATAGGCTTTATCTACTAACATAATATTATGTCTTAATCTTCGAGTATTTTATATTTTAGTAAGATATACTTTATGTTATAACTGTCTTGGTTTGAGTAAGCTCATTCTACTCGGCCAGGTCAGCTACTTGGCGGAGTGCCGAGTCCGAGTAGTACGCTTACTATTTTAATTTTGAATAAAATATTTAATCTTTTAACGAGTTGATGATAATTTTATTTAATAAAAACTTATAAATATAATTACATAAAAATATATTTAAAACAATAGTTTCCATAAGATATGTTTTTATATATTTTCAAAATAAAAAATTATATAACAAATTATATAAATATGTGTTTTTATATTATTTTATATTTATTATCTATTTTAAAAATTAATTTTATCAAGCATTTCCAGTTCAATAAATTAGCTTATATGTTTTCAGTTTTTGACCAATAGCGATTTTTTCTCTTTGAAGATCTAAGCGAAGTTATTAGTTATAAGCTAACTTATAAACTTTAATCATATAAAAAAAACTTGAAAGCAACTGACGTAAAAATTGATAACAACTAATAATAAACAGTAAAGGACAAAATTAACGTATAATAAATGATGAGAAAAGAAAAGGGAATATGGTATTGGACTAACCTTAAACTTCAAATCCTTCGGTAATCTCCTTAATTTGTAAGTATTATTATATCTGTCACATGTAAAGAATATTCGTTTTTTAGTAATCCTAATAGAAATATTTAAATTAATAATGATCAATCTAATTAAATATCTTTTTATAATATTACTCAAGTTATCTCCTATTTTTTCTTTTCCTTTTATTTCTCATATAATTTTTTAAGAAAACGTATACAATCTTATTATAAAAAAATAATTTCACGAATTACAACCCCTTTATACAGAAATGCAAACATCATTTTCCTTGACATATTTGTTTTCTATATAAAGTTCTTTGGACCAAGTTTTAGGACTTGAATAATAGCTTTTGGATAACATGATACTACTTTTATATTGATGTAATTTATTTTAAAATAAATAATATAAAGCGCTCTTTTAGTTTTAATTTCTTTCTTCAACAAATTTAAGAAATGACTAGAATAAGATATTAGGCTCGGTTTAGAACATTAAACTCGTCACATAAGCATTATAAATGTCAAGTGATATCTGTATAGTATGCGTATAGCATTATAGTTAATAATATTTTTTCCAATTACAGTTCCTCCTAGCTAATTGTTTAGACACATAATAATTTATCCAATATTTAATTATTTAACATATTATTTTGCTATTAAATATAATTGTTGTCTTACATTTGATCATTTTTGGATCACAGGAAAAGAAGCAAAAAAAAAAAAAAAAAGGAACGGTTGAAAATTTTCTCTTTAATTTAAGGTTGATAGTACTTGATCATTTGTTTTTTGCAGTCATTCAACAATGTAATGTAATGCCACGCCTCTCAACTTTGATTATAACAACAAATATTTAAAAGGTCAGGTTTTTAAAATAATGCCACGCTGATAATAATTAATTTGATACTGGTGCAAAAAACATATTTGTTATAATTATTTAAATTAATTTAACTATTATTAATTTCTATGAAACACATAGTTGGTTTTATCAAAGCAATAATACATACAAGAAAATTTTTGCTAATAAACTTATTTGCAGCGTAAGAAATGAAACAAAAGTTTATTTTATTAGAAATAATGCTATCTGAAGACCAAAGCAAATTGATGAAACAAAGGCTATCAGATATATTAATTTGTTAAGGGCGTAAGAATGAAGAGATATTCATACCTAATAATTTAATCTGGCACAGAACGATGTCAAGGGGCTACAACAAATAATAATCCTTCTCTCCTGCTTGCTAAGTGCTACACAGCTTCATCAAACATCAAACATATATACAAATGCAAAAATGCATATATGGGGGTAAGGAGGAGTGGAATCACGTTGTCAAAATTCTTGGAGGTTTTCTCAAGTAAAGTAAAGGATGCTGTGTCGCCAAGGAGGAATTTAGAATTTGATGCCCATGCCATTCTCGTGTGTGCTGATGTTGTGAACCTGCGTTTAATAAAAATATAAAACTGTGACAATAGCCAGGATTGAAGGCATAACCTCGAAGTTAATTAGAAAAGGTTTAACCGCTAAGCTATTACATCTTTTTGGTTTTTATGTGCAAAACATAATAGATATACTTCATTTTAATTTATGTATTGCGAAAAATCATATAATTAATTTATATGTACCCTTCAACTCTTTTTATAAATATATGCTAATCAAAGAGATCATGGAAAATGTTAACATCAACCTGATTTTAATTTTTTATTTTATTTTTGTATTTCTGATAAAATAAATTCTTCTTTTCTTCGTAATAAAAGTAAGGTTTAGATGCACATGCTTTATTTTTTTTTTCAATATAACCATTTTGTCATAATATAATTAATGTTATTAATAATTTTTTAAGACTTGTGCATTACTTTGCAACAAATAATTTAAAATAAAGTACTTATTACATATAAAAAAACATAAAGGTCATCCATTGACGGTGCAAAAAATTCAGAATCCTCCATCACTTTTTCTTCGAAGAACGTAACTCAAGCATCAAGTATGGATCATTTTTTATTGGCGGGTCCTAGCAACTAGGTCTGCCAGGAAAAATGAGTTGTTTAAGCTAGAACTATCAGAGCCTGGGCAACCCAAGAGCAATTCAATCTCTCTGTGACCTCATTCGGACGTACCAACCGGATGTCATCTTTCTCTGCAAGACGTTGGCACAGCTAGAATTGGATAGAAGACATAAAATGTCTATTGGGTTTTGATTCTTGTTTTGCAATTGACTGTTCGGGACGTAGTGGTGGTTTAGCTTTTTTGTGGAGGAAGCCTTTTGACTGTCACCTAATTAATTTTTCCTAGAATTTTATTAATATTGAGGTTCACTATCCTAGGAAACCAATTTGGTGCTTGACTGGTTTTTATGGATTCCTAGAAAGAAGTAGAAGAAAAGATTCTTGGGACTTGTTGAGAACTTTATCTAGAGATAACACCTTGCCATGGTGTTCAATGGGTGATTTTAACGATATTTTATCAACTAAAGACAAAAAAGGGAGGGTGGAGCATCCTAATTGGTTGCAAAGTGGTTTTCGTAGTGCTGTCTTGGATGCCAATTTAATTATTAATCCGCTACATGGATACCCTTTCACATGGATGAGGAGAAAAGGTACCATTGATGAAATGGAGGAAAAGGCATTGACAACACAAAGTTGGCTTGATATTTTTCCAAATTCACGGCTCCTAAATGCCATAGCTAGTGTCTCTGATCACTCGCCAATCATTTTATTCCTTATTCCAAAGGATCGATTGATGAAAAAAGGAAATTTTGTTTTGAAAATATATGGTTGGAAGAAGAATTAAACTCAGTGGTGCATGATGGTTGGCACAAAAATGTTTATGTGGATTTGCTATCCAAGCTTTATAACTGTTTGAGAGAAATATTTGCTTGGGGAAGGCACATCAGGCCTCGTTTTCGAAGTGAAATTAATTTGTGCAAAGAAAGAATTGAAGTTGTCAGATTTAACACTGATCCTGAATTTGTCCAAAGTTTTTTGAAGTTGAGAGAGGAGCTTAGTAACCTGCTTGCACAAGAGGAGATTTTCTGGAGGCAAAGAGCAAAGGCATATTGGCTAAGTGATGGAGACACCAACACAAAATTTTTCCATGCTTTAGCTACCTCAAGGAAGAAAAGGAATTTAATTTCCCAACTTCCTAGAGATAATGGCAAAATGGTGACCACCTAGGCTGAATTATGCGACTTGGCAAAACAATATTTTGAAGGACTTTTTGCTATGAATGGGGAGTATGATTATTCAACTGTCAATTTTGTTCAACAAAAAATTCATGCTTGTGATAATGAAGCATTATTGGCACCTTTCCAAAAGCAAGAGTTTAGGAATGTTGTCTTTCAGATGCACTCAGATAAGTCCCCTGGTCATGATGGCTTGAATCCGGCATTTTACAAGTGGTTTTGGGATTTATTAGGAGATGAGATTTTTAAACATGGCATTGCATGGCTGGAACAAGTTTTTTTTCCTCCTAATTTAAATAGCATTGATATTGTTCTTATACCAAAAATTGATAATCGTGTTTCAATGAAGGATTTAAGGCCTATTTCTTTATGTAATGTTTTGTATAAGATTATATCAAAAGTCCTTGCTAATAGACTCAAAGTTGTGCTTCCTAAGTGCATTTCACAGGAACAATAAACATTTGTTGAAGGAAGGTCTATATTAGACAATGTTCTAGTTGCTATTGAAACAATTCATCACATGAAATGTAAAGTGAGGGGTAAAATAGAAGAATTTGCTCTTAAGATTGACATCAGTAAAGCTTTTGATAAAGTTGACTAGAGGTATTTATCAGCTATTGTGTTAAAGATGGGTTTTGATGTCAAGTGGATTGGGCGGATGAAGATATGTGTGGAGACAGTTGGTTTCAGTGCTTTGGTTAATGGAGAAGGGGTGGGACCTATCTTTCCAGGAAGATGACTTAATTAGACAGGGTGACCTACTGTCACCCTATCTCTTTATTTATGGAGGGCCTCACTACACTTCGGAAAAAATATGAGAGTGCAAGTGTGTAGAGGAGCCCCTCTCCTCACACACTTACTTTTTGCTGACGATTTTTTCTTTTTTGCAGGGTCATTCAAACGGAGGTTGAATTACTTCATGAAATTCTAAGCATTTTTGAAAAGTCTTCAGGGTTAGCTGTGAATTTTGGAAAGTCTGAAATTTTTTTCAGCAGTAACACATTTCAGAAACTTTGGGAGTCATTGAATGTCTAGGCACTGGAAAATATCTTGGAATGCCCTCTATGATTGGACGCAAGAAGAAATCTTTTTTAAAATTATTTAAGAGACAGAATCTGGAAGAAGATACATCATTGGTTTGGAAAGCATTTGTCAAAAGCTGGTAGTGAGGTTTTAATAAAATATGTTGCTCAAGCAATCCCCTCTTATTGCATGAGTACTTTTTTTACTTCCAGCCACTCTTCAAGAGGAGATTCAGAGGATGCTCAATGTAACATCTCGAGCAAATCACACCAGAATGAGAGGGATCCAAAGGCTGTACAGGTGTGAGACTGTACAGTTAAGGATGGCTTAAAGGAAATAATTGGTACTACCTATACCAACAAGATGCATATACTTTTCGGTAGCTCATCACTTAAGAACTCCACAGTTAAGCGTGTTTGGCTTGGAACAATTATGGGATGTGTGATCTCCTGGGAAGTTTCCTAGGAAGTGTGCGAGTGAGGACAAAGCACACTGAGAAGTCTTGTCTTGGTTTATGGGGACAATCAATGATCTTGAAAGCAGCCGGATGTCTCGGAAAGGGCTACCCACGGAGGGTTCTGACCGATAGAGGGTTCTGACCAATGAGGAGTTGAGTGAAGTGTCATGGAGTGGAGCTGCTAAGATGTCGGATTTGAGGGTTGTTACACTCAATTCTTTTTGGTGGGGCTCAAATAGAAATTCTGGAAAAGGGATAAATTAGCTTAGTTGGGATCGCTTATCTATGAGAAAGGAGAATGGAGGTATAGGCTTTAAACATCTTTATGCTTTTAATTTATCCATGTTAGGGAAGCAATGTTGGAAATTTATTTATGAAAAAGATGCCCTTGTTACATGTGTTTTCAAAGCAAAATATTATCCAGAGGAGGATTTTTTGGGTGCCCGTTTGGGACACAACCCAAGTTTTACATGGAGGAGCATTTACACTTCATGGGCTATGGTTAAAGAAGGCATTCGATGGAGGTTGTGGGTGGAAAGAAAATAAATGTATGGAGTGATCCGTGGCTACGTTCAAAAGATAGTCCTTTTATCCAAACAAGTATTGTTCAAGGTTTGGAAAATTTGAATGTATGTGATTTAATAGATTCAGGAATTGGACACTGGTGCTCAAGTTTTATTTGTGATGTTTTTAACTCCCGTGATGCAACTCAAATTTTATCAATGCCAAGTTTCTTGCCAAATGAAGAGGACAAAGTTATTTGGAACCTTACAAAGGATGGAAACTTCTCGGTCAGATCAATGTATCACCATATATTATGGAAAATGTAATTGATCATGAATCCTATCGTGAAGGAGGTGACTGGTTGTCTATTTGGGGTTTGAAAATCCCACAAAAATTATGAAGATTTTTAATGCGTAAAAATGCGTTTGCAAAGGGCAAGCGTACCCTACGCAATAGTGATAATGGACTCTAGGAGTCCGGATATTGAATCCAAAGGACTAGTCGTGTTCCCAAACAATTAATTTTGCAATGGTTAAACAATTCAATCAAGAATCAAATTTAGGAAAAATAGAGTTCAATTGTTCTGTTCTTAAGAGCTAAGGATTAAGACAAGAAGATTAATGTGAGAACAATTATGATAAAGAAGCCTAGGATTGTGATTTCACATGTACCCCTTTTCCCCCCAATTCTAATCTCAATAAAATCCCTAAATGTGTTACTTGCCAGCGACCTCTTAAATTCGTTAATTAACAATTGTTCATAGTTAATAATGCTATTTCCCCTAATTTAATTCCCAATTGATCGTAGGTGAATTAATTTATAGCAAATGATAAATCTCAGAGAGGTTGATTAACAGGTTAATCTACTGGAAATTCATACAATAAGTTTGATCATGCAAATTGTACGAATCCAATCACTTCACAGTTCAGTTAATCACAAGCAATTGATCATAGATAAGAGATTAACTTATGTTTAGACTGATCGGTCCTAAAAGCAATAAAAGTAGTGAAGAGATACAAATAACTTAATAACATCGAGGTTTTATTAAAATCAGAACCGGGGTACAAAGGTACAGTTACATCATAATCCGGGGCTAAGAGAAACTAACCACTCATGTTCATGATTAAGCCAGAAAACTCAAAAGAAGACATAAAGATAACAAAAGGAAAGAAACTCTACAGTGATGATCCCCAATGGTGTTCTCTACGTCCTCCCGTAGCTCAGAGTCTCTCACAGGACCTCTTTCTCACCCAGAACCCTCAGTTTTCAAAATAGAAGAAAAGATGAAAGATAAAAGGGTTTCTCCTCCTATTTATAATAATTCAAAATTTAAATGGGCTGACAGCGTAACTTACCACGACCATGGTAAAATGATCACGGCCGTGGTCCTTGCATAAAGGTCCAATTCTGCTACGCAACCAGCATGGCCATGGTAAATTTACCATGGCCATGGTCCTTGCGTTACTTCAATTCTAGCCTTTTTTTCTTGGTCCTCCAGATAGTGGCATTTTTGCTCCAAAAAATGCAATTTCCAACTCTTTTCCTCATGAAGCCTCTTGAGTACATGTTTTGCATCAACTAACACCAAACAGTGAGTTTTTCCAATAAAATATATTCCAAATGTATGAAAATGACATCTAAACTCACATCAAAATACAATCAAAGTCCAGTTTATCAACCTCTCCACACTTGAGCATTGCTTGCCCTCAAGCAATTATTCTGAGTCAAATATCAAAACCAATTCCCTCTAGTCAAGAACTTATAACAGAACCCCAATTTATTCTGAATGGAAAATGAAACATAAGCAACAATAAAAGCAACAAAGTGCAGTAGAATTTTTCCAAAGAATCCATTAGACTTAAAACACCTGCATAAATGACCAATTTCCCATGAGCCTAGTTCACTCATCTCTTATTCTCTCAGTCTTTCAAGGTCAACAGAAATTCTCTCAAATCACACTTAATTGAGCATGTTCACAAATCTATTCATCAATCAACTCAATTCAATCAACTTTTTACAAATAGAACAAATGAGGCATGACAGGGTGTAATGGGGCTGAGTTTATAATGATAGGTAGATGCTGAAAGGAAAGGACAACAAAGGGCTTTAATGGCAGTTCACACTCAATGATCTAAAATCAAAGGGAGCCAATGCCTTCCTTCATCCACTTTTTCACTACCCATATTTCAGCTCTCACTTCTTCTCCTGTTATTCTATTTTTCTTCTTTTTTTTTTCTCTTTTTTTTATGGAAGGTTTTTTACCTTATTTTATTTAATTCACAGTAGAGGAAGTTGAGAGACACTGAATTTTTTTTTTAAACTGGATGCTCTGCATTACATTGGCTTTTCCCCATCCTTCAGATCACCAAGCATAAACAAATATACACAATTTCATAGAGCAAGGTGACAAATGAATATTTAATTAGGCTCAAAACAGGCAACTAGATGGTGATGTAACACAAAATCTGAATCCAGAAAAATGCCTAACCAATGCCTCAATAGTTTCAGAAAATAAAAAGCCAATCAAGGATATGTATTTCAGGATAGAAAATAGAACATGCCACCTAAGGTGGATCAGAATCACACACTGAAAGAATCAAAAGATCAAAACTCACATTTATATGGCTAAGCTCAAGGGAAAACAATTTATTCAATTATGTTCAGTGCTAATGTTCATTTCCTTGAAGAAAATCCCACTGCAATGCTGCAATTTTTTTTTTTCAAAGGGGTTCTGAACACAAAATTTCATAACTATCAAGAATTCAAAAATAACACAGAACAATGTACTGGCATAATCACAAATCACAGCAATTCAAAGCTGGGGAGAAAAACCGTGACCCCCTCCCCACACTTAAAGTATGCAATGTCCTCAATGCATCCAAAAGCATAAATCAACAAGACATGAAAATAAAATGTACTGAAAGGGAAACATAAAATAAAGTACTGAAACAAGAAAACAAAAAAAAAATAGAAAAAGAAACAGAAAAACCTCCTCAAAAGCGGGCCTCTAAGGTATCTGGTAATGCTTCTGGTGAGGAGGGACCATGAACCTAAAAAAGAAAAGAAAGAATTTTTTTTTTACCAGGGCGGTGGTAAAATTTTACCACGGCCGTGGTCGGAAAATTTTGACGCTGATTTTCACAAAAATTACGAAATTCCACTTCCAGGGTCCATTTACCACACCTGTGGTCATTGACCACGGCCATGGTCAATTTAGCACGGTCGTGGTCGTAAATGACGTTGTTTGGGGATGCTGGGAGCACAGCTGTGGTCAAATATAACCACAGCCCTGCTTCTACCACCACGGTTGTGCTCTATTTAGCACGGCCGTGGTCCCCACATGCGAGAATAACAAAAAATAAAAACAATTTCTAAGCTCTAGAATGCAAAATAAAATAATTAAAAGGATACAGTGGGTTCATGAACCCACTCTTCACAGGTTGCCTCCTGAGTAGCGCTTGTTTAACGTCCCGAGCCTGACGGATGAAAGGGAAATCAACCTCCCTCAAAAGGTGGTATTCCCTTCTTGCAGTAAACCCTCAACATGTCCATCCACTCTATAGCCAGGAGCTTCCTTCCCCATACTTGGGTGAAGCTCAGCATCAATCATCTCCACCTTGTCAATGACTTGCACAAAATTACAGGAAGGGGAAGAGGAGGAGCTTTTTGCAGTATCATACACTTTAATCACTTCTTCCTCATCACCTAGCCTCAAAGTTAATCTCCCTTTTCAGACCTCAATCACGGCATCTCCTGTGTTGAGGAAGGGTCGTCCTAAAATAATTGGGATTTCCTCATCCTCTTCAATGTCCAGAATCACAAAGTCTGCAGGAAAAATAAATTTCCCAACCTTAACCAGCAAGTTCTCCACTATTCCTCACGGATAGGTGAGAGTCCTGTCTGCAAGCAAAATAGATATGTCAGTGGGTTGGGGTTCTTGTAACCCCAACTTCTTATAAACAGAATAAAGCATCAGATTAATGCTAGCACCCAAATCACACAATGCTCTATCAAATTGTAAATTGCCAATAGTACAAGGAATTGAAAAACTCCCTGGATCCTTAAGCTTAGGAGGCAATTTCTTTAAAACCACAGCAGAGCATTCTTCATTGAGGCCAATTGTAGCAAAGTCCGCCAGCTTTCCTTTATTTGAAAGAATTTCTTTTAAATACTTGGCGTACTTTGGCATTTGAGAAATTGCCTCAGCGAAGGGGATATTAATATGCAAACCTTTCAACATCTCTACAAATCTAGCAAAATACCTATCCTCACTCTTGTCTTTCAACCTTTGGGGGAAAGGAACACTTACCTGAGGAGGTGTCAGTACCTCCTTTTCTTTCTCTTTCTCAATAGTTGGGTTCTCTTCAGTAAGAACCTCCTCTTCTAGAGTTGGAGCTGACCTTTCCTTCTTCTTCTGCTCCTCTTTAGCCTTCTTGCTCCTAGTAATCACAACATTCGCCTCCTCCTTCTTAGGATTAGTTTCAGTTTGAGAAGGAAGGGTACCCGGAGCTCTCTGGGATAGCAAAGCTTGCATGCTAGAAAGTCGAGACTCCATAATCTTCATGCGCTCATCACTCTTGGCTATATATTGCATCATGACATCCTCCAGTGATGGCATTTTCTCTTCTTGTCTTGACCTCTGATTTTGCATATGTGGAGGCCTATACACATTTTGATTTTGCTCTTGCCTGGGACCTTGGTCCCTCTGGTCTCTCCAAGAAAGGTGAGGATGATCCTTCCATCCTTAGTTGAATGTGCTGGAGTAGGGATCATATTCTGCATTCTTCCTACCGGCATAGTTTACCTCTTCCATAGCTTGAGCAAGTGCATTACTCACAGGGCATTCTCCTCTATGGGCTTCCCCACACTTATCACAAGTGGGTGGTGGAAGAGCTGCAGTCAGAAGTTATACCTGTGTTTTCATCACGGTCTCCATCTGCTTAGATAACTTCTCCAGCTTCTGATCAATTGAACTAGATGTTCCAGCTTCCACTTGGTTCACAGGTTTCATCAGAATACGCCTATCTGCAGTGTGGTTGTAGGTGTTGGAGGCCATGGCTTCAATGATTCTATTTGTCTCTACTGGTGATTTAGCCATCAAGGAACCTCCACAAGCAGCATCGAGGCTAGTCCTATTATGGCTAGACACACCTCCATAGAAAATCTGGATGATTCTCTGTTGGCTAAACCCATGATGTGGGCATCTCCAAAGCAGCTCCTGAAATCTGTCCCAGGCTTCTGACAGGCTCTCCTGCTCCCTCTGAGCAAAATTGCCTATCTCTCTCTGCATCTAGTCTGTCTTCACTACAGAATAGTACTTTCGGAGGAATTTGTTGGTGCACATCTCCCAGGTAGTGATGTTGTTGGTCGGAAGTGAGCACAACCAATTGAGAGCTTTCCCGTTGAGTGAGAATGGGAAAGCAGCCAGTCTGATATATTCAGCAGACACCCGAGGATATTTTACAGTGCTGGCCATCCTCATGAATCTTCTCAGTTGCTCCACTGGGTCGTCAGTAGCCAGCCCATTGAACTGGTTACTCTCTATCATCTGGAGGAAGCCATGTTTCAATTCAAAATTGACATCCCCCAGTGCTGGCAATAAGATGTTGTTAGCTACCCCAACTTGAGGAGTGAGATAGTCTAACAGAGACTGCTCAACCGGTGGGTCATTTTCTTCTGTCATTACTCTTCTTCTCTGTTCTGCTTTGTTCTTCCGAGCAAGTATTTTGATTTCAGGTTCGTTCACAAGCTCTGGCCTCTGAGACCTGGTTAGCATAAACTGTCAACACAGAAAAAGGGATTAAAACGCAACTGGCAAAAGAGAATGAATAATTAAAATAAATAGTTTTTTTTAATAAAATAAAATAAAATAAAAATTCAGAAATTAAACAAACAAAGACAAAAAAACAAAACAAAATAAAATAAAACAAATGGAAAAAAAATAGATAAAACAGAAAATTAAAAGAAACGAAAACTATGAACAATATGAACAAGAATTGCTTAATTTTCACAAAATAAATTATCTAGGAACTACACAACTAGTCCCCGGCAACGGCGCTAGAAACTTAATGTGTAAAAATGCGTTTGCAAAGGACAAGCATACCCTACGCAGTAGTGACAGTGGACTCTAGGAGTCCGGATATCGAACCCAAAGGACCAGTCGTGTTTCCAAACAATTAATTTTGCAATGGTTAAACAATTCAATCAAGAATCAAAATTGGGAAAAATAGAGTTCAATTGTTCAGTTCTTAAGAGCTAAGGATTAAGACAAGAACATTAATGTGAGAACAATTATGATAAAGAAGCCTAGGATTGTGATTTCACATGTAGCCCTTTTTCCCCCAATTCTAATCTCAATAAAATCCCTAAATGTGTTACTTGCCAGCGACCTCTTAAATTCGTTAATTAACAATTGATCATAGTTAATAACGCTATTTCCCCTAATTTAATTCCCAATTGATCATAGGTGAATTAATTTATAGCAAATGATAAATCTCAGAGAGGTTGATTAACAGGTTAATCTACTGGAAATTCATACAATAAGTTTGATCATGCAAATTGTACAAATCCAATCACTTCACAGTTCAGTTAATCACAAGCAATTGATCATAGACAAGAGATTAACTTATGTTTAGACTGATCGGTCCTAAAAGCAATAAAAGTAGTGAAGAGATACAAATAACTTAATAACATCGAGGTTTTATTAAAATCAGAACCGGGGTACAAAGGTACAGTTACATCACAATCCGGGGCTAAGAGAAACTAGCCACTCATGTTCATGATTAAGCCAGAAAACTCAGAAGAAGACATAAAGATTACAAAAGGGAAGAAACTTTACAGTGATGATCCCCAATGGCGTTCTCTACGTCCTCCCGTAGCTCAGAGTCTCTCACAGGACCTCTTTCTCACCCAGAACCCTCAGTTTTCAAAATAGAACAAAAGATGAAAGATAAAAGGGTTTGTCCTCCTATTTATAATAATTCAAAATTTAAATGGGCTGACAGCGTAACTTAGCATGGCCGTGGTAAAATGACCACGGCCGTGGTCCTTGCATAAAGGTCCAATTCTGCTATGCAACCAGCATGACCATGGTAAATTTACCATGGCCATGGTCCTTGCGTTACTTCAATTCTGGCCTTTTTTGTTGGTCCTCCAGATAGTGGCATTTTTGCTCAAAAAAATGCAATTTCCAACTGTTTTCCTCATGAAGCCTCTTGAGTACCTGTTTTTGCATCAATTAACACCAAATAGTGAGTTTTGCAAATAAAATATGTTCAAAATGTATGAACATGACATCTAAACTCACATGAAAATACAATCAAAGTCCGGTTTATCAATTTTCATGTGGAGAATAGCTAGACAACGTCTTCCCTCTAGGCTACGTCTGTCTATGAAACGAGTTCCGTGTCCAATAACTTGCCCATAGTGTGATAATTGTATTGAAACTGATTGGCATGTGTTCTTTGGTTGTCAGCATGCAATAGAAGTATGGCAGGAATCTGGAATGTGGTTGTCACTCCAACAATCAACATGCAATAGGAGATTATATTGTTTGAAGAATCACCCTTTCATAATTTATATGAGCCACAACTTTGTTTACACAACATATAAATGCCATACATAAAAGATTGTTGCTTGTCACCTGCATGTCAAAACATTGCAGCCATGTATTCATAAGAGTGTTATAATAAATGAGGATCATTTCGTTCTTCATAACTTGAACTACCATGATAACTATACACAGAATAACATATATATGAATTCATATATAAGAGTGCTATAATACATGAGGATCATTTCATTAATCATAATTTAAACTACAATGAGATTATCATCAAATAACATATCATTTCATGTTATAACTATCGTTTGCATTTAGCATTTTAGAAGTCAATGTGCAATATGAATTTCTTGTTCAACTTAACATTTTCAAGGTGTAACTTTATGTTTTCCAATAAACATCTACTTAGTTTATGCTACTTATTATTAAGCATCTGGAAAATATAAATCTATAAAGACTCAGTGACACTAACACCTGAAACCAAAAGAAAAGAAAGTTTGAGGCAGGGCACTAGGTGCCTAAGTGTTCGGTAATTGGGAACGTTTTGGAACGAAAATCAGTGTTTCTTTGGATGCTAGGCGCTTAGGTATTCCACACTAAAGCGTCCTTTGCAACACAATTCAGCCATATTGAGGTTCAACATCCATTTCATATTTACCAACAAAAATATTTGAAAGCCATTCATAATCATCAAAGATCTCAAAAGATTTTTTCACCTTTTTACAAGGAATCAAAAGCTACCATTAATTATAAGGCATTCTAGAGCTTAAGATTACTATTGTTCATGAATTCAATAATAAAAAGAATCAAGTTTTAGCTTATAATTCTTATTTCATACATATATAACCATGGAAAGATAGTTTAAGTTCCATCTTTATGATAAAAAAAAAAAAAACCTCAAAGTCACAAGAATCAAAATTTTCCCTAGGAATGGGTTTTTCATTATACCAAACATATAAGATTAAATTTAGACCATTATCGTAGTTGACCAATAGTCGAAAGGTGTCTCTTTTTCTTTTTATGAGTGGTCAACAAAGTTGAAGGATTTCGCTTTTTCTTTTTAATTACGAGTGGTCAACAAAAACCATGGAATGCTTGAAGGCTGTGCATGAATAATGGTTTGTATAAGGATAATAGGTTGCATAGTATGGTATATATGGTATAAGGATGGTAGGTAGTTTATGGTATGTAGGTATAAGGAATTTTGAGTAGGTCGGTTATGTTTGAAGGGATAATAGACATTTTGTGTATTATGTTTAAAAAGGTTAGGTACCTCTTGTACTTCTTGTCTAATATATTTATTATCTTTTGCTGACCGAAAAAAATAAAAAAAAGAATATAAATTCAGTAAGAATTTTTAGATGCAATATTTTTTTAAGCAAAAATCATGCAAAAGCATCACAATATAAATTAAGCAATATTTTTAGTCCCAATATCCATAACCTAATTACTTGAAATCTAAAGTCTTGGATTTAAACACTTCCTTCTTCCATCCTACTTACGGGGGATAAAATTAAACACTAGGAAGATCTTCACCAATGGGCTACGACTAAATCACACAAGTGAACTTGACACCACCTTCAACCCAAAACCTTAAAGCACTAGGTTTGTGGGTCTTTCTCACTTATATGTTATTCAACTTGCCCATTTCTACCCAATGTGGGACTTCACCTTCACACTTGAACTCCAATAATCTCTCCCTCAAGTGTGAGTCTCTTCCATATGGTACACTCCTCATTAAGCGAAAGTCATTTTCAATCCACGAGTATTCAATAGTATCCTTTAGAGCTTAACCATAGCTGCCAACATGCTCTCTGCCGTTAGGCCTTAAAGCTTATACATTGCCGCCAATATGCTCTAGATACTTGCACTGCCGCTCCACCGTTTCATGACCATGGGACACGCTGCCTGGCCTCCATGTTACCAAGAAGACTTTTGATCTCCATATATGGACCCACCACCAAGAAGACTTTCGATCTACATATATGAACTCACCACCAGGAAGAATTTCGATACAAGGGATTCCCATGCCTGGATCCACCGCCAATTCCATTATACTCGTCTGAGCTGGTCACCTAATTGAACCATCAGCTTTGATACCAATTGTTAGGAATCCGAAAGGGATAAAACACTGGGGAGATCTTCACCAATGGGCCACGAGCAACCTACACAAGTGAACTTGACACCACCTTCAACCCAAAACCTCAAGGCATTAGGTTTGTGGGTCTTTCTCACTTATATATTACTCAACTTGCCAATTTCTATCCAATGTGAGACTTCACCTTCACACTTGAACTCCAACAACAATGTTATAATATCATGATTATGTGTACATTCAATTCTAATACTTTATCTACTATGTTTTATGTTATTAATCTTTTAATTACGTAGTGATTTAAGAGAATTTTTGGACCTGTGTCCATAATTTCATGAAAAATTGGATTAGTAATGGTATTAAGGAAAAATAATGTAACATTTTAATTACTGAAAACTTTGAGAATTACAATGCAATTAATCAACATTTTATCCCTAACTTTGAAAAATTCAATAAAAGTATAATTTGGATTCTCATGACATCTCTTATTCGTTTCTTTATCTTATTAAATTATTAAAATTATTATATGAAGAAAATAGGCCAGGGTGTTACAAAATCAATATGCTACTACGATACTTTTGCAGAACAGGAAGAATCAACAAATATTGCTATAGGGAGAAATATTTAGGGACAATTACAGATACGGTGCAAACATACAGCTGAATTAATATATTTTTAATTGGCAAATATTGTCAGCATATATACAAGTTTTACCTTAATATTTATTAATATTTCGATACATTATTATTTATTTTTATTGTGATTAATAATAAAAAGAAAGAATACCACCTAATTATTTGTCCATATAAAATTCCTTTGAGAGAGTAACAGTAGGGCATATATTATCACAGTTGACATGCATGCTGGTGATACTTTCAATACCACTACTGATCATTGGTATAGCATACAATTTATGATACACTACTCCAATTAAGATGCACACAAAAGATGGTGAAGTTCAATCTCATTCTCCAAAAGGATATACAAAAATGAAAATAAAAAGAAGAAAGTTTCAGAGACTTCAGGTGTTGAGTGTATGTGAGGTTACATACCTTTCAGTTTCACCTTGTTCAACTAACCATATCCGTCTGAAGCTAAAGATAATAGTAAGCTATGTATCGTATTACCGGGTTCCTTGATGATAAGGGGAGCTTGAATAGAGCATAAAGTGACACAAGCATGAGAATGAAGATCACACAGAAATCCATAAAAATAGTGGCCAACCAACTGATATCACTTATAGCAAGGTGGATGCCAACCATGAATGCCATTGACAGTGTTGTAAGAGTGACTGCTAAAAGAGGCATCGCCACTTTAACGGCGAAACGAGCCAAAGTTATGTCTTCAAACTTAGCCCAAATGAGTATGTTAGTAGCACCAATGCTACCGAACATGGATACTGTGATGCAGAATATAAAGGGCTTAAACCACGCATGATTTAGCATTAGGGCCATGCCTTCTCCTGGATTAGAGCTACTGGTTCCACCAGGCAAAGTAAAATCTGCGGCGAATGTTACTATCGTTATAAGGGTTGAAACCAGCATAAGGGTGTTGATTCTGTCGTTGTACGGATCCATGGTTGGGGGTTTTTGTTTGTAAACACTTTCTGCACTTTGGGGACGCGTAGGGACCTTGATAGAGTGTGACCCTCTTTCAGTATATTTTTGTACGCCAACAGATTCTAGTGCAATCCGTATTAGCCATTGCATACACATGTTTAATTGTTTGTTACAAATTCAGAATTCCAAGATAAAGAAATACTCCTTCTGATCCTTATTATAAGGTCAAATTAACTAATTCATCAATATTAAGAAATTTGGTTAATTTAGTTGAGAACATTAAATTTGTCTTAAATTGATTTTTTTTTATCAAAACTACCCCTATGAACACAACTAACAAACATTAATGAGTTGTGTTTCTCTCTGTCACGTCATTCTAGAATTGATTTTAATGAATGGTATTTTTGTGAAAAAGTAATTAATGCATGAGACATTTTAGATTGGACCTTATAAAAAGGACCAAGCTATACTTTTAGTTTGGACCTTATTAGAATAAGGATCGGAGTGAGTATTTTAAGAAACATGTAATGAGAGCACCGATGATGCCAATCCATTTGTTGGACGATTTGTATATTGAATAGGAGAAGGAGAAAACTTAGGTACAATACCTTTTGTGTTGTTTTTACTGTTCTCTAATAAGAATTACACCTCGGTAATCAGCAAAATCTTTTAATGCATAACTTGTTTTGCAAATTACCTAAGTAAAACTCCAATTCCGATTGGATAACAGTACAAGCAGTACACAAAGTGCTGCATCTAAGTTTTATCCTATTGAATATATGAAGAATGAAGAGATAGAAAGAAAAAAAAGTGAGAGTTTGACGGAAAAGAAAATAAATAAAATTCCTTCCCTGAAACATAATTATCATGAGGGAAATTTTGATTGAATTAAGAACAACAAAATTAAAGTAAATTTTGATCACACTAAAAAAAATCATATACTAATAATAAGCTTACTCTCTTTGGTTTAGATTGTTTCTAAGAAAAATGAAATCATCAGTATAAATATTGTAGATCTATATCCTATGATCAATATCTATGATGTATCATATTACAGGCAATTCCATTACATAGTGTTTAATTAGAAAAAAAAATGGAGGGGAGGGGAAGGGAGGTGAGGGATTTGTATAATTTTTTGTTTTTAATGGTTAATACCATACATCAAATTGTTAGCGTAAACATAATGTATAGAGGATTGATTTGGATAAACCACTCAATAAATATTTGTTAAAAAAATAAAAATTAAACAAATTAAATTCTTTTTTTAAGTTAAAATTAACTTATGTACTACCACAACTTTTATAGAAGTTAGATGAGAGAGTTTTTATAAAAAAAAAAATTGTATAAATTGACTTTAATTTATGAGAAAATTTTATCATGTCATTTGGTTCGAGTGACACTCAGCTCAGATCCTTTAAGCAAGTAGGGTTTCAGATTTAAGCCTTGTGGACTAAAAACATATGGTTGGGAGGGGAGACCAACTGAAAGTAGTTAGTTAGGTTCCTCGACAAATTTCTTTGAACTTCAAATTCGTCCCAAATTTGGCACGAAAATTGTTTTGTCCGAAAATGCAAGTTTTCTAGTAGTGCATATTATAAAAAATAAAAATAAAATTAAGTTGGTATTTTATAAAAATAGGCATTTTAGAGAAAAACTAGTGCCAAGTGCAAACATTAAATTTTCAATGGAATAATTAATCTCCTTTATATCTGTAAGTACAACTTACTCAGCAGGAGATAACTTGCAACATTGTTACAGCAAACATCAATGGTCATCGATACCATCTCAAAAAAATTTCGAATGTGGGAGAAAACGAGTCTTGGATTTTTTTTTAATTATATTTTTTTTATTTGTACATAGAAGAATTAAGTTATGTTCTATGCAGAAATAATGCTTGCTATGTAACAAAAAATAATAATAATGCTTTGCTATTTTCTAGGAGAAAATACATTCCAGTGCACTTAATGCATTTTTGTTTCCAATACACTTTCCTATGAATAAATACTTTTTCCACATTTAGATTAAATTTCATAATTTAGATAATGTTAAAAATATTCAAATATAATATTCTTTACCATTTACCTAATTTTTAATGCATAAGAACTTATGTTTGATTCTCATTGCCACCATTGTAAAAAAAATGTAACATAGACAAAACTAATGGTTGTTATACTGAAAAATAACAGTAACAGTTATTTAGAAAATATTTGAAGTCCAAGAAAAGAAAAACATGTTGGAATTAAATTAAAAAGAGTGAAATTTAAAGACAAATTTAAATTTAACCTTTAAATTTTAGATAAATATACTTTTTGTCCTGGATTTTTTTTTAAAAAAAAAATTGGTCTCTATTTAAATTTTCTTCTTTTGTTTAGATTCTAACTACTTACAATTAACAAAAACAGTATGTTTTTAGTCCTTCAATAGTCTCTCAACTGGAACTAGAAACAGGTAATTTTTGTTATTTTTAAGAACAAAAAATAAAAAAGATAGAGTTTGAAACACTAATTAAAAATGTCATATATTTTCAAGAAATAAGAACATTTAATCTTTGAATTATTGAAGGAAGACCAAGTAGTCCTAATACTTGCCTGCCGAAGAGACGAATGTTCTCGTGGAAATTGCATATAAACATCAAGAGCTATTTGATTCTCTTTGTTAGCCAAAGTGAGATCCACTCTTTCATCCTATGTTAAGGCATGCACACTTTTTGGATGGCAGTGCAAGGTAGCCAAATGAAAGGGAGTGTTTCCATTGCAGTCCTTGTCATTTATCATGTGTACAAATCTACGCTTTTGCAAGATGTATCTTACCACATTAAACTGTCCCATTTCCTCCACAATGTGAACAATATTTTGATCATATTTATCACGTAGTTGTCTGGGATCTATACAGTGTTCTAGCAATTTCTTAACTACTGCAATATGCCCACCTGCTGGAGCCAAATGAAGGGCACAAAAGCCGGCGTAGTCTTTTACCATGTTGTAGGAAATGCATTTTGTCAAATGACAGCTGTCGTGTCTTTCCATGTTGCAAGAAATACCATTTTCTAGCAAGTAATTGACACCAGTACCTATAGATGCTGCATAATGAAGAGTAGTCTTTCCTTTATCATCCTTTAAATAAATCCATTCTTTCTTTTCCATCAGTATTTTCTCCATAATACCTGACATATGTTATGAATAACCCATTATGACCAGAATCTCATTGAGAAGGATCAGCATATTAATTGTTTTAGGGGAAAGAAGGATAATTTTAAAAAAAAAGATCTAATAATTAAAAATATTTATGAATATTGCTAACCAAAAGAACGCACTATCACGGTCATCGTCGCAAAGTCATCACAGAAAGCACTTCCTCTTTTTAAACGGTTAAAAAAGGGGTCACTCAGTAAACGGTTAAATAAGGTGAGGAACCATTTGCTTCATCTTGTGTAGGTTTCAAAGACCCAGACGACAATGAAGAAGGTTAGAAAGCTTAGTAATGGCACAAGGTTCCACCCACATATCACTAATTTTGAAAGAATTTCATGATTCTGTAATTGGTGGACACTTGGGTTTCTATAGAACCTATAAAAAAAGTTAGTCGAGGTTGTATATTAGAGAGGCATAAGAGCTAACATCAAGTATGTCGCCTTGTCACCCACTAGTGTACTTTAGCTCTTACGTATTCCCAAGTAGGTTTAGAGCTGACATCTCCATGGATTTCATTAGGGAATTATCTAAAGCATAAGGGAAGAATACTATCTTAGTAATGGTAGAAAGATTAAGTAAGTTTGCTCACTTTATGTCCCTTATAGCCAAGGAGGTAGCACATCTACTTTTCGAAGGAGATGGTACATTTACATGAATTTTTTCTTTAATAGTCTCAACAGGGACTAGATTTTTATGAGCCAATTTTGGAAAATATTGTTGTTTCAAAGGGTAATGATCCAATTCAAGTTTAGCATCGCTTGCCACTTGCAAATGAATAACCAAACTGAAGTGGTGAATCATTATTTTGAAGCATATCTTCATTGCATGTTGTAATAAGCTTAAGTATCAACCTATTTACTTCACTAAAATAACTTAATTCTCACCTACACAACCATTAACATGGTAATTATGGGGGTAATTAATGTGTTAGTTACATTGATTATCAAGGCCTCATAGGCCAAGCGCAATGTTGATGAGGATTCCTCCTAATTTATCCACAAGACAATATTAGTCACTAAGCAAGTCATCCTAGCTACTTTTCAGCTCTAACTACCAAACCAATCTCGTATCAACCATGTATTTCACATGTTGCAATTGTGTAAAGCAGTAGGGAACAATTCAATGGAACCTACAACACTTACTATTTTACAAATAGATTCATTCTCTTACCAACCTGAAAGTGTACTAAACACTAGATATATGGTCAACCATGGAGATTCAATAGAGCAAGTGTTTATCAAATAAGCATCACATCCATTGGAGGAATCTACATGGGAGTTGAAGCTCATTCAATCTATATTTCCATATTTCATCCTTGAGGATAGGGATCCTTCCTGGAAGGGAGATATTATTAAAGTCTAGCCCAATGTGGCAAAGAGTTGAAAATGTACACTAGTAGGAAAGTAGCTGATCTAGTTTCTACAAGTTGAGAGTGGGGTAGTTAAACATGGGATACATTATGTTCTTGGATTCATTATTTGATAATTAAATAAAGGGAAATCCTTGGGGGAGACACTTCCTGTTATTGTCATTCTATTCTCATTCTCTGCCTCTCTCTTTTAATTTTTGAATCATATCACTATCTTATCCCTTAAGGCTATCCCATTTTATACTTTCCTAAGTGGAGGTCTCCAAGATGAAAAACAAGCTTTGAAAAATTGACCACTCAAGAAAAAAAAATCATATTATAGTGGAGATATAATGATTCTTAAGCATAATCAAAAGATTTCCTTTTGTCTTGATTCAACATAAACATTCTTCACTTCTTTAATTGTATCCCTATACAATTAATGATAAATTGAGTAGCTAAACTTTATAATAAATTTAAAGTTATTCGAAAAGAAGTACCTTGATTCTATTCTAAGATTGCCACAATGAGTGGATCCTGCTGGAACATAATGAGAGCCATATGGAATCAATTGGGTTGGTTGTTCATGTTTTCCAGTTGATTTTTCTATATTACAGGCTTAGCTTAAATCATGATGTTTTCCATTTCTTGACCAATGGATTTTCAAAAATTTTCATAATTTTCCTATCAATCAAACTCCATGTTACTTTTAGCAGCTCTTTGTTCTCCATCATTTTCGATTTAGCAGAAGTCATTGATGTAGGTGTAGTGTCCATGCTAGTGTTATCCTTGTTGTTGGCTTTTCATTATTCTGAAATGAATAATTTCTTTCCATGAATCAAACCAATGACTATTTATAGTCTCATTGGTATGATTCATGGAAAGAAATTATTCATTTCAGCGAATAATGAAAGCCAACAACAAGATAACACCCTAGCATGGCCACTACACCTACATCCAATGACTTTGCTAAATCGAAAACTGATGGAGAACAAAGAGCTGCTAAAAGCTAACCATGGAGTTTGATTGACTAGGCATACATTATGAAACTTTTTGAAAATCCATTGTCAAGAAATGGAAAACATCATGATTTAAGCCTAAGCCTGTTACTATAGAAACAATCAACTGGAAACATGAACAACCACAACCCAATTGATTCCATATGGCTACTCATTATGTTCAAGGAAGGATCCACTCATTGTGTGGGGGGGGGGGGGGGGGTGGGGGGGGGGGGGAGGGGGGGGGGGGGGGGGCGGGGGGCTGGGGGGGGGTGGAGTGGGGGGGGGGGGGGGGGGGGGGGGGGGGGGGGGGGGGGGGGAGGGGGGTGGGGGGGGGGGGGGGGGGGGGGGGGGGGGGGGGGGGGGGCGGGGTGGGGGGGGGGGGGGGAGGGGGGGGGGGGGGGGTGGGGGGGTGGGAGGGGGGGGGGGGGGGGGGGGGGGGGGGGGTGGGGGGGGGGGGGGTGTGGGGGGGGGTGTGGGGGGGTGGGGGGGGGGGGGGGGGGGGGGGGGGGGGGGGGGTGGGGGGGGGGGGGTGGGATGGGGGGGGGAGGGGGGCGGGGGGCGGGCGGCGGGGGGGGTGGGTGGGAGGGGTGGGGGGGGGGGTGGGGGGGGGGGGGGGGGTTGGGGGGGGGGGTGGTGGGGGGTGGGGGGGGGGGGGTGGTGGGGGGGGGGGGGGGGGGGG